>CM060987.1:170564276-172056776 GCA_030765065.1 Deroplatys truncata | reverse complement strand
AACACACACGTTGTTAAATACCACTAATGCTTTTCATTCCTCGCTCAACTGAAACTTCTACCACCATCATTCACACATTTAGAACTTCCAGGAAGTTCTCAAATTAATTCAGGCAGTTATATCAACATCCATAGCGCGAATTAGAAATCCAGTCCAGAAGAGACAAACAACACTCTTACAAGAAAGTGCTATACCAGGTGAGTCAGCTGCGCCTATTTATTTTTGAATTTATGCAATGTCCTAAGCAACACATTTGACTTACGCCTTTCTTGAATGCCTTCAAATGGCTGATTTGCATAAAACTTTATAGAGGAGGATAGATAACTCAGTGCATAAGTGTTTTACAGGACAGAATGCAATCGCTATGTATGTCGATACAAAAAAACATCCCACTCTGACACTGGGAGCTGCAGTAGCACTTTTAGCCAATTTTACAAACTTTTATTATTTAGCATACATTCATGCACACTTTTGAAAACGCCCCTGAAAGAACAACCTATCACATGCATCGGTTGACAAAACCATTTGAAAACAAAATGGCATATCTACGGTGCGACCAATTGGATTTAAGCCGTCAGTCAACGTTGTACAGCCTTGTAAAAAAATGCTAAGTATTAGGCAGATAATTTCACTTATGTCACAAACTATGGCGTATTTCAGGTCATACAGTAATTGTAATGACTGATGCAGTTTATTTCTTTGAATTAAAACTACCAAACCAAGCTCAAAACAATGTATGACGCTCCAAAAAGCATGTAAAGATTCGAGGCGGGGTCTAGTTCTGCGATTACTAATTCGTATAGGAACCCTAGCTGACAAGGTAGGATTGGCCTAATGGTATTATCATGGTTGCTTTTTAACACTGTGCTACTTCAGTTCGTGTTCAAATCCTTCGGGTTAAATTCAAACGTTTTATTACCTTTTGTTTTATCTCTTTGGGGCTGTGATTTGATATTACGATATAAATAACATGTTTGATAACATTATAAGTGCGTACAAAATAGAATAATCGTCATGTTTTCCAGCGCAAAGAAGAAGAACCGTAAAGCCCAAATCATCTACGGGCACACTCATACGTGAAGAATGCAGGTAGATTACACCGCGCATGTTACAGCATGCAAGGTCTCTCCGGCAACGTACACAAATGTGCATTGATGAAGGGTGTCGTCAATTTTGAACATTTACTTCGTTGATGAAATCCACGTTTTTTAACGATTTATTATTCTGTTTACCCGTGAACTTAGCACATTTACAAATTCTTTGTCAATACAAGAAATGAAACATAAGGTTTAAACATGAAATAAAAACTGTTGTATTTAATATCGTCGATATGCGCCCAAGAGAATGAAAGTTAATTACGTAACACGGTTTACAACAGCAGATGCGGTACAGATGATTAGGGTAAACATAATACACAATTATCTGATTGTAATTATTGTATATTTGGCTCGCAGGAGAGCCAATAATAAAAATAAATAAATTAGTAGACTAAAATAAAGAAAATAAACATAAGGGGAGAGAAAAAAAGAACCAGAACAATTTTATACTTGTATCAGATTCGAACCTCCGAAGCTAACTTTTGCTTCACCACATTCCGGCAGCTAACCCACTCGACCAGAACCCACGTAGTCTATCCCGCTCTTCGGGAAAACATTCCTGTATCTCCTTGTAAGCATTATATCCATGAAACGCCGTCTTTTTTTAAAGGTTTTTGCAGCTCTTTGGTTCTCATTCAGGCCTTTAATCATTAATGCTAGTTGCGTATAGTACCGAATAGAAGGCAGAGTTACAATAACAGTTTGTTTGCTAAACGGGTAAATGTTTTCACATTAGCCTATAAACTGTGGGTTGCATAGATACGAATACCTAGGGGCAGTTGACTCACCTGGTATATCCAAAAAGTGTTTCAAGACTACTCAGAGGGCCCAATGTCTACATAGCTTTCAATGTGTTAAGGCAGTTTCATTAAAAACAAAATTCCTCTGTAAATGAGCATAATGGACGAAACGCAAGCATAGGATGTGACCTCATGGCAACATATTTTAACCACACCCAAGGAATTATTTTGCTAGGCAGTCCCAAGTCTGCATAAAGTGGGAGGGGCAAACTTGTCGTGGAGGAAATTACATTTTAGGGCATCCCGGTCAGTGTAGGAGTTTACGCACCCAGTCGGATCACAGACTGACCGTATAGCAACCTACAAACTCTGCCTCACTTATATTGTACGAATGTCCAAAAAGTCCCATACAAGTGTTTATGTGGTTTTGTTAGAATGAAAGTCTTCATTGAAGGAACGCGTAGAAATTGTTCTATCCCTCTCTTTCTCTTAATAGTTTCATTTGTGTAGCCACCTTTAACTTATTTTTTAATTACTCTATTCATTTTACGTCGCTTTAATTACAGGGTCATATCGCGATGGATCTTTTAGTGGATAACTCTTAGAACGATGTGTGGCGGACAGTTAGCCTTCTAGGTCTCATCCCTGTAACCACCCACTTCGTCGTATTCACAGAGACCCTAGTGCATAGCAACTGGATCTTCTGCTTCGTGCCGTGCGGATGGCATTAGGGTGCCGTCCAGCCTACCTGCTTTCATTGTCTGTGGATAGGTGGCACAGCATTGGCTATTACCACCTATTTTTCATGTTTACTATTGTTTTAGACTAAAGGTGTACTTTTGATCCTGGTATTAAATATCCAGCATTTCATTAGCGGCTGAGGGAAACCACGAAAAAACCTCAGTCAGAGTGGTCGGCCCACGGGATTTGAACCCGGAACTTCCCGAATGCATGCCACAGACCTTACCGTTTGAGCCATTCCGCTCAGTACCTTTAACTTCTTTGTTAACATAGGGAGCTTTGACTTGAGAAACATCTAATGGTGTTTACTGCTCGCAGGATGATAGGTTTCCTTTACTTGGTTTTTATTACTAAACATACGAGCATTCACTACAGAGGCAGCCGAAGACATCTTGTGAGGTCGTGAGGTTACCGTGATGATACTAGCAACGCGATTAACTCAGATTGTCGCGTTGAGTATTGCAAAATCCGACTGCAGCGTTAGAAGGCCCAATAGTGGCCAAGGGAGACACTAACGTTTCTTTGTTGATAACGGCACATGGTATTACTGATCCCTAGCTTCCCTCATCAACGTGTTTAATGTTTACGGCTATCGCCATCTTGGGTGTGTTTTCTTGTGTTGAACTTTTTATATCAAAGAAGTTTTTTATTGTAGATATTTACTGCACGAGTCATTTGTGTGTACATAATCAGCCGTGATCAACATGTAACTGGTTACGTTTCTACATGGCAGATCTATTGAAGAGAGATTGTGTGGCAGTCAGCTGTGTTTAAATGATGCAGTAATGATATTTAATTATCTATTAACAAAATATCAAAGCTAGTATTCATTTGAACAATCCTAATATCTGAGTTGGATTGGATTGGCTACGGAGGGGACTCGGCACTGATCCACAAGGGGGCGTCCCCTGGAGGAAGGATGAGGCGAGAGGAGACACCGGGCGGCCGGAACCAGGAGTGATAGGCAGATCTAGGACCCCACCCCGCACGAAGGTGGTCCAACGGCCCTCAAGGGAGTTCGGATAACCGGCAGCCAGCCGAAAGGCGAGGGACGGAGAGTCACAAAGAATATCCTTTTTCCCTGCCACACTGCACCGAAACACCATCGCTGTCACTTCCAACTCTGAAAGAGGCCAACAGATGAAAGATGAAGGAAATGAGAATGGAGATGAAACAGAGGGACAGGAAATTCGGGGCATGTGAAAATCTTTCCCAGCATTCGCCTGGGGACCCGGGAAAACCCCGAAAAAACCCATGGGTCAGGAAGATCGACCACGGGAATCAAACCCACGATCTCCCGAATGGAGACCACAGACGAAACCGACTGAGCCAGCCCCCTCGGTTATACCTTAAGTTAATTTTGCAACTGCTGTTTTTTATACGAGTGCATTAAGGTAAATGTATTATGGTGTAAAAATCATAAGTGTATGCCTTCCATTTCAAAATATATTGTGTGTGAAAATATGATTTCTAATTCTTTATCCTTGAAATCAGTCCATTTTTCAGTAAAATAGCATACTGTAAGATAGCAAATATTTTAGCATTTCCACTTTAATGAAAACACGAGTTAACGAAAAAGTATGACATGAAAGGAAAAAAAAAAAAAAAAAAAACGAGGGATGGTGGGATGCGTAGGACGATTCTGCTTTATCGAGAAGTATGAGCTTCTGAATTCGCCATGTCAGCTGCATTATCGAGCGCACGAGTTTGCAAACTTAACCACGTTGGGGCATTGCAGCGCTGATTCTTTCCCTCTTTTATTCCATGGAGTCGAAAGTGTATTTATTGTAGTAAGGTGTCTATGTTAGTAACGAGTTCAACGACGTCATCCTCAACACTAACCAGTGTATCACACTACTATAAGAAACTTAATTGAGAAATTCATGAGAACGGACTCAGAACTGTTGCATATTTCCCCAGGTCGAGTGGGCCACACACCGATGAGGTGTAGAGGTGGGGAAATGATTATGTTTCAGTAACAATTCCCATTCCACTTCCAGAAAAATGCTAGGATTCAAACAATCGTTCTAAAATACAGTCAAGTATGCGCTAGAGCAGAGGTGGCGAAAACGTGACTCGCGAGTTATTGTTTTTTACATGCTGCTGAGAGATGCAGTGTGTGTTGCGTATTTGGTGATTCGCGGAAGGAAGTCGTTTTTGCCACCCTTGCGCTAGAGTATTTACTCTGGGTCCACTGTGATTTGCCTGAATCGCGTTTTTTTCCTCTTCGCCTTTCAAAAGCCATACATTGCGAATTCCTAATGCATTGTTATCATATATGCAGAATTGTCCATTCATATCAGTTGAATTAATCTAATGATGATATATTCCAAAAACGGCAGCTTGGGTAGTTGTTTTTTGCATGGGTATCGTACGAGCTCAGTAGAATAATTAAATCGAAGTGGCCATAAGATATCTAGTGAGCGTTGCTCTCTATTGGAACTTGGAAGCGAGGACGGCATTTTCAAATATTACTCGACCGTTATGATAATTAGGGACGATACTTTATCCCAGTTCGCCGCGAGATTCACCGGTACTGGATTATGGAGTACCTACTTACTGGTAAATAAGCGCAGTCCATCGGTAGTTCGTTCTCTGACGCAATACAAACAGGTTGCGCTTTCCTTTCACAGTGCAGTAGCTTTGAACCCGTGGCCTCCGTGACATCAATATAGACAAGTAACAACCAATCTGAAATCCGTCCACGCTGGGACAAAGCGTCGTCCCTGCTGGTAATTGCTCCATTTCCGTACTATCAGTAGAGTTTTCATGAACTATTGGGAATATCACGGGGTTTTACGAAATTATAGATTATTGTGGGCAAAGGGGAGTAATCGCCAATTTCTAGATCATTATACAAGAATATTTTATAAAGAATACGGTGGGGGAAGGTACATAAAATTAATTTCATTGTCATTCGAAGTTTAAAAAGCCACCGGTGGTACGTCAGGTTTGCCAGCTAGTTGTGAAAATTTTGTTAAATAATCCCAAAAAGGGTGTATTATCAGTTGCGTGGACATTCTTCATGTAAGAATATCAGTTGCCTGCAAAGACTTTCGTATTAATGAATCAGTTACAGTTGGGTTGTAACATTGACAGTTTGAAAGTTTTCATCGAATGCATTGTGATGATATGGATACTGGATCTGTAATATTGGCTAAACAAGTTTTTGTTAAATATGTTGGTATTGGAACTTTTGCATGTAATGCGTACCACAATAGTATTGCACAGTGAAGTCCAACCTCTTCTCAAAGTCCATAGTTCACCCCTCCTACTACATTTGACGAGACTGACAAGCTAAATCAATCTAGTTTCAGACCTTGGTAGCACGAGTGGAAATTAGTGGGGAGGGAAACGCCCTTCGTCCCATTTCTCTGTAAAGTTGGGCATCCCTGATAGCTGGCTTCCGCTTGTATACAAATGGTTTCCGCACAAATATTGTTGTCGGCTGATAGAGAGAGCCCAAAACCTACGAACCGGCTGCGCAGTGTTTTTCCTGTCCGCGTCCTCGGCGCTCGTTGCCGTCTGCCGTTATCATAGAAAGGTGCGGATGAAACCATACAAAATTTTTAAAACTACTTTTAAAGGCTTTACTTACCAGAGTTTTATAAGAGTTATAGGACCAATTTTTTTCGAGTCAACAGTTGACGCCGTGAATACAATTTTGCCCCTTAAAGAATTAACAGTCAGAGAGTTATTTTGCCTTTTTTCAACAAGCGTCTGCAGTATTTCGATGAGAGCAATTGAAAATGCGTTTGAGGACAGAATTATTAGTAGAAATTTGTGGCCCCCTTGGTCCCCCGACCTAACCCCCTGCAATTTCTATCTCTGGGGTAACTTAAAACAAAGTGTACAAGACAAATCCACACACCCTAGGAGAATTAAAACAAAATATCCGCCACATTTCTCAACGTGAACTACAGCGAGTGATGGATAGTTTCCTAAAGAGGTGCCAAAAATGTATGGACAACGACGGTGGCCAGTTTCAGCATCACCTTTCATAAAGCTGGTAAGTAAAGCCTTTAATAGTAGTTTTAAAAATGTTGGATGGTTTCATCCGCGCCTTTTAATGATAGCGGCACGGGCGCCGAGGATGCGGACAGGAAAAACACCGCGCAACCGGTGTACTACAAACGGACGGACGGGGTTAAGTCTATAAAAAAAACGGGAAGGGAAATGCTGCGAAAATATGATGACTGGCACAACTAATTACTGAGCAAGCAGCGCTCGCAACTGAATAAACCCACCTAAAACCCTTGTAGTATTAGGTGGCTTTCCATATAAGCTACCCTTAATTTGATATCAATTTCAACTAAATTTAAACGTGTATACATATAAGTTGAGTTTTATTTATAGACGCTCTTTAACTACTATGGTCCTTAGTGTCCCATTCTATATTGGGCGTGAAAGACCGGTAATTTTGCTCAGAGGCCTCTTTATCAGGCTTGAGGTTCTTTTATGTGCCGTAAATCTACGACACGGGACCCCGGCTTTACTTCCCTTCCGAAGGAAGCCACGCCAAGGATTTTTACGCCCGAAAAAATCCATCGCCCTCCGTTTGAACCCGCGACCTTGGGAACTAGAAGCTCGCATGGTACCACTAGTCCACGGAGGACGACCTGTATACACATAAAATGTTAAGTCGGTACATAATGAATTTTTAATATGCTCACCATATGAAACTACCCTTAGTTTTGTACCCATTTTAACAAAATTGGAAAGATTTTGACAGATTTTATTCAAGCATATATAAAATTTCGGCTGAATTGCCTTTCTTGGGCCCACCTAGAAAATGCTGAAGGAAGTAAAAACTAATGGAATGAATTACCTTGTAGAAGTAGATGTGATCTCGCCAATACCAGGTGTCCACCTACCCTCCCGTTTTAGGTGTTTAACTTTTATGGGAAAATTGTGATATGAACACAACAAACGTAGCCATCTTCCCGCTAAAACAGACGCTGAATGGGAAGTGCCATACTAAATAAGAAGTGAAATCCGCGAATTAAGGAATTTCTGCAAACGTGAATCATTCGAGTTTTAGACGCGCAGATCCCTCGGCTACGCCTTGAGGCTGAGTATCTTACCGGCTTTGGCGGCATTTGTTATTCATATGTTGCCAGCATTGCGTTAGAGCTAGAGAATGACATACACTGGCATTTGTAGGACATACAGTGACATCTGTTGGACATATAAGACATCACTTCCGTCGCTAATGAGGGCCCAAGAAAGGCAATTTATCGAAAATTTTGATCCTGTATATGGAGCAGTTCGCGATTTGTTTTATATTTACGGACGCTCTCTGCCTTAGTAAATGCATCTAAATTCTCCAGGCTGCGTCACTGGTAACCGTCACAAGAATGCAGATCTGTTGTTAAACTAAGCGATTAGAAGGTAATAAAATCAAATATTTCACGAAGTATCCATTAGTTACCCTGTACAACACATCTTCACGCTACAAAAGCTGCTTGTGGCCTGCTCATTACGCTCACGAAGCCAGTGATAATTAAGCACGGCTGGAGATTTGAATGCGCGTTACCAAGATGCCACCCGCAGTCAGTTGTTAATGTATTCCGTACGGGTCTTCACTGGTTATATGAGGCCATGAAAACAGTCTGGTAACAATTAATTGCAGCCGACACCTCGCGGAGTGTCATTTCCTTTCCAGTCAACAGGTGGTTACAAGCGCAGGATATTAACATAAGACACAGGAGAAGATCCGTGGAAGATGCTGTCGGTGCAAAACCGCTGTGTCATATTGTTTACAGCTTCATTGTGTCTGAGTAGTGGCCTGTCACAGACAACAGTCTGACCATTTATCTTGTTTCTTCCAGAGGTGGATATGGTACTCTTTCCATTGCATTACGTTTGCTATAAACTCATGAAAAATACAAAACAACGGATGCTTATGTTTCAAAATGTATTCACAGCGGAACAGAAGAAAAATCTGATGTGTTAAATCCTCTACACACTACCGTTTACTTTTACACAGCTTCTACAAACTATTCTTACGAAATGTTAATCGAGGTAAATCTTTGCAGAAATAGTTTCAATATACATTTCGTTGTAGTACAAGAGGGATACAGAAAACAGAATCGATAAAGTATTGAAAAATTTAAGGGAATAACAAGCAATATCTCGAAAATGGTTTACTCAACAAAAAAATGTATATGACATAAATTGTGTATTTTAACGCGATCTACATTTTTGTGTAGTAAAAGTTTGTTTATCTCTTATGGTTTACCAGTTATGCAAAAGTCGTTCACAATGAAGAATACTTTTGGAGACATTTCCAGAAAATTCGAGATATACATTTCATTTGTCATGAAAATATCTTAAACATATGACATTTTAATCAAAATCGTTAGAGCCATTTTTGAAAAATTTAAAATTTTCGAAGAATTTTATATGTAAAGGGTAATCTGGGGTGGGGGGATTTTCTTGAAAACCTTCGTGTCGCATCTCTGGAAGATACTGAACCTAAATACCAAGTTTGGTGTTTATCCGACTGTTCGTTTCTGAGTAATGCTGTTCACAGACAAACATACAGACACACACACACACACACACGGACATGTTTCCAAAAATGCTTTTTTTGTATTCAGGGGATCTCAAAACATGTATTTCCGGTGAAATCTCGGTATCGAATTTTTGGGTGGAATACAATAGAGAAAGTAAAAAGAATAAACAGTGAGTTATCAGCTGAGAAAAGTATAAGTATTTGAATATTCAAATGAATAACAAGTATTATCTCTGAAATGGTTAACTCCACAAAAATAGAACAAAAAAAGTATTATCATAAACTGTGTGCTTTAACGAGTTCTAAATTTTTTGTTGAGTAAGTTTTGTGTTTCTCATGGTTTACCAGCAATAAAACATTCATTGTACAAAATTCATTCCGAATGAAGAGGCATTCACAGGCTTTTAAAATTTCAACATATACCTTTTATTAGCCATGCAGATATCTTATACACGTGTTTATTTCAATCAAAATCCTTTGAGCGATTTTTGAGAAAATGAAAGAAGAAAAAAGAGTTTTTTTTTCATTCAAAGGGTAGTTTGGGATATGTGGGAATTTCTTGAAAATCTTCGTGTCGCCTCCTTTGAAGATATTGAACATAAAAACCAAGCTTCTTAATTACCGAGCAGTGTGGCTCAAGAGGAAAGCGTCTGAGGCTCGCATTCGGGAGGTTTCAGGTTCGATTCCCACCCTGACCTTAGGGTTTATCGTATCCCTGATCGTGGGAGAATGCTGGGGTGAATTACGTACTACCAATACTTCCTGAACCTGATTTCATTTCCTTTCATATTTTAGGGTTGCATAGTCAGGGGATGTTAAATCTGAAAACATTAGGGACCTCGAAGCGTTGGCAGCCCCTCGTACTCTTTATCACCCCATTCCTTTCTTCCCGGAGGTTTAGAAGTCGCGACGGTACCTTAAAACGCGTATTACCAGTAAAATCTTAGAATTGAAGTTTTGTGTCTAATGGAACTTTCCTACCTTAGGTAAGCGGTAGAGAAAGCAGTGAACGCTTGTTTGTTGTTGGCTCGCTGCCTGCTAAGGTGCCCAGTTTTTGTACTCGTAAGAGCCGGTATTTGTTGTGACCTTGAGAAATAAAAGGAAGGAAGGTTTTGCTTTCTCGGCAGGAAGAAAACACCGAGTGGTCACGACGCCGTTTCTTCCCAGGGAAGACAAGTTCTGATGCCGAGAGAGAAATCTCCAAACATCTGACGCTGTCCTCGTTCTAGATTGCCAAATATGGCCACCGTAGCCACGGCCTGGAGTTCGTTTCTTCCCATAGCTATACTCGCTTTATTAGAGAAGGTCATGATCGAGAGGCCGTGACCCAAAATTGCTTGGGAATCGGGAAATGTCTGAAAATGGACGTTTACAAGAAAGAAAGTTTGTAATGGGAGGAACAGCTGTTTGTACTTACCCTCATAGCGGGATGAACAGCGCAAAACACGTAGAAAGTAAAGTGAACAAGTTCTTCATGAGTCATGTGGTGTGTAAAACCCCACGTTGCGAAACAGTTTGGTGATACATTCTTAATGAGTTCTTAAGACGTAAACAGACATGGCTGATGATATTGCGTAAATGAAGGATTTGGGTCAAAACGGATAACGCGTTTACCTTTCATACCATTATACCTCAGCCTCGTACTTTCCCTACCACACACATACCTTGGTAGACAGAGGCAGTATTGAGTTCCATCTAAAACTTCGATATATAAACTTCACGGGAAATACAATTCTTGATTAATTAAATCACGTTTAAGCGGTGCGTGTATGTGTGGGATAAAGATCAAACGTGGTACATAAGTTCAGCATCCCCCAAAGATGTAACACAAAGGTTTTAAACAAAATCCAGCCTTTTCAAGGAAATGTTTTCGTTATTTTTCATTTAGTCTAAAATAGTTTTAACACTTTAAATTAAAATAATGTTTATATGACTAATAAAGTGTAATTTAGTTTTCTGCTTGACTTTTGACTAAAGTTCACCGTACAAAAAATTCCGATCTCGTTAAGAGACACAGTTTATGTCAAATAATTTTTGTGGCTGGAAAGGTAGAATCAGATGACTGAAAAATTTAATGCCATAGCCGGGATTTGAACTACGGATCTGCCTGTCTCCGTTCGGTCGTTCTAACCAGTGAGCTACCATGGCAACATATCGGCACGGTATTAAATTCTCCAACTGATTCGCATTTTTCCCGGTAAACCACAAGGAGATCTCAAATTGTTGAGATAACATACCCTAATGGCGACTTACAATGTTGTAAGCTCGGGCTTCATAGTTTCAACCACTATTACGTAAATTAATTCCAATTTTTTGAGGCGTAACTATTTTCGAGATATTGTTTGCTGTTGGTCCGAATTTTCCAATACTCTATCATTCTTTTTACCTTCTCTAGTATCTACTTTTAATAAGCAGATGAAGTATTTCCATTCCACCCAAAATTGGGATAGCGATATTTTGTAGGAAAAAACTCTTTTGAGATGCCTGAATCCTAATCAAAATTTAGAAAAGGTTCCCTCTGTGTGTGTTTTAACAAGAGAACTAAAAATTGAAATATTGCATAAAAGTTTGCATCCTCCATAAAGCGACAGGAAGATTTGCAACAGTCTCTCCACTCCAGACTATCTTGCAACATGCAAGATTTTTCGTTACTTTGATTTGCTCAAAAAAGGGTCTAATGCTATTGATGAAAAGGTGTGTATGTGAGATATTGCAAGACTAATAATAAAATGTGTACTTGCCTTGAATTCTCTGCGAATAGTCTCTGAAGTCCTTTTCATTCCGAATGCATTTTGTATTATTTTGTATATGTGGTAAGCCATAAAAAATTAACAAAAATTCATCACAAGGAAATGTATATCTCACAATTTATATATTTTTGAAGTCATTTTTCTCTCGCGATGTCATGAAAGGATTATGGAATTTCAAAGCCAACATATAGCTATCAGATTTTTTAAGTCTACAGTACTTTTGTGCCTACAACGAAATGTATAATAAAATAATTTTTACAAACGTTTATCTCATAACACGAAATTGTTAGAAAAATAAGCTTATGTAAAAATAGTTTTCAGAAGATATATAAAAATACAAGATAGTGTTAGAGAAAGTCATGTGAATGCTCTTACCACCGGTAACATCAGCAAAGTGCACCCACGCCCCTTGTTCTTTATTTCTGCATTGTAGAACAGTTCAGGTCCGTACCATAGTATCATAGTTCGATGAGTCAACTTGAGTTTACAAGCTGATTGATGACTTATAGGGCGCAAATAGCCATTGTGACGGAAGCTAAGAAAGGCGGTATTAGCAACCAAGGCTGTAACAACACAATTGTAGCATTAACTGTGAGACAAGTGGGTCGCAGCAGGTTCCGCTGTCGTTCGCCCACAAGGTCACTCCTCGACACGAACTCGAGACTTCCACCTGCCTGTCTGTGGGAACACACCCTTTGGTTCATTCCGGTCTTAAACTTTCCACAGCTATAAACGTTATTGTAAATTCATTCACTGTTATAGGTAGTGAAACCAGGTGGTCAACATCAGCTGTTATTTGCAATAAGCCATATTTCCAGTCATAACGTCATATCTTTCTTTATTTGTATTTTATTTTATTCATTTTATTCCTTTGGCACTAGTAAAACAGCTTACACTGATGATGTTCATAACTTTCTCCAAATTTATTTGTATAACAATCATTTTTAGCATATTTTACGTTTTTTATTCCATTTCTATAAATTATTTACTATATATCATTTTTTGTTATCACGTTTAACAGTCCCTTTACACCTTTAGTTTTCTTTTTGGCTATCATATATGTTGGATTTATACACTTTTGCTATGAAACACGCTCACATTCATACCTCCACACTTAGATAATGTAATTAAGAACACTGAGAACTGACGGACAGGGAGCATGATTTTGCCTTTATACAACAAGACTCTGCAACAGCTCATACGGCCAGTTTTTCGATGAGAACAATTGAAAGTATGTTTGAGGACAGAATTATTAGTAGAGATTTGTGGCCCCCCTCGGTCCTCCGACCTAAACCCTGCGATTTCTATCTCTGGAGTAAGTTAAAACATAAAGTGTACAAGACAAACCCACACACCCTGGAAGAATTAAAGCAAAATATCCGCCAAGAAATTGCCAGCATTTCTCAACGTGAACTACGGCGTGTGATCGATAGTTTCCTAAAGAGGTGGAGAGCATAGGAAAGGAGCCGAGAGATTAGGGATGAAAGGGTAAGAAGAGAAACTTATCGGATTAGGAGGTTTAGTGGAAGCGAAGTGTAGAGATTAAGTGTTAGTAAAAGGAGGTGCAAAATACTTATTAATAACTAAAGTGATTAATCAAAAGTGAAGTGATTAATAGTGTGAAATTGCAATTCGTAAAAAAACCGTTAAAGTGAAAAGGTTATTATGTGATAAACTGTGAAGGTTATTGAAGTGATAAAAAGTGGTTAAAGTGGAAGGTTACGATGTGATAAATTTAGTAAATTTTAAGGTGGAAGAGAAGAGTTTTAATAAATGATGTTAGTAATTAAGTAAAGGATATATTTAAGATACTGATATTTTAATAATATTAAGCATATAACAACAAAGAAATAGTTTATACTTTGGAAAGTTAATATGGTTTACAAATTGGAATTGAACTTATAGGCTAAGTAGGATGCTGGCTACCAATGTTCGATACTGCTAGTTGCCTTATTTAGGAGTTAATATAAACAAAAGGGAAATATATGCCAAATGGTAACTGGTTGGTGGGACTGCCGCTTTGCAGTAGGAATAACAGAGAACGTATATACTATATTTTTGGTTTTTAGTTAGCTAATTAAGGTTAAGATTTAATCTTTGCAATAATGAGTGTTAGCAACTACGTGCAAAGAAGTAAATAATAAATTTTGAATTTGGAATATACGTCCTGGTTTAGATATCCAGATGCCAGGTTGATATATTACAGATTTATTTATTTTTATTATTATTATTGTTTATTTCCATATTTTATGGAGGGTCCTAGTCGGGTTTCGAACAGACGATCTCTCGGTTGAGAAGCCAGAACATTGATCACTTGACAGAAAGGCAATGGACCTTTCTTTTTTGATTTGTCGCTCAAAGAGTTCTGCAACATCACTTTTAATGCTGCGGCTGTAAAATAAAGGTTTCAAATTACTTGTGTTAATAGGAAAATGCTTTTATCGGCTTTGCATTTTCGGGGTTAATATTTCATTTTCAAATGTGAGTCATTTTTTTTGGTAAAAACAATCATTTTTACTCTTTCTATCACATAGCACCCATTTCATTCGATTAAAAAATTCAATATCGAGCCTTGAATCCCCCCCCCCCCAGTAATGTAGCCAAAAAATTATTAAGGGAGGTTATGTATTTTTTAAACAATTTGTATCAATTCAGATGATAAATATGGATTAATCCTGAATCAAATTATATTTAAATAACTCGATTTTATATTCACAGATTAAAGTGCAGCAATTGGAATTAAAATTAGGACAGGATGGTTTAGGTATTCTAAGCGCAAATGTGTTCTGAGATTAGAATTAATGACCACTCTGAAGTATTTTATATTACCGCTGCAGGCCATTTTATTTACTACAAAATAGGGTTTCTAGATATGCTCTAAAATGGGAGGATGTTGCAGTCATTTGGAAACCACTCAAATTAGCACCGGAACGAAAACATGTCCCCGAATTCTTAACATGATTGTACCAACGCCATCTAAAGTACAATCTCTGTTGCCTTTGGTCATATTGTCCGAGACATGCGGCGTAAATAGCGCTACCATGATACGATTAGAAGTATCTCGTTTCCGCCAACTTAGAAAGGTTTAACGAAGCTATTTTGCTATTAATTTTTACATTTTTTATTAAGGGGGTTCCAACACCTAAAATACCTTCCCTTCTCTGCCCCCCCAAAGAAAAACCACAAAATAATGCTTGTGCTAGTGTGTGTCTGTGAACAGTACCTTTAAGACTAGGATGCCCAGCCTTTCACTGCCCTCTCTAATGCCCAAAAGGGTCATTTTGACCCCTACTATATGACATTAACATAAATGTTCTACATTGTTATTTCAAATTTGTATTCAGTGATTATATTTTAATGTTTTACGTGATTTATATGTCAGTTAAGATACAGAATGGTGAATAAATATGCAACAAAACGCAAATAAATAAATTATTAAAAAATAAACAGATTTCACTGAAACCCGTAAAATCCAAACAAGAGTAAGCAAATGAGGGGGTTTGCTTCGTTTTAAATGCATAGAAATATTGAATTATTTATGTTTACAGCAATTTTAGCTAGTTCATACTTCTACACAATTGACACATTTGTATTCAGTTTTCTTTGTGCATTTTCCACAACGCGCCTTCTTACAAGCAGTGCACTTGGAAGTAGTTTTATTACACTTGCAAAATTTAAGAATATGACATTTACGATCTTTCTGTGCTATTTCGCCTTCATTTTCATCTCCACTCTTTTCATAATCGTCTGTGGTCCTACGAAGTGAGCGACTCTTCACATAGACAGAGCGTAGTTCCTCTGCAAGTTGCTAAGAATCAGTATCATTACTATTACATGATTCATCTTCTCTAGTTGTCTGCCGTATAAACTCTTTGTAACTCTGAAGGTAAAATCTTCACGTAAATAGCGTTTTCGATGCATTCAATCTTCACTTTACTACCACATTTGTGACACTGAGATTTGCAAGGGAATGACAAAAGTACGTCGTATAGTGAGCATTGTTGTTAGTTCATGCCACAATAATATAAATAAAAGATGATTTTTACATCATAAAATAGAATGGCTTCAATAAGGGATTTCATGGAATAAATTGATATTTGCAAGGGAACGACAAAAGTAAATCGTATTGAGTCCATTGTTGTCCATTCCATTTATACCACAATAATATAAGCTAAAGTTAAGTATTACATCACAAAGTCAAATATTGAAGTATGAGAATGCATGAAATAAGCGTAAAGTCTGCAAAAAATCAGTTGTGCGAAATGCGCTATTTATCAATATAATGAAAAAATATTCCAAATGAATAAAACTCGTAAAAGGAAATGTTGCTCCAATCATTCTGTGAAACCTAGGTATCGCTTAAAAACGAAAAAAAGGTAATTTTGACCACTCTGGCCTTCTAGTGTCAATGGATACCATTGTAAGACTAAATTTTTCAAGAACTTCTCACCCTAAACAACGCTCTGCTTAGAAAATGCATATGTGAACATTTTTTATTGAATTGTCTCTAACTGGGAGATAAAAATATTGCACAAACATTTTATACGGGAGAAACGAAGAGCTTGTTAAAATATACAGTTTATATCAAATAATGTTTCTGTTGGCATTAATCATTGCCGAGATATTTCCTGTTTGAATTTTTCAATATTTTAAGAGAATCTATCCACGAAAAAATGACAATGAATGGTCAAAAATAAATGTTTAGCTTTTTTGTCATATATTTCGTTATCATACAAGCAAATTTTAAACAGTAACCTGAAAATCTAAATGTCTTTTACCATGGATCAACTTTAAATTGAGGTTTTAGACGCTGCTTACGATGCCACTTTTGAGTTATCACTTTTGCATGCAGTCTTCTCAATATATACCATTTGAAACTCATTACATAGGTAATATATTTTTCCAAAATGCATGCCATATTTCACTGAGCTGGCAGGTTCAATTTTACTTTACATATCAACGATTTTTAAACAGTTATTAAGCATGTACGTAAAAACGACAAAAGATAAAACGTGTCCTCTGTGTTACGTTTATTTATAACCATTTCTTTAGTTACCTAACAATTGTTCTAAATATTAAATTCACAGTAAAAACAAATTTAATAAATAAAATTGTATCATAGGAGTATTTTTTGGAAGTCGTTAAAATGTGGTTTTAAAATGATCATATTTTGGAAACATCTTCACTTATAAACAGAGAAACATCTTTTGTTTTTCATGACCTCGTGCAAAGAGCATGTAGTATAATGGACAATAATTAATTTATCCGTCTGTCTCAGCCTTCTGTATGCTGTGTGTACACTCGCACAAAAAGTAAAGACGGAAAAATGAAGCCTTCTTCAGTACTTAAGATTTCTGCGAATCTCTTGCAAAGTAATGGCAGAGCAAGATTCACGTTGTTAGGACCGTAGGTGTAGGGGGCTCCAGCTGTTATCACAGCCGTTCGCTCAAATGCCAGAGTTGCGCGAAACCTCTACTTGTATACAACTCAGTTTTCTGTCTTTAGGTTTTTGTATGAGTGTACCTGTAACAGAGTGCACAATGATACCTTCTCCTGCGAATGTGTAACATGATTTAACATCAAGTTTATGGTAAATCAGTTTTTATGAATAATTAACAAAATAAATCCTAATCGACGAGGTCATGTGATACTTCCACATGGGATTTTTAATAATATAATTGGTCATTAAATTGTACTTGACCCCATTTTGCCCTGTCATAAAATAAGATCATAATTTAGGTCCACTTGAATCTTCTACGAATTTATTACAACTAGTTTCTGAACTGGACATAGGATAATAACGGAGGGGCGATTTCAGTATTGTGTACAAGTTTGTTGGTTATACTAAACCCCCGGGAGGAAGGGGTGAAGTGTGAGAGCACCAAGGGTGGCCAGATCTGATGGCGGTTGGAAAAGCGCAGCGGGATCCCTAACGTTTCCAGATTGTGCATTCAAGCAGACTGTTCCTCCCACACCATCTCTATAGGGGCATGTAATGGCCGGAGATATCAATGCTAGCTTAGAATTCGACCTCTCCTCAAAGCACATCTACTGTGTATAGCCCTGCAATAATGACCAGGGAAAACCATGAAAAAATGGCCAGGATGGTCGGTCCTGTTTTTTTGTTTTGTTTTTTTTTTTGTTTTTTTTTTTAATCGCAGGACCTCCCGAATGCAGTCCTCAGACCCTACCGCCTGAACCCCCGTGCTCAGTTGTTACAGAAGTAAGGTTTGGAGTTTTAAATTTCGCACTTCCGGTTTTTTCTCCTTAAATGAATAAAGTAAAATCCCCAATATTTTCGGATCTTTGATACAACGTTTAAAGAAAAATGTAATTAGCTTTAACTAACCAGTTTCAAAATGTTTGGAACGAATGAACCCGCCAGGAAGAGGCAAGTTTATCATTGAAAAAAAACAGTTTGAACAGTTTGTAGGTTTACTTCACAAGTGAAACAAAAACAATACAAAGAAGGATGAAAATCACATTTCTTTGATTTATTGGTATAGATAACACCTTAATAACCACAGTAATTAAGCAAATTTACTGTAAAGTGTCAAATAACTTCAGCATGCAATAATATGTTTACTCAGTCGCGTTTTCTTTTTCTTTTCAGGTAAGTTGAGCCCAGCATCGAAGCAAACCGGTTACTTAAACCGGAACTGTGATGAATGGTGAAGCATGTAAATCAAGGTGAGGCAAGTAGTGTTTTTATTGCCTGGCATGAGGATGTATTTGGTGGCTGGTGCTTCAGCGTGTGTTGCGGATCTGTAAGGTGCAGTTTTCACCTCTGAAAATGAACTGCACTTGAAGGTTTTTAAACTATTTATCCTTCACTTAACCATCTTGCTGAATCTGCTTCAGCGTCTTAAAAACCGCACCTGAAGTTTCTTAGAGACCCACGATATGAATGTCTAAGTTGTCTGCATTTTCACGGAACAGGTTTTTGGTCAGCGATGTTTTTGGTTACTAAGCTCAAGAGATCAAACGTAGCACTCGCTTGGTCAATATAATTACTACTACTACTACAACCACTACTACTATCAATACTATTACCACTACTATTACTACCGCTACTATTACCAATACTAACACTACTACCACTACTACTACTATTACTACTACTACCACTACTACTACTACCACCACTACTACCACTTCTACCACTACTACTATCAGTACCACCACTACTACTATTACCACTACTGCTACTATTACTACCGCTACTACTTTACCACTACTATTGCCACTACCACTACTATTACCAGTACTAACACTACTACCACCACTATTACCAGTACTAACACTACTACCACTACTATTACCAGTATTAACACTACTACCACTACTATTACCACTACTGCTACTATTACAACCACTACTACTTTACCACTACTGTTACCATTACTACTACCACTATTACTACCACTACTACCACTACCACCACTACTACTGCTACTACTACTACTACTACTACTCTTGTAGGTACACTGTGGAAGCAGGGAGGCTTCTACAGTGGGTAGTTTAATAATGATATATATAATAATAGCTTAACCTCACTCTTTATATTAGATAGTAAGCAAAAATAGTAAAATCTTTAAAGAATGGATCACCGTGTGATGGCTTTGAAATTTCAACCTTTACATGACTACTACAAAAAATGCATAGCGACTTAGCACTTGAAAACAGCAAAGTATTTGAAAATTCAAACAAATAAGAAGGAATATCTAGTAAATGGGTAATGGCAAGAAAGAAAGAAGGAAAAAAGCTTAAAGCCTATGCCTTAACGAGATACACGCTTTGTGCACTACGTTTCGTCTACCTCTTACGGTTTACCACTATACAAAATGCATCAGAGTAAAGTGGATTACACAGACAATTCGTAGAAAATTCAAACAAATACCTTAAAGATATATTTTAATCAAAATTGTTAAAGCATTTTTGAGAAAATCAGAAAGAATTCACTTTACATGTGAATTGTTATTCGAGGGTGTGGTCTCCGTGTTACATCCATGGAACCTGCTGAATTTAAATACTAGGTATGAGATGAAATTAAATTCTTCTTCTGCTTACTGTAGGTAAGTATTAGAGAAAGTAAACAGCTAATTTTTTCTCATTCTTTTCCCTTAAATTTTACGAATATCAGGCTATGAGAGTGTTTTAGTAAGAAATAAGGAAATTAATCTCCTTCAAAAGCGACCGTGTCAGGCGATTTAATAATAATTCATAACTGTGTGATTTGACGAGATCTATATTTTTTATAGAGTGAGCCTTTGTCCATCTCTTCCGGTTTACAAGTTAAAACAAATTCATTCAGAATGAAGAAAACTTCACAGACTTTCCATAAAATCCAATATATGCATTTTGTTTGCCTTGTACATATCTTAAATATATGGTGTTTTAATTGAAATCGTTGGAGGCATTTTTGAGAAAATAAAAAAAAAAATCGAAAAAAAAAATATTCCATTTAAACGATAGTTTGGGGTGGCAGATTTTCTTGAAAATATTCGTGTCGCATCTTTGGAAGATACTGAACTTAAATACCAATGTTAGTATTTGTCTTATCTTTCGTTTTTTAGTTCTGCTGTTCACAGAGACATACACACATGGACCTGTTTCTAACTACGTTTTTCCAAAATTTAGATGAACTCAAAACATGTATTTCCGGTACAATCTCGATATAGAATTTTTGAGTGGAATGCGTTACCTTCTCTCCCTACTGAGTACGTGGTAGAGAAAGTAAAAATTGTTTTATTTTTGTTCATTTCTATGAAATTTCAGACATAGTTATGCTAATACATAAATTTGCTCCATCTAGGAATTTCCTACCACATTGCAGCCCAGTTTACAATGTGTAGGTCCCTATAAATACATAAGTATTTTACAAATCCTAGTTTGCTAATGTTAGGATTGTAATGGAGCCATTATCTTGCTTATACATCTTAAAATGACGTTAATGAATAGCCTGTGAACATTCAATTCACGGAGGTCAGAGACCATATCAGTTTCACTTATTGGATGCTGATTTATTGCTTTGGAATCAGATATGAAATTATGTGTGTACTTTCTAAACTCCTTTTTAAGAAAGGACACGAGGAATATAAAGATAAATCAATTAGACATGATCTCTCAATTGCATGAATTGCCTCGTTATCAGATATTCATGTTAGGTGCAGTATCGTTAAGGGGTTATGTGTTAAGAGGTCGCGCCTTCTCCAGAAAAAGCTTAGGAAGAATAAAAATTATTGCAAATTTCTCTTCCTCAAACTTTCTTCTTTTGCAGTCTTGACAGAAAATATTGCTACCGTAATGCTTATCGCTTGAAATTCTCGTTTACACGTTATGCATTTGAAATTACTTCCTTAAATTTCCTAACTCTAAATTAATACTTACCTACATACTATGTTGCATAGTCAACAGCTTTCTTATTTTCTCTTCTGCAACTACTAAAATAGTCTCTGTTGATGCTGATTAGAGGGATTATAGAATTCCACAAAAATGTTGTATGGAGTTTTCAATAACAATGCATATTTTAATATTCATCCCCAAAAGAGCAGGTTTAGAAACGGTTCTATGGTTGTGTGTGTGTGAAAGAGAGAGACTCAAACCCAAAAGTCGTATAAACACCAAACTTAGTATTTACTCCAGCATCTTTGATGCAACACGAAGATTTTCATGAAATTCCCTCATCTGAAACCACCTTGTACGTAGAACATGTTTCATTGATTTATTTTTTATTTTGTCACAATCTGCTCTAATGATTTTGATTAAAATGTAATAAATTTGAAATATCGATATGCAAAATAAAATAATACCTTGAATTGTTTGTGAATAGCCTGTAAAGTCCTCTTCATTCTTATTTTATTTTAAATTATTTTATATAATTTCGAAACTATAAAGATATATGTAAAAGCGAGAACTAAGTGAAGTGACAGTGAAAAGTGGACATAGTTACTATATACACAGGCTGGACTATTTAAGTTGAGACTGTACAGTATCTCCAAAACTAAGTGTTGTAGAAAGAAATGTCTTGAATAAAAGTTGCTTGATATTATGGGGGAAAGTAAATGCCATTAGTCATGTTTTATTTGGAGGACGTTATGATGGTCATTTTAGGGTCAGTTTAAATTGACTATAATTGTACGTTCCTATTAAAAAAAATGTCCTCCAAACAAAATACGACTAATGACATTTACTTTCCTCCATAATATCAAGCAACCATTATAAAAGACATTTCTTTCTACAATGCTTAATTTTGGAGATATTATACAGTCTCAACTTAAATGGTCCACCCTGTATATGGTCACGATTCAGCAATTAAAAAAGAATACACAGCTAAACAAAAGAGAATCGAATCTGCTTATAACGCTATCATACGCATGCGACACTAATGTCAACATTTGTTAATAACCCTCGCGTAAGAAAGTTTTGTTTTATTTCCTTCGTGCTTACCTTGTAATTTAGTTCCTTAGCAGGTTATACTAAATAAGTTAATATTAATTCGCTGAAAAAATATCGCAAGTTATGAAAACGCTGTGAAACTAAAAAATCAGATGTGATACATTCACATCGCTTGCTCTACGCTCTATCGTTTATTAGTGGGTATGCAAACAATTGCTTACTAAAGCCTATTTTTCTATTTACTCCACTTCAATCCAAATAAACCTTTGCAGAAATAGCTACATTACACATTTCGTTGTAGATACAAAGAGAACAGCGACTGTCAAATGCTTAAGAAGTGGACGCTATACGCTGGCTTTGAAATTCTATACTGTTTCCATGCAATCGCCAGAAACAACTGAAAATCACTGGGACTTCAAAAGAATGACAGAAGCATTGAACAAATCCAAACAGTAATAACGTATTTCTCGGAAATGGCTGATGGCACACACACACACACACACACACACACAATAAAAAAAGTTCTTGGAAATAAATTATGTATTTTAAAGAGATCTACTATTTTTATGTAGCATGTTTTCGTCTATCGCTTAACATTTACCAGTTATACAAGATTATACAAAATTCCTTCCGAATAAAGAGGGCTTCACAGGCTATTCCCAGAAAATTGAAAATATACATTTTATTTGTCGTAAATATATTTATTATATAGTATTATAATCAAAGTCATTAGGGCCTTTTTTTTTTTTTTAGAAAATCAAACATTCGAAAAATCTTCCATGTAATGGGTAGTTTGGGGTGAGGGGATTTTCTTGAAAATCTTCGTGTCGCATACTTGGAAGATAGTGAACTTAAATATGAAGTTTGCTATTTATGGGACTTTTCGTTTTGGGGTTATGCTGTTTACAGACACACGCACCTTTTCCTAATTTTTTTTGTTCGGGGGTTTCAAAACATGTATTTCCGGTAAAATCTCAGTATGTACGTGGTGCAGAAAGTAATGAAGGGGTTTTCACTCCTCTACTTATAAAAAAACATCCTTCGGCTACGCTTTGCGGCTTAGGCCCCTAAATAATTAGTAACGATCCGCTTCTGTGTTGGCAGCAGAAGGATAACTCAAGTAACGTTTCCATAATGCCTCTGGTGGGAATTGTGTAATGTGTGTTGTGTAACGTTTTTGTAAGGAACAAAAGTGCCAGTAATTATCATAAATGTATTAAAATATGTTACGTACAGCGTAAATTAGTGTTCATTAACTGTATTGATCATAGTTAAACAATAAAATAATCATGTACATACTGTAGGCCTCTGACGAGAAAACGTTTGCGGGGTGTTCAGCTCTCCGGAGGAGTGAGGGAGGGAATGTACCACACATCGCGCAACGTTAGTATTCCAGCATGTTTCACTTGGAGCAGTGTGTAAGTGTTTTCTAGAAATTTATAAAGTTATTTACAATGCTCAGTAAGAAAGGAACTCTATACAGTCAAGCCCTAGAAATAGTTGCTAACGTTGTTAAAATCTGTGACGAGAAACCAAACAAAAGCAACTGGTCATTCAGCATTACTAGCAGAAGAGCATATATTCTCTAAGAGAACTTAAGTCTTGTTGATATGTTGAAAGTAGAGCCGTAATCTTTCTCAGATAGCGATAGAATCGTTGATGTCAACACATTCCTTACAGTCACATTATCGTGAGAGGAACACATGCATGTCGTTATGAACGAGTCCGACTTGTACCCCTGTACGGCACTTTATCAGATTATATCCTTAGATCGTTGCACAGTAATTTCGTAAAGAACAGGTGAGGAAAATGAAAGTACATAATTTGTCATTCGAGATTAAAAAGCTAACAGTACAACGTCGCATAGCCAGCTAGTACGAGGCGTATTCCAAAACTAAGATCCGTTGAACAATATTTAACGGATGGTAGGCCTGAATGACGTTTCACGCCTGCACAGCTGTCTACCTACTCCTGAGGAACTACCGCAGTGTTGGGTGACACATTAGGCGTTTGCCAGTCTGTGAGAGCAGATCGCGACAATCGTAGATCCCGCCAGTTGTGAAGTTTGCGGTGTGATTAAATTGTTGCTGGCAAAAGGATCGTCAGCTGTGGACAAAAGGGCGTCCTTTTGATTTATTTCATGGACCGTGGGTCAACGATTACAGCTGACGTGTACTGTGCAACGCTTACCAAACTGAGACGTGCGATTCAAAATGGACGCCGCGGGAAACTGTCGTCTGGCATCATCCGCCTTCACGACAACGCACACCGCTGCCAAAGAGAAGATTCAAGAGTTTCGTTGGGAACTCTTTGACCACCCTCCGTACAGTTCCGAACTGGCACCAAACGACTGTTTCCTCTTCTTGTATTTGAAACGGTGGCTGAGTGGACAACGATTTCAAACCGACGATGAGCTCAAGACGAGCGTTACCAACTGGTTCAAGTCCCAGGCGGCAGACTTTTGTGCCGAGGGGTTAACGAAGCTGGTGCAGCGTTACAGCAAGTGTATAGATGTGAACGACGATTATGTAAAGCTTATATGTAGGTACATATTATTGCCAATAAGAACCTTGTCTCTTGAGCGATGTTGTTATTATGACCAAACGGAACTTTAGGTTTGGAATACGTCTCGTACGTTTATATAAATAATATGTGGTAAACATAAACTTAATAGAAACATAAGATACTGTTTGGATACTCGTGTTAAGTGCG
This sequence comes from Deroplatys truncata, assembly GCA_030765065.1. Taxonomy (NCBI): domain Eukaryota; kingdom Metazoa; phylum Arthropoda; class Insecta; order Mantodea; family Mantidae; genus Deroplatys; species Deroplatys truncata. The sequence goes on along the minus strand of CM060987.1, from coordinate 172,031,821 downwards.
GGAGCTGGCAGATAAAGGGTGTCAGAATCACTGATTTATATCTGCTACCATTGCAATGTAGTATAATATTCGAAAAGAGATAAAATAAATGTTGTATTGCAGCACTAGGTAAAATTCCGATGCATACATTTGCGTGATACAGTTATTGTGCACATGCCATTAATGTTAGATCATGTAATTCCATTGAGTGTGGGTTTGTTTCCTTTGTTATTTCAGCCGAGGATATTATGTATGTTTTGCAGGTATCAGATGGAGTAAACGCCCAACACACTTATCTGATCCGAGAGGCGATGTTATCGAGAACTTGCATGTTGTAAGGAATGTGCTGCATCAACTGTTTCCACAAACATTTTATTGCACACAATGGGCAATATATTGCTTGCTGCAACACGAGTACAGTCCCTCCCAGAGACAGTGCAACCTGCCACGCCTACTTTTCGTTTAACTCAGGAATCCCAACTTTTGACTTATCACGTAGTTGATTGTAGAACTTCTCAGGTTCTGTAGGAAAGGTCAGGATCATCTTCCGTAACACTAACCATTCAGGCAGAACATTCCGTTTGAGTTGGCATTACTTTCAACAAGGAAATACGAATAGCATTTGATAAATGGGTGGGTGAAATTGTTCGTGTTTCGAGATAAATGTATTTTAAAGTTGTGAATAGTTCCCCAATCCCATATTCTTAGTTCCTGGTATTTCACTGTGGAATTGCTAGCGTTTCACCAAAACCTCTGAAAGCCAGTTTTAAGGCTGCTCGGTTCAGAAATGGTTAATTTCTACAGCCTTAACTTAAAATTTGGACATATTTTCGAACATGAGATGCGAGAAAGTTTCTAAGTCCGAAGGTTCTCCAATGCGCATGCGCGAGCAGACCGAAACGACCGATAACTTAGTTTTATTGCTTCTCGTATAGCAGCCAGCATGTGCTTCATTTGTAACAACCGTAGCCAACCTCTGAAAAAATTCCCATACATCTGCAAAATTATGTACTATCATTTGGAAGCGATTAGCAGCCGGTCACTTTTGAAATGTCCTAACTATGCTTTCTTTCGGGTTTTATTGTTTTACAATCATGGTAAGGCAGTGGAGTAGAATTTATTGTTGTGCGAGAAGCAAAGCTCTTATGTTTGGAGATATTCTTGCAAATAATAAAACTTTTAGAAATGGCTCATCCGATTAATAAGGCGAATCTGTCGGTTTACATCAATGATACAGAGAACACCTAAACCTTTTTCACTATAAGCTGAAAGGAGAAGTAAACAAAACCACGTGGCAGCACCTCATTGGCTGGTGGACAAGCTACAACCTTTCCCGCTTAGCATGTCGTCTCTTCCTCTACAAAAACAGTTCGGTTCAGATCGTAACATTTTGTGGTTATTCTCTTGCAGAGAAATTTAAAAACCTGGTTATTGTAACAGTTAAATTTATGAAGCTAAATGTGTTTGTTCAGATTCACCTATAACTAAATAAACCGTTATAGCAGAGGGTGCAAGAGGCTATGTGCAGACGCCGCAGTTCGTATCCGGTTTCCGGTTGAGAATCTTCTTCCACTGTGGAAAACAGGGGGGGAATGGAGAGAAGACAATTGTGTTAAATGCTTTTAACAAGTTCTGTGAAAAGTACCCACCTTTAATCGACAATGAATATTCTTGGACATTGTTTAGCAATAATTGAGCTTCTTTGTTAGTGATACAGAATTATTGCTCGGATAGCTTCGGTCGCGTTTGTTTCTGTTGTGTTTTAACCTGTAGTGCTAATCGTTATTTATCTTGTTGACTCATAAAAGGTTAAAGCAAAGGTAGTATACTGATATCAGTCATTAAATAAATGATTTCTAAAGCCTGAAGTTAAGAACAGTTTAATCCAGTACCTTTAATCACAGATGTCAAACTTTCAGGTACAACTTTTGTCTGTCTACTCTTAGTATTATGTGTTAGAAGTTTAGGATGTAAGGCAAAATATAGGAATAAGACATACAGTGTTTAAAAGCTAATGATCCCCAAGTGGTGTAATATACTGTATTGGGATTCTGTCTGAAGCAATTTCCTCTCACGGGTACTTAGTTCCCGTCATCCTCCACGTGGTGCTGTCATGTGCTCGGCGGAGTGATACATTTAAGTTTTGTTTCCTTCTCCTTTCAACTTATAGTGAAAAAGGTATAGATGCTCACATTTGTCAGTATTTGTGGCATCCTGACACCAGGGTCAGCAGACCCATTCCAGGAACTAATGAAAGACAGGCAGGTCTAACTCGTGGTGTAGTGATTAGGTTTAGTTAAAGTTTAAGCTAGACGTAGTTAAATTAACGAATTATTGTTTAATGTGCATATCTAGTCAGTATAAATTAAGAAAAATGTGTAATTTAGTGACAAAAGAGTGCTGGCTTCATTCCTTTGAGTGATGCAAGATGGAGAATTTAGCTGACCCGCATTCTTCTATATGGTTACATGCGCTGTATGTAAACAAATAAATAATTATAAGGCTTAAATTATGTTAATAAAACCGTTTTAACAAGAAATCATTCAAATAACTAATTCTAAATACACATTACACCAAAGAATGTGAAGCTGTACTTCTAAAAACATATGCCACAGACGTTGGACGTAGAAAAAATCTCGCGGCACATGTTGTAAAGTTGAGCCAAATGTTTTATTGCAGACTTCCCCCCCTACAGTCCCCGTTAACTTCTATGTTAATAACGAGGGCTTTGACTTAAACAATATATAGTGTTAAAATAAATGAGTCGAATGATATTAAAAGCCTTCACTTACATCATGATGGTAAAAAATCTGGACGATCGTTTCGAGACTTCAAGGTCTCATCTTCTGCAGGATTTTTGGAAGTCGATGATGTAAGTGAAGGCTTTTAATATCATTCGACTCATTTATTTTATCAATTGACTTCTTCACTGTCAAGATGGTCCTTTTTCAATTTTGATAATATATAATGTTATTACCCGCTTAACTATAGGTTATTAATGTTGGGATTTATTGCTTTTCACGCTCAATTACACTCACATTCACTCCCACACTCGTACTTCCACACCTTGCGGAGGATAAGGAATTATTCTGGCTAAAGAAAAATTCCCCGCTCCAGTCGAGAATCGTACGTTTGCATTGATACGCCAGAATACTGACCACTCGACTCCAGAAGCAGTCAATCACAGACTTACTGAAAAATGCAATGCCGTAACAGGGATATTGAAGTGGTATACTTGTAATATTATTTAATTTGTTGTGTATGTGTGTTTACTCAACGTGGTGAAGCCATTTTGTGACGTGATTCTTTGTTAGGCTTGTAGCTCCATCTGGTGTTAGCAATTTGCGGTAGTATTAGTGTTTGTTTGAAAGAATGCTACTGTTATTTTATTTAATTTTGGTTTACTGTCCTCCGGCTAGCTATTATCCTTTTGGGTCGAGCACTTCTCTTTATACAGGTTGTGTAAACGGAAAGGAATCTTTTATCCAAAGATAACACTGATGAAAGAATTTCTTTTATACTTTTATTGTCGAACACTTTCACTATCACATTTACACATTGATCTAGACACTCGCCAAACTGAAACTGTTATAACAACTTCTTACTGATCACTTTTAATTCACGTACTTCAACCTTTTGTATAATTAACTTTACCATACTTGAGATTTTTCATAACTCTTATACGCGTAACTTGCGAATCGATAGCCGACGTGTAATATTTCTGCTGGACTGAAGGCGACGTGTATCATACAAATATTTTTGACGAACTGACGGGAATGCGACGTGTAGTGTACAAAGAATTTTGATGAACTGACGGACTCTACCTCTAACCTAGCTCTTTTATACTCATACACCCCGATATGCCTAAAGATTATAACTGAGCTGCAATTGGCTAATAAAACGCGCCAACATTAGCGTCTATTTTTATATCCAATGAAAATTATGAATACCTATGCTCTAGGGAAATGTTCCAGAAGATTCTAAAGGAAAACGCGCCAACATTACGTAACTTCCTCGTTTCCAATAATGATAAACAGCTCACCCCCTCGCTGCATTATTGCACGCTATTATTGTCAGTTTCAGTAAGGCCGTATAAACTTACTTCTCAACAATAATTACAATCAACAAACATCTCAAATCAATGTCACATAATAATGCATATTCATACTGTAATCATTCTTTACATTTAAGTAATTTGTGATACAAATTACTGCATCAATATGAACCACGGATCTTCAGCTTTCCGTGCTGTTGCTCTAACCAACACTAAATTTTTCAGCTGATTCTTACCTTTCCAATCTTAGCCTACGCACGGCATGTTTGAAAAGACAAATTATTATCACAGACTCGATCAATATAAATTATGGAATAAAATAATTTTCATGATCCTACATATCATGGGAAATGGAGTACGTATGGGCAGTGATTCTCAGGCGGAGTTGTGAGATGCTTCAATGCCCTCCTGTGCCGGCCTGGGGAGCTGGTAGACGGTGAGGAAGGCGCTGTCGCCCCCTACCGAGGTTTTCGGTAGTCATCCTTCTGGGTTGACACGCTAAAGTGACAAATCCACTTTCATCCTGCACAACATTGTTCCATGAGGTGTGTGAAAGTGTTCTGCAATGAACCCAATGGCACAACTGAACTTCCTTTAGGTTTTCTATATCTTCAAGTTATTTAAAATAAAAATAAAAACAGAATTCTAAAAGATTACAGTAAAACAATTTTTATTAATACCTTGAGTGTATTTTTAAAATATCGCAATAAAAGTTATGATTTTTAACTGCGAGTATTAGTGTAACATATATATTCCTTTAAACAAAAAGTGTCCATGCGCACAAAAACTTGGGAAACATTGGCCTATTGAAAAAGCTCACGGAGGGAGTGCCATTGGAATGACGCCTTTCGTTTCTAGGAAGGAAGCCCTTCGCTTCAACATGTACTTAACCAAGAAAATAGCTTTCAAAAAATGAAAATGGGGTCTAATGTTAAATACCCACGTGGTAATTTTCTAAACTTTTAAAAAGTTTGTTCCTTGTCATTTTGGGCTGCAAGTCAGCAATAATCTCTCGAGTTCGCAATAAATTGCTAATAATATTCCTATTCAACGAAGAGGATTTAAATTGGGTAAGCCACCAATAGGAACCCCCCTGCACTTTCCTCCATTTAGACGTTTGGAAGTGTTAAATCGGCTATGTCTGTCGGGAAGAACAGGGCTTTGTAATGGTGAAAGAATTAGCAAAGTCGGTTGAGTAGTCTACGAACGTGTGTATAGAGTTCTTTGGGGTTCAAAATAATTTCTATTTATATCACGTGCTTGCTTGCGCAATGCCGTAAAGGAAATAGCAGCAAATTCACGGAAGTACGAAGACATATAAACGTAATGCTGTGCTGTTAGTATTCCTCTCGGTGCAGGAGATGTGCCAACTGCAGAGGTCAGCCAATGGACCGTCTTCCACTTGCCGTGGGAACCCAAGAAGGTGACTCATGCCTGCCTAGGCCTGGTCACGTTCTTTAGCAGTTGGCCACACGATGATAATGGATTTCATTGACGGCACATGCCTTCTTGGTCCAAATTGGTATCGAGGGCAGCGAGATTTCTAAACCCCCTTCGGCAAATATCTGCTCGTCAACCTCCATCACGTCCTAATGGAGTTGACTCAGTTTCTTGTGACAAGAAGTAGCATTTAGTTATTTTATCAGGCCTAAATATTAATTTCCATACAGGATAGTTATTCCGTTATCAGATTTTTTGGCGTAAATTTATACAATGAATTTGAAAGTGATGAAAAGAACGTTATATTGCGTTTCTCGCAAAAATGCCAAAACATCAGTGGCGCAGTTCAAAGTAGCCCGCCTGATACTTGTTTCGTCGCTATTGATTTCTGAGAGAAATTTAGTGACATCAAAGTAAATGACGAAAGGGGTGAAAATACATTCGACATACCACATACTATTGGCAAATCATTTTGAATTAGAGCTGCTTCTCAAAAAGTATCGCCTTTTGTAAGGAAAAAATGAAAAATCCAAAATGATAACAACGGATATCTCGGAAGTGGCTAGTGCTACAGAAAATATTATTTTAAATAAATTGTGTATTTTAAAGAGATCTACATTTTCTGTGTAGTTAGTTTTTGTGTATCTCCCTTATGGTTTAGCAGTTAAACAAAATTGAAAAAAAATATTTCCGAATGAAGAGGACTTTACAGGCTATTCTAAACTAATCAAGATATGCATTATGTTTGTCATTTAAATACCTTAAATATAAGATGTTTCAACCAAAATAGTTAGAACCATTTTGAGAAAATAAAAAATAACGAAAAATTGTACATGTAAAAGGTAGTTTGTGGTTGGGGGATTTCTTCAAAATCTTCCTGTCGCGTCTTTGGAAGAAACTGAGCATAAATGCCAAGTTAAGTGCATTTTATCCAACATTTCGTCTTTCGCAGACACATAGACTTTTTAATACATTTTCCTCCACTGCTGGGCACGTGGCAAGGAAAGTAGCAATGTGCATAAGATGCTAACTTTTCTGCAGAAAAAATATAGAGCTTATAAATCTTCTATCCTCCGTTCCAAATATTGCTGATGAAATCGACTTTGTACGTCAAGGAAAATATCGATGTGAATGTTATGTTATTGTATTGAATAAGTTTGCAAAACTAACATTGGTAACATCTTCCCAATATACGAATTTGTTCGAAAAACAATGTGTTTCAACAGTGCCTTCCCCAAATAAAAATTGTACGGCATGTAAAAAGAGAGAACTTTGATAGCTGAATACAATTTAACATGTCATTCTTTGGAGCTTGGAGTGCCAAAAAGTCATTAAAATTTAATTTGGTGTTGGCTTAATCCACTTATTATTTAAGAGATACTGCAAAAGAAAGAGGGAGGAATGAAGGGACTTGAGGAGGTAATAAACTCAAGTAAGAAAGGAAAGGAAGACCAAAGAAAGGGCATGAAAAGAATGAGGGTACGTATAAACGGAAAGCCTATGCTAACATTACCTTAACTTTCCCCCCGACACGTGAAGACATTAAGGAAATAGCACTGGGATTGCAGAAGATAGCGCAGTCATCTGTTCCCACGGCTGGCGAGACAAAGACATAGAGTACATGGTCATGGCATGTTTGCTAAACCAGCATTCGTATGTATACTCAATAGAACAGCGTACTAAATACAGTCACCGTAACAAAAAGGGCATTTTTCATAATCACAGTTATTAGTCCGCAATGAGAGGAAGGATGTTCCATCATGAACAGCTGTTACAAACTCTCTAGCGTACCATAGGTTCAATATGCATACATATATAGAAGCATCCTATATCTTACTTATGCTACTCTACTGGTCTACCCGGCGTTACACGACTAGGTTTTTAAACTCCATTGAAGAATTAATTAATTCAATTTACCTCCCGCCGTTCTTTATTATTGTGATCCAGAAGGTTTTTGTAGTGAATTCTTCCCTTTCTCTCTTATAAGTGTAATGTTTTACATTTCCGGCTATTCCTAATAACGGATGAAAGGTTCTCTGATACGAGAGGCACTACTTATATTTTGAGCCTTGCAACCCTGAATGTTGTAGGTGCCATCTAACGTTTCCAATGGAAAGTTTGACATTTTTGACCATAATCTACTTCAAACATTTTGTCAATAGAGCGTCATTTGTTTTGTTTACACTAACTTGAAAATTGTGTCTCAATAAAAACATGGAATTAACTAGTGAAAATGTTCGTGCAATGATTTATTACGATTTTCGACGTGGATTATCAAGACAAGAGTGCATCGATCAACTAACTTCCACATTTGGTGACGAAGCTCCATCCTTTGCCACTGTGAAACGCTGGTATAACGAAGTTAATCGTGGCCGCCGTTCGCACAATGATGAAGTTCGTGAAGGTCGTCCAAAACCAGTTGTTGTGCCGGAAAGCATTGATGCTGTGCAAAACCCAATAATGAAAGATCGTCATGCGACATATTGTGAGATTGAAGCAACCCTAGGCATTAGTTCCATCAGAATATATAAAATGTTGCATGATTATTTAGCCGTGAAAAAAGGTTTGCTCTCGTTGGATCCCACATAATTTGACGCAATCTCAAAAAGATGCTCGTGTCGATTGGTGTACAAAAATGCTCAAGAAATACAATGACGGTGCCTCAAAAGACGTATATAAGATTGTAACAGGTGACGAATCATGGATCTATGCGTATGAGCCGGAATGTAAACAGCAGTCGACTGTATGAGTGTTTCAACATGAAGAAAATCCAACAAAAGTTGTTCGCACTCGAAGTACTTCGAAGCAAATGGTCGTCTGCTTTTTCAGCAAAACTGGCCATGTGGCAACAGCGCCTTTAGAGGAACGTAAAACGGTCAATGCCGAATGAAACACAACCATTTGTTTGCCGGAAGTCTTCGGTGAAGTAAGGATAACCAACAAGAATCGTAGGATCGTTCTTCATCAAGACAATGCGAGCGCACACATCTCGTCTAACAACAGAGTATTTGAAGGCTCAAAAAATCGAATTGATGGGTCAACCGTCATACAGTCCTGATTTGGCACCCAACTCCTTTTGTTCCCGAACATCAAGAATCAATTGTGTGGACAACGATTTTCGTTGGCAGAAGAAGCCGTTGATGCCTTCAAAAACCATGTTTTGAAGGTGTCTCAAGAAGACTTAAATATATGCTTTGACAAATAGTTCAAACGGATGCAAAAGTGTATTGATCATAAAGGAGAATATTTTGAAAAACAATAAAGCAGTCTTCAATCAGAAATTACTTTGTTTTAATTGTTAGGCTCAAAATATAAATAGTGGCCCTCGTATTCACACAACAGGATGCAAAACATCGGCGAAATATCTGACCCCCTTAACCTCCCCCAGGAGATCGTCCCAGTCTTCCAAGTTCTGGAAATGCTACATAGGCTATAAATAAGTTTGGCGGTGAAACAACCATCGGTCGAGAATTTTTAGGTAGTCACAGAGGTGAAACTTTAAACGTTTATACCTTCTGTTTGATTCCATAGTTATTTAATAACGAAAGCTACATACAGGGAGAACCAAAAAACTACGAACCGTCCTCGGCGCTCGTTGCCGTCTGACGCTATCATAGAAAGGCGTGGATGAAACCATACAGCATTTTAAAACTACTTTTAAAGGTTTTACTTACCAACTTTATGAAAGGAGATGCTGAAACTGGCCACCCTCGTTGTCCATACATTTTTGGCACCTCTTTAGGAAACTATCCATCACTTGCCGTAGTTCACGTTGAGAAATGCTGACAATTTCCTGGTGGATATTTTGTTTTAGTTCTTCCAGGGTGTGTAGGTTTGTCTTGTACACTTTGTTTTAAGTTACCCGAGAGATAGAAATCGCAGGGGGTTAGGTCTGGAGACCGAGGGGGCCACAAATTTCTACTAATAATTCTGTCCTCGGACACACTTTCATAATGTTGGAAGCCGCAAGACGGTGCTCCCCTCCTTTTCTGGCTCTGTCCTATCCTAAATTCAGCCATGCATGTGCTAACTCTTAACGTACTGTTAAAAATACATACGCCGCGTTATATCTAATTATTTTTCTCATATGTATAGTAGGTATGTGTAAACTGTATCTATCATGATTAAATCTGATTGGCCCGAAGATTTCTATGGGTGTTGGCCTCAATTACAAGTTGCAAGCAGGGACAGTTCCAAAGTCTCACGTCATGTGCATACTATAACTCTGTCTCGGACAAGAACGATCCTGTTGTAAACAAGGAGGAGCCCCACCACGTGTTTGATTCTACGCGTGTGCACAAAGGTTTTGCAGCATTAGATTTAGCAGTGCTTACTTCTTGACAATAAATCGAGTTTAGTAAGGCATTGCCCGCAACTTATTAAATCGATGTGTTACAGAATTAACATCATTGTATAGTAGCGTAATGGTTACGCTTCGGGGTTGGTTTTTTAAGCATCACGAAACAATGCGCAATCATTTAACTCTCGCCACTACTTAAGGTTTGCCTCCGCTGCGTTTCACTTCGGCAGATTGACAGGCCTGCTGATGATAAGATGACTGGGTTGTGAAGTATGCGAGAGGTGTAGGAAATACAATTCATATATCAGAAGCGACTCTGCACGATTAACAATATCTGAATCACCATTCATCTCGAGACATATGCCCGTGCTTTATTCCGAGAGGGCCGTGTGATATAGGAATACAACTTGTACAACTGTTCCACTAGTAATACAGTTGGGTGCATATTATGTATCAATAATAAGTTAATAGTTATAATGCCCCTGTCTTCTGTTTAATTTATATCTCTGTGCTTATGTATACGTTTGTAGTAAACAGTCTTTCAGATTTTTACTTTCTCTACTACGTATAGTAAGTAGGGGAAGTATTGTATTCCACCCAAAATTTCGATACCGAGATTTCACCGGAAATATATGTTTTTGAGACCCCCTGAATCCAATAAAAGCATTTTTGGAAACATGTCCGAGTGTCTGTGTGTCTGTGAACAGCATAACTCAGAAACGAACAGTCGGATAAACACCAAACTTGATATTTAGGTTCAGTATCCTCCAGAGATGCGACACGAAGGTTTTCAAGAAAATCCCCCCACCCCAGATTACGCTTTACCTACATGGAACATTTTTCGAAAATTTTAATTTTCTCCAAAATGGCTCTAATGATTTTGATTAAAATATCATATGCTTAAGATATTTTCATGACAAATGAAATGTATATCTCAAATTTTCTGCGAATGTCTCCAAAAGTATTCTTCATTATGAACGACTTTTGCATAACTGGTAAACCATAAGAGATAGACAAAATCTTTATTACACAAAAAAATGTAGATCGCGTTAAAATACACAATTTATGTCGTATACATTTTTACTTTCTCTACTACGTATAGTAAGTAGGGGAAGTATTGCATTCCACCCAAAAATTCGATACCGAGATTTCACCGGAAATACACGTTTTGAGACCTCCTGAATCCAAAAAAAGCATTTTTAGAAACATGTCCGTGTGTGTGTCTGTGTGTGTGTCTGTGTGTCTGTGTGTGTGTGTGTGTGTCTGTGTGTGTGTGTGTCTGTGAACAGCATAACTCAAAAACGAACAATCGGATAAGCACCAAACTTGGTATTTAGGTTCAGTATCTTCCAGAGATGCGACACGAAGGTTTTCAAGAAAATCCCCCCAACCCAGACTACCCTTTACATGGAACATTTTTCGAAAATTTTAATTTTCTCAAAAACGGCTCTAACGATTTTGATTAAAATATCATATGTTTAAGATATTGTCATGACAAATAAAATGTATATCTCGAATTTTCTGGGAATGTCTCCAAAAGTGTTCTTCATTATGAACGACTTTTTCATAACTGGTAAACCATAAGAGATAGACAAACTTTTACTACACAAAAAATGTAGATCGCGTTAAAATACACAAGTTATGTCATATACATTTCTTTTGTTGAGTGAACCGTTTGCGAGATATTGCTTGTTATTCCCTTAAATTTTCCAATACTTATACTTTTTCTCAAATTCGTTATTCATTTTTTTATGTTCTGGACATGCAAAGAGAATGGAATGCCCCACATAGCAACCAGCGATAAAATATTTGACTATCGCTTAAAAGCTACCATATTCCCCTTGCATCTACAAGAAAATTACAAATAAGATTGACATCTCGATATCTCGATTAATATGAAGCATATGGAGAATAGGCGTTTGTAAAAATAGATTGTACAAGAGTAGAGAAAGTCATGTGAGTGTAACACATCAGATTTTTTTGTTGTTGAGTGAACCATTTTCGAGATATTGCTTGTTATTCCCTTAAATTTTTCAATACTTATTTTCTCAAATGGGAATTCGTTATTTATTTTTTTGTCTTGGATATGCAAAGAGTATTAATCTGTGGCAAAGAGAATGGTGCTGCACATAGCAACCAGCTATTAAGAGATATGTCTGTGCTTAAAGGCTACTGTATTTCTATATTGCCCTTGCAAATACAAAACAAGGGGAACATAGTACGCCTTAAGCGATAGTCAAATATTTTTAGAACTGGTCGCTATGTGTAAAATGTAATTCTCTTTGCATGTCAAAAGATCGTTTCTGCGAATGTTTATCTCGATTAATATGAAATAGATGGAGAATAAGAGTTTGTAAAAATAGTTTGTACAAGAGTAGAGAAAGTCATGTGAGTGTAACACATCGGATTTTTTTTATTTTGAAAGTTTATAGTCGTTTTAACATATTAGTATATCGCGACTTTATAAATTTTTATAAAATAAATATTTAACAATAAAACAAGGAGGTTATTTAACGTAATGATAGTTTTAAGTCACTGCAATGAATGAGTATATAAAATTGTGACACTTTAACTAATCAAATTGATCGAACATTATATACTTTTATATAAATTTATGCTCTTAAAAAACTCAACTATCTTAGGGTACATCGAATAGTTGAGAGCTTTTTATGATAAACCAGAAGTATTATTTATAGTGATGTTATGTAACATTTAACATTTTCCAACTCAAAAAATTTTAAATAGTTGAGAGCTGTTTGTGAATCATTGGGTATCGGTAGTGTTGTCTCCATTCCACGATTGTGTGTTTCCTCGTTAACAGTATGTTATACTGGTGGCAGATGGATGGTTGGTCCTTTGAAAGAAGATAACTGTGTATGATCTTGGTATGGTCCATTCTCAGTCGGGATATTAAAACTTGGTCTTTTAGAAAGAATTACTGGGAAGATGTGTCGAAAAACTTGATATTATATCACGGAGTTTGCTTCTCTTGGAGTCAAGCCATCCTGTCTTCCACTGTTGGTACAGCTTCTTTTTAATGATTGAGATAACCTCATGGGCTGGTGCAGTTATAGTTGGGTCACTTAGTGGATGTTTAGTGGGTTCTCCTTTCAGAATTCACGAGCCCTAAACTCATTTCTGGGTATGTGCGGAATATAGAGAAATATATCTAAACATTTCTATAGGTTTCTCTCCCCGAAACTAACTCGCGCCGAGCAGTGATTAGAAAAATTACAGTGCTGTACTTTTAGGGGCGCTTATTATACATAACAAGTACAGAAAGCACCCATGAACTACCCTCTACCAATCAGCGTTCCAAGTGCGTTCGGTCTCACTGTCTTTATCTCTCTTTTTCTTTCCTCCCACATTATGTTTACAACAGGATCGTTGTAATTTGAGACAGATTTATAGTAACTTTTACTGTAACCAGAGCGCTCTCTACAATCAGAGAAAATATTCAAAACAGTCGTTTTAGTAAAGCATGGATAAACGTTGTTTTGGAATTGTATAAGTGTGCGTATGGTTATTACCTTCTCTGGCATCTAGTTATAACAGGTAGAGGAGATATTGTAGCTCACCCAAAAATTGAATATAGAAATTTTAACGCAAATACACGTTTTAAGAATATAAAGAAGCCTTCCTAGAAAAAGGTTCGAGCGCTTGTGTATGTGTGAAAAGTATGACTCAAAAACTAAAAACAAGTTAAATATCACGCTTCGTATTTGAGTCTAGTGTCTTCCAAGCATGCAACACGAAGATTGTCATCCCAAACTAACCTTTACACGGAACAGTTTTCTTTTATTTTTGATTTTCTCCAAAAAGGTTCCAACAATTTTGATTAAAATGCAATATATTTTAGGTATTTATATTTCTAAAAATGCCTTTTGGGTTCACTGAACCTCAAAACGTATAAACTTTAAATCCCTACTGATACAAAGCGAGCTTCTGAGGCGCTCTGGATACCGTTTGTGTCAGTTTAATCAACATTGATAATTAATTGTTTTTCCACACATGCCATGAGTAAGCTAAAGCTGGAAAGGTAGGAACAGAATTGAAAAATTCCATACCATAGGGATTTAAACCACGTGTCTTCGGCTTCCCGTGCTACCAAAGCAACGTGCCGGCATGGTATCATATTCCCTGACTCCTAAGGCATTCTCAAATTCATTTTGAGGTAAACGTATATAACAGGGGTAACAACTGCTGTTTCTTTCCTGAAAATCTGATTACCACATCATTGCAGAAAACCAGAGAAGTGGTTTCAGTTGAAGACACGACAGTCTTCTCTCCAGGTATCGTTAAAGCCCCAGTATCATGGTCGTATCAAAGATTTTCTTTAGAGGGCACTTAAGAATAACGGCTTCAGGAAAGACAATTCTGAAAAGGAAGAGCCAGACGTAGTGTCATAGTGTCCCCTCTGGAAGGCTGGCGACACTGCGTGCGTGTTGGCACCCGTGCGAAGTAACGTACGTGACAAGACTGAGGGAATGAATTGCATTATTGATCTCCACCTTCCCTTCCAGATCATCCCTCCCAACTAAAGGAGCATTTCTCTCAAAAGTTAAAAAGCTTTTCCATTTTATTCCAGAGTTACAGTAACAGAATGCATTACCTACTCTACGATGTGCATCCGTCTTACTTTCTAAACCAAGAAACTCCTATTTGGGAGCGAGAGGTTTTCTCCAAAGAGAATCATTTCCTTTCCTCTCTGGAATGTGGAAAAAGTTGCATTGAGTCATGTGAATAAAACTCTGATGTGCTGCGTTCACATGCCTTTTTCTACTCACTGTTCTACATAGTAATCTTACAAATACGTCCTCTATCTACTTTTGTTAATTCAGATAAACTACCATTACACATTTACACATGTTTTACTTTCTCTACTACGTACAGTAAGTAGGGAAAGTATTGTATTCCACCCACAAATTCGATACCGATATTTCACCGGAAAATACATGTTTTGAGACCCCCTGAATCCCAAAAAAAAGCATTTTTGGAAACATGTCCGTTTGTGTGTCTGTGTGTGTGTCTGTGTCTGTGAACAACATAACTCAGAAACGAACAGTCGGATAAACACGAAACTTGGTATTTAGGTTCAGTATCTTCCAGAGATGCGACACGAAGGTTTTCAAGAAAATCCCCCCACCCCAGATTACCCTTTACATGGAACATTTTTCGAAAATTTTAATTTTCTCAAAAATGGCTCCAACGATGTTGATTAAAATATCATACGTTTAAGATATTTTTATGACAAATGAAATGTATATCTCGAATTTTCTGGAAATGTCTCCAAAATATTCTTCATCGTGAACGACTTTTGCATACCTG
This sequence comes from Deroplatys truncata, assembly GCA_030765065.1. Taxonomy (NCBI): domain Eukaryota; kingdom Metazoa; phylum Arthropoda; class Insecta; order Mantodea; family Mantidae; genus Deroplatys; species Deroplatys truncata. The sequence continues at coordinate 172,016,720 of CM060987.1, read as the reverse complement.
GTAAACCATAAGTGATAGACAAAATGTAGATCGCGTTAAAATACACAATTTATGTCATATACATTTTTCTCTTGGGTGATATTGCTTGTTATTCCCTTAAATTTTCCAATACTTATACTTTTTCACAAATTCCTTATTCATTTTTTTTTGTCCTGGTAATGCAAAGAGAATGGAATGCTCCAAATAGCAACCAGCTCTTAAAGATTTGACTATTGCTTAAAGCCTACCAATTCCCCTTGCATCTACAAGAAAATTAACAATGAGATTAACATCTCGATTAATATGAAGTAGATGGAGAATAAGCGTTTGTAAAAATAGTTTGTACAAGAGTAGAGAAAGTCATGTGAGTGTAACACATCAGATATTTGTAGGTATAAAAGGAATACAGTAGACTAAAGCGATAGTCAGATTTTTAAAAAGCTGATCGGTATGTGATGACTTTGAAATTCCATTCTCTTTGCATGACCACGAGAAAAAACGAAGAGCGACGTGCCTCTGGGAAAGAATAAAATTACGATTTAGTATTTAAAATTTCAAAACAATAACAAAGATATCTCGAAATGGTTAAAACCTCAAACCCTTTTATTTCACATAAATTGTGTACTTTAACAAGCTCTAGGTTTTTGTGTAGTAAATTTTGTGTATCTCATACGATGTACCAGACAGAAATCATTGAGAATGAGGTAGGCATCAAAGGCTGTTCCCAGAAATTCAGGATATACATTTTGTCATGAAAATATTTTAAAAGTTTGAGTGTAAAGGGTAATCTGTGGTGGCAACTGTCTTTTGTCGCATCCATGGAAGATGCTGTATTTAAATGCCAAATTTGGTATTTAACCAACTTTTCGTTTTTAAGTTACGCTGTTCCCAGACACACGGACATACGCACGCCCTCTCGCAAGCCTTTTAGTAATTTTTATTCAAGGACTTCAAAACTTACATTCTCAGTGAAATTTCTATATTAAATCATTGGTGTAAACAATAAATACTGTAGGTAAGTACGAGAGAAAGTAAAAAGAAAATCCTTTCTCAAATGTTTTACTAATGATTATAAAGTAACTGTGGTTATATACTCAATGAGAGCATATTCGTTTCCATAAGGATACAAATCTGCTATGATACATTCACGTGACCTTCTCTCCCCCTCTTTAACAAATCATTCTTACAAAAGTTTATTCTTTTATAAACATCGTGTTAATGGAAATCAGAAATACAGAAATGGTTTCATTACCCCATTCGTTTAAGGTATAAAAGGGATACAGAAAACAAGCGATAGTCAGATCTTTAAAAAAAAGGGGGTCGCTCTACGCTGGCTTTGAAATTTCACATCAAATATCTTGGAAATGCTTAATGATACGGGTAATGTATTTCACACTAATTGTCTGGTTTAATGAGATCTACAGTTTTGTGCAGTAAGTTTTGGTCTTTGTCTTAAAGTACACCGTACAAAAGTATATAAAATTAATTCGGAATAAGTAGAACTCATAGGATAAGTTTAATCAAAATAATCATGGTCATTTATAAAAATATTAACGAAAATTCTTCAGTATAAATTGTTTATAGTTAAGAAATTGCTTTAAAATTTAATTAGTGTCTTAAAAGATGCATGATTTAGGTATGGTATTAGATAGTTATTTGACTTTTCGTTTTTGAGTAATGCTCTTTACAAATCTTGCGACCGGTTATCTTTTCCCCTAGAGACGTATATTTCTAGGGAGCTGCTTGAAAATGTTCTTCTTGTACGCTTAAAATATGCCTGACTTGAGTATGAAATAAGACAGTAATTCCATATTTTCTTTTTGAGTAATGCTGTTCACAGACAAACACGCGCGGGCGCCTTTTTTCTTTCTTTTTTATGGTTTGGATTTCAAAATTTGCATTCCTGGTGGAATCTTATTAAACTTTTAAGTCGTATGCAATAGCTACTTCCTCTATAGATACCTAAGAGGCAGAGAGAGGAAATATTCGCCCATACGTTTCTAGGAAATAAGAAAGGAAATTTGTTTTGTAGCAAAGCGGACGGCGGCGTGTATGGGGGATGCTCTGAAGTTTGGGTGTTTATATTGAATATGTATTACGGCCATAAATTGTAGCGGAGGGGAGCTAATTCAATTATATGGAGGAAGTCTGGCAGGAGAGGTTGACCAATATTGCAGACATAACTTGGGCTCACGTTCTGCTCATAAACGTTGTCATATGTACCTCAGCTTCTCGGGCTGTGCTGAAGGAGAGTATTGCATGGGATAACAAGACTAAAGAAAAATCTGACATGAGTTTGTCTATTTGTTACATCTCTTATAAAAGCTTATTTTTCTATTTACTTCGTGTTAATTAAGATAAACATTTGCAGAAATGGCTCGTTGCGCATTTCGTTGTAGGTTACAAGAGGGATACAGGAGGCTGAAGCGATAATGAAATGTTTAGAAAGCGATTCGCTATTTGCTGACTTTGAAAATTACATACTCTCTGCATGACATCGCAAGAAGCAAGTGAACGGTAACTACTTCAAAATATATAAAGGCATTGGAAAATGCAATCCAATAACAATGGATATCTCAGGAATGGTTAACATCACAAAATAATAAGTATATATGATTATTTATAAATATATTGTTATACACCGGGGTGAGGCCAAAAGGTTTGCAGCTAGATATTAGATTTAGTTACCCTGGCATAAACATTGGGGTCGTAGACTCAGAGGCACACAAAGAGATACCAAGAGCTTGCTGTGCAAACTAAGCGGGCGTGGGATATTTATTAATAATACATATAAATTCACATTTAACTCTCATTTATTATAATTAATAAGGTGATCTACATTGTACACAAAAAGTTACAGCCAAACACTGGGGGAGATGCCCCACGCATACTCACGGCAACACGCACTCCTACATACAAACCACACACTCAAAAGACCTACTCTAGACTGACGCTATTGGGGACGCCTCGCTCTCAGACAAAGAAACTCTTCCCTCAACCCCTGCCTTCACCCCCTTGACTAGGAATTGGAAGGAGGTATGCCGCGCCGGACAAGAATTCAAAGTTACAAACGAAATAATTAGTTTAACAATATCATTATACACAGCAATAATGTGTCCGACGCGACAGTACACACGCATACGCTACAATATGATTATGACATTATTGGCTCAGGCGACTTCTGTGGCCCGCATTTGGCAGCTCCTGTGTTCTATCCCCGGCGACAGCCCACTGAGCCATGGGTTTTTTGACGGGTTTTCCGGGTCGTCAGGAGTGATTTCTTTCAGCTCCCGAATTTGCTATCCCTCCATTTCGTTCCATTCATCATTTAATTCTTCCTTCATCCCGTTGGTCTATTTCAGGGTCAGAAGTGTCGGTAATGGTGTTTCGGTGCAGCGTAGCAGGAAAAAGAATACTCTCGCATTTCGGCTGGCTGCTGGGGTACCAAACCCCTTGAGGGTCGTGGGACCACTCACTCTGTGTGGGGCGGGATTCCCGGTCTGCCGGGGAAACTTAATGATCCTGTCATTGCTGTACCGTCGCTCCTGGATCTGGTTGTCCTGTGTCTCCTCTCACCTCATTCTTCCTCCCGGGGACGCCCCCTCATGGGACGTAGGTACAGTACCTCCTCTGGATCGGTGCCGAGTCTTCTCCGTTAAGGAAGTTGAGATGACAAATTGTGTGTTTTAACGAGATTTACGTTTCCTGTGTAGCAAGCTTATATCTATTTCTGATGGTGTACTAGTTATACAAAATTACTTACGATTTATAGAGGAAGTATTGTACTCCACCCAGAAATGTAATTTGGAGATTTCACCGGAAATACGCCTTTTGGAATCTTCTGAGGAAAAAAAAGAGACATGCGTAGAAAAAAATGTGTATGTTTGTGCACAACGTAACTCAAAAACGAATGGTTGCATATGCCAGTTTTCATATTTGAGCCAAGCATTTCTTAAACATGCCAGGTGAAGATTTTCAAGACAGCACTCTACCAAAGCTACCCTTTATACGGATTTGTTTTTCCAAAAAGTGACTCTAACGTTTGATTACCATGTTTGTTAAAGATATTTGCATGACCAATAAAATGTATACCTTGAAATTTCTAACTGTAAACCACAAGGAATAGGCAGAAGCTTACTACATGAAAAATATAGATCCTGTTGAAACACACAATATATGTGGCATTAGCCATTTCCGAGATATTCGTTTATATTGGTTTGAATTTTATAATACTTTTACTATTTTCAAGTGCTAAATCGCCTTTCTTTTGTTTCCCGTGGTGCCATGCAAAAATTGTGGAATTTCAAGTCCAACATATATCGAAATGCAGGGATATTTATTGCAGTTAAAAAGAGGGATTCTGAAAATTATTATTTATTCTAAAAATGTAAAGCATTATATATGCCGGTCTAAACAACAGTTTTAACTTTCTCTACTACGTATAGTAACTAGGGGAAGTATTGTATTCCACCCAAAAATTCGATACCGAGATTTCACAGGAAATACATGTTTTGAGACCCCTGAATCCAAAAAAAAGCATTTTTAGAAGCATGTCCGTGTCTGTGTCTGTCTGTGTGTCTATGAACAGCATAACTCAGAAACGAACAGTCGGATAAACACCAAACTTGGTATTTAGGTTCATTATCTTCCAGAGATGCGACACGAAGGTTTTTAAGAAAATCCTCCCATCCCAGATTACCCTTTACATGGAACATTTTTCGAAAATTTTAATTTTCTCAAAAACGGCTCTAACGATTTTGATTAAAATATATGTTTAAGATATTTTCATGACAAATGAAATGTATGTCTCGAATTTTCTGGGAATGTCTCCAAAAGTGTTCTTCATTGTGAACGACTTTTGCATTACTGGTAAACCATAAGAGATAGACAAAATTTTACTGCACAAAAAAAGTGTAGATCGTGTTAAAATACACAATTTATGTCGTATACATTTTTGTTTTTGTAGAGTGAACCATTTTCGAGATATTGCTTGTTATGCCCTTAAATTTTCCAATACTTATACTTTTTCTCAAATTCGTTATTCATTTTTTTATTTCCTGGACATGCAAAGAGATTGGAATGCGCCACATAGCAACCAGCTCTTAAAAGAAATGACTATCGCTTATAACCTACCATATTCCCCTTGCATCTACAAGAAAATTAGCAATAAGATTGACATCTTGATATCTCGATTAACATGAAGCATATGGAGAATAAACGTTTGTAAAAATAGTTTGTACAGGAGTAGAGAAAGTCATGTGAGTGTAGCCCATCAGATTTTTTTTCTGTTTTACAAAATTTTAAACATTTTAGTTTACACAAAACTGAAAGACCTTACGGATCTTTTTTCTGTGCCCAAAGAAAACCTTCTGCTTCTAAAGTTTTGGGATTCCTTTTATGTATGAATGAAATTGCTCACATAAAATGTATTTACAGTCAGAATGTTTGCAACTGAATCTGCAGTCATGTTTCTCTCTTTGGACCACTGGTTTTGCATGAGGGAAAACTCTCTTTCACACCACACTAGCAGCAATGTGTGTTGTAATATCGACTGGTGTTATTGATAGAAGTATTTCCAATAATAATCGAGGAACTATTTATTTCAACTTTCGATTTTTCTCAAATTTATAGAAAACTCCGACAATTTAGCCGAGGGAGAACATTCACCTGCACCCTAATTTTACCCCCCCCCCAAAAAAAAAAAGAGGACGTGTGGTGACCCTGACGAAATGTGTAATGAACTATTTTTGCAAACGTTTATTTCGATTAATACGAAGAAGATAAAAGAGTAAGCTTTTGTAAAAATAGTTTGTAGAAGATTGTGTAGAGAAAGTCATGTGACAGGTTATTCCATCAGAGGTAGCCAGAAGCGCATTCGTCATTGCTATGCTGATCTTCAAGGGGCAACACTGCGATACCATTGCGAACAACACTGAAGATGAATGAAATCAGGAAAGTACAGTTGGGGCTTTCCAGGGATTTTCACTGTGGCTAGAATACGAATTCTGCACGGTATTAATACTTACCTATGTATCAGATTGCTGAACAGGACTGAGATGCAACGTTCTAGTGCCCCTTTATGAAAGTAGGGGATGCTCTGAGGGGTGTACAAGATCCAGGTGGTGAATCTAGACTTCAGCAATACTACAATGTAGTAAAAGAAAAATATCTGTGTTACATTCACATGACTTTCTGTACCCACTCTTTACAAATCATTCTTTCAGAAGTTTATTTTTCTATCTACTTCGTGTTAATCGAGATAAACGATTGCATAAATAGTTTCACTATACATTTCGTTGTAGGTGGCGGAAGCGACAGTCAAGTATGCTGATTTTGAAATTCCATATTCTTTGCATGAGCAAATGATGACTTAACACGCAAAAAAGTAAAACTTTTGAAAATTCAGACCAGTAACCATGAATACCTCAGAAAAAAATGCCACAATATTAGACATAATTATGTGTTTTAATGAGCTTCTTTTTGTGTAGTAAAGGTATAGATTATACAACGAAGGGGGACACAGCGACCTACATAACTGTATTGTGGCTACCTCCCCAGGAGGGAGCCCGGAATGAAGGAACCACAGGAGGTTACAGGCAGACAGGCCACAGAGACGCGCAGAATTCCCTAACATTTCCCGCTGAAAGACTCGGCTCACTACAGGAGCTGCATAGGTGAGCAACCCTTACAAACAGACAGCTCTCTGGTATCCACGGGGAGTACTCTTTCCTTGGAGCAAGCATCCGCGCCATCTGTCCGGCACCGAAACCTGGTATCACACCTGCAAGATGAGGTTGAAGCGGAATGAAAGCCAAATGAGAGAAAGGAAATCGTGGTAGATGAGAAACCAACTCCCAGAATTCGCTTTACCGACCAGGGAAAACCACGAAACACTCAAGGTCAGAGAGGACGGTTGACGGAAATTGAACCCCAGATCTCCCAAATGTGAGGCTCACGCGCTATCGCAGAGCCATCTCGCCCAGTTTGTTGTTAATCTCTTACGGCCAGTTATGCAAGTATACAGTATTCACTTAGAAAGACGAGGACTCCACAAGGCTATTAAGTTTAATATTTACACTTTATTTGACATGCAAATAACTTATTTGAATCAAAAGGGCCATTTTTTAGAAAATCAAAAATAAGGCAAAATGTTCCATGTAAAGGGTACTTTGTGGTGGGAGATTTTCTTGAAAATCTTTGTCGCATCCTTGCAAGTTGCTCAGCTCAAATACCAATTTTGGTATCTGTCCGACAGTTCACTTCTGATTTACGCTGTTCACACGCACTCGCAGAGAGAGGGATCTTTTTCTAGAAATGCGCTTTATATACCTATGTGTATTTATTTAGAGGGCCTCAAAACATGTATTTCCAGTGACTTCTCAATATCAAGTTTTTTGGTGGTATATAAATACTTCCTCTACCGACTAGATAGGTGCTAGGGAAAGACTAGGATTAACTGCGGCGAGGGACTTACGATCTCGACGTACAAGATCTTCTCTGCCTGAAGCCGCTGACGGGGTGCCCCCAGGAGGGAGGGTTGAGAAGAGACACAGGGCAGCCGGACCAGGAGCCACGACAGGGAAGAAGGCAGGGTCCCTACCTTTTACAGATTGAAACTCCTGGATGGCAGCTCGTGCAACCGAGTTCAAGCCCGGCAGAGAGCGATGGGTTTCCTTCGGAAGTCAAGTAAAGCGGTGGTCCCGTGTCGTAGATTTACGGCACGTAAAAGTACCTCAAGCCTCTGAACAAACTGTCTGGTCTTTCACGCCCAATATAGGATGGGACGCTAAGAACCACAGTAGTTAAAGAGCGTCATAAATAAAATTCAATTTTTTTTGGAGGGGGGAGCACATCCCCTGGAGGGTCCGGGACTTTGGAAAGTAAAACTCCAGAGTTTTTATATTTATCTCCGTGATGGAGTTTACAGTAAGGCACACATTTATCTAGAAATATAAAGCAAAACGTCAAGAACACTTTGCACTTTTGAAAATCTCTGCAATCTGTTGACCGACTTCTAAGCTCAACATTTGCATAAAAGGAGAGAGGCACGCGCGTGTGTGTATGTCAAATTGCGACATGAGATTTTCAGTACTATCCCTGAGACGTTTGTAAAAATATTTTTGTTGTTTTTATAATTTTCAGACTAACAACTAAATCATTATATGGTGTGATGGCATTACAAAAATCTTGGATAGACACTTCTGCTTACTGCAGAAAGTATATAGGGTTCTTTGGGGGGGGTGAGATACAGTTTATGAAAAATAATTTTTTTTAGTATTAACCAATCTGTATTCACAGATTGAAGTACGCAGTATGGTTTGCTTCTCGTGAGCTTGTGTCTAACATTTGTTGACTTGTTTTATAAATAGTGGATTGTTTTCTTAAACCCTGCATGTAATAAATTGAGTACTGTGTGTAACTGAAGCAAGCCAGAACCTTTCGCAGGAAGAGTTTGTTGACTAGCTGTGAAATAGAATGTCGTGTGATAGTTAAGCATACGGTTTTCTAATAGCAGGGAATTTCTGATTGGTCTAATGCAGCATTATGCTACCTTGATAAATATTATGTTAAACCTTGATGTGGATGGAGGCCTGGACAGCCCTGGTTATTGGATACACGTATCCTCCCCGTGCTCATGTCACAACGCATACTCCCCTACCCTAGGGACGTCCCTGCCACCCTCCACGTCATCACTCATCTGATAGGGCCCGTGTCTGCTCATTGCCACAAATTGTTACCCACTACACTGTTTCATTCTCCAGTATTCAACACGTAGCAGACCTGCACTGTCTAGCGGTTTCTCTAGTGATACTCGAAGGGATAAATTTATTCTTTCCTAGTGGGGGAAAATGTACGCATATTTCCTTTTTATTGCCATCCTGTGCTCCATCTGTTAGCAATAGATGATAGGAAGTAAGAGCGCTTTATATACTCTTAGTGTATAGTGGTGATTCTGTAGACTATTCAAACTGTAACAAATCAGAACACGGCTTCCTGCTAAACACACTTTGTCACTTAGGGGCTCACGTAGCACAAACTTTACACTTGAGATACTTTTGACACACTCTCAGAACATAACAGAACTGATCCGTTGAATCGAATCACAACTGAACTGCTGAGTCACAACTGCATTTGGCACTGTCCAAACTCTTCGACTTCTTGATCCGGACGAGAACAGTCCCTTATATAGCCTCGAATACCAATCGGAATGTTCTAGAAAAGGAGAATACTAGAACATGCCGAAAGGAATGTTTTGAAACAGGGAAGCGGCAAAAACTCGCTATTGTTCCGAAGGCCAGTCTACGGCCTCACCGAGGTGTCGCGCCAGGAGGTTCTTATCGGCGGCCGCAGGTAGTTTTGCGCATGCGGCCCCAATACAAAACGCAATTTTATTTTCTTGTAAGTAATGTACATTTTTAACATAAGCTACCACTTGCTTATGGCTCACGAAGTATTGTATTCCACCCACAAATATGATATCCAGATTTCACCAAAAATACATTCTTGTGGTCTCCTGAATTTAAAAGAAAAGAAAGCATTTTCAGCATCTTTCAAAGATGTGACACAAGGATTTTCAAGAAAATATCCCCCATCCCAACCGCTCTTTACCGGATAATGTTTCGTTATTTTTTTATTTTCTCAAAAAGTCTCTTATTTAACTACCATAATATGCTCAAGATATTTGCAGGACTAATAAAATGTTTATCTTGAATTTTATGCGAATAGCCTATGAAATATTCTGAATGAATTTTGTATAATTTTGTCTAACTGGTAAACCATAAGCAATACTCAAAATTTTGCGACATTAAATAATCATTAAATATTCATTATTATTGGTTTGATTTTTCATTAATGTTTTTTTTTGTCGTCATTCGTTTCTTTCTCGTGGCCATGCAAAGAGTGAAATTTCAAAGCCATCACATAGCGAGCCACTTTTTAAAGATCTGACTATCGCTCCATCCTTCTGCATCCCCTTTAAACCTAAAGGAAATGTGTAATGAAGCAATTTCTGGAAATGTTTATCTCGTTTAATAAGAAGTAGATAGAAGGACCAGCTTTTGTAAGCATAGTTTGTAGAAGAATGAGTAGAGAAAGACATGTCAATGCAAGACATCAGCCATTTCCCTGTGCACAAAGAAAGTCAATATACAGGGTGAATCACCGAAAACTTGCACCGCAAATATTTCGGAAATGGAAAGTGCTATTGATGTGCAGTTTTCACAGCATTAATTGGTATTCAGGGGCTCGTACATTTAGCCTATAAACAGATTTTAATAATATTGGGAAAGTGTATTTTTTGAGCAAACATACAATTTTGTATATGGAACAATGCCTAGTTACATCAACAGAATAAAGGTAGGGTAAATTAGAATGTCAGTGGTCTTTGTTGTAGGATTCTACTGCAAGTGGTTTACGAAAAATCGTATTTTGAAGTTTCCACCCCGACAATTGTTTGTCCCATTCAACCTGCTTAGTTGCTAGGTACGATATTGTTATATTTGTTTGCATTGTGTTTTCTGTCATTGATTGCATTGCGACTTTCTGGTCAGTTAGTTCGTGACAGTTCAAGCAGTAAGTCGTGAGTGGAAGATGGGGTTTACTAATGCAGAAAAACCCGACATGCTCATGGTGTATGGGGAGTGTAGGAAGAATGCAGTTCGTTCCTGTACGGTGTATGCGGAAACGTATCCCAATAGACGTGAACCATCTCTGCAATTATTTATCAACCTCTTCAACCAATTACGTGAAAGTGTTACTATAACACCTAGAAAACGTAACAGAAACAAACAAGTGACTGGAGAAGAGGCAGAAATTAATGTTTTGGCTGCCGTTGCAGTAGATTCCCAAATTAGTTCCAGCACAATCGCACGTGGAAGTGGCATAAGTCAGGCAAGTGTACTGTGCATTCTCCATCGACATAGGTTCCATCCCTATCACATCTCTCTCCATCAAGAGCTGCATGGAAACGATTTTGAGAATCGTGTTAACTTTTGTACATGGGCATTAAGACATGATACTCCAGATTCATCATGTATCTTGTGTAGTGATGAGATAACATTTACTAATCATGGCCAGGTAAACCGCAGAAACATGCACTATTGGTCTGTTGACAATCCCCGTTGGCTTCGTCAGATGGAACGTCAGCGTCCATGGAGTTTAAACGTGTGGTGTGGGATAGTGAACCATCAGCTAATAGGCCCTTAGTTCATACATAGAAGCAACAATGAAGTATCGCAGCCTCGTGACAGACCATCTGCCACAGATGCTAGAAGACGTTCCTTTGCAGAATAGGAGGAACCTGTGGTACCAACATGATGTCTGTCCAGCCCATAGTGCCCGAAGTACTACAGCTTGTCTTAACGGATTGTTTCCATATCGTTGGATTGGACGAAGAGAACTTGTATCTTGGCCGGCCCGCTCACCGGATCTAACCCCTAGACTTTTTTTCTGTGAGGAAGCTGAAAGACATTGTCTACAAGGATGTACCAACTACATCAGACGATATGAAACGACGTATTGATGCTGCCTGCTCTGAAATTTCCGCTGAAATGCTAGAACTGTGCAGCAGTCTTTCCAAAGCAGACTGGAAGCGTGTATTGAAGCTGCCGGTGGTCATTTTGAGCACAACCTTTGAAGGGCTATGTTCTGTTTACTTGTAAGAATCCACAGAAGTATTGTAATTCCCTTTTGTTTTTCTTTAGTTTGTGCTACCACAGGTTGTACAAGTGTCGGTGCGTAAAAGTTTCAAAATAGGATTTCTCGTAAACCATTTGCACTAGAATCTTGCAACAAACGCCACTGGCATTCTAATTTACCCGACCTTTATTCTGTTGATGTAACTAGGTATTGTTCCATTTAAAAAATTGTATGTTTGCTCATAAATACACTTTCTCGGGATTATTAAACTCTGTTTATAGGCTAAATGTATGAGCCCCTGACTACCAATCAATGCTGTGAAAACTGCACATCAGTAGCACTTTCCATTTCCGAAATATTGTGATTCGCTCTGTATATGCAGACCAGAAACAGTGCAGTTCCTTCGAATCGGGATTTGGTCAGGGTGTAAGGGTAGGTGGTCTGGTGTCATACTTGTCAAAGTTTTTGTAATATTTAATATCGTTTCCGAGCATCAATTCTTGAGTGGTCAACCTTCTGCTTGGCACGTGAACATAGCATAAGAATAGGACAAGTCAGGGACATTAATATGGCCGAAAGCTTAGCACTCTGGTGAATGGTTCAACGTGCCCAGCATAAACCTAACCGTTGAAAACTTGTGTGCTGGAAAGCGTCTCTGCTTCTGTGCGTAATGCGCATTTGAGGCACGTATTGGTTGGTAAAGAAGTCAGCTGTTTACTCGATATAAGTGCTAACAAGGAACACTCTACACCTTCGAAACTGTGATTTCCTTCGGTTTACAAAGTTAGCTGGCTGAAGTGATGTACATAGTTTTCAGAAATTGAAACGTTTGTTGCCCAAAGTGATACTCAGGATCGTTTTCACTGAGAGAGATGACTCCGCGGTAACGTGTGAGGTTCGCATTCAGGTCTCGGGTTCGATTCCCGGCGACCTACCACTCTGGCCATGGGTTTTTTCGTGGTTTCCTCGGGTCGGTAGGCGAATGCTAGGGTGGTTTCTCATCTACCACGATTTCCTTTCCACAATTTTCCCTTCATTGCGCTTTCTTCTCATTTTTAGGTGTGCTTCTAGGTTTCATGGCGTATGGCGGTGCGGACAGATGGCGCGAATTCTTGTTCAAAGGAAAGAGTCTCCCCGTGGACACCAGAGAGCTGCTTGCATCTCTGTGGCCTGCCTGCCTGCGTCTTGTTGATTTGCTCACTTCACCCCTCCTCCTGGAGGTGGTAGCTACAATCGATCTATGTAGGTCTCAGAGGCGAAGTGTCCCCCTCCGTTGTATAACCCTAACCGTAACCTAGGACAGTTTTCAGACGTTAAATTTAGAGCGTTAGGCCTTCTGCTTTGACGTATGGACAGGAGAAGCCGGCGATAACAAAGAGAGCGAAAGTCTAGTGCCCTGATGAATGATCAACATGTCGAGCACCAGACTGACCGTTCAAAACTTCAGCGGTTGAAAATGGCTGGAAGTGCCATCTCAGGTTTAAATTTCTGAGAAGCACATCGCCTTAGGACCTTGCAACCCGAACGAAATTCCAGTTCCAAACGAGTAATGTTGCGTGTATAATCTCATGAGAAACAGAGATTATTTTATGTGTCTTCCCAAGGAATTCCAGAAGTTTTATAGAACGTCCATGTCGTTATCTCAAAGTCATCACTGAGATAATGAAATAACAGAAGTCGTGTAATAGCAGTTCCCTCCCGGAGTTCTGAATCATTTGGTCGGCAACCGACTGTGTTTGCTTGAGGAGAGAAGAAAAGGTTTACATTGGCGCATTCTTGCCACCTGCGCAGCTCGCGCGCTATCCAATAAACATTATTATTATTATTATTATTATTATTATTATTATTATTATTATTATTATTATTGTTGTTGTTGTTGTCCGTAAAACGAACATGAACGTGTTACAAAGCAGAATGTAAATAGCGAGCTTCCTGCCACCCCTTATTTCGCGATTATTTGTGTTGAAGTGATAGTACCCATGTTGTTGAGAATCTTAGTAACCATTTTAAACCTGCAGTGTGCAGTTAGATAGCGCAGGGGAGTAATAAACCAACATGGCTTAGGTTGTGAGAGTCCATATACCATCGAACAAAATAGAAGGATGTAAGATGGAAAAGCTGAAATTGTAAAACTTAATCTGACTTATCTATGTCTGTAATAATAAAAACATTAAACGCTTATGACTGTGTTACAAATACCGCCAACAGGCTCCAAACTGCAAAAGAGACTGGCTGCAATGCATGCGGGAAAACCGACTTCACGCATAACAATGTTTCCGGTAACGCAATGCTACCAACTCAACAGCTATAACTAATACGATAGCTGAGTAATATGCTCTAAATTAGGAGGCTTTGAGTCAGTTGTTTAAGGGTTGATGCGTGTCTCAAAGCGGGTTGTTTGAAAGTAATGATGTAGACGATAATGGAAATTCACTATTTCAAGACGAATTTGAAATCGTGGTTTAAGAAGCCTCGGATATTGAAGAGGCATTGCAAATTGGGTTGTATTTTACTTCCCGCCGTAATGTAAATTGTATGTTATCACAGCCACCAAATTTATGTTGGTATACATGGGTTCGCTTGGAAGCGAATTCATATATTGTAATTCTAAATTTCCTTCCGGGAAGACGTAGAAAACACGCGAACGTGCAAACTACAGGGTTATTCAAAAAGAAGTAACAGACTAATTATGTATTTCTAATGAACGACAATAGATGGCGACACATGCAATACAGCACTGAATGGAGGAAAGTTCAAATTTTTATTTTATGTGTTCAAAATGAGCACAATTTGTTAAGCGAAGACGACCCGAAATGCACGCTGCAATGAAACAATGGATTCACTCTTTGCAAAATGCAGTACACAAAATGACTTTTCCTGTGCCGTCACCATTTTCTCGTAAACAAACTCAGCACCGCTGTAGGCACTGAATGGAACCAATCGGTGGGGGCTTAAAACTTGAACTTTCCTCTATTCAATGATGTGTCGCTATCTATTGTCGTTCATTAGAAATGAATATTTGAAATATGTTCCTTCTTTTTGAATACCCCTGTATTTATGATACAAGTGATAATAGTTGAGTTTTATTTTGGGAATAGGAATGTTTGTAGAACGAGGCTGAAAACCGAGTTTAGCAATCCTAAGAGTAAAATAAAACCACTTTTAACATGTGTGGCCGTATGCAATTTTTAGATAGCCCTGAATATCAACATTACAAAGTATTCAGCTGAACAGTATTCGAACATTAGCAATGGTGAGCTCTAGTCTGTTGTTGTTTTGCCTTCGTTGTTGTTTGACCTTCATAGCACCAGTGTTGACAACTTGATCACTTACACAATCGTAACATTCTGTAATATAGAGAAGGCTGTGGCAAAAATAAATCTGCAAAAGAAGGGAAATAATGTTATTAATTAACATATTTTAACATTATTATTATTATCAACATCGTCATATCCCTTTGATGTAATTGAGATGTTGATTATGTTGACTATATCCGAGTAGTCATTTAATTAATCCGCCATTACATTAACGCTTAATACACATAATTTCCATTTCAAGAAACAAGGATGGTAACAATGGAATGTTGCAACAATTGTATTCCACTGCATAGGTATTAAAATCTTCCATTTCTAGTATGAGTGGCACGTGTTAAATGCTCTACTTTAGTGCCAGATGTCTAAAGAGGTATTTTATGATAGTGCAGTTGTTCTCTGTTACATGTGTGCCTCTCATGCCACTGGAAAGAAACTGAAACGACTCCTGAAGAAGCTGATTGGGCACAGAGGAGCCTAACCTCCTAATCTGGGTTATTTTTATCCTTGCTGAAGGGACATTCCTGCCTGATCAATGCAATTTCCCTGGTGCTGAATCACTTTTGGCAAGCGAGTTGTGCCGCCGTGATTAGATACATGAGTCATATTTTGTGTATAACTCCCACATCTGTCACGCCTTCTCCTCTTGCCCGCCAGTCAGTTCGGTGCAATGAACCGGGCTGCAGGACCACCGCCGTAGTACGCAGGTGACTACCTCGTCCCTGAGTAAACATGCACACGACATTCTCTACACATTACTTCCTCTACCCTTGCCTGCCTGTTGCGCAAATCTCTTCTACAAGTTATTCTTACAAAAAGTTAGTTACACATCTCGTTGTAGGTACAACCAGGGCCGTATTTAGAGGGGGGTTTTCTAGGGTTCAACCCTCCCCGAAACTTCTGACAGTTTTATTTATTTAAATTCATAGCAAACCAATATGAGAAAATGTCGTTAGATAACAGTAGGTCTATTGCTAGTAGCATATTTACAAGAAAAGTGGAAATTTAATATCGTCGCTTTACATAGGTAAAGTGACCATACATTCCGGTTTTCGAAGCAGTCTCAATGTTTTGTGCTGTAGATGGAATATGCTCATTCTGATGAGTTTTTCTTGTCTATATAATGTCTCCAAGCAATTTTCTTATCCGTGTAACGTCTATATACTACGGAGTAGGCACATGGTAACTGTGTGAGGTACTGTTAACTTTAGATCTACTTGTGGAAAACCCTCCCCGAAATTTTTTCTGGATACGGGCATGGGTACAACTGACATACATAGGCGCATCACGAGAAGCAAACGTATGAAGATGTAGCAATTCAAAATAGTACAAAGTATTTGAAAATGTAAACCAATAACACCTCATATTTCGCAAATGGTTGATGTCACAAAACATTATTTGACATAACTGTGTGTTTTAACAAGGTCTACTCCTTTTGGTATAGTAAGCTTTTGTCTATCGGTTCAGTTATGCAAAATGTAAGGCATGCATTTTGTATGTAAATACCTTAAACATTATAAATGTCAGCCAAAATCGTTAATCTATTTTTGAAAAATTAAAACTTAGGCAAATTTTCCACGAAAAGGATAATTTGGGGTGGTAGGAATTTTCTTGAAGCTCTTCGTGCATCTATGGAAAATACTGAACTTAAATATTGAGTTTGGCATTAATTCAGGATTTTGTTTTTGAGTTATTCTGTTCAAAGACGCCCGCGCGCGGGACGTTTTCTAAAACTGCCTTTTGGGGGAGGATCTTGGTATCGAATTTTTGGTTGGAGTACAATGCCTCCTCTACCTACTATAGGTAAGAGGCAGAGAAAGTGCAACCGAAAAGTCGGATTACTGTAAAATTTCGCATTTAAGTTCAGCATCTTTCAAGGATGTATTTCGAATATTTTTATGAAATTCCGCACCTCAACTACTTTTTACATGTTAAGTAATTATACATTTTTTCAAAATGACTATTAAAGAGTTTGATTGAAATATCACGTTTGAGATACTGACATGAACTCCTCTTTATTATGCTTGAAGTTTGTATAACTTTGCATTCTGGGAAAGCATAAGAAAGTTAGGAAGACAAAAACTTACTGGGATAAATTTAGAACACATTAAAATACATAATATTGTATATATATATATTATATTTCCCAAATACTCCATGTTGAATGTATGTATTTTTAAAATTGTAAATTTGTCATCTGATGGAATATTATTAAAATGATTCAGTTTTCGGTTTTCCTTTTCCTTCACATTATTACTACGAAGTATAATATAAAGATTCGAATGTTCTTACGGTATGCCGTATGTAAACAAGCCTCTATTGTGTAATTTGAAATAATTTGCAAACAAACACTGATAGTAACTGTTATCAATTACATTTTTATACACTTATGGACTTCATGGTAATCACAGGAAATATCTGCGTGAAATTATGTTATTTAAGTAAAGTACTCTTGTGTCTAGAAGTCTAAGACAACATCAATATTTATAAAAACCATAAGGTATAAAATAATGGGTTGTAGAAGAGAGACGGAGAGATAAGGCCTTCGCATCTCTCGTTGCAAAATATTGTACACTTACATTTCAACACATACAGCATAAAATCTACAACAATTTACTCAGTAACATTTAATCCCCACTTCCTTCTCAAATTACGTAATTATGTTTTAATGATATGGACAACTTCCCTGCGGTAAGAATATATCTTAGGGAAGTTGTTGGATTGTCTTATCTGTTTAGGGTTTCCCATTGTATGCAGTTTTCTAAGAATGCTAAAAATACTTAACCAAACATTCACGTAATATCAAATGTTGAGTTTTTAACGACTAGTAAAGCATTTTGAGAAAATAAAAGACCTTTACCTAAAATAAATATGATAGGAAGCTGGAAAGTTATTGATAATTAGCCTTCCGTCCTCGAAATATGAGTACTATTACTGGATTGGTATTTATAATGGATTTCGTTTTTGAGTATTGCTGTTCACATGCAGAGTGCCTTAAAGAATGCGTTTCCAATGAAATCGAATGAATGCCCCCCCTCTCTCTCTCTCTCTTACATGAAAGGTAGAGAAAGTAAGGATTGAAAGCTAACAGTTATCAAGTAAAATTTTAAAATATGGTAGCGTAATTAGCTAAATGCACATCAGGGTCACTAGAGGTTACTGATAAAAAACATCCTTGCAGATTTTGAAATTTGTGAAATCAGTAATGTATGCCACAGAACGTTTAGCATCGTTTTAAACGCACGAATTCCTCCAACTCACTCTTGACGACAGCGTTAAATTTCTGGCGATGATGCTTCTGTCTAGATGCTATTGTCGAACCCGCGTTAACCGGGATAATCTCATCACTCGTCCCAAATCTCTTTATAGCCCCGCATCTCGTTACTCGCCGCGCATTCCTAAACACAGCAGTCGTCGTTTGTCACCCCCTAAACGAGGGTAGCGTCTAAAATCGGCGCCAGCGCTTACCCTCGGTCGTTAAGTCGTCCCATTTCACCCCCCTCGTTGGTCTCATAACTCTGCTAGCGCCCCACAGTTATGCAACACACACAACTTACTGGGAGATTTCAACGCTGGTGCAAGCTGCTAACTCAAGCGCTCTGTTTCGTTTTTGCATATTCATCGCGGCTGCAAGACCCTACCCAATAATCCTTCTCTATTATGTAGATGGAAGGCGGATTAGCCTTTGTTCGCACTCATCTGTTTGTCTTGCCGCACCGCTATTGTTACGGTGATTTACAAAGAGAAATGTATGTTAATGCTGCCCTTTCCAATGCCATTTAGAGGATTAAATCCGGCCACATTAAGGCCAAACACTGAGTCCCTTTCCCAAAGTGCTTCGTATTGTTGTTATTCACTGGCGTCATAGCGACAGCGTTTAGCAGTGTGTCATTATAAGACATTTAATGCAAAATACTTATGATGAAGGTATTGCTACAAAATGTGTTCAGCTACAGTTTCCTAATAGTACGATCGAAATACGAGTACTTGATACTTTTTAAATGCGATTTACAGATCATTCATATAAAATTGTATCCCACCCAAAAATTCGATATAGAATTGCACGTTTCGAGCCCCTGAATAAAAAAATTAGAAAAAGAGTTTGTGTATCAGTGAACAGCATAACTCAAAAACGAAATATCGGATAAATAATAAACTTAGTTTTTACATTATTATTAGATATAATTAATTGAAATTAATTATGCTTTTTATAGACCTTAGCCGGTCTTGGCAATTTGTTTTTTTAATAGAGTCAATTGAAAAATTCAATGTCACACCCGGCATTTGAACACGGTTCGCCCGCTCGATCTAACCATTGAGTCACTGTGACAACGTGCCAGTGGAATATTGAATTCCCCAATTGATTCAAGTTTGGTTCCCAAGGCATCTCACTGGAGATGACAATCTCAGTGGCGACCTGCAATCGAGTACTTCAGTGCTGTCTGTTTATGGGTTTCTTAAAAAAAATTAAAATTAGTGTTTAAGTTCAGGTTCTTAATCACGAAGATTTCCAAGAAAGTCCCCCCAATACCACATTACCCTTAACGTTTTCAAAAGTATCTCTAACGATTTTGATTAAAATACCGTATGTTTTACATTTGGATCTAAATTGCACACTTTTTTGAATACTTTGGAGATGGTTAATGGCACACATTTTTTGTGGTATAAATTGTATATCTTAAAAACATTTTCCTTATAAAGGGTAATTTGAGATCGGGAGATGTGAATCCTGAAAAATACTAATCTAAATACGAAGTTTGGTAATCATTCGGCTTTTCATGTTTGAGATTTGCTTTTTACAGACCATACATGGATCTATTTCTAAAATTTCTTGGTGGAGTTAAGGGGACATCAGTACATATATTTCCGAAATTTCAATGTTGAATGTATGGTTAGTAAACAAACAATACCTAAGTGGTACAAAAGTAAAAATTTTCAAAAATATAAATTAAATTTTCAAGCGAAAAGATCTTAACAGTTGTTCTTGCTTTACAGCATTTAAAAGTAGGTAAGTTTCTGTGATATCCTAGAAATAAAGTACTCTGGGGGGGGGGAAGCAAGCAACCTAAAATGTCGGTTTTTCCGAGATTTTCACCAAATTCAGTTATGCATCCGTGCAATATCAGTCCCTCTTTACACCACACTTATACGTCCTTTATTATACTGCGTCTCCCCTGTGTGGGGTGCTACAGATCCAAGCGAACTGTACCTCCAGAACAAAATACTCCGTATTGCAATTGACGCACAAGCGCCACACGCAGCTACTTAATGTCCCCACCATTCGTCAGTTCATTCGCATTCAGGCTCAGAACTTCTTTCATAAGCTTCCGAGCCTCTCCGGAGCAGCATTCTTTTCTCGCGACTGCCGATCGCTGACCATATTTTTTTTCCTGGTTTCCCGGCTCGGTACACAAATGCTGAGGTGGTTCTTTTTCTACCCAAATTTCCTGTCCTCATCATTTCACTTCATCTTTTTCAGGGTTGAAGGATCAGGCGACGGCGCTCTATATGTTGCGGTAGGGTGAAAGATTGTGTTCTTTGGAAAGATTTTTCCCTGGTGTTTGGCGGGTCTGCTGTCAGCCCGCTTCCTGGGACCCCCGGCGGACCGTTGCGGACAATTTGCGGTGCTCTGCCCCTCTATATTTGCCTCCCTACCAGAAGTCTTCCACCTCAAGATCATCTGGTGTCATCGAATGCATCGTTTGAGGAAGATTAATTCGTCTCTAATCCTACAGCTCCGTCCTTTACATTTAATTCTTTATTGTTGTCCCGAGGAACCTGATTCAGGTTGATCTCCTTTACTGTTCTTTGTACTAGCGATTTTGTTTGTTCTTTTCTGCTTGACTAGTTTTTTGTTTCCTACTTTGATAATGGAATTATTGGCTCGCATGATTAGCAATTTTTTACAGAATGAAAGGGAAATAGATAAATAATTGCAATAAATAGTTTCCGTGTATTAAATCAATGCATAATTGAACAAGAAAGGGTTACAACTTTGTAAGTGAATAAGAAAGTCAGTACCAGGCAGATTACGGGTTCAGGAAAAGTAATTAGTTAAGGTGTAGAGCAGCTAAGGCAATTAAGCGTTCCGGCGAACTTAAGTCAACAAGAAACCCATTAGCTCAAGGTTCGAGTAGCTTAAATTAAAGATGTTAAGAAATAAGAGTTGTGAAACTGCTAGTAGGCCAGTTCGGAAAAATTGAGAAAGTGAAAGAATTTTAGAATTTGGTAGTCAATGAGTAAAAGTTGTGTTTAAGCTTTCCATCATGTAATGTAGAAACTTTGGTGGGGTAGTTTCGAGCATGTATTGCTAAAATTAGCGTTTTTCTTTTCTTTCATGTACAGCCTTAGGGGCCTACAGTCTTTTACGGTGATCAGTTCGTAGCGTCTAAGACGCTTATCAGTTTCGTAGCGATAGCCGCGAGGGGTTTTGCTGGTAACATTTTAGCGACTCACGGCACCTTACGCTTTCTGGTTTCTTTTATTGCAAAAACAGTTATTTCAAACCGTAAAATTGATACTGCTTAAGTCAGCAGGTATATTAATTCAATTGTTAATAGTTTCGAGTGCTACAATTCATAATCACTTTTATTCTTTATCTTCAAACGGTCGGCAACTCGCTTCAATAGCTCAAGTATTAGATCGCATCAAATTTATCAGTCAGTTTAAACTGATGTCTTCCTTTCTCACTACTACGCCCACATATACTCTGAGAGAAACAACTCATAGCCAACCACTGTAGCAGCCGGCAGCAGATATTGGAGGCGACGTCAAAAGGTGACACAGGGCTTTCGGCGTCAAACTTGGCACCATCGCGGAAACGACTTCAACTTGTATAATGTTCTCATAAGTGTGTAGGATTGCGTGGTACACTGAGAAAACAGCGAGAGATTTGTGTAAATCAAGGAAGCGTAATATCATAAACTTGTTAAAATATCTCCTCGGCTCCAGACGACAAACAGCCTCACGCTACTGAAGAAGCTGAGCGCTGCAGCTGGGACCACCCTAAGCCATTAGCAGTGTTTTCACTCCGCTTTCACACTGAATGGCGGAGAGAACCTAATTGCATGAATGAAGTGCAGGAAATGGCCACTTGATAGCGCAAGCTGCAACTCGCTCGCATCCCTTCAGGCTAAACAACATATGTGGAACATTCATACTCCCTCTCTCTGTGATTTATGTTGCACTTCCGTCCTTGGGTCAAATCAGACCTGCTATCGATGTCCTCAGGGCTGAGGAAAGCCCCGATAAAAACTCGGTGAAGTGGCAATTAGACCAGTGCAGGCTTTAAACTTCTTAAGGACACTTGGTGGTTTTTGTGCGACACTTTTTATCCTTAATTAAAGCACGATTCCTGAGCAATGTACTCTTTATGTTACCTCTGTCTATCTCACTCAAACTACATCATACTACTTTCAACCAATTACACGGAAGGAAATCCAACAGACATGTCTGTGTTATCGCAATGTATTTAATGCTTTGGGATTGTCGTTTGTCTAAGCAGGTGCAACGGTTGATTATAGCTTTGCTTAGAGGTTAGATTTGAGTTCATGGTAACTGTATCTCTTAAAATGGTTAATACTTATTGTATTATATTTAATTATAATTGAGTTTCCCTTCCTTTATAATTACATTTTACTGTCTCGACCACCAGTTTCTAGTGGGTAGAGAAAGTGTTGTCTTAGTTGCGCAATCGCCTTCTTGTACCATTTACTTGAGCAAATTGCTGATGGATGGCCCTATTGCGTAGTCGTCTTCCTGTACCATCAATTTTGTTGTCATTGGTTTTTGGCAGGATTTGGACTTCCTCGCTGTTCTTTGATTGCATACGTAGTCACTGTGAACTTAAGGTCGCGGTATTTAATATTCAATCAGGTAGCTTTTTACTTGGCAATTGAGGGGAAACTACAAACAAATCCATTGGCCGGCACACAGGATTTGAACCCGTGACCTCCCGAATGCAAGCCACAGACGCTACTACCTGAGCATCTCGCTCGGCATACATTACCTTTGCGCTTTGTTTGTGGTCCAATTTTAATTAAACTCGTTATGCTTGAGCTTCTTAATTATGTTCGGAAATCGAGATTTTTTCCGTGAAGCTACTGGTTTGAACAAAAAAAACAACAAATAAACAAATGATTTTAGTCATAGAATATTCACAAATTTTTATTGAAAGAACCTGAAACAAAATTTAAAAAACTGTGTCAATAAGTGAATATATGATTTATTGTACTTCTTAAATTTTATGTTGCAAAGGGTCTTTCATAGTTCAGTAAATATATTGTATTCAATTTTATAAATATTTAAGGTCTGGGAAATTAACTATCACATCAAATTGAGATTTTACTAATGGTTTATCTTCTCCATTAGTAATATTTGTATAAATTTTAAACCGCAATACAGAAAGTGGCAAATTTGGTTCCAGTGTCCCTTAAAATTAAGGCTGGTTCCGAGAACGGTAACCAAAACGAAAACGAGAATGTGAAGCAATACACCATACAAGATTTTGGTTCTCAACAGCCCGGTAACGAGAACGGTAAAGCATTTCGAGGATCATATCGATCACATAGTGGAAAGTCGATTTTGCGCATTGGGATTTGATTTGTTTTTAACTGACCAATGACATTTTTCACCTGCTTCCAATTCAACCAACATAACGCGAGTTAGGCAACACCAAAATTCGTTAGGGGTTATAACAAGCTTTCGTTCATTTATTTAATGCTGTTCATTAAAGTGTCTATTCTTCTTTGTTAGCTTCTACCGGTTCCTGTTAATCTTTGTTGTTTTTGCTATTGTTGAGGCAATAGCCAGCTTTGAGTTGCATGTAAACAAACTACAGATGACCCCTTCATTATAAGAACCAACGCTCATGGATGTGCTGTTGTCAGGAAGCACCATACTACTAATTTCTTCCAGTTTCATGTTTCCAGCTTGCGACTATAGAGATCACTAGCGGCTGTTTCATGTCACGGCCGCCTAGAATAATGCCTACATTGAAGAGTCTAATATGCACAATATGGATCTAATATGCCATGTCCGCGAACAAGAAAGTTAAAACTTTGCCAAGTCTTCTTTTCCGTTCCCGGGGCCCGGGAAAGCCTCCGACGATTGTGAACGCTCCCATTACAGCTTTTCAACTTTGTCGTTGTGGTTACTATTATAGGTTATATAGGTTATATATAGGTTATAATCCACCAAAACGCAATATAGAGTTAAGGAAATGCTACAAGGGCAGTCCCAGAAGTACCCCACCTGACGTATAGATAGCGGTTCTTGTTTCAAGCAAATGACTATGGTAGAAAGTACCAACCTTATAAAGCTTAAGTTTGAAGTTTGACAATGCTACATTGTTTAGTAATTGTTTGGCAACCATCAATAGTGAAAACTCTCTCAGAGAATTTGTAAACATGGATAAAACTGGCCATCGTTATGTGATACAGTACTTTCATTTGAAAGGTCTTAGTCCAACTAATATTAAAACTGAGCTAGATTCTATCTGGGGGAGTCTGCTCCTTCGTTTATGACAGTAAAATATTGGGTGGCAGAGTTTAAGCGAGGACGTACGAGCTGCCAAGACATACATTGCAGTGGTCGACCAAATTAGGTGACCACGCTAGAAATTGTGAAGAAAATCCACAAAATAGTATTGGATGACCGTCAACTGGAAGCGCACGAGATAGCAGACATCATAGACATTTCAAAAAGTGCTGAACATCGCACAATAGCTGAAAATTTGGACATGAGAATGCTGTGCACAAGATGGGTGCCGCGTTTACTCTCAATGGAACAAAAAAAAGCGTTGTGAGGATGTTTCCGTCGAGTGTTTGGCGATGTTTCGCAGCAATAAAGCCGAGTTTTTGCGTCGATTCATGACCGTGGATGAAACATGGTCCACCACTTCACACCTGAGACAAAGGAACAGTCAAAACAATGGATTGAAAGGGGAAATCAGCTGCAAAGAACGCAAAGACAGTTCCACCTGCAGGCAAGGTCATGGCGTCAGTTTTTTAGGGATGCGCGTGGGATAATTTTCATTGATTATCTTCAAAAAGGAAAAGCAGTCAATGGCGAGTATTATGCAAACTTATTGCGGCATTTGAATGATGAAATCAAGCAAAAATGGCCGCATTTAGCGTAAAAGAAAGTTCTGTTTCATCAAGACAATGCACCAGTTCACACATCCATTATCGCCATGGCCAAAATCAATGAGTTAAAGTTCGAATTGCTTCCTCGTGCATCCTATTCGCCAGACTTAGCCCCCTCTGATTATTTTCTGTTTCCAGAGTTGAAGAACTGGCTTGGTGGTGAAAGATTTGCCAACAATGAAGATGTGGAGTTTGCAGTTGATGGCTATTTTACAGAACTCGACGGTTCTCGCTATAAACAGGGTATCGAAGCTATTGAACATCGCTGGGAAAAGTGTATCGAAGTGAAATGAGACTATGTAGAGAAATAAATATGTTTTTCCCAAAATGTTTGTGTTCTTGGGTTCTTGGGTACTTCTGGGGCAGCCCTCGTATCTAATAGTTTCGATAAGGATGATTTTTTTAAAGCAAAATAATACTGAAATTATACCCATAGTGTTAAACTTCAGGTGGGTTCGTTTCATATCTGAAATAATAGTATTATTAGGAAAATTATCGAGGTTTTCTCCGTCTGTGATTTTGTACCAATTTCGATGATTTTCTTCAAAATATTGTATATCAAAATCTGATGTGTTGTATTCGCATGCATTTTATCCCACTCTTCTACAACCTATTCTTATAAAAGCTAAATCTTCTACCTGTTTCATTTTAATCGACATAAACATTTACAGAAATCCTTTTATTATACATTTCGTTGTAGGGACGAGCACATCTCAGTAAGCTTAAACATAGCTAAGTCGTTTAAAAGCGGGTCGTTAGTGATGGTTTTGAGATTCCGTTTTCGTTGCATAACCCGAGAAAGAAAAAAATACCCGACTTAGCAGTTGAAAGAAGTATAAGTGCTTGAGGATTCAAAACAATAATAAAGAATATCTCGGAAATGGTTAGTGCCACAGTAAATTTATTTGGCATAAATTATGAGTTGTATATACATTTTGGAAGCAAGTTTTTCTCTATTTCTTACGGTTTACAGTTACGCAATATTCATTCAGAATGAAGAGGACTTCACATACTATGCGCAGAAAATTATTTAAGATACATTTTATTTGTCACGTAAATACCTTAAACATATGGTATTTAAATAAATATCGTTAGAACCACTTTTTAGAAAGCAAAACTTTTTCTATGTATAGCGTAGTTTGGGGGAAGGAATTTTCTTGGAAATATTCATATTGCATGTTGAATTTAAATACCAATTATAGTATGTTTCGTTTTTGAGTTATGCTGTACACATTCTCACATACAAACGCGTGCGCGCCTTTTTTCTATTTTGGGGGGGGGATATGCAGAGGGCCTTCAAAGATGTATTTACAGTGAAGTCTCTGTATAGAACTTTTAGGTGGAAGGCAATAATTCCTCTACTTACTATAGGTAACCAGTAGAGAAAGTAAAAGGAGGTTCCTGAGAGGTTCATGCGTATAGACAGACGGACAAAGTACCAGTAGGTGCCCCGTGGTATTAAAATTAACTTTAAACTTCTCCCATCCAGAATGTTAATAAAAGGGAGCTGAATCCATACGCTTTAACGTAAACCAAATCACGTGTTTGTGCATGTCTTCTCCATGGTATCGACTAATGCTAGTATTGCCAAGAATTTGACAATTATTCACAGGTAGCTGGATTCGAACTCCATGAGCCACGTTGTTGGAATGTGTCCACGCCCTCCCTCGACCAGACTACTGCCCGTTTGGAGTAGTGCCAACTGTCGGTCGATGACTGCAGCATCCGAATCTCCGGGACATAACCTGTTAATTAAATTCCTTGGGCCCATTATAAATAACTGCTTGCTGTTTTAATACCTATTCGGTGATCGTTACCAAACTGGCGAAATGCCACTCCATTTACTTAAGAAAAACCATATCGCTTAATTTGATATCGTATTTAGGAAAACACTTATTGTGAATAACGGAGCATAGAAGAAACTGTTTTTACATAAATATAGAATATCATACTTACGAATATTTACGGTTTGCCGGTAAAATGCACGGGAGCGGAGGCCTGTTTACTATTGTAAGACAGTGACCTCTAGTAACTTGCAGTAAATGGGAGCGAACATTCAGTAATGGACGACGTGAATTGTAAAGTCAACTCTTCTTCTTTCTCTGTTAGGGCTTACACCCCCAGGACTTACAAGCGGGTACAGGGGTCAGACGCCTGTTGGGGAGCACAGACTATGGATCAGAAAGAACAGCCAGGATAGTTGATCAGCCCGAAGCCTGATATGAGAGCCAGAGGGAGATTATATGGAATGACGGTGAGATGAACGAAAGGAAAGGTGATGATGGAGAAATTGGTGGAATGAATGGCAGGGGGAATCGGAGAGAACCCACCCAGACGGCGCTTTGACCACCACAAATCCCACTTGCGGTTCACTGAGATTGAACCGGGCAGCTTTGGTGAGAGGTGAGCGGTGTAATGCCCAGAACTTAACCGGTCCGTTGACCCACGTCCACGCATCGATTCCATCGAGGCGCTGGAAGCGGCAGCGGCGGACTTCTTCCTACAGATCCTGAATGCGGTACGCTCACACGCTCACCGCATTTTGTCTGACATCCCTAACCCGACAACTACGGCAGCTGCTAAAAGCCAAGGCAACTGTCCAGAAGCTATGGTAGCGTTTCCGCCATCCCAGGATAGGGGCAATATACCAGCGGCTCAAAACCCTGGCAGGTGACTGCTCCGTGCGCACAGTAAGGTAGCCTGGGGAAATACCATGAAAAATGTGAATCCAAGGGAAGAAACCATGGCGGATATGAGAAAGGATAAAATACAGTACCAGCACCCCTTACATAGCACTCAGGAGAGACTCGCTTTCGCGCCCTACGATAAGGTGTTCCCATACCCATCTGGAATTGCAGTTCGAACCTGGGAAGGACTGCCAGGACGAAGACTACACGATCTCGTGGAGGCGACCGTGCACTACCTTTATGAGGAGCCTTAATCGTGCCACGAGGAGGTCCAACTTCCCATAGTCACCCCGAAACAGGTGGCTTCCGAGCTCCAAAAGCTTAACACTAACAAATCCCCTGGAATTGACGGCGTCATGGCACCCGTGCTGTAATACCTTCCCAGAAAGGCCGTCATCCACTTGATTCGGATTTACAATACGTGCCTCCATTTCCATCGCTTTCCAACTAGTTGGAAGAACGCGAGGGTGGTATGCATTTTAAAGCTCGGAGGATCTGCTCTTCGCTTGCAGTTACAGCTCCATTAGCTTAATTCCGGTCATTTCAAAGGCTTTTGAACGGTTGCTCCTAGCCCGCCTTACCCCTCTTTTTTAGGAAAAGTACCTCCTCCCGGACCACCAGTATGGTTATAGACACTCCACGACCCTACAGCTACTGCGATTGGCTGAGAAGGCTTCCCTGAGCTTCCAGGAAAATTTCAAGACGATCGCGGTGCTGTTGGACGTAGAGAAGGCCTTCGTCACCACGTGGCACCAAGGCCTTTTTTACAAGCTCAAGGAGGCAAACATCCCTCCCACCTATCTCGCCCTGATAAGCAGTTTCCTCCGGGATCGCACATTCATGGTGAGAGTGGAGGGAAGATTTCAACATCCGACCCATAACCGCCGAAGTGCTGGAAGGCAATGTACTGTCGCCGCTTCTCTTCGCGGCCTACTTCCCTACGGAACCCAGGACTGTTGTGTGCCAGTATGTGGACGGTGTCCCCAGAATGGTGCAAAACATGAATGTCCGATTCTGTTTTCCTCCACTACAGCGACAGCTCCGAGCCATAGGCAGGTGGAGCGAGAAGTGGAGGATGGCCATCAACCCGGGGAAGAGTTCTGCGCTTCTCCTGGCGAAGGTTCGTCGCTGGCGGCCGGAGCTGTCTCTGAGTGTGCGGCGAAGGAGAATCCCCTCGGTTACCTCAGCCAAATACCTCGGAGTCCTCCTCGGCCGTGGGCTCAATTTCGCTGCACATGTCAGGGCAAAGATCGGTCTCGACCACGCCGCTCTTACGCAGCTGTACTGTATGCAGGTCCACCACGCCCACATAGTCAAATTACGCCATATCAGGTGATTATCCCGCCTCTGATCCTGTATGGCTGTGAGGTCTGGGGATCGGCGGCAGCGACCACCATCCGCAGGCTGCAGACCCTCCAGAGCAAGGCGCTACGGATGATCTATGATACCGAGCGCAGATTCCTGTCACATACCCTATACACCCATTCCAGTCTCCCATACATCGCGGACATGGTGCGGGAGAGAACTCGCAAACTCGCACCATGTTTGCGAAGCTGACGTACCATACCAACTACCCTGGGTCGCTACGACATAGGGCACCCAGAAGAAGAACGACTACCGGTCACCCAAGCACGCCTTTGGACCTGCTTAAGGGCTACCATTCCTATCTATCACACACTCCCAAATTTAAGCACTATTGGGTTTGTTCACTGACTGAATAAGTGACTGTTCAGTAGTGCCCCGCCCGCCTGCTAACTTAGATACCCCTCAACCTTTACCCAAATCCTATCTTGCTTTGTTGCCAGCCAGCCTGTTTAACCTGACAGCCACGCTAGCAGCTGCCCAAGTTAAGCAGAATTGGGTTCGGTCACCACTTGGGCGCATGACCGTCCAAGTGATTCGGTGAAACCCAGCCAATGGCAGCGCAGGAAGCTAAACTCCGTCCATTTACCAACTACATTAAAGTTTGCGCAAAATTTCTATTAAAGACCCGCTCTAAGCTAATTTTGTACAAATCCTTCATCCTCCGAGTAATGCTCTACGCATTTGTAGCCAGGGCAAACGCATCAAAAACTATGCTGCAAAAGCTCCAGGCTGTCCAAAATATCTCACTCCGGAAAATACTCCGCCCCCCCCCAACTCTTCCCCATGAACCTCTCAATCCATAATGAACTCACAACTCCCTTCATAACCGAAGCGTGTTACCACCATGTGGGTGCGCATCAGGCAACATAACAACACGCTAATCTCCACCATCGGGAGCGGTGAGCCAAAGCATCGAAAACATAAGCGAATAAGGATCTATTAGCGCCGCTGCTTGCCGTTCCGCGCGCCTACACTGCAGCAAGGGCCGTCATAAGTATCAAGCAAGGGTAAACCAGCGCTACCCTATAGTGTGGATATTGTAAATAGTGCGGGCGAATGAAGCTGTGTGTGTATGAATGAGGATGGATGAACCAGAGTGAATGCCTTTATGGTGGTGCTGCTGCTGCGCACAACTGCAGTGGTCATTAGCACATGTATGTGTGTGTGTGTGTGTGTGTGTGTGTGTGTGTGTGTGTGTGTGTGTGGCTTACCTGGAACTGTTCTCGGCTGCCCACAGAGAGCAACTGTATGGGTTCCGGCAAAACTTAAAAGACACAGCCAAGAAAACCAGCAAATTGTAAAATAATGTAAATTCTTTCCTGAAAACCAAGCTCACTGTACTGGCCCCAGGTAATTTTTTACTTAATAAGTAACCTTGAACGTTATTATCTTCTATATCGCACAGGTAAAGCCGCATTAAGCGGCTAGGTACTGTGGCGATCTACATCTCGGCCAGGTAAACCTGGGCGACCTGCTTTGATTGCTGGTGTAAAGTCAACTCATTCACGCAAATTTTTATCTTATTCGCATTACACGGCTGAGGGATTATTTTTCCCATCTTTGCGACTGTTTTTGTTTACAGTGCATGTTATAAGTGTAAAATATAAACTAGAAAGCAGTGTATAGTATAGGAAGTGCTGATCTTCGCTTTAATACATGTTTATTGTTGTGCCAGTAACAATTTCAGTATGTGGCAGAAACAATCTCCAGGGATTCTTATAAAATGGAACTCTCATTTATTTTACACGTATTATACATTTACTGCACTCAACATTTTACGCGTTCTAAATTTCATATGGTTGCAAAATTACGTATTACGCTTTGCTGGACGAGGTAAAGTTTTATGCATTTCAATTTCAGGAAGTTGGCAAGTATAAGGGATATTGAGTATGTATAATGGGAAGGAATGGTCGTATGAGTGTTCCACATCAGATTTTTTAAGAATAAAACTAGTACGACTGCTGCACAAAGTACAGGTAATTTCCCTAGTTTATTACTCACATTCTTCTAAAACAGTTGAGGCCGCTGAGTAAGGTTGAGTTACTTCGACATTGGACTGACTGAAATTGAAGGTGAATCTGTTGTGTATTGGAAGAGAGGTATGTCATTTGCAAGACATGCTGCCGGTAGCAAAAGACCTTGAGTCTTTAATCCACATAAGGCAATAGATTTTATGACCTCGTTTCTGAAGATTTATGTTAAACTTTTATAAGTATGGTGGCCTTAAAAATGCTTATATCGATTAGTAAAATTAATTAGGTCTTTAATAAAAGTTTTTACGTAGTCTAAAATTATCATTGCTTATTGATGCTTTAATAACGTATTATAAATTAAGCTTGTACGTTATGTGTCCTTATTTTTGCAATACGTCTAATTCGGCGATAAGGAACACCTCCCATTACAAAAAAATCCGATGTTATACATTCACACGACTTTTCTAACCTCCATCTGTATTAGTGGGTATACAAACTGTTCTTACTAAGGCTTATTTTTCTAACTACTACGTTTAATCCAAATAAACCTTTGCAGAAATAGGTACATTACACATTTCGTTATAGATACAAAGAGAACAGCGATAGTCAAATGTTTTAAGAACTGGACGCTATATGCTGGCCTTAAAATTCCATACTGTTTCCATTAAATAATGAGAAAGAACTGAAAATCAATGGAACTAAAAAAATGACAAGTATTGAAGAATTCGAGTTTTTAATAACGGATATCTTGGAAACGGCTTATGCCAAGAAAAATTATTTTAAGTAAATTGTGTGTTTTAAAGGAATTTACATTTTTGTGTGGTACGTTTTCGTCTATCGCTTTACGTTTACAAATTATACAAGATTATACAAAATTCCTTCTGAATGAAGAGGACTTCCTAGGCTTTCCCAGAAAATTCAGGATATAAATTTTATTTGTCACGTAAATATCTTTAATATAAGGTATTTTAATCAAAATTGTTAGAGCCAGTTTTTAGAAAATCAATTATATTCGATAAAAGTTCCATGTAAAGGGTAGTTGGGGTGGGGGAATTTGCTTGCAAATCTTTGGTAATTATCCGAATTTTCGTTTTTGAATTATGCTGTTCACAGATAGACAAATACATAGCATGTTTCCAAAAATGCTGTATTTGGATTCAAAGCGCCTCGAAACACGTATTTCCGGTAAAATCTCGGTATCGAAATTTTGGGTTGAATGCAAAACTTCCCCTTTTTACTCTCGTATACATAGTAGAGAAAGTAAAACACACTTGCCCATTTTTACAGTTTGCCGTAAAATGTACGGAAACGGAGGCCTGTTTACAACTTTACGACAAAGGAGGCGTTTTTGGCACTTTCGGGCAGATTTAGTGTTACAGATTTTCACCACGGACATCACGAATAAATTCTAGTGCATTATATTGTGCCTTAAGATTGCAGATTGAATGTGCCTACCATACTAATTGCTATAGAATGTTATGATAGGCCAGAGCTTATCTGTGTTCCCCTTTCACAATAAAATGCTCGGTGTGCCCACTTAAAATTTGATTGCACCACTAGAGACCAGCAATAAATGGGCGCGAACATTCAGCAATGGGCGAAGTAAAGTCAACTCTCTAGGAAATCGTTCATCTTATTTCATTCTGTGGCTGCGGTATGTAAGTTTCCTATTTTTTGTGATGCTTTTTGTTTGAAGTTCATGTTATGAGTGTATAATATGGAATGGAAATCTGTTTATAGCTTAGGAAGTGGTGTTCTTTGCTTTAGTACGTGTCTTTTGGTGTTACAAGGAAGAATTTCAGCATGTGTGACAGAAAGAAGCAGTACTAGGTCTTAAGGATTCTTATGAAACGGAATTCCCACTTAGAAATTTGATATAGAAGTTTTGTACATTTACTGCACTAACATTTTGGACATTCTAAGTTATTACATTTGCTGGAGGAGGGAGGTTTTACGGTTTTCAATTTCAGGAAGCTGGAAGGTATGTAAAAAGGAAAGAAAGAAGCGATAAACATATAAATAATTATTCTCCTAAAACATGAAATGCACGTATCTTTGCTAAAGAGTGACCATTAATATAAATATGAATTGCATTTGGATACATTTTGTTCTTAAAAGCCGGCCCATCAACAAGTATGAATTTCCAAATTTAAATTAACCGCTTACCTAAGATAGATGAAGTATTGCAGTCAAACCAAAAATGTGACATGCAGATGTTGCCGGAAATATAGATAAGAGTGTTCCGAAAGAGAGAGGAAGAGTCATTTTAAGAATACAGTCTGTTCACCAGCTTATGGTCCCTTTCAGGAATGCAATCAGACAAGCAGTTTAGTGAACAATTCCATCTCATCACGCTGTCATTGCTCCTCTGGCAATGCTTATGACAGTAGTGCCAACATTGGATTAGGTATGTATTCTGGCTAGATTAAAGAGAAGTTTCTAAATGATCCTGAAACATAAAGTTAGAAGATATTCAGTTTGGTGTACTACATTTAGTTTGTAAACAAGATTCACCCGTCTCAAACTAGTGGTGTGGCCTCCTGGGAGTTGGACTCATTTTTAGTGGAGGAGGAAGAGGAAAATGAATTACTGCTGTCATTTCCCAGCGAAACGAAAATACTGTCGATGACGTTTTTCCTTCTGCGAGTAATAATTTTCTACTTTCTCTACATGTTTGCAAAATCACTGATAGTCTCTTTCGGTTACAAGCGATATACTCTCAAGCGTTATATCGCGGTGAGAAGCCACCTATTACTCGTCTTTCCTTGACTGTTTATTTCACTTTGGTCCAAGCTGTATTCAGATCCATGGACGTCAACTAGTTATATACTTGGGGAATAAAGTCGGCCATTAATAAAATTTATATTGCAATTACTAAAGTAAATGTATTATTGCAGTATAGTACAAATGCTTTCAATTGCCTGAAAATTAAATAAATGGTTTATTAATTTAAAGTGAAGAAAAATAATTCTAGGTCTGTTGAGTCTTACCTTACTATTTTCCAATGAAAATGCTGCATCTCAGTTCACTCCTACTGACAGAGTGGCCGAGGTCGTTAGGACACGGACTCACGAACGGGAGGTCCCGGTTCAGATTCCACCAGGATCGTAATCGCTGACTGACGCTTACCCCCTCCTCCAGGTTTTCCTCAGTCTTCAAAACTGGCAAATGCCTGTTCATTCTGCTTGTAAAGTCGTCTGCCACTGAATGAACATCTTCAGGACTTCTTCAAGATGACAGCAAGTGTTTAGGTAAATACAAGGAATTTCAATCTGTGGTCACACAAATGACAAAAGTAGTTTTTTACTTAGGTATGAGGATAATCACCAACTAGAAAAAAATCTGATGTGTTACACTCACATGACTTTCTCTACTCTTGACAATCTAATTTTACAAACGCCTAATCTCCATATGCTTTATGTTAATCGAGATATCGAGATGTAATCTTATTGGTAATTTTCTTGTAGATGCAAGGGAAATATGGTAGCTTTTAAGCGATAGTCAAATATTTTAACGCTGGTTGCTATGTGGCGCATTCCATTCTCTTTGCATGTCCAGGACATAAAAAAAATGAATCACGAATTTGAGAAAAAGTATAAGTATTGGAAAATTTAAGGAAATAACAAGCAATATCTCGAAAACGGTTCACTCAACAAAATAAATGTATATGACATAAGTTGTGTATTTTAACGCGATCTACATTTTTTGTGTAGTAAAATTTTGTCTATCTCTTATGGTTTACCAGTTATGGAAAAGTCGTTCACAATGAAGAATACTTTTGGAGACATTCCCAGAAAATTCGAGATATACATTTAATTTCTCATGACGTTATCCTAAACATATGATATTTTCATCAAAATCGTTAGAGCCATTTTTGAGAAAATTAAAATTTTCGAAAAATCTTCCATGTAAAGGGTAATCTGGGGTGGGGGGATTTTCTTGAAAACCTTCGTGTCGCATCTCTGGAAGATACTGAACCTAAATACCAAGTTTGGTGCTTATCCGACTGTTCGTTTTTGAGTTATGCTGTTCACAGACACACACACAAACACACACACAGACACACACACACGGACATGTTTCCAGAAATGCTTTTTTTGGATACAGGGTGTCTCAAAACATGTATTTCCGGTGAAATCTCGGTATCGAATTTTTGGGTGGAATGCAATACTTCCCCTACTTACTATACGTAGTAGAGAAAGTAAAAATGGATGCAACTAGATTCCTATAAGAGGATTTCTTACGACATACAAAATGAGTTGCATTTTGCATCACACCTTACTTCAAAAACTGATCGTAGATATTAAATCTACAAAATAGTTTTCTATAATAGGGGATGAAACTACGGATGTATCAAACAAGAACAGCATTTGCGTGCTCCGTTGTTAAATGTTACCTAGGTTGCGTCATCATTGCACTTGCTTTAGAGCTGAATTCTGCATTTGAGGTAAAACACGAAGGTTTTCAAGAAAATCCCCCCACCCCAGACTACCCTTTACATGAAACATTTTTCGAAAATTTTAATTTTCTCAAAAACGGCTCTAACGATTTTGATTAAAATATCATATGTTTAAGATATTGTCATGACAAATAAAATGTATATCTCGAATTTTCTGGGAATGTCTCCAAAAGTATTCTTCATTGTGAACGACTTTTCCATAACCGGTAAACCATAAGAGATAGACAAAATTTTACTACACGAAAAATGTAGATCGCGTTAAAATACACTATTTATGTCATATACATTTCTTTTGTTGAGTGAACCGTTTGCGAGATATTGCTTGTTATTCCCTTAAATTTTCCAATACTTATACTTTTTCTCAAATTCGTTATTCATTTTTACTTTCTCTACTACGTATAGTAAGTAGGGGAAGTATTGCATTCCACCCAAAAATTCGATACCGAGATTTCACCGGAAATACATGTTTTGAGACCTCCTGAATCCAAAAAAAGAATTTTTGGAAACATGTCCGTGTGTGTGTCTGTGTGTCTGTGTGTGTGTGTGTCTGTGTGTGTGTGTGTCTGTGTGTGTGTGTGTCTGTGTGTGTGTGAACAGCATAACTCAAAAACGAACAGTCGGATAAGCACCAAACTTGGTATTTAGGTTCAGTATCTTCCAGAGATGCGACACGAAGGTTTTCAAGAAAATCCCCCCACCCCAAACTACCCTTTACATGGAAGATTTTTCGAAAATTTTAATTTTCTCAAAAATGGCTCTAACGATTTTGATGAAAATATCATATGTTTAAGATAATGTCATGGGAAATGAAATGTATATCTCGAATTTTCTGGGAATGTCTCCAAAAGTATTCTTTATTGTGAACAACTTTTGCATAACTGGTAAACCATAAGAGATACACAAAATGTTACTACACAAAAAGTGTAGATCGCGTTAAAATACACAACTTATGTCATATACATTTCTTTTGTTGAGTGAACCGTTTTGGAGATATTGCTTGTTATTTCCTTAAATTTTCCAATACTTATACTTTTTCTCAAATTCGTTATTCATTTTTTTTATGTCCTGGACATGCAAAGAGAATGGAATGCACCACATAGCAACCAGCGTTAAAATATTTGACTATCGCTTAAAAGCTACCATATTCCCCTTGCATCTACAAGAAAATTACCAATAAGATTGACATATCGATATCTCGATTAACATGAAGCATATGGAGAATAGGCGTTTTTTAAAAATAGTGTGTACAAGAGTAGAGAAAGTAATGTGAGTGTAACACATCAGATTTTTTTTTTATGTGCTGGACATGCAAAGAGAATGGAATGCGCCACATAGCAACCAGCGTTAAAATATTTGACTATCGCTTAAAACCTACCATATTCCCCTTGCATCTACAAGAAAATTACCAATAGGTTTGACATCTCGATATCTCCATTAACATGAAGCATATGGAGAATAAACGTTTGTAAAAATAGTTTGTACAAGAGTAGAGAAAGTCATGTGAGTGTAACACATCAGATTTTTTTTTTATTTCAGATGACCTTGTCGTGTACGTCATTTCCGAGTTATCTGTTATTATTAGTTTGAATTTTCTAATACTTTGTAATTTTTAAAGTGCCGTCACTATTTAACTGTTTCTCATGTCATGGAAAAAGTGTCATTTTAAGGCCAACATATAGCGACCCAGTTGTTAAACATCTGACTGTATTTCGGTTACCTCTAACCCCCTTTATGCCTTCAACTAACTGTGTAATGAAACTATTTCTGCAAAGGTTTTTCTCGATTAAAATGAAGTAGATAGAAAAATAAACATTAATATATAGACGCAGAAAGTTATGTGGATGGAACACACTTTTAAAATATTTGACTGTCGCCTAAGTATAGTGTTTTCCCTTGTACCTACAACGGAATCTATATTAATATTATAGAGAGAGAAAGTGTGTGTGTATGTGTGTTTGTATGTAGGGTAATGGCAAAAAACATTTAACCGATATAAAATAACGCAACATATAAAATTTTAAATGAATTAATATATAAAACAACTAAAATATAAATTAAGTATATCAATATTAAAATTTAATTATTTCACCATTGGAAAGCCCAATTCTCTCTGACAACCTGGTCTATGAAACCCCTTATCATTTCAGTTTATTTCATAATACAACATGCATGCGAATACGAGCATACAATGCTTGCGAAGAAGGTTTTGACTTTTACAAGAGGCCCTATTTTATAAAAAAACATTACACACAATTGATCATGTTGAATTAATTTTATTTATATTCTACAATCCTTCTGTTACTTTTCTACATAGTCAACATGTTTTTCCAAGCATTTTTGGGGACGTGACACAAGTTTTTCCAAGCTAGTGTTGTACCAGGTCGGGTCCTGTACTCGCAACCAGCTGTTCACTGATTTGAATTCATCATCGGTGTTAAAAGTGCTTACTTTTGACTTAGAGGAACATGTGAAAATCACTTGGGACAAGCTCCGGTGAGTACGGAGGATACGAGAAAACTTCCAAGTTGAATCTTGACCCAGGCGGAGCTCAGAAGATTCAACTGGGAAGTTTTCTTGCATCCCCCACATTCACCAGATCTTTTCCCAAGCGATTTTCACATGTTCTCTGACTCAAAGGTCATCATGGAGGTAAGCTCTTTAACACCGTGACGAAGATCAATCAGAAGTGAACAACTGGTTGCGAGCACAGGACCCGACCTGATACAACACTCACTGGCTTGGAAAAACTTGTGTCATGTGTCCAAAAATGCTTGGAAAAAACATGTTGACTTTGTAGAAAAGTAACAGGATTGTAGAATATAAATAAAATTAATTCAACATGATCAATTGTGTGTAATGTTTTTTTTTATAAAATAGGGAAACTCACTTATTGGACGACCCTCGTAGTGAAAATGCCATGAGGAAGAAACAGTTGTTAGTCCACAGAATACCTGTAGATGTAAAATAAGACAAATGCCGTGGATATTTCATTCCAAACAATTTAGTAACTAAAAGAACAAAACAAAAAAGAATCGAATCTGTATATGATACCAGTGCCAAAATATTTTTATAACCCTCAAGTAAGAAGATTTTACTTTATTTTCTTTGTATGTTGTAATAAGGATCGTTAGCAGCGCATGTTAAATAACTGTACAAACAGAGAAAATTAGATCCAGCTAATATTAGAAATCAATCAACCAATATTTTATAATTAACAACTCAGGATATTATTTTTCTCGGTGGTCGCAAACTTACCTACCTTTTCCAAAGAGGTTAGCTTGGTGGCCTGGGAGTGGGGATCTTCATATTCATCAGCTTCACCTCTATTTCGTTGTACCAGCCGCGATATGAGTGCTTTCGGTGAGAAGAGGAGCTAAACAGTTACGGAACAAGTGGGCGAGGTATCGGAAGGACAGTCAGGTAAAGCAAGCAACCATAGTTCCGAGTTGCATTTAGTAGTGGGGCTGAGGCCTGCAAATGTACTGTTTTCAGTGTGCAACATTCCCCTATTGCCTTGCCTTCACTCCCCTCCGATCCCTACTGTCCATTCCAAACCAGAGTGCCTTTCACTGAAAACAAACTCTTTGTATTATCCGCGCGAAAGTAGTTCGCAATCCCCGCCCATAATGGCTGCTTGTTCCCCTCCCACGTGCTTGTTGAACACTATTTAATCTATTAAAAGGCGCCCTGCGTGAGAATCATAGTTCAAAATGCAACCTGAGGTAACAATAGATTTTATAAGTATGCGGCAATGAACATTTTACTTACGTTAATCACAATCCTTGGGCAAGAGTGCAACATCCAAATCCGAATCCTCCGAAGATGACTCAGCTGCCATATCAGAATCAGAACTACTCTCCAAAATAATTACAAGCTTATCCACAATTCCACAGCCCTGTCGCATTTAAAACAAGTTCCCACATTTTATCCTCTTCTATGTTGTATTATGTCCATTTATACTCCCTGCTCGCTTTCATTACACTTCTCACTGAAACGCCTATAAAATCCGATATTAGTTTCCTAATATGCAATAATGCAAGTGTCGGGTATTTTTGTAATAGTGAGTTGAATATTATGAAGTAGGTATTGTTTGTTTTTAGCCACTTTATAACTTTCCCGCTTCTGTGTTTGAACAGTTTATTCGCACTACACGCACCTTCCTCTGCCACGTGAGCTCAAATACCAACTGACTAAATCACAAGATTTGACCTGAGCTGAGCATATGTGTGTTAGTGTATTATG
Organism: Deroplatys truncata; assembly: GCA_030765065.1. Taxonomy (NCBI): domain Eukaryota; kingdom Metazoa; phylum Arthropoda; class Insecta; order Mantodea; family Mantidae; genus Deroplatys; species Deroplatys truncata. The sequence continues at coordinate 171,976,922 of CM060987.1, read as the reverse complement.
AATGACTGTTCGCTTATCATATATCCTGTGTTACGCAAAGTGTTTGTTTGGTACTCAGATAGCACCTCTGGGAATTCATTGCTGCATTTCTTGTGTATGTAAGAGAGTGGCAGTCATGCATTTGGTTGGTATTAACAAGCAAGATAATCTCGGCGTTAGCGTAATAGCAGGCGAAAATCATATTTTGTAATCTCTTAACAGCTAGTATATATCCATTACCTTTAACGATGAGTTCTTATGATAACCGCAATAAAATGTGCAGTTCTATACCTTTCCTGCTCTAATATTTCATAATACAATACATGTATTAAGGAACTATTTACGTTGGCGTAAGCGTGTATTCTTGGGTTCGTGACAAGCCGAAGCACGTACTTCTGTTTACATCAGAGGGAACTCTGGTTTGGAATGGACAGTAATCTTGATGACGTTAGGCACTGTCAACAGGAACAGAGGCACCCTCCAAGCGCACTCATATCGTGGCCGACTAGTATATCTTAAGGATCTATGTATTATGTGAAAACTATTTAGATTTTATGTTGTTAAGTAACTGTGCGACCAAGAGAAGGTACAGCGTTTAAAATGTGATTATATACTGTGATTATCCAAAAACATTACTCGACCACTTCGACCGATGATTGTCCACCGCCAAAGAGTATTTATATGCTATACGGATTTCCAGAACTTGAAAGTCTGTCGGGGAAAGTTAAGGAAGTCAGACTTAAAGCCGCTGTTTCGCATGTTTACTTACTTAGTCGACTTACCCTCCTCGTATGTAGGGCTTACACCCCCTAGGAATTACAACCGTGCCTAGGGTTAGAGCCCTGTCAAGACCCGGGACAGGGATCGGCCCTTAGCCAAGTATGAGAGTGAGGGAAGGAGATGATATGAAATGAAGGAAAAGGATGAAAAAAATGTGATGGTGGAATGAATGGCGGGGGAAACCGGAGAAAACCCGCCCAGACGCCGCTTCGTTCACCAGAAATCCCACATGCGGGCCCCTGGGATCGAACCCGGCCGCCTTGATGGGAGACGAGCTTATAACCACTCGGCCACGCCGCCGCCATTGTTACGTATCTTTTTGTGTCAATATTACAGAATTTATCTCCGTTATTTGGAATAGCCGGGGCTATACGAAACTACATTTACGAGGGTTAAATGGGAGGGTTCACTATAAAAATACTCTTTATACAATAATTTCATAAAGAATTGGAGATGAGGTAAATTAAATAAATTAGATCGCCATTCGAGTTTAAAAAGCTACCCATGCAGCCAGCTAGTGTGTAAAAAGCATTTCTGTAAATGTTCATCCCGATTAGCTATTTGTAAGACTAGTTTATATGAGAAGAGTGGATAGAAAAGTCATGTGAATGCACTGTTTTCAATTTGGAAACGAACGCAGTAGTGTACAACGAAAGATGTAAATGTATGCTAACACAAATTTGTAACGCATGATAAAGCAAATGATATAACGTATTTGCTAGTTTCCTTAACTTGGGAGTCAGGGAATGAATAGATGTGCCGCTGTCAGCGGCAATAATATCCATGTTTACCTCTCTGAATGGAACCCAGAGGGGCTGTTTACAACCCCCAGCTCTGGAACAATGTGAGAGGGGACTATGAAAAGGCAAGTGAATGCCCATCATGTTAAGGGATAACATCTCCCAACAGAGCCACATTTATAACTGATACTAGCCATCCAGATGTTGGCTAACCTGATCAATAATACATGGCAAGGCTTTAAACAAAGAAGCTGCAGAAGGTAAGGTAATGTTCCCACTGCGCCATGGTGTATAGAAGTGCTGGTCTCTCCCTCTCACGCCTCTATACCGCGTGTCCCATCTCTGAACATCGGCGAAAGCAGTGCGGAATATGGAACTTTACGCGCCGACGTGTTTACATACAAGCAAATATATTGCGAAATGAGTGTGGAAAATGCATTATTACAGAATCGAGGAATAGTTTGAAAAGCCGTCGAGCCTTTTCTATTTCCGAGATTCTCTTATGAATTACACACAATTTTTTTTACTTTCTCTACCACGTACATAGTAGGTAGAGACGGTATTGCATTCCATCCGAAAATTCGATACCGAGATTTATTCGGAAATGTTTTAAGGCCCCCTGAGTAAAAAAAAAACATTTTTAGAAAAAGCTCCGCGCGCGTTTGTGAACAGCATAACACAAGAACGAAAAGTTGGATAAATACCAAACTTAGTATGTAGGTTCAGTATCTTCCAAACCTACGACACGAAGATGTTCATGAAAATCCCCCCCACCAAACTACCCTTTGCTTGGAACAGTTTTCCAATTTTTTATTTTCTAAAAAATGGCTCTAACGATTTTGATTAAAATACCATATATTAAAGATATTTGCATGACAAATAAAACGTATTTTCTGGGAATAGCTTGTGAAGTCCTCTTCATACGAAAGGAATTTTGTCTAACCTTGTATAATTGGTAAACGTTAAGCTATAGACAATAAAATACCATACAAAAAAGTAGGTCTCTTTAAAACACACAATTTATTTCAAATAATTTTTTTCGTAGCATCAGCCATTTCCAAGATATCCGTTATTAATGGTTCGATTGTTCGAGTGTACCTACAACGAAAAGTATAATGGTCTTTTTTTGCAAACGCATATCTGGATTAACATAAAATAAATGTAAAAATAAGTCTTTTTAAGAATAATTATTAGGAAATACATAACTATAAACGTTGCTGAGTAGAGAATTTCATCATTATTTTGGAAGCTTGGAACATAATATGTATAAATACTTCTACTATCAAGTTAGTTATGGATTCCTTAATAAGGAAAATCGGGGGCAACACTGACGTGAATGACAAAGAAATAAAATCAACTTTTGAGAGAGCCTGTACGACGAGAAGGAGCTAATAAAAGTAGCCATATTGTGAGAGGTGCAGCGCAGCTGAGGAATGCAACCTGTTCCGGAGATCAGTGGCGGATCTCAAAGAAAACCAAATTTGAAAACCAAGCTATGTTTCTTAATGTGCTACAAACTAATGGAAATGTGTTCCAATCGCAAGTGATCTTAGAATACGTTTGTAGCATAACAAGGGACCAAGGGCGGGGGCAGTTAGGGGCGATAAACCACCCCGCTAAAATGTTAGTATCAGTTGACTTAGTTTATTCCGTACTCATAGAGATGAAATGTCGCAGGGAAGTTTATACAAAAATCACGTTAATTAAACACAGAGTATTCACTTAAATAAATAATAACTGTAATCAGAAAGGTATCGTGAATAACGTAACGTGGATAGAACGGTTTATCTTTTGTGTGAATAAGGAATTAGATTAAGTAAATAAAGTCGTGTGAGTGTGTCACATCTTACCCTCCCCAGAAATTTATGTTTAGACTGCAAATAAGTAACAGAAAATTTGATAAGAAACAAGCTCAAGGCGGGAAGAAAACGGAACTGAGTGATAGTGCTGCCAATATCGCAATTATGTTACTTCTAAATTTTAAATCAAACTACAGGCTTATACAGGATACAGTTTCCGAAATATCAGATTTTAAAAGAACAAGTTCACGCGATGGTCTAACCATAAAACGTGCAGCAAACTGATTAAAAGCATATTAAGTATATTTCTAATTAATCAAAATTAATAAACTCAATAGTAGAATTAATCAGTTAATGTTGTATAAAACGAAAAAGGATTTTTACTTTCACTAGTGGCTACTTATAATAGGAGGAAGTACTCGATCCGTCCCAAAAATTAGATATAACGATTTCACTATGAATAAAACTTAAATTTTCAGAAAAAGATCCGTACACACGCGCATGTGTGTGTGTCTATTAACATCAAAACCAAGTCAGATGAATAGCAAACTTGGTGTCTAACGTACATACTGAGGCTTTCACGGCCGGCGTCATAACTAATAAATGAATTACAACTATCCGGGCTTGTAGGCCGTGGTCTAGAAAGCATCGTGGATACCGACGTTTCGCCAAGTACAGCGCTTGGCATCTTCAGGGTGGAGTGATTCAGTGTCTGCGGTGGTCGGAGTCTGAATGACCACCGAGTCTCCGACCACCGCAGACACTGAATCACTTCACCCTGAAGATGCCAAGCGCTGTACTTGGCGAAACGTCGGTATCCACGATGCTTTCTAGACCACGGCCTACAAGCCCGGATAGTTGTAATTCATTTATTAGTTGGTATCTAACTTTCAGTATTTTCCAAGCTTACGACACAAAATTTTTTTTAAGAAAATCCTTCACTTCAAACTACCCTTTACATGGTAAAAAATGTTTTTGATTTTCTCAAAAATGGCTCAAAGGATTTTGGTTAAAATGCTACATGTTGAAAATATTTACATAACTAGTAAAATGTATATTTTGAATTTTCTGCGAAGATCTCTTCGTTCAAATTAAGTTTGTGTAATTTTATATTAACTGGCAAATCATAAAAGAAGGGCAAAAGCCTACTATACACAAACATGTGAATCTCTTTCAAATACACAATTTATTTCAAATAACTTTTTGTAGCGTCAGTCTTTTGACAGATACCGTTATTATTGGTTCAAATTTTTCGATACTTCAGTCGGTTTTTGAAGTGCTATCACCGTTCAGTTGTTTCTCGCGATGTCATGGAAAAGGTATGGAATTTCAAAGTGAGCATTAGGGACATTTGACTATCGCTTAAGCCTCCTTTAACCCCCCCCCAAGTACATACAACGAAATGTGTAATTAAATCACTTCTGCAAACTTTTATCTCGATTAATATGAAGGGGATAGAAAAATAAGGTTTTACAAGGGTAGTTTGTAGTAGCTACATAAAAATAAACGTTAGTGGCTAGAGAAAGTGGTATGAAAGCAACTCATCAGATTTTTGACATTAGTTTTGGGACTTAATCCACCTTAAAAATAGTATAAATGTGACATTTATAAGAAGTGGACCAGTTGCCATGGTGTCGCCGCAAATTTAGCACGATTATGTTGGAACACTATAACATATAATTAAATTTGTATTTAAATAATGTAATTTACTTTAATTAACGGCGATTTCTGTGAAAAGAAAAAGGCAGATCGGTGCACTTGACTCATCTGCTGCAAGTGCAAGGTAGGTCGGCATTTCTAGTGTTAGAAACATGCAGCATCATCATCGGTTTTTTCAGAAGAAATACACCTGGCCACAGAAGGAACAAGTGAGTGTGTGGATGTGATTTACGTTGACAAGAAACCTGCATCCAGTGGCGTGCAATAACAGCTGGTTTTATAGCGGAACATTAGTCGATATGGTTATAATAACCGCGAAACGAGGATTTCGGCACTTGAGTGTACAGTCACGTATTGTGCTTCTGGAAACCTCCACGAGGAACGGGTGAAGCGAAGGATACAGGCGGCGATCACATCCAGGGCGACGGGGTAAGTAACGTCTCCAGACACCGGCAGGACCTCCCCATCTTAGGCCTACTTCTCCCCACGGAGAGGTCTCTCTGAGGACCAGTCACATATCGAACGCTAGGATAAACAGTTCTAAAGAGAAAAATTCTCGCCCGCCGTCCACTCGCTTGATCCTTGGACTCTAAAACATGATAAGAAAATGAAATTAAAATAAATGAGGGACAAAACAAAATCAAGGTATTATATAATCCATCCCAGCATTTGACTACCAAGGAAAACAGCGAGAAAAAAAACCAAGGTCATAGTGGCCAATCCAACGGAAATGCTACCCGGGACCTCCCGAATACGAGCCTGACGCGTTATCGCAGAGCCATCTCGCTTGGTATTTCCCAACTTAGTCCTAACACTGTTTAACCTGACATTGCATGGATAAATTCTGTAAGTAAGGGGGTTAAAAATAAGAATAAGGCTGGTTTTTGAAAGTTGTGAGCAGCCTACATTTTTCACTCGTACCTAAAGTCTACGTGTCCAAAGTTAGGTCCAGATTGGCCAAGTAGTATGGTTGTGTCTATAAGGAGTTGAAAATAAAGAGTACAGATAGTTTTAAAAACATCGGGCTACTGGTATAACTTCTACGGTGGGTGGGTAGTTTTTGGAAGTTATAACATAACGTATGGTTTTTGTAAGGTACTATGGTATATTTGTATAATATTTTGAACAGAAGGATTAAACAGTGCAGACTTCTATATAAGGGGTTGTGGTATGGGTAGTTTTTAAGAGTTGTAAGTACAGTACGTGAGGTTTAAGTTGAAACATGACCATTTTGACGCTACCTGACCGGTGTAAGACCGGGTGCACTAATGAAGGTCCGAGAGCTGAGAAACCCTATCACAGTCACCGTTCACTGCCTACTCTCTCAGTACACCTGTAGGGGAAAGGTTCCTATATTGAACTACTTAAGCCTAAATAGTAAATAATAGTTATAATTTCAAATCAAAATTTTCAGAAACACTAGTGTTAAAGTGACAAATCCTTGGGCTATAAATATGCTCAACACAATTTAAAATTAATACAATTATCAATTAAATAACATTTAAACAGTGAGCTGGTGTAAATCGGTTCAAATTAGGAACGCGATCTTTAAATTGAACCAACCGTGTCTTAAAATGCACCACATACTTTTAAGTTTAGAAGTATTTTTATTAATACAAAATACACATATTTTATTGTACATTCAAAACAAATGTGCTATCAGCAACAAAAGCAGAGTCCAAAGTTGTGATAAGAATAGCAATTTCCTTGAACATTTTGAATTTTTATATGACAATCACTTGGTTTTTTGAAATAAATATTATTTGCAAATATAGAGTTTTTGCTAATTTTTACTCTAATACAAAAGAGTCCAAATATATACAGTCTTCACAACAAAACACTTTCTTCTTGGCACTAACTTTTGCACACTTTTGGTGAAGCCATATCCTACAACTCATACACTGGATTATTTCAGACAATTCACAATTCACATATTCATGTCATCCACTGCTTTTAACATGATTTTTTTTAAGTTAGCATATTATATGGATATTTATTCACATGATATACTATTCGCAGTTGAGCAATCCTAGAACTTCAATAGGTTTCCTAAATTGGACCAGTTCAATATAGGATTCAAACAGTGGTTCAGTTTACGAGCCACGCCATTTTGGAAGCTTTAGCATCTATGTGACAAGGAGAGATGCTGCTTGAAAAAAAAACATATGCATGCATATTGTTGCTAAATAAACACTTCATAGCATGTACTATATATAGATCATCTCAAACTTATCTAATTGGTCGTATGAGCTTAGCTAGACGAGTCAAATATTACTTCTGAAGTACCAAAAACACACAACACTTCATAAAACTGAAACCACAGCTCAGAATGCAAAGTCAACAACTCCAAGCATTCATAGCTGTACACGCTACGCTTCTGCTAGGATTATGGTGCCATCTGTCGAACAGTTTGGAAAATATCGGAGCGGTTCAATTTAAGAGGCGGTTCAAATTAGGGACCTTTCCCCTACTTGTTGCCAGTTGCACTTTTGGCAGTAAAATTTGGAAAATATCCTGACATCTTCCGCCGACCTTACTTCGCTGGCTCTCTGTTACAAGTGCGTGTTGGTTGTTCTCTTCTGAATGTCAGGTTTCAACCAAGCCCAGATTTTAAATAGTAAGTTTCAATAGTAAAGGTTTTGAGATTAGGCAGTTATGGATTACCAACTATCGTGTGAAATATAGTGCTATCTCTTTCTAATTCTCAGGTTTCAACTTAAAGCAAATGCACTATAGCCTTCGTTGAGCCATGTAATATATATATATATATATATATAAATATATATATACACACACACAGGGTGAATCACCTAAAACTTGCACCGCAAATATTTCGGAAATGGAAAGTGTTATTGATGTGCAGTTTTCACGGCGTTGATTGGTAGTCAAGGGCTCGTACATTTAGCCTATAAACTGAATTTAATAATATTGAGAAAGTGTAGTTTTTGAGCAAGCATACAATTTTTAAATGGAACAATGCCTAGTTACATCAACAGAATAAAGGTAGGATAAATAAGAATGTCAATGGTCTTTGTTACAGGATTCTAGTGCAAGTGGTTTACGAGAAATCGTATTTTTAAAAGTTTCCACCCCGACAATTGTTTATCCCATTCAACCTGCTTAGTTGCTAGGTACGATGTTGTTATGTTTGTTTGCATTGTGTTTTCTGTTCATTGATTGCATTGCGACTTTCTGGTCCGTTAGTTTGTGACAGTTCAAGCAGTAAGTCGTGAGTGGAAGATGGGTTTTACTAATGCAGAAAAAGCCGGCATGCTCATGGTGTATGGAGAGTGTAGGAAGAATGCAGGTCGTTCCTGTACGGTGTATGCGGAAACGTATCCCAATAGACGTCAACCATCTCGGCAATTATTTATCAACCTCTTCAACCAATTACGTGAAAATGGTACTGTAACACCTAGAAAACGTAACAGAAACAAACAAGTGACTGGAGAAGAGGCAGAAATTAATGTTTTGACTGCCGTTGCAGCAGATTCCCATATTAGTTCCAGCACAATCGTACGTGGAAGTGGCATAAGTCAGGCAAGTGTACTGCGCATTCTCCATCAACATAGGTTCCATCCCTATCGCATCTCTCCACCAAGAGCTGCATGGAAACGATTTTGAGAATCGTGTTAACTTTTGTACATGGGCATTAAGACATGATACTCCAGATTCATCATGTATCTTGTTTAGTGATGAGGCAACATTTACTAATTATGGCCAGGTAAACCGCAGAAACATGCACTATTGGTCTGTTGACAATCCCCGTTGGCTTCATCAGGTGGAACGTCAGCGTCCATGGAGTTTAAACGTGTGCTGTGGGATAGTGAACTATCAGCTAATAGGCCCTTTGTTCATAGAAGGAACAATGAAATCGCACAAGTATCGCAGTATCCATCATGGAATTTTTGGGGGGAATTTTCCAAACGATGACCGATGTCGTCTAATGTTTCTTCGAAAAGAACCGAACGCCGTGTTTTAGATTTCTTAGCCTGAACACTTCCTGGGACCTGAAATTTACTGTGAAGTTCATGGATTGTTGTACGGCCTGGAACTTTTACACCTGGAAATCTTTCTGCAAGTCGCATTTTCACTTGGCGAGCTGACCGAGTTAACACATACGAATCATAAATAAATACACGCTGTGCAGTAGAAAACATATACTGAGCCATAATATACTTTGTGGTTAAGTACAGGACAAAATAATAAATAAGTCGTAATAATTGAACTACATCACATCACCGTCAATTCAAAACTGCACTTCACACTGCAGAACAAAACCACAACAGCGTGACTTTGTTTATATCAGCAGTGCGTTATCATGTTTTTATCATATTTCCACACGCCCAGTGGAAAAACACCGCGCAGCCGGTAATATTGCTCATAAAATATCCCTCCGGGGTAACTTAAAACATAAAGAGTACAAGACAAACCCACACACCCTGGAAGAACTAAAACAAAATATCCGCCAGGAAATATCTCAACGTGAACTACCGCGAGTGATGGATAGTTTCCTAAGAGGTGCCAAAAATGTATGGACAACGACGGTGGCCAGTTTCAGCATCTGCTTTCGTAAAGTTGGTAAGTAAAGCCTTTAAAAGTAGTTTTAAAAATGTTATATGGTTTCATCCGCGCCTTTCTATGATAGCGGCAGACGGCAACGAGCGCTGAGGATGCGGATAGGAAAGAAACCGCGCAGCCGGTTCAGAGTCTTTTGGCTCACTCTGTAGTAATGACACACCATTTCTGCAAATGATTATGTCAATTCGTTTGTAGAAGCTATATAAAAATAAACGATAATGGGTAGAAAAGTCATGTGACTGTAACACATGACATTTTACCGATATTTTCCCACCACCTTCTACCGTTCTGCTGCTCAGAAACGTTTTACAGCAGAATACATAGCACTTGAAGAGTTGATATCGATATTTTTACAGAGAGAGTATATCGTTTGGCGCCCGCCTGCCCGCAGTACTCCATCAGTCGTTAAGTACAACATAACGGGTGGACGCAACATTTGTGTGATGCGATTTCTGGCGGCGGGCGGGAGTCTACAAGTTCGCTCCATTGATCAGTTAACTTGTCTAGGCCCTTAGGCACCATACCGCGTGGGTGGCATCAGTGGCGGCTCTTGTCACGTACACAAGATAAGAGAGGGAGCTTTTCCATTAGGCCACACAGATAAAACATTACAAAGTGGGCTTTGAAGGATTTCTTAATTCATTGCTTCCCAACTGGAGGGCGTGAAGGGGGTGCAGCATTAGAATAAGGAAATAATAGTATTATGATCTAGTTTTCTCAAACCACACATAAAGACATGAAGGGGGTGCAGCATGAGAATAAGGAAATAATAGTATTATGATCTAGTTTTCTCTTATCACACATAAAAACATGAAGGGGTGCAGCATTAGAATAAGGAAATAATAGTATTATGATCTAGTTTTCTCAAACCACACATAAAGACATGAAGGGGGTGCAGCATTAGAATAAGGAAATAATAGTATTATGATCTAGTTTTCTCTTATCACACATAAAAACATGAAGGGGTGCAGCATTAGAATAAGGAAATAATAGTATTATGATCTAGTTTTCTCTTATCACACATAAAGACATGAAGGGGGTGCAGCATTATAATAACGAAATAATAGTATTATAGTCTAGTTTTCTCATACCACACATAAAAACATGAAGGGGGTGCAGCATTAGAATAAGGAAATAATAGTATTATGGTCTAGTTTTCTCATACCACACATAAAAACATGAAGGGGTGCAGCATTAGAATAAGGAAATAATAGTATTATGGTCTAGTTTTCTCTTATCACACATAAAGACATGAAGGGGGTGCAGCATTAGAATAAGGAAATAATAGCATTATGGTCTAGTTTTCTCATACCACACATAAAAACATGAAGGGGGTGCAGCATTAGAATAAGGAAATAATAGTATTATGGTCTAGTTTTCTCATACCACACATAAAAACATGAAGGGGGTGCAGCATTAGAATAAGGAAATAATAGTATTATGGTCTAGTTTTCTCATACCACACATAAAAACATGAAGGGGGTGCAGCATTAGAATAAGGAAATAATATTATTATCATCTAGTTTTCTCATATCACACATAAAAACATGAAGGGGTGCAGCATTAGAATAAGGAAATAATAGTATTATGGTCTAGTTTTCTCTTATCACACATAAAGACATGAAGGGGTGCAGCATTAGAATAAGGAAATAATAGTATTATGGTCTAGTTTTCTCTTATCACACATAAAGACATGAAGGGGTGCAGCATTAGAATAAGGAAATAATAGTATTATGGTCTAGTTTTCTCTTATCACACATAAAGACATGAAGGGGGTGCAGCATTAGAATAAGGAAATAATAGCATTATGGTCTAGTTTTCTCATACCACACATAAAAACATGAAGGGGGTGCAGCATTAGAATAAGGAAATAATAGTATTATGGTCTAGTTTTCTCATACCACACATAAAAACATGAAGGGGGTGCAGCATTAGAATAAGGAAATAATAGTATTATGGTCTAGTTTTCTCATACCACACATAAAAACATGAAGGGGGTGCAGCATTAGAATAAGGAAATAATATTATTATCATCTAGTTTTCTCATACCACACATAAAAACATGAAGGAGGTGCAGCATTAGAATAAGGAAATAATATTATTATCATCTAGTTTTCTCATATCACACATAAAAACATGAAGGGGTGCAGCATTAGAATAAGGAAATAATAGTATTATGGTCTAGTTTTCTCACACCACACATAAAGACATGAAGGGGATGCAGCAGTAAAATAAGGAAATAATAATATCATCATATATCATTATCTACTTATCTCACACCACACATAAAGGCATGGAGGGGATGCAGCATTAAAATAAAGAAATAATGATAACATCTACTTTTCTTGCATAACTGTAAATGTCTTATGTGAAGATACAGGTACACCAAAATTGATTAGTAAAAGATAAAAATGTAAATAGAGATGTAGAACAAAAGGTTAAATGTAATATAACCTTTACAGTATTACATCAAAACACACAATATATAGCAAACAAGATAAATGTACTAAATGAAGTACATCCTCACTTTGCTATTTCTACTGAACATGAATTAAATAATGAGCAGGTACATTTAGCCCAGTTTTCGAATTACAAACAGATTGGTGTGTTTTGTTGAAAAGAGCACAGAAGTGGAGCAGTAGTTATGTTTTCTAAGAAAGAAACTGTGTGTAGCAAAATAAAAATTCTAAATAATTTCTGCAAAGAAATGACATTTGAAATTCAAAAATTCACATAAATAACAAAAACATAGTAATGGTATTTGACTCAAATCTAGTCGATTTCTTCATGCAGTTGGAAGATTTTCTAACAACAATTTTTAAAAACAATTTTAAAATTATAATTAAGGGAGATCTCAAGGTAGAAAGCACAAAGACTTTATAGACACATAGCTTTAATCTGAAAGATATATTAGTAAGCCATACGCGAATCACAAAACAAACATAGAGCTATAGTTCATAATAACATATCTTGAACAATCCAGAACACTACGATAAATAATGATTTTCACATTTCAGATCGCACAGCTCAAATTATTGATGTACGTAACTCCTATGTTGAAATTATAAAACCTCAATATAAGTATGTAGGAGATCCAATGCCTCAATTTGTTTTAAATTTAAGGAAATATTAGCAGAGGAAAATTTGTGTGAGGTATATTCGGTAACATCCACAAATGAAAAATGGAAATCATTCTTTAATGTATTTAACAATCATTGTAATGAAGTGTGTCCTATAACTAAAAAGAGTAATAAGAACTTAACAATGCAGAAGATAAAACTTCCTCCAGAAGTAATTTTATTGCTATTCATGAAATAAATGAAGGATAACTATAAATTTCTAAAAGTGACTAAATTAGATATTTATAAGACCTTCTATATCAAGTACAAAATGTAAAACAAGCAAGCATTAAAGAACTTGGAAAAGCAAAATAACAGAAGGAGAATAGGAAATTCATACAGTATTACTGAGAAAATGTGGACTATAATAATAAATAAAAATCTGATGTGTTACACTCACATGACTTTCTCTACTCTTGTACAAACTATTTTTACAAACTCTTATTCTCCATCTGTTTCATATTAATCGAGATAAACATTTGCAGAAACGATCTTTTGACATGCAAAGAGAATTACATTTTACACATAGCGACCAGTTCTAAAAATATTTGACTATGTTCCCCTTGTTTTGTATTTGCAAGGGCAATATAGAAATACAGTAGCCTTTAAGCATAGACATATGTCTTAAAGCTGGTTGCTAGGTGCAGCACCATTCTCTTTGCATATCCAAGACAAAAAAATGAATAACGAATTCCCATTTGAGAAAATAAGTATTGAAAAATTTAAGGGAATAACAAGCAATATCTCGAAAATGGTTCACTCTATAAAAAAATGCATATGACATAAATTGTGTATTTTAACGCGATCTACATTTTTTGTGTAGTAAAAGTTTTTCTATCTCTTATGGTTTACCAGTTATGCAAAAGTCGTTCACAATGAAGAATACTTTTGGAGACCTTCCCAGAAAATTCAAGATATGCATTTTATTTGTCATGAAAATATCTTAAACATATGATATTTTAATCAAAATCGTTAGAGCCATTTTTGAGAAAATTAAAATTTTCGAAAAATGTTCCATGCCTAAAGGGTAATCGCATCTCTGGAAGATACTGAACCTAAATACCAAGTTTGGTGTTTATCCGACTGTTCGTTTCTGAGTTATGCTGTACAGAGACACACACCAGACAGACACACACACGGACATGTTTCCAAAAATGCTTTTTTGGATTCAGGGGATCTCAAAACATGTATTTCCGGTGAAATCTCGGTATCGAATTTTTGGGTGGAATACAGTACTTCCCCTACTTACTATACGTAGTAGAGAAAGTAAAAATGTGAAACTAATGACGAAATAAAAAATATTAACATAATGGTAAATGGACAGCAAATTGTGAACCTAATGAAATATCAAATGTGTTTAATCAGTATTTTATAAACTTGGGGGGGGGGTTAATATTGCAAATGGTAGTATTGTAAGTAATAGTCCAAGTATAGGTGGTATCAAATTAACTGAAACTATTGGTCTCTTTAAAACTGATGAAACAGAAGTAGATAATATAATAAGCCAATTCAAAAATGGTGCATTCGGCTTTACACCAAAAATTCTTAGAACTTGTAAAACGTTCTTTTGAAGTTCTAGTTTACCTAATAAACTATTCAATGGAAAATGTAACTTTCCTGATTTACTAAAAAGTAATATTGTTCGACCAATATTTAAAAAAGGAAAACAGGGAAAACTACAAATTACAGACCGATAACATTAACTTCTGTAATTGTTAAGTTGTTTGAAAATACAATATATAAAAGGCTCATAGGTTTTTTGAATCCAAGTGTGTATTAAAAAACTATCAACATGGCTTCCGTAAGGGATTATTAACATCGACAGCTATATCTGAGCTTATACATAATGTGTTTACAAATCTTGAGCAGAGTGAAAAATCTGTTGGTATATTCCTAGATTTATCTAAAGCCTTCGACAGTGTGTCTCATGATCTCTTATCGATGGAACTCACTCGTTATGGCATAAGAAGTAAAATGTATGATCTCCTCTCTTCCTATTTGCAAAATCGAATGTACTATACTGAATAAAATATACTGGAAGAACGGAAATCATTTAAGTAAATGTAAATCGAAGTACGAGTTGGTTAGAACAGGAGTACCACAAGGGTCGGTTTTGGGTCCTCTCCTATTAATTTATGTAAATGATATTTCCATGTCTCAATCATAATCTTAATTCCTTTGCTGGTAACACACCTTATGTGCACAAAGACTTGAAGCAACTTGAAATTAAGGCTACATCGTATTTATTAAAATTGTCTGTCTTACTATTTGAAAGCAGCTCAGCTTAAACTTAATGTTAATAATACAAAATGTATTCTTTTTCAACTTAGGAATCAAGAAAATGTATGTAAAATACAGTACAACGATATACAAATTGAACAAGTAAACTACTAATTTTTTGGAATTACGCTGACAAAAGCTTAAACTTTAATGAACACATAGGTGATCTTTGTAAGAACTTAAAGTCTCGATTATATTTACTAAGGAAATTAGTAAATCATTTAGATCATGGCTTATTTAAGCCGTTTATTATGGGATGATATATTCACTCATTCAACATGGGATAGAAGTTTGGAGTGGAATCCATACCAAATTTAAATAGAGTATTTGTGATACACAAAAAGAGTTTAAGATGTATATTTAGTTTAAAAACTCGCCACTCTGTAAAAGAAGTGTTTAAGAATGAAAAAAAATTAACAGTAGTGTCATAATATGTACATGACTTGTGTTAGAGGGAATGAAAATAATAGTAACCTAAATAAAGAATATTGTGACGCAGTGTCTATGACCCAATCAGTTCAGTTATTCTTACGTGAAAGTTTAATAATAATAATAATAATAATAATAATAATAATAAAACCTCATGTAAACACAATTTGAGCTTAGGGTTCCTTATTGGTACAGTTGCCCATACTAAAAAGTATCACAATTGTGATGGAAGTAGATAATCATCATCGTTATCATAATCACTAGGATCCGGAAGTTCATGCCCTAAAAGTCTACCAAATAGTGTGCACATATGATCTTATAAACCTCAAAATCCGTCAATAAATACGCACTATTAAACTGAAAGAATGAACCTCCGTTGGCAGAAGGGGTGATTTAGTGATACAAATTAACAAATTTACATTATTCCTTAGAGGTTGAAGCAGAAGTGTTCCCGTTGCCAAAGTTCACTGATGAATTGCAGTTCGCAACCACCACTTTGCACAAATTTTCAACTGATAAACTTGCTCTGTTGTTTCCTAAAACACTTTTGTAACGCGAAAAACTTCTTTCTACGCCATAGGAGGTTATGGGAGCATTTGTAAATGATGTTAACTGCTCCACATAGAGAGATGAGTCTTTTGGTGTGAAAGATAGTTTTCCTTCGAGAATGTTTCGAATATCGTAGATCTGTTTAGTTTTCTTTTTTTTTAAGTGTTTACTTTCTCTTTCATCTATATCATCAGGAACAGAGTTTAGTTTTCATATTGTAAGTGATTCATTTAAGGGAGTTCTTAAGCTTCCAATGACGTTGGCTGCTGGTAAGAGTGAAAAACGGACAGTTATAAAAAGAAGATCGTCGTCTAACTCATTGTCCATTTGAACTGAGTCTATTGATCATTCGAGTCCAACGAATTAACGTCTTTGACTTACTGCCAACTGTATGACTCAATTGAAAAAAACAACATAAAACTGGTTAAAATGTGTCACACAGGCATTAAAATATTGGAAATATGACGCATTTATAAAAATCACCAAAATATGTCGTTATATGCACGATAAAATGACGTTCAAATAACTGCAAATTCTCTAATTCTATACATAATCTATAAGCAGATATAACTTCTATAAAAAAAATACGCAAATGCATGAACTTCCGGGCCCTAATCGTCACACATGCCACTTGAAGGGTGTAGTTAAATACAAATGCGCTACAAAGCAGTTAGAGCAGTTGAGAGCAAGAAAAGACGTGACAACTCTGTACAGAGCAGCTTGAGCGATGAGTAGGAAGGCCGCTATGTTCTGTCCACAAGTATATGTGTTAAGAACGGGTGTTAAACACCACACTTCAAATTCTTCAATTCCTAAAAGAAATCGATTTTACAATCCCTTTGATCTGTCCCAGCTATATTGATTGTACCACACCCTACTGGCAAATACAAAATCTACCAATTGATACCTATCTTTCACCTCACTTGAAATCTCAAACACTGTTGTATACTCAAGCAAATGTTCAATTCTTTACTGGACAAATATAACTCTACCACAAAAAATTTCACTGATGGATCGGCATCCACAGAAGGAAGAGATCAGATAATGCTCTACGCCTACCTCAATTCTTTACAATTTTTCTTGTGAAGCATTCACAATTAAGGAAGCCCTTCTATGTACAACTAATTCATCCTCTAAAAGCCACTACATCATATTCACCGATTCATTAAGTGCACTACTTGGCACCAAAGCTCTGAACCAAACCACTCACTGATCCAAGAAATCGATTGTTAAGTTACAATATAAATAAGACTGGTAAAAAGATATCCTTTGTGTGGACTCCCTCTCACATTGGATGAAGCTGCAAAAGAAGCAACTAAACATCCCGTCAGTGATTCATCGATCGCCTCTCCACACCAAGACGTCATCAGTTTCATTAAACACATGTACATGCAAAAATGGAAATTGAAATGGTTAATCAATCAACAGCAAACTTCATGAAGCTCGCTCAGGCTGCACACAACCTTTTGGCATTACCGAACTCTCAAAAGAAGAGGTCAAGTTATCGTCACCCGGCTTAGAATTGGACACACCAAACTAACGCACTGTTATCTTCTTACTAAGGACCAGCCTCCAAACTGTAACATTCCTCTAACCATTCAGTATATCCTTAAATATTGTCCACAGTACAGTAGATGTAGACAAGAAGCGGGCATTTCCAATCTACCTGGTAGCAGTTAACGAACCCAACATGCTCAAGAAGACGTTACAGTTTCTAATGAACAGAAAACTCTCTGATTTACCGTAAAGGTTTACTTAATTCCATGTCTATGCAACTGTAAATTAATGTATATCGTTATGTATTATGTATGTATATCATAATGTGTTTTATAAGAGGTCGTGATAATGACAATTACCAGTTATATTTGATGCCTGCTGTAGAATTAATGTATATTAAGAACTAACAATAAATGCTATGCATTACAAATCAAATAGAACAAAATGATGAGACGAACAAAGGTACAAGCCTAGTGAGTGTTAAAATAACTGTTCTTGTCTATAAATATGTTAACCTTATAACGGTAGGGAGGTATTTGACTTTGTACAAAATTACACCTGGTTTGTTCCATTTTGTATATAATATGTCTTTATTTTATTTTAAATGTTCTGTATTCTATGTAATAATTATGTATATATATATATATATATAACTACATTGTACAGTTCCTAGACACGCATATAGTATATCTCTATTTTATTTCAAATGTTCTATATTCTGCGTAATATTTATGTTTATATGTAATTTTTGTACATTTCCTTGACATGTTCTATGTTCACAAGCCTTTATGGCTGCTAGTGAACTCACAGAATGCAATCTAATCTAAACTAAGACCGTGCAGATAAAACGACCTTAAATAAACCTTCAATAAAAAAGGGGGTGATTAGAAAGCTTGTGGAAAGATCCAGTTTAACAACATTTCATGACTAAAGGAGGACATTTGATATGCAAGTACATACATTTTCTGTTGCGTTTGGTTGCAGGAGACGTGGAGGACTGCCTTATTCAACCTCTTCCTCAAGGCCAGTTCACCCCTCTACCAGAAGCACTCTGCTGGGTGATACTGGACCTCACATCTTCAGGACAGGCCGCGGTGTTGGAGAGGATACGGTCTGCCCTCGCGGTCACATTCCCCGACATGACCAGGCCGTCCACCGAGGTCGTCTATGATACTCTCGCCAAGCTCATGCAGGAGAGGAAGGTAAGGTCATTAACTGCTGCCCTTTGGGATGACTAAACCTGCATACACACAAGTGTCCGGCCATCTTCACGTCGCCTTAAACATATCTGTCAGTGGAATCTTGAAATTCTAATATAGCTGCGGAATAAGGTTTGTTGCTTTAAATAAAAACAAAGAATTATCATACTGCTAATACCACTACAAATTTCACTCATTAGTCCTAATGTTTTAGAAATTGCGCTAGGATTTATTTTTTGTTATGTCACTTAAAAAGTACTTCTTAATAAAAAATATTATCTCATATTTGAAGAAGATTTGTTCTTTGTTGTTTGCTACTACATGTGAAAAGTCAGTTTGAAGATGATGTATTATATTTCAACTGTTGGCGAACCGAACTTGTAGTAGTTGCAACCGCACGTACAGTTTCCGGTAGCCTTCGCCCCAAATCTACTTTCAGGTGGCCTTTGCCCCAAGTATAAAAATATTAACTTTGTAATTTAAACTCTTTCTTTAAATATTATATATTTATGTTTGCCTCGGCTGCGTCAGTATTTATTTTAGATACATGTTTCTCTTATCAGGGTTTTGGTGCGACATGAATGTAGGCTTACACAGATTTTAATTTTACTCCACTCCTTTTATTAATGCTTGATATGATTTAATTAACGCTTCACTGATATATATATATATATATATATATAGAGAGAGAGAGAGAGAGAGAGAGAGAGAGCTGTGAGATGTTTTTATTTAATACTTGCACTTTTTAACACGTATACTTATTTTTCGTCTCACACGAATACGTATTATATTTCTCTAGAGGACTATCACTGTCTGCAGGCAACTGACTTGATTTCAACCGTCTAAACTTGTAAATTTCTGTATTTCAAGTCTCTGATTGGCTAATCCTAGTCCAATAGAATACCTTCATTTAACTAAACCCTTTTCTGGTTGTTGATTGGCTATTTTTAAACTGTCTCAAAATTTTGCATTATTGCTGCTCTAATAATGACTAGTAGCATTTAAACTTCCTTACTCATTATTGCCTCAAGGTTACCTAATTGTTACCTCTTTGTTAGCAACTTTTGACATATTTCTCACAGCTCCTACATTATTAAATTACGTAATGTATTCACATAACATTATTACACATGGATACAATAATATAAACATTTGCAATGATTGTTACATACATTTTACAATTTATTACATACACATGTTGCTTCAAGGCGGGCTGTTATTGAATTTACATATTATATAATTTAATTGAAATTATTTAAGTGTTAAAAATACTGCCTCATATTTTAGCCCTGGATTCCACGTGTACTTCTCTAGCACCTACTACGTAGAAAAGGTATTGCATTTCACCCATAAAGTCGATATCATGATTGAGGTCCCTTGAATAAACAAGTAAAAAACGTTTTAGAAAAATGTTCGTTTTTCTGTGTGTGTCTGTCTGTGAATGGCCTAATTCAAAAACGAAAAGTCAGATAAATACAAAACATGGTATTTAAGATCAGAATTTTCCAAGGACGCGACACGATGATTTTCAACTAATCTCCCCACTCCCAAACCTACCCTTAATATGGAAAAATGTTCTAATTTTTTTCTCAAAAATAGTTGTAACATTCTGATTAAAGTACCACATGTTTAAGTTATTAACATGCCTAATAAAATGTATACTTTGAAGTTTCTGCGAATGGCCTGTGAAGCACTCTTCATTTTGAACGAATTTTGTATAATTTTGCAGACCATAAAAGATGGATAAAAGCTTACTACGCAAAAAGTTTAGGTAGATCTTTTTAAAACAAATGGTTTATTACAAATAAGTTTTTTTTGAAAGCTTTATCATAAGCCATTTCCGAAATTTTCGTTGTTTTTGAAGTGCTGTCACCCTTCAGTTGTTTCTCCCGACATCGTGCAGAGGGTATTGAATTTCAAAGCCAGCATACAGCGATCCACTAGCATGAAGTAGATAAAAAAATAAGCTTTTACAAGAACAGTTTGTTCAAGATGTAT
The DNA here is from genome assembly GCA_030765065.1 of Deroplatys truncata. Lineage (NCBI taxonomy): Eukaryota > Metazoa > Arthropoda > Insecta > Mantodea > Mantidae > Deroplatys > Deroplatys truncata. The sequence goes on along the minus strand of CM060987.1, from coordinate 171,956,313 downwards.
AAAAGTAAACGTAGTGGCTAGAGAAAGTATTGAATGTTACACATAGCTTTTTGTTTCTAAATGGTCTGAATTTTTTTTCACGTAAATATGCAAACTCTATTTTGGTAAAACCCCAGGGCAAATTTCATGTATTGTAATTCAAAGTTCATTCGTCTAACACGAAAAACACTACACAAGAGGCATTTTCTGAGATGAAAATTGCTACTAATATCAACAGTGAGAACTTTGTTGTTCAAGAAGTTATCACACATTAAAATCCATCAACTAGGAGCTCGAGAAACAGCATGCGGAGCCAAAAACAATATTCTTAGATTCAGGAATATTAAAACAAAATTAAAAATTGTCATAAAATTTCACACCCTTAAAAGCGACCTTCAAAATGCTATCAAACTTTGTTTCACAGCCCTCTTTCAATTTTTATCCGCTCATATCTGTCTCATTCTGTCTACAGTGAGTCCGGGAAATATTAGTCCCCAGTTTTAAAAATGTTGTGTTACACTCACATGACTTTCTCTACTCTTGTACAAACTTTTTTTTTTACAAACACTTATCTCATCTACTTCATGTTAATCGAGATAAACATTTGCAGGAACTATCTTATTGCTAATTTTCTTATAGATGCAAGGGGAATATGGTAGATTTAAGCGATAGTCAAAGAGCTGGTTGCTATGTGGAGCATTCCATTCTCTTTGCATACAGCACATACAACAACCAATAACGAATTCCCAAAGTATAAGTATTGCAAAATTCAAACAAATAATAAGGAATATCTCGGAAATGGTTCACTGCAAAACAAAACAAATATATATATATATATATATGACATATATTGTGTGTTTTAACGAGATCTGCAATTTTTGTGTAGTAAAATTTTGTCCATCTCTTACGGTTTACCTTATGCAAAAGTCATTCAGAAAGAGGACTTTTGGGGATATTCCCAGAAAATTCAAGATATACATTTCATTTGCCATGAACACATCTTAAACATATGATAATTTAATCAAAATCGTTAGAGCTATTTTTGAGCAAAATCAAAGTTTTCGAAAAATGTTACATGTAGAAGATAGTCTGGAGTAGGGGGATCTTCGTGTCGGAATCTTAGAAAGATACTGAACCTGAATTCCAAGTTTGGTACTTATCGGAATTTGCGTTTTTGAGTTATGCTGTTCATAGACACACACACACGGACCTTTTTCTAAAAAATGTTTTTTTTATTCAGAGGGCCTCAAAACATGTACTTCCGGTGAAATCTCTATCGAAGTTTTGAATGGAATGCAATACGTCCCTTACCTATCTACTATACGTAGTAGAAAAAGTAAGTTCTAGCAGCTAAATTAATGGAGAGAAAATTTCCATTTTTAATATGCAGAAAGAACAAACCATATCTCACATGTTCTACCGTCTTTAGAGATTTGCTTTTCTTCCATTTGTTCAAAATCCATCTTCACCGCAATTTTAGGTATTACACCTAAAACTTGCTTAACTCCCTTCGATCGTGTTTGAATTGACCTTCACTTGTTATAGTTTTACTTTTGTAACTAATTTTGTATCCTAAATAACGGTTAAACGTATTTTATGCTGCGTATCATAATAAGAATAATAATATCAAGTCGTTCTCCGTGGTGTAGGGATTACCATGCTAGCCTCTAGTTCTTGAGGTCGCGGGTTCAAGCCCGGGCGATGGATTTTTTTGGACGTAAAAATCCTTAGCATGGCTTCCTTCGGAAGGGAAGTAAAGCCGGTGGTCCCGTGTCGTAGATTTACTGCACGTAAAAGAACCTCAAGCCTGATAAAGAGGCCTCTGAGCAAAATTACCGGTCTTTCACGCCCAATATAGAACGGGACGCTAAGAACTACAGCAGTCAAAGAGCGTCCATAAATTTTAAAAAAGTATATATACATATATGTATATTTATGTATATATATATTATAATAACAATGCATTTATAGTCAATAGACTGCTATAATATTTCTGATATTCTGAAAATTACAGTTACATATTTACAATTACTACAATTCTTCTGGAGTATATAATGCCTTATTTATTAAATCTTAAGGTTATATTTAAAAGTGTGTGTTATATTAGTTTGCTTTACAGAATCTGGTAGCTTGTTATACAAAAATAGCCCCATTACTTGAGGATCTTTGTAACTATTATTTATTCTAAAACCTTGTCCATAAAAGTCATAATTGTGCCGTGTGTTATAATGATAACATTATTATTTCTTAGATTATCTTTTTGCAATTCATAGATTGTTACTTTATACACATACAATGAAATACTGTAAAGAGTTGCTCTTGTCTTTAATAATTGCCTGCAAGAATCCCTAAAATTTAAGTGATATGTTATTCTAATCGCTTCCTTCTGTAATTTAAAAACTCTTTGCATGTTTAATTTCACACCGCATCCCAGATTTCTATCCCATATATCAATGTAGAAATATGACACTATAATAAATCATTTGCAAATCTTTTTCTTCTAAAGGATTAGAGAATTGCCTATGTAGATACAATGATCTACTGATTTCTCCGCAAATATAATGAACGTGTTCTGACTACGTTAACTTTTGGTCAATTATGATTCCTAGAAATTTATGTTTATTCGTACCAATTATATTGTAATCCTATATTTGCAAGGCATTACGTACATCATTTAAATTCCTTAGATTAAACTGCATTAAGTAGTCTTAGACACGTTGCTTTTGAGATGATTTCCCTTAAAGCATTTAAGAAGTGTAACAATGTTTGCGTCATAGTGTCATCCAGTTCCTCAGTTGTAGTACCACAGCATACAGTAGTCGTACTGCATTTTACCGTTGAGGAACTACATAGTATGCAGTTTCAAATTTGGATGCAATTTTTATTGTTAAATTTCCCTGTTTATGATATATTTACGTGACTTACGTTTATTTTTAAAGCCGAGTCTCAAACTACGCCCATGTCGACAATCCCCGAAGACACAGCAGTAGCATTATACACTCTATATGTGTTGCAGGTGTACCAGACCTCCCAGGGCTACTTCGTGGTAACCCCTGAGAAGCGGCGGAGACACAGCAGGAGTAGCCGTGCAGCAGGCGGATCAGGTTCTGGTGGCGTAGCAGATAGTGGCAATGCCGAGACTACCGGATGCCGCCCCATGTTGATGTCTACAGAGGAGGCATTAGCTCTGGTTCATGGTGAAATGCAGACCATCAGGGATGGTGATGTAACCCACCAGGCGGTCCAGACCAACCTGGCCGACGTCATCTGTGGTGGTAAGCACGGATAAATACCAATACTTTACTGTATCATCAAGTTCCATCAAACTAACCATAGGTCCACCTACAGAATGTTTCACAAGCGATGGTCCAAGCTCTAGGGGTGAGAAGTAGAAATGAGAGAAGCGTATGAGTTACAGTTAACATGGGTCCAGAAATTAACCAGTTACGAGATAATGATATTTTTTGCTGGGTGGGGCTCGTTGAATACTAAGTACTAATTCCAATAAAAACAGTGACAATTTTATTTAATTTGTCAATTACGAGACAATCAAAGCATCCAAGTGCAAACAGAAACAACCATACAAATTTCAATAGGCATCGTTTGAATATTAACTGTTTATGAGACAGGTACTTCCTATGGGGTCTACCACTTTACAAGGTTGGTATTTCAACTGTAAAGATTTGGGATCGATGCATACAGCAATTTGAACACCGGAGAAGACATTCATTATCTCGATGCAGACCACTTTTAGGGTATGCTTCTTTGAGTTCACTTTTGAAACACCGCAAACATTTGATTGAAGTGCACACGTTGTTTTGTTGTTTTTAATAATAATAACAGCGAATTTTGTGATAAGCAAGGCACAGTACAATACGTATGAACACGTTAACTGGATAATTAATTGCGGCGACACTTAAATATATTTGTTTATATTTCAACGACGATTCTACTATTTTTTCTCTCAACGATTGTGTTAATTTTATCAAGTTTTCGAATTATTCAAATTGATTCATTAAATATTTATATATAAACAGAAACTGTCACCATACTTAAAAGAGTTACAAGTAAACAAGGAAAAACAACACATTTATGAAATAGTTCAATGCTTCTCTTTACAACGTATTGTTAATTAAAATAAAGCAGTATATGTTACATTATGAATAATGCATCATACCGATCTGGAAACATGTTATATTAACAGCTAATGAGTCACTTTAAAGGTGATTGATATACAATCGTTATTTGCATATATGTAGGCACAGTAATTTTTTTTACTCTATTTTACGTCGCTTTAACTACAGGGTCGTATCGCGACGGATCTGTTAGTGGATAACTCATAGATCGAGGTGTGGCGGACAGTTAGCCTTCTAGATCTCATCCCTGTAACCACCTGCTTCATCGTGTCCACAGAGACCCTAGTGCATAGCAACTGGATCTTCTGCTTCGTGCCGTGCAAATGGTATTAGGGTGCCGTCCAGTCTAACTGCTGCTTTCACATAGAAAGGCGGACAGTTAGCCTTCTAGGTCTCATCCCTGTAACCTGGCCATCTTGCTTCGTCACGTGTCTACAGAGACCCTAATGCGTAGCAACTGGATCTTCTGCTTCGTGCCGTGCAGATGGCATTAGGGTGCCGTCCAGTCTACGTGCTTTCATTGTCTGTGGATAGATGGCACAGCATTGGCTATTACACCTATTTTTCATTTTTATATTGTTTTAGACTTAAGGTGGAACTTTGAGTCGTAGTATTAAATATCCAGGCGGCTGAGGGAAACCACGAAAAAACCTCAGATTGTTCGGCCATTTCTTTTATAATAAAGCAATTTCCGGACCAGGAAGCACGACCTTTTACAGATTGAAACTTTCGGATGGCAGCCAGTGCAACTGATCCCCTCCCATCCTGCGGGCTTGCACATCCCCTGTGGCCCGGGACTCAGAGATCGCCCCCATTTCGGGGGACGAGGGATTACATAGAGCATTCTTTCCCTTGCTATGCAACGCCGAGACTCCCGCCGAAAGTTTCATTCCTAAAACATACCAAGCAGATGAAAAGTGAAGTGAAATGAGAATGGAGGTGAAATGGAGGGACAGAAAATTCCGGGGATGTAATGAACCATCTCAACATTCGCCTAGCGACCCGGAGAAATGGCCAGGAAGTTCGGCCGCGGGAATCGAGCCCACGACCTCCCGAATGCGGGCTACAGACGTTACTGCTTGAGTCATTCCGCTCGGTATTTGGATGTTCAGCATGTTACAAATTCGCACAGGTAAAGCTGGAGGTAGAAAAGCATGTATGGAAATGTCGTTCTCCTGTTCTCATGAAACGCAATGAAGCACGACTTAATCCGAAAGAACCCGAGTCATTCAAGTCACACTGAGTCAAGAGTATCTTGCTGATTCGGTTATTTGGAACCCATTCTTCTTTTTCTTTTTTTTTAACTGGAACGTTTTCCCGCATGTGTTATGGACCCCGGCCTCATTTGCGCATCATTTTATCCATTCAACGTCCGATATGAGCAATTACAGACATTAAATCCAACCCCCTAAAAAGAAAAGTGATGTGTTACATTCACGACGTTCTGTATCCACTCGTCTGTACTATTCTTACAAAAGTCTACTCTTTCTGCTTTATGTTGATTGAGATAAAACTGTGCTGAAATAGTTACATTGCACATTTTGGTGTAGGTGGATAGAGGAAACCGAATGGATAGTCAAATATTATGACATCGCGAGAAACAAACGAACAGCGACTTAGAACTTCGAAAAGGTATAACGTATTTGAATATGCAAACCAATGCAACAACAAAAAATGTATTAGGCACGCGCACACGGATATTTTTCTAAAAATGATCTTTTTTACCCAGAGAAATTCAAAGAGTTTATTTCTGGATTCTCGATGTCGAATTTCTAATTGGAATTATCTTATTTTATTTTTCTGTGCATTTCTTACATCCTGTAACTTGTGCTAAATTGACCCTCCCCGGAGAAATCTACTTTAGGTGACTGGGCTGTACTAAAGGAAGGCTGACATGTACGGGAACAGAAGTGAAACGACTATGGTAGTAGTTCTCAAGCAGACAACAACAAGAAGAAATGGCGCAATTATTTTGAGTCACACAGTACGTCAGACGATTGTGGTCGTCGACTGCGCAGGCGCCGAATCAGTTCCAGCTTTCTTCAATGTGCTGTCCACAAGGTTGAATAGTCTTTCTTCGACGGCGAGCTAGGTTACGAGGAAAACAACAGGACAACGTTTAGATAGAAGGCATTCTGGACGGTATTTCTAAATTCATTTTTGGCTTAACGTATTCAAAATTCTCTTTAGTAATTCTTTACCGGGAAAAGATTGATCGTCTGAACTATAGATTTATTGCGGTTAATCGGTAAATGTGAGAGCAGGAAACAGTCTGTAGTTATTGTAATTTAAGTTAAAGCATTGAAGCCGTAAAGAATGTAAAGAATGGTGAACGAATAAGGGTTTGTTAATTGTAATTATTTATGTTATTGAAGTATTAGTTTATTAAATGGAAGAAACTCGGCTTGTTAATTAATTTATGGAATATATTTTCAAGTAGCAATCTACAAGTAGCAATCCTAATTTAATCCACTTCCTCTTGGGTCAAGCCTAGAATCGAAAGCAAGACGAACATTCTACTATCTTTACATTTCTTTCTTTTATCTATCCAATTGCAAATGAGCAAGTGTGCAGAAAAACAAGTAACTATGCATGGTTGACTACTTAAACTAATCCTAAATTAGCCTACGATTAACCTGTTGCATTACATTCCTAAAACATGTAGGTTGGAATGCAATACTTTAATTAAAGTAGGTAGAGAGAGGATGGGGAACTGGATGGCAAAAAGACAGAAGGGTGACCACGCAACTGAGGCCGTGTATCAACAAATTACTAAACAAATGTTATAGGAAAGCGATTCCGCAACTAAATGCATCTGCCACGTCAAACTCTGTATACACTCAGACAACAGCCAGCAGTTTCACGGTCTCGAAAGTCCAAAACCAACGCCGGCACAGGAAAGCGCCTATACAGCTAAAGCTACCTCAGTGATTCAGGTGAATCGACGAACCTCGACGTTATATAAGTCTTCCAGCGCCTGGTCGGAAATAGTATGTTTCCACGACTTTATGGTAACCCCGGTTTTATTACGTCTGTTGCACTCTTTGTTTTGCTCTCGAGAAAATAAGAAAGAGAAGTGGTCAGGTGGATGCGCGTGCATTAGGAAGTCACCGAAAGGGAAAGTTTATTGCGCACGGAGGGACCCTTTAATCATCGGTGCGGCCAAGGTCAGCCGGTCCTGCTGGATACCACAGAACTTTTCTTGCGAGAACATGAACACCAAAAGCAACACAGGAAGAAGTAGAGAAGAAGAAAATAGATTAAGGGGCGAGAGAAAACGTGATTAATTTTGGAGAAGGAAGATAGAAAAGAATATGCAGAGATAAATAGGAAAGGAGAGAAGCCAGGAAAACCTGTAGAAAGCTAAGAGAACACGAACATGGGGAAAGGTACAGGGTGATTTATGAAAAACTGATACATTTATTTCTTTAATTATTCTGTTCGAAATTCACTCAATGCCCCAATTTTAGCACGAAATTAAGCGGAATGTTCTGGAGTTTCGATTGCCTGTCACTAGATGCGCAGATGTTCATGTTTTATTCGTAATTGTTAGTTTTATTGTCGGCAACTGTTTTTGAGATTTTGTTCTAGTCAGCGTGAGAATGGAGTACCTACACATTAAATGAATGACTCTTCCTTGTAAACAATACTGGATTACGAATTCAATTAAAGGTACTCAAAGGGCATACCAGAGAGAATTTGGTGTTCAGAATCCTCCCCAAAGAAACACAATACTGGGACTGGTAAACAAATTGGAAACAACTGATCTCTGGTGAGTGAAACAGGCAAAACTCGTTCATCTAGGTTTCCCACGGTTGTTGACGTAGGAGCATGACTGGATCAGTCACCCAAAAAATCATTAAGACGTTTGTCGCAGGAGACAGGGTACAGCTACTCAATTTGTCAGGTAGCTGTGAAAAGTGCAGGCCTAAAGCCGTGTAGGATTACGGTTGTCCATCAGTTACAGGAACCAGATAAGGATAGACGACTGAATTATTGTTGGTTTCAGGCGTTCATTGTGGAAAATCCTGCCATATTGTCCATCACATGGTTCACTATGAAGCATGGCTCCATTTATCTGGCTATGTGAACTCACATATGCACCCGGTTAAAATTGGAGTTTGGTGCGCAATATCTGCACAGAGAATAGTGGGACCATTTTTTTTTAAAAACAATGTGAAGACTGCAGAGTACCGGCAGATTTTCATGGAGTTTGCTGAGCAACTAGATGATGTAGAGGCGAGTCAAGGATATTTTTAGTAGGACGGTGCTACACGCCATACATCAAATGAATCCATGGCACTAATTGCAAGTTTCTTTGACGACTGGATAATTTCCAAGAACCTGTGGCCACCGAGATCTCCGAATTTGACATGGGGTTACTTAAGAGACAGGGTTTATGCCACACATCCCCAGACATTGGACGATCTGAAGCACAACATTACACAGGAGATTCAAGCTATTGACAATAGAGTCCTCCGAGTGGTCAGTAACATGGAACAATGTGTTGAGTTGTGCCTTATGCAGGATGGAGGATATTTTCAACATTTGCTATAGAGGTAAATAATCTCCCAAAATTCCTCTGCATTTGAGGTATAATAAGTTGTCGCTAGCATAACTCGTTTTGAAACAATTAAAGAAATAAATGTGTCAGTTCTTCATAAATCACCCTATAGAAGAAAAGGAAGGAGTAATTTAAAACTTTAAAAAAAGAAAGCAACAAATGAACATAAAAGTTAGTATATAAAAAATTTAAGTGATACAGTCACATGACTTTCTTTACCAACGACAAATTCATACATATTCGTTATACTAGGTACAAACAAATGGTGTGCAGAAAATTGTAGCACAGAAAGGCAGTACCAAATAAAGCATTTGAGATTAGAAGCAAGGAGCCACAGATGCAGTATAATGAGCCCTGCATGAGCATAATTTAAGTCTGATTTATGAAACGACAAAATGAAATGTAACTCACACGACAAGTGTGTACATACTGTCTCAACTAATGGGTACTGGTACACAATGAGAAACTAACGCATTACTGCATAATCCAGTAGGCTTCACATCAGACACACCTAGTAACAGTGACTAGTACTGTACAAGGGTGCATTTTGTTTACATCAGAATGCCACAAATAGGTTTCACTTTCAGAAACTCTAACATGACCGATTTAAAGTTGACACACGTAGTAAATTAAAAAAGCTTTTGGTTCACAACCTCAAAATGCCTTTCTACTCTATCTTTGCCACACCGTGTATATTATACTATTCATATAAAAAGTAATTCTTCTCTTCTCCCTCCATTACTCACGATATATATTTTACCTGGGAATTGTTTAAAATTAAGTGAGAAGGTTACAAGATTCGGAAACACCATTCAAATGTTTGTATCATGGTAACAAACTCTTGCAATATAAAGAACTAAAGGGGGGAAGCAAGAATCGCAAAATGCCCATTAAGTGATGCTTTGGAAGGGCTAAACTAGCAACATGTAATATTTCAAAAAGGTCGTGTGCTATGAAGAAGCTTGACATAAATTGTGTGTTTTAATGAGTTCTACAAGCTTTTGTCTGTCTCACAGGATATTCACAGAAATTTCAAGATATACGTTTTCTTTTTCATGTCAATGTATTAAACATATAACTGATTTTCAGCTAGTTTAATATAACAAAAAGTTCTCCTTGTAAAGGATAGTTTAGAATGGGAGGATTTTGTGAAAATCTTTGTGTCTTGTGCTTGGAAGATGCGAGGTGGAATGCAATACTTCCTCTGCTTACTATAGTTAGGTTGTAGAGAAAGTAAAAATGAGTACAACCTACGGATCATTGTATGATATCTGATGAGGTATTTCTTTCTTTTTACTTCTCTTTCTTATTTTATGCTCTCTTGAGGAGGCGGTTCACAGAGCCACACTTGAATAATTTTGATAGAATGAGGCTACAGCTATTGATCTTCCAGTGGACCACAATAGTTTTGTAGTGGTAACCCACATGATCACAAGACACTGCTGCCCAAATGTACAAAGTGAAACCCTTAGCTATCATCTGCTTTAAGATTTATGTAAACCTATGACTTTTTGTGTTTTCTGCAGCTTCTTTGCATTTTACAAGTTAGTAATTAATGCTAGTTAGACACAGGAATGAATAAACATATTACAAGAATCATAGCTACAGAAGAATATATTCATTTGTTAAAATGTTTTCATATAAAACCATAAACTCCAGTTTATATAGATTCAGAAACATGGTACAGTTATTAATAAAAATCTAGTGGCAACACACTGTAACTTCACTCTTTCAAGGTAATTATCTTGAAAGAGTGAAGTTAGAGTGTGTTGCCACTAGATTTTTATTAATATTTTATCTACTTCACTGTGTTTCCCATTAAGTGTTATGTTAAAAATGGTACAGTTAATTCACTTGGTATAACAGAAATATGTTTTATTCATTAATCTATAAACCTCTAATAGTTACTGAAATGTAATAAAGGAAATTTTATTTGCCTTTGCTGTAATAGTATTTTGGTCTATGTTACAGGTAACCCTAATGACAAGATAATCTACCCAAGAGTAACAAAACGCAGTTCAAGTTTCCCAATTCCCAACCGTATGGAGAGGAGACATTCCCTGCGACTGTTTGGAAGCTCAAAGCGACTGGCAAACACTTTGTCTCGTTCTGGCTCAATGCGACACATCTGCAATAAACATCTTCAGGCTTCTGATAGCTCAAGCTCCACCGAGTATCCGAGCACAGACTGTAGCAATGGGCATCAGCTCTCAGGAAGTAAGTGAGATAATGTATTATCATACTGGGTGATCAGACTTATTCAGATCTATTCACTGAGTATCCGAGCACAGACTGTAGCAATGGGCATCAGCTCTCAGGAAGTAAGTGAGATAATGTATTATCATACTGGGTGATCAGACTTATTCAAATCTATTCACTGAGTATCCGAGCACAGACTGTAGCAATGGGCATCAGCTCTCAGGAAGTAAGTGAGATAATGTATTATCATACTGGGTGATCAGACTTATTCAGATCTATTCACTAAGTATCTGAGCACAGACTGTAGCAATGGGCATCAGCTCTCAGGAAGTAAGTGAGATAATGTATTATCATACTCGGTGATCAGACTTATTCAGATCTATTCACTAAGCATTTTGAATCAATGAAGTCATTATTTAAGAGAAAGATTTAACATGGTGTAGTCAACTGCTTGCTTGCAAGGGCAGAGAGCATTATAGAGTGCTTGGAGAATGGCAACATGTCAACATGACATTAAATTCTCCAACTTATGTTTTTCTTGGTAAACCACAAGGCGTTCTGAAATTAATTTTGAGGTAACATACCCCAATAGCGAGCTATGATCTCATAAATATTTCAATCCCAGGGTTCGTAGTTAACCTTTATTAGGCCAATCAATGATTATTTATTGTTCTCCCAAACATGCCATGCTAAAGTTGGAAAGTTAGAGTCAGACTGAAAAATTCAATGCCATAACATGGATCTTTGGCTTTCCATACCATTGCTCCAACCAATTGAGCTACCATAGCAAAATCCCAGCACAACATTAAATTCCCGACTGACTCACATTTGAGAACACCTTGTGGTTTATCAGGAACAAATGTTTGCCAGCTTTCAGAAATGAAAATATATACGTGGGTGTGTGCTCTAATACATTCTGTGAAGACTTTTTTATCAAATATTTATTTATTTATGACATCACAGATTTATTACTCTAAATTTAATTATATTCTGGCAACTTAACATCATTACATCACTGTTTGTACTTATCAGCAGAACATGACTCTTTTGTGTCACTTCATCTGTTTTCCAGAAGTAAGAAACTCTTTACTGAATAAATAAAACTTAACAGTCACCTGAAGGGGTTTACTTCTATGAGATTACATGTCTCAGTCCACTTACTGTTAATTACAGAAAACATTCTTTCTGTTTTCTGTATTTGATCCTGGCACACTAAGTACAAATACAGCTACCTTAAACAAATTATTTAGACACACATTTCTTTTATCAAGTTATAATTTCATTTGTGATGATTTCCTTTTGCTGGCACAATCCATGAATATGTCCTCTGCCAGTTAGTGCAATAAGCACATCAATTTTTAATTTTCCTGCTTGGTGTTTGTCACTGACTTATTACTATTACTACTTATGTTTAATTAATGATTACTATTGCAATGAAATTGAATGAACAAACTTCCATTACAGTGAAAATAAGGCAGCAAATTTAAATGATGTCAAAGCTGAGAGCATAACAGCAATCAGCAATACCAACAGATTATAATAATAAAACGAGAACTAATAATTCAGATGAGAAGTACAGGATAAATGCTAAAAAATACGGGATCCAGAATTTGTATCAAAATAAAGGTTGAATATAGGATTTTCCAGGGAATACAGGATAGTTGGCAACTGTACAGGAAAAATAAATATCAAGTCTGGTCCTTTGTAACTCAGAAGACACAATGAAATGATTACATAAAAGTTTTAGATGCAGTTTAATGAGGTAAATACTTCAGTGAAATTTATATATGTGCGATCACATGCAAAACCAAGCCAGGTATTTACCTCACTTTCTGTTTTTGGGTTATGCTGTTTACATACACATAAACTGACATGCACACAAATCTTTTTCTAAAAATTCTTCTTTTGATTTCAGGGACCTCAAAACATGTATTCCTGCAGAAATCTTGATACCAAATTTTTTTTATGGAATACAATACTTCCTCTACTCTGGTTAGGTGCTAGAGAAAGTAAACATGCTTAAAATATAAATAATGCTGTTAATATGTATTTCCCAGTTTTCAGACTTCCTTTGAAGATGTTCTTTCTAGATATGAGAAGGAGATTTAACAAATGTTTATGAAAATCCTATCTCCAGAATTATTTAAAATAGACCCTTCTTGGGGCTACAGTTGAGTGTTAGAAATAGGTCTTAAAACTGAATTATGTAGAACCTCAACATTTTGCGCAATTGCAGAATATTATGTAACCATTCGTGACAGGATCATTCCAGACAATAAGCACTGGTAGTCTCTAAAGTGAATATTTTTATTCATGGTCAGCCATTTCTCTACGTGACTAAGCAACTTTTTTTGTTTAGTTAAGAATCACTTAAACTCCAGTAGTTATTATGTTGTAGTTGACTTGCAACTTTTGAATTACTCCAGGAAGTAACATAAAACATTTTAGTGAGCAGAACCTAACAGGCAAATGGTTATCTATGATACAAGTGTCATTTTTTGAGTGGGAAAGTGTAGGCTGTTCCTCAAAAATGTGTTTTAACTCTTCTATCATACCTATTTTCATACAGTTTGAACCAAACATTCATAAATAAATAATATTTTTAGACCTTTTGATATTCAACATTATCTACACTAACAGAAGATACCAGGAAATCTGATACTCTCCCATATTATGTTTTAAAACAAATATTACTAGAAGCAATAAATTTAAGATACCCTGCTAATGAATGCCTACATCTATTTACTTTCTCTCTAACTTACCTATAAAGTAGATGAAGTATTGCATCCCAGACAAACATTTGATGTGGAGATTGCACTGGAAGTAAGTTTTGAGGTCCTCTGAATCAAACAAAAGAAAAGAAAAGAAAGAAAGTCTGTCAGTCTGTAAACAGCATAATTGAAAAATTAAATGTTGATTAAATACCAAACCTGCATCTTCCAAAAGCCCCAAACCACCCTTTACATAGAACATTTTTCGTTATTTTTTTATTTTCTCAAAAAATGGCTCTAATGATTTTTATTAAAACACTATATATTTAAAGTATTTGTATGAAAATAAAATGTATATCCTAAATTTTCTGAGAATAGCCTATGAAGTCCTGTTCATTCTGAATGTTTTTTGTGTAATTGGTAAACTATAAGGGATACACAAAATCTTACTTCACCAAAAAAGTAGACGTCATTAAGGCATACAATTTATATCAAATAAAATTTTTTGAAGCATTAACCATTTCTGTTATTGGTTTGAATTTTCAAATACCTATAGTTTTCCAAGTGGCAAGTCGCTATTCGTTTTTCTCGTGGTCATATAAAGAGCATGGAATTTCAAAGTCATAGCCATCACATAGCGAGCCATTTTTAAAACCTGGCTGTCAGGTTAGTTGTTATACTTAAAAGAAAAATATGTGCAAATGTGTTATGAAAGTTTATCAAGAAGTAGAAGAAGAATAACCTTTCCTACGAACAGTTTTTAAGAAGAGTGAGTAGAGAAAGCCATTTGAGTGCAACACATCTGATTTTTACTGAGGGATCCAGCATACCATATAATGGTGGTACTCATGCAGTATGCTTGTTCATCTCCTTCTATAGAGAATGACACTTAAATTCTACAAGTTTTAATGGCAAAATCTGAGCAATTCTTTTCAGCTTACAAAATCTTCTATACCAAATCCAGAAACTTGAGAAGGTTGTGAAGCCGAAATTATGAAGTCAATAATTATCATAATAATCTGAGAAGGATAGTGATACAAAATAAATAATACAATATTTAATTTCAGTGTATGTATAAAAAGAAGCATTGTGAAAATTGTTGACTGTAAAAGTGACAGAAAGACCAGACAGGCACAGTTTAGCTAATTAGGGACCAGCCCCAGCTATAAAGGGTAAAATAGCTGAAGCCAGTTTCTCTTGGAATTAATGGGTACAGTTGCACTGGCCGGGATGTAAAGGTCATTAGAGGCTTCATGACGCTAAGTTTGAGGAGAGTTTTGAGGGGAGAGAGGGGAAGTTAGGAGTTTTTCCTCTTTGTAGCACGGTGGTGAAATTCATTCTGTCCTGAGTGATCGGTGAGAGCGGGACGACATTCTCGTCGAGTTGTGAACATTGGCAGCGAACATGCAAGAGGGTAGAACGTTCAGCTGTAGTTAATAATCTTTGGTCTTGGTAAACACACAGTAGCATCGTATGCATTTAAAAGTGATTGGCAAACCTTAAGTTTTATTTTAAATGGTGAAAATAAAAGTGTTCCAAGAAAGCGTTCGTGTTTCTCTGTACACATCCACGCATACCCAGAGATTAAGGTTTCATGTTCGAGCAGCCATGGCAAAGTATAAAAAAAAACAACTAGGAGGAGAAATGCAGCAATTGTGAGGCAAAGGTATTGCTTCATTGTTGGAGGACGTAGCGTGGCTGCGTCAGTTGTCATACTGTTTGATTAAAAAGCAGGTATCACACTGTATCATCTGATGTAACAGCCAGAAGCTGACATCCTAGAATGCTGCAAAATGATGCAACAACTAACCAAAGAATAACTCTGTAGTAGGTCCCAGCACACTGAAGATTGGAAAGAAATGAAGCAGCTGATTTTTTTATCCAAAAAAGGCAGCACAATCTTATCACAATCATGTAAACCACTATTGTATCATGCCTGTATACTGTAAACATTTTGCACAGTATCTAACATTAGATGAAATGTCAAACCACTATGATGGAGAATTAACAGCTATAAAAGCAGCATTACAGAACATTTTATATAGACCATACATAAAACAAAAAATAGTCATCTTATCAGACTCAAAATCAGCCATACATGGAATAGTAAATTACAATAATAAAACAACAAGAAATATTAAAGAAATAAGAAGCCTAATTAAAACAGTTGAAACTAGAAATTATGTCACTCTACAATGGATCCCAGCTCATGTTGGACTTTTGGGCAATGAACATGCGGATCAATTAGCAAAGAAAGGTGCAATACAAGAAATAAAACCTGTAGGACAAATAGAAATAAATAAACAATTAAATAACATTAAATAACATTTCAAAAGACAGCAGAGAATTGATGAAGAATATAAATTAAAGGATAAAGATTATAAGAATATTAAAGATAGAGTTGATATACAAAAAATGCCAAGGAAGACTGCAGTGGCCTTACTTAGGATGGCAACTAGTCACGATTGCCTCACAGAACATCTCTGCAAGATAGGATGCCTACCTACGCCCAAGTGCACTCTCTGTGAAGAAGTAATCCTGAACAAACAACATCTCGCCAAATGAAAAGGCCTTAAAAGTGATAACTTACAGACTTTATATTGGGAAGCCAGATGCAGATCAATTAATCCCCAGTGCCATTGGTGAACAACAACCACCATTGTATCATTCAAATAAAAGAATAATTATGTATGTATACAATAACAAAGTTAAGGATTCAAGTATCATGATCAGCTAGAAAATGATAGGACAGTTTATAGGATAAATCAAATACAATTGCTACATCCCCCCAAAAAAACCTTCAGTGGCAGCTTCTTAATAAATATATGTGCTCTTTTTGTCATCTTGCTGAGGATGTGAACCAAGACCATCATCTTCACTATCCAGGGAAACACTACTGATTTTCATACTTCTACCCAGCATTCAAGTCTTTCTGCTAAATATTGCAGTCCAGAGAGAAAATGACTTAAGGGGAGCTAAATGGCAAAACTGCCAAAAATGACCAAAACAATATTTTTATGCAATTTTTGTATTTTATGCAGTCTTATTAATTGGAATTTTCTCTTTAATTTAATATGTACTTTACCATTGTAAGACCATACTTATATCTTCAATTGAAGAAGGTTTTTTTTTTGTTGTTTTTTTTTGTAGGTGGAGTTGTATTATAGTTCTACTGTTGGGGAGCCAAACACTTGAAGTAGTTGCAACCGCATATGGTACAAAGTTTCCGGTAGCCTTCGCCCCACATTTACTTTCTGGTAGTCTTTGCCCCAAGTTTAAGAATCAACTTTGTATTTTGAATGTTTCTTTATTTATTATATATTTATGTTTGCCTCGGCTGCGTCAGAATTAATTAATTAGTAGAGACATTTATTTAAAGGTGAGTCGGAATTGTTACACTAACATCACTTAAGTTTACTCACTTAACATGTTTCGGGAAACCGTTGTTCCCATCCTCAGAAGGTTGACCTTCTGAGGATGGGAACAACGGTTTCCCAAAACATGTTAAGTGAGTAAACTTAAGTGATGTTAGTGTAACAATTCCGACTCACCTTTAAATAAATTCAATACACATCACTGTTTCTAGCTTCTTTTCATTACAATATCAACGTAGTAGAGACATGTTTCTCTTTGCAGGGAACGGTGCAGCTGAAGAATGTAGGTTTGCACAGATTATAATTTTTACTTCACTCCTTTTATTAATCCCTCGCACTATTAAATAACACTTCACTGATATAGAGAGCTGTGAGATTATTTATTAATTACTTGCACTTTTTAAACACGTAACCTATTTTTGTCTCACACTGGATACGTATTAAACTTCTCGAGGATGCGTCTCGCATCCAGTTAGGAATACTGTCTACAAGCAACTGACTTCTGAATTTGTAAATTTTGCTCCATTTCAGTTTTTGATTGGCTAATCCTACTCCAATAGAGAACTTTTATTTAACTTAAGCTTTTTTCTGCTTGTTGATTGGCTATTTATAAACTGTTTTAAAAATATTACATTATTGTTTCCAAGAATGACTAGTAGCATTATTAAACTTTCTAATTCATTATTGCCTCAAGGTTACCTCATTGTTAACAACTTTTGATCTATTATTATCACAGCTCCTATATTGTTAAATTACCTAATACATTCACATAACATTATTAAACATGTACATAATAATATAAACATAATACAATGATTGTTACATACATTTTATATGTTATTTATACACATATTGCTTTAAGGTGGGCTGTTATTTAATTTTATTTTATATAATTAGATTGAAATCATTTAAGTGTTAAAAATACTGTCTCAAATATATTTACTTTTTGTACTACATATGATGGCGGCGCCGTGGCCGAGTGGTTAGACCGCTCGCCTCCCACCGAGGCGGCCCGGGTTCAATCCCAGGGACCTGCATGTGGGATTTGTGGTGGACGAAGCAGCGTCTGGGCGGGTTTTCTCTGGGTTCTCAGGTTTCCCCCGCCATTCATTCCACCAACCGCTCCATCATCACCTTTCCTTTCATCCATTTCACCAACATTTCGTTTCATCTACTTCCTTCTTCCCATACCAGGCATCGGGCTGATCACCCATCCTGGATGCTCTGTCTGATCCATGAGTGTCTGCTCCTCGACGGGCCTCTGACCCCAGGCACCCGCTTGCAAGTCCTGGGGGGTGTAAGTCCTACATAAGAGGAGGGTAAACAGATAATGAATGAATGAATGAATGAATGAATACTACATATGATAAGGAGGGGAAGCATTACATTCCACCCAAAAGTTTGTTGCCGACATTTCACTGGAAATATCTGTTTTGAGGCCCTCTGAACCCAAAAACAGCATATTTAGAAAAAAGGTCTGTGTGTGGTGTGTGTGAACAGCATAACTTAATAACAATACCCCTCTGTGGGGTAGTGTGTCTGCCTCACATTCAAGAGGTTCCCAAGTCTGAATCTTGATTAGAGTGAGTTACCTGGATAAAGTTTTCTCGGGGGTTTTCCCTTATTCTCAGAAGATAAATCTCAGGTAACTAAGGTCTAGGGACCTGGGCCCATTTGAGCTTCATTTCAACCATTTCATGCATTTAACGTCCGATATGGACTATCCAGTTAAAGGACATCAAAAAAATACTACACCAAAAATTTAGACCCATTGAAATATACAATTTGTGACAGATTTGCAGCATTAGCCATCTTTGAAAATCAATGTTACATCCTTGGGTTTTGCCAAGTGGAACTGTCAATCAGCTTTTATAAATCATACATATTGCATGGTTATTTTCTCGCATGGGTTCATGAATAACAAAAAACTGACTTACAATATTTGAACAGTTATGTTCATACAACCAAGTCCATACTTAGTAATATTTGGTAATTCAATTTGTGATACAAAGCTTCACATACACATATTGAACATGTTTTGGAAGTGATTGCGTCCATCCTCAGCTCAAGGTTGACTGGTATTGTAGTTCAAGGTGTTAGTAGAGCTGTCATCTGAACCTGCTGGAACTATCCAATGGGAGGATTTCAAAATTCAGAATTTGATATTTGTATTTTATGATGAAAATTGTTTCCAGGTGGAAAATAAAAATTAAATTGTGTTTTATTTATGGATGCTCTTTAACTGCTATGATTCTTAGTGTCCCATTTTATATTGGACACGAAACACCTGAAATTTTTGCTCAGAGCTGTGCAGCAATTGCAGATTTATCTGCTTGCTTGTAGTTCACTGATGCAGATTTTGAGATTGTTTTGTTTTACACACACACAAACTTCCCTGCAATCAAGCTAGATATAAATTATTTGTGTATTTGTGTTTCAGAGAAATCTTCACTGCTGTCTCGCCTCTTTAGGAGGAGCGGACGGAAGCAGAGGGGTTCTTCTGCACCTCCTGCATCGCTAGCCACATTCTCTGCGCAGTTCCCTCCCGTTGAGTGGTTCAACCAACGGGTGGTGCATCTGCATTCAGTTGGCACTCAAACGATGAACATGACAAACAGTTATGTAAGTACTAGCAGAACAGCTCTGCTAATATAATTGCATTAAGTGTGAAAATTCTCCTCTGTTCCTTTCTCACTGTCTTTGCAACTCTCTTTCGCTCAATCTCTCCATCTATATCCTTCTTTCCCTCACATACTTTCCTCTTTCAACCTTTTCCATCTCCCAATCTCAGTTCCTCCTTCCTCCATCACCCTCATCCCCTCTCCTCTGTGGACACTTACATGTCATGTGATGTTTTAAAAATCATAAAACTATTGTTACTGTGGTGTTAACAAACATTAAAACGTAAGTAAAAGATCTAACAGTACACAAACTTGTGCTTGCAGTGTGATCAGAACTATACGTTTCTTGTGGTAACCTATGAATAATAGTAATTAAACATTTTTATTAACTTCTTAAATTAGTAAGAATATTTGAGCTACTGAGGTCTGAATTATAGTTTTTTTCAGACACTTGGAGTATTCAGTTACATTATCTAAGTGCAATTTCACATCTGTGTGTTTTACATTTTATCAGATATGCACTTTTTAATGCTAATTTAGTTCTAGTTTAAAAAAGGATGGGTTTTATGCCCAAGCACTGCAACCTTAAAGATCTATTGCGCATCCCCCCCCTTTCATCAGTTAAGTAGTCTGTTGCTCATTATGAACTTTACCAGACTGGAAAGTGATCTTTGGAAAGTGATTGCCAAAAATACTTGCTCTTTGATTCGCAAGAGTAGGGCAATCACTTAGCAGATGAGTAACAGTCTCATCTCCTTCTAGACATCTACTACAGATAGGGTTGTTAAACAATCCCATTCTGTATAGATTAAACTTTAGGGCACAGTGTCCTGTAATGAATCCTGTTGCCCATGCAAGCCTTCTTTTACTAAGACCACGCAGGTACTTTGCCTGGCTGTTATCCAGGTCTGTAATAAACAACTTGGAATGTCTGCAACCCTCAATGGAGTTCCAGTAGTTCTTGTGTTCTGCTTGAGCCCAGCACTTAATAGCCTTTTTCACTGGTCTGTAGGACACCCCCAGGACAGGCTCCGGACCCAAAAATGGAATTTCGCTGTCAAACTTGGCTGCTTCATCTGCTTTCTCATTGCCTGGTATACCTGTGTGTCCTGGCACCCACATAAGTTGAATCTTATTGTGTTCAACCAGTATCATTAAGGATTCCCGGCATTCTGAGATGAACTTTGATTTTATTGATGGTGATTCAAGTGCTTTAAGAGCAGCTTCACTGTCTGAGAGGATAAGAACACTTCTATTCTTATATCTCCTTTTAATGCTTTCCATGACACTGGCTAGGATTGCATAAACTTCAGCCTGGAAAACTGTAGCTAAGGTAATTTATGCACTTAAACTGTTTTAGCTTCTTTAATTTTAAAGGCATTAATTCAATTATTTCATTAGATATTGTGTGTATCATTACTAAAGCTTTGTGCATCTATAACTTTCAAAGTATTTCTTTAACTTGGCACAAGGAAACAGCAGCCAATGACAGGCATGCATCTGTGTAACTCAACTTGTGTGGGTGGGATAGAAAATGCTTTAGCTTGGTAAACCCCGACAATAGTTGGTACTATTGACTAAACATACATATGTCCTATTTTAACTTTGTACTGTTTAGTTTGCAATGGAGAAAAGAAAGTGCGGCAAATAACAAACAGTGAAAAACTGAAAATCCTTCAAGAAGAGATTGTAATACAAAACATGTGGATATATAGTGTGGAAGTTAAACATACCTCTGTCAACCTTAAACATGATAGTTAGCAAATGTAAACTGAGGGAAACTGCTTTTGAAGAAGGCAGAAATGCTAAAAGAAAATGTATTTGCCAGGGACAGTTTCCAGGATTAAAAAACGTTCTACTAAAGTGCTTTACACAAGCAGGAGCTGCAAACATGTTAATAGATAGTACTGTAGTTTGAGCTCAGGCAACATATTTAGCACAGAAAATGAGTTTAAAGCATCCAATGGCTGGATTGAAAGATTAAAATTCGACATGACTTAGTTTACAGATGTGTGCAAGGTGAGGCTGTGTCCTAGATAATGATGCTACACTGTGCAAAAATGTGGAAAAATACAATGCTCCCATCAATTTGAAAAACTATAGCCCTGACAATATTTATAATATAGATGAAATGATACTATCTTGCCATCTTCTACCAGATAAAACCCTGGATTTTAAGGCCACTAAGTGCCACAGTGGGAAGCTTAACAAGAGAGGCTTACATTCTACTGTGATGTAATGATAGTGGAACAGAGAAATTTGCGCCGCTGGTTATTGGAAAGGCATGCAGTCTGTGATGCTTCAAGAATGTGCAATGTAATCCATGTAAGTACACTTCCAACATGAAAGCCTGGATAACTTCTGTGGTATTTGAACATTTCTTACTCGCATGGGACAAAGATTTATGCAAGACTGGGCATAAGAAACAGGAAAATTGCACTCTTCATTGATCACTGTGTCTCTCAGTCACCAACTGTTTCAAATTTAAGAAACATAATGATCATTTTTCTCCCAGCAAAACGCATGAGTAAGCTACAACCTTAAGAACAAGGCACAATATGGTGCATGAAGCAAACGTATTATAAGAGGTTGGTACAGAGAAGGTTGGCTGCACTAGAATCAATGACAAGAAAAATCACCATCTTAGATGCTATGCATTTCATTAAGGATGCCTGGGATTCTGTGACACCAGATATGCTTCAGAACTGCTTCAATAAAGCTGTGTTTTGTTGTGTTCTTGGTGATGATGTCATGCTAGAGGATAAGTTTTCTGAATGTGAAGAATGGTGCCAAATAGCAGACAACATCTCTTTTGAAACATGCATAAACATTGATAATGTAAATCCAGTGTGTGACGCTGTAACAATAGATGAAATATTTGAATAACAGATGACAGAAGAAGTGTCAGTGCAGGATGAAAGTGATGATAAGCCAGATCCTGAGCCAATTCCTACAGTGTTGGAATTGATGGAGGCAATGGACATAGTGAAGCAATATTTGTGTAGTTTTGAAGTTGATAATGATTTAATTACTTTACTTAACAAGTTGGGCAATACAATTTTGGCATTAAGACCAACAAAGCAATCAATCACAGATATGTATTTCAAACCAGTGTAAATATTTGACATATTTCGTATTTGATTGTGAGGTAAAGTGTATGATCAGATTCCTATTACAGAATTATAAAGTTCTTAAATTGCAGATTTTGTCTTTCTGTTAACAGATTTTCCTATTTATGCCACCCGTATCCTTGGGTCTCTGCAAAAATGTACTAACGAGATTCTACAGTATGACACTGATTTTAACGTAATGACCTCACTATTTTAAGTGACATTAGAAAAAGGGATAATAAATATATCAGGCTTAAAAGAGAAATCATCACATGGGTGGGTTGAAATAAGCCACATCATTTTATAACATTGCAAAGCCCATATCACACGTGTTTATTCATTCCATAGAGAAGGATGAATTTCCTCAATGCCTAAAAACAAGCATAGTGGGTGCCCATAGGGGAGAAATTAAATTAAATTGAGTTTAATTTATGGATGCTCTTAAATTGCTATGGTTCTTAGCATCCAGTGGCGAAGCGTGCATGGAAGTGGTGGAAGCGCTGCTTCCCCAAGAATTTAAAAAGAAGAAGAAAGCAAATAAAATTCACGCGAACAAACACTTTATTTGTTCTGGATACATTTTTAAAATTTAAATCTATTTTTGGTTCCTTTTTTACCGAGATTAAGAAAAAATATAGATACAACATTCATGGTTCTCTCCTATTTTAATGAAAGTTATTACTTGGAGCTTCCCTCACTTTGAAAGTCACGCTTCGCCACTGTTAGCATCCTATTCTATATTGGCGTGAAAGATTGGAAATTTTGCTCAGAGGCCTCTTTATCAAGCTTGAAGTTCTTTTACGTGCCGTAAATCTATGACACGGGACCACCAGCTTTACTTCCCTTCCAGAGGAAGCCATGCTAAGGATGTTTACACCCAAAAAAAATGCATCACCCTCTGCGGGTTTGAACTCACAACCTCGGAAACTAGCCCATACAGAGGAACATGATATAAATAACTACAAGCCAATAACATTAACTTCAGAAGTTGCAACAGTATTTGAAAAGATAACCTTAAATAGACTTTGATCATTTTTAAGAAAAATAACATAAACAGGGCTTTCAGCATGGTTTCCAAAAAATATCTGTTGACAATTATTGCAATCACATTGCTTACACATCAATCTTAAACAGACTTCTGTCATTTCTAAAGAAATTACACAGTTTCTAGCTTTATGTTTTATCTATCAAAAGCACTTTATTGAATTTATCGTAATATTCTTATCCAACAATTTGATAATTATGCATAAGAGGTTTACCCAAGAACTTAATTATTTCTTGCTTGAAAGGTAGAACATAATATACACAAATGAAAATTCACTTTACGGTTACTGTTCTGCCTGCCAGTCTGTAAAATAGGGGTTGTTCATAGCAGTGTATTAGGACCAACACTTTTTAACATTTACATAAATTATATACCAATATATAGATATTCTTAATGTAATATCCTATGTAAATGATACATCTGTTCTTCAGATAGTAAAGATACTTCTGAATATGAGCTATTTGGATGAACATCTACTTAATTTCTTTGGTACAAAGTCAAATACATCATGGGTAAAACCACATCCATGCAAATTAATCTTAAAAATAAGACTTATGTTAGTATCAGTCTACAAATAAATAATTGTAACATAAAAGACATAAGCACACATAAATTCTGGGTCTATATATGAACAGTAAACTGACATGGTCTACTCACATTGACCACATATGTAAAACAAATTAGGAAATCCATTCTTTTAATGAGACACTTCATACTACTAAAAATACTTTATTATGGGTTTATCTACTGTATTGTGATACAACTATGTGATTCAGTTATCACAAAACAGGCATCAACTGACTGACTGGTTGAAAAAATAAGTGCTCTTATCAAGTGTAAACACCAGTATTTTATCGGGAGATAACGCAATTGTTATGGAACCTTCTTTCTTCCTGTTTCCAAACACTCTAGAACTCTCTGGAAAATTCCAGTGACTATATAAGTAAGAGTACTTGCAAGTGAATTAATAGGGGAGTGTGTTTGTGATGCAGCATCAAGTGCGGTTCTCCGAGTGAGTTTGTGATGACAGTTGCAACATACAATGAGTGGTGCTACTGTGAGAGATTAGAGATGTCTTTGTTTGACTCCCCAGGAGTGAATCATTGAAGAAGAGGCTGTTTTGCGCATATTTCATTACACTGCTATGTCATGAAGTAAAATGAAGTGACAGGGAAAATTGAACTAGATCACATTAGTGAAGTGACAATGAGAACTAAGGGAAGTGACAGTGAAAATTGAACTGCATCACATAAGTGAAATGGTGGCGGTGAAAGCTAGACAAAGTCACAATATAGAATAGAAATATGGAGAAGTTGTCCAAGATACATCTGGACAAAGTAGTCATCCTGCAGAAAAAGTGTGTTAGGTTCATTTTTAATGTAAGACATTCAGACTTACATAAATGTATTCAAGCAAAATAAATAATGTTTACACTTTGTTTACTGTATGTATATAAACCATTTCCCCTTGTAAAGAATAGCTATGTATATGACTATAATAATACACACAAATTGGCTATTTAAGTGATAGACTGCTAAAAAAAATCTATTGATAAGGATGTTTTTCCAATGAGACAGATTTTATATAAGAGAATGCCAACTACAATTCAGATATTAAATGGTACAAAAACATTTCAGTGCAAATGAAAGTGCTTCTTAATAGAAAAATGAGTCTGGGTTGAATGCCCTGTCATACTCCAGTATGTATTAGCTTAACACAAATAAATAAATAAATAATAGAAAAATGTTTTTTATAAATTTGATGATTTGTAAATATTTATGTATGTTATATGTGTGTGTACTTGTTTTATATAATTTTATCTTTTGACAGTGTTAGAGAGTTGTATATGTATATAGACAGCTAATTAAGATAGGTGGATGGATGGATTTTCTTCTGATGCAACCCAGCTTTTAATTGGATAAAAAAAAGATTCAATTTTATTTGTGGATGCTCTTTAATTACTATGGTTCTTAGCGTCCCATTCTATACTGGGCATGAAAGACTGGAAATTTTGCTCAGAGGCCTCTTTATCAGGCTTGAAGCTCTTTTACATACTGTAAATCTATGACATGGGATCACCGACTTTATTTCCCTTCCAAAGGAAGCCATGCTAAGGATTTTTACACCCGAAAAAATCCATTGCCCTCTGCTGGGTTTGAACCCACAACCTCAGGAACTCAAGTCTAGCATGGTACCCCTAGACCATGGACCTTTTAAGTAGAAGACGTATTTTATCATTTTTAAAGAAATTTGTGAATCCTTTTAAATTTGGTTAGCTGATTTCCACTACAAAATGAATGCATCTGAAATGTAACAATTTTATGGTCATACTGTTACAATTTGTTATTGTTACATTCACAGGGAACACAAGGGAATGGTGTCACAAGATGGACTGACGAGGATGGCACCCTTGCTTCTTCTCGTTCTGCCACACTGCCTAGACGCCACCGCCGGCACACCTCATCAGGAGGAGACAGCATCAGTGTGACACCCAGTGTGGTTACCAACTCCACCCCTCGGTCATCACGTCGACATCGCTCACCTTCTTCCTGTTCAACTCTACCTCGGCCCTCTAAGACTGGTGGTGGGAGTAGTAACCTATCACGGTCCACGTCCCGCACCTCCGTCCAGCCCTGCAGCAAAACAAGTGAGCAGGTAACACCACCTGGCAGCACTCTTGCTGGTACAGCTTCCCCAAGTCCATCCATCATGAGCAGAAACGTGTCTTCCTCATCATCGTCCCCTAACAAGAGTCTTCAGAGGAACAGGTCAAGAAGTCCATCACTGGGGAAGGCTTCTTCCTCAGGCAGTACAGTTATTGCTTCCAAGATGGCTGCTCCAGGTTCCAGCAAAGTTACTCCAAGTGCATCTGGATCTAGTCTTCCAGGAACAAAAGGCACAAATAACAGTCCTGCTCGCAGTGCCACTAAGAGTAGTGTTCCCAATGGAAGAGTTCCTCCAGCATTGACAAATGGTAGCACAAGGAATGGTAGCAGTACTCAAGTGGCAACAAACAAAAGTTCTATCACCCTACAGGTATCAACAACAAATCACACTATATCGCCACCTCCCGCCAGCAGTTCTGGATACTCAAGTGTACTATCAGATGTGCCATCAGAGAGGAGTGTGACGGTTACATCAGAGTCTCCACCTGGAGGAACTGGAACCACTACAACAACCACCATCAATGGTTCAAACACTAAAGTGTATGTTCAACAGCAGAACTCCCCTGTGCGATCTGTCATCACTTTTGAAAATGGACTCAACAAAAATAAGTCCAGTGCAGCAAATAAAGACATTGTGATCTTAAATGGTTTTGCTTCACAGAAAAATGACTCAGTGAAGAACACCGATAGTGTAAACAATGAGGAAGGTAAGACTGTCGAGAAAACAAAGAAACCGGAGCGACCGAAATCGCTATATGGTCCTGGTGAGCTGAAACGTGGACAAGAGAAGAAGTGCCCCTCCTTGGAGGCACTAAATGTAGATGGCCTGGGTTCTGATGGTTTAAGGCCAAAGCTCACCAATGCCTTGAATGGTTCTCGCATACCACTGCCTGTTTCTGCTACATCGCAACCTTCCCGTAATACTGTAACCTCTCACCCAAACGCCCACCCGCCCTCCACACCACCGACCTCTAATGACCCAATGATGAACAATACCAGAATTGTGTCATCTGTCCTAGGTTCCACTGCTAGCAAAGAAAGCCTCAGTTTCAAGAACATCTTACATGATGATACTTCTGATGATCCCAAAAACTTTTTCTGCAGTAATCCTCCCAGCCCCACCAAGTCATTTGATAGTTTTGGTGGAGGTTCCTTCAATAATCTTTACATTGAACGTGGTCTGGATACCAAGGGTTCTAATCCTAAGGAATTCCTGACACGAATGAGAAGTGTAGAAGAAGGGTTCACTAAGAGTCCTCCAGAAATCAGCCCTGGATCAGATCTCTGTCCATATCCCAGTCTTGGAGACCTCACTGTACATTTTAAATCAATAGCAGCACAAAAGATTCTTAAAGGAGTTAGCATAAATAGTATTGATACACTGGTAGAGGTGAATATGGCAGCTGCTGAGAAGCAGAACAATTGCGATGTCACAATACACACAGATTTTGGCATGGTCTAATTACAGGAATTAAATTCTCTAATAGATAATATCCACTGCAGTGCACATTAGCTGTATTTGAAATTATAAATAAGACTATACCATCCACCACTTGGTCCAATCACACAGAAACTTATCTTTATATTTATTTTTGACACAGGCAAAATTCCCAGTCTGCAGGCTTAAACTTTTCATAGCCTACTTATTTTGTACCCCAGCCTTCCAAACTTGACAGCATATTATAAATAAATGGTTGGGGAAAATAAAAGTTAATTCCAGTCAAGTACATTTTACAAGAGATCAATTTTCATATTAGTGTTTTATTACGTTCACAATTTAAAATTTATTAAGCTTTGGAAAACATAAAGTCATATTTTCCAACTAATTTTGATAATTGGACATACTATATGCAACAATTCTCAGTGGGAATGAAAAGATTGCTATAAAATTATCATGAAACTTAGTAGCATAATGTGAATGTGTGTTGTTTTCAACTTTTACAGAATGTACCATCTTAAACTATTGTAAAAGATTGAGTGATAACAGTAATTAATCAAATTGATCAATATCAGTTTAGATCAGTTAGTTCACAGAAGCATTTCCTTCAGATCTTGTGAAATCAAAGTTCTAGTTACGGTGATAGGTACCTCTTGCCAGTTCTGGCATTATGAATGGATATCCAGATTTTCAGAATAACTAAGAAAAAGACTGCAAATGCACTGATAAATGATTCTTCCACCATAGTTGCCCATAAAGATGAAATGCACTCTTCTTCATGAGTGAAGTATTAGGAAAGAAATGAATAAGAGATAAACCTAATCTGGTGTACATTTAAATGAACATTAAGAGCTAAATTTGAAACCGCAAAATAAATTCTCTGTGCTTCTGAAAGAGCGTTGCATGATTCAAACAGCCATAAAAATAAAGACACATTCACAATGAATGCATTGATACTGGCTTTTCTAGAAAGTAATTGCCACCAGAAAATTGCATGCATAGACATCTTTCATTATAAGCTCAAGCTCTTCATAATTGTTTCCTTTTTGGAACATCCATTAAATTGTTCATCATAGGTGTAAATGTATTTCTTGCCAGTACATCTGTTTATCTTGGGATAACATACTATTAGTGAGGTTAGAATGTGCAAGTTCCAGGAGATTCCTGTTCTTTATATAAAATATATATACAAAGAGAAAGAGGCAAAATATGCACAACGGATGCTTTGGAGTTTTTAATGTTCCAAATATTGTCATCTAAATCTAGCTTCTATATCATTTTGTTGATAGTTTGTTATAAAGTTCAAATAGTAAATTACAGAATTTATTTGTAGAGGTGGGCCTATGTTATTAATAAGCTGTTGAGCTCAGAAATTGATAAGTACTAGCAGAATTAGCAGCTCTGCCTGTGTTACTGTGTTAAATGTGAAGATTCTTCTGTGCCTTCCTCCCTCTCTTGTTCTCTCCCCGCTCTCTCACTCTCTCCATCTTGGTCTTGCTCTTCATCTCATTCTCTCCCCCTTTCCCTTATGCAATCTTCTCTCTTTCTCCCCCTCTTCTTCTTTGCACTCTCATTATTACTCTATGCCTGCAATGTGATTAGAACTATAGCATTTCTTGTGGTAACCAGTTGAAGGATGTGAATAATAGCAACATAAAATTTGTATTCCTTATTAAATATTCATTCTATTGTGTAATGTTGCAAACATCATACTCAGAAACTTTTGTTACATAAAATTAAAGAAAGAAAAAAAAACTGAATAATAAGCACAATATTTTGATTTTGCACACCATTATAACCTCCTCTGCTTTGGAAGGTAATAGAAGCTGCCATATAGTCTGTTTCCTAAGAGCGACCTAGGGTATGTTCCAAGCTTCATAACAATTGGCTTGACATTCTTGCTTGAAAACCTAACACATACACAGCCACAACACATATTAAACAGAACTTTCAAAAATGTTATTTCTGGCTTGAGTGTAACCCCATTGTATACATTAATATCAATTACCATTATATACATTAATTATACAAAAATAAAAAAATTACCAGAAAATGTTTGGTTATGGTTTTATTACACATATAGATTACTAAATTATAACTTGTAATGTTATCTTAATAATATTTGGAAAGGTATACAACAGTCCCCAGAGGATATCAGTTTGATAATCTTTTGATAAACCCTCACATAAGCACCTTGAGAAATTTGGTATGTGTCAGGACAAGGAAGTAGGTGAATATCCCATTTCTATGGCTTTGGACAGACTTGAAATTAGCAACGGTTTTCTGGAAACTTTGAGGTTAGGGACTAAACACAATGTGCACCACATGGTATATCTACAAAGTTCAGAATTTTTTGTAGAAACTTATCAAAAACTTCTTTAAGAAACTTGTATGCAAATTATACTTAGTTGCTGTTCATCAATTGTTAATCAAGTTGGTTCTGAATTGTGTAGAGTGAACTGTATGCAAATTGGAACTAATATGTTTGTTTATGAAGAAACAGACTTAGCAATTTGCATTCAGAAAAATAAAAAGTAGCATGCCATATATCCTATGTCTTCATTTGGTAAACAAAGTACATGCACTACAAACATGCATTATACAGTGCATTCATTTGAACAGAGCACTCTAACTCTGCTTAGAAGAACAAAAATGCAGGAAAAGAATCTTATAATTTAAGTAGGTATCTTCATACTGTGCTTTTGAGCTGCGGCACTATATACTATGTTAACAGTTGATACAAGTCTAAGTCAGTACCACATAAACGTTTATCTATTAGCGTATCAGCATTAGTGAGAGAAAGATTTGTATTAAAGTAATTTTTACAAGAAAAGTTTGATAGTCAAGTATTCATTTCTTCATTGAAAACTTTGATATGAAGCATTTACAATTTTCTCTTTCAATTTGTTCTGAAGATGAAGATCCTGATGTTTTATACTGTTGCAGTTGAAAGTTTTTTAAAATCTTTGCTATGAAGTTTTTAAAAACAGAGGTCAGTATTGTATAGCTATTCTTGGATATAGGACTATTAAGATGTTAATTACTTGTTTAATACCTTCATAATTTTTGTATCATGTCCTGTGGAGGGCGGAAATTGTTCCATTTCATATATCATTTTCATGTTTCTTTATTTTGATAGTATATCGGTTTTAAGTTTAAATGTAAATAACAATATTGTTTATTACATTGTGTGCAGTACTTAACATAACCAATGTATAAGTTTGTTTGTGTCCAGCATTGGCTCAATGTGTTCATTTTGTTTTTAGTGTGTGATTAAAGAGCATATATCAGCACCTTGCTGTAATAGAAAGTGGAGAAATGGATTTTGTTTATTAAGGTTGAGATGTAATCAGTCAAGCAGAATTTAAGTCAATACTTACTGATTCATTGACCAGGAAATGAAAGCTGATTAGTATTTAACATAGGACATTCCCGAATATTCCCTACTTTGCAGTATATCAACATAAACTCTGTTTGAAACATATGTCATTATGCCTGTTGAGATT
The DNA here is from genome assembly GCA_030765065.1 of Deroplatys truncata. NCBI lineage: Eukaryota > Metazoa > Arthropoda > Insecta > Mantodea > Mantidae > Deroplatys > Deroplatys truncata. The sequence goes on along the minus strand of CM060987.1, from coordinate 171,924,964 downwards.
GCACTTCAGCTGGCTTCTTAATCCGGAGTCCCAGATTAATTTCCTGCTTGAGCAAGGAATTTTTCTTAAAATAATTGTGCTACCATCCGCGGAGTGTGAATTATGGAGTGTTTCAGTGCAAGAATGAATGAAATCCAATGACAACCAACAGTTTGACAAATTTGTAGTATCATCAGTTGTTTCTTAAATTCGAGCCCATACAACCACATAAATTAAAGACGGAGTAAAAAAGTCAGCAGTTAACATCTAGACTTCACAAACATATAGAAAAATTGTATTTACTACTTTAAATTACATGTTACATACCTAGAAATTTAAAGAATTACTAATTTCTATAAACGATGTGAATTATGAAGTCAATTCCCTCTCGTATTTGTGTTCTACAGCTGCAGGATATAAATTTCCCATTTTTGTGACAGTTTTTGTTTATAGTTCATATCAAAAGTGTAAAATATGGACTGGAAATCTGTGTATAACCTAGGTAGTGGTGTTCTTTCCGTTAATTGTGTTTATTGTGTTACCATGTGTGACAGAAAGGAGCAGTGCTACCAGGTGTTCAAGGATTCTTATAAAATGGAATTTCCATTTATTTTACATGTGATATTCGTATATTTACTGCACTAAAAATTTTATGTGTTCTAAATTTATAATACTTTAATGGATGAATGAAAGTTTTATAGGTTTCAATTTCTGGAAGTTGGCAAGTATGAATAAGTGTAACATGTTATACGAGTGATTCAGAGTATCAGCACCATTGTTTCATATGTTGTGCAGGACAGCAAATAGATAATTTTTCAAGTGGTGATCCATTTTGAGAAAAACATAATTTGACATTGAGAAGCTTCAAGGTTTAACACTCCTTTGGAAATGGAGATTCCTTTTTCTGTCTATAAACCTCCAACCCAACATGTCAAAGACATGTGCTTGTATAACTGGAAGTAGTACACAGTAAAGCAAAATAATTTTAGAGAACACTATTTGAGTTGAATTTATATTTACTAGCTTCACAAACCTTTGTTGCTGTAGAACATGTTTTACAAAAATGTCTGCATCCTCAGGTATGGTAGACTGCTGAAAATGTTGTTGGCTTCTGGTCTTGCATCTTGGATTTCTTCTGCTGGACTGTTGATTCAACTTATAGAGTATGTTCTCCTTGGTAGGAATTTTACAAAGCAGATTTGATGAATTTTGAAATCCCTGCCAAGAACAACATACTCTATAAGCTTGTCACTGGTCCAGTAGAGGAAATCGAAGATCCAAGACCAAAGTCAACAATATTCCTGGCACTTGACCATAGCTGAGGTACAGACAACATTTCTGTGAAACATGCTCTGTAATAACAAAGATTAGTGAAGCTAGAATTTAATTGAAATAGTGCTCCATACAGGTGGAAGGGTGTAGACACACATAGCTTAAGGGTTGATGCTACATATGCAGTATACTGATTGGAATATTATAGTAATGTGCTTTTCCTTTAAGCACTAGATTTGTCTTAAAAATTATCTTTGTATGGGTCAATTATCATGTCAATACTCTGTGGTGTGTTTCAATATAAAAGCACATTTTAAATCTATGGACAGTTTAAAAGAAATAGAATCAGTTTCTCCTATACCTAATCTTTGTTTGTAAAACCAACACATTTTCCCCAGCTTTTCATTGAACTTTTTACAAAATCAAAATTTTCATAATCAATGCCACAGTGCATAGTGGTGAGGTCATGTTTATGATAGATAGCAGAAGTAATACTTTGCACCAAAGAAACTATGTAGGTGAAAGAGAAAATGGCAGTGAAAGGATATTAACTGTATACAGTCTTTTAAAAATTGGTAATATTCAGAAGTTATGTTAACATGCAGAAGTAAGATGCAGAGCTACGGTGGCGGCTAGTGAAATTAAATTTTCTGGCAGAAAGTCTTGCAGGTTGAGTTGAACACACACAAAAAGTGGTTTCTTTATTCTGGGAGAAATGGTTGTATACGTCACCCAGATATTCTCTATGCAGAAAAATATCTTCTGCAGCTGAGAGAGTAAGATCTGGAAATGGACCATAGGAAAATTGCTTCCCTCCTTGAAGCTTCCCATTGAATCATTTTACAAATAATATACAAACAATGGCCTTAAAATTATAAACATATGCAGTATCTCCTTGATAGGAACTTTAAATCTTTGCTGTTCCCATTTAAAGCATTAGTGCATGGTCAGGAAGGCTGTGTATTTTTTAAATAGGCATTTAAATTCAATCACCTATAGAAGAAACTATTTATGCCCCTCCCCCGCCCCAAAAAAAAATTGTACAACATACGTTAAAAAAGATATAAATGAAATCCTTTTTGCACGTACACATTTTGTTGTTGATGGTACTCCAAAAAATTGCCCCATTGTCTGCATTTATAAGTTGTCTGTTTACCCCTTCCAGATAGAACTCTTCTGTTTTTCTCACTACATAAAGCACACATGTTTGCATGACCTGGGATTTTCTCTAAGTGATGAAGAAGACTCTGGGATGCAGGATGTTTCTTTTCTTGCCTGTATGCTTCAAGATGGAAATCTTCCTATAAGCTGACATGTGAAATTTTTTTGTGAAAATTAGTTGCCTGGCACCATGAGTGCACATGCTGGTCATTTTGCAAGGTCATACAGAATGATTGGGTTCACAATACATATCTTGAGTACAAAATGTAATATATACAAAGTCTTAGTACTGTTATTACTAGAACCTGGATTTTTAGCTTTTAACCTATATTTTTCCTCAGTATTTAATTAACACATTTCAAGATATATACTTGTTTCATACTTCCTGGAGCAGAATATGCAAATTTCATTACACCTAAAAAATACCTAAATGAGGAGTTGACAACTAAAATAACCTAAATAGCCTTTTTTCCTTTTTCGAAATGAAGAATGTTATTTTCGGATTGAAATTCATTGTAAAATTACTTCCACCACTTATAGCCAGTAGATAGTTCAAATTACTACAGTTAAACGTAGCACATGTGACACCTGGATGCAGCTAATAGAAGGTCAGGAGGAGTGTACTTGGCTGTCTGCTGCCATTTACTATGCCGAGCTCTTAAAAGATGTTAAAAGTGTTGTCAATGAATTGGATGAAACAGAAGCTTCCTGCATTGCCAATGCTAAGAAATCACTCAAGTGGTTCTGGATGTTTACGCAGTCTTTTCTTGCTTCAACAGATGAAGGTAGCAGTATGTAGCTACTTCTCGTAACGGATTGTACTTGTTGATATGAAGTAGAACTCCTTCCACAGCAAGCAAAGCCCAGCTGCTACCCTTAATCTGCCTCACTCTTGCTGCTTCCCTTGTATACATTAAGACACATTTTTGTTTTATACCAGAAGCTACTCTCTGGTTGGAAAGTACAACTTTGCCACTGAAAGATATTATAGATATAATTGGCAATGTTTCCAGTAAAGAAATACCTAGACTAGTGGGAGTTGCATGTTCTTCGAAGCTGCAGAAGATTCTTCAACGAAACCCTGCTTTTGAAGATATGAAAATCGTCAATTCAGTATTGCAGGGAGAAAAGTATACAGGAGAACTACCCCTAGAACCTGCTGCACTGGCATTTATGTTCTATGCTCCAATGACGTGTTCCGTTGAAAGAACCTTTTCTTCATACAAGAATGTGTTACGTGATAATAGGAAATCATTTATGCCAGTAAATTTGAGAATTTATGTATCTACTACAATCCCAAAAAATAAATCTTACAACCAAGTACCAAAACAGCAAAATTATCCACAAAGCAAAACAGAAAAAAACTAGTTTAACCAAGAAAAACTTTAAAAAACCTATTTTAAGCATATAAGAAACCTAAAATGAAGGTTTATTCCACCTAAAAATTCCCTAGTTATTACTTATTACTCCCATCTTTGCTTGTCTGCCATTATCCGTCCATTGTTTGCCGACATGGGCTTTATCTTCATTATTATTGTTATTATTTGTATTCTTCTTTGGATGAAAATGGTATGAGTTCGTTATCAGTGCTTTCATCTAGAATTTGTAAAATTTCTGCATCTGTTAGACCCTTACAAGATGTGCAAGATGTAGAAGCCATTGTTTCAAATTGATCTGAGCTGTCAGGAAACTTATGATGTCTGACATTGAATATTTGTGCCTTTGCCTTATGTCAGCATTAAGTGCTTAATTCATGCACATGCAAGAATGTTTACTAAGTGATTGCATTATATCAATCTTCAGTTAGGTGCTGTTCCATTGTCAGAATGCTACTGTTAAACATACACTGCAAGAGCATTTTGGAGTGTTTGGACCAACAGGAAGCATGTAAATCTTGAGCTCTTTAGACCATTAGGGCCAGAAAAGAGTTAAATTCTGGGCAGGATTTCTTAATTTCTTAGTAAGTCCAGACATAGAAATCATGTCAGATATTAGTGGAAGATGAAGTGTGTTTTATGAAATGCAGTGTCTTTTGTTTTTAAAACAATCTTACATAGGCAAATGAGAATATGTAAACCTAAAGTTAAGTGCATTTTCAAGAATGATCTGCAAATAACTTATGTAAACATTTTGTTTTAGTTACTAGCATAAAATTATTATAACTTATTATAACTTCTTAAATGTTCATTCCATTTTTTAAAGTGGGACCTGAGGTATCAGGTGTTTTTATAATCTAAATGTTCCATTTTTTACTTTCTCTACCATCTACTAAGTATGTAACAAATAGATAATCTAGCAAAAAATTTAATGTTGGGTTTTCACCAGAAATAGATGTTTTTGAGTCCCCTCAAATAAAATAAAAAAAAACATTTTTACAAAAAGATCCATATATATCTGTAAATAGCACGACTCTAAAACTAAATGTTCAATAAGTACCAAACTTGATATTTAAGTTCATTGTCTTCCAAAGATGCAACAAAGATCATTTTCTTAAAAATTGCTAAAAAATGTAGATATGTTTAAAACAAAGTTCTGTTGCTAATCAGCTGTTTCTGGCAATGTCATGAAAAGACAATGGAATTTTAAGGCCAGCACATAGCGGCTCACTTTTAAATGTCTATCAATTCAGTTTCCTCTATCCCCCTTGTACCTTCAGTGAAATCTGTAATATAATTATTTGTGAAAAGGTTTGTCTGAATTAACATAAAGGAGTTATAAACTAAGATTCAAGTAAATTTGATCAGTCATCATACTGAAGATCCAAGAAGTCACAGAAGCTAAAATAAACAATACATAGAGTATAACTAAAGCACTGCCAAAAGTGTCATAAATTGTTATATAAAAACAACCCTTTCTCTTTACAGCTACACCTTTATACAATGTACTTGTATAAAAACTGTATATAGTAGTGATAAACCTCTCAAGAGCCACTTCTGGACACAAACAAACCCTCATAAAGTCATAACACTGTAGAGATTGTATCTATACAGAAAGAGTAGAGACTATTACTGGGCAACACTCATGCTATGGTTTACAAACGCTTTTCTTCTGCATTAATTAAGTCAGAGTGAGTATGTAAACAAACTTAAAAAACAAACTGAAAATAACTAAATGATGAGATTGGAAGCTTTGAAGCTTTTCCACTCAGGTGCCAAATTTAATAATAATTCCATTTTGTTTGTTGCCTTCATATTATTTTTAAGTGCTGTATATGTTAGCCTGTACCACAACTGTATATCTATAATAAACAGAAATTTGAAAGTTTAATTATTTATAATATTTTTACTTTCTTTACCACCTATTTATTAAAGGTGGAGTAAGTTCTGTATCCTACCCAAAAATTCTATATCAAGATTTCATTGGAAATACAGTGCCTTATTTCTGACTTCTGGCCTGCTGCTGCCACAGAACCGCACGATGCTGCTGGCGAGTTGAATATTCACAGACGCTGAACTCAAGCGCATTGCGTGCCAATAGTACTGGCAAGCAAATCCTTAAAACACAAATTTCGTTCTATCTAGACATATATAGTTTATGGCCCAAAGGGCAATGTGGTTTTCGCAAACTATTCTCTACGACACACAATCTCCTGTAACTAATCGGTGACGTAAATATAAATTGGCGAAGAAAACGAATTCTAGCTCACTTCATAGACATAATGTATGCGTATAATTGGATCGAAATTGCCACACTAATTCCGGCATTGACCAACCTCATCCTCCTACAGGATCGTTAAATTCAGTTACACCCAAGATATAGTCTCTCCAACGCAAGATACAGTTCTCTAGGTTTACCTCAAAGGTGCATCCCTTAGTACGCTCCAATTCCTTTCTACATTCAAGAACTCGGTATTTTTGCAAATGATATACTATTATACTCCCCAGTCTCGATACAGAAGATGAGATCCTCAGCAGAATACTACAAAGCGATTTATACCAAATAGCACAGACATTGCACCATACTCGATCAAGATTTTATGTGGTAAAATATGGATTTTACCGCGGTGAACGGTCATTTGTGGTGCATCGACGCCGGTAAAAGTTTATCGACGATTTTACCGCGGTTAAATCTGAACGGTCGATTATTTCCAACTCTTGTGCTGAAATGTTAAAATGGCGGAACGATATAGGATAGAGTTCCCAACAAATAGATATACTCCATTTTCGCCAATGAATTACATCCTGATAAATCTACTTTAATGCACTTTGTAATTTTTAAAGCTCAAGACCTTTTTTTTCCTGCGACAGATGCCTTAAATATCTTGACCCAAGACGTAACGAAAATCCACAGAATCACGGCGTTACATATCATAATTATATCAGTTGGAGCATAGTTCCAAGAACAAGGCAGAAATAAGGGGAGTAATGAATGGATTTAGTGCAATTAATACATTTTCAAGAATATTGTGTACTTTAATTGCACAGATATAGGAATCCGGTCTCAGGATAAACATCGCCAAAAGCCGCTCGAATACACTATAAAAAAAGGAAGACCATTCTTATATTCTCCAACGAGGGTAGAAATCAGTCCTTACCTATTTCGTAAAAAGTGAAATTTCTTGGAATGCACAGTATACAATCTGAGCTGGAAAACATACCAAGCAAATTCAAACAAACCTAATAGCGACTAGTCCCATATGGGGCATTCCATGTGAAATCGAACGTCAAAAAACCTCGCCATTTTTGTTGGCGTTGCAATTTTTCCTATTAATAAGATGCTAAGGAAATCATATTTATAAAATATTAGGATCTAAAACCCATCAGTTGTCACGTTATTGAACGATAAATGTATCGTATTAATTCATTTTGTGGCATTTTAACTGCGCATAGCTCCGGAAGCGTTTATTTCAGAATATTGTACCAAATCCCATTTTGTAGATAAAAGTCCGCATTTCATTACAGTATATACTAATTATTTTTTGTAATATCACAAAAGTCTATACACAATTTTTGTTTATTTTAAGTGTCTCCGGATTTTTCTTAAACTAAAATATTAGTTTGAGAATAATCCATAGTGTCATCAAGAGAAGCCGCAATGATGGTAAAGTGGTAATGTTAGGGTGTTCGTAGTGAATAAACACAGCGATTTACGTGGTTGCACGATGATCAGCAAGCGCTCTGCAGCAGGACAACACATTTGATACAAGAAAGGCGCGTGGTTCAGCAACCTGGCACAATACAAACTTCGCATTTATTTCAGTTTGCTTCAGTTTTTCCGTGAGCTAGCAAGGTTAATAGAAGTGTTGTGAGTTAAGAGCAGGTGATTATAAATTATATTTTGGTTAGTGATACGTTCTTGTGAGTCCTTCATCAAGGTAGGAAAATTAAAATCTAAAGAAACTTTTATCAAGTTAAGGTATATCCTAAGATAGCACTGAAATATGCATAATACTGCTTAGTATGCGTTCTCAGTGTTTAACCTTAGGCACAGTAGCTTCCTTGATCATCAGTTCAAAACAAACAGCCCGTAAAGTAATTTACTTCTTTAATTATTTTAGACGAAACCTTATCAATAACCATTCCAGTAAAATATATATTTGATTGTGTTTAAATTAGGGAATATTGCCTAATATTGATATAGCGTATGTGTGTGCATTGTCGCGTCGGGCTCATTATTGCTGTTTATAATATGTTGTTGAACTCATTATTTCGTTTTCGTTTGTAACTTTGAATTCTTGTCCGGCGTGGCAATTCCTCCAATTCCTAGTCAGAGGGGGTGAAGGCAATTGAGGGAAGAGCCTTGTCTGATAGCGTGAGTCTAGTCAATAGCGTCGTCTAGTGTATATCTTCAGAGTGTATGGTTGCGCGCGCGCGTGTGTGTGTGTGAGGCATCTCCCCCAGTGTTCGTCTGTAACCCTTTCTGTATAATGTAGGGCACCTAGTTAATTATAATAAATCAGAGGTAAATGTGAATTTATGTATTTTTATGTTCTAAAGATCCCACGCCCGCTTTAGTTTTGTGCAGCAAGTTCTTGGTATCTTTCACCGCCTCTGAGTCTACGTCCCCCAATGTTTATGCCGGGGCTACTAAATGTAATATTTTAGCTGCAAACCTTTTGGCCTCACCCCGGTGTATAACAATATATGATAAAATTAGTTTTCTTAATCCTAAACCACCTACACTTGAAAAAGTCTAAATTTCTTCACTTAAATAAAAATAAGAGCATGTTTACTTATCAGTATGAAATTAAAGTTTAGGGATTCAAAGCTCGATTTAAATAATTAGATTTAAAGGTTTCGGAGTTATAACAGCCTTAAGTTAGTAATTTTAGGAAGATACGATAAATTTGAACAATTTTATTTGCAAACTATGATGTTCTGAATTTTAAGATTTTGCATAAAGCACTGCATCGGACTTGTCTCCAAACACAAAAAGTTTCGTTTCGTTTAAAACATGCAAAGTCTATTTTCCATCTATTTCGGACTATTTGAAATGGAACGTCCCATATGGGGTTGGGGTGTGAGCTACAAAAATGCATGATGTAAAAATTAGAAATCAATTAAGAAGTGCACAAAGAAAAAATCTATTACGTTATACAGGTGCAGTTAGTACCATAGACACAATGGTTTTATTAGTCTCTACAATTTGGCTAATTTATTTATTAATGAGATTGAGATGTGCAATGTTTTGGCTTAAAAGAAGAAATTATGAAAAAGCAGAAGAAATTATACGTTCGGGATGCAATTCCATATCTGAAATAAAGAACAAGTTAAAACTAGTTTGGCAACTAGAGTGGAATCAAATAAACGAGGGAAGAAGAACTCATATTCGGTAATATAAACGAAAGGTTAAATTTAAGGTATATCAAACCAACGAAAGGATTAATACCTGACGGGCACGAGCCATATGGAACTTATTGGCAAGAAATTAAGTTGGTCATTCCCCTTTTTAAAAATGTTTGCAACAAAATTCAATTCATTCGCACCCTCAATTACAGATACAGAGTCTATGTCCATTATAGATATATGAAAGGACATGAGAGAGAGTGAGAGAAAGAGAAGAGAGAGACAGAACAAAATAATAATAATAAAAAAGAACTTACCAAGTGGATTCTCAGAAGAAAAAAAAATTGGGCAGTTAACAATTGATATAAATATAATTTCAATACCGTGTTCTTTCAATAGCAGGAAATATACTTATCCGTCTCATCTTTGAATGATGCAACAAATCTTAGTAAGCAACACTTACATCACAGAATTCTCTAATATATTGACTCTGACGGTATAGATTAAAATCTTAATACATCAACACAAAGTATCAATACCAGCATGTAGTGTGTTCAATAATATATAATGATCATTGTACTCTTTGACGCTAGTTATGTAGTAGCGGTACAAGTTGTCTATGGCGTAGTGCTAAATGTGCGACTGAAATGCGAGAACAATCAGGACATTTGACGATTTGTTGAAAATCCAGCGGCGGGACTCTTTTCCAAGTGTTAAAATTCAGGAAAATCCCGTTTTTAAAAGGAGGCATGGCAATCCTATCACTGCACGATTATTTTTACAAGCAATATTTAACTTGTTCTAAGCTTCTGAGAAACGTTCTCATATTATCCTCTGGTAATAAGCAACTAATTTGCTGAAACTTCCTGCGGCCATATCCAAGGAATTAAACTAATAATCTAACAGATAAATTTCACTGGGAATTCTAGAAATAAAAGTTAACTTATAGAAGAAGTTTCCAGGAATCTGGATGTTTCTCATTTCAATAATTCGATGAGAACGTTTAATTTATTGGTATTTAATAAAGTGCTTTCAACAACGTATTTCACATAAAAGAGATTAATAGTAATGAAAAAACACGTGTTGTGCATATTGACAACTTCGCGAAGTATTTCAGAGTTAAGTCACTAACCCGCCCAGACGTTGCTTCGTTCACCACAAATCCCACATGCAGGTCCCTGGGACTGACCCCGGGCCGCCTCGGTGGAAGGCGAGCGGTCTAACCATTTGGCCACGGCGCCGCCTCTTTGGGACTAACTCTGAAAAATATGTGTAACTTCGGCCGGAATTTCCTATATTATATAGTCTGATTTTCTGTTAAGGGTAATGTCTCGCAGTAGTTGTTCATAATGGCTGGTAGTAGTGTCTCTACATGAGCTCCAGAAGAAGACAAAACAAGAGTAGTCTTGAAGTAATGTTGGTAGCTCTTGCTAAGTAAGCCTTACAAGCGCTTGCAGATAGCTCTCCCGAAGGTAAACTAACAGCACGCTTCCAGAGCGAATAGCGCGACCTCTGCCATGCTGATTGCTGAGGCTTGAAACTAAACTAAAATGGAAGTGAGCTGATAAAATAGCAATGCCGAAAATATAAAAATAAAGCTGAATTTTCGTATCAACGAGCAATTGTGTAAATGTAGGAGTTTATAGCGATACCTTATTTAATATCAAGTACCAAATAACGTGCATTCGATGTTTAGAACAGGATATGAATCGAAAGTTTAGTTGGTTTTAATGGTTTTAATGAAGAATTGAAATATATAGCGAAAACAAGCTAACCTTAAAGATAAACTATACTTAGTATGTTAAGGTGTTAAAATGTGTTCGAATTAGGGACTGTATTTCGAAAAGTTTGTTTTTGTGGATTGCACACTAATATCGTAAAACGAACATGAGAACTCATGCTCAAAGGTTATGTCTGATACCTATTTCAATTTTGAATGTGATGTAATGATAATATTTTGGGATCCATAGTTTGATTTTGGATGTGTATTAGTGTTGTGCTCAAACACTATTTCCTGCTGTTATACCAAATAAATGAATTAGGACATAATGCTCTTTTCATTGCAAAATAACTTAAAGCATTTCATAAACAGAAATTCTCCATATGTACTGTGTATCTTTGGGAATTTTTTGTCAATCTGGGTAACTTGGTTAAGCGCTGGCCTTGGAAGCACAAATAGTTACATAAAACTTGTGTATTACCACATTATTGCTGAATGATTTCTACATATCGAAATGTCAGCTACCATATTTATGACAAAACACCCAACTTAAATTATATAAATGTAGAATATGTATTGCATGGCAAAATATCTGAAGTATCTATTATTTACATACACCTCATTTGTGAAGTCATAGTGGGAGCTACCTTGTAAAACAACTTCTTGGTTTCATTACTTTGATAGTATTGAGTAATACTATCTCTGTTTTAAATGTTGTCTCATATGCACACTTCTAATTCGGCAGCACTATGGCCTCTCACAAAAAAAGCCTGGATTCAATCCTAGGGATCAGAGATGGGATTTTGTGGTAGATAAAATGGCACTTAGAATGAGTGTTCTCTGGTTTTCCCCACCATAATTCCATCAATTGCACCATCTTCATCATTGTCATCCCCCCTCCCACCACTCACCAATCTCTGTAAACCTGTGAAGTTAAAAGGGACATTAAAATTAAAATACTATGGAGGACAGAGAGCAATACTAATGAATGAGTGTCTCATCCAGCCACCCAAATTTATAAACCAGCATGTGCTGTTACATTCTTTCTGCATATGAAAAAACAATACTGGCACACTAAACTACATGTTAAAGTGATTGACAGTTATGAAGGGTGCGTGTGATATGGTTACACACAGAGACATTGCATTCACATTTATATTTAATAATACTGTATAATACATTTGTATGGTATTTTAAGGAACATGTGCCTACATTAATATACATTTGAATGGCCTACCCAATTAAAATGTCAATTAAATTCTAACCTCTTGAATGTCTGTTATTACATTCTATTTGAATGATCTTATAGTTAATTGTAATTGCACTTAGTCACTTATGCATACACAAAGCCAGTTCTAGTTAATAAAACTTACAGTTATTGAATAGAAAATACACTTTGATTCCTTTTCCTGGGAAAGGTTCTATCTATAACATTTGAAATAACTCAGTGGAGGTCCTACAACACATGGGAACCTTAAATTTATTGACAGGTCATATGGGGAAAAAAATTGAGCCCATACAGTGATGTTTGTTTGTGTTTGTTCATTTGGCTCCACTGTGAGCAATGCTCAGGGAAATTGAACACATCATACAATTATGAAGTATGCAGAGTAAGTAGGAATATACCCAACGCCAAGAACAGCCTTTGGGGGCGGGGGATGCTCCCCATCATGCATTATCTAAGAGAGAAAAATTTGTAAACCATCACCATTTCAACAGTAAACTTCTCAACACGCATTACAGTAGGACAACAATAGCAAATAAGTGTTAATCACCATTACATGCAATCTGCCCTACATAAAATGCTTACATGAGGTTGATACTATTATGATGATTAATTCACTTTGAATAAGCTTGAAATTATAAGTTTATACTTATGTTATACTTAAATTTCAATTTCCCATGTAATTTCTATTACCTTGAAGACATGTTTGGGAAAGACATCACTTGAAACGAGAAATTCTCATTATTACTGCATGGGTATTATTTGGGAGGACAGTATACAGGGTGTAAGGTACTGCTTGAACCGTACGTTAATCATGGGTTCTATATGAGTAGTGCAAATATGTCCAATACAATTTTTGTCATTAAACCTACAAAGCTGAAACATAGTGATGTTCCTTGTGCCTGTGTCTATTAGCCATTTTATTACAGTTCAAGCAATACCTTTCACCCTGTTTAAGAAAACATTTAGAAGATGGTGGAGTTTGCATATACATAAAACATTATAACATATAAAACTGGGATGCAACAGATCCATCTATCCCATTGACTAACAATTATACAATCACTGTGTGCTAACGGTATTCCTACTACTTTCTATCCAGAAATAGTATTTACATGGTAGCTTAAGTATTTAAAGTCCAATATCAAACCTGCTGTCTGTAGAGACTGGCACTGTAGCAAGATGACAATATCACAAAAGACATTTCAGGAATGGGGAGAAGTATAATTTCCTCCGATTCCTCACCATGTGTGTTCAACTACAAGTCGACAGACAACAAGGAATTATTGCACTTTGCTTCTACATCTGTTCAAACAAGCATTATACAAACTTATGCAACTCAACTAAGTGAAGTAGCACACAAAAGCTGAAATGGCAACCCTGTACTCTCTAGGCTACTTCATTATCACCATTTTTGGAAACAGAAGAAAGGAATTTCAGTTACAGTTGCGTCCATGTGATAACTCTGCATAGACCAGCAGCAGAAGACTAGTCGATGATGTACAATCAGAAAAGCAGCAGAACAAATTCAGCACACCAGAAAAATGTTGGCACTACTCTTCTCTAGCTACTCAGTGATTGGTGCAAATCCACTACTGATACATTCGTCATGATTGGGCTTTTTAAAACCTGAAGATAATTTCATAGTTTTCTTTTTTTTAGAGTAAAACATGACATTTCTCTGTGGACATACCTTTTTGTTAGCTGGCTCTTTTAAAGTTCCAGCTTGGCAAATGAAATCTATTGTATGTTCTTGTGTTTGCTCTGCATTTTTCACCACTATCTCAAGAGGAGCGGCCCATTTCTGTAAGGCAAAAAGCCCAGCTTCTGTTTTTATGCCATCTATAATTTTCATTAGCCTTTCTGCTTCACATTTCTTCCTCAACTCTAAGTCATCTACTTTCCTCCTTGTTGACAGCTCCTTAGCAAGAAATTCTGCATTTTCAGTGAGTAGATGCGCTTCAGTATTTATTTCAGGCTCCTTATTTTGGGGGCATGCAAGTACAGGCTTATATGCTTGGCATACTAAATGAATATGTTTACACATATTCCACAGGACAGCAGAATTTGTGCATGTGCATTTTCCATTTTCCTCTGTTGCTTAAATTTACCAGTTACACAAGATTATACAAAATTCCGTCAGAATTAAGAGGACTTCACAAGCTATTCCCAGATAATTAAAAATAAACATTTTATTTTTCATGTAAATATCTTGAATACAATGGCATTTTAATCAAAATCGTTTGAGTCATTTTTCAGAAAAAAAAATTCGAGAATTCTTCCGTGTAAAGGGTTATTTTGGATAGGGAGTTTTCTTGAAAATCTTTGTGTCGCATCTTTGGAAGGTACTGAACTTAAACCGATTTGTACTATGTATGTACAAATTCCTGCTTTGAAACGCATGGCTTTATGTATTCACTTTCAATTGCCAGTCGAAATGCGCGCGCCAACGTCCCACGTTACGTATTTGAGCACAGCCAATGGGAGCAAAATGTGCCGGAATGGACTACCTTCCCCCTTGAACTGGAATGCTGCCGTAAGATCGTTCGCTTTCGTTCATTTTCGGCATTCGCTCGAAATTCGTCGGGCAACTTCGGGAGAGCTATCTGCAAGCGCTTGTGTAGGCGTTTGGTGATGGTCATTGGTCACTAGTTTGCTGTTCTGTGTTGGTCACATTCCGCAGGTACGTTAGTGTACGGTTGAATTGGGAAACTGGAAACTTGCTGGAAACACAGGCCACTAACTGCCCACATGAACACGTGTATCACTACTAGTGATTCACTAGTTGTACTTTTGCGGGAAAGCCGAATTTTGTGATTGGCTGTTTCAAGTTTTGAAGTTCGTGCGAGGTTTTTTAACCGGGAACACAGAAATGGTAATCATACATTTACGCTATTTCTGATTGAATGTATATTTTTTGTAATATTGGTATTTTCTATTAACTTCAGTGAAATTCGTAGAATGAGGTAGAAAACTTTGATAGGTTATTGTGTGTGACAACATTTCGAATTGATTTTCAGATACATTGAGCCGTCCAGACAGAGTAGGATATGCCTACGATTTACATTCCTTCCAGCGTTGTGCTTCAATATTTCACTTATACCTAATAAACGTCGGGTACGGTAAGGCATTTTTGCCCGAGTCCCTAATGGTGACATAGAATCTGAAGGTATGTTATTAAGTTTGAGCAAATTATTAAGTTTCCAGCATGATAGTGCTGGATGAAAGGTTAAGTTTTTAATAGCTTCTTAGCGTTGCTGAATTTTATATTGTCCTGATTTATTTTTCAGATGTAGTAAGTCATCCAGACAGTGGAATATACGATTAATTTTCTTGTTTGCACTTCATAATTGATGGGTGGAGATCACAGTCAAAAGTAGGTAAGGTAAAAATCAACCTTGATGCAAATTAAATAGCATCTTACTTTGCCAATATTCAAACACGTAGATGCAGATCATGCGAGTGATACTTGTGTATAATTTAAAAAATGTATGATTATTGGACTGACACACTGTCAAGGATAGCATGCCAATGATACTATAATTCTTTTAAGGCAGTGCCCAAATGAAATTTTCTGACATTCTCCTCTACTTGTATCTTCCACAGCGATGATGTATATTTCCAACAGATGTCACTCTATGTGAAACAGTAGCTCAACAGATGTCACTGTCATATGCTTGACTAACGCAATGCTGGCAACATATGAATAATTGATGCCACCAAAGCGCTGCAACTGCAAAAACGACCACAGGGCGTAGCCGAAGGATCTTATAAAACCTTAGATTTATGAATTCACGTAAGTTTAGGTTAGGCTTTTTTTTTTATGTAAGCTTACGTTTCTGAATTCACGGAAGGTTAGGTTTAGGGGTAATGTTGCTGCTAGCCTCTCCCTATCCTACATCACATCGCTAAACCATACCAACCCTGTAACATTGAAAAATGCAGTGGGATGTGTTGGTTGGCAGTATGGTGAGTCTGAGTTCTATAGACGAATGGAGGTGACATATGAAGGGAGGTAGTGTTTGCGGAAAGGTCCGGAAATGAAACAAACAATCATAGAAAATGCAAATAAGAATACGCAAATTGAAGTGGGCGTACGATGTGGAACACACCATTAATTATTGTGCATTTGCATAGTACATACATTACCTTAGTTTATCTCATTAGAAATGTATTTATTTTCCTATTGGGGAATTGCGCGAGGTTATAATTTAATAGTTATTTGAGTTTATGTGGCACATAACTTAGCCAAAGGTTAATAAGTCACAACTTGAAGAGGCCCTCTGCATTTATATTGCTCAGTCTTACATTGGGTCATATTTGGTAGAATTAAGGAATGTAATGCATAGGCAAACATGCCACTATCAAATAATAGCTGGGGTGTTGCTAACAGTCAACACATATGGCAGTAGAAGTCGTAATGAAAGTAAACAATAATTGTAACTAAAAGAATAATTGTTAGTCTACCTGCTCTTTTATGATGCAAATGTTAGCCTTAAGAAAAGGCTGTTTTTGCATCGGTTTGGTAAAAGAAATCGCACAATCGTAAACTAACCCCAGTTGGACATTTTGAACAGCAATGACTTTTCCCGCTGCCTTCTGCCTCTCAACGGCATGATTACCTATTGCCAACACTACTGGTATTCTACCATACTGCTACTCGCGTATTTTTAACGATTTTTGAAGTCTGTAGTTTGGCAGCATATGGTGACGTAAGACAGGGAGAGGCTGGCAGCAACATTATCGGTATAGGTTAGTTTTTTTTATATAAGCTTAGGTTTCTGATTTACTTTTTTATATATATAAAAAACTTTGTTTCAATTTGTTACCAGTGTTTACATCACAGCACGCGAGCGAAGTGAGTGTGCATTCCTAAGCTTAGGTTTCTGGTTCACGGTAGGTTAGGTTTAATTTTTTTTATATAAGCTTAAGTTTCTGAATTCACAGAAGGTTAGCCTTAGGTTAGGGTTTTTTTTTTATGTAAGCTTGCGTTAACGATCTACCATGGTTACAGTAAAGGAACTTCTTTATTTAATGGAAATAACATTAATATAACAAACTTTCACAAAAGCAATGCAAAAATTACAATTTTGGTGGATAGTATTTCTTGCTATCAATGTGTCGCATTTTTTCAGCGGAAACATACAAAGAAGAAGAATTAGTAGTAACAACAGCGCATCGCATTTTTAGGTGATTTCACATTTTCATTTAGGTTGGCATGTGTTTGAGTGAAAACATGGCTATGTTTTCTTTGTTCATAACGCGATTTGCCTATAAAAGTAAAACACCTAAAAGGGGCGGGTAGGTGGGCACAAGCTATTGAAGAGATCACATCTACTTCTAAACTAATCCTAAGGTAACTTATTCGATTTCCCTTTGCTTCTTTCAGCTACTTCAACGAAGATACAAGAACGGCATATTTGCGCAAAATCCTACCCTTAAAGATACATTGTGCAATAGTAATAAAGTTGCAGGATATTATAAGAAATGTACAGGCATTTAAATGTGTTGTTTTTGTGCAAAAACCAAAGGTTTTGAAGTAATGGGCATTTAATACTTTTTAAATGTATTGAAGCCTTTTAAGTTAACACATATGATAAACATGAAGTTAATCACAATATATGATGAATCATTTGTAGAATACTTATGAAAATAACTTACTGTGAGTAGAGAAAGTCTTAGATGGCAGAGCAGTGGTATGGCAAGTCAAAGATTGGTGGTTTGAATTCCAGGCATGGCATTGAATTTTTTGTCTGATTGTATATACTCATCTGCTATTGTGTATGTGCAAACAATCCATGGCTGTTTTCAGGGAAGGTTCCATGAATCTTTTCAATGAATTGGATCTTTTGAGTGATCCTTTGACTGTTATTTATAGTGAACATTTTAACACATTAAGCATTTTAAATGCTTTTCATATACAGCCCATTGCATCCGAGGTACTATGGGAGGTTAGGTTTTTTTATATATATATATATATATATATATATATATATATATATATATATATATATATATATATATATATATATATATAAGCTTAGGTTTCTGAATTTACAGAAGGTTAGCATTAGGTTAGTTTATATATATAAGCTTAGTTTTCTGAATTCACAGAAGGTTAGTATTTTTTTTTTTTTTTAATGAAAAGTGTTTAAAATTTCAGTATAAATAACAGTTTGAAGGATCATACAAAAGATCCGATTCATTGAACCTTCAATGAAAAGATCCATGGATCCTTTGTGTGTACTGAATTTTATTTTGTACAAGTAACACAAAGTTGGAGGTGGTGGTTTTACAATAAGTGTTATTTCCTTCCCATTTAGCACTTTATCAGCCAAACTTTTTTGTCACTTTTTAACGGTTTCCCACTTTTGTGTTAACACAGCTTATTTGCACTACACACTTTTTCTCCTGCCATGGCAACTCAAACACTAGCTGATAAAATAAAAAATTTGTCCGGAACTGAGCGTATGAGTGCGAGCGTATTATGAATGACTGTTTGCTTATAATATTTCCTGTGTTATGCAGGGAGTTTATTTGGTACTCAGATAGCACCATTGTGAATTCATTGCTGCCTTTCTCATATAGGCAAGAGAGTAGCAGTCATCCATACAGTTGGTAATTAACAAAAAGGTACTCTTTTGAGTGTTAACGCAATAGCAGGTAGAATTAAGAAAATCATATTTTGTAATCTCTTAACAGTTGCTATATATCCATTACCTTTAACAATGAGTTCTTATGATAACTGCAATAAAATGTGTAGTTCTATACCTTTCCTACTCCAATATTTCATGATACAATACATTTATAAAGGAACTATTTACATTGGTGTAAGCGTAGTGCCTAGTTTCATGACAAGAGGAAGCATATGCTTTGGTTTACATCAGAGAGAACTCTGGTTTACAGTGGATAGTATGTAATATAATCACAAGGTGTTTGTAACCACAAATTTTTCCTTAATGTAAGCTATTTCTCTTTTCAGAAACCTACTTTTAAGGGTAGTTTAAACTTGTTTCTATTTATTTCTAGGATATACACAATGGAAAGTTGGAGTTAAGTTGTGCCTATTTGTGTCCAGTGATGGTGCTTCAAGCCAGAGCACAGAAAGTGACAATGACATTAATAGTGTTAAATGGTATGGTGAAACTGTTGCTAATGACATTTATTGCACTGCTAATAGTGATTTAGTGAATGACAAACGATAGCTACACTATTGCATATAATGTGTGCAAAAGTTTCTTTGTAGGAAATGGAATTAAATGATTCATGTTATGCAGATATGTCAAATTGTGTTGCACTATCTAGAGAGTAGAATAAAATAAGTGTTAAACACGTGTTATTCGCATAAATTGTCATACTTTTGCCCGCATTTGTGTCACTTTTGTCCGCATTAGGTCTTACGCTTTCTCTAATGTAATGCTGCCAACATATGAATAATGCCACTGAAGCCGGCAAGATACTCAGCCTCAAAGCGTAGCTGAGGGATGTTTTTTAGAAGGAGAGGAGTGTAGCAATAGGCCACAACTGCAAAGCGAGACAGAGCATAGCCCAGGGATCTGCGCGTCTAAAACTCGAATGATTCACGTTCACAGAAACAACAGCACATCGCATATTCACTTCTTATTTAGGTTGGCAGTATCCACTTGCATGGAAAAATGGCTACATTTGTTGCCTTCCTCACGCTATTTGCCTATATAAGTGAAACACCTAAAACCGGTGAGTAGGTGGGCACCAGATATTGGAGAGACCACATCATGTTCTAAACTCACTCCTAAGGTAATTTATTTCATTATTTTTCACTTATTCCTAATATAGGTGGGCAAAAGTATGACAATTTAGCCTGTTATTCTTCAAATTTTCCTGTCAAATTCCACATCCTACTTTTGGTTGCTTGGTTGCAGGTTCAAACAAAACATAGAGGCAGTTTAAGTGCAAAAGATTTTACTATGAAGCATGCAGAAGAAATTATTGCAAGGTGCTTGATCTCATTCACTCTAAAAATTTAAATGTGTCCATTATGACATAGAAACATTCAGCAATCACTATTAACCCCAACAATATGGTGTTCAGCTGATCATAATTATGTTCTAATATTGTATTGCTACAGATGACAGAGACAAGTTACTTTATGTGAGCTTCAATGGACTCCTTTAAAAATAAATTTGAATAACTCAAAGTGCAATCACGATTACTGAAGCTCACGTAATTAACTTTGTACGTCGTCAGTAATGATGCAGTATTAGAACATATGATCAGCTAGGCAGGTATGAAAAATACAGCTGTAGCTACGAGTGACGTCATCATCCGAGAGCACGATTTTTCATAGTTTAGTTCCATCCCCGATCACTACTCAAGCTGCGATCGTCTTCGTGTAGACTTTGTTGTTCTGTGGTTTCCACCATTTTAACACTAGGGTTGCGCTTATAATTTGGTGGTGTTCGTCATAGTTTTTGTAAAGTAATGGCACCTTTGTCCTTGGGTTTTGAAGATGGTAATAAATTAATACAATTATGGTGTGAATTGCTGGCATCTTTCCGAAAAAAACATCGGGGTTGTGAATTGTACTTCAATACAAAAAGAGGTAAGCAGTGAATGTGATTTTGATTCTGTATAGTGTACGAGTGCAAATGGCCGAAATGGCGTCACTCCCAAGTCTTTGAACAGGTATACAGTAATTTAGAATTGCAAAAATTAATATACTCCATGAAGTGCGCAGATTTTACATTGAGTATATACAGCTTAGTATACCTTTTAAGTTTTAGCTTTTGAAATCGGGTCATTGTTCACTCTGTGAATACAATTATAACGGACCATTGCTTCCTAAAGTAGTTCTGCCAGCGGCCATGACACGTTTAATGAAACCAACACAACTTTTGGTTTGAAGGTAATTCGTTTTTATTAAACTATGATAGAACCAAACGAAGCATAAAAGTGAATGATTTAACAATTGAGTACAACAATTACACCATAAATAAGGTATCTGATTCAAACTTTCTTGGCCTTTAAATAGGAGAACTTAGCCGAGGAGAAACAAAAGTCATGCTATCAAAACTTACCTCGGCTTACTTTGCCTTGAAACAAAAAATTACTCCACCAGATTGCCTTAAGAGTATATTTTGCCTATTCTCACTCCCTGTTGCGATATGGAATAATCTTGGGTTAATTCGGCACATAGCAAGTATTTATATACAAAAAAAGGCCATTATTATTTGTGGTGTTGGGTCACGTCATTCCTGTAGGCCCTTATTTCAAAACCCAAAAAATTCTTATACTTACATATATTCTCTCGAGCTACCTTACAGATAATTATAGGTAAATTGCCTTTCTTGGGCCCACATTAGCGACGGAAGTGATCTCTCAGTCCAGCAGATGGCACTGTATGTCATTCTCTGGCTTTAACGCAATGCTGGCAACATATGAATAAGTAATGCTACCAAAGGCGCAGAAATATATCCCCAACACTCTGTTTGGTATTTTTTTTCTTTTTGGACATTCTGCTCATTGTGTATCCTCCACAACTATGAAAATGATGTGTTATATGTCCAACAGATGTCACTATGTTATACACTGGCTCAACAGATGTCAATGTATATCATACACTTATGCTGCCAACATATGAATAATTAATGCCATCAAAGCGCCGCAACTGTGGAAACAACCACATGGCGTAGCTGAGGGATCTTATATAACCTTAGGTTTATGAATTCACAGAAGGTTAGGATTTTTTTATATAAGCTTACGTTTCTGAATTCAGGAAGGTTAGGTTTAGGATAGTTTTCTTTTTTTATATAAGCTTAGGTTTCTGATTTACTTTATATATATATATATATATATATATATATATATATATATATATATATAACCTTGTTTTAATTTCTTACCAGTGGCTACATTAAAGCATGCAAGCGAAGCGAGCGTTACTAAGCTTAGGTTTCTGGTTCATGGGAGGTTAGGTTTGTTTTTTTTTATATAAGCTTACGTTTCTGAATTCACAGAAGGTTAGCCTTGGATTAAGCTTTTTTTATGTAAGCTTGCGTTAACTATCTACCACTGTTACAGTAAAGGAACTTCTTTTTTTAATGGAAATAACATATTAATATAACAAACTTTCACAAAAAGAATACAAAAATTACAATTTTGGTGGATAGTCTTTCTTACTATGAATGCGTTGCATTTTCTTCAGCGGAAACAAACGAAGAAGAAGTAGTAGTAGTAACAACAGCGCATCACATTTTTAGGGGATTTCACATTTTCATTTAGTTTGGCAGTTCCCACTTTGCATGTGCTTTAGCAAAAACATGGCTACGTTTGTTTTGTTCATAATGCGATTTGCCTATAAAAGTAAAACACCTAAAACAGGTGGGCACAAGATATTGAAGAGATCACATCCACTTCTAAACTCACTCCTAAGGTAATTTATTCGCTTTCCTTTCGCTTTTATAACCATTTTCAACAGAGATACGAAAAGAGGAGACTTGCCTGTTCTTTAATAGAAGCTTATGTTTCTGAATTCACACAGATTTCTCAGCAATAGCTATACCAGTTTACTACGGTATGCAAGTTTGCATTCCTCTCACATTATTGTGCTAGTTCTGGGATTGTCTAGTATGCAGCACATTATACAAAAATGTATTATTTGTTGTGGAGAGAGATGTGTGTCACCAATAAAACTACCTTTTCTTGCATTTAGTTTCCTCCTTGGGTGACCGTTTTGGCACAGGAAAAACATGTCTTCCTTTCCTCCATTTTAATGGAAGAATTTTGTCGCTATATATATACCTTGTTGATAATTCCATGTTGCACCAGGAATTCCTGCAGTAACTGCAAGTTTTCACCACCTATGTACTCTTTCATAACTGTATTTACACTATTTTGACAGCCTGTGCACACCATTTTCTTTTCCTTGTGCACAGCTTGCTGTGAATGCAAGGCACTTTTTTAGCGGCTATACCATATGAATAAGAAGAAGAAGAGGTAACAACACTTCCCATACTTAACGGATTCCCAGCTTCTTACTTCAGTTGGCACTTCCGAATGAGCGTCAGTATTACCGTGAAGATGGTCATGTTTTTTGTAGTGCGTTTCCCAATTTCCCTATATCGGTAAGGCACAAAAAGTGGCGTGCAGGCGGGCGCCTGATGTACAACAGTTCTCATCTACTTCTACATTCGCTCATAAGGTAATTTATTCCATTATTTTTCACTTCCTTCAGCCTCATCTAGGTGGGCCCAAGAAAGGCAATTTAGGCAATAATTATTATAATTTCACAAAAACCTTGCTATACATGACCACAAAAGAAGACATACAGGTGATTTGCATACACCAGCATATAGCTTAAATCTGTCACAAAAAGAATGTTACTATTCTGCAATAACAATTCCTAATCAACATAAAATCCGTAAAGAAAGAGTTAGTATTTCTTACATACTCATTCCCCATATACTGTGAATGAATTTTTGGACATTCCGTATGCGGGTAGGAGGTATGAAATGTTAAACTTATGAAATTGGGGCTTTTTAATACGTAGAGTTGATTGTGTAGTATCCTGGGTACTTATTTGAGTTTAGATGCGCAGATCTCTTGACTACGCTCTGTCGTCGCTTTGCCTCCGGCCGCAACTTCTACACTCCTCTACTTCTAAAAACAACCCTCGTCTATGCCTTGCGGCTTAGGGCCTTTGATGTTACAATGTTGAAACCCCGATTCTGTAAGTTGCTTAACATTTCATGCCTCCTACCCGCATATGGAATAATGTCCAAAGAGTTTTTGATGCTGGGTATGTATTAGTTATGCTGCCTATTTCATAATTGTATTGCGTGTTCTTTGTCCCTGAGCATTGCTGACAGTGGGTCCAAATGAACAAACATAGTCGGTACCATCCAGTCTATTACCAACCATAGTGTTTTAGTTTGCAATTATATTTGTTGTATGTAGTGTACTTACTCCATACAATATGACAATTATCGAGTTGCCTGTTTTTTTTAGACCAGAATTGTGAGAATTTCAGATGCAGCCAGTTGCATGTTTGTTTTTAGTATTTTATAACATTTTCGATATTCTGGGCCTATTTTAACCGGTGTTGGTCCGACATGTGAACGCTGCATACACTTTTATTTTTGAAAGTCAATTATCTTGTCTGCTTTCAAAAAAAAAAACAGATTACCTATACCTTTTAAAATATGGTAATAGAGCAAATTGATGTATGCTACAGAGCTTTTTGGAATTTCATTACTCTACAAGTGAAAAACGAAGTAACATGTGGGCTGAACTGAGTGCAGTGCTCACATGTTGAACATTGGTGATACGTCATAAGTTTCATAATATTTCATAGCTCCTCTTCGCATACAGAATAATGTCCCGTCATCGGTTATGTTATTCTTTTTGGGGTTCAGAGATAAGAATTCCTATTACTGACATGCTTTACGTTGTCGGGCCACATTGTGTTGAGTCACTCCTCGCTGTAATACTATTCCAAGAGAGAACAGCAAATATTGAAATTGTTTGTGGAGAGTGAAAGGAATCTCCCTCATTTGAATTTACTGATGAAGCGAATCTGGTCAGGTGCAAAACACAGGTACTGGTAAGGAAAATCATATACACACTTGTCAAAAGATGCAGTGAACATTTTCTGTAACAGAGATACCGTATTAGAGAGTGTGAAATTTGAAAAAAAAAAAAGGATGAAAGAGGTGAATAAATTCTTATGCCTAAGGTTATAATTAGTATGAATGATCTAGGACATTTAGTGCACCTGTTTTAAATGTAAACTGTATAATTTGGATTTTGTGTTCTTTTATAGTCACATTATTCACCTATATTATGTTTTGTTGTAGCAACAGGCCAACAAACTAGATATATTCAGTATATTATATTCATTGTAAAGTGCTTTATTGGAGTAGATATAATTAGGTGAAGAAACATAAAAAGTTTATCATAAGAATTTTGTTATGTTTCCAAGAGCATTTTGCTGCAAGTAAAAACAGCGAGTTACATATTAATAAAATTTAAAGATAATTTAAGGTTATTCAAAGTAAAATTGATATATCGGTTATATGCTGTATATCTAAAGGAAATCCTGAGGAGGTGTTTAAAAAAGAAGACGTTCAAATTTACTAAAGGTTAACTTCGAATAGCATGCTAAAACCTTGTTCAGTACTGTGCGGCCATGTACTCACATGTTGACCAACGGCAATAGCATAATGAGCTCGACTAACATCGGGTTAAATGGTAAACTACATTTATGTTGTCATGGACAATTGTCTATATTCTTCCTTTACTCAACTTTGAGATTTACCAACTGATTTCTGCTATAATCTTCGGTATTTCATCATATTAATTGTTTTCCTATTGTGATTATTGATTTCCTGTTGTTTGCAGTATTTGTTTTGTTGGGTGTATGTTCCCCTACAATGCATCAAGGTATTGCTTCATAATTAACCTCAAATCATATGTACCCATTGTATAACTTCATTCAGCACATGTTGCCAATCTGCTCACAGTCATTTCTTCCTCAATTAAGATAAAACTTGCTGCCCACCCTGTGCTGCGATGTATTAATTCCGTGTCAAATGTTGATAAAGCATTGCATAATTTATCTTTCTTACTGGCTTCTCTACAGCTCAGCCTTTTATATATATCAGTTGCTTCCTGAATAGATATTTGGCTATGCTTTCTGTAGGGCTTACCTCCTGGATCTGGTTTATATGTGTGAGGTATCTTGCATCAGGTTTTTTCTATTCATCCCACAAATTAATTTCTGCGGAATTAAAAAGTGAGGAGCTTAGTTTTGCAAATGTATGTTCCTGTGTCGAAGTGATACTTGGTTAAAGATTTTTCTCGTATATGTAACATTTTTCATTAAACAAACTAGAATTATACTTCAAAGCTTACCCGCCAAAGAAACTTTTATACATAATTTTTTTAAAACAAAATAATTTACTCTCTTAAAATATCCACTACTTAATTGAGTAGACAACAAACACATTTTTCTTCCATACAAATTTCTCAGAATTCCATAATTAGATAATGAATTATATGAAATTATTAAATTGTTTTTAATCACCCCATTTTATGATACATCAGGATAAAGTTCCCAAAGTTGGCTGCCTTGCTTGGGCACTTTTGAGTTTTATTTGTAGAGAGAAAGATACGTTTGACTGCTCTGCTTGTTTACAATATAAACAAATTGTAAAATATAAAATACTGATATATTTTCAAACGCAAGATCTTGAAAATGAAATATAAACTAATTACAATGAACTCAATTTAATGGACAATTAGGGGCTAATGGTTGTCTGTTAAATCACAATGTTAAAAATTAGTCCATATTATAATGTATTTTAATGACAAATTTTGTATATACATGCCATGTTACTAGGCATTGTGCTTGGAAAAGTCAAGTTTTGTTTCCCAGTTCTGTTAAGTTAATTATTAGCCATCGTAATTGTCGAAAATGTTTGTAATAAGTTGTCTTTAGGTCCTACAAAAATGTGGTTTTATGTGCCTAAAAAGTAGGGAATAGGTCTTTAATAGGCACAATAAATAAACAAATTTTATGCATCACGCCATGCAAAACACAGTGATTAATGTTTTATTTCAAAACACACTTAAATACACTAGGATAGATAAGACAATATAGTAATTGAACAATCTATAAAAAATTTGTCACTGTTAGTTGATTAAAATATAAAGAATAGAATTGTGTCTTACATGAATTTTAAAAATGAATGCAACATTGTTATTTTTTAAATGACAGATTCTTCAATTTCACTTTTGGCCATAATTTTATCCACAATAAATAACAAGCCTTTCCAGATGTTGTGGTTTAAGTTTGTATTTTGTCTGTCAGAATTAGCTTAAATGCTGAAAAAATCTCTCAATGTCTGTGGTGGTGACTGGAACATATTTGAAAAAAGAAACCATATGCGGATTAAATCCTGTAGGGAGATCTGCCTCATGTCTGCTTAAAATATCTAATACTCCTTTCAGAACCATATATTGGATTTTTGGCGAGCACCATTTGTATTTTTTGGAAACAATTTTCTTAACCTCACCAACAGCTTTGTTTAACTGCTTTCTGCTCTTGTAAATGTGATTGATTCAGTGAGACTGGCCTTTGATGATAATTACTCTATAGTATCTGCTAAAATTGTGAAATTAGCACAAATATATGCCGATCCTATCTCAAACCTTTCTCTCGTAGGATATTCTGGGCAACCTTAATACACTGTAAGTCTTCTCCCGAAAAACTATTTACAACCTCTTCAACACTGTCAATGTTCTCACTGTAATACTTCACAGCCTGCAGCCATATATCCAATCTTGTCAAAATAGGCGCTGGTGGCAAAGGCAGATTGGGACATCTTCCTTTGAAAGCTGCAATTCTAGAATTTGACTTTAAAAACACTTTCTTTATGGAGGATATTAAATCATTTATTTTGGGGAACTGGTTTCAAACCACCTCTGCTACTCGAAGTGCATGAGCCAGACAAGTAACGTGTGTTAAATGCTGAAAAAATACCTTCAAAAGTTTCCCAGTTGCTATCATATATGGTGCTGCATCAGTGTACAGTAAGAACACCCTTTCATCCTTCACACCATTTGGATACAGTGCTTTTAGTCAGGAGTTTACGAAGTAGGCAACTGATTGAGCATTTGTTTTCTCCAACACCTTCGAACAAATCAAATGCAAATTTCCATAATTTTCTACATTTTGGTTCCCTACAATTAAATTTTATGTACTTTGCACCAGGGTGTCTATGGTTTCATCTACGGAAATCCAGATGTAGGAATCTCCTATTTCTGACCTTATTTCATTCAGCTGTGATTCATACATCATCTGAAGATAATTTTTTCTAAGTGTTGATTCAGAGGGTATTCTTTCTCTGCAATACTATTCTAAAAATGACTTCATTGTTGTATTTTCAACTACATTCCAAGGAATGTTGGCTGCAGCGAATGCTTTACACAATCAAAATTGGAATTTTACTTTTGAGGGCATGGGCTGTGTAAGTAAAGTTTGCTTCTGAGAATCTTTCTTTTTAGAATTTGCTTGATGTATTGAAGTTTTCTCATGTTGTACCAAGTGACTCCTTTTTTCGGCAGAAACCTTAGGTAGGAGAATATATTTATAAATATATTTTAATGTCAGTAAATCATAAGTTAAAATAATTCAAACTTTAAATGAATAACCAATATAATTTAGATAAAAATTAGAATAACTTAAAGAAAATTCTTGTACAAAATTAGTAATGTCTTGATCTTTTGTACTTAATAAAATGCATCAAACAAATTTGAGATTATTTTCAGATAGAAGAAGTCATACGGTACAATTAATCATGGTAGTTAACATACATGGTCTCATGTGAATAATAAAAATGACAGAAAATACAGTAAAAAGTTCACCTCTTTATTGCAGACCTGACAGAAGATTATTTTCCCATCTGTTGTATAAGATTGAAAATCCGAAATCCGTGTTCTTATTAATGTACTTTTGATAGATTTGTTCTTCGGCATTTTGCAGCATTAGCAGAAAAATTAGCACAGAAACCAAAGGCTTTAATATAGTTATGTTATGAGCATGAACCAACACTTTGCATTATTTTCAAATAACTGTTTCTGAGAACCAGACGTGGGCCAATTGTTACTGTATTCCATTGCCAAAGTATTTTGCATGTGACACCTTAAGCCATTACATTACATTAAGCTTAAATTACTTTTGTTTGTTTTCAGACTGCTTTCCATGAAGTTGTTGTGGAAAACAACTTATGCCTGAGGATCGGTGCTTGTTGCGTGACCTCAGAGGTAGAAGTCCAAAATTGTGAAGTCCAGACTTCGTTCTAGCCTTTCTACCTCTTCGCAATTTTTCAGCCAGTGTTCAGGAAAATGTGCAGGTGAGGCCCTAATAGTCGATCTGTTATGTATTTTTAAAACCTTTCGCGGCGTTGGTTAAACCTCTAAGAAGCATGCTCATTGTGGATCACCTGTCACTATCAACTGGGAGACGAACGGGCGAATGACGTGCAATGCCTAAATTCCACACTAATTCATATGCTCGGTACCCAGTTCTTTGGTTGGATCCATCCAGAGTAAACCTGCTATTTCGATTAACTTCACCAGTTGAGTGACATTTTCTCAGGGATCATTCACAACATTACATCCGATGTTTCTTGTGCACACTTAAGGTTGCTATTTTTGGGTTTAATATGGGTTGGGGTTTTTGTTTATGCAGTTTTGGGGAACATTCAGCTGCTATTTGGATGCAAAGACTTTTTTCAATTAAGAACAGCGATCTTCATCCTTAGATCCACTTAGGAAGCTAGCCAACAGGTATTCGACACAAGCTTTAACCAATTGTTACTAAATATGTGATGAGCGCACCTTACGGAAACAGACTGCTGAATTTGGCCTTATGTAAGACTTAACTCCACTACTGACCAAAATAATCTAGATACCTTTCTTTTTGCTCGTCATATCGTTTGTAAATCAACCTGCTACGAAAATAGATTTTCCCTTTATTTTCAGACTTATAGACACTACACAAGCAGTACCAGCCGAAAATGACATAGTGCGATGAACACATCAGTAACAGAGAAGGAACAGCATTTGACAGAACAAACATGGATAGGCAAAATTATAATCATCTTCAACTTCATCTCTTATCCCCAACTGGTAAACCGGCGATATCCATCACTGCGATAACAAAGACCAATAAAATTCCCCCTACTTAGTAGTCACCGGACGAACCTCCAGCATAACTCTCTTCTCAGCCTTATTTTACTGTTGTATGCTACGGCTACATGTTTTATTGCTAGTGTGAGGCCGCGCATTATCGCGTTGGAGGAGCACTCATTTCCACCACCTCTTTTGCCATTAATTAATCCTGCATCTGTCATGTAAGGTTGTAATACTATACCCCGGTGGTGACATTTGTTTCTTGAGGAAGCCAGTCTATTGTCATGCCACATGTGTCCAAAAGACGGTGAACATCTGCTTGCTCGCAGATGGAGCAGCACAAAATTTCTTGGTCTTCTTGTGTCTTCTTTTCTGCTACTTCTCTCCATATTATAGCTTCCTGTTTTGCTTTTTCTTTAGAAACTGTAACTTTCATAACAGTTTTTTTTATTTCACTGATAAACTGATGTACTTTATCCTTATTTTTTGATGCAATGCTGCTATCATTTCCGATTATTGAGTTCAATTCGCTTACGATATCCTCTATAGTTAATTATCTTCTTCTCTTTCATTACTTTCCATTGCTAATGTCACTTTTGTCATGATCTGCATCATTTTACAAGATGTTGCTTCCTTGTTTTTTTTTTTATTAGTATAGGGTCTTTCAACAAGTGTCCTATCTTTAACGTGTGATAGCTGCCATTGTTGAGTTACAGCAGTCATTTTTTTCATGTGGTTAAAGTTGTTATTGACAAATAGCCATGGAACATTACAGCATTCAGCAACATGTAGAAATTGTGAAAATTTATTATAAAAATGGATCACCTGATCGCCAAACCTTCCGTGTATTGCGTGAAGTTTATGGTGTGCATAATCGTCCCTGCGAGAGAACGATTCGGCGTTTGATTGATAAGTTTGAAAGAAGTGGTTCTGTCAGCGATCACAGAATGCCTTACGTAATCGACGTAAGTGCTCCAACGAAAACATAGGCGCCGTTCGTGAGAGTGTACGCTAGAATGGAAACAATTCAATTGCTCGTCGAGCGCAAGAATAGGGGCTTTTGCCAACCACAACTTAGCGAATTCTGCATCTGGGCTTGAAGTTTCACGCTTACAAAATGGTGTTAACTCAAGAACTAAAGCCCAACGAGCATAGGTTGCGCCGTGTATTCACCGACTGGGCTATGGAGCAATTGGAAACTGACCCGGATTTTTGTCGAAAAATAATCTTCAGCGATGAAGCTCACTTTTGGATGGATGGTTGTGTTAACAAACAAAATTGCCACTATTGGAGCAATCAAATCCAATGCAGATTCAAGAATGACCACTTCATCCCCAAAAGGTTACTGTGTGGTGTGGATTTTGGTGTTGTGGAATCATTGGTCCATATTTTTCCATGAAGACGGAGAAGCTCTAACTGTCAATGGAGAAAAATACAGAGCTCTCATAAGGGACTATTTTTGGCCTCAGTTGGATGGTATGGATCTCGGAAACATCTGGTTCCAGCAAGATGGTGCCACATGTCATACTGCTCTCAAAATAATCAATCTTTTGAAGGAGAAGTTCAGAGGTTTCATCATTTCTCGTGGTGGTGATGTTAACTGGCCCTCGAGCTCATGTGATTTAATGTCGTTGGATTACTTCTTGTGGGGTTATGTTAAATCTAAAGGTTGTCAACAAGCCAGAAACAGTAATTGATCTTAGAATAACATCACACGTGTTATTCGTGAATTTGGACCTAATTTACGTTCTTCTGTCATTGAAAATTGGGCCAACCGTATACGCGCAACCTAACGAAGTTGCAGCGGTCACTTAACTGATGTTCTCTTCCACAAGTATTGACATTAATTATATTCCAAAATAAAAAAAGGAATAAACCTTTATCATTTATAGAATGTGTTTTATTTAATTTTAACGATAGGACACTCTTGTTGAAAGACCCTATATATTCTGTTTACTCACATCTTCATAATCTGTATTTATTTCATTTTTACCAATGTCACTTGGGGCTGACCTACCTAAACTATATGAGAGTCTAAATGGATCCTCTCCTCTGCATATGGGGAAGAAACAGAAACCCATCACTACTTTAAACAACCTCCCCTTTTCTACTTTAATAATTACCATTAGTAAAGGCCACATAGAGTCGTAAATATCGCGCAGAGCACGTAAAACACGTGACGGCAGTAAGAGCGGCCAGCTGACCGTGATTTTAGACTGGTCGATGAATGTTAATGTTGGCTTTATTTAATTAAGGCACAATATACGTACATAGTCCTATTTATACACACAATATAAAAGTACTTGCACTTAAACATTAATATAATTTAGTAAACTCACAAAATACCATTTATTTGATTAAAAGAGCACGACTTGGTTGAACTATTCATGCGCGTCACTGAAGAATAAAGGCACACCGGTCCCTTTATTCTTCACTTGCGCCCCTAAATAACACTGCCTCCTTTCCTCCCTGATGCACGAGACCAACCAATATCTTCAGGACACGATATTAGTCAGTGCTGAGCTTTTCATTCCTCAAATGTTGTTTACTGGAGGACCTACTCTGGCACCCTGGTGGTCGGAGGAATGTAGTGCAGCTCTCCGAGCTCGTCGAAAGGCCTTGAAAGTGTTCGAGCGTCGTCGGACCCTAGAGAATGTGATTTCTTATAAAAAGCAGTGTGTTCAGCCTCGGAAAATCATTCGGCAGTGTAAGAAATCTTCTTGGGAGCATTTTGTCCCCACTTTGTCACGCTGCACTTCCTCCTCGATGTGGAATAAAATCCGACGGTTTTGTGGTATACCTTCTTCCTCTTTCTGTGGCTGGCAACGTCGTTAGTGATCCCCATCATATATCCAATTCCTTGGGGGGGGGTCTTTGCTTCTGCCTCTGGTTCTATGATCCCCAATTCTTGGTTTTCAAGGATCGGGTAGGCCTCTGGTTTTGATTTCATCTCTCATAATCATGAAGATTATAATCTGCCCTTCTCATTAGCTGAATTGCAATTAGCCTTGTCGGCCACTCCTGATACTGCCCCTGACCCGGATGGTATTCATGCACTAATGCTTAAACACTTGCTTCCAAGTAGTCAGCTCTTTCTTTTAATCACATTTATGCATATTTGCCTGCATGGCACTTTCCCCTCTCAATAACGCGATTCCATTATCGTTCATATTCTTAAGCCGGGAAAGGACCCACGGTTGCCAACTAACTGCCGACCCATTTCTCTAACAAACTGTGATTGTAAAGTAATGGAGCGGATGGTCGCTAAGCGATTGATGTGCTTTGAAATGCATTCTCTTCTCACACCTGTACAATGCGGTTTCGACAATGGCGGTCTACTGTTGACCATTTGGTTTGATTGGCGACTTACATTTATGATTCTTATTTGCGCAGGCAACAGACGGTAGCTGTCTTTTTGATTTAGAAAAGACCTAGGATATCGCTTGGCGTACGGGCATCCTCCACCAGCTTTTCCATTGGAATTTCCGTGGAATCTTTCTTTTTGCAGCAGTTTATGGATGTCTACTTTTCGAGTACGGGTGGGATCTTCTTTCTCCCTGGTGTTTAGATAAGAGAACGGTGTGCCAAGGGCTCGGTGTTGAGTTCTTTTGTTTGCTATAGCCATTAATCCCACAGTCTCGAAACGTTCCAATGGACATCATGCTATTTCTCTTTTTAGATGATTTTGCATTTTTTTGGAGCTCTGGGGGTACGTGCTTTATCAAACGGCACCTTCAGTGTTTTCTTGATATCTATCACACTTGGTGTTTGGAGAATGGGTTTAAATTTTCAGCGGAGAAAACCTGCTGTCTTAATTTTTGGCGTCGTAAAGAGTTTCCTGCTCCCTATGTCTCTCTTGGTGCAGTGGAACTGCCGTTTGTGAGGAAGCTACATTTCTTGGCCTCATTTTTGACCATAAACTTTGCTGGGGAGCTCATATTTTATATCTTCGCTGTGCTTGCTCCCTGCAATTACTTCGTGTCCTTAGTGGAACTTATGTTATAGGATAGGTATTTTGATATAAAACGGAGTGAAATTTAATTTCAGTTGTTATATTGTATTGACGGTGGGACGTATAAGTCCCTTTAGGCTTCAGTGTATTTGGTGATATCAATATACAGAGACCTGTATAGCAGAGATAGTTTTGGTGGGTTTTACAGTCCATGTTAATAATGCAACTCCACTATTCACTTCTTTATTGTTATGGAAACAATACTGAAATAAATACTAGAATAAAGAGCATACATGTGCAGGAAACTTTTGCTTCACATATGATCAAAAAAAGTTTTTCTTTTGATTCACATACAGAAACACTGCAAAATGTGCACCTTGAGTGTGGCGCGGAATTCACTTTTTTTAGAGCCACATAACTCGCATCTGGCTCGTTTGGAGACAAATCCTGGCCAATGTCCACCTCGGTTTTGCAGTCTGATGCCATTGCTGACCGAGAAACCACCGTTCCTTCTCTTTGTGGGCCGGATACTGGGCAGTGAAGAGATGATTCGTAATGTTAATAGCTGTCATGTTAACTTTTCTCTTGAAGTCAAGGAATGACATTTTGCCAAATAGTTCTGTGAACATGATGAAGGAACTGACTAATGCAATTTCTGACATTGCAAAGAATAATTTCTGCCATCATTTCTTTGACCTCTAAATGCGATCATACAAGGCTCGAAGCAGGTCGGTCTTATCCACACCTCCTATGTGGTTGTTGTAGTCCATAGCTATAGTAGATACCTCTACATTGATCTTGGATCCATCTTTCTAAGTACGTTTCCAAATATTGTTTCGGTACCATGATAATTTGACAGTAGGTGGACACCGCGATTGTCTTTCCATTTGAAGTTTGCAATACCTTGATCAGATATGCGAAAATCAACTTCACCCCTTTTCAGATCCTTGTCCTTAGCTAATGTAGGTAGCCTGACACGATTGGGGTGAATTGTACATTAACACAACACAACACAATGATATTGATTTTTCTGCAACACTGCCTTCTAAGCCAAAATGTTTTTTACTGTTTTCTTGGTACATTTTCCCTTGATTGACATCAAACTCATATGTAGCCAGACATATCTCCTCGACACTGCAATTTATAAGTACGTTTCATAGAGTTGCATTGCTTGAGTGAGGAATGCCCTTTAAAACGAACCATGCTCTCATCTATACTCTGGAATTGATCATGAAAATTTTTGGAAGTTTTCATTCAGGGCAGTAATAAGTGACTGTAATTTGTGCAGTCTGTCATTCTCTTTTGGCATTGCAAGATTATCATTCACATGCAAATTAGAAAGAATTCGTTTGAATCGTTCCCTTGTAATTGTCAAGGAGCAATGAGAACCTGTTAGATCCACATCATTACACCAGTAGCTATGATGAGACAAACGATGATACCCAAATACAAACTGGAGTCCCAAAGAGCCAAAAAATTCCTCTTTTGAAATTTGTTGCACTTCTGCTGCTGTTGTATTTATAAATTGCTTTGAAAAACCAAATACTGCAGTATATTTTCAGACAGCACTGTTAGGAACAAATCTGTTGGGCAATTTTTACCAGCAAAAAATTGTTGCATTGCTCCCATCTGTAATGTGAATATCAGTATGCTGGTAAGTTTGTCTTTTTTTGTGAAGATCCTTTTTATTGGATGAGCATTTGCCTATTCATTCTCAGATTCTTAAGCTTCAGTTCCCGAAGAAATTTGCAGAATTCCAGTAGGAGTTGCATCATCAGCCTGTTGGTTTGATGGCTGTTGTATGGAGTTACTATCAGATTCATCACTGCTATCCTCTAATATTGTATCCACATCCGATGGAATTGCCATAAAAATGTTATAAATTTCCACATCTGAGAGGCTTTTCTTTCCATATCTGGAAAAGAAAAAATGAAACAATTGTGAATTTTATGCAAAGTTAGAAGCACTTGGCTACTTGCTACATAAAAAGCTGCCTGAAACCTGGCGGGACACTTAAGTCCAAAATATATTTTTGGCCACAGAGGACAACATTATAGCTCGCCAAAGCTGGTTTACAACAAGAATGTATTGTTATAAAACAAATAAAAATTCTACACACTTACCTTTTATTAGAATAATAAAAATATATAAATCAAAAGTGTCTACACCACTATTGGCTGCAGCTGCGTGATGATCAATGCCAAAAATGGTAATAGAACTCGCTCATACAGCGACCAAGCGAGTGCTGCCGTCTGTTGAGCTGGGACATTACAATACACAGCGACTTCAAAGTTCCAGCAGGCTAGGAGGACAATACGGATGAGTTCAGTAGCTTGGGACTCAAGGGGCCATAAAGGGTTAATATGTTCGAAACTTGATTATGGGTCTATGGTCTTTCCTGCTCGGCGATCTATTTTGCGTCGATTGGATCCTGTTCATCAGGGCCTTAGGCTAGCCTTGGGAGCTTTTCGTACTAGTCCCACCTGTAGTTTGTACGTGTAATCTGGTGAACCAATCTTTTGGATATGTCGGGATATTCTTTGTGATTATGCCTCCGCTTTACATGCACTGCCTTCTCACCCCACCAATTCTACGTTCTTTGGTGCTGCTTTGGATTATCATTATCGCAATAGTTCGTCTGCACTGCTTCCTGCGGGGTCTAGGTTTCGGAACTTACTGTTAAAATTGTTAGCAGTACTTCCTTTGCTCTTCCATAGGGGATTTCATTGTTTTCCTTCATTGATACGTCCCACCTCACTGTCGTCTTGATCTGACTCAGTTGCCAAAGGACACTACTGCCGCTCCTATATATGCAACCGATTTTGCGGCTTTGAAATACGCCTTTCCTGGATAGAATTTTGTGTATGCTGATGGTTCCCGAACGCATCAAGGGGTAGACTGCGCTGAGGTTACTGGTTCACATATTGTAAACGAGACTTTTCCTCCCCAGCACTTCCGTTTATACTGCCGAACTGTATGCCATATTTAAAGCCACATTTTTGATCTACCACTGGAAGCCATTTTGTATCCGGGCCCTCTGGATGACGCGATGCGTGCGAACTCGGGCGATTCAATTTTACTAGCATGATACTCGAACCATCGCGCTGCAGGAAAATGACTTGTGAAAAATTTCATACGCCACCCGGTCGACAAGCGTCCCGGAAAAGTGCTGTCATGCCACCAGCTGGAGTATTTGCCGAAACTCGAAGACCTGCCCCGCCAGTTCAGGACGCCGTGGGCATCCCCGAATTAGCTTCAGTGCGAGAATTAACTCGCCATCTTGGACGATTTGATGGGAGGAACGTTTGGGATGTTTTCACCAGACTCATCACAAGCGCACCCCAGGGGCTCACCTTATGTAAGTACGGGTTTGGCGTACCCGGGGTGTCCGAGCCTCTCATCACCATCATCCCTCCACCCTCGTCCGATCGAGGTGGTTTCGTCCTCGTGACCGGGGGACTCTAAATAGGTTCTCGTGTGTTCTTTGCATTTAGTTCCATGGCGCCCCTCGCCATCGTTTCTTTCTTGTCTAGTCTCTTTCCAAACATTTCGGCCCACAACCATTCACACATCTCGTTATCTTCCTCGCTGGCCTACCTTGCGTGCAAAACGCCCACACAATTTTGGTTTATTTTCCCATTTTATTTATTTTAATCCTCCGTGGACACAGCCTGACGGATACCCGCGCACTGGGTGCGCAGTTGGGTGAGTGGGTAATGGCGTCATCCACACCACCACCACACTGCAGTCCCACAGGGGGTGGCATTGCATGAGCTGCTGATTTCCGTCGGCCATTGGGTCCCTTTGTCTTATGTTTTGGGAGGTGTGACCCTGGGGTGAGACTGGTATAGATAGGCCACTCACCCAAGCCGGGGTAACGCCCGAGGTCGGAGGCAGTTGCAATGGTGGAGGATTTGTTTCGCTATGGAGCCCCCTTTCTCCATTATTAGTAACAAGCGCCAAAAAGTCGGAACGGAAGTAGCACCACCTTCATCTGGTTGTTACTTAGTGATTACCCGTATAGAGGACGGAGAATCTTTCGAGAAGGTTGAACCCTTTTATAATCCAGAAGGGCATTGAATCAATTGCTGCTCAGGTTCATTCCTGCAATCGCCTACGAAACGGTTCATTGTTGGTTCAGAGTAAAACCGATCAACAAAGTAAAAGCCTTGTTGCGCGCTACGCTTCTCCATGGTTATTCCATCCGTGTTGAGAAGCACCCCACCTTGAATTCCTGCCGAGGCGTCGTCACTACGCATAGCCTCGATGGTATACCGGGCGATGAGCTAGTCGAATATCTTTCTGATCAAAAGGTGACAGCGGTTCATCGAGTGCAGGTTACACGCGACGGAGTGTTGGTACCCACTCGTACCCTGTTCATAACATTTGATGGCGTCGATCTGCCCACGAGCATTTCAGCACGGTACGAACGTATTGCGGTGGGGCCTTATATTCCTAGATCTCTGCGTTGTTTTAAATGCCAACGTTTTGGGCATACAAGGTTTCATGTAAGACTGCCATTACCATCTGCATCATGTAGCCAGCCCTCACACGAAAGTACCTGTCCAACAACCCTCGTCTGCGTTAATTGCAAAGGGGATCATTCTGCGTCATTTGGCGACTGTCCGCGATACTTGGACCAGAAGGCGATCCGGGTAAAGGTTAAACACTTCTTCGCTGAAGCCCGGAGGCGTTACCATGCCCGCCAACCTTCGCTCCTGCGATCTGGTACATTTAGTTCTGTTGTTGCCTTGCCAGTACCCCGGTAGGATGCCGAAACACAGACCTGGACCATGACTGCATTGACCGCCACTACCATCCGGCCGTCCGTTTCTAGCACGGCTATCAAACCATCTAAAGCTGGTCCTACGGTTCTGAAGTCTCAAGGCACTGAGAAGAAGCCCAAGCAGAAACTTCGTGGAGAAGATTTTCTAGAAGAACCTCCGCGTGCACGAGGTACCAGAGTTCGCCTTCTCTTCCTCGGAGGTCGCAGTCCCAGCATGCTCCTGGGACAAGCTCAGTGGCATCCCTCACCCATTGCCACCCAGAACCGATTCTGGGCGCTTGGATCTGTTTCTGACTGAGCGCGTGGGCCCTCCTTTCGAGGAGGCTATAGAGTCTGACCAACTCCATACCAAGAGCCCGAGCCCAAAGGTTAAGCAGAAGGTAATTTTGAGCTGTCCTTCTAAATAAGAAGCTTATCCCTTTTATTCATGGCTTTCCTGACCTGAAATTTACATTGTGTACGATCGCATAGAGCGGAACTACAACTTTTATTGCGTTCCCG
Organism: Deroplatys truncata; assembly: GCA_030765065.1. Taxonomy (NCBI): domain Eukaryota; kingdom Metazoa; phylum Arthropoda; class Insecta; order Mantodea; family Mantidae; genus Deroplatys; species Deroplatys truncata. Next base: position 171,885,970 of record CM060987.1, on the reverse strand, counting down.
TTCACCTTTGGTCGTTTGTTTGCAGCAGACTAAGCTTCGTCCTCACGATCCTTTTGATCTCCGAGGGTATACTCCGGTTCGCTACGATCTTGAACCGGATGAGGGTACTCCTGCTCATGGACGTGTCATGGTATTAGTGCGTAACGACGTTCATTTTCAAACTGTCACTCTTACGTCCGGCTTGCAAGCTGTTGCCGTTAGGCTACAATTACCCGGCTTTATCTTTTCTGTTTGTTCTGTGTATTCACCTCCATCGTCTACCCTTGCTCAGGCGGACATTCGAGATCTCCTGTCCGCTCTCCCAACAACATTTCTTCTGTTGGATTTTAATGCCCATCACCCCCTGTGGGGTTCGCCAAGGGTTGTGCGAGGGGAACTCTTCTTTCCGACATTTTTCATGATTTCAGCCTTTCTATTCTCAATACAGGTGAGCCTACTTTTCTTTCTGATTCTTCTGGTACATTCTCTCACTTGGACCTTGCCGTTTGCTCACTCCAGCTTGCTAGTCGTCTGCAGTGGAACGGCGTCGCTGACACCAACTCGTGACCATTACCCCTGCATCGTTTCTCTTCTGTCTCACCACGTCCAGCATTCCAGAATTACCTACCTGGATATTTAGAAACGCGACTGGAGATTGTATTCCATCCTCCCGTGTTTTGAGGACCAGCCCTTCACTGACGTTAACCAAATGCTGCAGCACTTTACCTCTACGATGCTATCTCCCGCCGAACACACAATTCCCCTTTCGTCCTCTCACCCTCGGCGTATTCCTGTTCCTGTGGTGGATTGAGGACTGTCGGGATGCCCTTCGTGCCCGTAGAGCTGCGCTTAGGGTGTTTCGGCGACACCCTAAGTTGATAATTTGGTTACTTTTAAACAATCTTGCGCCAGGGCTCATCGCATTATTCAGGATAGCAAGAACGCTTCCTGGACTCGTTTTGTCGAGTCTGTTAACCGCTTCACGTCTTCATCTGTCTGGGATAAACTTCGTCGCTTCTCGGTAAAGTGTCGCATTGTACTGTGTCTGCCCTTCATGTTTCCAATGCCACCATAGTGGATCCGGCTGCCATTGCTAACACTGGGTGCTGCCTTTGAGGCGGTTCTAGTTCTGCCCATTATTATTCTGTCTGTTTTCGCACTCTCAAAGACCGGCTGGATTCCGAGAACTATAGTTTTCGGTCTGCTAATAAGGAGTGTTATAATTAACTTTTCAGCATGCTCTTCATTGCTCTAGGCGCTCCGCTCATTGGCCGGACGGCATTCATGTCCTTATGTTAAAGAAGCTTTCAGCAAAGTGTAAACTCTTTCTCTTACAGGTCTATTACCGCATTTGGCAAGACGGCTTTTTTCCTTCCGTTTGGCGCGAAGCCCCCACATTGTCGCTATACTTAAGCCTGGGAAGGATCGCCAACTACCTTCCAGCTACCGCCCTATCTCCTTCACCAGCTGCCTTTGCAAGGTGATGGAGCGCATGATCAACGGGCGGTTGACATGGTGGCTTGAGTCTCAGAAACTTCTGGCGAACGCTCAGTGCGGATTTCGTCGCTATGGCTCTTACCGTCGACCATCTGGTGTCTGTCGACGCATATTATGAATGGATTTCTGAGAAAGTGCCCAACTGGCTGTGTTTTTTGACCTGGGGAAAGCTTATTACACTTGTTGGATGGGCGGCATTTTACGTACACTCCATGCATGGAAATTCCGCGGTCGTCATCCCATATTTCTTGAGTTTATGACGGATCGCGTCTTTCGTGTACGTGTGGGGTCGGTTTAATCTAGTAGTTTTATTCAAGAGAACGGTGTACCGCAGGGCTCTGTACCCTGTGTCACATTTTTGCGATTGCTATCAATTGATTTTATTCCACTGGTATTTCATCGTCCCTTTTCGTTGACGATTTTGCTATTTATTGCAGTTCGCGGAGGACCTATCTACTCGAACGCCGTCTCCAGAGCTGTATCGACTGCCTCTATGCCAGGAGTAACGCCAACGGTTTTAATTTCTCTGCCGAGAAATCTACCTGTATTAATTTTTGGCGCCGGAACGCTTTCGCTCCGCCCTCTCTCCATCTTGGGCTGGAGGTTCTTCCATTTGCAGACGAGGTGAAATTTTTGGGGTTGATCTTCGATGGAAAGCTGAGCTAGGCTTCGCACATTTCGTTTTTAAAAGCAAAGTGTGACCGTTCTATTAATCTTTTACGTGTTTTAAGTGGCACATCCTGGGGAGCTGATCGGACCATACTTATGCGTATATATAGCTCTTTGGTCCGAGCCAAGCTTGATTACGGGTGCATTGTCTATTCATCGGCACGTCCGTCGGTGTTACGTCGCCTGAATGCCATTTACCATCGTGGCATAAGAGTCGCTATAGGGGCCTTTCTGACCAGCCCTTTACCCAGTCTCTATGCTGAAGCTGCAGAGGCTCCGCTGTCCTTCCGGCGTGAGATGCTCTTGTGTAGCTATGCCCGTCGACTCTCATGCTTGCCTGACCACCCGTGCTTCGAGTTATTTTTCGGGGCTTCGCAATTTTTAGTCAGCTCCTCTGCGTTGCTCCCTTCAGGGTCCGATTTCTACAGCTTCTTCGGCATTTGGACGTTACGCCAGCGCTGGCCCTTCCCAGAGGGGAAACGCGTTTTCCTCCATGGTTGCACGTTGAGGCCCACTGTCACCTTGTGTTAACTTCGATGCCGAGGAATGAGACCACTTCTTCAGTTCTTAGATCCGCGTTGTTAGATCTTCAGGCGCAATTAGGGGACTTCAACTTTATACATACTGGTGGTTCTAAGACTGATGTTGGGGTAGCGTGTGCGTTTATTTTCTGTCAACGTGGTTTTACCTTTCGTTTACCCGGGCAATGTTCGATTTTCACTGCCGAACTTTTTAGTATTTATCAGTCTTTTATACGTCCAGCGACACGAGTTACGGCATTGTTTTATTTGTTCAGACTCCCTGAGTGCTCTTCAAAGTATTCGCGTGCTGTACACTTACCGCCCGCTCGTACAGCGCATTCATGACATGCTCCACTCGCTTGGTGCTTCTGGCATCAGCGTGTCCATGTGGCCATCTCAGGGAACGAGTCTGCTGACGCCGCTACCAAATCGGCTATTTTATCCCCCAGATTTTTTACCTCTGTTGTGCCCTCGTTAGATTTGTGTTATTTTACGTCACCGCATCCTCTCGCTTTGGCGCGAGAGTGGACGGCCCTCCGGGGGAACAAGTTACGGGAGGTTGAACCTCTCCCGTTAATCTGGAGTACCTCTTCTCGTTCTTCTCGTCGGGAAGAGGTGACTTTGCCTTTTTAGTTATAGACACTTGCTTAGTGGTGGCCCGGCACTACTCTGTGAGCGATGTGCGGCACCCTTATCTGTGCGTCACGTTTTAACAGGCTCAGGTTGTAGCTCAATTGCGCGTACGCGTGTCTCTGCCTGTTGATGTAGCCAACGTTTTGACAGACGACGCGCATGCTGTAGAATGTCTTCTACGTTTTATAAGTGTCATCGGTTTTAGTAAGCGCATTGGATGCACTGAGCGTCTTTTAGTTTTGTGCTTTTATATTGAGAGTTTAAATTGGGGGCTCTTCTCCCCTGGGGACTTATGGCGCTCTAGTCCCTTGACTTCTACTGTTCATGACACGTAGTTTAAGCTTTTATTCTTTTATCTACCATGTTTTTAGTTTGCTGGTTTTTATACTTTGATATGTTGATTTTTATTGTTTTAGACTAAGCGGGGTTTTGTCCCGTGTTTAAGTTTTTGGATTTTATCATTTTTTACTTTGTAAGGGCGCTGATGACCTTAGCTGTTTAGCGGCCTTAACCCAAATTCATCGTCATCAATACAGGTGAGCCTACTTTTCTTTCTGATTTTTCTGGTACATTCTCTCACTTGGACCTTGCCGTTTGCTCACTCCAGCTTGCTAGTCGTCTACAGTAGAACGTCTGTGACACCTATTCCAGCCACCAGTTTCTCTTCTGTTTCACCACGTCCAGCATTCCAGAGTACCTACCTGGATATTCCGAAAAGCCGACTGGGCATTGTATTCCAGCCTCTTGTGTTTTGAGGACCAGCCCTTCACTGACGTTAACCGAATGGTGCAGCACTCTACCTCTACGATGCTATCTGCTGCCGAACGTACATTTCCCCGTTCGTCCTCTCATCCTCGGCGTATTCCTCTTCTGTGGTGGAACGAGGACTGTCGTGCCCGTAGAACTGCGCTTAGGGTGTTTCGACGACAGCCTACACTTGATAATTTTAATTACTTTTAAACAATCGTGCGCCAGGGCTCGTCGCATTATTTACGATAGCAACAAGGCGTCCTGGACTCGTTTAGTCGAGTCTTTTAATCGCTTCACGCCTTCCTGTTGTTTGAGATAAACTTCGTCGCTTCTCCGGTAGTGTCGCATTGTACTGCGTCTGGCCTTCAGGTTTCCAATGCCACTATAGCGGATCCTGCTGCCATTGCTAACACTCTGGGTGCTGCCTTTGAGGCGGTTTCCGGTTCTGGCCATTATTCCGCCGGCTTTCGTTCTCTCATCGACCGGCTGGATTCCGAGACCTGCTGATAAGAAGAGGTATAATGAAATTTTCAAAATAATGGAGCTGGAGCATGCTCTCCATAGCTCTAGGCACTCCGCTCCTGGGCCGGACGGCATTCATGTCCTGATGTTAAAGAACCTTTCAGGCGACAGTAAACTCTTTGTTACAGGCCTATAACCGTATTTGGCAAGACGGCCTTTTCCCTTCCGTTTGGCGCGAAGCCACCATTGTCCCTATACTTAAGCCTGGGAAGGATCGCCGACTACTTTCAGCTACCGCCCTATCTGCCTCACCAGTTGCATTTGCAAGGTGATGGAGCGTATGGTCAACGGGCGGTTGACATGGTGGCTTGAGTCTCAGAAACTTCTAGCGAACTCTCAGTGAGGATTTCGTGGCCATTGCTCTACCGTCGACCATCTGGTATCTGTCGTCGCATATTATGAATGGATTGCAGAGAAAGTGTCACAGTGTCTGTGTTTTTTGACCTGGAGAAATCCCCCGGATGGCAGGCTTCCGGAAGGGGGCTCTTCCCATGATGGCTCCTCTGCGCTTAAACTCCTCAACACTTCGTTTTTGTGTTATGCGACTTATTTGTGAAGGTAAGACGATGCAGGATGTCAGTCCGTTTTATATACGGAAAGAAGTTGATCGCATGTGTGGAAAAGTGAGAAACGCAACTCGTATGGATGGCACGCTTCTAATAGAAGTGTTACACGATGAACAACCGGAAAGTTATTAAAGGCAGCTATCCCGGGATCCTACCCCATTAACATGATCTATGAACAGCAGCCGAGGTGTGGTAACAACCGCTACTTTAGATGGACTTTCCAATGAGGAAATTGTGAATTGCCTGTCTGATCAGGGGTTACTACCTCCTATCGCCACATTGGAAAGAGGGATGACCAGCCGTTTCCTCTCCGCACAGTGTTTCTGACGTTCGAACGGACCGAATTACCCACCTACATCTTCTGCGGCTATGAGAGAGCACCGGTCCGACCTTATATACCAAATCCAATGCGCTGCTTCCGTTGCCAGAAGTTCGGACACACCCAGCAGCGTTGTTCCGGCCTATGGAAGAGCCGCGCATGACGGCTCGATGTGTGCTCAGGACCCCACTTGTGTTAACTGTGGTGGTGCTCATCCGTCCCGCTCCAAAGATTGCTCACGATTTCTAGAGGAAAGGGGTATCGAAGAACTACGGACCAAGGGACGATTAACGTTTCCAGAAGCGCGGAAGCGTTACCACGAACTGCACCCGACTACCTCCCTGGAGTATTCGGCCGCCGTCCGCGAAGGCGTTCGGATGCAGGATTTCGTTGCGCAGACCTCTCCCGTTTCTCATTCTCGTGTTTTGTGACGCGGATAACTTCCAGATTGTCAGTCGTACCAGACCGAGCCGCAGTCCTGCGCGTAAGAAAAAGCTGAAGTTAAACCGCACCGTTGTAGCCAAAGGTTCTTCTTAAGTGTCGTGTTGCCACATGTGACTACTTCCCCCATTTGCTTTTTCGTCTTTCTAATGGCTCTCCTCCAGTGAAATAAACGTGGTGTGCGGGCACGAGCTGGATTGGAGATTCTATTGCGTCGTCATTCACCACTTACCGTTTGCTTGCAGGAGACCAAGCTTCGTCAAGATGCATTTGTTTTGCGCAGATTTTCAGTGGTGCGCTAGGATCTAGCCCCGGAGGTGGGTTCTCCTGCTCATGGTGGAGTTTCCACCTTGAATCGTGACGATGTGTTTTATGAACCTCTTCCGCTCAACACCCCCTTGCAAGTTGTTGCTGTGCATGTTTCTGTTTCTGGCTTCCATTTTTCCATTTGCAACATTTATGTTCCGCCCCCTCTGCAAGCTGTTGCTGTGCATGTTTCTGGCTTCCATTTTTCCATTTGCAACATTTATGTTCCGCCGTCCTCTCCCTTCGCATTGGCTGATCTGCTTCATCTAGTGTCGCAACTCCCTTCACCATACTTATTATTGGGGGACTTAAATGCTCATCATCCTCTTTGGGGATCTCCACGGACATGCGCGAGGGGAAACCTTGTTTCTGACCTCGTTGATCACTTTAATCTTTGCGTCGTGAACACTGGGGAACCAACATTTCTTTCTGACGCATCTGGGACTCTTTCCTATCTGGATTTGAGCCTTGGTTCTGCACAGCTTGCTAGTCGTTTGGTATGGAAGGTCATTTGCGATAGGCATTCTAGCGATCATTCCCCGTGCATCATCACCTTACTTTCGGCTACCGTATCTTCCACTGGCATTTCTAAGTTTCATTTCAATAAGGCAGACTGGGACCTTTATTCACGACTTGGTTGCTTCTCTAGCTGCGAATTTCCAACTATTGACCACATGATAGCGTACCTCACTTCAGTGGTACTGGCCGCCGCTGACAGCTGCATTCCTCATACGTCTTCCCGCCCTAAACGTCTGCCGGTTCCTTGGTGGAACGAAGATTGTCGGAAAGCAATTCGTGACCGAAGGGGTGCACTGAGAAGCTTTCGGCGGCATCCTACTACAGAGAACTTGATAATTTATAAACTCCGTGCGAGGGCTCGGAGGACTATTCGCAGTACTAAACAGGCCTTTTGGTCCCGCTATGTGGCAAGTTTTAATAATTTTACCCCCACATCCGTTGTATGGGACAAACTGAAGCGCGTAGCCGGTAAACCCAACTTGACTACTATTTCCGGTCTTAGAATTGGTACTGACATCCTGGGCATGACGTTTGAAGCCACTTCCAGTTCTAGCAATTATCATCCTGGATTTCTTGCCCATAAGGTTGCGATGCAAGCTCAAGATATATCCTTTCGTTCGGGCAACAAGGAGGGTTATAACTGTCCGTTTTCGTTGCGCGAGCTAGAACATGTCCTAGCTACCTCTCGACCTTCTGCCCCTGGGTCCGATGCCGTACACGTGTTACTGCTCCAGCATCTGTCTACTAATGGTAAGCGCTTTCTCCTCCAGGTGTATAACCGTATCTGGCAAGATGGCACGTTTCCATCAGTTTGGCGTGAAGCCACCATTGTTCCCGTATTGAAAACTGGGAAGGATCGTCACCTACCCTCCAGTTACCGCTCGAATTCCCTACCAGTTGCGTTTGCAAGGTTATGGAACGCATGATCAACGGGCGGTTAACATGGTGGCTGGAATCTCGGAAACTTTTAACGAACGTGCAGTGCGGTTTCCGCCGGTACCGCTCCACTCTTGACCATCTAGTAAATCTAACGACAGCTATAATGAATGGATTTGTACATCGGTGCTATACTGTAGCCGTATTTTTTGACTTAGAGAAAGCTTACGATACATGCTGGAGGACCGCATTCTTGGTGATCTCCATCGATGGGGATTTCGTGGTCGTATTCCTCTTCATTCGGGAGTTTATGAAGGACCGGGTATTTCTTGTACGTGTGTGTTCGGTTTTATCCCAGCTTTTTACTCAGGAGAACGGTGTACCGCAGGGCTCTGTGCTCAGCGTCGCTCTATTTGCTGCAGCCATTAACTATAGTGGACTGTGTTCCCCAGGAATTTCCGCGACGATTTAGCTATTTACCTTACCTCTCGGTGGACTATCTTCATGGAACGACTACTCCAGCGTTGTCTTGACATCTACTCCTGGAGTATTACACGTGGGTTCCGGTTTTCTGTCGAAAAGACCGTGTGTGTCAAATACTTCCGGACTTGTCTGCTCGAATGCTGTCTCCAGAGGTGTATCGACCGTCTCTACGCCTGGAGTAACGCCAACGGCTTTAATTTCTCTGCCGAGATATCCGGCTGTATCAATTTCTGGCGCCGGAAGGCTTTCCTCTCCACCTGGGGCCGGACATACTTCCGTTTGCAGACGAGGTGAAATTTTGGGGTTGAGCCGGACTTCGCACAATTCCTTTTTAAAAGCAAATACCGTTCTCTTAAATGTTTACGTATTTTAAGTGGCACATCCTGGTTAGCTGATCGGACCATCCTTTTGCGTCTTTATCGCTGTTTGGTCCGGTGCAAGCTGGATTACGGGTGTATTGTCTATTCATCGGCACGTCCATATGTTACGTCGGCTTCATGCTATTCACCATCGTGGCATAAGAGTCGCTACGAAGGCCGTTCCTACCAGCCCTGTTCCCTCTATGCTGAAGCTGTAGAGCTTCCGCTGTCCTTCAGGCGTGAGATGCTTTTGTGCAGCTATGCTTTTCGACTCAAGCTTTCCCGAGATGTTCAAAGATTCGCTTGATCGGCAATATATAGTTAGCTCCTCTGCATTGCTCCCCCCGGGGATTCGATTTCGACAGCTTCTTCGGCATTTGGACGTTAAGCCTGCGCCGGCCCTTCCCAGGAGGAAACGCGTTTTCCTCCTTGGTTGCGCGCTGAGGCCCACTGTCACCTTGTGTTAACCTCAATTCCGAAGAATGAGACACGTGCTTCAGTCCTTCGATCCGCCTTTTTAGAGCTTCCAGCGCAATTCGGGGAATGTCATATATACTGATGGGTTTAAGACTGATGTTGGAGTAGGTTATGCCTTTATTTTTGGTCGACATAGATTTACCTTCTGTTTATCGTGGCATTGCTCGATTTTTACCGTCGAACTTTTTAGTATTTATCAATCCGTTTCATACATTCAGCGGCACGACTTGCGGCACTGTGTTGTTTGTATGGACCGTCTGAGTGCCCTTCAGAGTATTACCGCGCTGTACAATTAGCACCCCCTCGTACAGCGCATACATGACCTCCACTTACTTGGTGCCTCTGGCATTAGCGTCTCCTTCATGTGGATTCCAGATCACGTGGGCATCTCAGGTAACGAGTCTGCCGATCGCGCTGCCAAATCGGCGCTTTTATCATCCAGATGTTTTACCTGTGTTCCCTCAGATTCTTGTTATTTTACGAAGCCGCATCCTCTCGGGTTGGCTCGATGAGTGGGCAGCCCTTAGGGGGAACAAGTTGCGGGAAGTTAAACCTCTCCCATTAGTCTGGGATACCCCTTCTCGCTCTTCTCGTCGGGAAGAGGAAATTTTAGTTCGTTTACGAATCGAACCTTGCCTTTTTAGTCATAGATACCTGCTCAGTGGTGACTGCGCACCATTGTGTAAGCAGTGTAATGCGTCCTTAACGGTGCGTCACATTTTAAGTGTCAAGCTTTAGCTCCATTGCGCGTTCGTGTGTGTCTGCCAGTTGGCATAGCCAACGTTTTGGCAGACGACGCGCGTGCTGCAGAATGTCCTTTACGTTTTATCATTGACAGTGGTTTTAATCGGTTCATTTGATGCGCTGAGCGTCTTTTAAATTTGTGCTTCTATATTGTCTTTTTTAATGGAGGTTCTCCCCGGCGGGCATATGGCGCTCATGTCCCCCGCATTGTACAGTTCTTGACATGTGCTCTTTTATTGACCATGCTTTCAGTGTGTTGGTTTTTAGAATTTGCTGTTTTGTTTTTTAATGTTTTCTACTCCTCGGGTTAGTGTCCCGTATTTTAGTTTTTGGGTTTTAAATTTTATACATTGTAAAGGTGCTGATGACCCTAGATGTTTAGCGTCCCTAAACCCCATATCATCATGACAAGCGTTTCGGTATCATATATATTCTGCAAGACGTGTATGCGCAGAGGCAGAAATATCGAAACACTTATGTGCATGCAAACTGCAGCGTGGTCTTCATAAGCAAGACAAGATGCAGCTCGATAGGCTGTGCCAGAAGTTCGAAGCCCGGCACTCTTAGATTTTTCTTTGACGCTTTCGAAAAGGCTACACAACACTTTCACTGCTATCTAGTTTTGGAAAGGACGCAATATACTCCTAACTGATACACGTATAGTACCGGTGTACTGTAGAACGTAACGCTCTCATATTTTGTACCGAACTGAGGCCACCGATTCTAAAAAAAATTAACTTTTCGACTATATGCGGGGTGTTTGTGCTACTTAAGCGCCACCGTCTTAACATGGACTTCTACTCGGAATTCTCGCAGTGGATTTTTATCCGCTCTAACGTTTAGCGTTTTTTCGCGACTCATCGTGGTCGTTTCGTGATACCGAGGGTTCGTATCTGACGCAGACCTTTGATTTTAAATAGTTATTCGTCGCGAGGTCGTCATCGCGCAAATAGAGTTAGGTTACGCATGGCCAAATTAAACTGCGCTCGTAGGGAGACAACATGGCAATTTGGCGTTTTTGGCTAAAGCGAAAGCTTCCTGTGCGAGAAGTTAAAAATGCCGATGGAGATATGATAAAGGCCATTTATTCTCAATGTGTTTAGAGGCCACGTGCAACTTTACGAAAAAGTGTTGACCGCTTAAAAAGGCATGCAGCGTCTTGGAGGAAGTTAGTTAACAAACGAGTTCATTTGAAGAATAAGAAGAAAATTTTGGTTCATAAGTTTTCTGCCGCATTCTGCTTCCGGTGTTAGCTTATTTAGGTAGCGCGCTCGTGTCAAAATTTGCGGGATGAAGTAAGGCAGACAGATCGGCGTTGTCCCGCAGCCTAAAACCATGGAAGAGCTTCACGTTATTGACAGAAAAGCATTTCCAGATTTGGTAGAGAAATCCAGAATCGTGCAGCGTGCGAAACTCTGCGGACGAAAAGTGGCGTCTAGTAATCTATAAATTGTGCACCCTGTGTCGCCGCAAGAAAGAAAAACTAAGCGAACTCGCCTTCCACCGGCTACCATTTTCACACACATTGTTGGCAACCTCTGTACAAGTAGATCATGAAGGAATGGAAAGCGTTAAGGCAAAGCTTTGCGAAACCGGAACATGCCGCTTTTGTCAGCATAAAGGCCCTTCGCAAGGCCACGAGCGAGTCAAAGGCGAACGTCAAGTCCTCCTTTCAACCCTGGACAGCTGCACTTTGCACAAGCTGGTGAGAAAGCGGTTTCGCACCAAATACTATCACGTGACCAATTTGGACGATCTTTGGGAACCGATGTAAACGTCATGAACAGCATTAGGGAACAGCAGTCTGTGGATATTAACCGTCATGGACCTATTTTCCAAAAATGCTTGGGCGCACCTCAAATCAAAGCTTGGTGCCGAGGTTGCGCAAGCCTTTCGCCCAAAATTGGACGGAAGAGATATTTCGCATAGCCGAGGTGGTGCTACGCCGACATTGGTATATAAATTGGAGGATCTTCCGGTAGAAGCTATAGGCGGTATTTTTTTTTACAATGAAGAGCTGGAAGAGGTCGCGTTTTCCAAAACTTTCAATATTGAGCGCGTATTACAAAACAGTTGACGTGCGCAACAAACGCCTCTTGGTGAAGTGGAAGGGGTGTCCCGCAAAGTTTAACTCGTGGGTCCAGGCTTCGGCCTTCAATAAGGTATGTTTAAGGCCAAACTGTTTACTCTCACATTTGTGAGCAATACTTCCATGGGTCACTTTACCGATAACACCACGGCGACATTTTCAATCTTGCCCACGAGGAGACTGCGGGGAGAATGGTTCTACACCATGACGAATCGACCCAAACGTTCCAAATTCAGCTTAGAAATTCCGAGGGCATCGTGCACAATCCCAAGGACCTAGTGATCATCGTCAACCCGGTCCCCCCATGGCTCACTTTATGTGAGTACGGGTTGGCGTACCCGGGGTCCCGAACCAATCATCTCTATCGTCATCCCTCCACCCTCGTCCGGTCGAGGTGGGTTCGTCCTCGTGACCGGGGGACACAAGGTGCGTTCCTTGCATTTCGTTCTATGCTGCCACTCGCCATCGTTTCTTTCTTCTCCAGTCTGTTCCGACCATTTCGCACCACCAAACTCGCAAATCTCTTTTTCTTCCTCGCCGGTATACATTGCGTGCGAAACGCCCACACAGTTTTTGATTTATTTTCTGATTTTCTTTTAATCCTCCCGGGCACAGCCTGACGAATACCCGCACACTGGGTGCTCAGCTGGGTGAGTGGGTAATGGCGTCATCCGCACCACCCGGAGTCGTCATGTAGGGTGTGTGTTCGTATCCGCTGTTCAACTGCAGTCCCGCGGGGGGCATTGCATGAGCTGCTGACTTCCGACGCACATTGGGTCCCTCTGTGTATGTTCTGGGAGGTGTGGCCCTGGGGTGAGATAGTTAAAGATAGGCCACTCACCCAAGCCGGTGTAACGCCCGGTAAGTCAGCCCGAAGTCGGAGACGGTTGCAATGGTGGAGGACTTCTTTCGCTATGGAGTGCTCTTCTCCATTATATATAACAAGCGCCGTAAAGTAATTGTAACAGAAGTAGCACCAGCGCCATCTGGTTGTTACTTAGTGATTACCCGACTTACGAAGGACAATCTTTCGAGAAGATGAACCCTTTTATCATACAGAAGGGCATTGACTCAATTGCTGTTCAGGTTAATACCTCCACTCGGCTTAGAAATGGTTCATTATTAGTACAAACAAATTCCGAGCAGCAAAGTGAGGGCTTGTTGCGCGCTACGCTTCTCCACGGTTATCCCATCCGTGTTGAGAAGCACCGCATCTTGAATTCCTGTCGAGGCGTCCTTACCAACCATAGCCTCGATGGTATGTCGAACGATGAACTGGTTGTATATCTTTCTGATCAAAAGGTGACAGCAGTTCATAGAGTGCAGGCTAAACACGACGGAGTATTGGAACCCACTCGTACCCGGTTTCTAACTTGATGGTGTCGATCTGCCTACGAATATCTCAGCAGGGTACGAACGTATTGCGGTGAGGCCCTATATTCGTAAACTCTGCGCTGTTTTCAATGCAAACGTTTTGGGCATACGCAAGCATCCTGCAAGAGTGCCGTTTCCATTTGTGCCTCTTGTAGTCAGCCCTCCCACGATGGTACCTGTTCATCAGCCCCCGTCTGTGTCAATTGCAAAGGGTCTCATTCTGCGTCATTTGCCGACTGTCCGCGGTACTTGGACGAGAAGGCGATCTAAGAGATCCTGGTAAAGGAAAAACTCTCCTTCGCTGAAGCCCGGAGGCGTTAGCATGCGCGCCAACCTTCTCTCCTGCGATCAGGTACATTCAGTTCTGTTGCCTCGCCAGTACCACGGAGAGATGCTGAAACTCAGACCTGGACCATGAGTGCATTAACCGCCACTACCATCCGGTCGTCCATTTCAGCTCTAGTTACCAAGCATCTAAAGCTGGACAAAAGGTTACGAAGTCCCAAGGCACTTTTAAGGAGTCCAAGCAGAAACTAGGTGAAGATTTTCTGAAAGGCCCTCCGCGTGCGCGCGGTAGGAAACGTTCACCTTCTCGAAGGTCGCAGTCCCAGGATTCTCCTGGGACAAGCCGCGCTCAGAGGCCCCCTTCACGCATTGCCACCCAGAACCGATTCTCCGCGCTTGATTCGGTTTCTGGGACTGAGCGAGTGGGCCATCCCTTGGAGGATACTATGGAGTCTGACTAACTCCATACAAAAAGCCCGAGTCCCAAGGTTAAGCAAAAAGTTATTTTGAGCCGCCCTTCTAAGTGAGTATCCCTTTTATCCATGACTATCCTGACCTGGAATTTACGTGGTGTACGTTCGCACAGGGCGGAACTGCAACTTTTATTGCGTCCCCATTCACCTATGGTCGTGTGTTTGCAGGAGGCTAAGCTTCGCCCTCACGACCCTTTTAATCTCCGAGGGTATACTCCGGTTCGCTACGATCTTGAACCGGACGAGGGTACTCCTCATGGAGCTGTCATGTTCTTAGTGCGTAACGACGTTCATTTTCAAAGTCTCACTTTTACGTCCGACTTGCAAGCTTTTGCCGTTAGGCTTCAATTACCCGGCTTTTTGTTTTCTGTTTGCTCTGTGTATTCACCCCCATCGTCTCCCCTCGCTCTTGCGGACATTCGCGATCTTCTGTCCGCTCTCCCAACACCATTTTGCTGTAGGGAAGTTTTAATGCCCATCACCCCCTGTGGGGTTGGCCAAGGGCTTGTGCGAGGGGTGCTCTTCTTTCCGACATTTTTGATCAGTTCAACCTCTCTGTCCTCAATACTGGTGGACCTAGTTTTATTTCTGATTCTTCTGGTTCCTTCTCTCATTCAGACCTTGCTGTTTGCTCCAGCTAGCTAGTCTGCAGTGGAACGTCTTCGCTGACACATACTCCAGCGACCATTACTCCTGCATGGTTTCTCTTTTGTCTCACCACGTCCAGCCTTCCAGAGCACCTACGTGGCAATTCGTTAAAGGCGCCTGGGGTCTGTATTCCAGCCTCGTGTCTTTTGTTTACCAGCCCTTCACTGACGTGAACCAAATGTTGCAGCACCTTACCTCTACGATGCTATCTGCCGCCGAACCCTCCATTCCCCGCTCGTCCTCCCACCCCCAGCGAATTCCTGTACCGTGGTGGACCGAGGGCTGTCGGGACCCCGTTCGCGCCCGTAGAGCTGCACTCGGGGTGTTTCGGCGACACCCTACACTTGATAATTTGATTACTTTGAAACAATCGCTCGCCATGGCACGTCGCATTATTCAGGATAGCAAGAAGGCATCCTGGACTCGTTTTGTCCAGTATTTGAAATGCTTCACGTCTTCTGTTTGGGATAAACTTTGTCGCTTCTCCGGTAAAGTGTCTCATTGTACTGTGTCTGGCCTTCAGGTTTCCAATGTCCAATAGTAGATCTGGCTGGTATTGCTAACACTGGGTGCTGCCTTCGAGGCGGTTTCCAGTTCTACGCATTATTCCGCCGGCTTTCGCGCTGTCAAAGACCGGTTGGATTCCGAGACCGTTAATTTTCGGTTATCCAATAAGGAGTGTTATAATCAACATTTCACAATGCGGGTGCTGAATGACGCTGTTCATTGCTTGGCATTCATGTCGTGATATTAAAGAACCTTTCAGCCGACAGTAAACTCTTTCTCTTACAGGTCTATCGCCGTATTTGGGAGACGGCGTTTTTCTTTCCGTTTGGCGCGAAGCCACCATTGTCCCTATCCTTCAGCCTGGAAAGGATCGCCAACTACCTTCCAGCTGCCGCCCTATCTCCCTCACCAGTTACATTTGCAAGGTGATGGAGCGCATGATCAACGGGCGGTTGACATGGTGGCTTGGGTCTCAGAAACTTCTAGCGAACGCTCAGTTTGGCTTTCGTCGCCATCGCTCTACCGTCGACCATATGGTCTCTGTCGACGCATATTATGAATGGGTTTCTGAGAAAGTGTCAAACAGTAGCTGTGTTTTTGACCTAGAGAAAGCTTATGGCACCTGTTGGAGTGCGGACATTTTACGTACACTTCAGGCATGGAATTTACGCATTCGTCTTCCCATATCTCTTCGAGACTTTATGACGGACCTCGTCTTTCGTGTACGTGTAGACTCGGTTTTATCTAGTTTTATTCAAGAGACCGGTTTACCACAGGGCCTCTGCACTCAGTGTCACACTTTTTGCGATTGCTATTAACCCCATTGTTGATTTTATTCCACCTGGCATTTCA
This sequence comes from Deroplatys truncata, assembly GCA_030765065.1. NCBI lineage: Eukaryota > Metazoa > Arthropoda > Insecta > Mantodea > Mantidae > Deroplatys > Deroplatys truncata. Next base: position 171,870,081 of record CM060987.1, on the reverse strand, counting down.
TTGTTTGTTTTTCATTGACGATTTTGCCATTTATTGTAGTTCACGGCGGACCTGTCTGCTCGAACGCCGTCTCCAGAGCTGGAGTAACGCCAACGGCTTTAATTTCTCCGCCGAGAAATCCGTCTGTATTAATTTCTGGCGCGGGAAGGCTTTCCCTCTGCACTCTGTCCATCTTGGGTCGGATGTCCTTCCATTTGCAGACGAGGTGAAATGTTTGGGGTTGATCTTTGATCGAAAGTTGAGCTGGAATTCTCACATTTCCTTTTTAAAAGCAAAGTGTGGCGGGTCTCTTAATCTTTTACGTGTTTTAAGAGGCACATCCTGGGGAGCTGAACGGACCGTTTTTCTGCGTGTTTATCGGTCCTTGGTCCGATCCCAGCTTGATTACGGGTTCATTGTCTATTAATCGGCACGTCCATCTGTGTTTCGTCGCTTGAATGTCATTCATCATCGTGGTATAAGAGTCGCTACGGGGGCGTTACCAACTAGGCCTGTACCCAGTCTGTACGCTGAAGCTTCAGATCCTCCGCTCTCCTCCAGGCGTGAAATGCTCTTGTGCAGCTATGCATGTCGACTCTCAAGCTTGCCTGACTACTTGTCCTTCGAGTTATTTTTGAGGATTCGCTTGATCGGCAATATTTAATTAGCTCCTCTGCATTGCTCCCTCCAGGGGTTCGATTTCGACTGCTTCTTCGGCATTTGGACGTTACGCCAGCGCCGGCCCTTCCCAGGGGGGAAACCTTGGGTGAACGTCGATGTCGAATGAGACACCTTCAGTCCTTAGATCCGCGTTTATAGAACTTCAGGTAGAATTCGGAGACGTGCATTTTATATGTACTGACGGGTCTAATACTGATGTTGTAGGGTGTGCCTTTGTTTTTGGTCAACATAGTTTTACTTATCGTTTACCCGGTCAATGTTCGATTTTTACCGCCGAACTTTTTAGTATTTATCAATCCATTTTATACATTCAGCGGAACGACTGGCGGCATTGTGTTGTTTGTACCAATTCTCTGAGTGCCCTACAGAGTATTACCGCGCTGTATAATTAGCCCCCCTCGTACAGCGCATACATGACCTGCTCCACTCGCTTGGTGTCTCTGGCATCAGTGTCTCCATGTGGAATCCGGGTCATTTGTGCATCTCAGGTAAGGAGTGTGCCGACGCCGCTGTCAGATCGGCGATTTTAATACCAAGATATTTTACCTCTGATGGTCTCCACGGATTTGTTTGTTAGTTTACGTAGCCGTATCCTCTCGCTTTGGAGGGATGAGTGGACAACCCTCCGGGGGAACAAGTTGCGGAGGTTAAGCCTCTGCCGTTAGTCTGGGTTACCTCTTCTCGCTCGTGTCGTCGGGAAGAGGTACTTTTAGCTCGTCTACGAATCGGACATTGCCTTTTTAGTCATAGATACCTGCTTAGTGGTGATCCCACACCTCTGTGTGGTCAGTGCGATATGCCATTAACGGTGCGTCACATTTTAACAGTGTCAAATTTTAGCTCCATTGCGTGTTTGCATGGGTCTGCCGGTTGTCCTAGCCAACGCTTTGGCGGACGACGCGCGTGCTGTAGAATGTCTTTCACGTTTTATCAGTGACATTGGTTTTAGCCAACGCATTTGATGCGCTGAATGTGTTTTGGCTGTGTGGTTTTTTATGGTCCTTTTAATGGGGCTTCTACTCCCCAGTGGACACATGCCGCTCATGTCCCTCGCATTCTGCAGTTTTTGACACGTTTTATTTTTTTATTGACCATGCTTTTAGCGTGTTGGTGTTTTGTTTTTTAGTTTTTTGACATCGCGGTTATGTGTCCCGTTTTTTAATTATGCGGGATTTAACCCGTCTTTTATTTTTGGATTTTAAATTTTATACTTTGTAAGGGCGCTGATGATTTTAGCTGTTTAGCGCCCTTAAACCGCATCTCATCACCCCTTGGTTTCGTGCGACATCTTACGTAGATCTTGGTATGTCGGTGGAATGGAAGTCTACGATGCCTATATTTAGTATTCGCACCTGTTTTTTCTTCAATTTCTGTCCGGTTGCAGTGGTCGAATTTTGATTCACACTGATGGATATATAAGTGCACCAACGGTGTTGGGCGTGCTTATGTTCATGGAAGCGAACCCTATACATTCGGTTTTGATGATAGGACATCTATTTATGGTGCAGAGCTGTATGCGATATACCAAACCATTTTGTATGTGCGCCGTCGAAATTTGGGAGACTAATTTTGAGTGATTCCTTTAGGCACTTCAGAGGCTTCGTGTCCTGTACAGCTATCACACCATTGTTCATCGAATGCAGGATGGTCGCCATTTATTTGCGTTTCTGGCGCTAATGTGGATTGCGCTTGGACAGCTGCTCACGTTGGGTTGCCGGGGAATTGGCAGCTAAGGCGGCTACAATAGAACCCAGTGTTACAATACTCCTGGTAACGTAGGAAGACTTGAGGCTTGTGCGGAGAGCGGTTCTCTCATGTTGGCACTAGTAGTGGCTAACTCTCCGAGGAGTAAGCTTAGAGTAGTTAAGGACATTGAATATATCTGGGTAACTTCCTCGTGTATCTCGTCGTGAGGAGCTGATTTTGCCTCAGTTGCATATTGGTCACTGCAATTTTACGCGCGGTTACTTTTTGAGGGTATCCTGCTCCTATTTGCCCGCATTTTGACTAAGGGCTTTCGGTCCGTTACGTCATGCTAGTGTGTGGTTACTCTAGCACATAATAGCGACTCTGCAACTGCCGGGCAGTCTTGCAGAGCTCTTAGCGGTTGATAGGATTTTTAATTATTTGTCAAGGGTAAATTTCCAAATGCGGATTTAGTCACCTTAATACGAGGTGTTTCGTATTGATTGGTTTAGTTTTATACATTTATATTTGCGTGACTTGTGCTATATTTTATATTGATATTTATCTCTGGCTTTTCCTATGAGTTTTATATTGATTTTTAGCTTCTGCGTTTTTTATTCAGTTTTATCTGTGGACTTTGCCATGACGTTTTCTAATCATCTTTATCTCTGGCTTTTGCCATGATCCGTTTTACAAGGGCGCTAATGACCTAGCAGTTAAGCACCCTTAAGCAAAACCAAACCAGACACCGCTTAAGTTCCCCCCAGGGGCTCAGCTTATGTGAGTACGGGTTTGGCGTACCCGGGGGTTCCCGAGCCACTCATCGCCATCTTCATCACTTCATCCCCGTCCGGTCGAGGTGGGTTCGTTCTCGTGACCGGGGGACTCAAGGTAGGCTCTCGTGCGTTCTGTGCATTTCACTGTCTCCTCTCGCTATCGCTTCTTTCTTCTCTTCTACTTAAGCACATTTCGCCTCATTTACACATCTCTTTTACTTCTTCGCCGGCCTACCTTGCGTGCGAAACGCCCACGGCACTTTTAGTTTCTTTTATCTTTTTATTTAAATCCTTCGTGGACTCAGCCTGGCGGATGCCCGCGCACTGGGTCGGCAGCTGGGTGAGTGGGTAATGGCATCATCCCCACTACCCGGGGTCGTCATGTAGGGTTTGTGTTCGTATTGGCTGTTCAACTGCAGTCCCGCGGGGGGGGGCCATTGCATGAGCTTCTGACTTCTGACGGCGTTTGGATCCCTCTGTCTATGTTCTCGGATGTGTGACCCTGGGGTGAGTTTGGTATAGATAGGCCACTCAAGCCGGGGTAACGCCCGGGAAGTCAGAGCCCGAGGTCGGAGACGGTTGCAATGGCGGAGGATTTATTTCGCTATGGAGCACCCTTTCTCCATTAATACAAACAAGCGCCGAAAAGTTATTGTAACAGAAGTAGCACCGCCGACATCTGGTTGTTACTTGGTCATTTCAAGAACAGAAGGACAAACCTTTGAGAAGGTGCACCCTTTTATAATTCAGAACGGCATAGATGCTATTGCTGGTGCGGTTTAATCCTGCACTCGTCTACGGAATGGTCCCTTATTGGCACAAACTAAGTCCGATCAGCAAAGTAAGACCTTGTTGCGCGCTACGCTTCTCCACGGTTATCCCACCCGTGTCGAGAAGCACCGCACATTGAATTCCTGTCGGGGCGTCGTTACCACGCTTAGCCTCGATCGTATATCGTACGAGGATCTAGTCGAATATCTATCCGATCAAAAGGTGACAGCAGTGCATCGAGTGCAGACCAAACGCGACTGCGTATTGGTACCCACTCGTACCCTGTTTCGAACATTTGATGGCGTCGATCTGCCCACGAGCATTTCCGCAGGATACGAACGGATTTCTGTGAGGCCTTATATTCCTAGACCTCTGCGTTGTTTTAAATGCCAACGTTTTGGGCATACGCAAGTCTCATGTAAGAGTGCCGTTAACATCTGTGCAATATGTAGACAGCCCTCACACGAAGGTGCCTGTTCAACAGCCACCATTTGCGTCAATTGCAAAGGGTCACATTCTGCTTCATTTGGCGACTGTCCGCGGTATTTGGACGAGAAGGCGATCCAGGAGATCCGGGTATAGGAGAAAGTCTCCTTCACCGAAGCCCGGAGGCGTTACCATGCGCGCCAACCTTCGCTCCTGCGATCGGGAACATTCAGTTCTGTTGTTGCCTTGCCAGTACCCCGGAGGGTTGCGGAGACTCAAACTTGGACCATGACTGCATTGACCGCCACTACCATTCGGCCGTCCATTAAAGCTAGTTACCAAGCCCTATAAACCTGGTCCAAAGTCTATGAAGTCACAAGCCACAGAGAAAAAAACGAAGCAGAAACTTCGAAGAGAAGACTTATAAAGACCCTCCGCGTGTTCACAGCAAGCAGAGTTCACCTTCTCATCCTCGGATGACGCAGTCTCAGGAAGCTCCTGGGACAAGGCGCGCTCAGCGGCACCCCTCACCCATCGCCACCCAGAACCGATTGATGGCGATTGAATCGGTTTCTGGCTGTGAGCGCGTGGGCCCTCCCTTCGAGGAGGCTATGGAGTCTGACCAACTCCATACCAAAAGCTCGAGCCCAAAGGTTAAACAAAAGGTAATTTTAAGCCGCCCTTCTAAGTAGGCAGTTTATCCCTTTTTCTTAATGGCTATCCTGACCTGGAATGTACGTGGTGAACGATCGCATAGGGCGGAACTGCAACTTTTATTGCGTTCCCATTCGCCTATGGTAGTGTGTTGAGGGAGACTAAGCTTCCCCTCACGATTCTTTTGATCTCCGAGGATATACTCCGGTTCGCTACGACCTTAAAACGGAGGAGGGTACTCCTGCTTATGGAGGTGTCATGTTAGTGCGTAACGACGTTCATTTTCAACGTCTCAGTCTTACGTCCGACTTGCAAGCTGTTGCCATTAGACTGCAGTTACCCGGTTTTTTCTTTTCTGTTTGCTCTGTATATTCACCTCCATCGTCTCCCCTCGCTAACGCGGACCTTCGAGATCTCTTGTCCGCTCTCCCAACAGGAGAGAACCCCCTGTGAGGTTCGCCAAGGGCTTGTGTGGGGGGAGCTCTTCTTTCCGACATTTTTGATCAGTTCAATCTCTCTATACTCAATACACGTGAGCCTACGTTTCTTTCTGATTCTTCCTGTACATTTCCTCACTTGGACCTTGCCGTTTGCTCACTCCAGCTTGCTAGTCGTCTTCAGTGGAACGTCGTCGCTGACACCTACTCCAGCGACCATTACCCCTGCATCGTTTCTCTTCTGTCACACCACGTATAGCATTCGAGAGTACCTACCTCGATATTCACAAAAGCCGACTGGGGGTTGTATTCCGGCGTCGTGCATTTTGACGACCAGTCCTTCACCGACATTAACCAACTAGTGCAGTACGTTACGTCTACGATTTTCTCTGCCGCCGAACGCGCAATACCCCGTTCATCCTCTCAACCTCTGTGAATGCCTGTTCCATGGCGGAACGAGGATTGTCGGGACGCCGTTCGTGCCCGTAGAACTGCAGTTAGGGTGTTTCGGCGTCACCCTACACTTGATAATTTGGTGACTTTTAAACAAACGCGCCCCAGGGTTCGTCGCATTATTTAGGATAGCAAGAAGGCATCGTGGACTCGTTTTGTCGAGTCTTTTAATCGCTTTACGCCTTCATCTGTTTGGAATAAACGTCGTCGCTTCTCTGGTAAAGTGTTGCATTGCACTATTTCTGGCCTTCAGGTTTCTAATGCCAGCATAGTGGATCCGGCTGCCATCGCTAACACTCTGGGTGCTGTCTTTGAGGCGGTTTCTAGTTCAGACCGTTATTCCGCCGGCTTTCGCTCTATCAAATACCGGGTGGATTCCGCACCATATAATTTTCGGTCTGCTAATACTGAGTGTTATAATGAACTTTTCACAATGAGGGAGCTGGAGCACGCTCTTCATTGCTCTAGGCACTCCGCTCCTGGGCCGGACAGCATTCATGTCCTGATGTTAAAGAACCTTTCAGCCGACAGTGAACTCTTTCTCTTACAGGTCTATAACCGTATTTGGCAAGACAGCCTTTTTCACTAGTTGCATTTGCAAGGTGATGGAGCGCATGCTCAACGGGCGGTGGCTTGAGTCTCAGAAACTTCTAACGAACGCCCAGTGCGGATTTCGTCGCTATCGCTCTACCGTCGACCATCTGGTGTCCTTGTCGACGCATATTATGAATGGATTTCTGAGAAAGTGTCAAACCGTGGCTGTGTATTTTGACCTGGAGAAAGCTTATGACACTTGTTGGAGGAGCGGCATTTTACGTACACTTCACGCATGGAATATCCGCGGTCGTCTTCCCATATTTTTTCGGGAGTTTATGACGAACCGCGTCTTTCGTGTACGTTTGGGCTCGGTTTTATCTAGTCGTTTTATTCAAGAGAACGGAGTACCGCAGTACTTAGTGTCACTTTTTGCGATTGTATTCCACCTGGCATTTCATCGTCGCTTTTTGTTGACGATTTTGCCATTTATTGCAGTTCACGGCGGACCTGTCTACTCGAACGCCGTCTCCAGAGCTGTATCGACGGTCTCTACGCCTGGAGTAACGCCAACGGCTTTAATTTCTCCGCCGAGAAATCCGTATGTATTAATTTCTGGCGCCGGAAGGCTTTCCCTCCGCCCTCTCTCCATCTTGGGCCGGAGATACTTCCGTTTGCAGACGAGGTGAAATTTTGGGGTTGATTTTTGATAGGAAGTTGTGTTGGACTTCGCACATTTCCTTTTTAAAAGCTAAGTGTACCGTTCTCTTAATCTTTTACGTGTTTTAAGTGGCACATCCTGGGGAGCTGATCGGACCGTCCTACATCTTTATCGTTCTTTGGTCCGATCCAAGCTTGATTACGGGTGCATTGTTTATTCGTCGGCGCGTCCATCTGTATTACCTCGATTGAATGCCATTCACCATCGTGGGATAAGAGTCGCTACTGGGGCCTTTCCAACCAGCCCTGTACCTAGCCTATATGCTGAGCCTGCAGAGCCTCCGCTGTCCTTCCGGCGTGAGATGTTCTTGTGCAGCTATGCCTGTCGACTCTCCGGCTTGCCTGATCACCCGTCCTTCGCGCTATATTTTGAGGATTCGCTTGATCGCCAATATGCAATTAACTCCTCTGCATTGCTCCCTCCAGGGGTTGGATTTCGACTGCTACTTCGGCATTTGGACGTTACGCCAGCGCCGGCCCTTCCACGGGGAGAAAGGAGTTTTCCTCCATGGTCGCGCGCTGAGGCCCACTGTCACCTTGGGTTAACTTCGATGCCGAAAATTGAGACCCCTGCTTCCGTCCTAAGATCCGCTTTTTTAGAACTACAGGCGCAGTTCGGGGACTCATTTTATGTATACCGATGGGTCTAAAACTGATGGCGGACTAGGATTTGCCTTTGTTTTTGGTGCACAGAGTTTTACTTTTCGTTTACCTGGACAATGTTCGTTTTATACCGCCGAACTTTTTAGTATATATCAATGTGTTTTATACATTCAGCGGCACGTCCTACGGCGCTGTGTTGTTTGTACAGACACTCTGAGTGCCCTTCAGAGTATTCAGGCGCTGTATAGTTACCACCCGCTCGTACAGCGCATCTATGACCTGCTCCACTCGCTTGGTGCTTATGGCATCAGCGTCTCCTTCGTGTGGATTCCAGGTCATGTGGGCATCTCAGGCAAGGAGTCTACCGACGCCGCTGCGAAATCGGTCATTTTATTACCCAGATGTTTTACCTGAGTTGTACCTTTCTCGGATTTTTATGTTGTTTTACGTTACCTTATCCTCTCGCGCTGGCGCGATGAGTGGGCGGCTCTTAGGGGGAACAAGTTGCGGGAGGTTAAACCTCTTCCGTTACTCTGGGGTACCTCTTCTCGTCGGGAAGAGGTACTTTTATCTCGTTTACGAATCGGACATTGTCTTTTTAGCCATGGATACCTGCTCAGTGGTGACCTCGCACCACTCTGTGAGCAGTGTGATGCGCCCTTAACGGTGCGTCACATTTTAGCAGTGTCAAGTTTTATCTCCGCTGTGCGTTCGTGTTGGTATGCCTGTTGGCCTAGCAACGTTTTGGCAGACGACGCTTGCTGTAGAATGTCTTTTACGTTTTATCAGTGACATTGGCTCTAGCCGACGCATATGATGCGCTGAGCGTCTTTTGACTGTGATTTTATATTGTCTTTTTAATGGGGCATCTCTCCCCCAATGGAGATTTGGCGCTCGTGTCCCTCGCATTCTACAGTTCTTGACACGTTGTTTTACTCTTATTGACCATGCTTTTAGTGTGTTCGTTTTTGGTATTTGGTGTTTTGTTTTTGTTTTTTACCTTTGGACATCGCGGGTTTTGTGTGCGGTTTTTTATCGGAGTTTTATTTTTGGACTGTACCTTTTATACTTTGTAAGGGCGCTGATGACCTTAGCTGTTTAGCGCCCTTAAACCGCATCTCAGCATCATCACACCGCTTAAGTTAGTCCGTATCTATATTTGCAACGTTCTTTTTTGTTCTTTTTTCTGGCTATCCATAACACTTATGCATATTGTGTGTCTGTTGTTTCAGTGCTGAAACCCCGCAACCAAAAAGACCCGAGCAAAACGCAAACTTCGAATCAAAGATGCAGACCTCGCACAGCAACCCAGCAGCGACAACCCTGCAGAATAGAACCAACCCCGAGCAGTTTTGAGCCCTCTGTCAGACTTCGGCAATTCGCAGCAAACCAGATTCGTGTGTGGGCTTTTCACCAGTCGGCGAACCACCTGTTGGCCACCATTGCAAAACGTTGGTAGCGCAACGCGCTGGTCCTGGGTACGTCAGAGTGGCACTAACTGGTCGAAGCTGTACCTAAGATTAACAAACGCTTGTATGACCTGCAGGGTCGGCTACAAGATTAGAAGTTTAGCAACAGCATCACCATTTTGTTCAAAAACGTGTTTGTAAAGCCGTAAGTCATCTTCACAGACCTTCAAGGTTCCTCCGTCACGCTCAACCACCAGGCTTGCAGCGAATCATTACCGATATGTATCACAAAGAGAAAGAACAAATGGACGTACAGTATCAAACCATGGCATACAAGTACATATTTCACAACCACGCCTCCAATGTTCCCTTGGATAACAAATTTTACCCAGTACGCCGAGTATATACGGTGCGCAAATTTTAGAAGATTCCTGGAGGTGGGCCATTTCCTCAAGCCGCCTTCGCACTATATGCATCATAGAAAATCAACCCTAGTGCGCATGTATTTCTATCCGTGTTCCACTCCTTCCGCACTCAGTAACCTCCTCCTCGTCCTTTCGCAACACATCCTGGGCTTTACCCCAACACGGTATGCAGATATTACCTGTCAGTGTACTGCGAAGGCATTAAGGTGTTAAAAACTACGAAGTTTAAAGGACATCCCGAAAAGAACGCCCCTTGTGCACTTCGTTTCATCGATGACACTATGGCAAACCCCTTTCAAAGTTCATAGCTACGAAATTTTTTTTCTAACATCTGTTTCAAGGATATCCATTTCAAATCTGACTCGTGGCTTTCCAGCGACAGCGATGAAGGTCGTGGTAGTGATGAAGGAAAAATCCAATCGGTTGATCAATGATTCCGATTTGTTGCCGCAAGGGGGTTTATACAACAGTTTCTATGAACAATACATATCCGCAGCTAAAATGCAGCAAATGATAAACAAAAACCCAATGTGCTACGGTAGATGCTTAACGGCACATTTGGTTTGTGCTATATTATACCCGATATACACAGTGATGGTATGTTTAGGTCGGTGAAAACAGAGTTATGGTCCAAGATGACGATGGCGACACTAAGCTATTTTAAAAGCAACGTTTGGTGGTAAAGCCTACTCCCCCAGTGGACTTGTCTTTTGCCGGATATACAAGTTTTTCCCACCAGTTTTCCTGCGGTTCTCCTTCCTGTGTGATATCTCTGCCAATTAGCGCTTCCGACTGATGTTGCGGAATGCTTTTCAACGGACTTTACCGCTGTTTTCCTGTATGATAACTCCTAATTTCCTGCTAATGCGGATATGAAGTCAAGTAACATATATATTAATCGCAAGCCTCTGTGCATCAGGTGCGAAGTTCGCTGTTTTCAAGATCTCTACAAACTTCGCCAGCAAAAACAAGATATTCACTACAACTACGTCAATTGACGTATATGACTCTCGAGTGCTTCTCTGTGCTGCTCAAGTTTCTACAGAACCAAAGACTCATCCAAGTTTTCCTGCCTCAGGAACGGCAAGTACTTCTTGAAGACGCAAACGCCATATTTTTACGCTATCCTGTAAACGTGGACGTCGTGTGGCAGGAACTACCCATTTACTTCCAACGCATTTGCGCACCATACAGTGAGTGCATACGCCACTACAACCTACCTTCTCAAATAACTCACTAGAACGGTCCACCTACGTTCATTAAAAACTGCCTTATTTGTGCAAGAAGTGAAACGTGACGGTAAACGTCCTTAGCCATCTAGAAGAGCTCTCGAACAACACCCACATTCTCAGCGTTGCTGCGCTGGAACAAAACTTCGCATACACCGTGCTAGGCGTCAGATTCCTCGCCACCATGTACGGCTCCAGAGCGGTCAAAACTGACGAAGAAACCGAAGTCTTTATACCTGCGAGATTCGGAAAGGGTACTCCGTTACCCATTCAACAATTTAGCACATTATATCCTACGTCGATGGGATCTGTAAGAAGGTCCATGGTGCGGTGTTTGGCGCTTCCGCTAACTGACTGATGTGCTGAGCTTGGTGCGTTGTCATTAAATTTAATTATTTTGGTTATGTTGACGTCACGTAGAGTATGGCGACGCTTTAGTGGTCGTACCGCGGCTGTCGCTAAACTATCAGGCCCCATGCACTGGCCTGGACCATGGTAATATTTAAGCCAGACATTGTACGCGCTGTTTGCACATACTATGTGGGCAAAACATATTTAAGCAGTAAAGGAGCAGTTATTTTGTGAAGTATATATATGTTTTCTACTACAACAAAATCTGACGATACTTACTTCTCTTTTATTCGATTCTCTCGAAGCTGTAGAGGTGTGGCGTTTGATTATTGCCCTTCGACTCTTTTCCGTTGTACAACAGGTAGTACCTTTCTGAATTGATTTTTCGGAGTTGTGCAGCAGTCAAGGCTTCGAACCTTTTATGTAGGAGTAGCTCTCGATTTCCTATAATTGCAAAAATTCCTCTCCCCCATTTAGTTATGGTGGCTAAGAGAGATTCTAGCCGGTACTTCTTCCCTTCCACTAATTCCTTAGCAGTGATCGGCCTGGCTCCGGCATGGGAAGCACATCCTAAATTGTAGAGCACGGTGAACGTGTCCAAGGATCCCTCGATGGCGGCGGCGGAGTTGTCGCTGTGTGCCATGGCGATGTGACGGTAGTTGTAGAACACCAGAAAACATTCTGTGAGTAATGGAGGCGCTATACGCTGTATATATTAGCGTACTTACGTAATACGTGATGTGAACGTGTTAGGTTATCCGTAAGCAAGCGGTAATTATGTGTCGTGTGCATGATCACGTCATTCTGACGTGATAATCATGTTTCGCGTGCGTGATCATTTGAAGCTCTTAGCTGGTTGTGCAAGTAAAATCGTATTTCGCAATAGTCTTTAGGAGGGGTGCATCTGATATATTCCGTGGACTTAGAATAGCACATGTTCTCCACGTCGTGTTTTACGCTTTGTAAGTATTTATCATAGGCTATAATTGGATTGTTTTACTTCGGTAACCTCTTTTGATCGATGATAAAAAATATCGTTGACAATAGGATAGAGTTTAATTAAAGTTTTCCATTCTTCTTCGATTAAAGATGTGCTGATTGAGTCGTTTCCTTGATATTGTTTTACTATAATGTTAGGAGTTCCAAATACATATTTAACATTAATTTTAATTCTTCATTTAGGTTTACATCCCATTTTACTATTCTTTTTTACGACTTATCGATAAGGGTAACACACGTAAGTATATTTTTCCAATCTGATAAGTTAAGAATAATTCCACGATTTTCACCATATTTAGCACTAATGATACTCAGTTCGCAGGGAATTTGTGCGGAAAATCCTACACTGAGAAACTTTTTTTGTGATCGATTTAAAAAGTAGACGTTGCTTCTAATGCCGATTAAAGATGACTGTTTACCGTCCTCCTCTAGTTTGAGCTTCTTAGAGTCTAGCTTTTTAACGCTAAAATGAAAATAAAAAGCTATGTCAGATGTAGGATTTGAACCCGCTCTCTCCTTTCGGAGAATTAGATGTTAAGTCTAACTCCTTAGACCGTTCGGGCAATCTGACTATAAATAAGCACATACCGTATCTCCGTTGTTGACACGGCAAAAGGAAGAAGCACACTGCGTGACGGTCTTGCTGCCAGGTTGTTTTAAGTACTCTTAAGGTGCGTTCTAAAACAAATTATTGATGTACACGTCATAAGGAATGCAGTTTAACGATTATTCGTGCTTTAACTCGTGAGGCAGATGTGAGTCGTTTGGCTTAGGATCGCATGGATATGCGTTTCTTTTATTAACGGTATGAGCGTACCATTCGGCAAGATTTAACACGTTTCTTTGAACATAATTAAGAGTTTATATTCTATGACAAGGATACATACAAGACGAAGTTATTAATGATTCGTCGTTTAATTCGAATTCTTTTATATTACTTACGGTTCTATTTGTATTTTTACGAAGAAATGCTGTTCTTTGTTCTCCTTTAGTGAAAATGACAGTGAAAAGATCTACGTTGCGATTGAGTATGGAAGAAAGTTGATCGTAGTCAACATCACCATCGTTCCATTGTAAACCGTGAATTTTTGAACTAATTTTTTTATTAATAGAAATAGTTTTATGAAATAACAAGCGTTCATCGTGAGGTGGTTTAAAGACCCAAGTCAGCACTTCACGACCTAAGCCGCATATAGAAAGCTCTTTGAGTACATATTCAAGTTCATTATTTATTAAAACGTTAAAATAAACAAAACCAGTTCCCTGCAGACATGTTTCTTGGTTTGTTTTCAAATTAACACAAGTAGAAATAACTAGTGTACTTGCCGTATATTAAAGATGTGCACGTTTGTAGTAGTACTTCCGCATTTGTTGGAAAAGCATACATCTTTGTATATTAACGATGTGCAGGTTTGTAGAGGCACTGTAGTCGTAGTTCCGCATTTGTTGAAAAAGCATACATCTTTAAGTTTTTAGGATGAGATTGTCGTATGTATAATCAGATATTCTAAATTTAGAGTAAAACTTTCGAAGGGATAAATTACAACACCTATGTATAGCACAAGCAATTACTAATGTCCGCATGTAGAGCTAATAGAGCTTTGTAATCTTCGATTACCGCAATTCCAATTATTTCTGCCCCCCCAAAGGCTCACCTTATGTGAGTACGGGTTTGGCGTACCCGGGGTTCCCGAGCCTTTCATCGCCATCATTATCCTTCCACCCTCGTCCGGTCGAGGTGGGTTCGTTCTTGTGACCGGGGGCTCATGTAGGCTTTCGTGCGTTCTGTGCATTTCATTACATAACGCCCCCGCCATCGTTTCTTCTATTTAAGTATATTTCGCACCAGGTCCATTCATTTACACATCCTTTTTCCTTCTTCGCCGGCTTCCCTTGCGTGCTAAACGCCCACACACATTGTTTCTTTTACCCTTTTATTTTACTCCTCCGTGGACACAACCTGACGGATACCCGCGCACTGGGTGCGCAGCTGGGTGAGTGGGTAATGGCGTCATTCGCACCACCCGGGGTAGTCGTGTAGGGTATGTATTCGTATCCGCTGTTCAACTGCAGTCCCACGGGGGGCCATTGCATGAGCTGCTGACTTCTGACGGCGATTGGGTCCTTCTGTCTGTTCAGGGAGGTGTGACCCTGGGGTGAGTTTGGTATAGATAGGCCACTCACCCTAACCGGTGTAACACCCGGGAAGTCAGAGCCTGAGGTCGGAGACGGTTGCAATGGTGGAGGATTTCTTTCGCTTGGAGCCCCTTTTTTTCCATTCAAACAAGCGTCGACAAGTTTTTGTAACAGAAGTAGCACCACAGACAACTGGTTGTTACTTGGTCATTTCAAGAACAGAGGAAGGACAGTTTTGAGAAAGTGAACCCTTTCATATTCAGAAGGGCATTGATGCTATTGCTGGTGCGGTTCAGTCCTGCACTCGTCTGCGGAATGGTTCCTTATTAGCACAAACGAAGTCTGATCAACAAAGTAAGACCTTGTTGCGCGCTACGCTTCTCCACGGTTATCCCATCCGTGTTGAGAAGCACCACACATTGAATTCCCGTCGGGGCGTCATTACCACCCCTAGCCTCGATGGTATGTCGGACGATGAACTTGTAGACTATCTTTCAAACCAAAAGGTGACAGCAGTGCATCGAGGCAGGCCAAACGCGACGAAGTATTGGTACCCACTCGTACCGTTTTTATAACATTTGATGGCGTCGATCTGCCCACGAGCATTTCAGCAGGGTACAAACGCATTGCGGGGAGGTCTTATATTCCTAGACCTCTGGGTTGTTTTAAATGCCAACGTTTTGGGCATACGCAAGTCTCGTAAGAGTGCCTTTACCATCTGTGCCTCATGTAGCCAGCCCTCACACGAAGGTACCTGTTCAACTAACTGCGTCTATGTTAACTGCAAAGGGTCTCATTCTGCGTCTTTTGCCGACTGTCCGCGGTACTTGGACCAGAAGGCGATCCAGGAGATCCGGGTAAAGTAGAAACTCTCCTTCGCCGAAGCCCGGAAGCGTTACCATGCACGCCAACCTTCGCTCCTACGATCTGGCACATTTAGTTCTGTTGTTGCCTCCCCAGTACCCCCAAAAGGATGCCGAAACAGACCTGCACCATGACTGCATTGACCGCCACTGCCATCCGGCCGTCCATTTCTGGCACTGTTATCAAGCCATCAAAAGCTGGTCCCAAGGTACTGAAGTCGCAAGGCGCTGAAAAGAGGCCAAAGCAGAAATTTCGGAGAGGTTTTCTGAAAGACCCTCTGCGTGCGCGCGGTAAGAAAAGTTCACTTTCTCCTCCTCGAAGGTCGCAGACCAAGCTTCGCCCTAACGATGCGTTTGATCTCCGAGAGTATACTGCCGTTCCCTACGACCTTGAACGGAATGAGGGTACTCCTGCTCATGGAGGTGTCATGTTATTAGTGCGTAACGACGTTCATTATCAAACCCTCGCTCTTACGTCCACTTGAAAGCTGTTGCCGTTCAGCTTCAATTACCCGACCTTTTCTTTTCTTTTTGCTCTGTGTATTCACCTCCATCGTCTCCCCTCGCACACGCTGACATTCGAGGACTCGTGTCCGCTCTCCCAATACCATTTATTCTGTTGGGAGATTTTTACGCCCATCACCCCAGTGGGTTTCGCCAAGAGCTTGTGCGTGGGGAAGTCTTCTTTCCGACATTTTTGAACAATTCAACCTCTATCATCCATTCCGGTGAACCTGCTTTTCTTTCTGACTTCTGGCACATTCACTTGGACCTTGCGTTAGCTCACTCCAGCTTGCTAGTCTGCAGTGGAACGTCGTCGCTGACACCTACTCCAGCGACCATTACCCCTGCATCGTTTCTCTGTTGTCTCACCACATCCAGCATTCCAGAGTACCTACCTGGATATTCCGAAAAGCCCAGTGGAGATTGTATTGCAGCCTCGTGCATTTTGAGGATCAGCCCTTCGTCGACATTAACCAACTAGTGCAGCACCTTACGTCTACGATTTTCTCCGCCGCCGAACGTGCAATTCCCCGTTCATCCTCTCAACCTCGGCGCCCGCTTTTCCGTGGTGGAACGAGGATTGTCGGGACGCCGTTCGTGCCGTAGAACTGCACTTAGGGTGTTTCGGGGACACCCTACGCTTGATAATTTGGTGACTTAAGCAATCGCGCGCCAGGGCTCGTCGCATTATACACCCCCTCAGGGGCTCACCTTATGTGAGTACGGGTTTTTGGCGCACCCGGGGGTTCCCGAGCCAATCATCGCCACATTCATCCCCTCACCCCCATCCGGTCGCGGTGGGTTCTTCAAGTGACCGGTGGACCCAAGGTAGGCTCTCGTGCGTTCTTTACATTCCATTCATACCGCACCTCACCGTCGTTTCTTTCTTCCCTTATCACTTTCCGGCCATTTCGCACCACGACATTCGCATATCTCTCTTTTTCTTCCCCGCCGGCCTACCTTGCGTGCGAAACGCCCACACAGTTTTAGTTTCTTTTATCTTTTTATTTAAATCCTCCGTGGACACAGCCTGACGGATACCCGCGCACCGCGTGCGCAGCTGGGTGAGTGGGTAATGGCGTCATCCCCACCACCCGGGGTCGTCATGTAGGGTTGGTGTTCGTATCCGCTGTTCAACTGCAGTCCCGCGGGGGGGCCATTGCATGAGCTGCTGGCTTCCGACGGCGATTGGGTCCCT
Organism: Deroplatys truncata; assembly: GCA_030765065.1. Lineage (NCBI taxonomy): Eukaryota > Metazoa > Arthropoda > Insecta > Mantodea > Mantidae > Deroplatys > Deroplatys truncata. The sequence continues at coordinate 171,853,247 of CM060987.1, read as the reverse complement.
CTGTCTATGTTCTGGGAGGTGTGACCCTGGGGTGAGCTAGGTATAGATAGGCCACTCACCCAAGCCGGGGTAACGCCCGGGAAGTCAGAGCCCGAGGTCGGAGACGGTTGCAATGGTGGAGGATTTTTTTCGCTATGGAGCACCCTTTCTCCATTGTTAACAACAAGCGCCGCAAAGTTTTTGTAACAGAAGTAGCACCGCCAACAGCTGGTTGTTACTTAGTGATTACCCGTACAGAGGAGGGACAATCATTCGAGAAGGTGAACCCTTTTATTATCCAGAAGGGCATTGACTCAATTGCTGGTCCGGTTCTTTCCTGCACTCGTCTTCGTAATGGTTCGTTGCTAGTTCAAAGCAAATCCGAGGCACAAAGTACGTCCTTGTTGAGCGCCACGCTTCTCCACGGTTATCCTATCCGTGTTGAGAAGCACCGCACCTTGAATTCTTGTAGAGGCGTTGTCACCACGCATAGCCTCGATGGTATCTCTGACGAAGACCTGGTGGAATATCTTGCAGACCAGAGGGTGACAGCGGTTCATCGAGTGCAGGCCAAACGCGACGGCGTGTTGGTACCCACTCGTACCCTGTTTATTACATTTGATGGCGTCGATCTGCCCACGAGCATTTCCGCAGGGTACGAACGGATTTCTGTGAGGCCTTATATTCCTAGACCTCTGCGTTGTTTTAAATGCCAACGTTTTGGGCATACGCAAGTCTCATGTAAGAGTGCCGTTAACATCTGTGCAACCTGTAGCCAGCCCTCACACGAAGGTACCTGTTCAACAGCCCCCGTCTGCGTTAATTGTAAAGGGTCTCATTCTGCTTCGTTTGCCGACTGTCCGCGGTACTTGGACGAGAAGGCGATCCAGGAGATCCGGGTAAAGGAAAAACTCTCCTTCGCTGAAGCCCGGAGGCGTTACCATGCGCGCCAACCTTCACTCCTGCGATCTGGCACATTTAGTTCTGTTGTTGCCTCGCCAGTACCACGCGTAGATGCCGAAACTCAGACCTGGACCTTGACTGGATTAACCGCCACTACCATCCGGCCGTCTATTAAGGCTACAGTTACCAAGCCGTATAAACCTGGTCCCAAGTCAATGAAGTCGCAAGCCGTTGAAAAGAAGCCCAAGCAGAAATTACGTAGGGAAGATTTTTTGAAAGACCCTCCGCGTGCGCGCGGTAAGAAAAGTTCACCTTCTCCTCCTCGGAGGTCGCTGTCCCAGGAAGGTCCTGGGACAAGCCGCGCTCAGCGGCACCCTTCACCCATCGCCACCCAGAACCGATTCACGGCGCTTGAATCGGTTTCTGGCACTGAGCGCGTGGGCCCTCCCTCCGAGGAAGCTATGGAGTCTGATCAACTCCATACAAAAAGCCCGAGCCCAAAGGTTAAACAAAAGGTAATTTTAAGCCGCCCTTCTAAATAGACAGTTTATCCCCTTATTTTTAATGGCTATCCTGACCTGGAATGTACGTGGTGTACGATCGCATAGGGCGGAACTGCAGCTTTTATTGCGTTCCCATTCACCTATGGTCGTATGTTTGCAGGAGACTAAACTTCGCCCTCACGATCCTTTTGATCTCCGAGGATATACTCCGGTTCGCTACGACCTTGAACCGGAGGAGGGTACTCCTGCTCATGGTGGTGTCATGATTTTGGTGCGTAATGACGTTCATTTTACACCTGTCACACTTACATCTGACTTGCAAGCTGTTGCCGTTCGCCTTCACTTACCCGGCTTTTTGTTTTCTGTTTGCTCTGTGTATACACCTCCATCGTCTCCCCTCGCTCCCGCGGACATTCGATCTCTCCTGTCCGCTCTCCCAACACCATTTCTTCTGTTGGGAGATTTTAATGCCCATCACCCACTATGGGGTTCGCCAAGGGCTTGTGCGAGGGGAACTCTTCTTTCCGACATTTTTTATGAGTTCGATCTTTCCATCCTCAATACAGGTGCACCTACTTTTATTTCTGATTCTTCTGGTACATTTTCTCACCTGGACCTTGCAATTTGCTCACTCCAGCTTGCACGTCGTCTTCAGTGGAACGTCGTCGCTGACACCTACTCCAGCGACCATTACCCCTGCATCGTTTCTCTTCTGTCGCACCACGTACAGCATTCCAGAGTACCTACCTGGATATTCGCTAAAGCCGACTGGAGCTTGTATTCCAGCCTCGTGCATTTTAACGACCAGCCCTTCTCCGACATTAATCAACTAGTGCAGCACCTTACGTCTATTATTTTCTCAGCCGCCGAACGTGCAATACCCCGTTCATCCTCCCAACCTCGGCGGCCACCTGTTCCGTGGTGGAACGAGGATTGTCGGGACGCCGTTCGTGCCCGTAGGACTGCACTTAGGGTGTTTCGGCGCCACCCTACACTTGATAATTTGGTGACTTTTAAACAATCGCGCGCCAGGGCTCGTCGCATTATTCAGGATAGCAAGAAGGCATCTTGGGCTCGTTTTGTCGAGTCTTTTAATCGTTTTACGCCTTCATCCGTTGTTTGGGATAAACTTCGTCGCTTCTCAGGTAAAGTGTCACATTGTACTGTTTCTGGCCTTCAGGTTTCTAATGCCACCATAGTGGATCCGGCTGCCATCGCTAACACTCTGGGTTCTGCCTTTGAGGCGGTTTCCAGTTCTGACCATTATTCCGCCGGCTTTCGCTCTATTAAAGACCGGCAGGATTCCGCATCATATACTTTTCGGTCTGCTAATGATGAATGCTATAACGAACTATTCACAATGAGGGAGCTGGAGCACGCTCTTCATTGCTCTCGGCACTCCGCTCCCGGGCCGGACGGCATTCATGTCCTGATGTTAAAGAACCTTTCAGCCGACAGTAAACTATTTCTCTTACAGGTCTATAACCGTATTTGGCAAGACGGCATTTTTCCTTCCGTTTGGCGCGAAGCCACCATTGTCCCTATACTTAAGCCTGGGAAGGATCGCCAACTACCTTCCAGCTACCGCCCTATCTCCCTCACCAGTTGCATTTGCAAGGTGCTGGAGCGCATGATCAACGGGCGGTTGACATGGTGGCTTGAGTCTCAGAAACTTTTAGCGAACGCTCAGTGCGGATTTCGTCGCTATCGCTCTACCGTCGACCATCTGGTGTCCCTGTCGACGCATGTTATGAATGGATTTCTGAGAAAGTGTCAAACCGTGGCTGTGTTTTTTGACCTGGAGAAAGCTTATGACACTTGTTGGAGGGGCGGCATTTTACGTACACTTCACGATTGGAACTTCCGCGGTCGTCTTCCCATATTTCTTCGGGAGTTTATGACGGACCGCGTCTTTCGTGTACGTGTGGGCTCGGTTTTATCTCGTCGTTTTATTCAAGAGAACGGAGTACCGCAGGGCTCTGTACTCAGTGTCACACTTTTTGCGATTGCTATCAACCCCATTGTTGATTGTATTCCACCTGGCATTTCATCGTCCCTTTTTGTTGACGATTTCGCTATTTATTGCAGTTCACGGCGGACCTGTCTACTCGAACGCCGTCTCCAGAGCTGTATCGACCGTCTCTACGCCTGGAGTAACGCCAACGGCTTTAATTTCTCCGCCGAGAAATCCGTCTGCATCAACTTTTGGCGCCGGAAGTATTTCCCTCCGCCCACTCTCCATCTTGGGCCAGGGATACTTCCGTTTGCAGACGAGGCGAAATTTTTGGGGTTGATTTTTGACAGGAAGTTGTGTTGGACCTCGCACGTTTCCTTTTTAAAAGCAAAGTGTGACCGTTCTCTTAATCTTTTACGTGTTTTAAGTGGCACATCCTGGGGAGCTGATCGGACCGTCCTTCTTCGCCTTTATCGCTCTTTGGTCCGATCCAAGCTTGATTACGGGTGTATTGTTTATTCGTCGGCACGTCCATCTGTGTTACGTCGATTGAATGCCATTCACCATCGTGGCATAAGAGTCGCTACAGGGGCCTTTCCAACTAGCCCTGTACCCAGTCTGTACGCAGAAGCTGCAGAGCCTCCGCTGTCCTTCCGGCGTGAGATGCTTTTGTGCAGCTATGCTTGTCGACTCTCAAGCTTGCCTAACCACCCGTCCTTCGATGTATTTTACGAGGATTCGCTTGATCGCCAATATTTTGTTCGCTCCTCTGCATTGCTCCCTTCAGGGGTTCGATTTCGACTGCTACTTCGGCATTTGGACGTTACGCCAGCGCCGGCCCTTACCCGAGGGGAAACGCGCTTTCCTCCATGGTCGCGCGCTGAGGCCCACATCCACTTTGGGCTAACGTCGATGCCGAAGAATGAGACCCCTGCTTCAGTCCTTAGATCCGCATTTTTAGAACTTCAGGCAACATTCGGAGAGTGTAATTTTCTTTATACTGATGGGTCTAAGACTGATGTTGGAGTAGGATGTGCCTTTGTTTTAGGTGCGCATAGTTTTACTTTTCGTTTACCCGGGCAATGTTCGATTTATACCGCCGAACTTTTTAGTATCTATCAATGTGTTTTATACATTCAGCGGCATGTTTTACGGCGTTGTGTTGTTTGTTCGGACTCTCTGAGTGCCCTTCAGGGTATTAACGCGCTGTACTCTTACCACCCCCTCGTACAGCGCATTCATGACCTGCTCCATTCGCTGGGTGCCTCTGGCATCAGCGTCTCTTTTATGTGGATTCCAGGTCATGTGGGTATCTCAGGGAATGAGTCGGCCGACGCCGCTGCGAAATCGGCGATTTTATTACCCAGATTTTTTACTTCTGTTGTTCCCTCGTCAGATTCGTGTGTTATTTTACGTCGCCGCATCCTCTCGCGCTGGCGCGATGAGTGGACGGCCCTCCGGGGGAACAAGTTGCGGGAGGTTAAACCTCTTCCGCTAGTCTGGGCTACCTCTTCCCGTGCTTCTCGTCGGGAAGAGGTACTTTTAACACGCCTTCGTATCGGACATTGCCTTTTTAGTCATAGATACCTGTTAAGTGGTGATCCCGCACCTGTGTGTGGTCAGTGTGACGTGCCCTTAACGGTCCGTCACATTTTAACCGAGTGTCAAGTTTTAGCTCCACTGCGCGTTCGCGTGGGTCTGCCTGTTGGCCTAGCCAACGTGTTGGCAGACGACGCGCATGCTGTAGAATGTCTTTTACGTTTTATCACTGACATTGGTTTTAGCCGTCGCATTTGATGCGCTGAGCGCCTTTTAGCTGTTTGATTTTATATTGTTAGTTTTAATGGGGCCCTTCTCCCCGGACAAAAGGCGCTCATGTTCCTTGCATTCTACAGTTCTTGACACGTTTTATTCTTTTAGTGACCATGATTTTAGTGTGTTGGTTTTACAGATATATTTATTGTTATTCTTGTTATTGTTATTATTGTTATTGTTTTTATTGTTATTGTTATTATTGTTCTTGTTTTTATTGTTATTGTTATTCTATTGTTATTTTTAACGTTTTTGACATCGCGGGTTTGTGTCCCGTTTTTTAATTATGCGGTTTTTTACCTGTTTTTTATATTGTGAGCTTATATTTTACTCATTGTAAGGGCGCTGATGACCCCAGCAGTTTAGCGCCCTTAAACCGCATTTCATCATCATCATCATCATTATTCAGGATAGCAAAAAGGCGTCGTGGACTCGTTTTGTCGAGTCTTTTAATCGCTTTGCGCCTTCATCTGTTTGGGATAAATATCGTCGCTTCTCAGGTAAAGTTTCGCATTGTACTGTTTCTGACCTTCAGGTTTCTAATGCCATCATAGTGGATCCGGCTGCCATCGCTAACACTCTTGGTGCTGCCTTTGAGGCGGTTTCCAGTTCAGACCATTATTCCGCCGGCTTTCGCTCTATTAAAGACCGGATGATTCCGCAACATACAATTTTAGGTCTGCTAATACTGAATGCTATAACGAACTTTTTACAATGAGGGAGCTGGAGCACGCTCTTCAATGCTCTAGGCACTCCGCTCCTGGGCCGGACGGCATTCATGTCCTGATGTTAAAGAACCTTTCAGCCGTCACTAGAGTATTTCTCTTACAGGTCTATAACCGTATTTGGCCAGAGGACCTTTTTCGTTCGTTTGGCGCAAAGCCCCCACTTTGTCGCTATACTTAAGCCTGGGAAGGATCGCCAACTACCTTCCAGCTACCGCCATATCTCCCTCAGCAGTTGCATTTGCAAAGTGATGGAGCGCATGCTCAACGGGAGGTTGGCATGGTGGCTTGAGTCTCAGAAACTTCTAGCGAACGCTCAGTGCGGATTTCGTCGCTATCGCTCTACCGTCGAGCATCTGGTGACCCTGTCGACGCATATTATGAATGGATTTCTGGGAAAATGACAAACCGTGGCTGTTTTTTGACCTGGAGAAAGCTTATGACACTTGTTGGAGGGGCGGCATTTTACGTACGCTTCACGCATGGAATATCCGCGGTAGTCTTCGCATATTTCTTCGGGAGTTTATGACGGACCGCATCTATCGTGTACGTGTGGGCTCGGTTTTATATAGTCGTTTTATTCAAGAGAACGGAGTACCGCAGGGCTCTGTACTTTGTGTCACACTTTTTGCAATTGCTATCAACCCCATTGTTGATTGTACTTCACCTGGCATTTCATCGTCCCTTTTTGTTGACGATTTTGCCATTTATTGTAGTTCACGGCGGACCTGTCTTCTTGAACGCCGTCTCCAGGACTGTATCGACCGTCTACGCCTGGAGTAACGCTAACGGCTTTAATTTCTCCGCCGAGAAATCCGTCTGCATCAACTTCTGGCGCCGGAAGGCTTTCCCTCCGCCCTCTCTCCATCTTGGATCGGAGGTCCTTCCATTTGCAGACGAGATGAGATTTTTGGGGTTGGTCTTTGACCGTAAGCTGAGCTGGACTTCTCACGTTTCCTTTTTAAAATCAAAGTGTAACCGTTCCTTTAATCTTTTACGTGTTTTAAGTGGCACATCCTGGGGAGCTGATCGGACCGTCCTTCGCCTTTATCGCTCTTTGGTCCCATCCAAGCTTGATTACTTGTGTATTGTTCATTCGTCGGCACGTCCATCTGTGTTACGTCGATTGAATGCCATTCACCATCGTGGCATATGAGTCGCTACAGGGGCATTTCCAACTAGCGCTGTACCCAGTCTGTACGCTGAAGCTGCAGAGCCTCCGCTGTCCTTCCGGCGTGAGATGCTTTTGTGCAGCTATGCTTGTCGACTCTCAAGCTTGCCTAACCACCCGTCCTTCGAGTTATTTTACGAGGATTCGCTTGATCGACAATTTTTCATCAGCTCCTCTGTATTACTACCTCCAGGGGTCCGATTTCGACAACTCCTTCGGCATTTGGATGTTGCGCAGCGCCGGCACTTCCTTGGGGGGAAACGCTTTTTCCTCCATGGCTGCGCGCTGAGGCCCACTATCACCTTGGGCTAACGTCGATGCCGAAGACTGACACCCCTTCAGTTCTTAGATCAGCTTTTTTAGAACTCCAGGCGAAAGTCGGGAACTTTCATTTTATATACACTGATGGGTCTAAGACTGATATTGGAGTAGGGTGTGCCTTTGTTTTTGATCAGCATAGGTTTACCTTTCGTTTACCGGAGCAATGTTCGATTTATACCGCCGAACTTTTTAGTATCTATCAGGCTATTTTATTCATCCAGCGGCGTAATTTACAGCACTGTGTTCTTTGCGCAGACTCCCTGAGTGCCCTTCAGAGTATTAACACGCTGTACACTTGCCACCCACTCGTGCAGCGTATACATGACCTTGTCCAACCGCTTGGTGTCTGGCATCCGCGTCTCCATGTGGATTTCAGGTCATGTTGGAATCTCAGGGAACGAGTCTGCCGACGCCGCTGCCAAATCGGCGATTTTATCACCCAGAAGTTTTCCTCTGTTCCCTCGTCAGATTTGTTTATTCGTTTACGTCGCCGCATCCTCTCGCTTTGGAGCGATGACTGGACGGCCCTCCGGGGAACAAGTTGCGGGAGGTTAAACCTCTCCCGTTAGTCTGGGCTACCTCTTCCCGTGCTTCTCGTCGGGAAGAGGTAATTTTAACACGCCTTCGTATCCGACATTGTATTTTTAGTCATAGGCATTTGCCCAGTGGTGACCGCGCACCACTCTGTGGGCAGTGTGATGCGCCCTAAACGGTGCGTCACATTTTAGCAGAGTGTCAAGTTTTAGCTTCGTTGCGCGATCGTGTTGGTCTGCCTGTTGTCCTAGCCAAGGTTTTGGCAGAGGACGCGCATGCTGTAGAATGTCTTACGTTTTATCACTGACATTGGCTTTAGCCGTCGCATTTGATGCGCTGACCCTCCAGGGGCTCACCTTTTGTGAGTACAGGTTAGGCGCACCCGGGGTACCCGAGCCATCCATGGCCATTTTCAGCCTTTCATCCCCGTCCGGTCGAGGTGGGTTCGTTCTCGTGACCGGGGGACTCAAGGTAGGCTCTCGTGCGTTCTGTGCATTGCATTCCACGTCGCCCCTCGCCATCGCTTTCTTCTCTTCTGTTTATGCACATTTCGCCCCACGCCCATTCATTTACACGTCTCTTTTACTTCTTCGCCGGCCTACCTTGAGTGCGAAACGCCCACACACTTTTAGTTTCTTTAAACCTTTTATGTTAATCCTCCGTGGACACAGCCTGACGGATACCCGAGCACCGCGTGCGCAGCTGGGTGGGTGGGTAATGGCTTCATCCCCACCACCCGGGGTCGTCATGTAGGGTATGTGTTCGTATCCGCTGTTCAACTGCAGTCCCGCGGGGGGCTATTGCATGAGCTGCTGACTTCCGACGGCCATTGGGTCCCTCTGTCTATGTTCTGGGAGGTGTGACCCTGGGGTGAGATAGGTATAGATAGGCCACTCACCCAAGCCGGGGTAACGACCGAGGTCGGAGACGGTGGCAATGGTGGAGGATTTATCTCGCTATGGAGCACCCTTCCTCCATTAATACAAATAAGCGCCGAAACGTTATTGTAACAGAAGTAGCACCGCCGTCATCTGGTTGTTACTTGGTCATTTCGAGAACAGAAGGACAAAACTTTGAGAAGGTGAACCCTTTTATAATTCAGAAGGGCATAGATGCTATTGCTGGTGCGGTTCAATCATGCTCTCGTCTACGGAATGGTTCCTTATTGGCACAAACTAAGTCCGATCAGCAAAGTAAGACCTTGTTGCGCGCTACGCTTCTCCACGGTTACCCCATCCGTGTTGAGAAGCACCGCACATTGAACTCCTGTCGTGGCGTCGTTACCACCCATAGCCTCGATGGTATATCGGACGAGGATCTCGTAGAATATCTCTCCGATCAAAAGGTGACTGCAGTGCATCTAGTGCAGGCCAAACGCGACGGCGTATTGGTACCCACTCGTACCCTTTTTATTACATTTGATGGCGTCGATCTGCCCACGAGCATTTCCGCAGGGTACGAACGGATTCCTGTGAGGCCTTATATTCCTAGACCTCTGCGTTGTTTTAAATGCCAACGTTTTGGGCATACGCAAGTCTCATGTAAGAGTGCCGTTAACATCTGTGCAACATGTAGCCAGCCCTCACACGAAGGTACCTGTTCAACAGCCCCCGTCTGCGTTAATTGTAAAGGGTCTCATTCTGCTTCCTTTGCCGACTGTCCGCGGTACTTGGACGAGAAGGCGGTCCAGGAGATCCGGGTAAAGGAAAAGCTCTCCTTCGCTGAAGCCCGGAGGCGTTACCATGCGCGCCAACCTTCACTCCTGCGATCTGGCACACTTAGTTCTGTTGTTGCCTTGCCAGTACCACGAGTAGATGCCGAAACTCAGACCTGGACCATGACTGGATTAACCGCCACTACCATCCGGCCGTCTATTAAGGCTACAGTTATCAAGCCGTGTAAACCTGGTCCCAAGTCAATGAAGTCGCAAGCCGTTGAAAAGAAGCCCAAGCAGATACTTCGTAGGGAAGATTTTTTGAAAGACCTTCCGCGTGCGCGCGGTAACAAAAGTTCACCTCCTCGGAGGTCGCTGTCCCAGGATGGTCCTGGGACAAGCCGCGCTCAGCGGCACCCTTCACCCATCGCCACCCAGAACCGATTCACGGAGCTTGAATCGGTTTCTGGCACTGAGCGCGTGGGCCCTCCCTCCGAGGAAGCTATGGAGTCTGACCAACTCCATACAAAAAACCCGAGCCCAAAGGTTAAACAAAAGGTAATTTTAAGCCGCCCTTCTAAATAGTCAGTTTATCCCCTTTTTCTTAATGGCTATCCTGACCTGGAATGTACGTGGTGTACGATCGCATAGGGCGGAACTGCAACTTTTATTGCGTTCCCATTCGCCTATGGTCGTATGTTTGCAGGAGACTAAGCTTCGGCCTCACGATCCTTTTGATTTCCGAGGATATACTCCGGTTCGCTACGACCTTGAACCGGAGGAGGGTACTCCTGCTCATGGAGGTGTCATGTTCTTAGTGCGTAACGACGTTCATTTTACACCTGTCACACTTACATCCGACTTGCAAGCTGTTGCTGTTCGCCTTCACTTTCCCGGCTTTTTGTTTTCTGTTTGCTGTGTATATTCACCTCCATCGTCTCCCCTCGCTCCCGCGGAAATTCGAGCTCTCCTGTCCGCTCTCCCAACACCATTTCTTCTGCTGGGAGATTTTAATGCCCATCACCCACTATGGGGTTCGCCAAGGGCTTCTGCGAGGGGAACTCTTCTTTCCGACATTTTTTATCAGTTCAATCTTTCCATCCTCAATACAGGTGCACCTACTTTTATTTCTGATTCTTCTGGTACATTCTCTCACCTGGACCTTGCCATATGCTCACTCCAGCTTGCACGTCGTCTTCAGTGGAAAATCGTCGCTGACACCTACTCCAGCGACCATTACCCCTGCATCGTTTCTCTTCTGTCGCACCACGTACAGCATTCCAGAGTACCTACCTGGATATTCGCAAAAGCCAACTGGAGCTTGTATTCCAGCCTCGTGCATTTTGACGACCAGCCCTTCTCCGACATTAATCAGCTAGTGCAGCACCTTACGTCTATTATTTTCTCAGCCGCCGAACGTGCAATACCCCTTTCATCCTCCCAACCTCGGCGACCACCTGTTCCGTGGTGGAACGAGGATTGTCGGGACGCCGTTCGTGCCCGTAGGACTGCACTTAGGGTGTTTCGGCGACACCCTACACTTGATAATTTGGTGACTTAAACAATCGCGCGCCAGGGCTCGTCGCATTATTCAGGATAGCAAGAAGGCATCTTGGGCTCGTTTTGTCGAGTCTTTTAATCGTTTTACGCCTTCATCCGTTGTTTGGGATAAACTTCGTCGCTTCTCAGGTAAAGTGTCACATTGTACTGTTTCTGTCCTTCAGGTTTCTAATGCCACCATACTGGATCCGGCTGCCATCGCTAACACTCTGGGTGCTGCCTTTGAGGCGGTTTCCAGTTCAGACCATTATTCCGCCGGCTTTCGCTCTATTAAAGACCGGCTGGATTCCGCATCATATACTTTTCGGTCTGCTAATGATGAATGCTATAACGAACTATTCACAATGAGGGAGTTGGAGCACGCTCTTCATTGCTCTGGGCACTCCGCTCCTGGGCCGGACGGCATTCATGTCCTGATGTTAAAGAACCTTTCAGCCGACAGTAAACTATTTCTCTTACAGGTCTATAACCGTATTTGGCAAGACGGCATTTTTGCTTCCGTTTGGCGCGAAGCCACCATTGTCCCTATACTTAAGCCTGGGAAGGATCGCCAGCTACCGCCCTATCTCCCTCACCAGTTGCATTTGCAAGGTGATGGAGCGCATGATCAACGGGCGGTTGACATGGTGGCTTGAGTCTCAGAAACTTCTAGCGAACGCTCAGTGCGGGTTTCGTCGCTATCGCTCTACCGTCGACCATCTGGTGTCCCTGTCGACGCATGTTATGAATGGATTTCTGAGAAAGTGTCAAACCATGGCTGTGTTTTTTGACCTGGAGAAAGCTTATTACACTTGTTGGAGGGGCGGCATTTTACGTACACTTCACGATTGGAATATCCGTGGTCGTCTTCCCATATTTCTTCGGGAGTTCATGACGGACCGCGTCTTTCGTGTACGTGTGGGCTCGGTTCTATCTAGTCGTTTTATTCAAGAGAACGGAGTACCGCAGGGCTCTGTACTCAGTGTCACACTTTTTGCGATTGCTATCAACCCTATTGTTGATTGTATTCCACCTGGCATTTCATCGTCCCTTTTTGTTGACGATTTCGCTATTTATTGCATTTCACGGCGGACCTGTCTACTCGAACGCCGTCTCCAGAGCTGTATCGACCGTCTCTACGCCTGGAGTAACGCCAACGGCTTTAATTTCTCCGCCGAGAAATCCGTCTGCATCAACTTCTAGCGCCGGAAGTATTTCCCTCCACCCTCTCTCCATCTTGGGCCAGGGATACTTCCGTTTGCAGACGAGGCGAAATTTTTAGGGTTGATTTTTGATAGGAAGTTGTGTTGGACCTCGCACGTTTCCTTTTTAAAAGCAAAGCGTGACCGTTCTCTTAATCTTTTTCGTGTTATAAGTGGCACATCCTGGGGAGCTGATCGGACCGTCCTTCTTCGCCTTTATCGCTCTTTGGTCCGATTCAAACTTGATTACGGGTGTATTGTTTATTCGTCGGCACGTCCATCTGTGTTACGTCGTTTGAATCCCATTCATCATCGTGGTATTAGAGTCGCTACAGGGGCCTTTCCAACTAGCCCCGTGCCCAGTCTTAACGCTGAGGCTGATGAGCCTCCACTGTCTTTCAGGCGTGAGATGCTCTTATGTAGCTATGCCTGTCGACTCTCCAGCTTACCCGACCACCCGTCCTTCGCGGACTTTTACGAGGATTCACTTGACCGGCAATATTTAGTTAGCTCCTCTGCTTTCCTCCCTCCAGGGGTTCGATTTCGACTGCTACTTCGGTATTTGGACGTTCCGCCAGACGCCGGCCCTTACCCGAGGGGAAACGCGTTTTCCTCCATGGTCGCGCGTTGATGCCCACATCCACCTTGGGCTAACGTCGCTGCCGAAAAATGCGACCCCTGCTTCTGTTCTTAGATCCGCCTTTTTAGAACTACAGGCGCAGTTCGGGGACTGTCATTTTATATATACTGATGGGTCTAAGACTGATGTTGGAGTTGGATGTGCCTTTGTGTCTGGTCACTGTAGTTTTAAGTTTCGTTTACCTGGACAATGTTCAATTTTTACTGCCGAACTTTTTAGCATTTATCAATCTATTTTATACATTCAGCGGCACGCCTTACAGCACTGTTTTATTTGTACGGACTCTCTGAGTGCCCTTCAGACTATTACTGCGCTGTACCATTACCACCCGCTTGTACAGCGCATACATGACCTGCTCCACTCGCTTGGTGTCACTGGCATCAGCGTGTCCTTCATGTGGATTCCAGGTCATGTGGGCATCTCAGGTAATGAGTCTGCCGACGCCGTTTCGAAATCGGCGATTTTATTACCCAGATTTTTTACCTCTGTTGTTCCCTCGTCAGATTCGTGTTATTTTACGTAGCTGCATCCTCTCGCGCTGGCGCGATGAGTGGACGGCCCTCCGGGGGAACAAGTTGCGGGAGGTTAAGCCTTTCCCGTTGCTCTGGGGTACCTCTTCTCGTTCTTGTCGTCGGGAAGGGGTAATTTTAGCTCGTCTACGGATTGGACATTGTGTTTTTAGTCATAGGTATTTGCTCAGTGGTGACCCCGCACCACTCTGTGGGCAGTGTGACGTGCCCTTAACGGTGCGTCACATTTTAACAGAGTGTAAGATTTTAGCTGCATTGCGTGCTCGTGTGAGTCTGCCTGTTGGCCTAGCCAACGTTTTGGCAGACGACACGCGTGCTGTAGAATGTGTTTTACGTTTTATTCATGACAGTGATTTTAATCTGCGCATTTAATGCGATGAGCTTCTTTTAGCGTAGTAATTTTATTCTCTAATTTTTATGGGGACTCTAACACCCAGTGGACAAAAGGCGCCCATGTCCTTCGCATTCTACAGTCCTTGACACGTTTTAATCTTTTATTGCCTATGCGTTTAGTGTGTTGGTTTTTCAGATATATTTATTATTGTTATTGTTATTATCGTTGTTATATTTATTATTGTTATTCTTTTTATTGTTATTATTGTTATTGTTATTCTATTGTTATTTTTAACTTTTTTGACATCGCGGGTTTCTGTCCCGTTTTTTAATTAAGCGGTTTTTTACCTGTCTTTTATATTTTGACCTTATATTTTACACCTTGTAAGGGCGCTGATGACCGCAGCAGTTTAGCGTCCTTAAACCGCATATCATCATCATCACGAAGGTACCTGTTCAACAGCCCCCGTCTGCGTTAATTGTAAAGGGTCTCATTCTGCTTCGTTTGCCGACTGTCCGCGGTACTTGGACGAGAAGGCGATCCAGGAGATCCGGGTAAAGGAAAAACTCCTTCGCTGAAACCCGGAGGCGTTACCATGCGCGCCAACCTTCACTCCTGCGATCTGGCACATTTAGTTCTGTTGTTGCCTCGCCAGTATCACGAGTAGATGCCGAAACTCAGAGCTGGACCTTGAGTGGATTAACCGCCACTACCATCCGGCCGTCCATTAAAGCTACTGTTACCACGCCCTATAAACCTGGTCTAAAGTCAATGAAGTCGCAAGCCGCTAGCGAGGTGTGTGTGCGGGGTGTGAAAGAGTGAAAATATGGCGAGCGAGGTATAAAAAGAAAGGAAACAGGAAGTGACGTGGAGGTTTATGATTGGAGAAAATAAGACGAGATATAATTGGTGGATAGGTGATTGGTGGAAATAAGGTGTGTGGATTTTGTAGGATGAAAAAATGTGGGAGATGGTGAGAAGAAGGTATAAAAGGGTGAAAAGTGAGGGTGGACGTTATAGATTGCAAACATGATTGTTGTGCTGACGGTATTTATGATAGCAGGGATAGCTAGCGCAGAGAAGAGCTGGGTTAGCTTTGGAAGGTGTGGGTTCGAGTTGAATGACGAGACGGGGTTTTGGAAATTGTGACAAGGATTATGAAATGTTGCCTAACTGCACATGTGTGTATAGGAAGGGAAGTG
The DNA here is from genome assembly GCA_030765065.1 of Deroplatys truncata. Taxonomy (NCBI): domain Eukaryota; kingdom Metazoa; phylum Arthropoda; class Insecta; order Mantodea; family Mantidae; genus Deroplatys; species Deroplatys truncata. The sequence goes on along the minus strand of CM060987.1, from coordinate 171,838,244 downwards.
GGTGTAGGTTTGTGTCGGGTTTGCTAAACTTGTGGACGCTTAAAAACGTGTATAATTGTTTAAAGCCGATAACGAGATGTCAGAGTGGAGGAATGATGTATGGGGGTGTGAAGATGGGTCAGCTGGAATGTCCTGAGGGGTACGTTGTGAATGCGAGTTGTGGGTGTGAAAAAGGAAAGGCGAGGGTTGAAGAAGGGTGTAAATTTTATAGAAAGCCGGTGAGGATGTATGCTGGGGTCAACAGTTCGATTCTTGTGGAGATGGTGGATTGCAGTATGTTGATGGATACGGTGGACTTGCCGAAGGGTTTGGAATTGGACTGGAAATTGACACCGGAGCAGACTGAGTTAGTGATGACTTATAGCGTAGTGAATGAGATGAATACCTACTTTTCTGAAAATTTTGTGTACATCTTTGGGGAATGCGGGAAAGGGGAGTGGCAGTTAAGAGTAGGTGGAGGGAGGAAAGTGAGTGGTAGGGTGAAGCGGGCGTCTAGGTGGACGGCGGAGGGTAATGTGAAAATAAGTTCGGAATGTAATGGAAATGGCGGGGAAACGGGAAGGGTATCGGTCAACAGCATAAGAAAATCGGTATCTGAGAGATGTAAGCAGGGGATGAATGGTATAAAGCAAAAGATGAAAAAGGAATGTGACAACAAAATGAAGCCGGTAAAGAGGCAGATTGATGAGTGGAGGAAGGGAAAAGAGAAATGTGAAGGAAGGTTGAGAGGAATGGAGGGTTTGGTGGAAAAGATGAAGAGGGAATTGGAAGAGACGAGGGAGAACGTGACGAAGCAGCAAGAGCTAGTGAGCAGAATAAAAGGCAATGTGTCTAAAATGAACGTAGAATTCGAGGCCCTAAAGCAGTTGATTGGAAAGTTGGAAAGCGCGTGTATGCGCGGAGGGGAGGAGGAGGAATTTGCTAATTATGACGAAGACAAATGGAGGATGAGGATGGCGGAGGGGGTGGAGAGGAGGAGGATTTAGAATTTGATACGAAATGAATAGGAGCCTGAAAAAATAAAAGGATTATAACTTATTGCAATATATCTGCTATACGTTTTATTTTGGCATGTTTTTTTTTGCTATGATTGAAAACTGATATTTGCTTTTGCATAATTATTTTTATATTCATATTCTGAAATATATATATGTGTGTGTGTGTGTTAAGGACCTATGAGGGAGGACCCTAACTAGGTAAAGTGCGAATAAGGGGAAAATGAAACACTGATTAATTTTCAAAGCACAAGCTGTGCGGTCTATTTATACATGTGCAGAATGGATAAAGATTTTTTTAAAAAAAGAGAGAGGGCACTATACACATTGAAAAACTCAAAGTACATAAAACAAGAAAGTGAAAAACAAATTAACACTACGGTACCAATTTTTTTCTGCTTTTTGTTTTGCCGCATACCATATACAGAGAAAGAAAGACAGAACATGCCATTAACAATGTTTTTTATAAAATCATGAAAAAAAATTGCCCTGTGAACGAGGGCACGATGATTGTTTTTGTGTTTGTAAATGTTTATACACAATCGGTATATGGTTTATAACACACGAGCGCCGTGCATGGCATTGCAAACATAGGAGCGAATAGCAGTTATTGCTATTGGTGCCATACCACACCGTGTATGGTTTGTATGTGTTTCGCAAAAGTTCTTGCTGTCTTGCGAGGAACTGTGCGTGCTTGCAACCCACGAAACTTTGTTGAAAGATCGCACTGTGGCTGGTACATGCATTTCGAAGAGTTTGGAATGCGGTCCTCGCCACTGGGTGACGCCGACATGTTTAATGGTCTTTAATAGGGGTGGGACACTGGCAAATATGTTGCTGTTTGAAGGCTTGTAAGCCCGAATCTAAGGCAAGCGCTAAGCGCTAGGCAGTAGAGGCACTTTGGTTGCAGAGCTAAATTAGGCCGAACTAAATCAAAAGGCAGATAATCGAGCTTGTCGATGTAAGCATTGACTGAAGGATCTGTGGAGTAATAGGGTTTCCACACGCAGCTGTAAGTGCACTGGACGCTGAACATAGGTTTTTGCAGCCTGCGCACTGAAACTTGGTGAGACGGCGGTTATGGCTTGGCACAAGGGGTATTGGTTTTGTTCTGCGGAAGGCAGAGGTATAATTCATAGGGGTTTAGGAGGCACACACGAATAAAAGAAAAGCTAACAGAAGAACAAAAAAAATGATACTGCACACGTAGAAATATATACATGCAGGAGTTGGTGTCTTAGTGGCGACACCGCTTGAACGGCGGTTCGGTGGATGCGGCGTTCCGGGTGCGCCGCCGTTGTTGCTCCGTGATGGGTTCTAGCAGAGGGATGGCGAGGTCCTGAGGTCGATGCCTGCTGTCCACCTCCGGCACAGCAGCGAGGAGCTGGTTTTACCCGTCGAGCCGGCTGCCGGCAAAGGAGCAACAGGCGCTGCTGGGTTGGAGCTGCAGGTTCCCCGACGTGCCCGTTGGGAAGAGGTTTCTTCGCACGGGTGCCCTGTTAAACCTGCGGGGCGAGACGGACAGCAGCCGCACTTGGGAGGGGTAGGTAGATTAGGTAGGGTTGAGAAGAGGGGGAGGAGACCGTGGGGAAATGGAGCACTGGGTGAGGATAGCGGAAAATGCGGGAGGTTGGGATGTGGGAGAAGCAGAGTGGGAAATGAATTGAACGGAGGAGGCAGAAGCACTTATAGGGGGAGGAGGGTAGGAAGGAGAATGCGGGGTGAAAGAGAGATGTCCCCAAGGGACATGGGTTCGTCATAACGAATGGGTGAAGAAGGAGAAGGCGACAAGGGAACGACGACCACGGAGGAGGAAGAGGAGGGTGAAGCACTTAGAGGAGGGCAGGAAGGAGAACTAGGAGACAAAGGCTGAACAGAGATGTCCCCAAGGGACATGGGTTCGACACTGGAAGAAGCAGAAGGTGAGAAGGGGATGACCTGAACGGAGGAGGAGGTCGAGGGAGTCAGGGGTTGAACAGAAATGTCCTGAAGGGACACGGGATCGAGGTGGGGAAAGGACAAATTGGAAGCGGGGGAGGAAGAAGCAAGTGGCGTGGAGATGTGCCGTGGGGAGGGAAAGTATCGGGAAGGGAGCAGGAAAGAAAAGAGTTTTGAGTGTGGTAAGGGTGACGGCAGAAAGAGGATGGAGAATGGAGGATAATGTGCGGAGGAGGAGGGTTGAGACTCTGAGGAATAGGAAGGCGAGGAAGGAAAAGGGGAGTGCGGAGGCGTAGCGCCTTCGGCGTCTGTGTACTCCTCTGTGTACACCCCGCTGTCGGTGGTGGTGATGGAGGGCGAAGAGGCTGGCCACACTTGCACGGATGGCGAAGAAGCAGCGGACTAAAACAAGCTCGAACCCTGGGCGTCTGCGAAGGGAGCTAAAAGCTCGTGCCACTTGTGGTGCAGATGTGCAAACGCAAGCTGAAAACTGGGTAAAGCCAACAGCTGCTGTTGCTCGGCCGGTATGGGAAGAATCTCGCCGTGCTGCTGCGCTTCTTGGACTGCGTAGGGCACTTGGTTTTGCCACGCAAATTGCTCAAAATTCTGCTGCTGTTGCTGCTGCTGCAGAGCCACCAGACCGTACGCAGCGTCTATGGGATGGTGGAAGTACGCCTGATGTTGCTCGTTGGAGAGAAGCTCTATAAACTCTGCCGGAGGTTGGCGAAAACAAAATGATCGCCGGCGGCGGATCCTGAGGCTACTGCTGGTTCCATGTTCACTGCTTCAAGTACGGAGCAAGACTGAGTGTGAAGATGGGAAGCCGGGCATGCCATTTTTAAAAGACCGGGTAATCAGCAGCCGATGTGCTTCACAATATGGCCGCCGCGATTAAAGAGCCGCAATCTACGCGATAGCTTTAAAAATGGCCGTGCCAACGGATGTTCATTAGCCAGAAAATTTTTAAAAGTGGTTTTGTGGTGGCTGATAGGGAAAATTGGCGCATATCTAAAGTGTATGTTGCGGTGGTTCGATGGTGTGACCGGAAGTGCGTCGGAAAAGGCTCCGATTACAACTTTGCAAGTTGCGGCGAGATAAGGCGCCACGGATTTTTAATGAGGACTTTAACTCAGAGCGCATGCGGAAATTCCGATTGCGATAAGCGAACTTATAAAAACCCAGCGCAAGCAGCAGCCATCGTAGTGAGAAGCCGAAGCTAAAGTTGAAGTTTATGTGAAATTGTGCGATTTCGCGTGATTTAAGCTTTAGAGCGCTACGCCCGCATGCGGGGGTGTCTTAACCGATTGGTATTGACGGTGGCGCGAGGCGCGGCACAGCATAGACCGCAGCAGTTGTTTTTCTGGAGCTAGAAAAAAAGCCGAAAAAATTAAATACAGTTTAAAAAAATACAAAATAGCAGAAATATACAGCAGCAGCAGAAGGGCACTTTGCAGGCGAAGAGCTATCGGGAACATTTGCACGATGGGGTGAGTGGCGATAACGCCTCGCAGCCTACTGCTACTACTTTCGAAATGTTAGGGCAAAAGCAGAGAACGATGCAGAGGCTGTATTCCGGCTTTACAGAGACGTAACTGAGCGTGAACCCGGTCACTAGAGATGCCAACCCCGAGCAATGGGTGACGCGCGTGTTTAACGATATCGTCAACTATGCCAAAGAGAACCTGCTAGAAAACGACCCCGGGTATTTAGATTTATCCATCGCAGACGAAAGGGAGGCGACTAAAGCCTTCAATATGAGCGTGAGGCGCCCTGAGCAAGTGAATGCCGATGTGATCGTGGCAAGCATCGAAAACGTGATGCAGAGTAACCAACAGTTCTTGCTAAGCGGTCCAATTAAAGTAACGTTCGTGTGGACCAAGGAGGTCTCGGGTTCGTGCCACCGACCGTGCCATGCCTGCAGCGGCATCGTGGAAATCGTCAACAAGACCGCTTGTGCCTGGCAAGGGCCATTGTTGTAGGAAAGGCCAAAGCCGATGGTGACGTCAACTATAGAACGATGAGGCGCACCGAGTATCTGCAAAGGCGGTGGCGCTGTGCGAGAGCGTGGGCAAGGGCCTCGAGGGCTGCACTATAAATGACGTCAGAAGTTTTGATGCCGCGTTAAAGGGATACGCGCTGACGGTGTTCGGCGATCACACGGGGAAGCACGTGCTGTACGCGTCGGCAGAACCATGTGACCGATACATTGACGTCATGCATCACGACGGGCACTTTAATGCCATCGTCGACCTTCACAAGTGCTTTAAATACGTTTCGTATTGCCGCCAATGTCATCCGTCGGTCAACAAAAAGGAATTTCATAGGTGCGACGCAAAGTGCGCTAAATGCCATGAGACATGCGACGCCCTGTACGACGCCTACATACACTGTGCTGCGTGCAACAGGGACTTTAAGGGGACCAAGTGCTTTGCTGACCACGCCAAGAAGGGCGCCTATTATCCCAAGGGGCTGTCGGTGTGCGATGTAGAGAAGGTGTGCACCACGTGCCATAAGCTGGTGAATGCGAGGCGCAGAAAGACGCCTCACGAGTGCGGGGAAAAGTACTGCAACCACTGCAAGAGGCACGTGAGTTCGAACCACATGTGCTACATTCAGCCGTATGCTGCAAAGAGCATGAGAAACCGGTATGCGTTCTTCTTTATGGATTTCGAATGTACCCAAAGCCTACCCTATGCCGGTAAGAAAAAGAACGCTTACGAGCACGTACCTAACCTGTGCGTGTTGTACCAAGCCTGCCCCCTTTGCATCGACGAGGGCCATAAGATGGCGTACTGTACCGAGTGTGGCGCGAAAGAATGGGTGTTTATGCACGATCCCGTGAAGCAGCTGTTTGACCACATCGCGCAGCCGAGGTTCGAATCCTGGGACATCATCGTGGTGGCCCATAATCTCGGCTTACGACGGGCAATTTTTATTAAAGTACATGGTGGAGCAACTCCACTGGACGCCGGAGCTCATCATGAACGGCGGTAAGATCTACAAGATGAAGTACGGTGACGTCACCTTTGTGGACTCGGTGAACTTCATCCCCATGCCGCTGTCTCGGTTTTCCAAGACCTTTCAATTGAAGTAGTGCAAGGGGTATTCCGTACCTCTTCAACACGAAGGAAAACGAGCACTACGTCGGCCCCATCCCCGACCAAAAGTACCACCGTCCGGAGGGCATGTCGGTGGAGGGCCGAAGGACATTCGAGCAGTGGCACGAAGAAAGGGCGACCTCCGGGTACGTCTTCGACATGAAGGCGGAGATGGTGGCGTATTGTAAGATGGACGTGCATCTCCTGAGCCGGGGAGTGTGCAAATTCAGAAGGGAGGTTTTGGACGAGAACGGCATAGACCCTTTCAGGGAATGCGTCACCATCGCGCAGGCTTGCATGTGCGTGTACAGAAAGCGCTTCATGCCGCCCGAGAACATTGCCCTCTTGCCCGTGGGCAGGTATCGACTAGCGGACCGGCAGTCTCGCATAGCCTGCATATGGTTGACCTGGCTAGAGCGGCAAGACCGCGTCCTCATTCAGCATCTCCGGTAAGTGTCGCATTGTACTCTGGCCTTCAGGTTTCCAATGCCACCATAGTGGATCCGGCTGCCATTGCTAACGCTCTGGATGCTGCCTGAGGTGGTTTCCAGTTCTGCGCATTATTCCGACGGCTTTCGCACTCTTAAAGAGCGACTGGATTCCGAGACCCATAATTTTCGGTTTCCTAATAAGGAGGGTTACCATGAACTCACAATGAGTGAGCTGGAGAGCACTATTCATTCCTCTAGGCACTCCGCTCCTGGGCCGGACGGCATTCATGTCCTGATGTTAAAGAACCTTTCGTGTCGCCGGGAAGAGGTACTGTTGGTACTGTTAGCTCGTTTACGAATCGGACATTGTCTTTTTAGTCATAGAGACCTGCTCAGTGGTGACCCCGCACCACTGTGTTAGCAGTGTTATGCGCCTATAACGGTGCGTCACATTTTAACAGTGTCAAGTTTTAGCTCCGTTGCGCGTTCGTGTTGGTCTGCCTGTTGTCCGAGGCAACGTTTTCGCTGACGACGCGCGTCCTGTAGAATGTCTTACGTTTGATCAGTTACATTGGTTTTAGCCGACGCATTTGATGCGCTGGAACGTCTTTTGACTGTGATTTTATATTGTCTTTTTAATGGGGCTTCTGCTCCCCAGTGGCGCTCATGTCCCTAGCATTCTACGGTTCTTTACACGTTTTACTTTTTTATTGCCCCTGCTTTTAGTGTGTTGGTTTTTGGGATTTGGTGTATTGTTGTTTGTAGCTTTTTGTGCATCGCGGGGGTGTGTCCCGTTTTTAGTTATGCGGGTTTTTTTACCCGTATTTTATATTGATACTTTGTAAGGGCGCTGATGACCTTAGCTGTTTAGCGCCCTTAAACTGCAGCTCATCATCTAAAGATTTTGATAAGGAATCGTCATAATTACATACAAAATTTAAAGCTATTGATACTGCTTCGTGTCTTTGTAGCAATCTCGTCTATCTGCATATATGACAAATTGCACCGGAGAGCACTTCGAGTATGAATTGAATCGAATGGTGTCATTTACCCCTATTTCAGACATACTAACAACTTGCGATTTCATGCATCTCCTTTTATGTTTAGCTGGTTTGCTTTCATTGGAGAAGTATTTCATGCATGCTTCGCATATACACATTTTGCACTTCCGTTTAGTTAGCTGCGAGGACAACAGGCGAGATAGATCATTTATTAAGCAAAAGTGTGATCTAGCGTCATCGGCAATTCTTAAAAGGTTCAGATGATGCTCTTTACGTTCTGAGGTTTGATATAATGGAATAATTGAAAATTCGTCTATACCATATACCGTAATAGATATATTACTTTGTTTTTCAAATGTTTGTATGTCATCTAATGATACTGGGAACTTTATTCCTGTGAAATTAAATTCTTTAAACATATTTTACTTGGAGTACGAACTCACTATAGCTGTTTCGCTTTACTGGAAATTTGGATGCCAGTAGGCAATATCCGAAACATTTTTTATCAGTATTGCTAATATTGGTCACTGCTCTTGTGTTTTATGTAATCGGGCACTTTTATGTTACAAGCTGCATTTAACAGATCGTAGTGACAGAAATTTAGAATTAACGAACATATTTGGTATAGTGATTTCGAACTGCTTTTCGATTCGAATGTATCAATGTTCAATAATATGGGATTTTTAAGTTTATTCTCATACCACTCGCTAATGCTTGTACCTTGTAAGATAGCTTCCATTTTACTATTGAAATTAAATGTCTCGGTCTTTTCATTTTCAGGTTTTCGGATGACATATTTGCATACTAATGTAGCACATAACTTTATTCCTGACAAACGACGAATGAGATTGCTCCGAATTTCGCTGCTAACGAGCGTTTCACATTCATCTAGGAATGTTTCAGGATCTATTATCCCCTGCGAGTTTTCTATTTTACTCGTATAGATCCGATTTTTAAATGCCGATTCAATAGTTATGCATGCAAGATCCTTCTGCCTCTGTTCACTCTCCGAATCTGTTCTCGGTTTCTTTGTGGGAGACAGGCTGTCATCTTTCGAGGTGCTTGTCGTCCTCTTTTTCGGGGCTGGGGTCTTATTTGAGATCGCGTGCACGTGTTCCTCTGAAATTGGAATAAATGAGGTGTCATCAGTAATACATATTTGACATCTTTTAAGCTGAAAAAAAGATATACGCATATGTAAAAAAATGTTGATTTTATTTCAAAGTAAAGTTTTTTAAAAAACTGAAGTAGAATTTTCTTTTTCGTGATACTAATTTGTTACTTTTTTGAAGCATGCATGAAAGCTGAAAAATCTATAAAAATAGTTCATTTTATTTAAAAGTAATGTTTGATGCCGTATATCAAAATATCTATTTTGCTCGATGTGTGAACTTTTTTAACCTGAAAAAAATCTTACATGTAAAAAAAGTTGGTTTTTTTTTACTTTTTTTGAAGCATGCATGAAAGCTGAAAAAAAGCTGTGCGCTCGTAACATTCTCTGATTTGCCGAGGAATCATTCACATGTTTCACATGAAATCTAATCTTGTAGAAAGCTGAAAAGAAAATATCCACTTTTTAAGCATGCATGAAAGCTGAATGAATAATCTATACGCTTATATAACAAATGCTTCATTAGTAACGTTTGAAGCTACTGCCATTAAAGTTAAAATATCTATGCACATATATAACTGTTTATTTTATTTCAAAGTAATTTTTCATGTTATCTATTAAAAAGATGAAATAGAATTTTATTTATAGCTGAAAAAGAAAAATTATCAAGTTATATTTTTTTGTTGGATGTTTAAGCGAAAAAATTTATTCTTATCCGATTATTTTATTTTTCCAAAGTAATGTTTTTTCTTCAAGATTTTCAACACATACATGCAAACAATAACACTTTAGAAAACAGTTTTTAGATGGAACCGCATGTAAATGATAAACAGCTATAACACGTTTTTTCTGCTTAGCTACACTCACCTTTTTCAAATGTGTTTCCTCCACTTGAGGATTCTCCTGCATCTTTGAACTCGTCTGAAAATTATACAATGCATTATTGTAAGGATCTGAGAAGGGAAAATAGTAAGTCATAAACAACATGTTCATTTTATCGACTGGCTATAACATGTAACATTTTTTCAACTTAATTTAAGAGTCGAATTTAAAATTGTTAATGCCAAAAATAATCTGAAATTTCGAGATATTATTCAATTTTTGGCACGTACAAAACGACAAGATTTTGTCCATACAATATACGTATTTATGTCAAATTGTTACAAATTAATCTTAAAAGGTAAAAAAGTTAGACTATTCCGTTTAACATGCAAAAAATGGTATTAAGAATTTTTTCTTTCCGAGATGCATTATTTTTTCTGAACTGTGCTAACACATGCAAAAACTGATTTTTATTATCATGCTAACATTATTGTAATGTTTTAATATACCTTTTTTTTGTAAAAAAAGTTACCTTGTGACGTCGATACCCACTAGCTAGCGTCTCGTCCCATATACACAAGTTGATAGCCACCTTCGTTTATAGCGGTTTTCTGTCCTGTAGTCATACTTTTAAAGCGCTCGGGAAGAAAGATCTGATGCTGATCTAATATTACTACGACCGTTCCCCGTATCTTGTGCAAAGCGTCTTCACCTTGTTTATTTTGAACGGTGCGTTTATCTCCAGATCTGCAAGTTTCTTTGTTGATACTATTGGAGTGCCTTCTCCAATTTCATTGAGCTGGCTTACGATCTGATCTGAAACATACAAACGTGTTTAAACAGGATTTCCCCTCAGGGGCTCACCTTATGTGAGTACGGGTTTTTGGCGCACCCGGGGGTTCCCGAGCCAATCATCGCCACCTTCATCCCCTCACCCCCATCCGGTCGAGGTGGGTTCTTCAAGTGACCGGTGGACCCAAGGTAGGCTCTCGTGCGTTCTTTACATTCCATTCATACCGCACCTCACCATCGTTTCTTTCTTCCCTTATCACTTTCCGGCCATTTCGCACCACGACATTCGCATATCTCTCTTTTTCTTCCCCGCCGGCCTACCTTGCGTGCGAAACGCCCACACAGTTTTAGTTTCTTTTATCTTTTTATTTAAATCCTCCGTGGACACAGCCTGACGGATACCCGCGCACCGCGTGCGCAGCTGGGTGAGTGGGTAATGGCGTCATCCCCACCACCCGGGGTCGTCATGTAGGGTTGTTCGTATCCGCTGTTCAACTGCAGTCCCGCGGGGGGGCCATTGCATGAGCTGCTGGCTTCCGACGGCGATTGGGTCCCTCTGTCTATGTTCTGGGAGGTGTGACCCTGGGGTGAGCTAGGTATAGATAGGCCACTCACCCAAGCCGGGGTAACGCCCGGGAAGTCAGAGCCCGAGGTCGGAGACGGTTGCAATGGTGGAGGATTTATTTCGCTATGGAGCACCCTTCCTCCATTACTACTAACAAGCGCCGAAAAGTTTATGTAACAGAAGTGACACCACCGACAACTGGTTGTTACTTGGTCATTTCACGAACCGAAGAAGGACAAAGTTTTGAGAAGGTGAACCCTTTCATCATACAAAAGGGGATTGATGCAATTGCTGGTGCGGTTCAGTCCTGCACTCGTCTACGGAATGGTTCCTTATTAGCCCAAACGAAATCCGATCAGCAAAGTAAGACCTTGTTGCGCGCTACGCTTCTCCACGGCTATCCCATCCGTGTGGAGAAGCACCGCACATTGAATTCCTGTCGAGGCGTTATTACCACCCATAGCCTCGATGGTATATCGGACGAGGACCTGGTAGAATATCTTGCAGACCAGAAGGTGACAGCGGTCCATCGAGTGCAGGCCAAACGCGACGGCGTATTGGTACCCACTCGTACCCTGTTTATTACATTTGATGGCGTCGATCTGCCCACGAGCATCTCCGCAGGGTACGAACGCATTTCTGTGAGGCCTTATATTCCTAGACCTCTGCGTTGTTTTAAATGCCAACGTTTTGGGCATACGCAAGTCTCCTGTAAGAGTGCCGTTAACATCTGTGCAACATGTAGCCAGCCCTCACACGAAGGTACCTGTTCAACAGCCCCCGTCTGCGTTAATTGTAAAGGGTCTCATTCTGCTTCGTTTGCCGACTGTCCGCGGTACTTGGACGAGAAGGCGATCCAGGAGATCCGGGTAAAGGAAAAACTCTCCTTCGCTGAAGCCCGGAGGCGTTACCATGCGCGCCAACCTTCACTCCTGCGATCTGGCACATTTAGTTCTGTTGTTGCCTCGCCAGTACCACGAGTAGATGCCGAAACTCAGACCTGGACCTTGACTGGATTAACCGCCACTACCATCCGGCCGTCCATTAAGGCTACTGTTACCAAGCCGTATAAACCTGGTCCCAAGTCAATGAAGTCGCAAGCCGTTGAAAAGAAGCCCAAGCAGAAACTTCGTTGGGAAGATTTTTTAAAAGACCCTCCGCGTGCGCGCGGTAACAAAGGTTCACCTTCTCGGAGGTCGCTGTCCCAGGATGGTCCTGGGACAAGCCGCGCTCAGCGGCACCCTTCACCCATCGCCACCCAGAACCGATTCACGGCGCTTGAATCGGTTTCTGGCACTGAGCGCGTGGGCCCTCCCTCCGAGGAAGCTATGGAGTCTGACCAACTCCATACAAAAAGCCCGAGCCCAAAGGTTAAACAAAAGGTAATTTTAAGCCGCCCTTCTAAATAGACAGTTTATCCCCTTATTCTTAATGGCTATCCTGACCTGGAATGTACGTGGTGTACGATCGCATAGGGCGGAACTGCAACTTTTATTGCGTTCCCATTCGCCTATGGTCGTATGTTTGCAGGAGACTAAGCTTCGCCCTCACGATCCTTTTGATCTCCGAGGATATACTCCGGTTCGCTACGACCTTGAACCGGAGGAGGGTACTCCTGCTCATGGTGGTGTCATGATTTTGGTGCGTAATGACGTTCATTTTACACCTGTCACACTTACATCTGACTTGCAAGCTGTTGCCGTTCGCCTTCACTTACCCGGCTTTTTGTTTTCTGTTTGCTCTGTGTATACACCTCCATCGTCTCCCCTCCCTCCCGCGGACCTTCGATCTCTCCTGTCCGCTCTCCCCACACCATTTCTTCTGTTGGGAGATTTTAATGCCCATCACCCACTATGGGGTTCGCCAAGGGCTTGTGCGAGGGGAACTCTTCTTTCCGACATTTTGTATCAGTTCAATCTTTCCATCCTCAATACAGGTGCACCTACTTTTATTTCTGATTCTTCCGGTACATTCTCTCACCTGGACCTTGCCATATGCTCAATCCAGCTTGCACGTCGTCTTCAGTGGAACGTCGTCGCTGATACCTACTCCAGCGACCATTTCCCCTGCATCGTTTCTCTTCTGTCGCACCACGTACAGCATTCCAGAGTACCTACCTGGATATTCGCAGAAGCCGACTGGAGCTTGTATTCCAGCCTCGTGCATTTTGACGACCAGCCCTTCTCCGACATTAATCAACTAGTGCAGCACCTTACGTCTATTATTTTCTCAGCCGCCGAACGTGCAATACCCCGTTCATCCTCCCAACCTCGGCGGCCACCTGTTCCGTGGTGGAACGAGGATTGTCGGGACGCCGTTCGTGCCCGTAGGACTGCACTTAGGGTGTTTCGGCGCCACCCTACACTTGATAATTTGGTGACTTTTAAACAATCGCGCGCCAGGGCTCGTCGCATTATTCAGGATAGCAAGAAGGCATCTTGGGCTCGTTTTGTCGAGTCTTTTAATCGTTTTACGCCTTCATCCGTTGTTTGGGATAAACTTCGTCGCTTCTCAGGTAAAGTGTCACATTGTACTGTTTCTGGCCTTCAGGTTTCTAATGCCACCATAGTGGATCCGGCTGCCATCGCTAACACTCTGGGTTCTGCCTTTGAGGCGGTTTCCAGTTCAGACCATTATTCCGCCGGCTTTCGCTCTATTAAAGACCGGCAGGATTCCGCATCATATACTTTTCGGTCTGCTAATGCTGAATGCTATAACGAACTATTCACAATGAGGGAGCTGGAGCACGCTCTTCATTGCTCTCGGCACTCCGCTCCCGGGCCGGACGGCATTCATGTCCTGATGTTAAAGAACCTTTCAGCCGACAGTAAACTATTTCTCTTACAGGTCTATAACCGTATTTGGCAAGACGGCATTTTCCCTTCCGTTTGGCGCGAAGCCACCATTGTCCCTATACTTAAGCCTGGGAAGGATCGCCAACTACCTTCCAGCTACCGCCCTATCTCCCTCACCAGTTGCATTTGCAAGGTGATGGAGCGCATGATCAACGGGCGGTTGACATGGTGGCTTGAGTCTCAGAAACTTCTACGAACGCTCAGTGCGGGTTTCGTCGCTATCGCTCTACCGTCGACCATCTGGTGTCCTTGTCGACGCATATTATGAATGGATTTCTGAGAAAGTGTCAAACCGTGGCTGTATTTTTTGACCTGGAGAAAGCTTATGACACTTGTTGGAGGGGCGGCATTTTACGTACACTTCACGATTGGAATATCCGCGGTCGTCTTCCCATATTTCTTCGGGAGTTTATGACGGACCGCGTCTTTCGTGTACGTGTGGGCTCGGTTTTATCTCGTCGTTTTATTCAAGAGAACGGAGTACCGCAGGGCTCTGTACTCAGTGTCACACTTTTTGCGATTGCTATCAACCCCATTGTTGATTGTATTCCACCTGGCATTTCATCGTCCCTTTTTGTTGACGATTTCGCTATTTATTGCAGTTCACGGCGGACCTGTCTACTCGAACGCCGTCTCCAGAGCTGTATCGACCGTCTCTACGCCTGGAGTAACGCCAACGGCTTTAATTTCTCCGCCGAGAAATCCGTCTGCATCAACTTCTGGCGCCGGAAGTATTTCCCTCCGCCCTCTCTCCATCTTGGGCCAGGGATACTTCCGTTTGCAGACGAGGCGAAATTTTTGGGGTTGATTTTTGATAGGAAGTTGTGTTGGACCTCGCACGTTTCCTTTTTAAAAGCAAAGTGTGACCGTTCTCTTAATCTTTTACGTGTTTTAAGTGGCACATCCTGGGGAGCTGATCGGACCGTCCTTCTTCGTCTTTATCGCTCTTTGGTCCGATCCAAACTTGATTACGGGTGTTTTGTTTATTCGTCGGCACGTCCATCTGTGTTGCGTCGTTTGAATCCCATTCATCATCGTGGTCTTAGAGTCGCTACAGGGGCCTTTCCAACTAGCCCCGTGCCCAGTCTTTATGCTGAAGCTGCAGAGCCTCCGCTGTCCTCCAGGCGTGAGATGCTCTTGTGCAGCTATGCCTGTCGACTCTCAAGCTTGCCTAACCACCCGTCCTTCGAGTTATTTTTCGAGGAGTCACTTGATCGTCACTATTTTATTAGCTCCTCTGCCTTGCTCCCACCAGGGGTTCGCTTTCGACAGCTCCTTCGGCATTTAGACGTTCCGCCAGCGCCGGCCCTTCCACGGGGGGAAACGCGTTTTCCTCCATGGTCTCGCGCTGAGGCCCACTGTCACCTTGGGCTAACGTCGATGCCGAAGACTGAGACCCCTGCTTCAGTCTTTAGATCGGCTTTTTTAGAAGTACGGGCTCAATTCGGAGACTACTATTTTATCTTCACCGATGGATCTAAGACTGAAGCTGGAGTTGGATGTGCCTTTGTGTCTGGTCACTGTAGTTTTAAGTTTCGTTTACCTGGACAATGTTCAATTTTTACTGCCGAACTTTTTAGCATTTATCAATCTATTTTATACATTCAGCGGCACGCCTTACAGCACTGTTTTATTTGTACGGACTCTCTGAGTGCCCTTCAGACTATTACTGCGCTGTACCATTACCACCCGCTTGTACAGCGCATACATGACCTGCTCCACTCGCTTGGTGTCACTGGCATCAGCGTGTCCTTCATGTGGATTCCAGGTCATGTGGGCATCTCAGGTAATGAGTCTGCCGACGCCGTTTCGAAATCGGCGATTTTATTACCCAGATTTTTTACCTCTGTTGTTCCCTCGTCAGATTCGTGTGTTATTTTACGTAGCTGCATCCTCTCGCGCTGGCGCGATAAGTGGACGGCCCTCCGGGGGAACAAGTTGCGGGAGGTTAAGCCGCTCCCGTTAATCTGGGGTACCTCTTCTCGTTCTTCACGTCGGGAAGAGGTACTTTTAGCCCGTTTACGAAATGGACATTGTCGTTTTACTCATAGTTACCTGCTCAGTGGTGATCCCGCTCCGCTGTGTCAGCAGTGTGACGTGCCCTTAACGGTGCGTCACATTTTAACTGAGTGTCAAGTTTTAGCTCCACTGCGCGTTCGCCTGGGTCTGCCTGTTGGCATAGCCAACGTTTTGGCAGACGACGCGCATGCTGTAGAATGTCTTTTACGTTTTATAAGTGACATTGGTTTTAATCGTCGCATTTGATGCGCTGAGCGTCTTTTAGCTTTGTTATTTTATTCTGTATGTTTTAATAGGGACTTACTCCCCAGTGACGTATGGCGCTCATGTCCCTCGCATTCTACAGTCCTTGACACGTTTTAATCTTTTATTGGCTATGTTTGTAGTGTGTTGGTTTTTACGACATATTTATTGTTATTGTTACTATTGTTGTTATTGTTATTATTGTTATTGTTTTTATTGTTATTGTTATTGTTATTCTATTGTTATTTTTAACTTTTTTGACATCGCGGGTGTGTGTCCCGTTTTTTAATTATGCGGTTTTTTACCTGTCTTTTATTTTTTGACTTTATATTTTATACCTTGTAAGGGCGCTGATGACCTCAGCAGTTTAGCGCCCTTAAGCCGCATATCATCATCATCATTTAAACAGGATTTGATTATTTAGGTAACGAAATAAAAGACATTGAATCGATTGAGTGAAGTATATGTACAAAACACGAATTAAAAGGCACAGATGGATTGTTTTTCTGAAATGTAAGAAATAATAATTTTTTTCACTTACCATCCATGTTCTTTTCTGCGTTTTATCGAGCGGTATGCTTCTTGCAAATGGTCTTTTTGTATTCACTTTTATTTTTATGTTCCCGACGTTAACCCCCTTCCCCCCACAAACACTTGTTCTATGCTACAGTCACATGTCCAGCGGAATAAGTACTAATTTCTTAAGAACTATATCCATTTTTTTATACTTTCATGAGAGGATCTCGATTTTAGGATTTCCGCCTTCTCCGATCACATATGCCTGCGCAGTTCTTTGACTATTGGTGGATTAATTTCAAGGAGCCTCGTACATAAAAAATTACCTTGCCCACCGATCACATATTCGAGCTGGCCCCTGTACTTACGATAATTATAGCACAGGTGGGATCCGTGATGCTTCTTTTTTTTTGCTCCAGGCAATTTCTTACCTACTTTAATCCGAGTTTTACTTAACCTATCATTAGGTTCATTTTATAAATTCTGACGTACCGAAGGAAGTTCTGGTTTCTCTCTGCCTTGGGGTTACAGAGACGAGAATATGTTGTCTTTCACCGACATTAACATTGCATTACGCATGCTTCAGAGACATACATTAGTTTTAGCTGTCAGCTCGAAACACTCTGATTTGCCGGGGAATCATTCACATGTTTTTTTTCGATTTTTTTAAAGCATTTAATTTTAGTAATTTATAGTTCATTGCATTCTTGATGAAAGATTCCAAGTTTTTAGCTGCGGGGACTCGGAACGTACTTTTAATATGACGAGGTAACCGTACAGCTAATTCTAATATTATTAGCCCCTGTAGGAATCGTTCACATGGTTTTCTTATTTATAGTTCATTGCCTTCTTGCCCCTTCTGTTACTGATCCAGCCTGGACGGTATCTCTTCTTCTTTGATGCATTTCAGTCATACATTAGTTTTAGCAACAAAAAAAACTTTTGATATGACGAGATAAACGTACGCATAACTCGAATGTTATTAGACCATATGTCTTTTATCGCATATAGTTCATTGCCTCTGAACGGGGTTTTTCTTCTTGCTGCGTTTTTCAGAGGCATACATTAGTTTTAGCAACAAAAAATTATATGACGAGATAACCGTACACATAACTCGATTATTATTAGACCATATTTCTTTTATATTTCATATAGTTCATTGCCCCTGAACGGACTTTTTCTTCTAGCTGCATTTTTCAGAGGCATACATTAGTTTTAGCAAAAAAAAAAAAAAGAAAATCGCGGGGGACGTGAGCGCACGCGCGCGCACACGCACCGATGGGATTTCACATTTCTTTGTTTTTAATTTTTATTTTTCATTGACTACACAACAAAAATAAAGTGTAACAACAACGGAGGGGACATGTAGCGGGGACTACCGGTGAGAGAGGGACGGGCTTCGTACACACTTCCCCTTAGACTTTCAACATCACGTAATCCCACACGTTACATACCGGGTTTCAAACACATACGTATCTGTTTCAAAATCTGTGTATTCGCACTACTCACCTCAATGCAAGTTTGTTCATTTCTGTTGTGTAAACGTCATGCTTATAACTTCTGAATATTGTTTGTTTAGCAAAATGTGCTGCATTCATGTCATTGTCACAAGATAGGTAATAATAAAAGGTTATTAAGCGCATTGCTGTCTTTGAAACACCTTTTGACTTTTTAACAATCTGGCCGTCTAAACGGAATGCATAGAAGTTAGATATTAACCCTGTGTATTCTGTCATTATTTTACCGGATAATTCGTCTTTAAATAAGCCCATTACCTTCCTGTTTACCAGAGGTATGGAATATATGTTATCGGGCGGGTAATTGGTTGCATCAAAATGCGGAATGTGGTTTTGATAAAATCTTTAACATCTGTACTAGTTTCAAACAAAAAGGAACCGGTATCCATGTAATTTAAAGAAATAATTTAGGTTTTTTTCAGAATGTTCTAATAAAAGTGGTACATCACATAATTAGAAATGTCCAGTATTGCCTGTCCTATGTATATGGGCTACACATGTAAATTTCTTCCCTTGATAGTTCGATACAAGGTTCTCGTCAAATATGATGTAACCTAAAACCGCCTGACGTGCTATCAGCTTTCTCGCTTGTTTCCAACTGGTAACAAGGCAAAAATCGTTATACTTGCTAACGTTTTCTATACACGCAATTATTCATTTTTTTCCATACATTCTGGCCGAATTTAGATTTCTGTTTAGCACGTTTTGCAGCGTTCAAGTCAATGTGTGATTTTAACCAAAAGGATTGTTTGTAAGCTCTATGTACGTATTTCAACCTTATTCCTAATTCTACACATTGCTGTAGATTACGGTAATGCAAGCCATACTTAGACTTACCAGATAGTGCTGCAAGGAGCTTATTGTATTTATCTTTTGGAGGCATTTCGCTCTTTGGACACAGTGGAAGATCGTTGTGTTCGTCGTGAATGGCTTTAGGATATTCGAGATCGAATTCGAGCACATAACCCGGTTCCGAATCTGGCCGTACGGTTAAGAATTCTATTGCATTAATTTCATCTCTATTTAACCATCTGAGTTCACCGCAAGGAATAGCATTCCTTGACATTACATAATCATATAAATTGATACAATCGAAAAGTACTAAGTATTTAGCTGGTAGTGATTCGTTGTATTCAGGCATGTACTTGTTGGCTTTGGAGTACCGCCACGACACCGTGCAAAGCCCTCCCTGGTTCCTGACTTGAAAAACTAACATTTCTTTGTCAGTGATTAGTATAATTTGGTTTTAGTTGTCTTTAACATCGCCTGATGGCCAACCTGGGAGCAGTGTAAAGGTGGCAGGGATCTAGTTTATATAAATGACATAATTTTCTGAAAGTTTCAAAATGTCAGTCAATAGCAATGTGTCATTCTTAAGATAAAGGTCACTATATTCCCCTAAATTTCTGATATTTAACCCCATACTGTTTGCGCGTGAAAGTAATCTGTTATATCCTGAAATTGCGATATATCTGGTAATGCGGTCTCTTTGAACTTCTCTGCGCATTCCAGATATGTGTGGAAATACGCCTTTGCGTCTCATTAGCTGCCTATGTGCAGTGTTTTCGTTAGCTCTACATTTAAAGTCCTCAGAGTTTATACTATCAGCTAAATTGCTTAATTTATCATCGAGAAATCTATAACTATTAAGAAATCTGAAATATACAATTTTTCCATTGGATGTATATCTCTTACCGAATGATAGGTAATTTTCAGATGTTTGTGAAATACTTATTGGTTCTCGATCGTAAGCGAGATTTTTCACGAGAAAAGGTGAGTCGTAGTTTGAAAAACAGTGAAAAATTGCAAAGGGTCTCATTCTTCGTCATTTGCCGACTGTCCCACGGTACTTGGACGAGAAGGCGATTCAGGAGATCCGGGTAAAGTAGAAACTCTTCTTCGCCGAAGCCCGGAGGCGTTACCTTGCGCGCCAATCTTCAATCCTGCGATCGGGAACATTCACTTCTGTTCTCTCGCCAGTACCCCAGAAGGATGCCGAGACAGACCTGGACCATAACCATCCGGCCGTCCATTTTAGGCACAGTTATCAAACCACTGAGAAGAAATCAAAGCAGAACCTTCGTAGGGAAGATTTTCTTGAAAACCCTTCGTGTGCGACACCCAAGGGGCTCACCTTATGTGAGTACGTGTTTCGCGTGCCCGTGGTGCCCGTGCCAATCATCCTCATATTCATCCCTTCATCCCCGTCCGGTCGAGGTTGGTTCGTTCTCGTGACCGGGGGACACAAGGTAGGCTCTACAGCGTTCTTTGCATTTCGTTTCATACCGCCCCTCGACATCGTTTCTTTCTTCCCTAGTCTATTTCCGACCATTTCGTTCCACGACCATTCGCACATCTCTTTTTCTTCCTCGCCGGCCTACCTTGCGTACGAAACGCCCACACAGTTTTATTTATTTTAGCCTTTTATTTTAATTCTCCGTGGACACAGCCTGACGGATACCGGCGCACTGGGTGCGCAGCTGGATGAGTGGATAATGGCGTCATTCCCACCACCCGGGGTCGTCATGTATGATATGCGTTCGTATCCGCTGTTCAACTGCAGTCCCGTAGGGGCCATTGCATGAGCTTCTGATTTCTGAAGGCGATTGGATCCGTCTGTCTGTTCTGGGAGGTGTGACCCTGGGGTGAGATAGGTATAGATAGGCCACTCACCCAAACCGGTGTAACGCCCGGGAAGTCAGAGCCCGAGGTCGGAGACGGTTGCAATGGTGGAGGATTTTTTTCGCTATGGAGTACCCTTTCTCCATTATTGACAACAAGCGCCGAAACGTTATTGCAACAGAAGTAGCACCACCGAAAGGCTGGTTGTTAATTAGTGATTACCCATACAGAGGAAGGACAATCATTCGAGGTGAACCGTTTTATAATCCAGAAGGGCATTGACTTAATTGGTGGTCCTGTTCATTCCTGCACTCGCCTACGAAACGGTTCATTGTTGGTTCAGAGCAAGTCCGATCAACAAAGTAAGACCTTGCTGCGCGCCACGCTTCTCCACGGTTATCCTATCCGTGTTGAGAAGCACCGCCCCTTGAATTCCTGTCGAGGCGTCGGTGCCACTCACAGCCTCGACGGAATATCAGACGAGCTGGTCGACTATCTTTCCGACCAAAAGTTACAGCGGTTCATCGAGTGCAGGCTATACGCGACGGTGTGTTGGTACCTATTCGTACCCTATTTCTCACGTTCGATGGCGTCGATCTGCCCACTAGTATTTCAGCAGGGTACGAATGTGTTGCTATGAGGCCCTATATTCCTAGACCTCTGCGTTGTTTCAAATGCCAGCGTTTTGGGCATATGCAAGTCTCTTGTAAGAGTGCCCTATCCATCTGTGCCTCATGTAGCCAGCCGTCTCACGAAGGTACCTGTTCATCAGGACCCGTCTGCGTTAATTGCAAAGGATCTCATTCTGCTTCCTTTGCCAACTGTCCGCGGTAATTGGACGAGAAGGCGATCAAGGAGATCCGGGTAAAGGAGAAACTCGTTCGCCGAAGCCCGGAGGCGTTACCACGCGCGCCAACCTTCGCCCCTGCGATCGGGAACATTCAGTTCTGTTGTTGCCTCGCCAGTAACCCGGAAGGATGCGGAGACTCAAACTTGGACCATGACTGCATTGACCGCCACTACCGTCCGGCCGTCCATTTCAGCTAGTTCCTCTAAACCTGGTCGAAAGTCTATGAAGTCAGAAGGCACTGAGAAGAAATCGAAGCAGAAATTTCGTAGGGAAGTTTTTTTGAAAGACCCTCCGCGTGCGCGCGGCAAGCCAAGTTCACCTTCTCCTCGGAGGTCGCAGTCCCAGGATGCTCCTGGGTCAAGCCGCGCTCAGCGGCCCCCTTCACCCGTTGCCATCCAGAACCGATTCTCGGCGCTTGAGTCGGTTTCCGGCTCTGAGCTCGTGGGCCCTACCTTCGAGGAGGCTATGGTGTCTGATCAACTCCATTCCAAAAGCCCGAGCTCAAAGGTTAAGCAAAAGATAATTTTAAGCCGTCCTTCTAAGTAGACAGTTTATCCCTTTTTCTTAATGGCTATCCTAACCTGGAATTTACGTGGTGTACGATGGCATAGGGCGGAACTGCGACTTTTATTGCGTTCCCATTTACATATGGTCGTGTTTGCAGGAGACCAGGCTTCACCCTCACGACCCTTTTGATCTTCGAGGGTATACTCCGGTTAGCTACGATCTTGAACCGGAGGATGGTATTCCTGCTCATGGAGGTGTCATGTTATTAGTGCGTAACGACGTTCAAATTCAAACTCTCGTTATTACGTCCGACTTGCAAGCGCTTGCCGTTAAAATAGTTACCTGGCTTTTTCTTTTCTGTTTGCGCTGTGTATTCACCTCCATCGTCTCCCCTCACTAACGCGGACATTCGAGCTCTTCTGTGCGCTCTCTCAACAACATTTCTTCTGTTAGATTTTAATGCCCATCACCCCCTGTAGGGTGGGCCAAGGGCTTTTGCGAGGGGAACACTACTTTTTGACGTTTTTGATCAGTTCAACCTCTTATTCTCAATACAGGTGAGCCTACGTTTCTTTCCGATTCTTCCGGTACATTCTCTCACTTGGACCTAGCCGTTTGTTCACTCCAGCTTGGTAGTCGTCTGCAGTGGAACGTCGTCGCTGACACCTACTCCAGCGACCATTACCCCTGCATCGTTTCTCTTCTGTCTCACCACGTCCAGCATTCCAGAGTACACTTGGATATTCAGAAAAGCCGACGGGAGATGGTATTCCAGCCTCGTGTGTTTTGAGGATCAGCCCTTTGTTGACGTTATCCAAATGGTGCAACATCTTTCGTCTACTATTCTATCTGCCACCGAACGCGCAATTCCCCGTTCCTCCTCTCTTCCTTGGCGAATACCTGTTCTGTGGTGGAATGAGGGTTATCGTGACACCGTTCGTGCCCGTAGAACTGCACTTAGGGTGTTTCGGCGACACCCTACACTTGATAATTTGGTTACTTTTAAACAACCAGGGCCCGTCGCATTATTCAGGATAGCAAGAAGGCGTCATGGACTCGTTTTGTCTAGTCTTTTAATCCCTTCACGCCTTCATTTGTTGTTTGGGATAAACTTCGTCGCTTCTCAGGTAAAGTATCGCATTGTACTGTTTCTGGCCTTCCGGTTTCCAATGCCTACATTGTGGATCTGGCTGCCATTGCTAACACTCTGGGTGCGGCCTTTGAGGCGGTTTTCAGTTTTGCCCATTATTCCGCCGGCTTTCGCACACTCAAAGAGTGGCTGGATTCCGAGGCGTATAATTTTAGGTCCTCTAATACGGAGTGTTATAATGACCTTTTCACAATGAGGGAACTGGAGCACGCTCTTCATTGCTCTAGGCACTCCGCTCCTGCGCCGGACGGCATTCATTTCCTGATGTTAAAGAACCTTTCAGCCGACAGCAAACTCTTTCTCTTACAGGTCTATAACCGTATTTGCAGGACAACTTTTTCCCTCAGATTGGCGCGAAGGCAACATTGTCCCTATCCTTAAGCCTGGGATGGATCGCCAACTACCTTCAGCTACCACCCTATCTCCCTCACCAGTTGCATTTGCCAGGTTATGGACTGCATGATCAACGGGCGCTTGACATGGTGGCTTGTGACTCAGAAAATTCTAGCGAACGCTCGCTGCGGATTTCTTCGCCATCGCTCTACCGTCGACCATCTGGGGTCTGTCGACGCATATTATGAACGGATTTCTGAGAAAGTGTCAAACGGTGGCTGTATTTTTTGACCTGGAGAAAGCCTATGACACTTGCTGGAGGAGCGGCATTTTACGTACACTTCACGCATGGAATTTCCGCGGTCATCTTCCCACATTTCTTCCGGGGTTTATGACGGATCGCGTCTTTCGTACACGTGTGCGCTCGGTTTTGTGTAGTCGTTTTATTCAAGAGAACGGTGTACTGCAGGGCTCTGTACTCAGTGTGACACTTTTTGCTATAGCTATCAACCCCATTGTTGATTGTATTCCACCTGGCATTTCCTCGTCCCTTTTCATTGACGATTTTGCGATTTATTGCAGTTCACGGCGGACCTGTCTTCTCGAACGCCATCATTGCCCCCCAGCGGCTCACCTTATGTGAGTACGCGTGTTTTGCGAACCCGGGGGTTCCCGAGCCAATCATCGCCATGTTCATCCGCTCATCCCCAACCGGTCGAGGTGGGTTCTTCAAGTGACCGGTGGACCCAAGGTAGGCTCTCGTGCGTTCTTTGCATTCCATCCATACCGCACCTCACCATCGTTTCTTTCTTCCCTGATCACTTTCCGGCCACTTCGTACCACGACATTCGCATATCTCTTTTTCTTCCCCGCCGGCCTACCTTGCGTGCGAAACGCCCACACAGCTTTAGTTTCTTTTATCTTTTTATTTAAATCCTCCGTGGACACAGCCTGACGGATACCCGCGCACCGCGTGCGCAGCTGGGTGAGTGGGTAATGGCGTCATCCCCACCACCCGGGGTCGTCATGTAGGGTTGTTGTTCGTATCCGCTGTTCAACTGCAGTCCCGCGGGGGGGCCATTGCATGAGCTGCTGGCTTCCGACGGCGATTGGGTCCCTCTGTCAATGTTCTGGGAGGTGTGACCCTGGGGTGAGATCGGTATAGATAGGCCACTCACCCAAGCCGGGGTAACGCCCGGGAAGTCAGAGCCCGAGGTCGGAGACGGTTGCAATGGTGGAGGATTTCTTTTCGCTATGGAGCACCCTTTCTCCATTAATACAAACAAGCGCCGAAAAACTATTGTAACAGAAGTAGCACCGCCGACATCTGGTTGTTACTTAGTCATTTCAAGAACAGAAGAAGGACAAAATTTTGAGACGGTGAACCCTTTTATAATTCAGAAGGGAATAGATGCTATTGCTGGTGCGGTTCAATCATGCACTCGTCTACGGAATGGTTCCTTATTGGCACAAACTAAGTCCGATCAGCAAAGTAAGACCTTGTTGCGCGCTACGCTTCTCCACGGTTACCCCATCCGTGTTGAGAAGCACCGCACATTGAACTCCTGTCGGGGCGTCGTTACCACCCATAGCCTCGATGGTATATCGGACGAGGATCTCGTAGAATATCTATCCGATCAAAAGGTGACTGCAGTGCATCGAGTGCAGGCCAAACGCGACGGCGTATTGGTACCCACTCGTACCCTGTTTATTACATTTGCTGGCGTCGATCTGCCCACGAGCATTTCCGCAGGGTACGAACGGATTTCTGTGAGGCCTTATATTCCTAGACCTCTGCGTTGTTTTAAATGCCAACGTTTTGGGCATACGCAAGTCTCATGTAAGAGTGCCGTTAACATCTGTGCAACCTGTAGCCTGCCCTCACACGAAGGTACCTGTTCAACAGCCCCCGTCTGCGTTAATTGTAAAGGGTCTCATTCTGCTTCGTTTGCCGACTGTCCGCGGTACTTGGACGAGAAGGCGATCCAGGAGATCCGGGTAAAGGAAAAACTCTCCTTCGCTGAAGCCCGGAGTCGTTACCATGCGCGCCAACCTTCACTCCTGCGATCTGGCACATTTAGTTCTGTTGCCTCGCCAGTACCGCGAGTAGATGCCGAAACTCAGACCTGGACCTTGACTGGATTAATCGCCACTACCATCCGGCCGTCTATTAAGGCTACAGTTACCAAGCCGTATAAACCTGGTCCCAAGTCAATGAAGTCGCAAGCCGTTGAAAAGAAGCCCAAGCAGAAACTACGTAGGGAAGATTTTTTGAAAGACCCTCCGCGTGCGCGCGGTAACAAAAGTTCACCTTCTCCTCCTCGGAGGTCGCTGTCCCAGGAAGGTCCTGGGACCAGCCGCGCTCAGCGGCACCCTTCACCCATCGCCACCCAGAACCGATTCACGGCGCTTGAATCGGTTTCTGGCACTGAGCGCGTGGGCCCTCCCTCCGAGGAAGCTATGGAGTCTGACCAACTCCATACAAAAAGCCCGAGCCCAAAGGTTAAACAAAAGGTAATTTTAAGCCGCCCTTCTAAATAGACAGTTTATCCCCTTATTTTTAATGGCTATCCTGACCTGGAATGTACGTGGTGTACGATCGCATAGGGCGGAACTGCAGCTTTTATTGCGTTCCCATTCACCTATGGTCGTATGTTTGCAGGAGACCAAGCTTCGCCCTCGCGACGCTTTTGATCTCCGAGGATATACTCCGGTTCGCTACGACCTTGAACCGGAGGAGGGTACTCCTGCTCATGGAGGTGTCATGTTCTTAGTGCGTAACGACGTTCATTTTACACCTGTCACACTTACATCCGACTTGCAAGCTGTCTCCGTTCGCGTTCACTTACCCGGCTTTTTGTTTTCTGTTTGCTCTGTATATTCACCTCCATCGTCTCCCCTCGCTCCCGCGGAAATTCGAGCTCTCCTGTCCGCTCTCCCAACACCATTTCTTCTGTTGGGAGATTTTAATGCCCATCACCCACTATGGGGTTCGCCAAGGGCTTGTGCGAGGGGAACTCTTCTTTCCGACATTTTTTATCAGTTCAATCTTTCCATCCTCAATACAGGTGCACCTACTTTTATTTCTGATTCTTCTGGTACTTTCTCTCACCTGGACCTTGCCCTTTGCTCAATCCAGCTTGCACGTCGCCTTCAGTGGAACGTCGTCGCTGACACCTACTCCAGCGACCATTTCCCCTGCATCGTTTCTCTTCTGTCGCACCACGTACAGCATTCCAGAGTACCTACCTGGATATTCGCAAAAGCCGACTGGAGCTTGTATTCCAGCCTCGTGCATTTTGACGACCAGCCCTTCTCCGACATTAATCAACTAGTGCAGCACCTTACGTCTATTATTTTCTCAGCCGCCGAACGTGCAATACCCCGTTCATCCTCCCAACCTCGGCGGCCACCTGTTCCATGGTGGAACGAGGATTGTCGGGACGCCGTTCGTACCCGTAGGACTGCACTTAGGGTGTTTCGGCGCCACCCTACACTTGATAATTTGGTGACTTTTAAACAATCGCGCGCCAGGGCTCGTCGCATTATTCAGGATAGCAAGAAGGCATCTTGGGCTCGTTTTGTCGAGTCTTTTAATCGCTTTACGCCTTCATCTGTTGTTTGGGATAAACTTCGTCGCTTCTCAGGTAAAGTGTCGCATTGTACTGTTTCTGGCCTACAGGTTTCTAATGCCACCATAGTGGATCCGGCTGCCATCGCTAACACTCTGGGTGCTGCCTTTGAGGCGGTATCCAATTCGGACCATTATTCCGCCGGCTTTCGCTCTATCAAAGACCGGCTGGATTCCGACACCTTTAATTTTCGATCTGCTAGTATTGAGTGTTATAATGAACTTTTCACAATGAGGGAGCTGGAGCATGCTCTTCATTGCTCTCGGCACTCCGCTCCTGGGCCGGACGGCATTCATGTCCTGATGTTAAGGAACCTTTCAGCCGACAGTAAACTATTTCTCTTACAGGTCTATAACCGTATTTGGCAAGACGGCATTTTTGCTTCCGTTTGGCGCGAAGCCACCATTGTCCCTATACTTAAGCCTGGGAAGGATCGCCAACTACCTTCCAGCTACCGCCCTATCTCCCTCACCAGTTGCATTTGCAAGGTGATGGAGCGCATGATCAACGGGCGGTTGACATGGTGGCTTGAGTCTCAGAAACTTCTAGCGAACGCTCAGTGCGGGTTTCGTCGCTATCGCTCTACCGTCGACCATCTGGTGTCCTTGTCGACGCATATTATGAATGGATTTCTGAGAAAGTGTCAAACCGTGGCTGTATTTTTTGACCTGGAGAAAGCTTATGACACTTGTTGGAGGGGCGGCATTTTACGTACACTTCACGATTGGAATATCCGCGGTCGTCTTCCCATATTTCTTAGGGAGTTCATGACGGACCGCGTCTTTCGTGTACGTGTGGGCTCGGTTTTATCTCGTCGTTTTATTCAAGAGAACGGAGTACCGCAGGGCTCTGTACTCAGTGTCACACTTTTTGCGATTGCTATCAACCCCATTGTTGATTGTATTCCACCTGGCATTTCATCGTCCCTTTTTGTTGACGATTTCGCTATTTATTGCAGTTCACGGCGGACCTGTCTACTCGAACGCCGTCTCCAGAGCTGTATCGACCGTCTCTACGCCTGGAGTAACGCCAACGGCTTTAATTTCTCCGCCGAGAAATCCGTCTGCATCAACTTCTGGCGCCGGAAGTATTTCCCTCCGCCCTCTCTCCATCTTGGGCCAGGGATACTTCCGTTTGCAGACGAGGCGAAATTTTTGGGGTTGATTTTTGATAGGAAGTTGTGTTGGACCTCGCACGTTTCCTTTTTAAAAGCAAAGTGTGACCGTTCTCTTAATATTTTACGTGTTTTAAGTGGCACATCCTGGGGAGCTGATCGGACCGTCCTTCTTCGCCTTTATCGCTCTTTGGTCTGATCTAAACTTGATTACGGGTGTATCGTTTATTCGTCGGCACGTCCATCTGTGTTACGTCGTTTGAATCCCATTCATCATCGTGGTATTAGAGTCGCTACAGGGGCCTTTACAACTAGCCCCGTGCCCAGTCTTTACGCTGAGGCTGCAGAGCCTCCGCTGTCTTTCAGGCGTGAGATGCTCTTATGTAGTTATGCCTGTCGACTTTCCAGCTTGCCTGACCACCCGTCCTTCGCGGCATTTTACGAGGATTCACTTGACCGGCAATATTTAGTTAGCTCCTCTGCTTTGCTCCCTCCAGGGGTTCGATTTCGACTGCTACTTCGGCATTTGGACGTTCCGCCAGCACCGGCCCTTACCCGAGGGGAAACGCGTTTTCCTCCATGGTCGCGCGCTGAGGCCCACATCCAACTTGGGCTGACGTCGATGCCGAAAAATGCGACCCCTGCTTCTGTTCTTAGATCCGCCTTTTTAGAACTACAGGCGCAGTTCGGGGACTGTCATTTTATATATACCGATGGGTCTAAGACTGATGTTGGAGTAGGATGTGCCTTTGTTTTTGGTGTACAGAGTTTTACTTTTCGTTTACCTCGACAATGTTCAATTTTTACCGCCGAACTTTTCAGCATTTATCAATCTGTTTTATTCATTCAGCGGCACGACTTACGGCACTGTTTTATTTGTACGGACTCTCTGAGTGCCCTTCAGGCTATTCATGCGCTGTACACTTACCACCCACTCGTACAGCGCATACATGACCTGCTCCACTCGCTCGGTGTCTCTGGCATCAGCGTCTCCTTCATGTGGATTCCAGGTCATGTGGGCATCTCAGGTAACGAGTCTGCCGACGCCGCTGCGAAATCGGCGATTTTATTACCCAGATTTTTTACTTCTGTTGTTCCCTCGTCAGATTCGTATGTTATTTTACGTCGCCGCATCCTCTCGCGCTGGCGCGATGAGTGGACGGCCCTCCGGGGGAACAAGTTGCGGGAGGTTAAGCCTTTCCCGTTCATCTGGGGTACCTCTTCTCGTTCTTGTCGTCGGGAAGAGGTAATTTTAGCTCGTCTACGGATTGGACATTGTGTTTTTAGTCATAGGTATTTGCTCAGTGGTGACCCCGCACCCGTCTGTGGGCAGTGTGACGTGCCCTTAACGGTGCGTCACATTTTAACAGAGTGTCAGGTTTTAGCTGCATTTCGTGCTCAAGTGGGCCTGCCTGTTGGCCTAGCCAACGTTTTGGCAGACGACACGCGTGCTGTAGAATGTGTTTTACGTTTTATTCACGACAGTGCTTTTAATCTGCGCATTTAATGCGTTGGGCGTCTGTTAGCTTGGTACTTTTATTCTGTCTGTTTTTTATGGGAACTCTTATCCCCAGTGGACATATGGCGCTCATGTCCCTCGCATTCTACAGTTCCTGACACGTTTTAATCCTTTACTGCCTATGCTTTTAGTGTGTTGGTTTTCAGATATTTGTCTTGTTCTTTTTATTGTTGTTATTGTTATTATTGTTGTTATTGTTGTTATTGTTATATTTGTTATTGTTATATTGTTAGTTTTAGCCTTTTGAACATCGCGGGTTTGTGTCCCGTTTTTAACTATGCGGTTCTTTTACCTGTTTTATATTTTGACCTTATCTTTTATACACAGTAAGGGCGCTGATGACCATAGCAGTTTAGCGCCCTTAAACCGCATATCATCATCATCATCATCCCCATCCGGTCGAGGTGGGTTCTTGTGACCGGGGGACACAAGGTCGGCTCTCCTGCTTCTTTTGCATTACATTCATACCGCACCTCACCATCGTTTCCTTTCTTCTCTTCTATTTCTGCACATTTCGCCCCACGTTCATTCATTTACTCCTCTCTTTTACTTCTTCGCCGGCCTACCTTGCGTGCGAAATACCCACACAGTTTTAGTTTCTTTTATCTTTTTGTTTAAATCCTTCGTGGACACAGCCTGACGGATACCGGCGCAGCTGGGTGAGTGGGTAATGGCGTCATTCCCACCACCCGGGGTCGTCATGTAGGGTATGTGTTCGTATCCGCTGTTCAACTGCAGTCCCGCGGGGGGGGCATTGCATGAGCTGCTGGCTTCTGACGGCGATTGGGTCCCTCTATGTTCTGGGAAGTGTGACGCTGGGGTGAGTCTGGTATAGATAGGCCACTCACCCAAGCCGGGGTAACGCCCGGGAAGTCAGAGCCCGAGTTCGTGGACAGTTGCAATGGAGGATTTATTTCGCTATGGAGCACCCTTTCTCCATTAATACAAACAAGCGCCGAAAAGCTATTGTAACAGAAGTAGCACCGCCGACATCTGGTTGTTACTTGGTCATTTCAAGAACAGAAGAAGGACAAAACTTTGAGAAGATGAACCCTTTTATGATTCAGAAAGGCATAGATGCTATTGCTGGTGCGGTTCAATCCTGCACTCGTCTACGGAATGGTTCCTTATTGGCACAAACTAAGTCCGATCAGCAATGTAAAACCTTGTTGCGCGCTACGCTTCTCCACGGTTATCCGTGTTGTGAAGCACCGCACATTGCATTCCTGTCGGGGCGTTGTTACCACGCATAGTCTCGATGGTATATCGGACGAGGATCTAGTCGAATATCTATCCGATCAAAACGTGACAGCAGTGCATCGAGTGCAGGCGAAACGCGACGGCGTATTGGTACCCACTCGTACCCTGTTTCTAGCATTTGATGGCATAGATCTGCCCACGAGCATTTCCGCAGGGTACGAAAGGATTTCTGTGAGGCCTTATATCCCTAGACCTCTGCGTTGTTTTAAATGCCAACGTTTTGGGCATACGCAAGTCTCATGTAAGAGTGCCGTTAACATCTGTGCAACATGTAGCCGCGCTCCCACGAAGGTACCTGTTCAACAGCCCCCGTCTGCGTTAATTGTAAAGGGTCTCATTCTGCGTCGTTTGCCGACTGTCCGTGGTACTTGGACGAGAAGGCGATCCAGGAGATCCGGGTAAAGGAAAAACTCTCCTTTGCTGAAGCCCGGAGGCGTTATCATGCGCGCCAACCTTCACTCCTGCGATCTTGCACATTTAGTTCTGTTGTTGCCTCACCAGTACCACGAGTAGATGCCGAAACTCAGACCTGGACCATGACTGGATTAACCGCCACTGCCATCCAGCTGTCCATTAAAGCTACTGTTACCAAGCCCTATAAACCTGGTCCAAAGTCAATGAAGTCGCAAGCCGCTGAAAAGAATCCCAAGCAGAAGCTTCGTAGGGAAGATTTTCTGAAGGACCCTCCGCTTGCGCGCGGTAGGAAAAGTTCACCTTCTCCTCGGAGGTCGCAGTCCCAGGAAGCTCCTGGGACAAGCCCCGCTCAGCGGCCCCCCTCACCCATCGCCACCCAAAACCGATTCACGGCGCTTGAATCGGTTTCTGGCTCTGAGCGCGTGGACCCTCCCTTCGAGGAGGCTATGGAGTCTGACCAACTCGATACCAAAAGCACGAGCCCAAAGGTTAAACCAAAGGTAATTTTAAGCCACCTTTCTAAGTAGACAGTTTATCCCTTTTTCTTAATGGCTATCCTGACCTGGAATGTACTGATGATGATGATATGCGGTTTAAGGGCGCTAAACTGCTAAGGTCATCAGCGTCCTTACAATGTATAAAATATAAAGTCAAAATATAAAAGACAGGTAAAAGAACCGCATAATTAAAAAACGGGACACAAACCCGCGATGTTCAGCAAGTTAAAAATAACAATAATAACAATAACAGTAATAACAATACAAATATCCAAAAAACCAACACACTAAAAGCATAGGCAATAAAAGATTAAATCGTGTCAAGAACTGTAGAATGCGAGGGACATGAGCGCCATATAACCACTGGGGAGTAAGTCCCTATTAAAACATACAGAAGAAAATAACAAAGCTAAAAGACGCTCAGCGCATCAAATGCGACGATTAAAACCAATGTCACCTATAAAACGTAAAAGACATTCTACAGCATGCGCGTCGTCTGCCAAAACGTTGGCTGTGCCAACAGGCAGACCCACGCGAACGCGCAGTGGAGCTAAAACTTGACACTCAGATAAAATGTGACGCACCGTTAAGGGCACGTCACACTGCTGACACAGGGGAGCGGGATCACCACTGAGCAGGTAACTATGACTAAAACGGCAATGTCCAATTCGTAAACGGGCTAAAAGTACCTCTTCCCGACGTGAAGAACGAGAAGAGGTACCCCAGATTAACGGGAGAGGTTTAACCTCCCGCAACTTGTTCCCCCGGAGGGCCGTCCGCTCATCGCGCCAGCGCGAGAGCATGCGGCGACGTAAAATAACACACGAATCTGACGAGGGAACAACAGAGGTAAAAAATCTGGGTAATAAAATCGCCGATTTCGCAGCGGCGTCGGCAGACTCATTACCTGAGATGCCCACATGACCTGGAATCCACATGAAGGAGACGCTGATGCCAGAGACACCAAGCGAGTGGAGCAGGTCATGTATGCGCTGTACAAGTGGGTGGTAATGGTACAGCGCATGAATAGTCTGAAGGGCACTCAGAGAGTCCGCACAAATAAAACAGTGCTGTAAGGCGTGCCGCTGAATGTATAAAACAGATTGATAAATGCTAAAAAGTTCGGCGGTAAAAATTGAACATTGTCCAGGTAAACGAAACTTAAAACTACAGTGTCAGAAACAAAGGCACATCCAACTCCAGCTTCAGTCTTAGATCCATCGGTAAAGAGAAAATGGAAGTTCCCGAATTGAGCCCGTACTTCTAAAAAAGCCGATCTAAAGACTGAAGCAGCTGCGAGGACAACAGGCGAGATAGATCATTTATTAAGCAAAAGTGTGATCTAGCGTCATCGGCAATTCTTAAAAGGTTCAGATGATGCTCTTTACGTTCTGAGGTTTGATATAATGGAATAATTGAAAATTCGTCTATACCATATACCGTAATAGATATATTACTTTGTTTTTCAAATTTTTGTATGTCATCTAATGATACTGGGAACTTTATTCCTGTGAAATTAAATTCTTTAAGCATATTTTACTTGGAGTACGAACTCACTATAGCTGTTTCGCTTTACTGGAAATTTGGATGCCAGTAGGCAATATCCGAAACATTTTTTATCAGTATTGCTAATATTGGTCACTGCTCTTGTGTTTTATGTAATCGGGCACTTTTATGTTACAAGCTGCATTTAACAGATCGTAGTGACAGAAATTTAGAATTAACGAACATATTTGGTATAGTGATTTCGAACTGCTTTTCGATTCGAATGTATCAATGTTCAATAATATGGGATTTTTAAGTTTATTCTCATACCACTCGCTAATGCTTGTACCTTGTAAGATAGCTTCCATTTTACTATTGAAATTAAATGTCTCGGTCTTTTCATTTTCAGGTTTTCCGATGACATATTTGCATACTAATGTAGCACATAACTTTATTCCTGACAAACGACGAATGAGATTGCTCCGAATTTCGCTGCTAACGAGCGTTTCACATTCATCTAGGAATGTTTCAGGATCTATTATCCCCTGCGAGTTTTCTACTTTACTCGTATAGATCCGATTTTTAAATGCCGATTCAATAGTTGTGCATGCAAGATCCTTCTGCCTCTGTTCACTCTCCGAATCTGTTCTCGGTTTCTTTGTGGGAGACAGGCTGTCATCTTTCGAGGTGCTTGTCGTCCTCTTTTTCGGGGCTGGGGTCTTATTTGAGATCGCGTGCACGTGTTCCTCTGAAATTGGAATAAATGAGGTGTCATCAGTAATACATATTTGACATCTTTTAAGCTGAAAAAAAGATATACGCATATGTAAAAAAATGTTGATTTTATTTCAAAGTAAAGTTTGCTAAAAAACTGAAGTAGAATTTTCTTTTTCGTGATACTAATTTGTTACTTTTTTGAAGCATGCATGAAAGCTGAAAAATCTATAAAAATAGTTCATTTTATTTAAAAGTAATGTTTGATGCCGTATATCAAAATATCTATTTTGCTCGATTTGTGAACTTTTTTAAGCTGAAAAAAATCTTACATGTAAAAAAAGTTGATTTTTTTTTTACTTTTTTTGAAGCATGCATGAAAGCTGAAAAAAGCTGTGCGCTCGTAACATTCTCTGATTTGCCCAGGAATCATTCACATGTTTCACATGAAATCTAATCTTGTAGAAAGCTGAAAAGAAAATATCCACTTTTTAAGCATGCATGAAAGCTGAGTGAATAATCTATACACTTATATAACAAATGCTTCATTAGTAACGTTTGATGCTACTGCCATTAAAGTTAAAATATCTATGCACATATATAACTTTATTTTATTTCAAAGTAATTTTTCATGTTATCTATTAAAAAGATGAAATAGAATTTTATTTATAGCTGAAAAAGAAAAATTATCAAGTTATATTTTTTTGTTGGATGTTTAAGCGAAAAAATTTATTCTTATCCGATTACTTTTTTTTTCCAAAGTAATGTTTTTTCTTCAAGATTTTTAACACATACATGCAAACAAAAACACTTTAGAAAACTGTTTTTAGATGGAACCGCATGTAAATGATAAACAGCTATAACACGTTTTTTCTGCTTAGCTACACTCACCTTCTTCAAATGTGTTTCCTCCACTTGAGGATTCTCCTGCATCTTTGAACTCGTCTGAAAATTATACAATGCATTATTGTAAGGATCTGAGAAGGGAAAATAGTAAGTCATAAACAACATGTTCATTTTATCGACTGGCTATAACATGTAACATTTTTACAACTTAATTTAAGAGTCGAATTTAAAATTGTTAATGCCAAAAATAATCTGAAATTTCGAGATATTCAATTTTTGGCACGTACAAAACGAAAAGATTTTGTCCATACAATATACGTATTTATGTCAAATTGTTACAAATTAATCTTAAAAGGTAAAAAAGTTAGACTATTCCGTTTAACATGCAAAAAATGGTATTAAGAATTTTTTCTTTCCGAGATGCATTATTTTTTCTGAACTGTGCTAACACATGCAAAAACTGATTTTTATTATCATGCTAACATTATTGTAATGTTTTAATATACCTTTTTTTTGTAAAAAAAGTTACCTTGTGACGTCGATACCCACTAGCTAGCGTCTCGTCCCATATACACAAGTTGATAGCCATCTTCGTTTATAGCGGTTTTCTGTCCTGTAGTCATACTTTTAAAGCGCTCGGGAAGAAAGATCTGATGCTGATCTAATATTACTACGACCGTTCCCCATATCTTGTGCAAAGCGTCTTCACCTTGTTTATTTTGAACGGTACGTTTATCTCCAGATCTGCAAGTTTCTTTGTTGATACTATTGGAGTGCCTTCTCCAATTTCATTGAGCTGGCTTACGATCTGATCTGAAACATACAAACGTGTTTAAACAGGATTTGATTATTTAGGTAACGAAATAAAAGACATTGAATCGATTGAGTGAAGTATATGTACAAAACACGAATTAAAAGGCACAGATGGATTGGTTTTCTGAAATATAACAAATAATAATTTTTTTTCACTTACCATCCATGTTCTTTTCTGCGTTTTATCGAGCGGTATGCTTCTTGCAAATGGTCTTTTTGTATTCACTTGTATTTTTATGTTCCCGACGTTAACCCCCTTCCCCCCACAAACACTTGTTCTATGCTAGTCACATGTCCAGCGGAATAAGTACTAATTTCTTAAGAACTATATCCATTTTTTTATACTTTCATGAGAGGATCTCGATTTTAGGATTTCCGCCTTCTCCGATCACATATGCCTGCGCAGTTCTTTGACTATTGGTGGATTAATTTCAAGGAGCCTCGTACATAAAAAGATTACCTTGCCCACCGATCACATATTCGAGCTGGCCCCTGAGTAGTATATACCCCGCGGCAGGCAGACGGTCAAAGGTCGCCCTGGTGTCAAAGGTCAGAGGTTAAAAGTCATTGACGTCATGAAGGTCAGAAGGTTATCTGACCGTGATGACGTCATAGACCTTGACACCTCTGACCCCCGCCAGGGCGGAGCCGTCTACCTGCCGCGGGGCATATTTTTTTCTTTTTTTCTTTTTTTCTTTTTTCTTTTATTATAATGTATACAATACAAGGTTACAGTTTTTCAATTAGTTGTAAAACAAAAAAAGGATGTGTAAAAATTATGTACAATACTGTATGATGGCTTTACATTTACAATTAGTGCAAAGGGTACAAGTCTTTGTTAATTACTGTTTTTTTTACTCTAGTGAATGCTTTTGATACAAAATAATTTTTATGAATGTAGTTACATCATCATTATAGTTTATGCTGTTTTTTGTGCTGCTACTGGCAGCGGCGACGGCTGCGGCGATGTTGTTGATGCTGCTGTTGCTGGTAGTTGCGCTTGCCTCGGGGATGTTGTTGCTGTTGTTACTGGTATTAGCGCTTGCCTCGGGAATGTTGTTGCTGATGTTGTTGGTAGTGACGCCTGGCTCGGGGATGTTGCTGCTGCTGTTGCGGGTAGTGGCTTCGGTTGCGGGGATGTTGTTGCTGGGGATGTTGCTATTGGCTCCGGTTGTGGGGATATTATGTTTATCATCGTCGTCGTCAGAGTTAGATGTGCTGTTATTGCTGCTGCTGCTGTTAAATTCGAAATCGATTTCACTGTCATCGGTTTCGGAATCTTCGTCATCACTTTCGCCGAACACAATTGAGCGAAGTCTTTTATCTATGTTTTTGGTGACGCACTTAAACATCATGTGAAAGAAGTTGTTGCTTACATCTTTTTGTACTTTTGGCATGTACAGAGCGCTTGTCACAAAATTGCTGCATTTTTTTTCGTTACATTGTAGTATGTTGTATGAACCGTGTTGTGTGATGCATTGGTCTAAACTTGGAGTTTTGGAGTTACTTGCGGTAATTGTTAATCTTGCAGCGCTTTTTTCACATGCGTTGATTAAACAGCATTTAAATGCAATGTGGAACACCTCGACATTAGCTGAACAAGAAGATGGTGGTATTTCAAGTTTTATGATTACTGTTTTTTCTTTCGGAGTATGAGGAAGTATTTCCATGGACAGAAGTTTAAAACATTGGTTGACGTACTTTCCGTCGGCGTTTACAGCATCTGTCGTGTTAAAAACTTGAGTCCAAACATTATATCCTACGTCAATGGGGTCTGTAAGAAGATCCATGGTGTGGTGTTTGGTACTTCCGCTGACTGACTGATCTTCAGAGCTTGGTGCGTCGTCGTTAAATTTAATTCTTTTGGTCACAATGACGTCACGTAAAGTATGACGTCGCTTTAGTCGTCGTGATGCGGCTATCGTTAAGTTGTCAGGCCCTATGCATTGCGCTGGTTCATGGTAACATTTAGCACACAGACATTGTATGCGATAATGTTTGCACATACTATGTGGGCAAAACATTTTAATCAGTAAAGAAGCAGTTAATTTGAGAAGTATATATATGTTTTTACTACCTAAACAACAAACTCTGACGATAATTAATTGTTATTTTTATTTTATTCTGTCGAAGCTGTAGAGGTGTCGCGTTTTATTACTGCCCAGCGACTCTTCTTCTTCGTTGTTATACAACAAGTAGTGGTTTTCTGAATTGATTGTTTTTTTTGAAGTTGTGCAGCGGCAAGGCTTCGAACTATGGAGGTAGGTGTAGCTCTCGATTTTTTATAATTGCAAAAATTAATCTTGCCTATTTAGTTTTTTAGGCAAAGAGAGATTCTAACAGGTACTTTTTACCTTCCACTAATTCGTTAACGACGAACGGTCTGGCTCCGGCATGGAAAGCACATCCCAAATTGTAGAGTACGGTGAAAATGTGTTCAAGGAGCTTACGATGGGCAGTAAAGAAGTAATATTTATATATGTTTTTCTACAACAACAACAACAACATTTGCCGATATTTAGTGTTTCTTATTTCATTCAAATCTTTCGAAGCTGTAAAGGTGCCGCGTTTTATTGTTACCAAGGGATTCTTCCCCGTTGTACAGTAGATAGTATTTTTCAGAATTTATTTTTTGAAGCTGTGTAGCTGTTAAGGCTTCAAATCTTTGAGGCAAGAGTAGTTCACGATTTTCAATAATCGCGAAAATTCTTCTCCCCCATTTGGTTTTAGTGGCAAAGAGAGATTCCAGTACGTATTTCTTACCTTCGACTAACTCGCTTGCTGTGATTGGTCTGGCACCGGCATGGGAAGCACACCCCAAATTGTTTAATACAGTGAATGTGTCCACAGAGGCCTCTATGGCTGCGGCGACGGAGTTGTTCCTGCAGTGAGCCATGGTAACGTGGCGATACTTGTAGAACACAAGAAGAAGACAAACTGTGAGTAACGGAAGCGCTATACGCGGTATATATTAGGCGTGCTTACGTAACACGTGATGTGGACGTGCAAGGTTACCCATAAGCAAGCGACAACGATGTGGCGAGTGCGTCATCACGTGATGCTGGCGTGATATTCATGTTTCGCGTGCGTGATCATGTGAAGCTGCCAGCTGGTTGTGTAAGTAGAATTGTATTTCGTAATAGTCTTTAGGAGTGGTACATATGATATATTCCGTGTACTTAGAATAGCACATGTTCTCCACGTCATGTTTTACGCTTTGTAAGTATTTATCGTAAGCTATAATTAGATTGTTTACTTCATTAACCTCTTTTGATCGATGATAAAAAATATCGTTAACAATAGGATAGAGTTTAATTAAAGTTTTCCATTCTTCTTCAATTAAAGATATGCTGACTGAGTCGTCTCCTTGATATTGTTTTACTATAATATTAGGAGTTCCAAATACGTATTTGACATCTAATTTTAATTCTTCATTCAGGTTTACATCCCATTTTACTGCTTCTTTTCTAGGATTTTTATCGATAAGGGTAACACACGTGAATATATTTTTCCAATCTGTTAAATTGTTAAGAATAATTCCACGCTCTTCACCACATTTTGCAATAGTGATACACAGTTCGCAGGGAATTCGTGCAGAAAATCCTACACAGAGAAACTTTTTTTGTGATCGGTCTAAAAAGTAGACGTTGCTTCTAATACCAATTAAAGATGACAACTGTTTTTCGTCCTCTTCTAATTTGATCTTCTTAGAGTCCGACTCGCTAACGCTAAAATGAAAAAAAAAGCTTTGTCAGATGTAGGATTCGAACCCACGCTCTCCTTTCGGAGAATTAGATCTTAAGTCTAACGCCTTAGACCGCTCGGCCAATCTGACTATAAATACAATACATACCTTATCTCCGTAGTTGACATGGCGAAAGGGAGAAGCACACTGTGAGACGGTCTTGCTGTCAGGTTGTTTTAAGTACTGTTAAGGTGCGTTCTAAAACAAATGATTGATGTACACGTCATAAGGAATGCAGTTTAATGATGATTCATGCTTTAACTCGTGAGGCAGACGTGAGTCGTTAGGCTTAGGATCACATGGATATGCATTTCTTTTATTTACGGTATGATCGTACCATTCGGCAAGATTTAACACATTTCTTTGAGCACAATTAAGAGTTTGTATTCTATGACAAGGATACATACAAGACGAAGAATTAAACATTACTAACGATTCGTCGTTTAATTTTAATTCTTCTATATTAATTACAGTTCTATTTGTAATTTTACGAAGAAATACCGTTCTTTGTTCTCCTTTAGTGAAAATGACAGTAAAAAGATCTACGTTGCGAGTGAGTATGGAAGAAAGTTGATCGTAGTCAACATCACCATTGTTCCAGTGTAAACCGTGAATTTTTGAACTAATTTTTTTATTAGTAGAAATAGTTTTATCAGATAACAAGCGTTCATCGTGGGGTGGTTTAAAGACCCAAGTCTGCACTTCACGACTCAAACCGCATATAGAAAGCTCTTTGATCACATATTCAAGTTCGTTATTTATTAAAAAGTTAAAATAAACAAAACCAGTTCCTGTAGACATGTTTCTTTATCTGATTTCAAATTAACACTGAAGTAGTAATAACTAGAGTACTTGCCTTATATTGATGATGTACAGGTTTGTAGTAGAACTTCCGCATTTGTTGAAAAAAGCATACATCTTTGTTACAATAGAGATGTGC
This sequence comes from Deroplatys truncata, assembly GCA_030765065.1. Taxonomy (NCBI): domain Eukaryota; kingdom Metazoa; phylum Arthropoda; class Insecta; order Mantodea; family Mantidae; genus Deroplatys; species Deroplatys truncata. The sequence continues at coordinate 171,797,900 of CM060987.1, read as the reverse complement.
AAGTTTGTAGAGGCACTGAAGTGGTACTAGTTCCGCATTTGTTGAGAAAGCATACATCTTTGTAAGTTTTTAAGATAAGATTGTCGTTGTATGTATAATCAGATATTCTAAATTTAGAGTAAAATTTTCGAAGGGGTAAATTACATCTATGTATAGCATAAGCAATTACGTAATGCCCGCATGTAGAGCTAATAGAGCTTTGTAATCTTCGTTTACCACAATTCCAATTATTACCGCAATTACGATTTAGAAAATGTGTAAAATGGTGAGAAAGCGGAGGCATTCCGAAACTGTCAAAATATTCCCCTTTACCACATTTTGAAATAAAAATACCGATCCAATGTTTACCAGGCTTACTAATAGGATCTGTATTTGCTACTAATACAATTGGAAAATGTCTATGTATCCGTTTGGGTAATTGGTCACATGCAAAAACGCCTAAAAAATACGGTCTAGTACGTGTGTTGGTAGATAAATATTTTCTTATTTGTTCGGTGTTCATGTTACGTAAATTGATCTGTTTGCATCGAAATCTAGTACCCGTTGATATTCGGATAAAACAATCATGCAAGCTGCTTCGGTTAAAGCCGTTTTAAAACCTACGTTTATTGAAACATTACCATGATGTAATCCTGAAACATGGGTTTCGTTAGCACTTTTATCAGGCGTTAAATCAAACATAAGAAACGTGTATCCGTTTTGATAATCGTTTCTCGATATTGTATGTCCTTTGTCCTCAGGATTTAAATCCAAAGCTTTAGCGAGGGAATTAAAGCATTTAACGTATTTTTTACTTGTAAAATCAGGAGTTAGAGGTTGCGCAGGAAACGGTTGTTCATTTACAAAAAGTTGAAAAAAATTAAAGTTTAAATGTAAAAAATTGTAAGGATTTTTTATAAAATTTCCGCTATATGCGGTATCTGACACAAATCCGACTGTGATTCTGCGAGGTGCTTTACCCACTAATATATCATGAAATTTTTTGCTTATTGTTCCTTTAGGAATGTTAAATGGTTGAACATCTACCTCGTCCAATATTAATTTACCGTTAAGTGTAGAAAGTAAGTTTTGATGAGCTAAAAGCATGGAAGCGGAAGGATAGATACACGTTACGTTAAGTGTAGCACCCGTAATTATAGTTTTTCCTTTAATTTCTCCAACAGCTATAAGATGATATTCGGGAGTAGACGGAGTTAGTTTTATCGTCATGTCTACATTGTTGGGAATATATTTTTCTTGAGAAAATAGAGAACACGATAATCGACCCATTAATTCAAATTCTTGACTACCTTTAGTATGTTCGAAGCGCCATTTTAATCCTTCATTGCTATCGAAGGTATCAAAAGCACCTGCTGTATCCTTTTTCCAAAGCGACGTTTCAAGCCACGAATTTTGTGATTCTGATGAATAATTAAACAATTGCTCTATATACGTTTTATACGGATATCCGGGTTGCGGTGGAGTAACAGTAACATTATTTAACATTACCTCTATTTGCTGGAACAGAGAATTTAAAGGGTTGTTAACCAGAGTGATTTTATCTGTATCTTTTAACTCTTTACCATCGTGGCTAACAATTTTACAACGTAAATATAATTCTATCTGTGAACCGTCGATGTACGCGTCAGCATTACCTTTATAATGAAAGACGATGGGTGAATTGTACGAAATTACATTTTGAGGTTCTAATTCAATTACGGTATACCGATTTACGCTAGTTTGCACGGGAGGTTCGTCAAAAAAATTAAATGCCGAATTTACGTATACTTTAGACATTATGCAAATATATCACGTGTGTTTTTTGATTTTCTTTTTTTAGTTTTACGCTTTCTCTGTTTCTTTTTCTTAGTTATTTTAGATTTTTTAAACCCTTTCTTACGTCTTGCACTTCTTAACTGTGTTGTTTTACGTCTTTTACGAACTTTTATTCCTGAACCGAGCATTGTATCCAAAGCCTGATCTGCTTTTCTCTTTAAATTCGATCCGCCTTCTTTTAATCTGTTATTAAGTGAAGACTTGAAAGGTTTTTGCGAAATCACATCCGATAAAACATTACCACCCACGTTTAATAGTTCTTTACCGACTGACTTTGCAGCGCTTTTAAAGTACGGAGACATGTATCTAAACAAACTACCTAAAGCACCAAAAAGTCCGCGTCCTTTTTGAAAGCGTCTACCTTTATACAATACAAAAGTATCACCATGTCCTGTCTGATTAAGAAAATATTTAATGAGCTCACGATGATCCATAAGGTCTAAACCAAAGTACTACAGCCGAAGAAAATCCGTCCATAAATGGTAATAATTCGCCTGTTCCCGTTCTTAAATCGATTTTTATAATTTGGAAATCGTGTTGAAGAACAGGAACCCAGTTTAAAGGTACAAACGTTTTTCCATTGCTAGATGTTTATGATCAACATCTATTTCAACAATGGTACTTTCGATAATTTGAGTAAACGTATCGCTTACCATTTGAGGTTCTATAATATTGCAGTATATAAACATTTCGTACGGAAATGATACGTAAGGATTCATTGGAAATGGGGCGCGTTTAATTTTAGTAACATCGGTTAGAGGCGCAAATCCTAGCTGTCTGCTTAAATCCTGAGAAAGATATAATTCGCGCATTATATTTTCGCTAACTGCTCTTTTATCTTTTGATTTTGCTGTCTCGTCATTAACCTCGATGTCATGTTCATTTAATTTAGAATCTGTATTAGATGGTTGAATAGAATCGTTTTCGGTGTTATTTACAGCCGATTCCGAAACGTCTGCCTCATTACGCTTTTTGTTTTCTTTTTTCTTTTCTACAGCAGTCGAATTAACGTGGACGAAACCGGTGTCCTTATTGTATAAAAAAAGTTTGTTGATATGACTTTCCTTTTTAATTGTTTCGTTAATTACCGATAGAAGCATAACATTATCTGTTATAGTAGTTTCATTTAATTCATAACGAAAATCTATTTCCTGAGGAACCCCTTGTTCGGGTTTATAAAGCATTCGTCCTTTAATGTAATTACCACCTTTAGCAATGTTTAAAAAAGTGCCCGGATAACGAATTTTTGTAAGTGCCACTTCCCATTTACCTCGAAGAACTACCCTTTGCGGCAACATGTTCAAAAATTGAGAAGTGGTGTTGTTATCAAAAATAGTAGGAGAACCATTACTTGTTAAAGTAATAGAAAATGGTTCGGTACGTATGATTATAATGACGCTATTTTTGAATGTTTAATCCAGGAATTAAATTTATCAGGATAACCTTTCCACTTTACCAATACTTCTTTACTACGACCTTTAGCTCTCATGCCTAAGATTTTATCAATCTTATAAAGTTTCGGAAGACGCACTTTTTGTAATTCTTCGGTGTAGAATATACCGTTTATTTCTTCTCCAGATAAATCTTTTAATTTATAAACTATAGGTGTACTTTGCTGTATTAGAAATATCTCATCAGTCCAATTGTGTTCGTAACCTTTATCAAAACGTAATTTGGCTTTAGAAATTCTAACATGATCACCGATTCTAAATTGTATTTTGGGTAAGGAAACTGATTCATTAAACCGATTTTTGTATAGGTTATTGTATACTTTTAAAATGTTTGAGGAATTTACCTGTATTGGTGCCATTTTGATTTATCTATGATAAGAGCTATTATATGCTTGTAACAGGCTAGGTAGTATATCTATATACGTATATGTGTGTTTATATGTAAAGTATCGCCACATTTTAGTTTTTAAAGTTCTATTAAATCGTTCTATAACACTAGCTTTTACATTATTATTAGTTGTGTAATGAAGTATTCCTTTAGATTTTAAAAACGTCTGAAATGTTTTATTTGTAAATTCAGTTCCTTTATCGGTTTGAATTACTTTAGGAATGCGTTTATATCGTTCGAATATAATTGTAAATGTTTTAACAATTTCACCACCGCTTTTAGTTTTTAAAGGTAATGCCCATGCAAATTTGGAGAACACGTCTATAACAGTTAAAATATATACGTAACGTTTGTTGTATTTAGAAATAGTATCTAAAACATTTAAATCGCTTTCCCAAAGATCATCAATATTAGTTACATGATATAGTTTTGTTGGAAAACGTTTTCTTATTGGTTTGTGAAGAGTGTAACTCTCCTGTGCTTGAAGATAATATTTAATTTTAGCTTTAGAAATCCCTGTAGCACGATGCAATTTTTGTATGGTTCCAAGTCCTGCATAATGATCAAATTTGGAATAATATTTGTTAAGTAGTGACGTTTCTGCTCGTGTTAAATTATTTTTCGCCATTTATGAGAACGTAAAGTGTAACCGGGGGTTTGTTTTCGAATACGTGAAGGGTAAGGTGTGAACCTAACGTTTGTATCAGAGTCCTCGCTGTCGGAGGTTTTTCTATCTTTTTCTTCGTTTTTCATTACCACTTTACTTCTTTCTCTTTTTATGGGCTTTGTTAATCCAGGTTTCGATTTCCTTTTCTTTTTTTGAGGGGATTTTAATACAGATGTAGACTGAGGTTGCTCGAATTCTAATAACTTTTGTTCTTCTTCTTCCTGCATAGCTTGAACATACGGTTGACGTAATTTAGACATTATATCGTGATAGTAAGTTAGTTTATGCCTAAGCAGACTCCATTTATCGTCAGCTGACAAGTTTAAATTTTTTATTTTATTAATATTTTCTATTAAATTAGATAATGTTTTATCTATAACGTGGATCTTTTTTTCGCTTTCCGGTTGTGAATGTAACAACATAATTTGCTTAGCGTATTTCATGATGACGGTATGAACTTAGACACAAGAGCACTACCTATCGCACTTAAAACAGGTATAATAAAAGCAGGTAAAAAACCACCTTTTTGTAGTATTATTTTCTTCTTTTTCTTTAATGAAGTCTTTCTATTAACTAATCTTCTCCAGGTAGCTTTACACCTTTTTAAACGATTTTTACATTTACTCGATATAGGTATAGTTCCTTTACTAACGTTTAACACGCATTCAGTTATTGCTTTAAGTAATTTGGAATCAGCAGCTTTTAATAATTTCGTACGTGATTTAGAATTTGCTTTACTTAATATAAACAAAGCTCCACATTGTTTTGCTATAGCGGGTGAAGATAATTTACAGACTTTCTTATAAGCTAATGGAGATAGTTTAGGAACCTGACGCATATCCATGATTCTTCGTAAATGAACTTTATGTATATTATCGACGGTATTTATTTACTTTGGTCTGAAACAAACAAGACGTTCGTTAGGTAAAACACCTGTTCGATATCGTAAAATATCGGGAGTATGTTGTGTACAATCTAATACCAAATATCCGTGCGGGGTATTAGTGGCTTTGTTAAAAGCTTCCAAAAGAAATTTTGAATTTCTGGGTTCGAGTTGCTGAAACAATTTATCTATTTGTAACTTATCTCTGTTATTTTTAAAAACTATAATATAATTTGAATTTAAAGACATCGTTCTGAACTTTTTTCCTTGAGGAAAAATGTTTTGTAAAACGTATACGATTCCAAAATTTTTATGATGTGAGTCTTTCGTAAAAAAATTAGACACATCGTTATTGTCTGCTTCATACATTAGATCGTCTAAGATAAATAATCCCCATTTTTTACATTTTCCAAATCTGGAACACCTTCGTGGGTACGTACGTTAAATGTACAATTGTGAAATTCGCGACCAAATTTTGGTGGATAGTCACGTGGATGACACCCTAAAGCTCTTTTTATCGGATTATCGTATAAACAATTAGCATGCTTTAATAATTTTTTTACAAATGTAGACTTACCGCAACGCGAAGGACCGGCTACCTGCATGGTACTTGGAAATTTAAATTTCACAGCTGCTGAATCCACGGTTTCCGTGGGTGTAAATTGTTCTTCATCATCGTAATTATAGTTTTTGATATCGGAAGTAACAGTACTTTCTTCATCATTATCGTTAATATCACCATCATCATTTTTCATTTCTACTGTTTCTCCCGAATCGACCTGTTCTATGGGCTTATAAACAACCACATCTCGTTTTTTCTTTGTATACGGTTTATATCGAGTGTCTTTCCATTCATTTTTATTTAAAGGCTTAGTGTCTGTTAGTAAACGAGAAGTTAAACGAATTTTATTTTCAATGTCATTTTGATTTTTTGTTTTGCTTTCTTGGCTCTCTACTTGATGTTGCTTATGATAAGGTGTATATCGTGAGTGTCTCCAATTGTCATTTTTAAACTTTTTTAATTTATGGTTAAAAACATTGTCATCTACGTTTTCCGGCTTAACATTTAAATGTTCGTTGTCGGATAATAAGGGAATTTTATTTTCCTGCCTAGCTATTTGCTGCTGTTTACGGTATGGTGTGTAATGTGTGTGTCTTCGTTCGAAATTTTTGAGTTTTGTTTTCAAATCATGATTAAAGGTATTATCAGGTAACTGTACGTTCGTAGTCAAATTTTCAGAGTCAAATACATCATGCAAAGTAGTATCTAAATTTGTGCGCCTACCACAGTTTTGCTCCGAATTGTAATTCTTCTTCTTTTTTAAAGACAATTTACGTGCACTTAAACAGTTTGATGCCGATTCTTTAAAGCGTTTATAATTAGGATTAAAAAGTGTTTCAGAGTTTAAACGTTTGAACGCATTTTCTTTTTTATTGCGTTTCAGGGAATTTAATATATTTATTTCTTCAGCTTTACGCTTTATAGGTTGAAAAAATGTTTCAATGTTCAAAGGCTCATATTTAGGTAATGTGCTTGGTCTTTTATTTGTTGTGGTATTAAAGCATTTAGATTCACGCTTTGCGGGTTGAAAAAAGTTTTCAATATCCAAGGGATGAAACCTTGTTAATTTAATTTCTTGGTCAAAATCATCGGTAGCCGGTCTTTTATTCGATTTGTTACTACCACGATCTAACTTTAAATATTTAGCATTATTTTTAATACGTTTTTATTAGCCGAACGTTTATTTTTTACTTCGTTATTATTATCCCATCTCGGGTATTTTACATCGTATGAAATAAATTTATCGCTAGCAGGACGTTTTGGAACTCGTAATGTTTCGGTGTTAGATAAGTTGTTAACGTTGTAATGTAATACTTCTTGTTGAGGTAACGTATGCAACACCATTATGATTACTTAATCGGATTGCTCAATACACGGTCTTTTATACCCGTATGGCACTGTGTCAAAGTCTGAGGTTCTTCTACGTTTAGTAACCACCATACGAAAGGTTTTAGTTGTTGGTTCTGTGACCAACCTCCATAACGGTTTCCTAGTAATTTGCGTGTTATTAAGATTAATTGATAGAGTATTATTTTTTAATACTATATCACGCATTACTTGAGTATTTACTTTATTCAGATTAGCACAATTTAACGTTATTCCTTTAATTTTACACATTACTTTAGTATTTTCCCCATAACGTATCCTGTAACCGTAACTTTTAGGTCCTGTGGACACGAATTGGTCGATGTAAGCATTTTCGCCGTATTTTTCTAATTCGTTTGTCATGCAACCTAAAAATGGACCGGTAGCAGGCATCCATTGGTTAGGTTTCCACGTAGCGATAACAGAATCGGTGTCGAAATATAGCACACGTCTACCTAATTGTTTTAAATAACTATACAGTTCCAATCGAGCGTGTGCGGTGGTGTACGCAGCTATAACTACGTTAGTTGTCGGATTTAATTTTGGGCTTATCTTCACGTATTTCCATACTACGTACATAATTGTGTCTGTCGCCGGAAGATATGTTTGTACTTCCACACTAGGATTATTTAATAGCTCTATCAATCGCGAATATGTATTTACTAACTCACAAGTAGGTAGATTATCTCTTTGCCCATATTTACCCCAAAAAGAATTAAGCATAAGCTTAGCCATTTCTCGTTTTCCGGGATTCGAACATATTGTGTCGTAATTTAATTTAATTCCCTCTTTTAATTCAAAATCGTTAATGAATTGAAGTTTTTTATCCTCAGTATCGCAATAAGAGGGCCACCCAGAAGCTTCGGTTTTTATTTTTAAAAATTGGTTCACGTAATTCTCAAATAACCCTTTTTTCTTTGATTCCAAATTATACTGCACCATGTCATACTCCCATATTTCATATATTTCCAATATAACATAATTTTCTTGAAGGGCTATTTTTACCTCGTCAATCACCCACGTTCCTGAAATACTTCTTTCTTCATCGTTATGATCACAATCGTTCTGATTTTCTAATTGTGCGCATGTCATGCATAACGGAAACATTAGTTTACCGTTAATTCGCACAGGTAAAACGGCATGGTAAAGGTTTGCAAACGGTAATATTTTGCATTTGATTAATCCACCTTTTACATTATTTAAATCCGGAAAGTCTTTACAATATATTTTTGGATGTCCAACCGGATAAGGTTTAGTCTTATTTACAAAGGGATATAAACTACAAACGTAGTAAAATATTTTTTCGTCTGTACCTGTAATTTCATAGTATAATTTAGTACAATTTGTACGTCCGCCAAAAAACGCATTTCTAGGTTCGAGGGGTTCTGAAATTTTAAATGCTTTTATAAACCGAGATAGAGCAACGTTCGACCTAATTAAATTATTAAAATCACATTCCCACATTTCAATTACTTTGTAACCTGCTTCTTTAATGCTTTTAATTACCCTTTCTGTAGATTCGAACCTAGAGTTCATTGTTTCGTTACCCGTATTATAAAGTACAGTTGATCTATTAACGAAACAAGTTTTACAACCGTGAAAATAGCACCCTTGGAACATGTATACATATTTATATTCATCATCTTCTCTATATCCGTCAACTTTATGATTTAAAATTTTTACTTCACGATCGTTAAGTGCATGTCGGATGGTAATATTTTCGGTTTGTTCTAACCAGCTCAACCATATTAAAGCTATGCGAGATTGTTTATCTGCTAAACGATAACCGCCAAGAGGAATAATGGAAATAGTATCTTTAGGCATAAAACGATGTCTATACACATTCATGCAGGCATTTGCTATAGTTACACATTCTCTGAAAGGGTCAATCTTATTTTCCTGCATAAATTCTTTTCTATATTTAGACACACCGAAACACAACATTTGTACATCCATTTGACAATATGTAACAATTTCTTTTTTCATGTTAAATTCGTAATTAGAAGATACTTTTTCAGCGTACCATTTTTCGAATGTTTGTCTATCTTCTACAGTCATTTTGTCAGGACAAAAATATTGTTGATCGGGCATCACACCAACATAGTTCTGATTTTCGCTTGTGTTAAATAGGTAAGGGAAATATCCTTTAATTTCTTTTAACCCGAACGTTTTTGAAAATTTAGCAAGTGAAAACGGTATAAAGTTCAACGAATCTATAAATGTTATATTTTGATATTTCATTTTGTATATACGATTTCCATTCATGATCAACTCTGGAGTCCATTTTAAAGTATCTACCATATACTTAAGCAACAAGTGTCCATCGTACGACTTTAAATTGTGGGCAATTACTGTTAAGTTTTTAAACGTGGTACGTGGCAAAGTAATATATTGAAACAATTCATGCACTGGGTCATTTTGAAATAACCACTCTTTTATACCACAGTGTTCGCAGCTATACATTTTTTCACAAATGTCTATACAGTAATTACATGCCTGATATAAAACACATAAATTTGCTTCATGTTCATAGGTATTCTTTCGAGTGCCAAACGGTTTCTCTTGCATACACTCGAAATCGATGAATAAGAATAACACATTTTTACTTAATTGTTTACCACGATATGGATTGATATAACATTGATGAGTATCTTCAACATATCTTTTACAGACGGTACAATATGTCTCCTTACAGACATGAGCAACCTTTCTACGTCTGAGGTTATATAAACGATTACATTTAGGACAAACCTTTTCAATGTCGCACACCGACTTCCCCGCAGGATAAAACACACCTTTTAATAAATGATTATCGAAACATGTTTGACCTTTAAAATCACGGTTACAGGATGAACAAGCAATGTAATTTTCAAATGAAGAATCGCACAGCAAATGACATTTGTAACAATCATAGTCACATCGATGCAGCTCCTTTTTATTTTTTGAAACGAAGTTACATCGTCTGCAATAATATTTACATTTAAATGCTCTATGTAAATCTACTATAGCATTAAAGTGATTATCGTGATATATTAAATCAATATATTTAATATCACTCTTATTATTATTTATTGTTGACTTATACAGGACTTTATTTCCAGAATGTCCATCAAAAACAGTAAAACAATAATTCTTTAAAGCAATTTCAAATGCTTTTGCATCATCTACACCGAAATTTATAGTTTTATTAACTAAGTCAGTCAATAGTAACGCGTTACGCTTTTGCACGCATTCAGTCTTTTTTACCGAATTATATTCAGGATCATTATTAACTTTAGCCAAACACACAGCTATCGCTCTAGGTAAACAAAGAGCATCGGTATTTTTAATAACAATGATACCTTTATTCTTATAACAAAGCTCACATTCGTTAAAACATTCTCCTTCTAATATACGTGTATACACACACGTAAATTTTAATGTGCCATTCAAGAAAAAATTTTGATTACTTTGCAAAGTAGTTTCAATAGAATTTAATATCACATCTATATTTACCTGATCAAAACGTCGCACACTAATATTAAAATCCCTGTTTGGATAAGCCGAATTAGATATAGACATTCCAAAATAACTTGGTTCGTTATTTAACAATTGCTCGTTTACAAATGTCAAGTACTGAGTAAATATCCAATGTATCCACTCCATTAGATCTATTTCTTCTTCGTCATCGGGGATAGGGTCAACTATTACTTCAGTTTCGGAATATCTGGAATAAAATCTATTTAAATTCTATTTCTTGTTCGTACGATAGTAAAAGTCATGATTAAACAAAACTTACCAAAGATGTATGCTTTCCTGCGGACGTTAAAGATGTATGCTTTTTTCTGCGGTCGGTGTAGATGTTAATTTTCGCTAACAATTTACAGCACTTTTATACCTTGTCACGTTGTATAAAGCAGTTCGATACTCCTACGTATTGCAACATACACATCTTGCTGAGCTATCGTCGGAACAGTTTACTGAAATGACGCAAATAAGTAATGTGTTACATCAGCCGTATCTGGTTAGATCCTGTTTAAACGCACAGTCATGCGGTGTTTGCACAATTGTCGAGAGAGTTTACTGGAATGACGCCAGTGAGCAACTTGTTACATCAGCCGCAACTGGTTATAACTTGTTTAAACGCACAGTCATGCTATGTTTGCAGAATTGCCGAGCCAGTTCACTGTAATGAGGCCATTGTGTAAGTTGCTGCATCACCCACATCCGGTTATAACAGGTTCACACGCACAGTCATGCAAGTATTATTACTAATAATGGCTGGCTTGACGCCAAACGCTACATACATTATTAACATGTGTGGCATTATCCGCTAGCATGAATCTTCGAACTGAAGACCGCCATTAAAAGGTTATCACGGGTGACTGCATTGACGTATACATGAGTTAGCCTTATTCTAATGGTTTTTACTAACATATAAAAACACGAGCTATCATTCCCATGTTATAACGTCTTGTGATAGCCGCAGAAGTCACGTCTCTGTCTCTCTCACTCTCAGTACAACAACATCATCTTCAAAATGTTCTTCAATTTTGAAATGAAAAAGATGATCAGCGCTGCATGCATTGGCAGGTGTGCAAATACTCCGCTAAACCTGTCGACGAAGAGAACAACAGAAGCTCCTCTAGACTTGTCGACACAGGTAAAGCGGAGTAAAATGGACATGCTTCCGATTACCACGTCAATTCTACGTACTCTGGAGGTTTCGCTCAACAAACGAGAACCAGGTATGGAACTTGAATTTAAAGTAGTACTACCTGACTCGTCAAAGCAGCCTGACGAGTGCGTAGAGGAGGAACACCGCTCCGACGTAGAGGACCAACTTCATCGGTCCAACGAGCATGTCCAGCAGCGCCAATGCGAGGAGCAGGACCAGCAGCGTCAGTCCGAGGAAGACCAGCTTTAGTGGACCGAGATGCAGAACCAGCAGCGCCAGTCCGAGGAAGAGGAGGGCCAGTTTCTCCGGACCGAGGAGCGGGACCAGCAGCGCCAGTCCGAGGAGGAGGAGCAGGGTCAGCTTCACCGGTCCAACGGTGAAAACCAGCAGGACCAGTCCGAGCAACAGCGGGAGACCGAGGAGTTGCAGCAGCCCACTCAATATCATGATGATCATCAACAACTACAGCAACCGGGGACGTCGCAGCAACAGGTAAATAACACTGTAACAACACAGCGACGTCCCGTAACACATTTATGTATAACCAAAAATAGAATTAAACAATTGGTCAGTAATTTGCAACAGGTCTTGTCCGATGTGACTGACATGTTCAACATTAACGCGGACGAGACAAACACCGAAAATGACAGTACTATTTTCTTAAGCAACGACGGATCAGTTCAAAATAATAATAATGATGATAATGACGATGGCAATGATGATGATGATGGAAATGATAATAATAATGACAGCATGGCAGGGTTTACTATGACAAATAATTTGGCATTTCAGTATGAACTTGTAGATAACGGTGCTTTTCATCCAATAAAAATTAAAACAGGAATTTTGATACAATGTCACATAAATACCTCTATCGAACCACGCAAGGTTTTATCTGTGTCTACTGGACTCAAGATCCAGGTACCAAAAGGGTTCTACGCTAGAGTAGAAAATTATAAAACATTACTACGACGAGATGTGACTGTTTTTTCAAAATTAATATGCGACAATAAGACTCATTTATTGACGATTGAACTGTTAAATCATTCGGACATGTGTGATGTGCCGATGTATACAGACATAGCACAACTTACATTTCATCCCTATAATGTACCAAAGACACATTACACATTATTCGACTTAGTTGACAATAACTGCACTGATTGTTGATTTTATTTTATGGAACATCCGCCGCATTAGTGTTACAAGCCGCCCAGTATTATTTCATCAATCATTTTACAGTATTATTGTTATTCTAATAAACAAATGTAATAAATAATAATAAAAAATAAATGTTTATACCTACGTTACTGCTTTATAGTTTGTTTTTTGTCATCATCGTTGTAAGACGTCATCGTCATCTTCTCCATTTTCATTTTCTCCTACTTCCAAACTTGTTAATAGTAGGTCATCGTTATCGTAATTAACAAACATTTCCTCTTCTCGCGCTTCTTCGGGTTTAAGTGCGCATGCGTTGGAGTTTGTTAAGTTAAATATTAAACCTTTTAACGCCGTGTCATATTCATGCATCGTGTTTACAGTAACCTTTATTTTATTAACTATCAATTGGTGATGCGTCAAGTTGTGTTGTCTAATCTCTAAAGCCTTTTTCATAACATCCACCGCTTCGCCCGCTTTTTGCAAATTTTCTTTAAGATGATCGTTATCTTCCAAAAGCGTATCTATTTCATCGTTTAAATCTGCAACCTTTTGATTACATTCACGTTCTAACTTCTGCTTAACTTTGTTTATAGAAGTTTTGCATTTTTCGGCCACTACTTTTCGTAATTTATTTATCGACACGACCGGTTTCGGCCGCAGTAGTTGCGGTAGTACCAGTACTGCTACCGCATTCTGATTTAATATTTAACGTACCTTCAGCAGACCATGTAGCTCCACGCTTAACTCTACCTGATACGTGTTTACCACCTATATTTAAATCCCATTCACCACTCCCACATTTTCCGAATACGTAAACATAATTATCTGAAAAATACGAGTTCATATCGTCGATCATATTATACAATAACACTAATTCGGTTTGTTCCTTACTTAATTTCCGATTTATCCCTATACCTTGCGGTAAATTATAATTATGTGTTAATGTTTCACAATTCATTAGTTCAACTAAAATCGATTTATTCTCATTTGACAACATTGGAATAGGGGTAGTATAAAATTTACAACTACCATTATCGTGTATTAACTTTTCTACATGTAAATTTCCGTAAAATATTTGCCCACAACGATTACCATAAGAACACCTCGTGACAGGTTTCAAACACGCATGCACATTTTTTAAGCTCTCGATATTCAGCAAACTATCTTTAAACATGCACACGCTATTGTTTTTATAAATGCACGAGCAATTAGAAAGCAATTCATAGTCTTTCGGACAAATGGTAGCATTTTGCAAATGTCCCGTATTATCATTTACGGTAATTCCACACCTACCAAACGTCACGCAACTTGCTCCCGCACCTGTTACGGCGCCCGAAACAACTACAACAAAAGACACGATCACCACCTCAAACATGATGCTCACCTGTAAAAACATTAAAGTTCACGTGCAAAACGTATATATACCCACGTGAAAGTCACGTGACCCATATTGCACAATAAAGCATTACCGCATATCTATTAATAAATATAACGTCATCAGTATTGGCGCACAAAGCAAAAGTCGTCATTGAAGTAGCCAATCACATGCAAACAGCATTTATCTTATAGCGTCCTGACAACAGCGAATCGACTCAGTATAGCATCATAGCTATGCCTATTAGCATCGCTGCACGCCCCGGCACGAGTAACACCGGTAAGTATCGCTGGCATCAGGTAGTAAACAAAACTAACCACACCTTATGCTTACCGTCGCACAAACACACACACACAATAGTTTTTTTTATTGTTTCTTACAAAGCAACAGCAATGAGCATGGAAGAAGCGGACAGGGTCATCTACAAGTACGTCGGCAACCAGCAACAACTCTCCAACCTCAACTCCGACGAACGACAGGTGCTGTCGTCACTTCCACTCACCTTGTTACATCATCCTCCTCTCGACGTGGACGTGGTGTGGAACAGTTTGAGCGACCAGTGTCAACAAACCTTTGCGCAATATCGCCGCTGCAACAAACATTTTAATCCACCTTCGTGGAGTACTCACGTGGATGGTCTCGCACCTTTTGTTAAAAATTGTCACTTTTGTGTATCACCTCACTAAGAACAATAAAAGCAAAAAAAAAAATTATGCCCCGCGGCAGGTAGACGGCTCCGCCCTGGCGGGGGTCAGAGGTGTCAAAGTCTACGACGTCATCACGGTCAGATAACCTTCCGACCTTCATGACGTCAAGGTCTATGACGTCATCACGGTCAGATAACCTTCTGACCTTCATGACGTCAATGACTTTTAACCTCTGACCTTTGACACCAGGGCGACCTTTGACCGTCTGCCTGCCGCGGGGTATATACTACTCCCCTGTACTTACGATAATTATAGCACAGGTGGGATCCGTGATGCTTCTTGTTTTTTTTTGCTCCAGGCAATTTCTTACCTACTTTAATCCGAGTTTTACTTAACCTATCATTAGATTCAATTTATAAATTCTGACATTCCGAAGGAAGTTCTGGTTTCTCTCTGGCTTGGGTTTACAGAGACGAGAATATGTTGTTTTTCACCGACATTAACATTGCATTACGCATGCTTCAGAGACATACATTAGTTTTAGCTGTCAGCTCGAAACACTCTGATTTGCCGGGGAATCATTCACATGTTTTTTTCGATTTTTTTAAACCATTTAATTTTAGTAATTTATAGTTCATTGCATTCTTGATGAAAGATTCCAAGTTTTTAGCTGCGGGGACTCGTAACGTACTTTTGATATGACGAGGTAACCGTACAGCTAATTCTAATATTATTAGCCCCTGTAGGAATGGTTCACATGGTTTTCTTATTTATAGTTCATTGCCTTCTTGCCCCTTCTGTTACTGATCCAGCCTGAACGGGATCTCTTCTTCTTTGATGCATTTCAGTCATACATTAGTTTTAGCAACAAAAAAAACTTTTGATATGACGAGATAAACGTACACATAACTCGAATGTTATTAGACCATATGTCTTTTTTATCTCATATAGTTCATTGCCTCTGAACGGGGTTTTTCTTCTTGCTGCGTTTTTCAGAGGCATACATTAGTTTTAGCAACAAAAAATTTTGATATGACGAGATAACCGTACACATAACTCGAATATTATTAGACAATATTTCTTTTATATTTCATATAGTTCATTGCCCCTGAACGGACTTTTTCTTCTAGCTGCATTTTTCAGAGGCATACATTAGTTTTAGCAAAAAAAAAAAAATCGCGGGGGACGTGAGCGCACGCGCGCGCACACGCACCGATGGGATTTCACATTTCCTTTGTTTTAAATTTTTATTATTCATTGACTACACAACAAAAATAAAGTGTAACAACAACGGCGGGGACATGTAGCGGGGAGTACCGGTGAGATAGGGACGGGCTTCGTACACACTTCCCCTTAGACTTTCAACATCACGTAATCCCACACGTTACATACCGGGTTTCAAACACATACGTATCTGTTGCAAAATCTGTGTATTCGCACTACTCACCTCAATGCAAGTTTGTTCATTTCTGTTGTGTAAACGTCATGTTTATAACTTCTGAATATTGTTTGTTTAGCAAAATGTGCTACATTCATGTCATTGTCACAAGATATGTAATAATAAATGGTTAAGCGCATTGCTGTCTTTGAAACACCTTTTGACTTTTTAACAATCTGGCCGTCTAAACGGAATGCATACAAGTTAGATATTAACCCTGTGTATTCTGTCATTATTTTACCGGATAATTCGTCTTTAAATAAGCCCATTACCTTCCTGTTTACCAGAGGTATGGAATATGTTATCGGGCGGGTAATTGGTTGCATCAAAATGCGGAATGTTGGTTTTGATAAAATCTTTAACATCTGTACTAGTTTCAAACAAAAAGGAACCGGTATCCGTGTAATTTAAAGAAATAATTTAGGTTTTTTTTCAGAATGTTCTAATAAAAGTGGTACATCACATAATTAGAAATGTCAAGTATTGCCTGTCCTATGTATATGGGCTTACACATGTAAATTTCTTCCCTTGATAGTTCGATACAAGGTTCTCGTCAAATATTATGTAACCTAAAACCGTCTGACGTGCTATCAGCTTTCTCGCTTGTTTCCAACTGGTAACAAGGCAAAAATCGTTATACTTGCTAACGTTTTCCATACACGCAATTATTCATTTTTTCCATACATTCTGGCCGAATTTAGATTTCTGTTTAGCACGTTTTGCAGCGTTCAAGTCAATGTATGATTTTAACCAAAAGGATTGTTTGTAAGCTCTATGTACGTATTTCAACCTTATTCCTAATTCTACACATGCTGTAGATTACGGTAATGCAAGACATACTTAGACTTACCAGATAGTGCTGCAAGGAGCTTATTGTATTTATCCTTTGGAGGCATTTCGCTCTTTGGACACAGTGGAAGATCGTTGTGTTCGTCGTGAATGGCTTTAGGATATTCGAGATCGAATTCGAGCACATAACCCGTTTCCGAATCTGGCCGTACGGTTAAGAATTCTATTGCATTAATTTCATCTCTATTTAACCATCTGAGTTCACTGCAAGGAATAGCATTCCTTGACATTACATAATCATATAAATTGATACTATCGAAAAGTACTAAGTATTTAGCTGGTAGTGATTCGTTGTATTCAGGCATGTACTTGTTGGCTTTGGAGTACAGCCACGACACCGTGCAAAGCCCTCCCTGGTTCCTGACTCGAAAAACTTAACATTTCTTTGTCAGTGATTAGCATAATTTGGTTTTAGTTGTCTTTAACATCGCCTGATGGCCAACCTGGGAGCAGTGTAGAGGTGGCAGGGATCTAGTTTATATAAATGACATAATTTTCTGAAAGTTTCAAAATGTCAGTCAATAGCAATGTGTCATTCTTAAGATAAAGATCACTATATTCCCCTAAATTTCTGATATTTAACCCCATACTGTTTGCGCGTGACAGTAATCTGTTATATCCTGAAATTGCGATATATCTGGTAATGCGGTCTCTACTTCTCTGCGCATTCCAGATATGTGTATGGAAATACGCCTTTGCGTCTCATTAGCTGCCTATGTGCAGTGTTTTCGTTAGCTCTACATTTAAAGTCCTCGGAGTTTATACTATAAGCTAAATTGCTTAATTTATCATCGAGAAATCTATAACTATTAAGAAATCTGAAATATACAATTTTTCCATTGGATGTATATCTCTTACCGAATGATAAGTAATTTTCAGATGTTTGTGAAATACTTATTGGTTCTCGATCGTAAGCGAGATTTTTCACGAGAAAATGTGAGTCGTAGTTTGAAAAACAGTGAAAAATTGCAAAGGGTCTCATTCTTCGTCATTTGCCGACTGTCCCACGGTACTTGGACGAGAAGGCGATTCAGGAGATCCGGGTAGAGGAGAAACTCTCCTGCGCCGAAGCCCGGAGGCGTTACCTTGCGCGCCAATCTTCAATCCTGCGATTGGGAACATTCACTTCTGTTGCCTCGCCAGTACCCCGGAAGGATGCCGAGACAGACCTGGACCATAACCATCCGGCCGTCCATTTCTGGCACAGTTATCAAACCACTGAGAAGAAATCAAAGTAGAACCTTCGTAGGGAAGATTTTCTTGAAAACCCTTCGTGTGCGACACGCAAGGGGCTCACCTTATGTGAGTACGTGTTTCGCGTGCCCGGGGTGCCCGTGCCAATCATCCTCATATTCATCCCTTCATCCCCGTCCGGTCGAGGTTGGTTCGTTCTCGTGACCGGGGGACACAAGGTTTGGCTCTACAGCGTTCTTTGCATTTCGTTTCATACCGCCCCTCGACATCGTTTCTTTCTTCCCTAGTCTATTTCCGACCATTTTGTTCCACGACCATTCGCACATCTCTTTTTCTTCCTCGCCGGCCTACCTTGCGTGCGAAACGCCCACACAGTTTTATTTATTTTAGCCTTTTATTTTAATTCTCCGTGGACACAGCCTGACGGATACCGGCGCACTGGGTGCGCAGCTGGATGAGTGGATAATGGCGTCATTCCCACCACCCGGGGTCGTCATGTATGATATGCGTTCGTATCCGCTGTTCAACTCCAGTCCCGCAGGGGGCCATTGCATGAGCTGCTGACTTCTGAAGGCGATTGGATCCGTCTGTCTGTTCTGGGAGGTGTGACCCTGGGGTGAGATAGGTACAGAGAGGCCACTCACCCAAACCGGTGTAACGCCCGGGAAGTCAGAGCCCGAGGTCGGAGACGGTTGCAATGGTGGAGGATTTTTTTCGCTATGGAGTACCCTTTCTCCATTATTGACAACAAGCGCCGAAACGTTATTGCAACAGAAGTAGCACCACCGAAAGGCAGGTTGTTAATTAGTGATTACCCGTACAGAGGAAGGACAATCATTCGAGGTGAACCGTTTTATAATCCAGAAGGGCATTGACTTAATTGGTGGTCCTGTTCATTCCTGCACTCGCCTGCGAAACGGTTCATTGTTGGTTCAGAGCAAGTCCGATCAACAAAGTAAGACCTTGCTGCGCGCCACGCTTCTCCACGGTTATCCTATCCGTGTTGAGAAGCACCGCCCCTTGAATTCCTGTCGAGGCGTCGGTGCCACTCACAGCCTCGACGGAATATCAGACGAGCTGGTCGACTATCTTTCCGACCAAAAGTTACAGCGGTTCATCGAGTGCAGGCTATACGCGACGGTGTGTTGGTACCTATTCGTACCCTATTTCTCACGTTCGATGGCGTCGATCTGCCCACAAGCATTTCCGCAGGGTACGAAAGAATTTCTGTGAGGCCTTATATCCCTAGGCTACAGTTACCAAGCCGTATAAACCTGGTCCCAAGTCAATGAAGTCGCAAGCCGCTGAGAAGAAACCCAAGCAGAAACTTCGTAGGGAAGATTTTCTAAAGGACCCTCCGCGTGCTCGCGGTAACAAAAGTTCACCTCCTCCTCGGAGGTCGCAGTCCCAGGAAGATCCTGAGACAAGCCGCGCTCAGCGGCACCCCTCACCCATCGTCACCCAGAACCGATTCACGGCGCTTGAATCGGTTTCTGGCTCTGAGCGCGTGGGCCCTCGCTTCGAGAAGGCTATGGAGTCTGACCAACTCCATACAAAAAGCCCGAGCCCAAAGGTTAAACAAAAGGTAATTTTAAGCCGCCCTTCTAAATAGACAGTTTATCCCCTTTTTCTTAATGGCTATCCTGACCTGGAATGTACGTGGTGTACGATCGCATAGGGCGGAACTGCAACTTTTATTGCGTTCCCATTCGCCTATGGTCGTATGTTTGCAGGAGACTAAGCTTCGCCCTCACGATCCTTTTGATCTCTGAGGATATATTGCGGTTCGCTACGACCTTGAACCGGAGGAGGGTACTCCTGCTCATGGAGGTGTCATGTTGTTAGTGCGTAACGACGTTCATTTGAAACCTGTCACACTTACATCCGACTTGCAAGCTGTTGCCGTTCGCCTTCACTTACCCGGCTTTTTGTTTTCTTTTTGCTTTGTGTATTCACCTCCATCGTCTCCCCTCGCTCCCGCGGACATTTGAGCTCTCCTGTCCGCTCTCCCAACATTTCTTCTGTTGGGAGATTTTAATGCCCATCACCCACTGTGGGGTTCGCCAAGGGCTTGTGCAAGGGGAACTCTTCTTTCCGACATTTTTTATCAGTTTAATCTTTACATCCTCAATACAGGTGCACCTACTTTTCTTTCTGATTCTTCTGGTACATTCTCTCACCTGGACCTTGCCATTTGCTCACTCCAGCTTGCTCATCGTCTTCAGTGGAACGTCGTCGCTGACACCTACTCCAGCGACCATTACCCCTGCATCGTTTCTCTTCTGTCGCACCACGTACAGCTTTCCAGAGTACCTACCTGGATATTCCCAAAAGCCGACTGGAGCTTGTATTCCAGCCTCGTGCATTTTTACGATCAGCCCTTCGCCGACATTAACCAACTAGTGCAGCACCTTACGTCTACGATTTTCTCTGCCGCCGAACGCGCAATTCCCCGTTCATCCTCTAAACCTCGGCGGCAACCTGTTCCGTGGTGGAACGAGGATTGTCGGGACGCCGTTCGTGCCCGTAGGACTGCACTTAGGGTGTTTCGGCGACACCGTAATTTGATAATTTGGTGACTTTTAAACAATCGCGCGCCAGGGCTCGTCGCATTATTCAGGATAGCAAGAAGGCGTCGTGGGCTCGTTTTGTCGAGTCTTTTAATTGCTTTACGCCTTCATCTGTTGTTTGGGATAAACTTCGTCGCTTCTCAGGTAAAGTGTCGCATTGTACTGTTTCTGGCCTTCAGGTTTCCAATGCCACTATAGTGGATCCGGCTACCATCGCTAACACTCTGGGTGCTGCCTTTGAGGCGGTTTCCAGTTCAGACCATTATTCCGCCGGCTTTCGCTCTATCAAAGCCCGGCTGGATTCCGACACCATTGATTTTCGGTCTGCTGATATTGAGTGTTATAATGAACTTTTCACAATGCGGGAGCTGGAGCACGCTCTTCATTGCTCTCGGCACTCCGCTCCTGGGCCGGACGGCATTCATGTACTGATGTTAAAGCACCTTTCTGCCGACAGTAAACGCTTTCTCTTACAGGTCTATAACCGTATTTGGCAAGACGGCGTTTTTCCTTGCGTTTGGCGCGAAGCCACCATTGTCCCTATTCTTAAGCCTGGGAAGGATCGCCAACTACCTTCCTGCTACCGCCCTGTCTCCCTCACCAGTTGCATTTGCAAGGTGATGGAGCGCATGATCAACGGGCGGTTGACATGGTGGCTTGAGTCTCAGAAACTTCTAGCGAACGCTCAGTGCGGATTTCGTTGCTATCGCTCTACCGTCGACCATCTGGTGTCCCTGTCGACGCATGTTATGAATGGATTTCTGAGAAAGTGTCAAACCGTGGCTGTGTTTTTTGACCTGGAGAAAGCTTATGACACTTGTTGGAGGGGCGGCATTTTACGTGCACTTCACGCATGGAATATCCGCGGTCGTCTCCCCATATTTCTTCGGGAGTTCATGACGGACCGCGTCTTTCGTGTACATGTGGGCTCGGTTTTATCTCGTCATTTTATTCAAGAGAACGGAGTACCGTAGGGCTCTGTACTCAGTGTCACACTTTTTGCGATTGCTATCAACCCCATTGTTGATTGTATTCCACCTGGCATGTCATCGTCCCTTTTTGCTGACGATTTTGCCATTTATTGCAGTTCACGGCGGACCTGTCTACTCGAACGCCGTCTCCAGAGCTGTATCGACCGTCTCTTCGCCTGGAGTAACGCCAACGGCTTTAATTTCTCCGCCGAGAAATCCGTCTGCATCAACTTCTGGCGCCGGAAGTATTTCCCTCCGCCCTCTCTCCATCTAGGGCCAGGGATACTTCCCTTTGCAGACGAGGCGAAATTTTTGGGGTTGATCTTTGATAGAAAGTTGTGTTGGACTTCGCACATTTCCTTTTTAAAAGCAAAGTGTGACCGTTCTCTTAATCTTTTACGTGTTTTAAGTGGCACATCCTGGGGAGCTGATCGGACCGTCCTTCTGCGTCTATATCGCTCTTTGGTCCGATCCAAACTAGATTACGGGTGTATTGTCTTTTCAATGGCACGTCCATCTGCGTTACGTCGCTTGAATCCCATTCATCATCGTGGTATTAGAGTCGCTACAGGGGCCTTTCCAACTAGCCCCGTGCCCAGTCTTTACGTTGAAGCTGCAGAGCCTCCGCTGTCCTCCAGGTGTGAGATGCTCTTGTGTAGCTATGCCTGTCGACTCTCCAGCTTGCCTGACCACCCGTCCTTCGCGGCATTTTACGAGGATTCGCTTGACCGGCAATATTTAGTTAGCTCCTCTGCATTGCTCCCTCCAGGGGTTAGATTTCGACTGCTACTTCGGCATTTGTACGTTACGCCAGCGCCGGCCCTTCCAAATGGGAAACGCGTTTTCCTCCATGGTTGCGCGCTGATGCCCTATGTCACCTTGGGTTATCGTCGATGCCTAAGAATGAGACCCCTTCTTCAGTCTTTAGATCAGCGTTTTTAGAACTTCAGTCGCAATTCGGGGACTTGCCATTTATCTTTACTGATGGATCTAAGACATGCTGGAGTAGGATGTGCCCTTTTTTGGGGTGGAAATAGTTTTACCTTTCGTTTACCAGAGCAATGTTCGATTTTTACCGCCGAACTTTTTAGCATTTATCTGTCTATTTTATACGTTCAGCGGCACGACTTACGGCACTGTTTTATTTGTTCCGAACTCCCTGAGTGCTCTTCAAAGTATTAGCTCGCTGTACGGTTACCACCCGCTCGTACAGCGTATACATGACCTTCTCCACTCGCTTGGTGTCTCTGGCATCAGCGTGTCCTTCATGTGGATTCCAGGTCATGTGGGCATCTCAGGTAATGAGTCTGCCGACGCCGCTGCCAAATCGGCGATTTTATCACCCAGAAGTTTTACCTCTGTTGTTCCCTCGTCAGATTTGTTATTGTTTTACGTCGCCGCATCCTTTCGCTTTGGAGCGATGAGTGGACGGCCCTCCGGGGGAAGAAGTTGCGGGAGGTTAAGCCTCTCCCGTTAGTCTGGGCTACCTCTTCCCGTGCTTCTCGTCGGGAAGAGGTAATTTTAACACGCCTTCGTATCGGACATTGCATTTTTAGTCATAAGTATTTGCTGAGTGGTGACCCCGCACCACTCTGTGGTCAGTGTGATGCGCCCTTAACGGTGCGTCACATTTTAGAAGAGTGTCAGGTTTTAGCTCCATTGCGCGTTCGTGTTGGTCTGCCAGTTGGCCTAGCCAACGTTTTGGCAGACGACGCGCGTATTGTAGAATGTGTTTTACGTTTTATTAGTGACAGTGATTTTAATCTGCGCATTTGATGCATTGAGCGTCCTTTAGCCTTGTTATTTTTGTCTGTATGTTTTAATAGGGTCTCTACTACCCAGTGGAGATACGGCGCTCATGTCCCTCGCATTCTACAGTTTTTGACACGTTTTACTCTTTTATTGCTTATGCTTTTAGTGTTAGTTTGTGCGATTGTTGTCTTGTTGATTTTAGCTTTTGGACATAGCGGGTTTGTGTCCCGTTTTTTAATTATGCGGTTATTTTATCTTTTTGACTTTATATTTTATACATTGTAAGGGCGCTGATGACCTTAGTAGTTTAGCGCCCTTAAACCGCATCTCATCATCATCACACCCACTCATACAACGCATTCATGACCTGCTCCACTCGCTGGATTTCTGGCATACGCGTCTCCTTGTGGCTTCCAGGTCAAGTGGGCATCTCAGGTAATGAGTCTGCCGACGCAGCTGCCAGATCGGCGATTGTATTACCCAGATATTTTACCTCTGTTAATCCCTCCACAAATTTGTTTGTTATTTTACGTAGCCGCATCCTCTTGCTTTGGAGGGATAAGTGGACGGCCCTACGGGAGAACAAGTTGCGGGAGGTTAAGCCTCTCCCGTTAGTCTGGGGTACCTCTTCTCGTTCGTGTCGTCGGGAGGAGGTACTTTTAGCTCGTTTACGAATCGGACATTGTCTTTTGAGTGATAGATACCTGCTCGTGGTGACCCCGCACCACTCTGTGAGCAGTGTGATTCGCCCTTAACGGTGCGTCACATTTTAGCAGAGTGCCAAGTTTTTGCTGCGCTGCGCGTTCGTGTTGGTCTGCTTGTTGGCCTAGCCAACGTTTTGACAGACGACGCGCATGCTGTAGAATCTTTTACGTTTTATCAGTGACATTGGTTTTACACGACGCATTTGATGCGCTGAGCGCTTTTTGGTTTTGATTTTATATTGTCCTTTTAATGGGGCATCTAGTTCCCAGTGGACATCTGGCGCTAATGTCCCTCGCATTCTACAGTTGTTGACACGTTGTTTTACTCTTTTATTGACCATGTTTTTGTGTTCTTTTTTGGAATTTGGTGTTTTGTTTTTTACCTTTTGTACATCGCGGTTTTGTCCCGTTTTTTCTATTATGCGTTTTTTTACCCAACTTTTATTTTTGGACTGTCAATCTTATACTTTGTAAGGCCGCTGATGACCTTAGCTGTTTAGCGCCTTTAAACCGCATCTCATCATCCTTCACTTGCGTAACTTTCCCTTATTGGGTCTCAACCATTTATAGCTCGGGTTAGCTTTGTGTACCCAGTGCATGCGAAACATGAATTCCTGAACACTAGTTTAGCCAAATAACTACGGGAAGATCTGCTGCCGATGAACAAGCCAACTGGGTTCAGACACGAGCACAACGTCAACAAGCGATGAATAAAAGTGTTGCAGATGGTCTACGTTTTTAGTAATAACTTAAGTATAGTGGGTGTTTCAGAGTTAGTATTGAGAACTGCTAGGGGTTGTAGAGGCTACTGTGTAGATTTTTTTTATTAGACGGAGATTATCGTTTCGATGCAAACTGAGCTTGATGATCTAAGCTTTTTCACAAATCTCACTTCACTAGAGACAGCGAAGACACTAAAGAAAGAAGAGCGGTTCCAGGCAGCGTCTTTGATGTTCGTAGCCGTCGGAGGGCGATGAATTTTTTTCGTACGTAAAAATCGCTTCCTTCGTGTCATGTTTAGGTCGCTTAAAAGAACCCCAAGTCTGACAGAGACCTCAGCCAAATTTCCGATCTTTCACGCCCATTATGGAATGGAACGCTAAGGACCGAGAATAACAGTGCCATAAAGGGTGCTCTTTATGTGGCCCCAAAAGAAAACCCCCTCAGGGGCTCACCTTATGTGAGTACGGGTTTTTGGCGCACCCGGGGGTTCCCGAGCCAATCATCGCCACATTCATCCCCTCACCCCCATCCGGTCGCGGTGGGTTCTTCAAGTGACCGGTGGACCCAAGGTAGGCTCTCGTGCGTTCTTTACATTCCATTCATACCGCACCTCACCGTCGTTTCTTTCTTCCCTTATCACTTTCCGGCCATTTCGCACCACGACATTCGCATATCTCTCTTTTTCTTCCCCGCCGGCCTACCTTGCGTGCGAAACGCCCACACAGTTTTAGTTTCTTTTATCTTTTTATTTAAATCCTCCGTGGACACAGCCTGACGGATACCCGCGCACCGTGTGCGCAGCTGGGTGAGTGGGTAATGGCGTCATCCCCACCACCCGGGGTCGTCATGTAGGGTTGTTGTTCGTATCCGCTGTTCAACTGCAGTCCCGCGGGGGGGCCATTGCATGAGCTGCTGGCTTCCGACGGCGATTGGGTCCCTCTGTCTATGTTCTGGGAGGTGTGACCCTGGGGTGAGCTAGGTATAGATAGGCCACTCACCCAAGCCGGGGTAACGCCCGGGAAGTCAGAGCCCGAGGTCGGAGACGGTTGCAATGGTGGAGGATTTTTTTTTCGCTATGGAGCACCCTTTCTCCATTATAAACAACAAGCGCCGAAAGACTTTAGTAACAGAAGTAGCACCGCCAACAGCTGGTTGTTACTTAGTGATTACCCGTACAGAGGAGGGACAATCCTTCGAGAAGGTGAACCCTTTTATCATCCAGAAGGGCATTGACTCAATTGCTGGTCCGGTTCTTTCCTGCACTCGGCTTCGTAATGGTTCGTTATTAGTTCAAAGCAAATCCGAGGCACAAAGTAAGTCCTTGTTGAGCGCCACGCTTCTCCACGGTTATCCTATCCGTGTTGAGAAGCACCGCACCTTGAATTCTTGTCGAGGCGTTGTCACCACGCATAGCCTCGATGGTATCTCTGACGAAGACCTGGTGGAATATCTTGCAGACCAGAGGGTGACAGCGGTTCATCGAGTGCAGGCCAAACGCGACGGCGTGTTGGTACCCACTCGTACCCTGTTTATTACATTTGATGGCGTCGATCTGCCCACGAGCATTTCCGCAGGGTACGAACGGATTTCTGTGAGGCCTTATATTCCTAGACCTCTGCGTTGTTTTAAATGCCAACGTTTTGGGCATACGCAAGTCTCCTGTAAGAGTGCCGTTAACATCTGTGCAACCTGTAGCCAGCCCTCACACGAAGGTACCTGTTCAACAGCCCCCGTCTGCGTTAATTGTAAAGGGTCTCATTCTGCTTCGTTTGCCGACTGTCCGCGGTACTTGGACGAGAAGGCGATCCAGGAGATCCGGGTAAAGGAAAAACTCTCCTTCGCTGAAGCCCGGAGGCGTTACCATGCGCGCCAACCTTCACTCCTGCGATCTGGCACATTTAGTTCTGTTGTTGCCTCGCCAGTACCACGAGTAGATGCCGAAACTCAGACTTGGACCTTGACTGGATTCACCGCCACTACCATCCGGCCGTCTATTAAGGCTACAGTTACCAAGCCGTATAAACCTGGTCCCAAGTCAATGAAGTCGCAAGCCGTTGAAAAGAAGCCCAAGCAGAAACTTCGTAGGGAAGATTTTTTGAAAGACCCTCCGCGTGCGCGCGGTAACAAAAGTTCACCTTCTCCTCCTCGGAGGTCGCTGTCCCAGGAAGGTCCTGGGACAAGCCGCGCTCAGCGGCACCCTTCACCCATCGCCACCCAGAACCGATTCACGGCGCTTGAATCGGTTTCTGGCACTGAGCGCGTGGGCCCTCCCTCCGAGGAAGCTATGGAGTCTGACCAACTCCATACAAAAAGCCCGAGCCCAAAGGTTAAACAAAAGGTAATTTTAAGCCGCCCTTCTAAATAGAAAGTTTATCCCCTTATTCTTAATGGCTATCCTGACCTGGAATGTACGTGGTGTACGATCGCATAGGGCGGAACTGCAACTTTTATTGCGTTCCCATTCGCCTATGGTCGTATGTTTGCAGGAGACTAAGCTTCGCCCTCACGATCCTTTTGATCTCCGAGGATATACTCCGGTTCGCTACGACCTTGAACCGGAGGAGGGTACTCCTGCTCATGGAGGTGTCATGTTCTTGGTGCGTAGCGACGTTCATTTTACACCTGTCACACTTGCCGCCGACTTGCAAGCTGTTGCCATTAGACTGCAGTTACCCGGTTTTTTCTTTTCTGTTTGTTCTGTGTATACACCTCCATCGTCTCCCCTCGCTCCCGCGGACATTCGATCTCTCCTGTCCGCTCTCCCAACACCATTTCTTCTGTTGGGAGATTTTAATGCCCATCACCCACTATGGGGTTCGCCAAGGGCTTGTGCGAGGGGAACTCTTCTTTCCGACATTTTTTCTCAGTTCAATCTTTCCATCCTCAATACAGGTGCACCTACTTTTATTTCTGATTCTTCTGGTACATTCTCTCACCTGGACCTTGCGATTTGCTCAATCCAGCTTGCACATCGTCTTCAGTGGAACGTCGTCGCTGACACCTACTCCAGCGACCATTTCCCCTGCATCGTTTCTCTTCTGTCGCACCACGTACAGCATTCCAGAGTACCTACTTGGACATTCGCAAAAGCCGACTGGAGCTTGTATTCCAGCCTCGTGCATTTTGACGACCAGCCCTTCTCCGACATTAATCAACTAGTGCAGCACCTTACGTCTATTATTTTCTCAGCCGCCGAACGTGCAATACCCCGTTCATCCTCCCAACCTCGGCGGCCACCTGTTCCGTGGTGGAACGAGGATTGTCGGGACGCCGTTCGCGCCCGTCGGACTGCACTTAGGGTGTTTCGGCGCCACCCTACACTTGATAATTTGGTGACTTTTAAACAATCGCGCGCCAGGGCTCGTCGCATTATTCAGGATAGCAAGAAGGCATCTTGGGCTCGTTTTGTCGAGTCTTTTAATCGTTTTACGCCTTCATCCGTTGTTTGGGATAAACTTCGTCGCTTCTCAGGTAAAGTGTCACATTGTACTGTTTCTGGCCTTCAGGTTTCTAATGCCACCATAGTGGATCCGGCTGCCATCGCTAACACTCTGGGTTCTGCCTTTGAGGCGGTTTCCAGTTCAGACCATTATTCCGCCGGCTTTCGCTCTATTAAGGACCGGCAGGATTCCGTATCATATACATTTCGGTCTGCTAATGATGAATGCTATAACGAACTATTCACACTGAGGGAGCTGGAGCACGCTCTTCATTGCTCTCGGCACTCCGCTCCCGGGCCGGACGGCATTCATGTCCTGATGTTAAAGAACCTTTCAGCCGACAGTAAACTATTTCTCTTACAGGTCTATAACCGTATTTGGCAAGACGGCATTTTTCCTTCCGTTTGGCGCGAAGCCACCATTGTCCCTATACTTAAGCCTGGGAAGGATCGCCAACTACCTTCCAGCTACCGCCCTATCTCTCTCACCAGTTGCATTTGCAAGGTGATGGAGCGCATGATCAACGGGCGGTTGACATGGTGGCTTGAGTCTCAGAAACTTCTAGCGAACGCTCAGTGCGGGTTTCGTCGCTATCGCGCTACCGTCGACCATCTGGTGTCCTTGTCGACGCATATTATGAATGGATTTCTGAGAAAGTGTCAAACCGTGGCTGTATTTTTTGACCTGGAGAAAGCTTATGACACTTGTTGGAGGGGCGGCATTTTACGTACACTTCACGATTGGAATATCCGCGGTCGTCTTCCCATATTTCTTCGGGAGTTTATGACGGACCGCGTCTTTCGTGTACGTGTGGGCTCGGTTTTATCACGTCGTTTTATTCAAGAGAACGGAGTACCGCAGGGCTCTGTACTCAGTGTCACACTTTTTGCGATTGCTATCAACCCCATTGTTGATTGTATTCCACCTGGCATTTCATCGTCCCTTTTTGTTGACGATTTCGCTATTTATTGCAGTTCACGGCGGACCTGTCTGCTCGAACGCCGACTCCAGAGCTGTATCGACCGTCTCTACGCCTGGAGTAACGCCAACGGCTTTAATTTCTCCGCCGAGAAATCCGTCTGCATCAACTTCTGGCGCCGGAAGTATTTCCCTCCGCCCTCTCTCCATCTTGGGCCAGGGATACTTCCGTTTGCAGACGAGGCGAAATTTTTGGGGTTGATTTTTGACAGGAAGTTGTGTTGGACCTCGCACGTTTCCTTTTTAAAAGCAAAGTGTGACCGTTCTCTTAATCTTTTACGTGTTTTAAGTGGCACATCCTGGGGAGCTGATCGGACCGTCCTTCTTCGCCTTTATCGCTCTTTGGTCCGATCCAAACTTGATTACGGGTGTATAGTTTATTCGTCGGCACGTCCATCTGTGTTACGTCGTTTGAATCCCATTCATCATCGTGGTATTAGAGTCGCTACAGGGGCCTTTCCAACTAGCCCCGTGCCCAGTCTTTACGCTGAGGCTGCAGAGCCTCCGCTGTCTTTCAGGCGTGAGATGCTCTTATGTAGCTATGCTTGTCGGCTCTCAAGCTTGCCTAGCCACCCGTCCTTCGATGTATTTTACGAGGATTCGCTAGATCGACAATATTTCGTTAGCTCCTCTGCATTGCTCCCCCCAGGGGTTCGATTTCGACTGCTACTTCGGCATTTGGACGTTACGCCAGCGCCGGCCCTTACCCGAGGGGAAACGCGTTTTCCTCCATGGTCGCGCGCTGAGGCCCACATCCACCTTGGGCTAACGTCGATGCCGAAAAATGCGACCCCTGCTTCAGTTCTTAGATCCGCCTTTTTAGAACTACAGGCGCAGTTCGGGGACTGTCATTTTATATATACTGATGGGTCTAAGACTGATGTTGGAGTAGGATGTGCCTTTGTTTTTGGTGTACGGAGTTTTACTTTTCGTTTACCTCAACAATGTTCAATTTTTACCGCCGAACTTTTTAGCATTTATCAATCTGTTTTATTCATTCAGCGGCACGACTTACGGCACTGTTTTATTTGTACGGACTCTCTGAGTGCCCTTCAGGCTATTCATGCGCTGTACAATTACCACCCACTCGTACAGCGCATACATGACCTGCTCCACTCGCTCGGTGTCTCTGGCATCAGCGTCTCCTTCCTGTGGATTCCAGGTCATGTGGGCATCTCAGGTAACGAGTCTGCCGACGCCGCTGCGAAATCGGCGATTTTGTTACCCAGATTTTTTACCTCTGTAGTTCCCTCGTCAGATTCGTGTGCTCTTTTACGTCGCCGCATCCTCTCGCGCTGGCGCGATGAGTGGACGGCCCTCCGGGGGAACAAGTTGCGGGAGGTTAAGCCTCTCCCGTTAATCTGGGGTACCTCTTCTCGTTCTTCACGTCGGGAGGAGGTACTTTTAGCCCGCTTACGAATTGGACATTGTGTTTTTAGTCATAGGTATTTGCTCAGTGGTGACCCCGCACCACTCTGTGGGCAGTGTGACGTGCCCTTAACGGTGCGTCACATTTTAACAGAGTGTCAGGTTTTAGCTGCATTGCGTGCTCGTGTAGGCCTGCCTGTTGGCTTAGCCAACGTTTTGGCAGACGACACGCATGCTGTGGAATGTGTTTTACGTTTTATTCATGACAGTGATTTTAATCTGCGCATTTAATGCGTTGAGCGTCTTTTAGCTTACTACTTTTATTCTGTCAGTTTTTATGGGGACTCTATTACCCAGTGGACATATGGCGCTCATGTCCCTCGCATTCCATTGTTCTTGACACGTTTTAATCGTTTCTTGCCTATGCTTTTAGTGTGTTGGTTTTTTCAGATATTTGTATTGTTATTGTTGTTGTTATTGATTTTATTGTTGTTATTGATTTTATTGTTATTGTTATTCTTGTTGTTATTGTTATCATTATTGTTATTGTTATTTTATTGTTATTTTTAGCCTTTTGAACATCGCGGGTTTACGTCCCGTTTTTTTTTTAATTATGCGGTTCTTTTACCTGTTTTTATCTTTTGACTTTCTCTTTTCTACATGGAAGGGCGCTGATGACCTTAGCAGTTTAGCGCCCTTAAGCCGCATATCATTATTCATTATTCACACCAAAAGAAAAATCGAGAGGAGTTACATCTGTCGACCGTGGGGTCCAAGTGGTTGGATCACCTCGACCGATCCACTTTTCCTGAAATGCTTGCAGAGATGTTTGCTGACAAGTGAAGTACGCGGATGCGCCATCATATTGGAACCACGTTTGCTGACAGTGGGAGTGGCAAATTTTCATTTAATTTTACCAGTGCCCTTTCAGGAAGATGAACTACTTGGTACCCTTTAGGCGGCACGAAAGAAAGTACTCCGCAAAAACATCACCATACATAATATGAACCCATGAGCTTAATGCCCAACTGTTCCTGGAATCTACGTGGAATGAGGACTTCATCCTAAACGTTGGTGTATTGCCAGTAAAAAAACCAGTTTCCCTGGTGAATTAAGCCTCGTCCGTGAAAAGAATGCGACGAGAAAATTCGGGAATCTCAACACACTGGTTAGAAACCATGCACAGGAATTGGCACAAGGTGGAGAGTCTGCCGCGGCCGCTTCATGTACTTCTGTAGAAGAGAGAAGTTTCTCCCTCTTTGGCCTACGGTAGGTACGGGATTGGCGCTTCCGGGTTCCCGAGGCACATTGGTTTTAGGTTCCTCTTAGAGGTGAGAGGGCTCTTGCGAAACGCCCAATCAATTTTGGTCCACAAGTGATACCAACTATCGGTTACCTCCCTGAACACTGTATAATGCCCACCTCTTTCAGAGCGATAACGTTCTCTTCGTTCAGAGGGAATGTGGTGGTTTTATACTTTAGGAGTGATTACGGTTTAGCATGAAATAACGAGAGTAACTGAAATATGTTAATATATATTTAGAAGTATATTTGTAAATATAATGCTTAACAATGCCAGTTCGTCATCAATCCATCCTTTACTATTTATCACTTATTCGAGGTCCAATAGAAGCAATAAGCAATCATATTTAATAATGGTTCAACACTTTGCCATCCCCCTTACGTAGCGTTGCGTGACCTCTATAAATTCCTTTAGAAATGTATATATATATATATATATATATATATATATAATAAAATAAGTATATTACAAGTTAAGCTTCCCCTCTCTTGTTTAACACGTTATGCTAGGTTTAAAGCAATACAATAGGATAAACATGTAGAATACGACTCAACTCACTCTCTTTGGTATTTAAGTATTTTCTCACTGATATAAATGATCTTAAAGGTTTTCAAAGAGTTTCCCCAACTCTGGCAGTATCCTAGGCTAATTCCTTGTACTCACTCATTACATTTGTGAGGACAACGCCCTTCATTGTTGCACGAAGCAAAGGTTCTCCTAGCAACACAACCCAAACACCTCTGCACGCGCTGGTCAACACGGCCTTTATATATAAGTATTAGAATCACGCGCTTATTACTCAAGGCTTTGCAAGAAATAGTTGCTAACTCTAGGTGACGCACATCCGCGCATCTGGATGCATGAGCTTTGCAAGAGGATCGAGCTGGTTATCTGGACCGCATCCTGTTACAAAGCTGAGTTCTTGCATGAAATGAAGCAATCTTTCGTTGTGCAATTTAACACGTATAAAATGCTAAGTATTCAATGATACTTTTACGTTGTAATTGTATGAACATATTAAAGCAAAATTAGTCCCTAATTATCTGCCAATCTAACAGAGTTTCGATGGTCACTATAACAAGCTTACGGATGCCGCTGCGCGGAACGGTGGAGGGGAGTCGCAAGGGGTGACTGGGTAACGCATAACTCCTAGCCCCTGACTATTATGTAGGACTGTGTTCGTATCCGCTGATAAAGGTCAGTTCCGAGGAGCTGTTTCACTCTTGAAGGCGATAGGTTCCTCTATAAATTGGTCCCCCAGGGGCTCACCTTATGTGAGTACGGGTGTTGGCGTACCCGGGGGTTCCCGAGCCACTCATCGCCATATTCATCGCTTCATCCCCGTCCGGTCGAGGCGGGATCGTTCTCGTGACCGGGGGAACCAAGGTAGGCTCTCGTGCGTTCTTTGCATTACATTCATACCGCACCTAACCATCCTTTCTTTCTTCCCTTGTCAATTTCCGGCCATTTCGCACCACGACATTAGCACATCTCTTTTTCTTCCTCGCGGGCCTACCTTGCGTGCGAAACGCCCACACCGTTTTATTTATTTTATCTTTTCTTTTAATGCTCCGTGGACACAGCCTGACGGTTAGCTGCGCAGCTGGGTGAGTGGGAAATGGCGTCATCCCCACCACCCGGGGTCATCATGTAGGCTTTGTGTTCGTATCAGCTGTTCAACTGCCTTCCCGCGGGGGGCATTGCATGAGCTGCTGACTTCTGACGGCGAATTGGGTCCCTCTGAGTAGTTATCGTCCCGGATTAACCAATTGGATTAACGATAATCCTGCCGATAGATGCGCTAGTGTCGCTGTTAATCCGCGGATTAAGAGCGGTAAGTTTTGAAAAGCGCCAAGAGCAGCAGGATTATCGTTAAACCAATTGGCTAAACCGGGACGGATTAAGAGGGTTGTGATGATAATGGATTAACGTTAATCGGGTTGGTTATTCCGAGATAAAGTTTTAAGGTTAAGGGTTGGTTGGATATGTGGTGGTGAAAAAAGGTAGAAGAGGGTGAAGTTGAGGGTGATGGGGTAGATTAAGGTCACGTGATCTGGAGAAGGGGATTAGCGATGTTTGTGAAGAGCCGGGAAGGGAAAGAGGGAATGATATTCAAGTAAGTGGTAAAAAGTAGATGAAGTGGCGTGTGATGCTGTGATTGGTGAGAATAAAAGAGAATATGATTGGTGGAAAGAAAAAGAGGTGGGAGTGGGGGTATGTTGGAGGTGAGGGGGAAAGGTACAAAAAGGGGAATGTTGTGGGTGGAAAGAAGTATATGGTAAAGATGATGATTGCGATAGTGATAGCGTTGGTGGTGGTAGGAGTTGCTGGCGCAGAGAGGAGTTGCGTTAGTTTTGGGAGGTTTGGGTTCGAGTTGAATGACGAGACGGGGCATTTGGAAAATTCGACAAGATGCGAAAAGGATTACGAATTGTTGCCTAACTGTACGTGTGTATACCGGAAAGGTAGTGGGTGTAGGCTTGGGTCTGGGTTTATTAACATTGGAAACCTTAAGAACGTGTATAATTGTTTAAAACCGATAACGAGGTGTGAGAGGGGTGGTAGATGTGCAGCGATGATGTATGGGGGTGTGAAGTTTGGGCAACTAGAATGTCCGAGGGTTACGTAGTAAACGGAAGATGTGGGCGTGTAAAGAGTAAGACGAGGGAGGAAGGAGGTTGTAAATTTTATAAAAAGCCGGTGAGTATATGCTATGGACAACAGTTCGATTCTTGTGGAGATGATAGATTGTAGGTTGTTGATGGATACGGTAGATTTGCCGGAGGGTTTGGAATTGGAATGGAAGTTGACTGCAGAGGAAAGCGAACTTCTGATGGCTTAGAGTGTGGTAAACGAGATGAATTCGTGCTTTTCTGAAAATTTTTATATATATTTGGAGGATGCGACAAGGGAGTGTGTGAATTAAACTTGAGAGGTGGTAGGAAATTGCGTGGAAGGGCGAAGAGGGCATCTAGGTGGTCTGCGGAGGGGAGTTTGAAACTAAATTCGGAATGTAATGAAAATGGTGGTGAAGGGGGAAGGGTATCGGTGAACAGTATAAGAAAAGCGGCATCGGAGAGGTGTAAGAAGGGAATAAAATCGATGCAACAAAAGATGAAAAAGGAATGTGATAGCAAGATGAAGGAAGCAAAAAAAGGGGTTGAGTTGGTGAAGAAAGAGAAGCAAGAATGTGAAGGAAGGTTTGAACAAATGCGGGGGTTGATGGAAAGAATGAAAAAAGAGCTGGAAGAGAAAAAACAGAATGTGACAGCAGCAGGAATTGGTGAACAGAATAAAAGGAAATATGGCTAAACTGAACGATAAATTTGCGACATTAAAGCAGATGATTGGTAGATTGGAAAACGCATGCACTAGCGGGGTGGAGGAATTTGCAAATTATGAAGCAGGTTACGACGAAGACGCGGAAGAGGGTGATGGTGTGGAGGAGGAAGGTGGAGGGGATGGTGAGGAAGAGGAAGGAGAGTTGGAATACGTGACAAAATAAAATGATAAGGTGACTGAAGTGCAATACAATAATTATATAACAAAATGAGTTGTAACTTATTAAAACAATGTATTGATTGCAGTTGTAAATGCTTATATTTTTGCATTTGTTAATTGGTTTTTTTATGTTTGCATTTGCTAATTGCTTTAATAATAGTTTTTTATGACTGCTAAGAGAAAATTCGAGGAGTAGGAAAGGAACCCTGTGAGGTTAAATATGAAGGTGAAATAAAAATGCAATACGCACACACATTAAACAGAAAGTTGTGGTATGTGTAGTGTATTAAAAATGGAATTAAACAAATTACATTCAATTACAATAAAATGTAAACATAGATATGAGCAAAAACATGTAACATTAAACAGAGAAACGTGTGGTATGTGTAGTGTATTAAAAATTGAATTAAACAAATTATATACAATTACAATAAAATGTGAATATAGATATGTATTAATAAATGCAGTAGCCATACATTATAAAAACTAGTTGAAGATAACAATACATTAATGGAATTGTGCAGAGCATCGTGAACAAGAATATTGATGTGTTGTTTTCAAATGTTCGTAGCGTATAGCAATATTATTGATTGCGCAAGCACGACGTGCTTGGCATTCTAAACAATTAGAAAATATGAATGTGGTCCATTTGTATTATACCACACGGTGTACACTTTATAGTTCTGCATGAGTACTTGTCTTTGTCATTGTGCCTTGCTGCTTGGCAAGCATTACAGTATTTTGACAACTTATTACAGCAATTCATTTTGAAGTGTTTACTTTAATGAGCACTCGTTATAAAATATTAAAACAAATTAGAGAATAAATTGGAATGAATATTAAAATTGGCACTACTATAAAAATGAATTGAAAGCACATATAAAAAAAAGATTGGATGGTTAAAGCAAATACACTCACACATACAACGAGCACTTTGTTTTCTCATTCTCGCCGGAACTTTTTGTGCCGAAATCTCGGTTCCGGCGATAAGGGCACCCTGGGAGCAATGGTGCGCGATGTGGAGGCAAGCTTGCGCTTGGCTGCCGCGGTTACGGGCACCAGGAACGGTAAAGTGAGACTGCTTACCTCGTCATCGTGGTTGTCCTGGTTGATGGCGAGAAACAGCGCATCGTAGCCGTCGTCCTCGCAGGCAGTTGAACGTGCACCACCCGCTAGTGTGTTGAAGCAGCAGTGACGCTTGTTGTGGTGGCGATGGTGACGTCTGAAACTCCCTGAGCAGGTTTCGCCTTCTGATGCTACGATTGAACTGCCCGGGAGTGCACGATAGAAGCGCGATTAACGAACTGGAAGGTTCGTCTGCGTTGGTGGGGGATGGAGAGATGAGAGTAAAAGTGGGAGGTGGAGGAGAAGAGGTGTGGGAAGGAGATGGAGAGAGAGGTTTGACGCTAATGGCGTCCACCTCAATGGGTTCGAGTCCAGATAGGTTCTTAAAGGGTGTGCTATGCGAAGACGGTAGTGGAGGTGAACAAGAGGAAGAGAAAAGATCTTGGGTTTGGAAGCGAGGGCCACAGGGTGAAGGAGAGGGGGAAATTACTTCTATATTGGAGCAAGATGATGAAGGCGAAACTGGCGGTTGTAGAGTGCTCGATGGCGACGATGGAAGTGCGCTGTCGAAGCGAGGACCGCAGCGTGGCGTTGCAGAACCAGAAGTTAAAATAATGGTGGAGCAGGAAGAAGTAGGCGATACTGACGATGGACTGCCGTCGGGGAGGAATATGTTGCCGAAGGAAGGCAGGGGAAAAGACGCCGGCGTAGATGTGCGTGGAGGAGAGGAGCAAGGGGAAGGCAAGAGATGTGGAGTTTGGTAGCGGGTGGGTGAGGGAGTAGCAGAAGTGGGATGGAAAACTATGGAGGAACAAGAAGGTGAAGGCAAAGGGGAACTGTCGAAACGAGGACCTCTAGGTGAAGCGGCTGTCGGCGAAAGTCCACTGTCGTCGCTGGATGTTATGTTCCGGCTGGAGAGAGTTGGGTTGACCACAAGTGAATCGGAAAGTTTCTGGTCTCCGTCGGTGTCAGGCGCCTCGCTCGGCGAACGAGGTTCGAGGTCTCCGTCGGTGTCAGGCGCTTCGCTCGGCGAACGAGGTTCGGGCTCTGAGTCGGTGTCAGGCGCCTCGCTCTGCGAACGAGGTTCGAGCTCTCCGTCGGTGTCAGGCGCCTCGCTCGGCGGACGAGGTTCGAACGGCGGTCCTGGTAAAGCTGGTAGATGGAGTAGACCGCCGTTTGGAGAAGCAGGCTGAGAGGAATCACTGCTCTCGTGCTCCGTGAGAGTTTGGTTGTTGTTAACCCCGTAGCCGTATCGCAGCGATGTGCTCACATAGCGATGCACTAACCCGGCGCCGAAGTAGAAATAGTTTGCACACTGTAGTGAGCTCAAGGCGTCTGTGCATGTTGCTTTTATGATCGAAGGTAGACGAATGAAGTGTGCTGGAACACGGCAGTTTAACTAGTGCTGGTTATCTGGTTGCGAACTCACGTGATCAATATGGCTGCCGCGATAAAAGTTGTTAAAGTGATCGTGAACTTTAAAAATGGCGTGAGAACGGAAGACTGATTAGCAAGAAAATGTCCTATCTGTTTGACGAGTGTCGTTTGTAAGATCTTTGAACGTATGCTTACCGCTCGGTTGGTGTGGTGGCTAGAGTCGAATGCTTTGCTCTGTAACGTTCAGTGTGGTTTTCGTCACCATCGCTCCGGTGTTGACCATCTCACCCGTCTTAAGGCCTATGTCCAGAGTGCCTTTCTCCTGAAGCAGCATGTGGTGGGTGTTTTCTTTGATTTACAGAAGGCCTATGATACCACTTGGCGCTATGGTATCCTCCGAAATCTGCATGCTTACGGTTTACGCGGTCATTTAGCTGTTTTTATTTGTAACTTTTTAAAACTTCGCCGTTTTCGTGTCCGTGTTGGAGGCACGTTATCTCAGGCGAGGATCCAGGCGAACGGTGTACCCCAGGGGTCGATCCTCAGTGTACCACTTTTTGCCGTCGCCATCAACGGCATCGCTACTGTAGTTCGCAGAGGAATACCGATGTCCCTATATGTCGATGACTTTGCGCTATACTATCGCTCTTTAGCCTTGAGCACATAGAACGCCAACTGCAGATGGCCATTCCCTCACTCGCCAACTGGGCACTTCACAACGGCTTTCGGTTCTCTCCTGCTAAGACTCTGTGTGTTCATTTTCATCTCCTTCGTGGTGTACACCCTCCTGATCTTCATTTGCATGGCACACCCCTCCCGATTGTTGCGCACGTCAAGTTTTTGTGCCTTTACCTCGACCATAGACTCACCTGGGAGCACCATATTCGCTACCTTCGTGCATCATGCGATCGTTCCCTTCGAGTGTTATGGGTTTTATCTGGCGCCTCTTGGGGCGGCGATCGCACCGTTATGCTCCGCTTGTACCGCTCGTTGGTTAGGTCGAAACTTGACTACGGGAGTTTTATCTATGGCGCGGCGTCCGCCTCTAAACTTCGCCTTTTAGACACTTCATCATACTGGTATCCGTCTTGCTACTGGGGCCTTCCGCACTAGTCGTGTGGAGTGTTTGTATGCAGATTCTGGCGAACCACCTCTGTCTCTTCGACGCAAGTTTTTACTCTTTTCTTATGTTGCAAAGCTGGCGGCTCATCCTAGTCACCCTTCGTTCCACTGTGTATTCCATCCGGAACTCGCCCACCGTTATGTGCGCTATGCTATCTCCCGCCCATGTGGTGTTCGGTTTCGGGAACTTCTTTGTGCAATGACCTCCGACTGCCTCCTGTGAAGCGATCCTGTCTTAGTCGTCTTCCCCCGTGGCAGCTCCAACGTGCCCGGTTTGATGTTGAACTTTGGGTAATGCCAAGGTCGCTACCCCGCAGCCAGTGTTTCGCCAGCTCTTCTCCGCGATTCTAGACCGTTACCGGGACTATTCCCCGGTATTTACTGATGGTTCCCGAGTGCCTGGTAGCACAGGGTGCGGTTTTATCTATGACGGTGGGGCTCACAAATTTCGCCTTCCAGACGCCAGTTCAGGTTTTACGGCCGAGCTGTTTGCCATCTTCTCTTTCTTGCTTTTTATCTCCACGTTTGTCCCTTTCCGTTTTATTATTTGCTCCGACTCTGAGCGCCATCCAGGGCCTGCAACAGTTTATCGGCTCCTCCACCTTGATTTTAAAGATCCAAACTCTTTTATCTCAGTTGATCTGTCGCGGATACCAGTTTGTTTTTACATGGGCTCCAGGCCATGTGGGAATTCCTTGCAATGAGGAGGCGGATGCAGCTGCTAAGGCCGCATGCCGTTTGCCGGAGTTTTCCACCTTAACTGTGCCTTCTACGGATGTTCGGCGGTACTTCCACCGTCCTCTGTTTTTAGCTTGGCAGCTATCATGGGAGTCTGGCTGGTACTCAACTCCGGACACTCAAGGACACCGTACAACCCTGGTCCACTTCCTGTTGGGGATCACGGCGGTCAGAAGTAGTTCTGACCCGCCTAAGAATCGGGCATACGCACGCCACACACGGTCATCTCCTGCGTGGGGCCCCGGCCCCTGTCTGTTCGACGTGTGCTGTGCCGCTTACCGTGTCCCATGTACTGTTTGATTGTCCGAAATACGCCCCTGATCGTCAGTTTTATGGCCTGGGTTTTACGCTGCCCTCAGTTTTAGGCGATGACCCAGTGGCAGTGAGGCAGACCCTGCGGTTCGTCAACAAAATCGGGTTTTTTTCCACAGGTATAACTTGCCTTTTAGTTTTGTGTTTTAGCCTAGATTTTATTCCATTTTACCGATACTTTTAGTCCTGGATTTTATTCTTTTAACCCAATTTATGATCTTACGGCTATCTCGTTTTTAGTGTATTCTAATGCGTGTTTTGATCGACCATTTTCAGTTCTAACTGTCTTTATGTTTTTCTTTGGGCCCAAATGACCTAGCTGTCGACGGGCCCTCCACACCACCACCTACACTCGAAGATCCGAAGATGTATAGAGGGGGGGTGTTATACCGGATCAAGCCTGTCTTTCACTGGAGACTACTGTTGGTGAAAAATCTGGATACAGCGGAAGTTGCGAGAATATG
Organism: Deroplatys truncata; assembly: GCA_030765065.1. Lineage (NCBI taxonomy): Eukaryota > Metazoa > Arthropoda > Insecta > Mantodea > Mantidae > Deroplatys > Deroplatys truncata. The sequence continues at coordinate 171,757,060 of CM060987.1, read as the reverse complement.
AAATCTTCATATGATGATGATTCAGTGATATCTACGCTTGAAAATCCGAATAGACTAGTAAATATATTGAGGTTACTAATTGCATCGAGGGACGCTGGTAATAATAGTCACACACAAGAGATTGAGGAAATTATAAGTAAGCTGAAAGCTTCTAAAGTTATAGCATGACAGGATCGAGAAATTGTGTTAATCCAGTACGGTCATGGTTAACAGGAACTTTGAAATATCAAAAACTTGTACTTATAAAATACATCATCCGACATTGTTGAGATGTTTAGTTTTTTTTACGGATAATGCAGGTCTCTTTCTGTGTGATGTATGATTATATAACTGAGTGTTTAGAATGTCTAGACTATCACCTTTGCCTTTAGGAAATATGTATGGTTTTTTTTTGTGAAGGAATGTAATAGGATAATGTTTATAAAAATAAATGTCTGCATTACTTTTTGTAAAGTGTTATGTTTTTTTACAGGTATTCAGGTAAATTTAAAGGATTTGGTTTAATGTATAGGAAGAAGGTGAATAAGAATAAACATGTTATGATTGTAAAACCGCTGGTTTTTTATTTTATAACTTTTTGTATTATTTGCCCTGTACATCCCTGTTTTTTTAGATGCATCCTCTGTATGTTCTTATACGATCTATAGTTAGAGGTAGTAGAGGTGGCAGGGGTGGTAGAACCTGAGGTGATTGGTTATACCTTAGACGCCGCCTCGCCTGTCTATGGTATTGCCGGATGCGTGGTGTGGTACTACTGCATTGTGGGATGATGGAGTTGGTAATATGGGATTGCGGGATGTCGGGGGTGGTGGGTGTTAGGGGTAATTCAGCAAACCCTGTTAGAGGGGTTGCTAAATTTCTAATCTGTGAGGATGCAGGTGATATTGAGGATGTGGTTGGATGGATAAGCGTAAAAATGGGTTGTGGTATTACTTCAAGCAGTCTTATGGTAGACGCTGAAGAAAGGGAGGGGGAATGAATTGAAAATGGCTGTGATGTAGGTGTGCTACTATTGGATCGATTTTCGCCTGCCACCTTAAGGTGATAAAGCGCGGCGTGTCACTCATATCACAGTCTCCTGAAAGTATAATAATAATAGTATAGCAGGTGTAAAACAAGAACTTCATAAAATATTGAAAAATTCTTACCGCTCAGCGGTTGGCGTGTTGTTGGCCCCCCTGGGAAATGGGAAGGCGCAGACGACTCGTCGCTGCCTCCGTCAAAATAAAGACCAAAATCTGAAAATAATAATAATAATAGTATAGCAGGTGTAAAACAAGAACTTCATAAAATATTGAAAAATTCTTACCGCTCAGTGGTTGGCGTGTTGTTGGCCCCCCTGGGAAATGGGAAGGCGCAGACGACTCGTCGCTGCCTCCGTCAAAATAAAGACCAAAATCTGAAAATAATAATAATAATAGTATAGCAGGTGTAAAACAAGAACTTCATAAAATATTGAAAAATTCTTACCGCTCAGTGGTTGGCGTGTTGTTGGCCCCCCTGGGAAATGGGAAGGCGCAGACGACTCGTCGCTGCCTCCGTCAAAATAAAGACCAAAATCTGAAAATAATAATAATAATAGTATAGCAGGTGTAAAACAAGAACTTCATAAAATATTGAAAAAATCTTACCGCTCAGTGGTTGGCGTGTTGTTGGCCCCCCTGGGAAATGGGAAGGCGCAGACGACTCGTCGCTGCCTCCGTCAAAATAAAGACCAAAATCTGAAAATAATAATAATAATAGTATAGCAGGTGTAAAACAAGAACTTCATAAAATATTGAAAAATTCTTACCGCTCAGTGGTTGGCGTGTTGTTGGCCCCCCTGGGAAATGGGAAGGCGCAGACGACTCGTCGCTGCCTCCGTCAAAATAAAGACCAAAATCTGAAAATAATAATAATAATTGTATAGCACGTGTAAAACAAGAACTTCATAAAAATATTGAAAAATTCTTACCGCTCAGCGGTTGGCGAGTTGTTGACCCCCCTGGGAAACCGGAGGGCGCAGACGACTCGTCGCTGCCTCCGTCAAAATAAAGACCAAAATCTGAAATAATAATAATAATAATAATAATAATAATAGTATAGCACGTGTAAAACAAGAACTTCATAAAAATATTAAAAAATTCTTACCGCTCAGCGGTTGGCGAGTTGTTGACCCCCCTGGGAAATCGGGAAGGCGCAGACGACTCGTCGCTGCCTCCGTCAAAATAAAGACCAAAATCTGAAAATAAAAATAATTGTATAGCACGTGTAAAACAAGAACTTCATAAAAATATTAAAAAATTCTTACCGCTCAGCGGTTGGCGAGTTGTTGACCCCCCTGGGAAATCGGGAAGGCGCAGACGACTCGTCGCTGCCTCCGTCAAAATAAAGACCAAAATCTGAAAATAATAATAATAATAATAGTATAGCACGTGTAAAACAAGAACTTCATAAAATATTGAAAAATTCTTACCGCTCAGCGGTTGGCGAGTTGTTGACCCCCCTGGGAAATCGGAAGGCGCAGACGACTCGTCGCTGCCTCCGTCAAAATAAAGACCAAAATCTGAAAATAATAATAATAATTGTATAGCACGTGTAAAACAAGAACTTCATAAAATATTGAAAAAGTCTTACCGCTCAGCGGTTGGCGAGTTGTTGACCCCCCTGGGAAACCGGGGGGCGCAGACGACTCGTCGCTGCCTCTGTCAAAATATAGACCAAAATCTGAAAATAATAATAATAATAATAATAATAATAATAATAATAATAATAATATAGCACATGTAAAACAAGAACTTCATAAAATATTGAAAAATTCTTACCGATCGGCAGATGCTAATAATAATAATAACAATAATAATAATAATAATAATAATAATAATAATAATAATGGTAGTATAGCATTTGAAAAACAGGAACTTCATAAAATATTGAAAAATTCTTACAATTCGGTAGTTGCTGAGCGCTTGACCAGGAAAAACCGGAGACGCCGACGCCTCGAGGGCGTCTTCCTCAAAATAAAAGACGCTAGTAATTTACACGTTAGATTTTATTTATTTATTTACTTAGTTTTTAATAGAAAAGTTATATTATTAAGTTAATTTACTTTATTGCGAATAGCTTATACAGGGAAAATGTCGATGTATTTTTAAACACCTGAGAAATTTCTATGACAAATAAAGCACGTGTATTTCGCGACACAATCATGGAAAATATCTCTTTTTAACGTGATGGGAACAGCCTGGAAGTATTTACTAAATAAATGCTCGAGAGGAATGAAACATTAACTGATGAATGTTCGATCAATGCATGCAAACATGAAGTCGCCGGATCGATTACCTCCGGTTACCCTCGGAAGAATATTTATACAGAACATTTTTTATTCGATTCGTAGGGTGTTCAAGTAATTGTATTTTGTATAGAAAGGAATATAATTCACTTGGTGAAAACACATATTTAAATATCTGGAATAATAATTACTCAACAGGATGAGTACTTAACTAAACTGTTCACATTTTTGAGAATTCGCGCAGTTAGCTATTAAATGTAGAATAAGCTTGCCTAAAATGAATACTTAACTAAACTGTTCACATTTCAGAAAAATTCAACTGTCTAGCTATTATCTTTTAGAATGCTCAGCTATTTACTTTATTGCGAATAGCTTATACAGGGAAAAATGTCGATGTATTTTTAAACATCTGAGAAATTTCTATGACAAAATAAAGCACTTGTATTATTCGACACACTCATGGAAAATATCTCTTTTTAACGTGATGGAAACAGACTGGAAGTTTTTACTAAATAAAATGCACAAGAGGAATGAAACATTAACTGATGAATGTTCGATCATTGCATGCAAACATGAAGTCCCAGGATCGATTACCACCGGTTACCCTCGAAAGTTTTTAAACTCTGAAGAATGCTTACCATTCGGGTGTTCGTGAATCATGATTGTATTTGAGGAACGATCCTGCAGCCGGTGGCGGGTATCCTGCTGGAGCTGGATGTACGCCTCAGCTACGTTAGCAGACCTGAATGCTGAAAACGTAATTAATTTACGCGTTAGATATTTATTTATTTACTTATTTTTTAAGAAAAGTTATATTATTAAGTTAATTTACTTTATTGCGAATAGCTTATACAGGGAAAATGTCGATGTATTTTTAAACACCTGAGAAATTTCTATGACAAAATAAAGCACTTGTGTTATTCGACACACTCATGGAAAATATCTCTTTTTAACGTGATGGAAACAGACTGGAAGTTTTTACTAAATAAATGCGCGAGAGGAATGAAACATTAACTGATGAATGTTCGATCAATGCATGCAAACATAAAGTCCCCGGATCGATTACCACCGGTTACCCTCGGAAGAATATTTATACAGAACATGTTTTATTCGATTCGTAGGGTATTCAAGTAATTGTAGTTTGTCTAGAAAGGAATATAATTCACTCTGTGAAATCCTGTATTTAAATATCTGGAATAATAATTACTCAACAAGATGAATACTTAACTAAATTGTTCACATTTTTGAGAATTCGCGCAGTTAGCTATTAAATGTAGAATAAGCTTGCCTAAAAGAATACTTAACTAAACTGTTCACATTTCAGAAAATTCAACTGTCTAGCTATTAACTTTTAGAATGTTCAGCTATTTACAAATAAAGGTCCGTCATTAAAAACAAGAACGCAAATATAAGTTAAATGTACTAAGTAATAAGTTAATTTTTTAATGAAAATGAATTGGTGATACAACTTACCAGACATGATGTTCGATGAAATTTCACGTTGAAAGAATAAAGTTTGCAGAGTGCTTAGATCGGTGTGTTCTCACGATACTGTGAAAATCATTGGAGAAGCTGCTGCTTTTATATCATTTCCTCCGATAAAAGCTGAAGGTGTGAGAGTTGTGCAGAGCACTTAGGAAAACAATTACTGACATTGTCCGCTAATGACTATACAGATCCGGGATGCAATCTTAAAGTCTATTAATGTGGTGAAAACGTCTAACGTTGTCAGCTAATGTGTGTTAAGATGGTGGATTAAGATGGATTAAGGATTAAGGCGGTAAAGTTTGAAATTGTTGCTAGCGGTAGGATGAACGTTAATCCGGTTGGTTAATCCGAGGCCGAGATTAAGTTTGATGTTAAGGGTTGGTTGGATATGTGGTGGTGAAAAAAGGTAGAAGAGGGTGAAGTTGAGGGTGATGGGGGTGGATTAAGGTCACGTGACTTGGAGAATAGGATTAGCGATGTGCGTTTGGGAAGAGTCGGGAAGGGAAAGAGGGAATGATTTGCAAGTAAGTGGTAAAAAGGAGATGAGGAAGTGACGTGTGATGTTGTGATTGGTGAGAATAAGAAGTGATGATATTGGTGGAAAGGAAAAATGAAAGCTGTTGATTGGTGTGAATAAGAGGGATTATGATTGAGAGAAAAAGAGGTGGGAGTGGGGGAATGGTGGAGGTGAGGGGAAAGGTATAAAAAGGGGAATGTTGCGGGTGTAAAGAAGTAAATGGTAAAGATGATGATTGGGATAGTGATAGCGTTGGTGGTAGTAGGAGTTGCTGGCGCAGAGAGGAGTTGCGTTAGTTTTGGGAGGTGTGGGTTCGAGTTGAATGTCGAGACGGGACATTTGGAAAATGTGACAAGATGTGAAAAGGATTATGAATTGTTGTCAAACTGTACGTGCACATACCGGAAGGGGAGTGGATGTAGGTTTGGATCTGATTTTATTAACTTGGGGACACTTAAGAACGTGTATAATTGTTTAAAGCCTGTAAGCAGATGTCAGAGGGGGAAGAGATGTGGAAGGTTGATGTACGGGGGTGTGAAGATGGGGCAACTTGAATGCCCGGAGGGTTACATTTTAAATGGGAGATGTGGGTGTGAGCAAGGTGGCGCGGGTGTGGATGACAGGTGTAAATTTTATAAAAAGCCAGTGGGTATGTATGCTAGCGACAACACTTCGATTCTGGTGGAGATGGTGGATTGTAGTTTGTTGGTGGACACGGTAGACTTGCCGGAGGGTTTGGCATTGGAATGGAAGTTGACGCCGAAGGAGAGTGAGCTTATGATGGCTTATAGCGTTGTAAATGAGATGAATTCCTATTTTTCTGACAATTTTATGTATATATTTGGGGGATGTGGGAAATTGGGTGAGTGGGCGTTGAATGTAGCTGGTGGGAGGGTGAAGCGGTCGTCTAGATGGAGTGCGGAGAGGACTTTGAAAATAAATTCTGAATGTAATGGTGGGGATGCGGGGAGGGTGTCGGTGAGGAGCATACGTAAAGCAGCATCTGAGAGGTGCAAAAAAGGGGTGAATGTGATAAAGCAAAAAATGAAAAAAGAATGCGATAGGAAGGTGAAGGAAGGAAACAGGGTGATTGACGGGATGAGGAAGGAAAAAGAAGAATGTGAAAGAAGGGTGGGCGGCATGCAGGGATTGTCGGAAAGAATGAGAAGAGAATTGGAAGAGAAGAAGCAGAATGTGACGAAGCAAGAGGAGTTAAAGGAAATGTAAGTAAAATGTACGAGGAATTTGAGGCATTAAAGCAGATGATAGGAAAATTGGAAAGCGCATGTACAGGTGGAGGAGAGGATGAGGAATTTGCTAACTATGAGCAATCGTACGACGAAGACCCAATACCGGAGGAGGGAAAGGAGGAGGAGGATGTTGACGGAGGGAATGTAGAGGAGTTAGAATATGAGACGAAATGAAAAAAGGAAGAGGTAGCTGAAACAGAACAACAAAACATTATACAACAAAATATTATAGGACTTATTGCACTAACAGTGCATGTTTGTTTTTAATTTTTTGTGGCATATAAATGAGCATTAACTTGGTATAATGCATTGCGAACGTTGAAGATTGATTTAAATTTTCTGGAAAAGAAAATTCCTTTGTTTAATTTTTTTTAAATTAATGATTTAAAAACATATTGGTTTTGTTGATTTGTTTGTGTTTTAAATATACACATAAAAACGAGTGCTATGGAGATATCAGGAGATGGAAAGGACCCTAACTTGGTGAAGTACAATAAGGAAAAAAAGAAACACGTATTAAGGACAAAAGCACATGTGCAGTGTATTATAAAGAGGAAAAAAAAACAACCAGAACATTTGGAAATATAAGGAAATAAAAAGTTTTAACAAAAAGGAGTTGCGTTAAACAAATTTGTTTTTAACATGCGCATTGTATTAAACACACACACACACACACACACAATAGTAATTGTTTGAAAATGGAAATATACAAAGTTTGAACATAAAATTTGTTTTAACATGCGCAATGTATTAAAACACACAATATCAATTGTTTGAAAATGGAAATGTACAAAGAGTCAACCAAATGTTTAACACCATGGAAATTTATGTAACAAACATTGCTGTGCACCGTGGACAGCAAGATTGATTTGCTGGTTGTAAATGTTTGTAAATAATTGGTATGTTGTTGATGAGACAAGCTCGTCGTGCTTGACACTGAAAACACAAAGGTAAATAAGTATTGCAGCTGACGGTGTTATACCAGACGGTATAGGGTTCGTATCTTTTCACCAGTAATTGTTTCTGTGATTTACGATACTTAGTGTCTAGACAAGCAACACAAAACTTTGTTGTAATGTCACATGGTACGGCATACATACATTGAGGGAAATTGAGATTTTTCCCTTGAACATTTGAACTGGATATTGACATTTTTGCTGCTACATACGCACGTACAGTTGCACTCCAAATTGAAAAAAAACAAAATAAAATTACACTGCGCACGAAAAAAACTTCACACTACACTGAAAAGAAAAGAAATATATAAAGAAAAAACACTGCAACAAGTGTGCTTGACACTGGTCCAAATAGCTGCAAAGCCCTATGAAGACCGACGTGCCCTTTTAGGCTGGAAGCGTGATAAGGCCTCTAGCTAAGATTTGCCGCCGAGCTTCTCTGGTGAGGGGGACGAGCATGGGTATGGCTAGATCAGCCACGCTCTCGTGGTGTTCGTGGCCGACGGCGGTGCTGAGCTGTTGTTGGCTGTTATCCTGGTGGGTGGTGAGTGGACAACAGTTTTCTCTGGAGTGCCGGATGACTGAGGCACGAGAGAACTCTGCAAACAGATTTCTGCGGGCCGGAGGTTTTCCAAATTTGGAAGGTGTGCAGGACAACACCTTTAGGAGGGACGGGGTAGGAGGAGAAACATTGCTAAAACGGGGGTTAAGCAGAGGAGATGGGGGAGATGCTCTGGGTGGGGAAATGTACTTCTGGGGCGAAATGGGGGTAAAACAGGTTGCAGGGGAGAAGCAGGAGGAGGTAATGCGTCACTGGCGCTGTGGGTGGTGGCGGTGGGAGAGGAAACACTTAAAGGAAGAGGTGAGCAAGAAGGGGAATGTGGAGAGAAGGGTTGAAGCTGAATGTTATCTAGGGACGTGGGTTGGATGTTGGGGAAAAATGAAGGCGAGGAACCAAGCGGCGTTGATGTGAGTGGACGAGGTGGTGTGAGCTCGGGGTCGGAAGAAAGGATGATAAGTGAGGAAGAGGAGGATATGAGAGCTGGCGAGTACGACGGGGAAAAGGTTAGATGCGGGTGCGAAGGTGTTGCTCTGAGAGCTGGCGAGTAGGATGGGTAAAAGGGTAGATGCGGGTGCGGAGGTGTTGCTCCTGCATCAATGGTGTTGTAGTCCCCGACGTCGGACAAAAGCCCGCTGTCTGCGCTGGTGAGCTGTTGCAAAGAGTTGGCAATAGCATCCAGCGATGCCTCGGACGAAGACGATGCAGGAGAACCGGCACCGATGTTGTTGCACACTTGTTGGAGCTGTGCAAACGCAGAGCTAAACTGCGGCAATGGCTGATGTTGCAGATCGTTGTTGCCCTGTGGTAGTGGTGGTAGCGGAACGAAAATCTGCTCCTGCTGCGGGAAAAAAAGCTGCTCCGGCTGCGGGTTGCAATTGTAGAATTGCTCCCTAGTTGTGAGCAATTGCTCGTAGACCCTGTTGGTGGTGGGCGACAAAAAAAAAGTTGCTGCGTGACGGTAACTTTGGAGAAAGGCAGCCGCTCCATGATGCTGATGCAAGGTCTGGATGTAAACTGAGTGTGAAGCTAGAGAGGCAAAGTGCCATGATTTTAAAGGGCCTGTAATCAGGAGAGGGGATGTGCGTCACAATATGGCCGCCGCTGATTAAAGGTCTAGAAAGATGACGTTGCGAGTTAAATGGCTGTGAGAACGGAAGCGATAAGCACTAAAAACTTAAATGTAGTCGTGTGGTTGGCGATAGGGAATTTGAATGGTTATCGCAACCGGATGGTGTGGTGGTTCGCTGGTGAGAACGGAAGTGCGCCGGAGAAGTGGCTGATTGCAACCCCGGACGTTGTGGCGCGATAACAGGCCTGGATTTTTAATGAGCACTTTAAATGAGTGCGCATGCGGAAGTTGTGGTTGCGATAAGCAGCGTATAAAAGCACCAGGCGATAAGCGCCTCGCGAAAGTGTGAACTGTGCGAGAAAAGTGCCTTGGGTATAAAATATAAGGTTTTAGCTTTTTGAAACATTTACGCTATATTGGAAGCGTTGTTTTTGCGAGAAAAAAGTCTGGTTTGTTTTAAGCAGTAGGCGCGCACGCGTGGAAGGTTATTGATGTTGCTAAGAAACAAACATTAACGAGTTGGCTTGCGGTAGATGTTGATATAGCCTAAAAAGAAGCAGCGCATAAAACAGCACTTAGTTGGCGTGGCTTGAAAGTGTTTGAACGGGAAAAAACTTTTTAGTTGTTGAACAAAGCACGAAGCATGGAGCCGGAACATGGGGTAAGCGAAGCTGGAACCTCGCAGTCCACGTTCGACATTATATCCCATAGACAGAGAACGATGAAAAGGCTTTTCTCCGGCTACACGGTAACTGAAATTACCGTGAACCCGGGACCCGCAGATGCAAACCCAGAGCAATGGGTGTCGCTTCTGTTTACGGACATTATTAACTTTGCAAAAGAGAATCTATTGGAGAACGAACCGGGGTATTTAGGCGTAAGCATTGCGGACGAGGAGCACCCTGGCAAAGCTTTTAACATGAGCGTTAGACGCACGGACCAGCTGAATGCGGAGGCGGTTATACAATCGATACAGAAGGTGATGCAAAGCAATCAACAGTTTTTGTTAGGGGGACCTTTGAAAATGTCTTTTGTTTGGACGAAGGTGTCGGGTTCGAGCCACAAGCCGTGCGATGCCTGTGCCGGCAATAAAGGCATAGTAGAAATTATGAATAAAGACAGTTTGTGTCTAGCAAGAGCTATAGCGGTAGGCAAAGCCAAAGTGGATGGTGACGTGAATTATAGAACCATTAGACGGTCGGAATACCTGCAGAAACAAAAAGCTCTAGCCTTGTGTCAAATGGTAGGAAAGACGAATGGGCCATTTACTGTCGATGACGTCAGACATTTTGACGCGGTGTTAAAGGGGTACGCGATGACGGTGTTTTCAGTTCATACGGGCAAGCAGGTCATGTACGCGTCAGAGAAGGAAGGAGATAAGCGCATTGACGTCATCTTCCACGATGGGCACTTTAATGCCATCGTAGACTTGCACAAGTGTTTTAAATGTAAGTGGTATTGTCGACGTTGTCATTATCCCTCCGCGCACACCAAAGAATTACATCGATGCGATGGCGCTTGCTCAAAGTGCCACCAGCAGTGCCCTAAGCGCTATGAAGGGTTCATACACTGGCGCGTGTAACCGCGATTTCAAGGGTGCAATGTGTTTCGCGAATCATGCGAGGAAGGGCGGTTTTTACCCCAAGACGCTGTCGGTGTGCGACGTCGAGAAAGAATGCACGTGGTGCCATAAGCTTGTTAATTTGAGGCACAGAAAAGCCGCGCACCAATGCGGAGAAAAGTTTTGCACGCATTGCAAGACACACGTGCAGAACGACCACATGTGCTACATACAACCGTACGTTACACAAAACAAAAGAAATAATTTTGTGTTCATGTTTATCGATTTTGAATGTACACAAAACACGGTATACCCAGGACAACAGAACACGTTCCTAACTTGTGCGTGTTATATCAAGCCTGTCCGCTTTGTATGGACGAACCGTACAAGACGGCGTATTGTACCGAGTGTGGAGTAAAGGAATAGGTGTTTATGGAAGAGCCTGTAAAACGGTTGTTTGAGCACATCGTGCAGGCGAGATTCGAAGCCTGGGACGTTATCGTCGTGGCTCATAACCTCAAAGGTTACGACGGCCAGTTTTTGTTGAAGTACATGGTGGAACACTTAAACTGGACGCCAGAGCTTATAATGTACGGTAGCAAGATTTACAGAATGAGACACGTTGACGTCACATTTCTCGACTCGCTCAACTTTATACCCATGCCACTGTCTCGCTTTTCAAAGACGTTCGAACTGAAGGAATGCAAAGGCTATTTTCCTTACTTGTTTAGCCACCTGTTCCGTGGTGGAACGAGGATTGTCGGGACGCCGTTCCTGCCCGTAGGACTGCACTTAGGGTGTTTCGGCGACACCTTACACTTGATAATTTGGTGACTTAAACAATCGCGCGCCAGGGCTCGTCGCATTATTCAGGATAGCAAGAAGGCATCTTGGGCTCGTTTTGTCGAGTCGTTTAATCGTTTTACGCCTTCATCCGTTGTTTGGGATAAACTTCGTCGCTTCTCAGGTAAAGTGTCACATTGTACTGTTTCTGGCCTTCAGGTTTCTAATGCCACCATAGTGGATCCGGCTGCCATCGCTAACACTCTGGGTGCTGCCTTTGAGGCGGTTTCCAGTTCAGACCATTATTCCGCCGGCTTTCGCTCTATTAAAGACCGGCTGGATTCCGCATCATATACTTTTCGGTCTGCTATTGATGAATGCTATAACGAACTATTCACAATGAGGGAGCTGGAGCACGCTCTTCATTGCTCTCGGCACTCCGCTCCTGGGCCGACGGCATTCATGTCCTGATGTTAAAGAACCTTTCAGCCGACAGTAAACTATTTCTCTTACAGGTCTATAACCGTATTTGGCATGACGGCATTTTTCCTTCCGTTTGGCGCGAAGCCACTATTGTCCCTATACTTAAGCCTGGGAAGGATCGCCAACTACCTTCCAGCTACCGCCCTATCTCCCTCACCAGTTGCATTTGCAAGGTGATGGAGCGCATGATCAACGGGCGGTTGACATGATGGCTTGAGTCTCAGAAAGTTCTAGCGAACTCTCAGTGCGGATTTCGTCGCTATTGCTCTACCGTCGACCATCTGGTGTCCCTGTAGACGCATGTTATGAATGGATTTCTGAGAAAGTGTCAAACCGTGGCTGTGTTTTTTGACCTGGAGAAAGCTTATGACACTTGTTGGAGGGGCGGCATTTTACGTACACTTCACGCATGGAATATCCGCGGTCGTCTTCCCATATTTCTTCGGGAGTTCATGACGGACCGCGTCTTTCGTGTACGTGTGGGCTCGGTTTTATCTAGTCGTTTTATTCAAAAGAACGCAGTACCGCAGGGCTCTGTACTCAGTGGCACACTTTTTGCAATTGCTATCAACCCCATTGTTGATTATGTTCCACCTGGCATTTCATCGTCCCTTTTTGTTGACGATTTCGCTATTTATTGCAGTTCACGGTGGACCTGTCTACTCGAACGCCGTCTCCAGAGCTGTATCGACCGTCTCTACGCCTGGAGTAACGCCAACGGCTTTAATTTCTCCGCCGAGAAATCCGTCTGCATCAACTTCTGGCGCCGGAAGTATTTCCCTCCGCCCTCTCTCCATCTAGGGCCAGGCATGCTTCCGTTTGCAGACGAGGCGAAATTTTTGGGGTTGATCTTTGATAGAAAGTTGTGTTGGACCTCGCACATTTCTTTTTTAAAAGCAAAGTGTGACCGTTCTCTTAATCTTTTACGTGTTTTAAGTGGCACATCCTGGGGAGCTGATCGGACCATCCTTCTGCGTCTATATCGCTCTTTGGTCCGATCCAAACTTGATTACGGGTGTATTGTCTTTTCATCGGCACGTCCATCTGTGTTACGTCGCTTGGATCCCATTCATCATCGTGGTATTAGAGTCGCTACAGGGGCCTTTCCAACTAGCCCCGTGCCCAGTCTTTACGCTGAAGCTGCAGAGCCTCCGCTGTCCTCCAGGCGTGAGATGCTCTTGTGCAGCTATGCCTGTCGACTCTCCAGCTTGCCTGACCACCCGTCTTTCGCGGCATTTTTCGAGGATTCACTTGACCGGCAAATTTAGTTAGCTCTTCTGCATTGCTCCCTCCAGGGGTTCGATTTCGACTGCTACTTCGGCATTTGGACGTTACGCCAGCGCCGGCCCTTCCAAGGGGGGAAACGCGTTTTCCTCCATGGTCGCGCGCTTAGGCCCTCTGTCACCTTGGGTTATCGTCAATGCCGAAGAATGAGACCCCTTCTTCAGTCTTTAGATCAGCGTTTTTAGAACTTCTGTCGCAATTTGGGGACTTGCCTTTTATCTTTACTGATGGATGTAAGACTGATGCTGGAGTAGGATGTGCCTTTTTTGTGGTGGAAATAGTTTACCTTTCGTTTACCAGAGCAATGTTCGATTTTTATCGCCGAAATTTTAGCATCACAGTCTCTTTTATATATTCAGCGGCACGATTTACGCCACTGTTTTATTTGTTCCGACTCCCTGAGTGCTCTTCAAAGCATTCGCGCACTGTACACTTACCATTCCTTCGTACAGCGCATACATGACCTGCTCCACTCGCTTGGTGCCTCTGGAATCAGCGTCTCTTTTATGTGGATTCCAGGTCATGTGGCATCTCAGGGAACGAGTCAGCCGACGCCGCTGCGAAATCGGCGATTTTATTACCCAGATTTTTTACCCCTGTTGTTCCCTCGTCAGATTCGTGTGTTATTTTACGTCGCCGCATCCTCTCGCGCTGGCGCGATGAGTGGACGGCCCTCCGGGGGAACAAGTTGCGGGAGGTTAAACCTCTTCCGCTAGTCTGGGCTACCTCTTCCCGTGCTTCTCGTCGGGAAGAGGTAATTTTAACACGCCTTCGTATCGGACATTGCATTTTTACTCATAGGTACTTGCTCAGTGGTAACCCCGGACCAGTATGCGAACAGTGTGATGCGCCCTTAACGGTGCGTCACATTTTAACAGTGTCAGGTTTTAGCTCCACTGCGCGTTCGCGTGGGTCTGCCTGTTGGCAGACGACGCGCATGCTGTAGAATGTCTTTTACGTTTTATCACTGACATTGGTTTTAGCCGTCGCATTTGATGCGCTGAGCGCCTTTTAGCTGTTTGATTTTATATTGTTAGTTTTAATGGGGCCCTTCTCCCCGGTCATAAGGCGCTCATGTTCCTTGCATTCTACAGTTCTTGACACGTTTTATTCTTTTAGTGACCATGATTTTAGTGTGTAGACTTTAGTCTTTGGTGAGTTGTTTTTTTAGTGTTTTGACCAAGCCGGTTTGTGTCTGGTTTTTTAGTTTTTTGAGTTTTCAATTTTATATTTTATACAATGTAAGGGCGCTAATAACCAATGTAGTTGAGCGCCCTTAAGCTCCACCTCATCATCATCCGTACTTGTTTAACACCAAGGAAAACGAGCACTACGTGGGTTCGATCCCCGACAAAAAGTACTACTGCCCGCAGGGCATGTCGGTAGAAGCTCGAACAGCCTTCGAGCGGTGGCACGATGAGAAGACGGCCTCCGAATACGTGTTTGACATGAAGACGGAAATGGTGACGTATTGCAAAATGGACGTGCTTTTGCTGAGTCAGGGAGTTGCCAAGTTTAGAAAGGAATTCCTAGACGAGATCGGGATAGACCCGTTGAGGGAATGCGTCACCATTGTCCAGGCGTGCATGTGCGTGTATAGGAAGCGCTTCATGCCGCCCAAAACCATCGGCATGTTACCCGTCGGCGGTTACCGTCTAGCGGACAGGCAGTCCCGCGTGGCATGCATATGGCTAACTTGGCTAGAGCTTGAAAACCAGGTGACCATTCAGCATGCCATGAGAGGCCGGGAAGTTAAAATTGCGGGGCACAAGGTGGACGGGTACAGAGAGGAACACGATGAGAAATATGTCTACTTCTTTCACGGCTGTTTCTACCGCGGCTGCAGGCGTAGCTTTCACAATCGCCACACGGTGATATACAGCACGGGGAATTAAACTATGGCTTCCAGATACGAAAGCACCGAGAAGGTCACGCAAAAAATCAAGAATGCCGGCTACACCGTGGTGGAGATGTTGGAGTGCGAGTTTAACGCCATGGTGAGGGCCAACGAGGACCTGGCGCGCCATGCCAAGCACTTTCCCGTGCCGGAACCGCTGAACCCGAGGGACGCCTTCTATGGAGGGCGCACCAATTGCACCAAGACGTACTGCGAGGCCAAGGGAGACCGCAAGCTTTACTATTACGACGTCTGTAGCCTGTACCCGTTCGTAAACAAGACCAAGCCGTACCCGGTGGGCCACCCTAAGATTCAAGTGGATCACTTTCCGCGCTTGGCAGACGTGCGGGGAGGGCTGGTGAAGTGCCGGGTGTTGCCGCCGCAAAACCTATACTACCCGGTGCTGCCGGCGCGCATGCACGGCAAGCTGATGTTCCCGCTATGCCGCGCGTGTGCAGAGACGGAGAACCAGGACGTGTGCCACCACGGAGACGACGAGAGGGCCTTGTCGGGGACCTGGGTGATCGACGAGATGAAAGTGGCCCTGCAGGAAGGTTACCGGCTGCTCAGGGTGGACGAAATCTGGGAGTACGACGTGGTGCAGTACGACCCGTCCACCGGATCTAAGGGACTTTTTCAGGACTACGTGAACCAGTTCCTGAAGATCAAGACCGAAGCCTCCGGGTGGCCCTCGGGCTGCGATACGCCTGCCGCGAGAGCCGAGTACGTGAGGGAGTTTTTCGAGCACGAAGGCGTCTCCCTGGACCCGGATGCCGTCGCGCCCAACCCCGGCAGGCGAGAGCTGGCCAAGCTGATGTTGAACTCGTTCTGGGGAAAGCTGGGGCAGCGCGACATGTCCACGTGCGAGCTGGTGGACCGGTACGACCGCCTCCTGGACCTGCTGAACGACCCGGGGGTGGAAGTGTAGACGTACGTTCCGGTGACAAACGAGGTCATGTACGTGGTGTGGAGGTGCTGCGAGCAGAGCCCTAGGGTGAACCCCACCGCCAACGCCGTCATTGCGGGCTACACCACGGCGCACGCCCGGCTGGTCCTCTACTCCTACCTCAAGCGCCTGGGAGAACGGGTGTGCTACTTCGACACAGACTCCGTCGGTGTCGCCGCCGCCCCGATGGACTGGACCCCCTCCGTGGGACGCCTCCTTGGGGACATGACGGACGAACTGGAGAAGTACGGACGCGGGTCTTACATCTCAAGGTTCGTCTCCACCGGCCCGAAGAGCTATTGCATGGAAATTAAGTGCCCGGGGACGGGCAAGACCTTCTCGGTGTGCAAGGTGAAGGGGATTACGCTGAATTCGGGCAATCTAGAGGCGGTGAATGCGGAGGTGATTCGCAAGATGGTGTTGGGGATAATGGCAGCACGGTGACGCTCGCGGGGACCCAAATTTCGAGGAAACCCTCGTGGACGGTCGTCACCGAATCGAGCGTGAAGACGTTTCGGATGGTGGTGAACAAGCGCGTTCTCGCCGGCGAATTCGACTCCTATCCATACGGTTACAAGAGAGAAAAAACAAATGAGGCGCTAACAAGCGTTGCAGGTCATTTCAAACCCCGGACCTGCGCGCGGCACTATGCGCGAAACGTGCGAGCTGAGACGATTTAATTTCCCCAGCACTATGCTGATAACGGGACCGTCGCGCTGCGGAAAGTCTACTTTTGTGAAAAACTTGATTCGGCACGCGGGCGACATGTTTGACAAGCGACCGAGAAAAGTGCTGTGGTGCCATCCGCCAGAGTATTCGCCGAAACTCGAACCTCTGACCTTAAAGTGCGAGACGCACGCAGGCATTCCCAAACTGGATGCGGTGGGCGAGAACGACCTCGTCATCCTCGACGATTTGATGGTGGAAGGGGGTGGGAACAACGTGTCCAATTTTTTCACCAGAGACTCGCATCATAAGCGCTTCGGAATCGTGTACATTCTGCAGAACGTGTTCCCCCCAGGGGCAGAAATATCGAAACATCTCTCTGAATGCCAATTATATCGTGGTGTTCAAGAACAACAGAGACAAGATGCAGATCTATAGGCTGTGCCAGCAGATCGAACCCAGGAACTCGAGGTTTCTTTTGGAGGCCTTCGTTGAAGCTACCCGCCATCCTCACGGGTACCTGGTGCTGGATTGCACGCAATACACGCTTAACCGATACACGTATCGAACAGGCGTGCTGCCGAACGAAACGCTCTCGTATTTTGTTTCCCACAACGACGGGTGAAAGAGGTCTTTTTAGTTTGGGATTGCGTAAGTGGTGCACCATCGGAAACCTTTGTTGCATGCTTTTTTTGTTTGCCTTTACCGCAACTGGATGGAAAATGTAAAGTGCATGTGTGTGTTACCGCAAATAAAATGCTTCAGCCTCTATACAGGGTGTTGTGTTGCTACCCCACTGAGACCGATGATTTTAAATAAAGGGTGTTTTGCCGCACAGTGTTCATTATTACGCAAACATGCCTAGAGGTAGGTTAAGCATGGCGAAGCTGACCAGCCCGCTGATAGCGAGGCAGCACGGTAATTTGTCGGCTTTGGCCAAGGCAAAGGCCCCTCAGCGCAAAAAGTTGTTAAAAAATGCCGATGGAGATCTGATCAAAGCCATTTGCGAATGTATGCTCAATGTGTGCAGAGGTCACGTGTACCTTCCGTCAAAGTGCTTGAAGCGGCTGAAGAAGCATAAACCGACTTGGAGAAAGCTAGCAGATAAACGCATTCCCTTAAAGAAAAAGAAGAAAATCTTGGTTCAAAAAGGAGGCTTTTTGCCGGCTTTTCTTCTTCCCGTATCAGCTTCCCTAGGGGGCGCTCTAGTGTCAAAATTGACAGGATGAATACGGCAGGCAGATTGTTGTTGCACCGCAACCGAAAACGGTAGAAAAGCTGCACCTCATCGACAAAACCATTTCCAGATTGGCTAAAGAAATGGAGAACGTTCAGCGTGCAAAACTCTCCGCCGATAACAAGTGGCGGCTCGTAAAATATAAATTGGGCAACTATCTGGATCTCGTGACACAAGTGAGAAAACCCTACCTTAGCGATCACAAAGCCGACGACGACGATGACGAATACGGAGACGTGCACCAAGGCGCGCGGGTGAAGCAGGAGGTGCAGCCCAGAAATATAAAGCTTAACCCGCTGTCCCCTCGCAAAAACAAAAGTCCGAACCCTCTGACGCCGCAAAAAACAAAGAAATCCAAGTCGCCTACCTACCATTTTCGCACGCGCCGCTGGCAGCCTCTACAAGTAAAGCATGAAGGAATGGAAAGCGCTAAGAAAAGTGTATGCCAAACCGGAACACTATGCCGGACTGGGAACCATAAACCCACTTCGCAAGGCCACGGGCACATCGAAACCCAACATTGAGGCCTTCCTCGAAACTCAGGACAGTTACACCTTGCACAAGCCGGTGAGGAAGAGGTTTCCCACCAGATACTATCACGTGACCAATATGGACGATCTTTGGGAAGCCGATCTAAACGTCATGAACAGCGTGCGGGAGCATAACAAACCCTACGTGTACATTCTCACCGTCATCGACGTATTTTCCAAATATGCTTGGGCCGTGCCTCTGAAAACCAAGCTGGGTACCGAGGTGGCGCAAGCCTTTCGCACTATTTTCTCGCAGCGCATACCTAAAATCCTGCAAACGGACAAGGGAACCGAGTTTACCAACAAGACGTTTCAAGGCTTTCTAAAGAAGCACGAGGTGCAACATTACACGACCAAGAATAATGTCAAAGCCAGCGTGGTAGAGCGCTTTAACCGTACCTTAAAAACGAAAATGTGGAGGTATTTCACGCACAAAAACAGTCAGAGATACGTGGAGGTTCTGCCGGCTCTACTCCAGTCGTACAATAGCTCGTATCACAGATCCATCAAAATGGCACCCAAGGACGTTAACGAGTCTAACATTGTTCGGGTGTACCACAATCTCTATGAAAACAGGTCAACGCCGCGCGCAACAAAGCCTAAATATTCCATCGGGGATCACGTGCGCATATCCAAAGAAAAAATGAAGTTTGACAAGGGGTACGAGCAAAATTGGACGGACGAAATCTTTAAGGTAGCCGAAGTCGTGCGCGGTACGCCAGTGGTATATAAATTAAAGGATCTCGCCGAAGAGGCCATAGACGGCATTTTCTACCACCAGGAGTTGCAAAAGGTCGCGCTACCCGAAACTTTCAAAGTTGAGCGAATCTTGCAAACTAGAGGGCGCGGGCGCAACAAGCAACACTTGGTCAAGTGGAAGGGGTATCCCGCAAAGTGGGTCCAGGCTTCGACCATCCGCAAGCCATGATTAAAACCGCCCCGTTTACCCTCACGCTCGTGAGCAATGCTTCCATGGATCACTTCACCAATAACACCACGGCGAGATTTTCAAACGTCTTGCCCGAGAGAATCGTCCTGCAGGGCGAATGGGAAGTGGCTCTGCAAAAAGTCAGGTATCCTGTAAAATTTTTTAACGTTTCGCGAGACGACGCTCGCGTCGTGGGAACCAAATACACCATGAGACAGCGACCTACGCATTCCAAATTCAGCCTTTAGTTACCGGAGACCATTGTGCAAAATCCCAAAGACCTGGTGAACCTCGTCAACGCTACCATAAACGAGCATTTATACGTCGAAAACGTTTTTCTCTTCGACAAGCTCAAGAAGACGGTAAGCGTCAATCCAGCCGCCACGCATCCCGAACCCCTTCCCGACACACCATTTGGCGGGCTTGTAGAAACGGTGGTGCGCACGGCCAAAACGCACACCATTCCCGTGCACGACGTCTTGGACGACGCTCCCCACGGAAAACCGAGACCTAGACCGACAAAACCGGTAAAACCACCCGTGCACGCCAAACCCGCACTCGGCACAGCACGACCGGTAAGACCTCCCGTCTCCCGCTAACACAAAACCTATAACGGAAGCTTCGTCTCAGACGACACCCAAACCTCCAGAGCTACCGCATGTAGGCACGCCTTCGGCCTAGGGGGAACCCGACGCTACGCCGGTTGCGGCAACCTCCCCCCAACCCACCAGACACGCTACATCGCATACACAGTTTGCTCTTGACACCCGCTATGGCCAAGATGCTAGGGTTCGAACCCTATACCAACGTCATCCTCGCGAAAGTCCCTAAACACCTCGTAGATCCGTATATGGGTTTTCCTTACGAAATGTTCGTCTATTGCGATCTAGTAGCCCCGCAAGTGGTGGGCGATACCTTCGCGCAGGTCATCGAGAGCGTGGCTGTGGAATACGAAAGAAGCAACAACACTTACATGAGCGACGAAAAGTCGTTCTTTCCCCAGAATTGGGTACCCTTGATTCGACAAGACTTCAAAACCGTAAACATAGATTTAAGGAACGGTTATGGCGATCTCTTGCCATTCGCCGACGGATTTTCCTCTACTATAGTTCTCGCCTTCAGACCCAAACCGCAATAATGGACGTGCACATTGTCACGCGGTACTATCTGAATCAGGCTGGCGGAGCATTTGCCCATCGCGATTTTATTCTCTACAGAGGTAAGCGCTATCAAAGAGGCAGCGGCCTCTTTTCTGCTCTCGGTGGGCTCTTCCGAACGGTGCTGCCCTTTTTAAAGAGTGGGGCCAAAGCGGTCGGAAAGGAGGCGCTCAAAATGGGAGCTCACGTGCTCTCCGATGTGGCCACAGCCGGTGCGGCACCAAAGGAAGCGTTTAAACAGAGAATGAAGGAAGCGAGCCGCAATTTAAAGCGCAAGGCCGACCAAAAGTTGGATGCCATGCTAGGTACCGGAATGCGGCGTCTCAAGAGAATAAAATACATCAAACCAAAAAAGGGCACGCAGTCGAAGCTGAAACGCGGTAAGCGCAAGGTGCAAGACGTTTTCTCGTAATGGTAGACGCAGCCGTGCATATTGAGTTCCGAACTCGACCTCTTCAAAGATGTTCCCGTTCAGATAAACATCGGAGAGTCTCGGTTCGTCTTTCTTAACCCGCAAAACACGCTCATGAAGAATGCCCCCATCACTTTTCATTACTCGGGAAATGCAGACGACTACATCGACTTGACCTACGTCGTCCTCGAGCTTATGGTGCGCGTTCTCGATGACAAAGGAGCGCCTGTCAGGGCCGAGGTGAACGTCGCTTTGGTCAACAGTACCTTAAATTCCCTGTTTCAACAGGTGGAAGTTTCGCTAAACAACGTCATCGTGCCCATGCCCCAGGCAGGTTACCCTTATAGAACTTATCTCGAGACGCTTCTTAATTACTCCGATGATGCCATGCGCAGCAAACTAGAATCCCACCTTTGGAGAAAGGACACGGCGGGCATCATGGACACGTTTGTCGCCAATGCAGGGTTTCAGTGGCGAAACGGGTTTACCAAAAACGGAAATGTGGTTCAACTCATGGGTCCTCTGTCCAACGCTCTGTTTCACCAGGAAAATCTGCTTCTCAATAACGTCAGTATGACCGTTAAGCTCACTCCTTCCTCTCCTCAATTTCATCTGTTCTCCGACTCGCCCGACTTTAAAGGCTACGCCGAAATCCAATCTGCCACGCTGCGCTTAAAAGCCGTACGTCCCTCGCCAACCATAAAGCTTGCTCACCAGGCTGTGCTGGCAAAGAGCAACGCAAACTACCATCTCAGGGACGTAAGCTTCCACGCCCTAAGCATCCCAAAAGAGTCCAGAGTAATGACCTTTAGCGATGTCTTCATAGGGCAAATTCCCAGAAGAGTAGTCGTGGCCATGGTCACTGACAAGGCTTACTCCGGCGACTTTAACAAAAACCCCTACAACTTCCAGCATTTCAAGCTAAACTGGTTTCAACTTTACGTCAACGGCCAACCCGTTCCCTCTCAACCTCTACAACCAGACTTTGCCAACGCACACTACATCGAATGCTTTCAAACGCTGCAGGATGGCCTTGGCATACACTGCAAAGACGAAGGCCACTCCATCTCTAGAGAAGCGTATCCTGTAGGATACACGGTCATGGCGTTCGACCCCCCAGGGGCTCACCTTTTGTGAGTACGGGTTAGGCGCACCCGGGGTACCCGAGCCATCCATAGCCATTTTCACCCTTTCATTCCTGTCCGGTCGAGGTGGGTTCGTTCTCGTGACCGGGGGACTCACGGTAGGCTCTCGTGCGTTCTGTGCATACCATCACATCTCGCCCCTCGCCATCGCTTCTGTCTTCTCTTTTATTTATGCACATTTCGCCCCACGCATATTCATTTACACGTCTCTTTTACTTCTTCGCCGGCCTACCTTGAGTGCGAAACGCCCACACACTTTTAGTTTCTTTTAACCTTTTATGTTAATCCTCCGTGGACACAGCCTGACGGATACCTGCGCACTGTGTGCGCAGCTGGGTGAGTGGGTAATGCGTCATCCCCACCACCCGGGGTCGTCTTGTAGGGTATGTGTTCGTATCCGCTGTTCAACTGCAGTCCCGCGGGGGGACCATTGCATGAGCTGCTGGCTTCCGACGGCGATTGGGTCCCTCTGTCTATGTTCTGGGAGGTGTGACCCTGGGGTGAGTCTGGTATAGATAGGCCACTCATCCAAGCCGGGGTCTCGCTATGGAGCACCCTCCCTCCATTAATACAAACAAGCGCCGAATAACTTTTGTAACAGAAGTAGCACCGCCGTCATCTGGTTGTTACTTGGTCATTTCAAGAACAGAAGAAGGACAAAACTTTGAAAAGGTGGACTCTTTTATAATTCATAGATGCTATATAATTATTATAAATATTATAATTCATAGGGCATAGATGCTATTGCTGGTGCGGTTCAATCCTGCACTCGTTTACGGAATGGATCCTTATTGACACAAACTAAGTCCGATCAGCAAAGTAAGACCTTGTTGCGCGCTACGCTTCTCCACGGTTATCCCATCCGTGTCGAGAAGCACCGCGCATTGAACTCTGTCGGGGCGTCGTTGCCACCCATAGCCTCGATGGTATATCGGACGAGGATCTAGTAGACTATCCGATCAAAAGGTGACTGCAGTGCATCGAGTGCAGGCCAAACGCGACGGCGTATTGGTACCCACTCGTACCCTGTTTATTACATTTAATGGCGTCGATCTGCCTACGAGCATTTCCGCAGGGTACGAACGGATTTCTGTGAGGCCTTATATACCTAGACCTCTGCGTTGTTTTAAATGCCAACGTTTTGGGCATACGCAAGTCTCATGTAAGAGTGCCGTTAACATCTGTGCAACATGTAGCCAGCCCTCACACGAAGGTACCTGTTCAACAGCCCCCGTCTGCGTTAATTGTAAAGGGTCTCATTCTGCTTCGTTTGCCGACTGTCCGCGGTACTTGGACGAGAAGGCGATCCAGGAGATCCGGGTAAAGGAAAAACTCTCCTTCGCTGAAGCCCGGAGGCGTTACCATGCGCGCCAAACTTCACTCCTGCGATCTGGCACATTTAGTTCTGTTGTTGCCTCGCCAGTACCACGAGTAGATGCCGAAACTCAGACCTGGACCATGACTGGATTAACCGCCACTACCATCCGGCCGTCCATTAAGGCTACAGTTACCAAGCCGTATAAACCTGGTCCCAAGTCAATGAAGTCGCAAGCCGTTGAAAAGAAACCCAAGCAGAAACTTCGTAGGGAAGATTTTTTGAAAGACCCTCCGCTTGCGCGCGGTAACAA
This sequence comes from Deroplatys truncata, assembly GCA_030765065.1. Lineage (NCBI taxonomy): Eukaryota > Metazoa > Arthropoda > Insecta > Mantodea > Mantidae > Deroplatys > Deroplatys truncata. Next base: position 171,733,290 of record CM060987.1, on the reverse strand, counting down.
AAGTTCACCTTCTCCTCGGAGGTCGCTGTCCCAGGAAGGTCCTGGGACAAGCCGCGCTCAGCGGCACCCCTCACCCATCGCCACCCAGAACCGATTCACGGCGCTTGAATCGGTTTCTGGCACTGAGCGCGTGGGCCCTCCCTCCGAGGAAGCTATGGAGTCTGACCAACTCCATACAAAACCCCGAGCCCAAAGGTTAAGCAAAAGATTCTTTTAAGCCGCCCTTCTAAGTAGACAGTTTATCCCTTTTATTCATGGCTATCCTGACCTGGAATGTACGTGGTGTACGATCGCATAGGGCGGAACTGCAACTTTTATTGCGTTCCCATTCGGCTATGGTATGTTTGCAGGAGACTAAGCTTCGCCCTCACGATCCTTTTGATCTCCGAGGATATACTCCGGTTCGCTACGACCTTGAACCGGAGGAGGGTACTCCTGCTCATGGTGGTGTCATGATTTTGGTGCGTAATGACGTTCATTTTAAAACTATCACACTTACGTCCGACTTGCAAGCTGTTGCCATTAGACTGCAGTTACCCGGTTTCTTCTTTTCTGTTCTGTGTATTCACCTCCATCGTCTCCCCTCGCTCCCGCGGACATTCGAGGTCTTCTGTCCGCTCTCCCAACACCAGTTCTTCTGTTGGGAGATTTAATGCCCATCACCCACTATGGGGTTCGCCAAGGGCTTGTGCGAGGGGAACTCTTCTTTCCGACATTTTTTACCAGTTCAATCTTTCAATCCTCAATACAGGTGCACCTACTTTTATCTCTGATTCTTCTGGTACATTCTCACACCTGGACCTTGCCGTTTGCTCACTCCAGCTTGCTAGTCGTCTTCAGTGGAACGTCGTCGCTGACACCTACTCCAGCGACCATTACCCCTGCATCATTTCTCTTCTGTCACACCACGTACAACATTCCAGAGTACCTACCTGGATATTCCCAAAAGCCGACTGGAGTTTGGATTCCAGCCTCGTGCATTTTGACGACCAGCCCTTCACCGACATTAACCAACTAGTGCAGTACCTTACGTCTACTATTTTCTCTGCTGCCGAACGCGCAATTCCCCGTTCATCTTCTCAACCTCGGCGAATGCCTGTTCCGTGGTGGAACGAGGATTGTCGGGCCGCCGTTCGTGCTCGTAGGACTGCACTTAGGGTGTTTCGGCGCCACCCTACACTTGATCATTTGGTGACTTTTAAACAATCGCGCGCCAGGGCTCGTCGTACTATTCAGGATAGCAAGAAGGCGTCGTTGGCTCGTTTTGTCGAGTCTTTTAATCGCTTTACGCCTTCATCTGTTGTTTGGGATAAACTTCGTCGCTTCTCAGGTAAAGTTTCACATTGAACTGTTTCTGGGCTTCAGGTTTCTAATGCCACCATAGTGGATCCGGCTGCCATCGCTAACACTCTGGGTGCTGCCTTTGAGGCGGTATCCAATTCAGACCATTATTCCGCCGGCTTTCGCTCTATCAAAGACCGGCTGGATTCCGACACCTTTAATTTTCGATCTGCTAATATTGAGTGTTATAATGAACTTTTCACAATGAGGGAGCTGGAGCACGCTCTTCATTGCTCTCGGCACTCCGCTCCTGGGCCGGACGGCATTCATTTCCTGATGCTAAAGAACCTTTCAGCAGACAGTAAACTCTTTCTCTTACAGGTCTATAACCGTATTTGGCAAGACGGCATTTTTCCTTCCGTTTGGCGCGAAGCCACAATTGTCCCTATACTTAAGCCTGGGAAGGATCGCCAACTACCTTCCAGCTACCGCCCTATCTCCCTCACCAGTTGCATTTGCAAGGTGATGGAGCGCATGATCAACGGGCGTTTGACATGGTGGCTTGAGTCTCAGAAAGTTCTAGCGAACGCTCAGTGCGGGTTTCGTCGCTATCGCTCTACCGTCGACCATCTGGTGTCCTTGTCGACGCATATTATGAATGGATTTCTGAGAAAGTGTCAAACCGTGGCTGTATTTTTTGACTTGCAGAAAGCTTATGACACTTGTTGGAGGGGCGGCATTTTACGTACACTTCATGCATGGAATATCCGCGGTCGTCTTCCCATATTTCTTCGGGAGTTCATGACGGACCGCGTCTTTCGTGTACGTGTGGGCTCGGTTTTATCTCGTCGTTTTATTCAAGAGAACCGAGTACCGCAGGGCTCTGTACTCATTGTCACACTTTTTGCAATTGCTATCAACCCCATTGTTGATTGTATTCCACCTGGCATTTCATCGTCCCTTTTTGTTGACGATTTCGCTATTTATTGCAGTTCACGGCGGACCTGTCTCCTCGAACGCCGTCTCCAGAGCTGTATCGACCGTCTCTACGCCTGGAGTAACGCCAATGGCTTTAATTTCTCCGCCGAGAAATCCGTCTGTATTAATTTCTGGCGCCGGAAGTATTTCCCTCCGCCCTCTCTCCATCTGGGGCCAGGGATACTTCCGTTTGCAGACGAGGCGAAATTTTTGGGGCTTATTTTTGATAGGAAGTTGTGTTGGACCTCGCACATTTCCTTTTTAAAAGCAAAGTGTGACCGTTCTCTTAATCTTTTACGTGTTTTAAGTGGCACATCCTGGGGAGCTGATCGGACCGTCCTTCTTCGCCTTTATCGTTCTTTGGTCCGATCCAAGCTTGATTACGGGTGTACTGTTTATTCGTCGGCACGTCCATCTGTGTTACGTCGATTGAATGCCATTCACCATCGTGGCATAAGAGTCGCTACAAGGGCCTTTCCAACTAGCCCTGTACCCAGTCTTTACGCAGAAGCTGCAGAGCCTCCGCTGTCCTTTCGGCGTGAGATGCTTTTGTGCAGCTATGCTTGTCGACTCTCAAGCTTGCCTGACCACCCGTCTTTCGAGTTATTTTTCGAGGAGTCGCTTGATCGCCACTATTTGATTAGCTCCTCTGCATTGCTCCCTCCAGGGGTGCGATTTCGACTGCTCCTTCGGCATTTGGACGTTACGCCAGCGCCGGCCCTTCCTCGGGGTGAAACGCGTTTTCCTCCTTGGACGCGCGCTGAGACCCACTGTCACCTTGGGTTAACGTTGATGCCGAAGAATGAGAGCCCTGCTTCAGTCCTTAGATCCGCATTTTTAGAACTTCAGGCAACATTCGGAGACTGTCATTTTATTTATACTAATGGGTCTAAGACTGATGTTGGAGTAGGATGTGCCTTTGTTTTAGGTGCGCATAGTTTTACTTTTCGTTTACCCGGGCAGTGTTCGATTTATACCGCCGAACTTTTTAGTATCTATCAATGTGTTTTATACATTCAGCGGCACGACTTACGTCGTTGTGTTGTTTGTTCGGACTCTTTGAGTGCCCTTCAGGGTATTACAGCGCTGTACAGTTACCACCCTCTCGTACCGCGCATACATGACCTGCTCCACTCGCTGGGTGCCTCTGGCATCAGCGTCTCCTTCGTGTGGATTCCAGGTCATGTGGACATCTCAGGGAACGAGTCTGCCGACGCCGCTGCCAAATCGGCGATTTTATCCTCCAGATTTTTTACAACCGTTGTTCCCTCGTCTGATTTTAATGTTTTGTTACGTCACCGCATCCTCTCGCGCTGGCGCGATGAGTGGTCGGCCCCGGGGGAACAAATTGCGGGAGGTTAAACCTCTCCCGTTAATCTGGTGCACCTCTTCTCGTTCTTCTCGTCGGGAAGAGGTGATTTTAGCTCTTCTACGAATCGGACATTGCCTTTTTAGTCATAGATACCTGCTTAGTGGTGATCCCGCACCTCTGTGTGGTCAGTGTGCTCTGGCATTAACGGTCTGTCACATTTTAACCGAGTGTCAAGTTTTAGCTCCACTGCGCGATCGCGTGGGTCTGCCTGTTGGCCTAGCCAACGTTTTAGCAGACGACGCGCATGCTGTAGAATGTCTCTTACGTTTTATCACTGACATTGGTTTTAGCCGTCGCATTTGATGCGCTGAGCGCCTTTTAGCTGTTTGATTTTATATTGTTAGTTTTAATGGGGCCCTTCTCCGCGGACATAAGGCGATCATGTTCCTTGCATTCTACAGTTCTTGACACGTTTTATTCTTTTAGTGACCATGATTTTAGTGTGTATATTTTAGTCTTTGGTCTGTTGTGTTTTTTAGTGTTTTGACCAGGCGGGTTTGTGTGTGGTTTTTTAGTTTTTTGACTTTTCAATTTTATTTTCATACATTGTAAGGGCGCTAATAACCACTGTAGTTGAGCGCCCTTAAGCTCCACCTCATCATCATGGCGTTCGATCTCTGCCGACATGAGCGCCAACGAATCTCACATCTCGGGCCAGCGCCACGGAACGGTGTCTATAAGCATAGGTTTTGCCGATAAATTAACAGAACCCGTCATTCTTCTGGTGATGGCGGAAATACATCGCAGGGTCGAAATAGACGGTAACAGATCCATTTTGGTATCATGAATACGTTCCACATTCAGCGCTTTCTATCCACATGCCCCTCTACGCACTGCCACTTTTAGGTGTCTACCCTTGTGACAGGCTGCCGAAACTTCGCGGCAGTCCCACCCTTCCCATTGCTCTAGTCGCTAACACCGACCCAAGCACCAAACCGGGTAAACACTGGGTTTGCATCTTTGTGGATAAAAACGGGCATGGAGAATACTTTGACAGTTACGGCATAGACCCACTTTCGCCTTATTTTCTTGTTCTTAAATTCCATCTGCGGGTCAAAATGGTCCACCAACGCCAAAAGGCTGCAAGGTTCTAACAGCACCACTTGTGGGCATTACGTCATAGACTACCTCTCCCATCGCTGCTCAGGCCTACCTCTCCATACCTTCTTTTCAAAATTTCGCGCCAATGATTACTCTCACAATGATGACGTCATTCGCAAAACCTACAAACGCGTGTGCCGCGCAAAGTTCTCCGACATCCACCAGACCTGCCAACCTTTGCAGGTAAGTGCTCGTGTACGATTGCGTCACTATCCATATCGTTTTCCTGTAGCGCATTTTCATCCCCTCTCTCTTGCATGTGCTTTCAGAATGCGCTCCTGCTCATATAAAAAGGCGCATCGTCCAGCCAACGCTCGCCTTAGCCACCATGGACGTCGCACAGGCAGCCACGCCACCCAGGTCAGTCCCCTTGTATGCGCTACGTTATGTTTTTTGTGTCTTTTTGTTGTTTTGCGTCACACTCATTCGTTTCGTGTGTCTCTCTTGTTTCAGTGGCACCGCAGTTCAAACCCCAACAACCTCAAAGGTCGCAGCCAAAAGGAAGCTTCGCATCACGCAACAACCCAGCACCAGCGCAGTTGTGGGCCCTCTGTCAGACATCTACTTTCTCAACCCGCAACAAACCAAATTCGTGTGTGTGGGTTTTTCCCCCCAGTCGCCGCACCATCTCGTTGTCACCATTGCAAAATGTGGACAGCGCAACGCAGTCGTCATGAGTTCCTCACAGTGGCACAAACTGGTCGAAGCCATCCCCATCATTCAGAAACGCTTGAATGACCCACAGGGACGTCTCCAGGAACTACAATTCAGCGACAGCGTTACCACTCTGTTCAAAAACGTGTTTGGAAGGCTAAAAATTGTCTTCGCACACCTGCAAGGCGACTCCATCACCCTTAACCAGCAAGAGTTCAACATTTTGAACAGTCTACAACGAATCATCACCGACATCATGTTTCACAAACAAAGAAGAAACGGACGTTCAAAATCAAATCATGGCGTTTCACAAGTACATGCTTCACAACCATGCCGCAAATGTTCCCTTCCATGACCTAAACTTCTCCCAGTTCACCAAATACATACGTTCCTCAAATTTTAGAACCTTCCTCGAGGTACATTTTCTCCAAACTCCTTTCGCACTATCTATCGCGCAAAAGCAACCCTAGTGCGCATGCATCTCTACCCGTAACCCGCTCCTTCCGCACACACCCACAGTATCCTCTCGTCCTTCGACACCGCAACAAGTGTTCTCCAGCATGGGTTACAAAAATTACCTATCCGTGTACTGCGAACACACCAGTCTTTAAAAACTACGAAGTGGATGGCCACCCTCAAAAAAATACTCCTTATGCACTCCGTTTTGTCGATAACACCTACCACGGCAAACCCATCTCCATCAAAGTTCACAGCTGCGAGAGCAAAATTCATTTTGTGTTTTCCAACATCAACTTCAATGATATCCAGTTCGCATCCAAGTCGCAGCCTTCTCCTCACACCCATTCTGCCAGTGATGAAGAAAAACAACAATGGTTTCAATGTGTTGCCACAAGGGGATTATACATCATTTTCTACGAACAACAGTGCATTTCCGTGGCTAAAATGCAGCAAATCATTAACCAGAACCGCATGTGCTTCGGTAGATGCCTATGCGCAAATCTGGGCAATGACGAACCCTACATTCTACCCGATCATATCCACGGTGATTGGCTGTTCAGCGTCAACGAACACAGAGTTATCGTTCAAAATGAAGACGATAACATCTCCATATTCAAACAAGCGAGCAACGGCTGGTGGTAAAACCCAGCAAACTTTTTCTTTCCCACGGATGTGGTACTTCCTGTGTGCAGCATAATCAATTTCCCAACGGATGTCCTGCAAGTGCAATTCTCACGGCTGTGGCGCAACGCACCTTTCCCCTTCAGTGTTTTCCGGCGGATGTACTCCTTCCTGCAAGCGAGCAACGGCTGGTGGTAAAACCCAACGGATGTGCTACTTCCTGTGTGCAGCATAATCAACTTCCCAACGGATGTGGTGCAACGGCCTTTTCCCCTCCTGTGCTTTCCGGCGGATGTACTCCTTCCTGTGTGAGCAATTAACGCTTCCGGTGGATGTGGCGCAACAAACTTTTCCCACGGATGTTCTCCTTCCGGCGGAAGTGGTGCAACGAACTTTTGTTCCCCCTCCACCGGTTCCCACGGCTGTGCACATACGCTTAGCACGGATGTACTCCTTCCGTCGGATGTGGAACAACAGGCTTTTTCCCCCTACAGTGGTTTTTTTTTCCACGGATGCCCTTCCTGTGGATGTGATGCAACCAACTATCCGCCCTCCAGTGGTTTCCCCATATATATACACTCCAATGTTTACCCCTCACACAGTGCAGTTCTAACGTTCGGATATGCCAGACGTTTCGTGCCCAGCTCACACCTGCGCCTGCTGCACAACCAAAGTGCTCACTCCTCGTAGCACCAACCTTTGCTACACTTGCGAAGTTCAATACTTTCAGGAACTCTCCAGGCTTCACCAACTAATCCAGGAGTTCAACTGGAAGTACAACAGGCAACGCTCATGACTTGCGATTGCTCCTTTGTGCTTCTGAAATTTCTTCAAAATCAAAGGTGCATTCAAGTTCTCCTGCCTCAGGAGCGAGAAGTTCTGCTTCAAAACGCAAACAACATCTCAAGTTATCCCCCTGTCGACGTAGACACCGTGTGGGAACAGCTGCCCATTCACCTTCAACACATTTGTGCACCATATCGCCGCTGCAAACGCCACTACAAGCTGCCTTCTCAAAGAACTCACTTTGACGGACCACCACCTTTCGTTAAAAACTGCCCCTGGTGTGTCAGAAGCCAAACATGAGCGCAAACGCCCTCATTAGACAAGTGGATGAGCTCTCCAACAGCACCGACATTCTCTGCGTTGCTTCTCTGCAAGAAAACGTACCATACACCGTTCTAGGCGTCAGATCACTCGCCACCAGGTACGGTACAAGAACCGTTGTGAAAATCGACGAAGATACCGAAGTCTTTCTACCTGCAAGATACGGAAAGGCCACTCCAGAACTCATTCAACAACTCGACACCGCCAAGTTCACCATAACCTACCAATGTGTAGAACAACTCTCCAACGGTTTCAAAAAATATATCGTCAAGTTCGCACCAAAATGAGCCGCGAAACCGAACCCATCCACATTGGTAACAACCTCCTCCTCAAACTCCTCTTTCTACCCCAACTCTCCGCCAATGGAGAATATTCCCAACTTTCATTACTCTCCACTCAAATCTCCTTCTTTGGCAATCAAAAACAAATCATCGTCAAACTTTCCTCCAACAAACCCCAGGCCATCCACGTCAAGTGCCTCCCTTCCAAAGCTATCCATTGCGCAGCAGATGCTCAACTCTCCGTCTTCCTCTGCCACAACAAAACACCTAACCTCAACATAAATGTCACATCCAATGGATGCTACTCCAACAACATCACCGAGTTCGTCGTCGCCGTACCCTCCCCCTCAGGGGCTCACCTTATGTGAGTACGGGTTTTTGGCGCACCCGGGGGTTCCCGAGCCAATCATCGCCACCTTCATCCCCTCACCCCCATCCGGTCGAGGTGGGTTCTTCAAGTGACCGTTGGACCCAAGGTAGGCTCTCGTGCGTTCTTTGCATTCCATACATACCGCACCTCACCTTCGTTTCTTTCTTGCCTAATCACTTTCCGGCCATTTCGTACCACGACATTCGCATATCTCTTTTTTCTTCCCCGCCGGCCTACCTTGCGTGCGAAACGCCCACACAGTTTTAGTTTCTTTTATCTTTTTATTTAAATCCTCCGTGGACACAGCCTGACGGATACCCGCGCACCGCGTGCGCAGCTGGGTGAGTGGGTAATGGCGTCATCCCCACCACCCGGGGTCGTCATGTAGGGTTGTTGTTCGTATCCGCTGTTCAACTGCAGTCCCGCGGGGGGGCCATTGCATGAGCTGCTGACTTCTGACGGCGATTGGGTCCCTCTGTCTATGTTCTGGGAGGTGTGACCCTGGGGTGAGTCTGGTATAGATAGGCCACTCACCCAAGCCGGGGTAACGCCCGAGAAGTCAGAGCCCGAGGTCGGAGACGGTTGCAATGGTGGAGGATTTTTTTTCGCTATGGAGCACCCTTTCTCCATTATTAACAACAAGCGCCGTAAAACTTTAGTAACAGAAGTAGCACCGCCAACAGCTGGTTGTTACTTAGTGATTACCCGAACAGAGGAAGGACAATCATTCGAGAAGGTGAACCCTTTTATCATCCAGAAGGGCATTGACTCAATTGCTGGTCCGGTTCTTTCCTGCACTCGGCTTCGTAATGGTTCGTTATTGGTTCAAAGCAAATCCGAGGCACAAAGTAAGTCCTTGTTGAGCGCCACGCTTCTCCACGGTTATCCTATCCGTGTTGAGAAGCACCGCACCTTGAATTCTTGTAGAGGCGTTGTCACCACGCATAGCCTCGATGGTATCTCTGACGAAGACCTGGTGGAATATCTTGCAGACCAGAGGGTGACAGCGGTTCATCGAGTGCAGGCCAAACGCGACGGCGTGTTGGTACCCACTCGTACCCTGTTTATTACATTTGATGGCGTCGATCTGCCCACGAGCATTTCCGCAGGGTACGAACGGATTTCTGTGAGGCCTTATATTCCTAGACCTCTGCGTTGTTTTAAATGCCAACGTTTTGGGCATACGCAAGTCTCCTGTAAGAGTGCCGTTAACATCTGTGCAACATGTAGCCAGCCCTCACACGAAGGTACCTGTTCAACAGCCCCCGTCTGCGTTAATTGTAAAGGGTCACATTCTGCTTCGTTTGCCGACTGTCCGCGGTATTTGGACGAGAAGGCGATCCAGGAGATCCGGGTAAAGGAAAAACTCTCCTTCGCTGAAGCCCGGAGGCGTTTCCATGCGCGCCAACCTTCACTCCTGCGATCTGGCACATTTAGTTCTGTTGTTGCCTCGCCAGTACCACGAGTAGATGCCGAAACTCAGACCTGGACCTTGACTGGATTAACCGCCACTACCATCCGGCCGTCTATTAAGGCTACAGTTACCAAGCCGTATAAACCTGGTCCCAAGTCAATGAAGTCGCAAGCCGTTGAAAAGAAGCCCAAGCAGAAACTTCGTAGGGAAGATTTTTTGAAAGACCCTCCGCGTGCGCGCGGTAAAAAGAGTTCACCTTCTCCTCCTCGGAGGTCGCTGTCCCAGGATGGTCCTGGGATAAGCCGCGCTCAGCGGCACCCTTCACCCATCGCCACCCAGAACCGATTCACGGCGCTTTAATCGGTTTCTGGCACTGAGCGCGTGGGCCCTCCCTCCGAGGAAGCTATGGAGTCTGACCAACTCCATACAAAAAGCCCGAGCCCAAAGGTTAAACAAAAGGTAATTTTAAGCCGCCCTTCTAAATAGACAGTTTATCCCCTTATTCTTAATGGCTATCCTGACCTGGAATGTACGTGGTGTACGATCGCATAGGGCGGAACTGCAACTTTTATTGCGTTCCCATTCGCCTATGGTCGTATGTTTGCAGGAGACTAAGCTTCGCCCTCACGATCCTTTTGATCTCCGAGGATATACTCCGGTTCGCTACGACCTTGAACCGGAGGAGGGTACTCCTGCTCATGGTGGTGTCATGATTTTGGTGCGTAATGACGTTCATTTTACACCTGTCACACTTACATCTGACTTGCAAGCTGTTGCCGTTCGCCTTCACTTACCCGGCTTTTTGTTTTCTGTTTGCTCTGTGTATACACCTCCATCGTCTCCCCTCGCTCCCGCGGACATTCGATCTCTCCTGTCCGCTCTCCCAACACCATTTCTTCTGTTGGGAGATTTTAATGCCCATCACCCACTATGGGGTTCGCCAAGGGCTTGTGCGAGGGGAACTCTTCTTTCCGACATTTTTTATCAGTTCAATCTTTCCATCCTCAATACAGGTGCACCTACTTTTATTTCTGATTCTTCTGGTACATTTTCTCACCTGGACCTTGCAATTTGCTCACTCCAGCTTGCACGTCGTCTTCAGTGGAACGTCGTCGCTGACACCTACTCCAGCGACCATTACCCCTGCATCGTTTCTCTTCTGTCGCACCACGTACAGCATTCCAGAGTACCTACCTGGATATTCGCAAAAGCCGACTGGAGCTTGTATTCCAGCCTCGTGCATTTTGACGACCAGCCCTTCTCCGACATTAATCAACTAGTGCAGCACCTTACGTCTATTATTTTCTCAGCCGCCGAACGTGCAATACCCCGTTCCTCCTCCCAACCTCGGCGGCCACCTGTTCCGTGGTGGAACGAGGATTGTCGGGACGCCGTTCGTGCCCGTAGGACTGCACTTAGGGTGTTTCGGCGCCACCCTACACTTGATAATTTGGTGACTTTTAAACAATCGCGCGCCAGGGCTCGTCGCATTCTTCAGGATAGCAAGAAGGCATCTTGGGCTCGTTTTGTCGAGTCTTTTAATCGTTTTACGCCTTCATCCGTTGTTTGGGATAAACTTCGTCGCTTCTCAGGTAAAGTGTCACATTGTACTGTTTCTGGCCTTCAGGTTTCTAATGCCACCATAGTGGATACGGCTGCCATCGCTAACACTCTAGGTTCTGCCTTTGAGGCGGTTTCCAGTTCAGACCATTATTCCGCCGGCTTTCGCTCTATTAAGGACCGGCAGGATTCCGCATCATATACTTTTCGGTCTGCTAATGATGAATGCTATAACGAACTATTCACAATGAGGGAGCTGGAGCACGCTCTTCATTGCACTCGGCACTCCGCTCCCGGGCCGGACGGCATTCATGTCCTGATGTTAAAGAACCTTTCAGCCGACAGTAAACTCTTTCTCTTACAGGTCTATAACCGTATTTGGCAAAACGGCATTTTTCCTTCCGTTTGGCGCGAAGCCACCATTGTCCCTATACTTAAGCCTGGAAAGGATCGCCAACTACCTTCCAGCTACCGCCCTATCTCCCTCACCAGTTGCATTTGCAAGGTGATGGAGCGCATGATCAACGGGCGGTTGACATGGTGGCTTGAGTCTCAGAAAGTTCTAGCGAACGCTCAGTGCGGGTTTCGTCGCTATCGCTCTACCGTCGACCATCTGGTGTCCTTGTCGACGCATATTATGAATGGATTTCTGAGAAAGTGTCAAACCGTGGCTGTATTTTTTGACCTGGAGAAAGCTTATGACACTTGTTGGAGGGGCGGCATTTTACGTACACTTCACGATTGGAATATCCGCGGTCGTCTTCCCATATTTCTTCGGGAGTTTATGACGGACCGCGTCTTTCGTGTACGTGTGGGCTCGGTTTTATCTCGCCGTTTTATTCAAGAGAACGGAGTACCGCAGGGCTCTGTACTCAGTGTCACACTTTTTGCGATTGCTGTCAACCCCATTGTTGATTGTATTCCACCTGGCATTTCATCGTCCCTTTTTGTTGACGATTTCGCTATTTATTGCAGTTCAAGGCGGACCTGTCTACTCGAACGCCGTCTCCAGAGCTGTATCGACCGTCTCTACGCCTGGAGTAACGCCAACGGCTTTAATTTCTCCGCCGAGAAATCCGTCTGCATCAACTTCTGGCGCCGGAAGTATTTCCCTCCGCCCTTTCTCCATCTTGGGCCAGGGATACTTCCGTTTGCAGACGAGGCGAAATTTTTGGGGTTGATTTTTGATAGGAAGTTGTGTTGGACCTCGCACGTTTCCTTTTTAAAAGCAAAGTGTGACCGTTCTCTTAATCTTATACGTGTTTTAAGTGGCACATCCTGGGGAGCTGATCGGACCGTCCTTCTTCGCCTTTATCGCTCTTTGGTCCGATCCAAACTTGATTACGGGTGTATAGTTTATTCGTCGGCACGTCCATCTGTGTTACGTCGTTTGAATCCCATTCATCATCGTGGTATTAGAGTCGCTACAGGGGCCTTTCCAACTAGCCCCGTGCCCAGTCTTTACGCTGAGGCTGCAGAGCCTCCGCTGTCTTTCAGGCGTGAGATGCTCTTATGTAGCTATGCTTGTCGGCTCTCAAGCTTGCCTAACCACCCGTCCTTCGATGTATTTTACGAGGATTCGCTAGATCGGCAATATTTCGTTAGCTCCTCTGCATTGCTCCCCCCAGGGGTTCGATTTCGACTGCTACTTCGGCATTTGGACGTTACGCCAGCGCCGGCCCTTACCCGAGGGGAAACGCGTTTTCCTCCATGGTCGCGCGCTGAGGCCCACATCCACCTTGGGCTAACGTCGATGCCGAAAAATGCGACCCCTGCTTCTGTTCTTAGATCCGCCTTTTTAGAACTACAGGCGCAGTTCGGGGACTGTCATTTTATATATACTGATGGGTCTAAGACTGATGTTGGAGTAGGATGTGCCTTTGTTTTTGGTGTTCAGAGTTTTACTTTTCGTTTACCTCAACAATGTTCAATTTTTACCGCCGAACTTTTTAGCATTTATCAATCTGTTTTATTCATTCAGCGGCACGACTTACGGCACTGTTTTATTTGTACGGACTCTCTGAGTGCCCTTCAGGCTATTCATGCGCTGTACAATTACCACCCACTCGTACAGCGCATACATGACCTGCTCCACTCGCTCGGTGTCTCTGGCATCAGCGTCTCCTTCATGTGGATTCCAGGTCATGTGGGCATCTCAGGTAACGAGTCTGCCGACGCCGCTGCGAAATCGGCGATTTTATTACCCAGATTTTTTACCTCTGTAGTTCCCTCGTCAGATTCGTGTGCTCTTTTACGTCGCCGCATCCTCTCGCGCTGGCGCGATGAGTGGACGGCCCTCCGGGGGAACAAGTTGCGGGAGGTTAAGCCTCTCCCGTTAATCTGGGGTACCTCTTCTCGTTTTTCACGTCGGGAGGAGGTACTTTTTGCCCGCTTACGAATTGGACATTGTGTTTTTAGTCATAGGTATTTGCTGAGTGGTGACCCCGCACCACTCTGTGGGCAGTGTGACGTGCCCTTAACGGTGCGTCACATTTTAACAGAGTGTCAGGTTTTAGCTGCATTGCGTGCTCGTGTAGGTCTGCCTGTTGGCTTAGCCAACGTTTTGGCAGACGACACGCATGCTGTGGAATGTGTTTTACGTTTTATTCATGACAGTGATTTTAATCTGCGCATTTAATGCGTTGAGCGTCTGTTAGCTTGGTACTTTTATTCTGTCTGTTTTTTATGGGAACTCTTATCCCCAGTGGACATATGGCGCTCATGTCCCTCGCATTCTACAGTTCCTGACACGTTTTAATCCTTTACTGCCTATGCTTTTAGTGTGTTGGTTTTCAGATATTTGTCTTGTTCTTTTTATTGTTGTTATTGTTATTATTGTTGTTATTGTTGTTATTGTTATTATTGTTATTGTTATATTTGTTATTGTTATATTGTTAGTTTTAGCCTTTTGAACATCGCGGGTTAGTGTCCCGTTTTTAACTATGCGGTTCTTTTACCTGTTTTATATTTTGACCTTCTCTTTTATACACTGTAAGGGCGCTGATGACCATAGCAGTTTAGCGCCCTTAAACCGCATATCATCATCATCATCATCCATCGTCTCCCCTCGCTCCCGCGGACATTCGAGCTCTCCTGTCCGCTCTCCCAACACCATTTCTTCTGTTGGGAGATTTTAATGCCCATCACCCACTATGGGGTTCGCCAAGGGCTTGTGCGAGGGGAACTCTTCTTTCCGACATTTTTTATGAGTTCAATCTTTCCATCCTCAATACAGGTGCACCTACTTTTATTTCTGATTCTTCTGGTACTTTCTCTCACCTGGACCTTGCTCTTTGCTCAATCCAGCTTGCACGTCGCCTTCAGTGGAACGTCGTCGCTGACACCTACTCCAGCGACCATTTCCCCTGCATCGTTTCTCTTCTGTCGCACCACGTACAGCATTCCAGAGTACCTACCTGGATATTCGCAAAAGCCGACTGGAGCTTGTATTCCAGCCTCGTGCATTTTGACGACCAGCCCTTCTCCGACATTAATCAACTAGTGCAGCACCTTACGTCTATTATTTTCTCAGCCGCCGAACGTGCAATACCCCGTTCATCCTCCCAACCTCGGCGGCCACCTGTTCCGTGGTGGAACGAGGATTGTCGGGACGCCGTTCGTGCCCGTAGGACTGCACTTAGGGTGTTTCGGCGCCACCCTACACTTGATAATTTGGTGACTTTTAAACAATCGCGCGCCAGGGCTCGTCGCATTATTCAGGATAGCAAGAAGGCATCTTGGGCTCGTTTTGTCGAGTCTTTTAATCGTTTTACGCCTTCATCCGTTGTTTGGGATAAACTTCGTCGCTTCTCAGGTAAAGTGTCACATTGTACTGTTTCTGGCCTTCAGGTTTCTAATGCCACCATAGTGGATCCGGCTGCCATCGCTAACACTCTGGGTTCTGCCTTTGAGGCGGTTTCCAGTTCAGACCATTATTCCGCCGGCTTTCGCTCTATTAAAGACCGGCAGGATTCCGCATCCTATACTTTTCGGTCTGCTAATGATGAATGCTATAACGAATTATTCACAATGAGGGAGCTGGAGCACGCTCTTCATTGCTCTCGGCACTCCGCTCCCGGGCCGGACGGCATTCATGTCCTGATGTTAAAGAACCTTTCAGCCGACAGTAAACTATTTCTCTTACAGGTCTATAACCGTATTTGGCAAGACGGCATTTTTCCTTCCGTTTGGCGCGAAGTCACCATTGTCCCAATACTTAAGCCTGGGAAGGATCGCCAACTACCTTCCAGCTACCGCCCTATCTCTCTCACCAGTTGCATTTGCAAGGTGATGGAGCGCATGATCAACGGGCGGTTGACATGGTGGCTTGAGTCTCAGAAACTTCTAGCGAACGCTCAGTGCGGGTTTCGTCGCTATCGCTCTACCGTCGACCATCTGGTGTCCTTGTCGACGCATATTATGAATGGATTTCTGAGAAAGTGTCAAACCGTGGCTGTATTTTTTGACCTGGAGAAAGCTTATGACACTTGTTGGAGGGGCGGCATTTTACGTACACTTCACGATTGGAATATCCGCGGTCGTCTTCCCATATTTCTTCGGGAGTTTATGACGGACCGCGTCTTTCGTGTACGTGTGGGCTCGGTTTTATCTCGTCGTTTTATTCAAGAGAACGGAGTACCGCAGGGCTCTGTACTCAGTGTCACACTTTTTGCGATTGCTATCAACCCCATTGTTGATTGTATTCCACCTGGCATTTCATCGTCCCTTTTTGTTGACGATTTCGCTATTTATTGCAGTTCACGGCGGACCTGTCTACTCGAACGCCGTCTCCAGAGCTGTATCGACCGTCTCTACGCCTGGAGTAACGCCAACGGCTTTAATTTCTCCGCCGAGAAATCCGTCTGCATCAACTTCTGGCGCCGGAAGTATTTCCCTCCGCCCTTTCTCCATCTTGGGCCAGGGATACTTCCGTTTGCAGACGAGGCGAAATTTTTGGGGTTGATTTTTGACAGGAAGTTGTGTTGGACCTCGCACGTTTCCTTTTTAAAAGCAAAGTGTGACCGTTCTCTTAATATTTTACGTGTTTTAAGTGGCACATCCTGGGGAGCTGATCGGACCGTCCTTCTTCGCCTTTATCGCTCTTTGGTCCGATCCAAACTTGATTACGGGTGTTTAGTTTATTCGTCGGCACGTCCATCTGTGTTACGTCGTTTGAATCCCATTCATCATCGTGGTCTTAGAGTCGCTACAGGGGCCTTTCCAACTAGCCCCGTGCCCAGTCTTTACGCTGAGGCTGCAGAGCCTCCGCTGTCTTTCAGGCGTGAGATGCTCTTATGTAGCTATGCTTGTCGGCTCTCAAGCTTGCCTAACCACCCGTCCTTCCATGTATTTTACGAGGATTCGCTAGATCGACAATATTTCGTTCGCTCCTCTGCATTGCTCCCCCCAGGGGTTCGATTTCGACTGCTACTTCGGCATTTGGACGTTACGCCAGCGCCGGCCTTTACCCGAGGGGAAACGCGTTTTCCTCCATGGTCGCGCGCTGAGGCCCACATCCACCTTGGGCTGACGTCGATGCCGAAAAATGCGACCCCTGCTTCTGTTCTTAGATCCGCCTTTTTAGAACTACAGGCGCAGTTCGGGGACTGTCATTTTATATATACTGATGGGTCTAAGACTGATGTTGGAGTAGGATGTGCCTTTGTTTTTGGTGTACGGAGTTTTACTTTTCGTTTACCTCAACAATGTTCAATTTTTACCGCCGAACTTTTTAGCATTTATCAATCTGTTTTATTCATTCAGCGGCACGACTTACGGCACTGTTTTATTTGTACGGACTCTCTGAGTGCCCTTCAGGCTATTCATGCGCTGTACAATTACCACCCACTCGTACAGCGCATACATGACCTGCTCCACTCGCTCGGTGTCCTTGGCATCAGCGTCTCCTTCATGTGGATTCCAGGTCATGTGGGCATCTCAGGTAACGAGTCTGCCGACGCCGCTGCGAAATCGGCGATTTTATTACCCAGATTTTTTACCTCTGTAGTTCCCTCGTCAGATTCGTGTGCTATTTTACGTCGCCGCATCCTCTCGCGCTGGCGCGATGAGTGGACGGCCCTCCGGGGGAACAAGTTGCGGGAGGTTAAACCTCTCCCGTTAATCTGGGGTACCTCTTCTCGTTCTTCACGTCGGGAGGAGGTACTTTTAGCCCGTTTACGAATTGGACATTGTGTTTTTAGTCATAGGTATTTGCTCAGTGGTGACCCCGCACCACTCTGTGGGCAGTGTGACGTACCCTTAACGGTGCGTCACATTTTAACAGAGTGTCAGGTTTTAGCTGCATTGCGTGCTCGTGTAGGTCTGCCTGTTGGCTTAGCCAACGTTTTGGCAGACGACACGCATGCTGTGGAATGTGTTTTACGTTTTATTCATGACAGTGATTTTAATCTGCGCATTTAATGCGTTGAGCGTCTTTTAACTTATTACTTTTATTCTGTCAGTTTTTATGGGGACTCTTATCCCCAGTGGACATATGGCGCTCATGTCCCTCGCATTCTACAGTTCCTGACACGTTTTAATCCTTTACTGCCTATGCTTTTAGTGTGTTGTTTTTCAGATCTTTGTCTTGTTATTATTGCTGTTATTGTTATTATTGTTTTTCTTGTTATTGTTGTTATTGTTATTATTGTTATTGTTATATTTGTTATTGTTATATTGTTAGTTTTAGCTTTTTGACATCGCGGGTTTGTGTCCCGTTTTTTTAATTATGCGGTTTTTTACCTATCTTTTATTTTTTGACTTTATATTTTATACCTTGTAAGGGCGCTGATGACCTCAGCAGTTTAGCGCCCTTAAGCCGCATATCATCATCATCATCATCATCACGCCGTACCCTCACCCATGGAAACGCACAGCAACTTCCAACATCTCACTTGCATCACAAAACCAATAAATCCCATTTTTCGCATCGATAGCGACTCCAGCGATACCGATGACAACGACGACAACAACTCCCATCACCACAACGTTCAAAACTATTCTTTGTCAGAAACACAGTGATTGCTCAGAGTGATTTTTTATTCGCATAAACATTACACAAAATGCACAGTGATTTTTGTACTATAAACAATATACCATCATATCCATCTTAATAATGCTTTCTCTCTCACTCCTATGTTGTATGTATCTTGTAATAAGCAATATTATTTTTTTCTTATTATCTCTAATACCAGTTAATATTAGCATCATTTACTGGAAATCTCTGTTCTCAAAATAAATATATATTGTATGTAACCTTTATTATACTCTTTATCATTATTTTTAATCCATGTATAATCATCATGTACTGTACAGCTCTGCTTTTGTCCTAAATAAATAAATTATATCTATCGTCCAATTCAAACCTTATTATTTTAATCCCAGTAACCAATTCCTATCCTTTCCTCATGTGTTATTCATAAGCAACATTTATTGTCAATCTCTGTATCAAAAAAAAAGAAATAAATAAAAAAAATTGGTCCCGGATTAGCCAACCGGATTAACGTTAATCCTTCCGCTAGCAACAATTTCAAATTTTACCTCCTTAATCCATCTTAATCCACCGGATTAAGACGGATTAACGCGACACCAACGCCACCTAGCGGCAGGATTATCGTTAATCCAATTGGCTAATCCGGGACCAATACTACTCCGCTAGCAACAATTTCAAATTTTACCTCCTTAATCCATCTTAATCCACCGGATTAAGACGGATTAACGCGACACCAACGCCACCTAGCGGCAGGATTATCGTTAATCCAATTGGCTAATCCGGGACCAATACTACTCTGATCTTGCGGAATGGACGGCCGACCTGTGCGATGCAAATCCGCAGTCTCAATCCGACCTGCACGAAACGCCTTGACCCATCGTGCAACCGTCCTGTACGGCAATGCAATACCGCCACAGGCATCGCGTAATCCTCGATAACATGCTGATGCATTTTTGCCACGGGCAACCTCGATTTTAATCCACGAACGCTGATCGCCTTTGGTAAACATGCTTTAGAGCAGTGCACTTGACAGTTCACTTCAACGCTACACAGCAACAACACACTCTCAACTGGCAGCTCGACCAATGCACACCACACATCGACGCTAGTCACCTGATCGCTCCCATATCCTATTGGCTCATACCCGCTCTCCTGTGAATGTGGGGACAATGTTGCCACTACTTTCTTTACAGCCCTCGTATAAAGGGGTGAGAACGGAATAACGAGTTCTTCCCTTTATCACAACAGGGGACAGAAGAACACAAATCACAGATATTATGCTAATTAAACTTTCAATAAAATGGTAATCGTTGATGTGTGAACATACGTTATAACTGAATATTACTTTCCCTGAATAATCCCACTTTTAATAATGATTGTAAACAAAACTAACTACAAACATAATAATGCAACAAAACAAGAAAGTGAGTTTAAGTGAAGCTTGTATGCCCTATTTGATTATAACAATCTTCAAAGAATTAAGCGTTGAATTTATGCAATATTAGGTAGTTCTGATGATAGGTTTTACACCATACTGCTAACTTTCAGGGTGGTTGATAGGATTTTTAATTTTCTGTCGAAAGTAAATTTCCAAATGCGGATTTAGTCATTTTAATAGCAGGTGTTTCATACTGATTCGTTTAGTTTTATATATTGATATTTATATTTATTTATGACTTCTGCTATGGTTTTATGTTGATATTTAACTCAGGCGTTTGCTTTAATTTTTATATTCACGTTTATCTCTGGCCTTTGCGGTGATATTGCAATGTTTCGCTGGCCTCACCCAAAACAAATAAGAATGAGGAGGCCACTGAAGCCAAGTAGCCGCTTACACAGACTTGTCTGAAGCAGGGAACCCCGGCCAGGGAGCCCTAACGAATGCCATAGGGGACGGGAATTCCAAAGTAACACAGGAATGGAAACGACCTAGGAAGTATCGCAATATAAACAAGAGATAAAATTCTAACATATAACTTTCACTGGCTTTATTCAATGAAGTTCGCAATCATTAACCACCGGTTTTCAGAAAATAGCAAAACATAATAAGGAACCACTAAAAAAAATAAAAAAACACACACAAATGGAAACATTGGTTATCAAACTAATAACACAATGATACCTTCAAACATTTCAAGACGGAAAAAATTTAATAAAACATTAACTTAAAATTTAACTTTCAAATCATAAGTACTAAGTACTCATAAATATACTACTACGGGAAAGTTTTCAAAAGATACTTTAATGATCACAATAAAGCAAACTTTATAACTGACCAACACGGAAATGCAAGATTAATATTGATATCTCTAAAACAAAGATGGCTTTAATAACAATAATCTTTTAGATGACTGACAGATAACCTGCAATAATTTTAACATTTACTCTTAAGGAATTCTTAAATTTGTTCTTTAATGTAATTTGGTAATTTATGGTACAATATTAAACCGTGAGCATGGACATTTTCTTCTAATAAATGCAGAAGCATTTTGAATAGCTAATAAAATAAAATGTTTTAAAATAACTAAACGTTCCATAAACACTAATATATGCATTGCATATGGAGTTAACACCATTTAAAATAAATTACTTTAGATTTCTTTAGTTCTGGCCAGTTTTGAAATACACTACCGCTCAAAAGTTTTTGAACACACCTCATTTTTAGGAGTTATTGAAACAATGGAATAAAAAAGACATAATTTGTAGTCACAATAGTATATTTAATGAAATCAGCAATACATGTTAGATTTTGCTTTCTTCAAAGTAACCTCCCCTTGCTTTAATTACAGCTTCGCAAACTCTGGGCATTCTTTTTTATTAAGGGCGCCAGTGTATTTTCAGAAATATCCCTCCATATGTTTTGCGCATGACTTCACAATACATTTATATTAGTGGTTTGTTTCTTTCTTACCTCTCTGTCCACATGATCCCAAAGTAGTTCATTACGATTGCAGTCAGGACTTTGAGGGGGTCAAACCATGTTCTTCAAGACTTGTGTCTCCCAATCGTTCAATCGTTTATCCTCACTTTTCGAGGTCACCCTAGGCCTCCCCTTTCGATAACGATCCTTATTGCTATTTGTAGTTACATACCTCTTTACAGTGTGGACATTTCCCAAGGAAACGTGTTCTTGTGCGGCAATTTGACGCATGGTGTGGCCTGCTTTATGTACGCTGACTATTGCAGCACGCTTTTCTGCTGAAAGCTCCCTTCTTTTACCCATTTCAGACTTTTCAACTGCACAATAACAATGTGTAACACTCACCTGCCTATGAAGCACTGAAGTGCTGTTCGCAGCCAATACCTATGTACAGATGTCTGTGAACGACATCTAGGGAATCACAGACATACTATGACATCCAAAACAACATTAGGGTAATTGTTCCTATAAGGGCCAACAAATGCTACATTTTCAAAATGCACGTAATTGACAAACAAAAGGTAGTAAATTTCAATTATGTGTCCATGGATTTCTACCATTTATAATATGACATTGGCTGTGTTTGGCGTTTTACACTTGTTAATTGCAGCAAAACAGTCTGTTCAAAAGCTTTTGAGCGGTTGTGTAGCAGGAAAAGATTTTCCTATGGCACTTGACAAAGCAGCACGATGTATTTGGTTTTGAGTAATTCTGTAGACCAAATTAGAAAACAAAATCAAAGATGTTATATGAGATATGCACTTTTGCCTTCCTGAGAGATTTGAAATTTTGTGACTGACCTTAATGCACAACGTTTCTCCAAATTTATTCCACTCAAGTTGCGGGTAGCTTGAGCCATGAATATCCCATCTACCCTCTTTTGTAATTGTTAATTTTATCGTTATATCACAAAATGTTTGTAAATGAAACAGTACCGGTTATTTAAATACCGACAATATTGTTGAAGGTCGCAAAGTAAGGTGATCCATAATTTCAGATAATCTATGGTGTTTAATATTTACTTATAGAATAGTTACAAGTGCCACTTTTAAAAATGTAACCAACTACCATGTATAAAATTTGGCAAAGTGAGAAAAAATCGACAGAAACACGCTGAAACTATAGATAATAATGAGAGCCAGTCACTTAGAATTGCCTGTAAAACCTTTTATTTCGTTTTCTGCCCAAAATACAGAAACGCTGAGGACAAAAGCCTACCTTTACTTATGGAGAAGTACCAGTCATTTGTCAAACGACGTCCAGCAATTAAAACGCCGCCAGCAGAATTTGGAAAAATAAAGTATTTTTGATTAGTACAATTTTAGTCGAAAAGATGAAGACTTGTAAACATTAGCAACACTGGCCAGGCAAAAAAAAAAAATCCAGGAAACCTTCCACTCTGGTCTCTCCCGAAACCACACCGTACCCGCAATGCAGATAAAGCACCTTCCGCCAGTCGCATAAGGCAATTCACCGGCCACGCCCTAAATTCATGGAGAAAGAAAGAAAAAAACCGGAGCGACAAAGAGTTGACCAAGGAGATAGCAAAACAGGCTACATGAGTGACTGGCTATATATAACAACTAATACATTCAACACATATCAGCACAATATTTTGTATTGGTTTTTATCTCTGGTCTTTGCCATGAACCGTTTTACAAGGGCGCGAATGACCTATCAGTTGAGCGCTCTTAAAAAAAACTCAATGCATAGGATGACAATGATGCGGTTCATCGTAGCAACACACCACAGGGACACACTACCCATCTGTTGGGGTAAGCTCTTATATATCTGCTTCAAGACATCGCTTAATCTACGTAATCTGTGGTTAGTTTATGGCTTTCTCACTTCCGGTTGGACAATGATATTTCTATCCTTAGCTTAAGGATGTAATCTGAGGGGGGTCCAGATGGGAGCGTTTAGCTCATATTCATCTTACGAGGGCGGAACGAAAAGTAACGCACAATAATTTTTTGGCAAAAAGGTTTAATAATTAAAACAATAAAAAAATCAGAAATGAACTTACACCTTTTACCTACTTTTCGACATAGTCACAAAGTTTCTCAACACATTTCTCACATCTTGATACCAGCTTAAATATGTCGTCTTCGTAGAAGTCCGTTTCCTTGGAGTAGAGCCATCTGCGGACTGCTTATTTCACTTCCGTATCCGTCGCAAAGCGTTAGCTGGTCAGAAATTTCTTCATGGGACCAAACAATTGAAAGTTATACGGTGCAAGATCCGGACTGTATGGTGGATGCTGGAGCACCTCCCAACCAAATTTGATTTTCTGACGAACAGCGGCAGCATAATAGGGACGAGCATTGTCATGAATTGTGACATCGTCAGCATATTTACTTAATTTATATACAACAAAAACAAAGTAAATATCAACAATTTTATTAATTTCGTTTGTCACGAAGGGCACGACGCAACTTCAAAGTTTTCATGCATTCGCAGTGGTCCCGTGTTCAGCAAAGTTCACCAGTACAACACCATGCATATCTCAGAACACCGTCACAAGCACTTTCCTAGCAGATTGCGTCACTGAAGTTTTTCTTCACTGGGGAACCAGCATGTTTTCACTCCATACTTGGCTGCTTGGTTTCGGGCGTGTAGTGGTTTGTCCACGAATGATCACCAGTGATGATTCCTTTCAGAAAGTCATGCCTTTCTGCGGTGTACCGCGTTAGGTGATCCAAGCTTATCATTCGCTGGCCCTTGTGGTTCTGTCAGGTTCTTAGGCACCCAACGAGTACTAACTTTACGAAATTTCAACATGTCACGAACAATATCGTACGGTGCACCATAGGAAATGTTGAACTGTTGCGATTAGGTTCGCAGTTACACACGCCGGTCGTTCAAAATTGCCGCCTCAATGCATCTGACATTCTGCGGGGTTGCAGGTGTTATCGGCCTCGCGTGGCGAATCACCACGGTTCACGCGGCCCTCTAGGAAGAACGCACACTATCTGAGTCATTACTACGGTCCATACAATCATCCCCATACACGCCAGGCATGTCCCTGTGAATAATGCTCGGTTTTTGCCTTTGGACCACAAATATCGAATCACACCGCAGTAGTATTAGTCCCGACTTAGCCAATTGGATTAACGATAATCCTGCCGCTAGGGCGCTAGTGTCGCTGTTAATCCGCGGATTAAGGTGGATTAAGAGCGACGGCGGTAAGTTTGAAAAGCGCCATGAGCGGAAGGATTATCGTTATCGCAATTGGCTAATCCGGGACTGTTTTCTTTATTTAAAATTTGAATACAGTGTATTGGATAAACATGAATACATAGTTGAGATTAACATGATGTATTATTTGATTAACATATGAATACATAGTTTGAGAATAACAATGAATTATTTGATTACAGGAGATTAACATATGAATACATAATTGAGATGAGCATGATTGTATGAATACAATAAATGAACAATATAAGAAATACTAGGAGAAAAAACTAGCATTAGTCCGGACTTAGCCAATTGGATTAACGATAATCCTGCCGCTAGGGGCGCTAGTGTCGCTGTTAATCCGCGGATTAAGGCTGATTAAGAGCAACGGCGGTAAGTTTGAAAAGCGCCATGAGCGGAAGGATTATCGTTATAGCAATTTGTTAATCCGGGGCGAGATTAAAGAATTGAGGATTATGGAAAGATGAACGAAAAACAGGAAGTGACGTGGAGGGTTTTGATTGGTAAAAATAAGACGAAATGTGATTGGTTGGTTAATTCGGGTGGAAGATGAAGGAAGGAAGATAAAAGAGTAATGGAGGACACGTGATGGAGAGGAGCGGAGCGGCGAGATGTTGTCTGCGGAGGTGGGACTGAAAGAGGGAAAAGATGGCGAACGAGGGATAAAAAGTATAACAAAATGACGTGTGATGTGATTGTTGGGAATAAGAAGTGATGTTATTGGTGGAAAGGAACAAATGAGAGTTGTTGATTGGTAAGAATAAGAGAGATTAAGATTGGTGGAAAGAAAAAGGGGTGGGAGTGGGGTATGTTGGAGGTGATGGGAAAGGTATAAAAAGGGGAGTATTGTGGTTGGAAAGAAGAATATGGTAAAGATGATTGCGATAGTGATAGCGTTGGTGGTAGTAGGAGTTGCTGGCGCAGAGGAGTTATGTTAGTTTTGGGATTTGTGGGTTCGAGTTGAATGATGAGACGGGTCATTTGGAAAATGTGACAAGATGTGAAAAGGATTACGAATTGTTGTCAAACTGTACATGCACATACCGGAACCCCCTCAGGGGCTCACCTTATGTGAGTACGGGTTTTTGGCGCACCCGGGGGTTCCCGAGCCAATCATCGCCACCTTCATCCCCTCACCCCCATCCGGTCGAGGTGGGTTCTTCAAGTGACCGGTGAACCCAAGGTAGGCTCTCGTGCGTTCTTTGCATTCCATACATACCGCACCTCACCATCGTTTCTTTCTTCCCTACTCACTTTCCGGCCATTTCGTACCACGACATTCGCATATCTCTTTTTCTTCCCCGCCGGCCTACCTTGCGTGCGAAACGCCCACACAGTTTTAGTTTCTTTTATCTTTTTATTTAAATCCTCCGTGGACACAGCCTGACGGATACCCGCGCACCGCGTGCGCAGCTGGGTGAGTGGGTAATGGCGTCATCCCCACCACCCGGGGTCGTCATGTAGGGTTGTTGTTCGTATCCGCTGTTCAACTGCAGTCCCGCGGGGGGGCCATTGCATGAGCTGCTGGCTTCCGACGGCGATTGGGTCCCTCTGTCTATGTTCTGGGAGGTGTGACCCTGGGGTGAGCTCGGTATAGATAGGCCACTCACCCAAGCCGGGGTAACGCCCGGGAAGTCAGAGCCCGAGGTCGGAGACGGTTGCAATGGTGGAGGATTTTTTTCGCTATGGAGCACCCTTTCTCCATTGTTAACAACAAGCGCCGCAAAGTTTTAGTAACAGAAGTAGCACCGCCAACAGCTGGTTGTTACTTAGTGATTACCCGTACAGAGGAGGGACAATCGTTCGAGAAGGTGAACCCTTTTATTATCCAGAAGGGCATTGACTCAATTGCTGGTCCGGTTCTTTCCTGCACTCGGCTTCGTAATGGTTCGTTGCTAGTTCAAAGCAAATCCGAGGCACAAAGTAAGTCCTTGTTGAGCGCCACGCTTCTCCACGGTTATCCTATCCGTGTTGAGAAGCACCGCACCTTGAATTCTTGTAGAGGCGTTGTCACCACGCATAGCCTCGATGGTATCTCTGACGAAGACCTGGTGGAATATCTTGCAGACCAGAGGGTGACAGCGGTTCATCGAGTGCAGGCCAAACGCGACGGCGTGTTGGTACCCACTCGTACCCTGTTTATTACATTTGATGGCGTCGATCTGCCCACGAGCATTTCCGCAGGGTACGAACGGATTTCTGTGAGGCCTTATATTCCTAGACCTCTGCGTTGTTTTAAATGCCAACGTTTTGGGCATACGCAAGTCTCCTGTAAGAGTGCCGTTAACATCTGTGCAACATGTAGCCAGCCCTCACACGAAGGTACCTGTTCAACAGCCCCCGTCTGCGTTAATTGTAAAGGGTCACATTCTGCTTCGTTTGCCGACTGTCCGCGGTATTTGGACGAGAAGGCGATCCAGGAGATCCGGGTAAAGGAAAAACTCTCCTTCGCTGAAGCCCGGAGGCGTTTCCATGCGCGCCAACCTTCACTCCTGCGATCTGGCACATTTAGTTCTGTTGTTGCCTCGCCAGTACCACGAGTAGATGCCGAAACTCAGACCTGGACCTTGACTGGATTAACCGCCACTACCATCCGGCCGTCTATTAAGGCTACAGTTACCAAGCCGTATAAACCTGGTCCCAAGTCAATGAAGTCGCAAGGCGTTGAAAAGAAGCCCAAGCAGAAACTTCGTAGGGAAGATTTTTTGAAAGACCCTCCGCGTACGCGCGGTAACAAAAGTTCACCTTCTCCTCCTCGGAGGTCGCTGTCCCAGGATGGTCCTGGGACAAGCCGCGCTCAGCGGCACCCTTCACCCATCGCCACCCAGAACCGATTCACGGCGCTTGAATCGGTTTCTGGCACTGAGCGCGTGGGCCCTCCCTCCGAGGAAGCTATGGAGTCTGACCAACTCCATACCAAAAGCCCGAGCCCAAAGGTTAAACAAAAGGTAATTTTAAGCCGCCCTTCTAAATAGAAAGTTTATCCCCTTATTCTTAATGGCTATCCTGACCTGGAATGTACGTGGTGTACGATCGCATAGGGCGGAACTGCAACTTTTATTGCGTTCCCATTCGCCTATGGTCGTATGTTTGCAGGAGACTAAGCTTCGCCCTCACGATCCTTTTGATCTCCGAGGATATACTCCGGTTCGCTACGACCTTGAACCGGAGGAGGGTACTCCTGCTCATGGTGGTGTCATGATTTTGGTGCGTAATGACGTTCATTTTACACCTGTCACACTTACATCTGACTTGCAAGCTGTTGCCGTTCGCCTTCACTTACCCGGCTTTTTGTTTTCTGTTTGCTCTGTGTATACACCTCCATCGTCTCCCCTCGCTCCCGCGGACATTCGATCTCTCCTGTCCGCTCTCCCAACACCATTTCTTCTGTTGGGAGATTTTAATGCCCATCACCCACTATGGGGTTCGCCAAGGGCTTGTGCGAGGGGAACTCTTCTTTCCGACATTTTTTATCAGTTCAATCTTTCCATCCTCAATACAGGTGCACCTACTTTTATTTCTGATTCTTCCGGTACATTCTCTCACCTGGACCTTGCCATATGCTCAATCCAGCTTGCACGTCGTCTTCAGTGGAACGTCGTCGCTGACACCTATTCCAGCGACCATTTCCCCTGCATCGTTTCTCTTCTGTCGCACCACGTACAGCATTCCAGAGTACCTACCTGGATATTCGCAAAAGCCGACTGGAGCTTGTATTCCAGCCTCGTGCATTTTGACGACCAGCCCTTCTCCGACATTAATCAACTAGTGCAGCACCTTACGTCTATTATTTTCTCAGCCGCCGAACGTGCAATACCCCGCTCATCCTCCCAACCTCGGCGGCCACCTGTTCCGTGGTGGAACGAGGATTGTCGGGACGCCGTTCGTGCCCGTAGGACTGCACTTAGGGTGTTTCGGCGCCACCCTACACTTGATAATTTGGTGACTTTTAAACAATCGCGCGCCAGGGCTCGTCGCATTATTCAGGATAGCAAGAAGGCATCTTGGGCTCGTTTTGTCGAGTCTTTTAATCGTTTTACGCCTTCATCCGTTGTTTGGGATAAACTTCGTCGCTTCTCAGGTAAAGTGTCACATTGTACTGTTTCTGGCCTTCAGGTTTCTAATGCCCCCATAGTGGATCCGGCTGCCATCGCTAACACTCTGGGTTCTGCCTTTGAGGCGGTTTCCAGTTCAGACCATTATTCCGCCGGCTTTCGCTCTATTAAAGACCGGCAGGATTCCGCATCATATAGTTTTCGGTCTGCTAATGATGAATGCTATAACAACCTATTCACAATGAGGGAGCTGGAGCACGCTCTTCATTGCTCTCGGCACTCCGCTCCCGGGCCGGACGGCATTCATGTCCTGATGTTAAAGAACCTTTCAGCCGACAGTAAACTCTTTCTCTTACAGGTCTATAACCGTATTTGGCAGGACGGCATTTTTCCTTCCGTTTGGCGCGAAGCCACCATTGTCCCTATACTTAAGCCTGGGAAGGATCGCCAACTACCTTCCAGCTACCGCCCTATCTCCCTCACCAGTTGCATTTGCAAGGTGATGGAGCGCATGATCAACGGGCGGTTGACATGGTGGCTTGAGTCTCAGAAACTTCTAGCGAACGCTCAGTGCGGGTTTCGTCGCTATCGCTCTACCGTCGACCATCTGGTGTCCTTGTCGACGCATATTATGAATGGATTTCTGAGAAAGTGTCAAACCGTGGCTGTATTTTTTGACCTGGAGAAAGCTTATGACACTTGTTGGAGGGGCGGCATTTTACGTACACTTCACGCATGGAATATCCGCGGTCGTCTTCCCATATTTCTTAGGGAGTTCATGACGGACCGCGTCTTTCGTGTACGTGTGGGCTCGGTTTTATCTCGTCGTTTTATTCAAGAGAACGGAGTACCGCAGGGCTCTGTACTAAGTGTCACACTTTTTGCGATTGCTATCAACTCCATTGTTGATTGTATTCCACCTGGCATTTCATCGTCCCTTTTTGTTGACGATTTCGCTATTTATTGCAGTTCACGGCGGACCTGTCTACTCGAACGCCGTCTCCAGAGCTGTATCGACCGTCTCTACGCCTGGAGTAACGCCAACGGCTTTAATTTCTCCGCCGAGAAATCCGTCTGCATCAACTTCTGGCGCCGGAAGTATTTCCCTCCGCCCTCTCTCCATCTTGGGCCAGGGATACTTCCGTTTGCAGACGAGGCGAAATTTTTGGGGTTGATTTTTGATAGGAAGTTGTGTTGGACCTCGCACGTTTCCTTTTTAAAAGCAAAGTGTGACCGTTCTCTTAATATTTTACGTGTTTTAAGTGGCACATCCTGGGGAGCTGATCGGACCGTCCTTCTTCGCCTTTATCGCTCTTTGGTCCGATCCAAACTTGATTACGGGTGTATCGTTTATTCGTCGGCACGTCCATCTGTGTTACGTCGTTTGAATCCCATTCATCATCGTGGTATTAGAGTCGCTACAGGGGCCTTTACAACTAGCCCCGTGCCCAGTCTTTACGCTGAGGCTGCAGAGCCTCCGCTGTCTTTCAGGCGTGAGATGCTCTTATGTAGCTATGCCTGTCGACTCTCCAGCTTGCCTGACCACCCGTCCTTCGCGGCATTTTACGAGGATTCACTTGACCGGCAATATTTAGTTAGCTCCTCTGCTTTGCTCCCTCCAGGGGTTCGATTTCGACTGCTACTTCGGCATTTGGACGTTCCGCCAGCGCCGGCCCTTACCCGAGGGGAAACGCGTTTTCCTCCATGGTCGCGCGCTGAGGCCCACATCCAACTTGGGCTGACGTCGATGCCGAAAAATGCGACCCCTGCTTCTGTTCTTAGATCCGCCTTTTTAGAACTACAGGCGCAGTTCGGGGACTGTCATTTTATATATACTGATGGGTCTAAGACTGATGTTGGAGTAGGATGTGCCTTTGTTTTTGGTGTACAGAGTTTTACTTTTCGTTTACCTCGACAATGTTCAATTTTTACCGCCGAACTTTTTAGCATTTATCAATCTGTTTTATTCATTCAGCGGCACGACTTACGGCATTGTTTTATTTGTACGGACTCTCTGAGTGCCCTTCAGGCTATTCATGCGCTGTACAATTACCACCCACTCGTACAGCGCATACATGACCTGCTCCACTCGCTCGGTGTCTCTGGCATCAGCGTCTCCTTCATGTGGATTCCAGGTCATGTGGGCATCTCAGGTAACGAGTCTGCCGACGCCGCTGCGAAATCGGCGATTTTATTACCCAGATTTTTTACTTCTGTTGTTCCCTCGTCAGATTCGTATGTTATTTTACGTCGCCGCATCCTCTCGCGCTGGCGCGATGAGTGGACGGCCCTCCGGGGGAACAAGTTGCGGGAGGTTAAGCCTTTCCCGTTGATCTGGGGTACCTCTTCTCGTTCTTGTCGTCGGGAAGAGGTAATTTTAGCTCGTCTACGGATTGGACATTATGTTTTTAGTCATAGGTATTTGCTCAGTGGTGACCCCGCACCCGTCTGTGGGCAGTGTGACGTGCCATTAACGGTGCGTCACATTTTAACAGAGTGTCAGGTTTTAGCTGCATTGCGTGCTCAAGTGGGCCTGCCTGTTGGCCTAGCCAACGTTTTGGCAGACGACACGCGTGCTGTAGAATGTGTTTTACGTTTTATTCACGACAGTGCTTTTAATCTGCGCATTTAATGCGTTGGGCGTCTGTTAGCTTGGTACTTTTATTCTGTCTGTTTTTTATGGGAACTCATATCCCCAGTGGACATATGGCGCTCATGTCCCTCGCATTCTACAGTTCCTGACACGTTTTAATCCTTTACTGCCTATGCTTTTAGTGTGTTGGTTTTCAGATATTTGTCTTGTTCTTTTTATTGTTGTTATTGTTATTATAGTTATTATTGTTGTTATTGTTGTTATTGTTATTATTGTTGTTATTGTTATATTTGTTATTGTTATATTGTTAGTTTTAGCCTTTTGAACATCGCGGGTTTGTGTCCCGTTTTTAACTATGCGGTTCTTTTACCTGTTTTATATTTTGACCTTCTCTTTTATACACTGTAAGGGCGCTGATGACCATAGCAGTTTAGCGCCCTTAAACCGCATATCATCATCATCACACACATACCGGAACGGGAGTGGGTGTAGGTTTGGATCTGATTTTATTAACTTGAGGACACTTAAGAACGTGTATAATTGTTTAAAGCCTGTAAGCAGATTTCAGAGGGGGAAGAGATGTGAGGGTTGATGTACGGAGGTGTAAAGATGGGGCAACTTGAATGCCCGGAGGGTTACATATTAAATGGGGGATGTGGGTGTGAGGAAGGTGGGGCGGGTGAGAATGACAGGTGTAAATTTTACAAAAAGCCCGTGGGTGTGTATGCTAGCGACAACACTTCGATTCTGGTGGAGATGGTGGATTGTAGTTTGTTGGTGGACACGGTAGATTTTAGTTTGTTGCTGGACACGATAGATTTGCCGGTGGGTTTTGGAATTGGAATGGAAGTTGACGCCGAAGGAGAGTGAGCTTATGATGGTTTATAGCGTTGTAAATGAGATGAATTCCTATTTTTCTGAAAATTTTATTTATATATTTGGGGGATGTGGAAAATGGGGTGAGTGGGAGTTGAATGTAGGTGGAGGGAGGACAATGAGTGGGAGGGTGAAGCGGGCGTCTAGATGGGGTGCGGAGGGGACTTTGAAAATAAATTCGGAATGTAATGGTGGGGATGCGGGGAGGGTGTCGGTGACGAGCATACGAAAAGCAGCATCTGAGAGGTGTAAAAAAGGGGTGAATGTGATAAAGCAAAAAATGAAAAAAGAATGCGATAGGAAGGTGAAGGGAGGATAAAGAAAAATGTGAAAGAAGGGTGGGAGGAATGCAGGGATTGGTGGAAAGAATGAAAAGGGAATTGGAAGAGAAAAAGCAGAATGTGACGAAGCAGGAGGAGTTAGTGAATAGAATAAAAGGAAATGTAGGTAAAATGTATGTGGAATTTGAGGCATTGAAGCAAATGATTGGAAAATTGGAAAGCGCATGCGCAGGTGAAGGAGAGTGGGACGAAGAAGTTGCTAATTATGAGGAAACGTACGACGAAGACCCAACACCGGTGGAGGAGGGAAAGGAAGTGGTGGAGGAGGAGGTTGAGGAGGGAGAGGAATTAGAATTTGAGGCGAAATAAAAAAATGAAAAGGAAGCTTCAATAGAATACATGAATTATACAACGAGCGTGATATAACTTAACGCAATAATAGTGCAATAAGTTTTTTGCATTAATTTTATATAATGGATTGCGAAAATGGAAGTTTCTATTTGTATTTATGACAACTGTGAAAGTACAAGGAGAAGGAAAGGAGCCCTGTCTAGGTAAAACGATTTAGGCGAAATGAAAATAAGCACACAATCAGGCTTCATGGTGATGTATATTGCAACTGAAAATGTGCAGTGCAAACAAAATAAACATGAAACAAACAAAATTCACACAATGCCAAAATTAAAATTGTATATATATTTTAACACAAAAGTGTGCAGTGCAAAAGAAAATAAAAATTAAATAGGCACACACACATTAAATAGTAGCGTGTAGTGGATAAAAAATTGAACAAACAAAATCCACACAATGCCAAAATTGAAAATTTATATATATTTTAACACAAAAGTGTGCAGTGCAAAAGAAAATAAAAATTAAATAGGCACACACATTAACTAGTAGCGTGTAGTGGATAAAAAATTTAACAAACAAATTACACACAATGTCGATAAAATTGAAAATGGAAGAAATACAGTACATAAAACAAGAAAATGAAAAACCAAATTAACACTACGGTACCAACTTTTTTTTCTGCATTTTGTTTTGCCGCATACCAAATACAGAGAAAGAAAGACAGAACATGTCATTAACAATGTTTTTTATAAAACCATGAAAAAAATTGCCCTGTGCAACGAGAGCACGATGATTGTTTTTGTGTTTGTAAATGTTTATACACAATCGGTATATGGTTTATAACACACGAGCGCCGTGCATGGCATTGCAAACATAGGGGCGAATAGCAGCTATTGCTATTGGTGCCATACCACACCGTGTATGGTTTGTATGTGTTTCGCAAAAGTTCTTGCTGTCTTGCGAGGAACTGTGCGTGCTTGCAAGCCACGCAAAACTTAGTTGAAAGATCGCACTGTGGCTGGTACATGTATTTCGAAGAGTTTGGAATGCGGTCCTCGCCACTGGCTGACGCCGACATGTTTAATGGTCTGTAATAGGGGTGGCACACTGGCAAATATGTTGCTGTTTGAAAGGGCTTGTAAGCCCGTATCTAAGGCAAGCGCTAAGCGCTTGGCAGTAGAGGCACTTTGGCTGCAGAGCTAAATTAGACCGAACTAAATCAAAAGGCAGAAAATCGAGCTTGTCGATGTAAGCATTGACTGAAGGATCTGTGGAGTAATAGGGTTTTCACACGCAGCTGTAAGTGCACTGGACGCTTAACATACTGTTCTTGCAGCCTGAGCACTGAAACTTGGTGAGACGGCGGGTATGGCTTGGCACAAGGGGTATTGGTTTTGTTCTGCGGAAGGCAGAGGTATAATTCATAGTGTTTTAGGAAGTACACACGAATAAAAGAAAAGCTAACAGAAGAACAAAAAAAGAAACACTGCACACGTTAAAAATACATATCACTATGTATTTCAGCGACGAGATCGCTTCATCCTCGGCTCCGACGTGGAGGCGGCGTTGCGGCTGGTCTTCAAAGCCCGCCGAACCTCCCTTCGTGACCGGCACCAAGAACGGGATGGCCAGGTCCTGAGGGCTGTCGCGGCTGTCGACCTCGGGCAGGAGATGCTCGAACCCGTCCGGTTCACAACCCTGTGAACAGCACCACCCGCTGCTGTGTTGAAGCAGCACGGACCCCGGCGACCACGACGGAAACAGGTTCCGTTTTACAGGAGCTCTGCAGAACCTGCTGGGCGGGCAGGATAGCAACCGCACTAAGGAAGAGGGTGGTGTGTCGATGTATGCAGGGTTGAGGAGAGGAGATGGGAAAATGGTGTGTTGGGTGACGATGGGGGTAAATGTGGGCGGTATGGGTGCAGGAGGAGAGAGGGGTATGACTTCAACGGAGGAGGAGGGTGAGGGAGTTACAGGTGGAGGTGGGTAGGAAGGGGAATGTGGAGTGAAAAGGCTACCATGCTCGGAAGGAGAGAAGGGAAGGACTTCAACGGAGGAGGAAGGAGTGAGGGTATGGACGGAAATGTCCTGAAGGGACACGGGTTCGAAATCTGGAAAGGAGGATAAATTGGAAACGGGGGAAGAAGCCTTTGGGGTGGAGGTTTACCGTGGGGGAGGAGAGGAAGGGGAAAAAGAAATGTTTGGAGGTTGGTAGTGCTGGCTGTAAAAGGTGGAAGGTGAATGCAGGAAAATGTCGGAGTAGCAGGAGGAAAAGGAGGGAGCAGAAACTGGAGAATAACACAATGAGGAAGGTAAAGCGAAGTGCGGAGGCGTAGCACCTGCGGCGTCTATGTACGCCTCTGTGAACACCCCACTGTCGGTGGAGGTGATCGAGAAAGCAGAGGGCGGTAAGACTTCCGCCAAGGAAGACGAAGAAGATGAAGAGTCCTGGTCGCCGGCAGATGGCAGCTCCGCCACGGAAGACGAAGAAGAAGATGAAGAGTCCTGCGCGCCGGCAGATGGTAGCTCCGCCACGGAAGACGAAGAAGATGAAGATTCCTGGTCGCCGGCAGATGGCCGCAGCGCCCACTGCGACTGGAGGTGTGCAAATGTCGCGTAAAAACTCGGCAGCTGCTGCTGCTGAAGCACGGGGAGATCGACGAGCTGTTGCTGCTGCGTCCAGCGGATGGTTCCTGACCACTTTGCCAGTTGAAGGCGACGTATAAAACTGTTGTTGCACTGCGACGCGCTTAAATCCGTAGCAAGACTAAGTGAGAGGACGGGAAGCCTGGCACGCTGTTTTAAAAGGATGGTAATCAGCAGTCGATGTGCGTCACAATATGGCCGCCGCGATTAAAGAGCTGCAAACTGCGCGATAACTTGAAAAATGACCGTGTGAACGGGTGCTGATGAAGAAGTCGATGTGCGACACAATATGGCCGCCGCAATTAAAGAGCTGCAAACTGCGCGATAACTTGAAAAATGACCGTGTGAACGGGTGCTGATGAAGCAATCGATGTGCGTCACAATATGGCCGCCGCGATTAAAGAACTGCATACTGCGCGATAACTTGAAAAATGACCGTGTGAACGGGTGCTGATAAAGCAGCCGATGTGCGTCACAATATGGGCGCCGCGATTAAAGAGCTGCAAACTGCGCGATAACGTTAAAATGGCCGTGCGATCGGATGCTCGTTAGCGAGAAAATCTTTTAAATGTAGTTTTATGGTCGATGGTAGGGAAAAGTGCAGCGGTGGATGGATGGTGTGACCGGAAGTGCACCGGAAATGGCTGCGATTACAACTTGGCAAGTTGTGGCGAGACAAGGCGCCAGGATTTTTAATGAGGCATTTAACTCGACGCGCATGCGGAAACTGCGGTTGCGATAAGCGAACTTATAAAAACCCAGTGCCAAGAGCAGCCGGCCGAAGTGATAAACGGGAGCGATAGTGGATTTTGCTATAAAATCGTGCTATTTGACGTGATATAAGTTTTAGAGCAATACGCGCACATGTGCGGGTGTCTTCATCGATCGGTATTGACCATCGCCCTAGTGATAGCAGAACATACGCCGCAGCAGTTGTTCCCAGAGTGTTAAAGCCGAGAAAAACAGTTTAAAATAAAAACAAAATAGCAGAAATACACAGCAGCAGCACTTTGCAGGTAAGGGTACGTTCGAAATTATAGGGCACAAGCAGAGAACGCTGCCAAGGCTTTTTTCCGGCTTTACAGAGTCGCAAATTACCGTAAACCCGGTCCCCAGAGATTTTAACCCGGAGCAATGGGTATCGCATTTGTTTAACGATATTCTAAACTTTGCGAAAGAGAACCTGTTAGAAAACGAACCCGGATATTTAGGCATATCCATAACAGACGAAAAGGAGGCTTCTAAAGCCTTCAATATGAGCGTGAGGCGCGTAGAGCAATTGAATGCGGATGTCATTGTTCGAAGCATAGAAAAGTAATGCAAAGTAACCAACAATTCTTGCTAAGCGGAC
This sequence comes from Deroplatys truncata, assembly GCA_030765065.1. Classification (NCBI taxonomy): domain Eukaryota; kingdom Metazoa; phylum Arthropoda; class Insecta; order Mantodea; family Mantidae; genus Deroplatys; species Deroplatys truncata. Next base: position 171,696,827 of record CM060987.1, on the reverse strand, counting down.
CTCTTCATGTAACGTTTGTGTGGACCAAGGAGGTTTCGGATTCGTGCCACCAACCTTGCGATGCCTGTAGAGACAATAAAGGCATTGTCGAAATGGCCAACAAAGACAACTTGTGTTTAGCAAGAGCCATTGTAGTTAAAGCCAAAGTGGATCGCGACGTCAACTATAAAACGATGACGCGCTCCGACTATCTGCAAAAATCGAAGTTCGTAGCCTTGTGTGCGAGCATCGGTAAAGGCCACGACAGCTGTACGATAGATGACGTCAGACGCTTTGACGCTGCGTTAAAGGGCTACGCTGTGACGGTGTTTGGCGATCATACGGGGAAGCACGTGCTGTACGCGTCGGATAAGAAATGCGATAAATACATCGACGTCATGTTCAACGCCGGGCACTTTCATGCTGTCGTGAACCTTCACCAGTGCTTTAAATGGTATTGCCGCCAGTGTCATTATCCCTCGGCACACAAAAAAGAATTTCATAGGTGCGTCGCCAGGTGTGCTAAATGCCATCAGCAGTGCGATGCGCGATTTGACGCCTACATACGCTGCGCCGAGTGCAACAGAGATTTTAAGGGACCGACATGCTTTGCAAACCACGCAAAGAAAGGCGTTTTTTACCCCAAGGCGCTGTCGGTGTGCGATGTAGAAATGGTGTGCACGTCTTGCAATAAGCTCGTGAATGCGAGGCACAGAAAAACCGCGCACGAGTGCGGGGAAAAGTACTGCAATCATTGCCTAATACGTTTCCTAAGAGGCAGAGGGTGTTTCTTCCTTGGTTACGTGCGACATCTCACGTAGATGTTGGTATGACCACTTACCGAGTCTACGCTGCCTACCTCTAGCATTCGCACTTGTTTTTTTGGAATTTTAATCCGGTTACCATGACCAGAGTTTTATATGCACGGATGGATGTAAGTGCTCCAACGGTGTTGAATGTTCTTATGTTCATGCCACCGAAAGTCATATCTACGGTTTTCTGGTAGTACGAGCGTAATCCAGAAAGTCCCAGACGTTTTGAAATAATTAACAAAATGCAAAATTCAACGTTTATTTTCTACATTTGAAAGGTTCACTCTTAAGCTATTTTTCAACATAATCGCCATTCAAATTGAGGCATTTATCATACAGTGGCATGCAGTTCAGCGTCAGTATCAAAGCACCAATTTGATGCACCAAACTCCGTGAAATTTAGGGAAAATGTTCCGAAAGTTCTGTAATCGTGAAACGACGATTTTCACGAATTTTGTCATTGATTTGCATTGACAGTTCATCAGTCATAAGGCTAGGCCTACCACTGCGATCCTCGTCGAGAACATTGTACGGCCATTTTTAAAATCAGTGCACCATTGCCTTACTCGGCTTTCACTCATTATTCCCTGCCCGTGAACATCACAAAGTTGACAGTAAATTTCAATTGGTTTGTGCTATTTAGCCAACAAAAACCTAATCACAGACCGCACTTCACAAGTAGCAAGATTTTCAATTGCAACTCACAGAGAGCACAGTAAGAAAGGCAGAGTCCTCACGCTACGACAGGTGGATGCGTACGGAATGTAAGAACGTTCTGACACCAAGTTGGCGGCTCTAGCTCTACTCATCGCCACGATAGGCCAAAACGTCTGGGACTTTCTGGACTGCCCTCGTACGTCCATTTATACTGCTGAGCTGTATGCCATATACCGAGACATTTTGTATGTGCGCCGAAACTTAGGAGCTTGTCACATTTGGAGTGATGCCCTTAGTGCACTTGAGTCTTCGTGAGCTGTACACTTACCATCCTATTCAGCAAATCCAGCATGCCCTCCATGCTCTATACGCTTCTGGCGTTGACGTGGAGTGTGCTTTGCTATCTGATCACGTTGGGTTGCCTGGGAATGAACTGGCGGATTTGGCAGCTAAGGCGGCGACCACCGAACCCAGAGCACTGATAACTCGCGTAACGTCGTAAGACTTTCGGCTTGTGTGGAGAGCTGTCCTCTCTTTCCGACGCGAGGAGTTGTTGACTCTCCGCGGCAATAAGTTTAGTGTAGTGAAGAAGGACCTTCAGATTACTTGGGTTACTTCATCGCGTGAGGAAGTGATTTTGGTTCGATTGCGTATTTGTCACTGCAATTTTACCCAGGTTTTATCTTTTTAAGGGTGACCCTGTTCCTCTTTGTCTCGTGTGTGGAGAATTCACTCTTATTGGAGTGCACGTCTCTTTCAGATCTTTGGTACTCTCTCCAGCTATCGGACAGTCTTGCAGAAGTCCTGGCAGAGAAGTTGACAAGACACTTTTGATAGGATTTCCAGGTTGTGTCAGAGGTAAATTTTCAATTGCGTTGTTTAATATTCATCTCAGGTGCTTGATAGTACCCTGTTAGTTTTTATATCTTCCTATTTATCTCTTGACTTACTGTGATTTTATTTTGATCCATATTCCTGGATTTTATTGGATTGATAACTTTTATTTTTTCTCTGGCTTTTGCCATAATCTGTTTTAGAAGGGCATTTATAACCAGGTATTTGAGCGCCCTAAAACAATCAAGATCATTACCACCGATACATTGCGCCCAACATGTGCAGTAATTTGTCAGACCGCCCAGCTTCGCGTAATATAAGAATTCGACCCCGTTCTAATGGCTGTAGCTGTTTGACAGGAATACGTTGGCGTTGTGGCATGGCTACACCCTAGTGCTATTTGACAGCGCCAGTCACCTGTTATGGTACCACAGTGACTAGCTGCCCGTAGAGTGGACATGGAGGCACGCCTTGTCAGTGCCATCTAGTGTTCACTGACCGTGACACATCAATCACCAATACAGTAACTGCTCAATATCCTTATGCTATACCCATGTTTCATGAACACAGTCCTTGGCGTTGTGTTTTTTACTGCTAGTATGTGTGTGTGTGTTTATAGATGTCATAACAAATATGCCTCCGGCTAGATTGGTGCATCCATTTCGTGCTGAGCGTGGATTCTTGCACATTAATTTAGCAAAATAGTTTATTAAATTTTTACGGGAATATCTGCTACCGATGAACAAGGCAACTGGGTTTAGACATGAATTCAATGTTGTCAACAGCTGAAGAATAAAATGATGCAAGCGGTGGACGTTTTAAAAAATAGCGAATGTATAGGGGATGTTTCAGAGTTATTGGAAACTGCTAGGGGTTGTAAAGCTTGTAGATGATTTGATTAGGCACCCATGTCCGGAAATGTATCATTTGGATACAAAATGATATGGAATGTTCAAGCTGTTTCACAACTCCCACTTCAATAGTCAGTGAGCTCTTGCCAATTTCTACTGCAACAGTGGTTCCAGGTGGCGACTCATATTCGATCCTGGCGGAGAGCGATGGAGCGTTAAAATCCACAGCATAGCTTCCTTCGGAACGTAAGTAAAACCGGTGGTCCCCTGTCATAGATTTACGGCACCGAAAACAACCTCAGTCATTGGCGGTGTTGTGTTTTTTCCCGCTAGTGTGTGTGTGTGTGTGTGTGTGTGTGTGTGTCGGTGTCAACAAATAATGGCTCCGGTTAGCTTCGTGCACCCAGCTCGTGCGGGGCGTGGATTCTTGAACATTAATTTAGCAACATACTTTATTAAATCTTTACGGGAATCTCTGCTACCGATGAACAAGGCAACTGGGTTTAGACATGAATTCAATGTTGTCAACAGCTGAAAAATAAAATGATGCAAGCGGTGGACGTTTTCAAAAATAGCGAATGTATAGGGGATGTTTCAGAGTTATTGGAAACTGCTAGGGGTTGTAGAGCTTGTAGATTTGCCACTGCGGGAAGCACCTTTGTATATCATCTTTAATGACGTCGACAGAGACACCAGATGGTCGACGGTAGAGCGATGGCGACGAAATCCGAACTGAGCGTTCGCTAGAAGTTTCTGAGACTCAAGGCACCATGTGAACCGACCGTTGATCATACGCTCCATCACCTTGCAAATGCAACTGTTGAGGGAGATAGGGCGGTAGCTGGAAGGTAGTTGGCAATCCTTCCCAGGCTTAGGTATAGGACAATGGTGGCTTCGCGCCAAACGGAAGGAAAAAAGCCGTCTTGCCAAATACGGTTATAGACCTATAAGAGAAAGAGTTTACTGTGCGCATGGGGACGATGGGTGGTATGCATAAAAACTAAGCAATTGCTTTTGCTACAAATTTGTAGGAAAATCTAGCAAAAGCTTCGATACATATGCATAATAATAAGTAGCAATTGCTTTTACTTTAGCAAAAGCTACATCATGTGCGCCAAGTTAAGTAAAAGCTATGCACATAGCAATTGCTAGGATTCGTATGCATAACACCTAGTAATTGCTTTTGCTTCATAGCAAATGCTATGAAAAATTGAAGCCTGCTTCAGTTGTGGCTTCGCTAGCCTAGCAAAAGGTTTTTCGTAAGCATAAATGGCTGCATTTATGAATATCCAGGAAAGGAAGGTCTACAAACCTAGGAGTCCCGAAGAACGGGATTTCAAAGAGTTATATCGAGTTAGCAGTGTAAACGTTACGTGGTTAAGTGATTATTTTGTGGGACAAAATGATGAAACACGCGGTGGAGCTTTGAGCAGTCAGCAGAAAATGAGGACTTTTTGAGATACATACGAGACCCCGGTTTTCAGGTTAGCGTCGGAGGAGACATGGGTATACATCAAAGCAGTGTCAAGAACTGTCACATACGTAGCAAACAAAATTGTTAAAAAAACTCGCCTCTAGGTGTCCTTTCCTACAGATCAACAGAGTATGCACGATGCTAAGCTTCAGTGGCAGAGAAAGTACAATTTTCCGTCTACAATTGTTCTCGACTGCACACATGTGAGGATTCCAAAACCACATCATCACGGAGATGAATACGTCAATCGCAAAGGTTATGCATCTATAAATGTGGAAGCTACATTTAATGCCGGGGAATGTTTCACCAGTGTGGATATTCAGTGGCCTGGGTCAGAGCATGACTCACGCATATGGCGTAACAGTGCACCGTGCGCAATAATGAAAAGAAGTGTAAACACAGTGTTGATAGCAGATGAAGGCTACGGGCTGGCACCGTATCGGAATCCTGTTACACTGCAAGAAATTGTGTATAATAGACTTATAAATGCAGAACGGGGTATAATCGAACGTTGTTTCGGACAGTTAAAGAAAAGGTTTCCAATTCTTCATTACGGAGTAAGACTGAATTTAGCACACACACCAACACTAATATAAAGTTGCTTCATCTTACATAAGGTGGCCAATTATTTGGTTGATGACTTGGACGGTGATGGGGGTGATTTTGAAAATGAAAATGACTCTGAAAATGGTGGTGATGAAGCTGCAGTACGTGCAGAAGGAATAAGAAAGCAAAATGAAATTGCTGAAATTATATATACTTTGTAAATCAGTTATACAAGTGGGAAAATCAAACAGACTTTAAATCCACATAATTTGAAAATTCTGCTGTAAATGAAATATGGTTTAAAATAACGTTTATGTGGCAGTTTTAGAACTAGTTGGTTTTGTTTTTGAGAAGTTCTAGTTTTTTTTTTTTTGAAAAATACTCGTTTTGTATTCTGGTCAACTTCAGCTGTTCGCTGATTAGCAATCTCTGATAATCGGCGGTGGACAATCCTTTGCTTTCTTCAGTTTCAAACATGCGCTGACGCTTTGCAGGTCTCTCAGGTTGTTGTTCCTCCACCGATGGTAGAGATGAACCCTCAATACCTGTCACACCTCCCTGACCCCTCAGGGGCTCACCTTATGTGAGTACGGGTTTTTGGCGCACCCGGGGGTTCCCGAGCCAATCATCGCCACATTCATCCCCTCACCCCCATCCGGTCGCGGTGGGTTCTTCAAGTGACCGGTGGACCCAAGGTAGGCTCTCGTGCGTTCTTTACATTCCATTCATACCGCACCTCACCATCGTTTCTTTCTTCCCTTATCACTTTCCGGCCATTTCGCACCACGACATTCGCATATCTCTCTTTTTCTTCCCCGCCGGCCTACCTTGCGTGCGAAACGCCCACACAGTTTTAGTTTCTTTTATCTTTTTATTTAAATCCTCCGTGGACACAGCCTGACGGATACCCGCGCACCGCGTGCGCAGCTGGGTGAGTGGGTAATGGCGTCATCCCCACCACCCGGGGTCGTCATGTAGGGTTGTTGTTCGTATCCGCTGTTCAACTGCAGTCCCGCGGGGGGCCATTGCATGAGCTGCTGGCTTCCGACGGCGATTGGGTCCCTCTGTCTATGTTCTGGGAGGTGTGACCCTGGGGTGAGCTAGGTATAGATAGGCCACTCACCCAAGCCGGGGTAACGCCCGGGAAGTCAGAGCCCGAGGTCGGAGACGGTTGCAATGGTGGAGGATTTATTTCGCTATGGAGCACCCTTCCTCCATTACTACTAACAAGCGCCGAAAAGTTTATGTAACAGAAGTGACACCACCGACAACTGGTTGTTACTTGGTCATTTCACGAACCGAAGAAGGACAAAGTTTTGAGAAGGTGAACCCTTTCATCATACAAAAGGGGATTGATGCAATTGCTGGTGCGGTTCAGTCCTGCACTCGTCTACGGAATGGTTCCTTATTAGCCCAAACGAAATCCGATCAGCAAAGTAAGACCTTGTTGCGCGCTACGCTTCTCCACGGCTATCCCATCCGTGTGGAGAAGCACCGCACATTGAATTCCTGTCGAGGCGTTATTACCACCCATAGCCTCGATGGTATATCGGACGAGGACCTGGTAGAATATCTTGCAGACCAGAAGGTGACAGCGGTCCATCGAGTGCAGGCCAAACGCGACGGCGTATTGGTACCCACTCGTACCCTGTTTATTACATTTGATGGCGTCGATCTGCCCACGAGCATCTCCGCAGGGTACGAACGAATTTCTGTGAGGCCTTATATTCCTAGACCTCTGCGTTGTTTTAAATGCCAACGTTTTGGGCATACGCAAGTCTCCTGTAAGAGTGCCGTTAACATCTGTGCAACATGTAGCCAGCCCTCACACGAAGGTACCTGTTCAACAGCCCCCGTCTGCGTTAATTGTAAAGGGTCTCATTCTGCTTCGTTTGCCGACTGTCCGCGGTACTTGGACGAGAAGGCGATCCAGGAGATCCGGGTAAAGGAAAAACTCTCCTTCTCTGAAGCCCGGAGGCGTTACCATGCGCGCCAACCTTCCCTCCTGCGATCTGGCACATTTAGTTCTGTTGTTGCCTCGCCGGTACCACGAGTAGATGCCGAAACTCAGACCTGGACCTTGACTGGATTAACCGCCACTACCATCCGGCCGTCTATTAAGGCTAGTTATCAAGCCGTATAAACCTGGTCCCAAGTCAATGAAGTCGCAAGCCGTTGAAAAGAAGCCCAAGCAGAAACTTCGTAGGGAAGATTTTTTGAAAGACCCTCCGCGTGCGCGCGGTAACAAAAGTTCACCTTCTCCTCCTCGGAGGTCGCTGTCCCAGGATGGTCCTGGGACAAGCCGCGCTCAGCGGCACCCTTCACCCATCGCCACCCAGAACCGATTCACGGCGCTGGAATCGGTTTCTGGCACTGAGCGCGTGGGCCCTCCCTCCGAGGAAGCTATGGAGTCTGACCAACTCCATACCAAAAGCCCGAGCCCAAAGGTTAAACAAAAGGTAATTTTAAGCCGCCCTTCTAAATAGAAAGTTTATCCCCTTATTCTTAATGGCTATCCTGACCTGGAATGTCCGTGGTGTACGATCGCATAGGGCGGAACTGCAACTTTTATTGCGTTCCCATTCGCCTATGGTCGTATGTTTGCAGGAGACTAAGCTTCGCCCTCACGATCCTTTTGATCTCCGAGGATATACTCCGGTTCGCTACGACCTTGAACCGGAGGAGGGTACTCCTGCTCATGGAGGTGTCATGTTCTTAGTGCGTAACGACGTTCATTTTACACCTGTCACACTTACATCCGACTTGCAAGCTGTTGCCATTAGACTGCAGTTACCCGGTTTTTTCTTTTCTGTTTGTTCTGTGTATACACCTCCATCGTCTCCCCTCGCTCCCGCGGACATTCGATCTCTCCTGTCCGCTCTCCCAACACCATTTCTTCTGTTGGGAGATTTTAATGCCCATCACCCACTATGGGGTTCGCCAAGGGCTTGTGCGAGGGGAACTCTTCTTTCCGACATTTTTTATCAGTTCAATCTTTCCATCCTCAATACAGGTGCACCTACTTTCATTTCTGATTCTTCTGGTACATTCTCTCACCTGGACCTTGCCATCTGCTCACTCCAGCTTGCACGTCGTCTTCAGTGGTACGTCGTCGCTGACACCTACTCCAGCGACCATTACCCCTGCATCGTTTCTCTTCTGTCGCACCACGTACAGCATTCCAGAGTACCTACCTGGATATTCGCAAAAGCCGACTGGAGCTTGTATTCCAGCCTCGTGCATTTTGACGACCAGCCCTTCTCCGACGTTAACGAACTAGTGCAGTACCTTACGTCTACTATTTTCTCTGCTGCCGAACGCGCCATTCCCCGTTCATCCTCTCAACCTCGGCGAATGCCTGTTCCGTGGTGGAATGAGGATTGTGGGGCCGCCGTTCGTGCTCGTAGGGCTGCACTTAGGGTGTTTCGGCGCCACCCTACACTTGATAATTTGGTGACTTTTAAACAATCGCGCGCCAGGGCTCGTCGCACTATTCAGGATAGCAAGAAGGCGTCGTGGACTCGTTTTGTCGAGTCTTTTAATCGCTTTACGCCTTCATCTGTTGTTTGGGATAAACTTCGTCGCTTCTCAGGTAAAGTGTCGCATTGTACTGTTTCTGGCCTTCAGGTTTCTAAAGCCACCATAGTGGATCCGGCTGCCATCGCTAACACTCTGGGTGCTGCCTTTGAGGCGGTATCCAATTCGGACCATTATTCCGCCGGCTTTCGCTCTATCAAAGACCGGCTGGATTCCGACACCTTTAATTTTCGATCTGCTAATATTGAGTGTTATAATGAACTTTTCACAATGAGGGAGCTGGAGCATGCTCTTCATTGCTCTCGGCACTCCGCTCCTGGGCCGGACGGCATTCATGTCCTGATGTTAAAGAACCTTTCAGCCGACAGTAAACTCTTTCTCTTACAGGTCTATAACCGTATTTGGTAGGACGGCATTTTTCCTTCCGTTTGGCGCGAAGCCACCATTGTCCCTATACTTAAGCCTGGGAAGGATCGCCAACTACCTTCCAGCTACCGCCCTATCTCCCTCACCAGTTGCATTTGCAAGGTGATGGAGCGCATGATCAACGGGCGGTTGACATGGTGGCTTGAGTCTCAGAAACTTCTAGCGAACGCTCAGTGCGGTTTTCGTCGCTATCGCTCTACCGTCGACCATCTGGTGTCCTTGTCGACGCATATTATGAATGGATTTCTGAGAAAGTGTCAAACCGTGGCTGTATTTTTTGACCTGGAGAAAGCTTATGACACTTGTTGGAGGGGCGGCATTTTACGTACACTTCACGCATGGAATATCCGCGGTCGTCTTCCCATATTTCTTAGGGAGTTCATGACGGACCGCGTCTTTCGTGTACGTGTGGGCTCGGTTTTATCTCGTCGTTTTATTCAAGAGAACGGAGTACCGCAGGGCTCTGTACTCAGTGTCACACTTTTTGCGATTGCTATCAACCCCATTGTTGATTGTATTCCACCTGGCATTTCATCGTCCCTTTTTGTTGACGATTTCGCTATTTATTGCAGTTCACGGCGGACCTGTCTACTCGAACGCCGTCTCCAGAGCTGTATCGACCGTCTCTACGCCTGGAGTAATGCCAACGGCTTTAATTTCTCCGCCGAGAAATCCGTCTGCATCAACTTCTGGCGCCGGAAGTATTTCCCTCCGCCCTCTCTCCATCTTGGGCCAGGGATACTTCCGTTTGCAGACGAGGCGAAATTTTTGGGGTTGATTTTTGATAGGAAGTTGTGTTGGACCTCGCACGTTTCCTTTTTAAAAGCAAAGTGTGACCGTTCTCTTAATATTTTACGTGTTTTAAGTGGCACATCCTGGGGAGCTGATCGGACCGTCCTTCTTCGCCTTTATCGCTCTTTGGTCCGATCCAAACTTGATTACGGGTGTATCGTTTATTCGTCGGCACGCCCATCTGTGTTACGTCGTTTGAATCCCATTCATCATCGTGGTATTAGAGTCGCTACAGGGGCCTTTACAACTAGCCCCGTGCCCAGTCTTTACGCTGAGGCTGCAGAGCCTCCGCTGTCTTTCAGGCGTGAGATGCTCTTATGTAGCTATGCCTGTCGACTCTCCAGCTTGCCTGACCACCCGTCCTTCGCGGCATTTTACGAGGATTCACTTGACCGGCAATATTTAGTTAGCTCCTCTGCTTTGCTCCCTCCAGGGGTTCGATTTCGACTGCTACTTCGGCATTTGGACGTTCCGCCAGCGCCGGCCTTTACCCGAGGGGAAACGCGTTTTCCTCCATGGTCGCGCGCTGAGGCCCACATCCAACTTGGGCTGACGTCGATGCCGAAAAATGCGACCCCTGCTTCTGTTCTTAGATCAGCCTTTTTAGAACTACAGGCGCAGTTCGGGGACTGTCATTTTATATATACTGATGGGTCTAAGACTGATGTTGGAGTAGGATGTGCCTTTGTTTTTGGTGTACAGAGTTTTACTTTTCGTTTACCTCGACAATGTTCAATTTTTACCGCCGAACTTTTTAGCATTTATCAATCTGTTTTATTCATTCAGCGGCACGACTTACGGCACTGTTTTATTTGTACGGACTCTCTGAGTGCCCTTCAGGCTATTCATGCGCTGTACAATTACCACCCACTCGTACAGCGCATACATGACCTGCTCCACACGCTCGGTGTCTCTGGCATCAGCATCTCCTTCATGTGGATTCCAGGTCATGTGGGCATCTCAGGTAACGAGTCTGCCGACGCCGCTGCGAAATCGGCGATTTTATTACCCAGATTTTTTACTTCTGTTGTTCCCTCGTCAGATTCGTATGTTATTTTACGTCGCCGCATCCTCTCGCGCTGGCGCGATGAGTGGACGGCCCTCCGGGGGAACAAGTTGCGGGAGGTTAAGCCTTTCCCGTTGATCTGGGGTACCTCTTCTCGTTCTTGTCGTCGGGAAGAGGTAATTTTAGCTCGCCTACGGATTGGACATTGTGTTTTTAGTCATAGGTATTTGCTCAGTGGTGACCCCGCACCCGTCTGTGGGCAGTGTGACGTGCCCTTAACGGTGCGTCACATTTTAACAGAGTGTCAGGTTTTAGCTGCATTGCGTGCTCAAGTGGGCCTGCCTGTTGGCCTAGCCAACGTTTTGGCAGACGACACGCGTGCTGTAGAATGTGTTTTACGTTTTATTCACGACAGTGCTTTTAATCTGCGCATTTAATGCGTTGGGCGTCTGTTAGCTTGGTACTTTTATTCTGTCTGTTTTTTATGGGAACTCTTATCCCCAGCGGACATATGGCGCTCATGTCCCTCGCATTCTACAGTTCCTGACACGTTTTAATCCTTTACTGCCTATGCTTTTAGTGTGTTGGTTTTCAGATATTTGTCCTGTTCTTTTTATTGTTATTGTTATTATTGTTGTTATTGTTGTTATTGTTATTATTGTTGTTATTGTTATATTTGTTATTGTTATATTGTTAGTTTTAGCCTTTTGAACATCGCGGGTTTGTGTCCCGTTTTTAACTATGCGGTTCTTTTACCTGTTTTATATTTTGACCTTATCTTTTATACACTGTAAGGGCGCTGATGACCATAGCAGTTTAGCGCCCTTAAACCGCATATCATCATCATCACAACACCTCCCTGACATGCACCTGTTTAAATTGTTTTTTCTTTCTTGCCCTCGAAATTTCAGAAAGCGCGCAACGTGTAATCAAAATGAGTGAAGAACATGTTTCTTTCAAAATCTTACCTGGAATCTTGTTTAGTGTTGGATTGTTATCTGCTGACAGTAATAAAAACAGTTGTTGCTGCCACTGATACAGCTTAATTTTTTTTCGTTTCCTGTTGCCTTCATGTCGGTCTTTTCACTACAATTTTCATATTACTTAGTTTCTTTGTTATTTGTTTGGAATTCATTTTTTTGCCACAAAGCTCCTCAATTTTCATAATTGCTTGCCCAATCGCTTCCTCCTTTTCTTGCTTTATTTTTAGAACTTGCAATTTATTTAACAACACCGTTTGTCCTTAATTACATTCACAAACACATCATTAAACTCGTTGTCCACTTCTATATCAGAACCATCTGAGGACATCTTACCAAATTTAACAAAAGAACTCGATTAAGCGACAAGGAAGCACACTAAAATGCACAGCATAGTTTGAAAGGAACGTGAAGTTCGTTTGCTGGCATGACGCAATTGGATTTGAGGATGCGCACTAAGGCAATGATCACTTGGAGTGGCCAGGTAGTGGCAAGCAATCCCTACGCATAGCTAGCAAATGCATTTAAGCAAAAGTATGCGCTTTATGCATACAATTTAGAGCAATTGCTTTAGCTTCCATCATTTGCTAGAGTGAAAGCAAAAGCAATTGCTAGGTTTTATGCATACCTACCAATATGATGCTCATCAGAGATCATATATTTGTGGAATCTGTATCTACACAGTCTGATATCCAATCAGTGGTTGTAATGATTAAACTGCCGTCCATTCGATTTACGATCTGCACTTACCTGCCTCAATCCGATGACCTCTCGCTCATGGATTTAGAAGAGCTAGTCTCTGAGTTACCAACGCTATTCAGCTTTATCTCTGGGCTTTGCCATGAAATTTTCTGTTTTTATCTCTGGCCTTTGCCATGATCCGTTTTACAAGGGAGCTAATGACCTAGCAGTTAAGCGCCTTTAAACAAATCAACACCCAAACGAGTCTTGTGGTCCTCCATACTTAGTGATGTAAAGCCGGTGGTCCCGTGTCTTAGATTTACGGCATGTAAAAGAACCTCACGCCTGATAAAGAGTCCTGAGCAAAATTACCTGTCTTTCACGCCCAATATGCAATGGGAATCTAAGGACTACAGCAATTAAGGAGCGTCCATAAATAAAACACGATTTAATTTTGGTACTTAATAATTACTAGAACAAAGGAAGGAAGGAAGCTTACGTCCGTGAGATCGTTTACAATTCAGAAGGGTCTCAATAAAATTGTTGATCTAGGAAATCGATAGATCCATTTTTTTAGTTAGAACCGTCCGAAACCTGCGCACCATCCGTCATAATTTACTCAATGTCTTGCACAGCAGTGCAGTAAACTTATCTCAACTGCTGTACTCATCTGTGCAGGCTTATAACACGTATAAAATTAGTCTTCAGCATTTCCGCCTTTTTTGACTAGCATCAATGCATGAACTCCACTTCGAAATGTCTTTTTTTTCATTGTGCGTTATCCTGATAATGATAAACGCTTAATATTGTTATCCCCACTGTCTGCTTTTATAGATACTGCCTCTTGAATTGCAGGTGTTAGTCATTGCAGAATACGATTCTCTAAATGCTGATCATACAAGAAGAGAATCTAGTAGGAAGCCCTTTTCTATCGTTGGTGTTTTCAATGCAGTGACAACATTTCCACAGTCCTTGTGCATTAGTTTTCTGCACCAAGTTAGATAAGTATGAAAACTACAATAACAAAACGCTTTGAGCTCCATTGTCAGCAAAGCTACAGCTGTTGTTACGTTTTGATTCTGTGCGAGAACTTATTCCTAAAGAAGTATAAAGTTACGCTAAGAAGGTTAACACTTTTTATTGTCACTATTTTTGTGATTTTACCACAAAATACTGCCTTTCTTCCAGAAGGCTTTACTCTACCACCCATATTGGCAGTAAAGCTTCAAACTTTCTTGAAAAATTATAGGGCTGCAAAATATTGTGATAACTAAAACTCTGCAAATATTTCACCTGCGCTGCAAATAGAAACAATCCATCATTTAGTGAGAGCCTTCTGCAATATCCGTGCAGCCACATCTGCAGCAGCAGTGTCAACTACAAGTATGTAAGTTACCTCGTACCAATGCCGCTAGAAATCATAAGGTTATAGCAAATATAATACTCATGGTGATGCTGGTATTTAAAAGGGGCGGGGCGTGGGCTTCACGGAGGTGACGCCACATTTAAGTCGCTGTTTTAAGGGCTTAAATTTTAAGAATATGTTGTAATATATCATTATGTTCTTAAAATGTAAATTTTATAAGAGACAACTAAAAGTCTATTCTTTAGCCATTTACACGTTTCACTACCATTGATGAAATTTCTGTTGCTTCATCTACACTGTTTCCAATGTTCTTTGTGCTAGTGATTTGCATACCTGCATCAACATGCTTTTTCGATTATTTATACACGCTAATAACAGCTTCCCTCGTTTGAGAGAGCAGCACATTCTTTTAATATACTATCCATTATTAGTCAAGGGCAAAAAGAAGAAATACTCGCCACAGAATAACACACACAGACACATGCACACTATATCAGAACAGAATGTACACCAAAGTAAATAGTTTAGTATGTTAAAATGTATGGAACGTGTATAACTAGTGTACGTATATCGCGCAGGGAAGCGATCCTTAAACATTTCACAGCTTAGATAACGCACTTGCACCACTTCTGCGTTCACTTGCATAACTGACGTTCATTCGGTCTCATCAAATGTCTTCATGCATCCAGTGCGTGGGTGTACATTAATTTAGCAAAACAACTCGTTAAATGTTTACGGGAATATCTGCTGCCGATGAACAAGCCAACTGGATTCAGACACGAGTTCAGCGTTGTCAACAGGTGCAGAATAAAAGTGATGCAAATGGTCCTTTTCAAGAATAGCGTATGTATAGGTGTTTCAAAGTTATCCCCCAGGGGCTCACCTTTTGTGAGTATGGGTTAGGCGTACCCGGGGTGCCCGAGCCACTCATCGCCATATTCACCCCCCAGGGGCTCACCTCGTGTGAGTACGGGTTAGGCGCGCCCGGGGTCCCGAGCCACTCGCCAACATTTCACCCCATCCATTCTCATCTACTGTGCCACGTAAATTTTTTATTCATTTGTTCACGATCCTCTTCCTCTTCTAGGCTTATTCTGATTTCTAGTTTTACGTTTTAGTCTTATTAACTCCTGTCTCACCAACAGGGATCTTTTCTGTCTCCGTGGTTCTTTCCCACGGTTCCCGCGCGGCTTCCGACATGTGTGCTCTACGGAGGTCTCAGACGCGAAGGTCGGGCGGACCCCTCGCACTGCCCCTGTGTGTAACCTTAGTTGCGGAGCCCGTCCACGCCGTCATGTACACCCACGTAGCTCTCTGGGGGCCCGGCTTGTGTTAATTCTCCAACGACCGTGTGTCGGATTAGTATCACGGGCCGGACGTGTTACCGCTGACGGAGCCTCGGTGTAATCAACCACAAGTCCCCTGAATCCGTGTCTGTGTCTTGCTCGCAGCGCGGCCTAGAGTGGGGAGCCATGGGCGGTTATACCCATGGTAGGGGCTTAAAGCCGGGGTGTGTGTGGTGAACGGCTTACACATATGGACTAGCAGTGGAGTTTGGGGGGTAGCCCTTCTGAAGTACGCCTTGAGATCGGTCTTGGGAGGGTTCCCACGACGGCGCAGACCGTGGAGATATGGTGTCTTTTTTCTTTAACCCCCGGATGGCAGGCTGACGCCGACGGTTCCGGATGGGGGTCTATTCATCATGTATCCGCGCAAAACCCCTTTCACTGACATATTTTTAGTTATGACTTTAGCAAGTGATGGAAAAACGTTCAAGGACCTTAGCCCTTTTTACATAAAGCGTGAGGTGGATCGGATCTGTGGCCAGGTGAAAAACGCAACGCGACTACGAGACGGTACGTTATTGATCGAAACCGCCAACGCCGAGCAGTCCCAGAAACTGTTGAAAACGAGTTTGCTGGGCTCCTATCCTGTCCGGGTAGTCCCACATAAGTCCTTAAACTCTGTTCGGGGGGTTGTCACCACCTCCAGTCTCGATGATCTCTCCAACGATGACATAGTGTCTTGTCTCTCCGATCAACGTGTCTGTCAGGCGTACCGGCTTTCTCGCAAACAGGACGGTAAGGAATACCCTCTACGTACTGTGTTTCTAACTTTCAAAGGTACTGTATTGCCGGAGTTCATTTTTTGTGGCTACGAACGTGCCTCCGTGCGCCCTTATATTCCGAACCCCATGCGCTGTTTTCGGTGCCAAAGCTTCGGCCATACTATCCGCTCGTGTGCCCATCCAGCTCTCTGTGAGCGATGTGGCCTACCTGCCCATGACGGCGCAGCATGTGTTCGTGACCCTCGTTGTGTTAACTGTGGAGGATGTCATCTGTCTAGCTCACGACAGTGTTCTCGTTTTTTGGACGAAAAGTGTATACAGGAGTTGCGCGTTAAGGAACGCCTCACCTTTCCTGAAGCACGGCGGCGCTTTGCGCAACTTCAACCTGCAAACACCTCTGGTTATTCATCCACCGTCCGCCGCACTCCTGTTGCCACTGTTTGCTCGCCTCTCACGTCCGTTGCCCATGCTTCGACACAAACCGAGCCTCCTGCGAATACTTCTCCATCGTCTCGAGTTGACAGTGCTGTACAGTCTTCATCTTCAGCCGTGTCGCCGCCAGCCTGCAAGCCGTCTACCAATGCTCACCCTTCAGCGACTTCTACTGAGGGTGTTCGTTCTCGGCCTCACTATAGACCGAGTAGTCGCACTTCCTCTGCGAAGTCCAGGTCCCGTTCCACGAGCCGCAGAGGCTCTTCTGGTTCCCGGGCATCGGAGGGTTCGCCAGAGGATGCGGCTTTTACTGTCGTTGGTCCGAAATCTGTTAAGATGCGGAAGAAACTCAAGCGGTCATCTTAGCCTTTTTTGAATGGAGATACTCCACTGGAACGTTAATGGGTTTCGGGCACGCCTTCCGGACTTACAATGTTTAATTTCCCAACGTTCTCCCTCAATCGTTTGTTTACAGGAAACCCATCTGCAGCCTCCTCACGCTTTGCATCTTCGGAGCTTTTCCTGCTTTAGACATGACTCTGTAGTTGGACAGCGTGCCAGCGGTGGGGTTGCTATTTTGGTGGCGCATACTATTTGTGCTACCAACATACCGCTTCGCACACCATTGTCGGCTGTGGCTGTGAGGGTCCGATCGGAGGGCGTCTGTTTCTCTGTCTGCAATGTGTATCTGCCGCCGCTCAGTGTAGTTCAAGCGCACGAACTACGGGCTCTTTTGTCACAGCTAACCCCACCGCTACTTTTCGTTGGTGATTTCAACGCCAAGCATTCTCTCTGGGGTTCCGATATTGATGACGCTCGTGGCTGCCTTATTGCAGACGTTTGTGACATGTCCGGCTTATTTCTTTTAAATACTGGTGTCCCTACCTTCTTATCCTCTGCCTATGGCACCCACTCAGTCTTAGATCTTTCTTTCTGCAGCTCGGCATTACTTCCCCTCATTGATTGGTCGGTGCTTTCTGACCTTTATGGCAGTGATCATTACCCCATTGCCATTCGTTTATCCGGCCACTATCCTCTACCTTCACGACATCCTCCCTGGATTATTTCTAAGGCTGATTGGGAGAGGTTTCGTTCCCTGATTCATCTCACCGCTACTGCTTATGCCACTATAGATGACATGGTGGAGTATTTTACTTGTTCTCTTTTACTCGCAGCGAATTCCAGCATTCCTCGTGGTTCTTGCGCCCCACGTCGCGTTCCTGTCCCTTGGTGGACCACAGAATGCCGTTTGGCCCTTAAGGCACGCAGACGTGCCCTGCGTGTCTTTCATTTACATCCTACTGAGGGGAATTTCGTTGCTTTTAAACGTTCTCGGGCTCGGGCACGTTTTGTACTTCGAAATGCCAAACGAAAGTCTTGGGAGACCTATGTCTCTTCTCTTTCCCATCGCAGTTCTGCACAACAGGTGTGGTCTGCAGTTCGGCGTATGTATGGCCGGTGTCGCAGGGTGCTCATTCCCGGTCTTGCCGTACACGGCTCCACTCTTACCAGCGAACCCGCTATAGCCGAAGCTCTTGCCAGCTCATTTGCTACTTTTAGTCAGACGGCTAGCTATGACAGCTCGTTTTTACCCATTAAGACATCTGCGGAGCGGTTGGTCCTTGATTTTAACAGCGATTGTAGTGAGTCCTACAACGCACCTTTTACCGTTGCCGAGCTGGTGCATTCTCTGTCTCTCGCCAGGGATTCTTCCCCTGGTCCTGATGACATCCACCGACAAATGCTACTTCATCTTCCGCCTGAGGCGATTTCATTCTTACTTGCGATCTTCAACCGCATGTGGCGTAGACAGGAGTTTCCGTGCTCGTGGCGGACGGGTATTGTCATTCCTATCCCGCGACCCGGTGACGATCTGTCCCTTCCGTCTAGCTACCGGCCTATTTGTCTGACCAGTGTTGTGTGTAAGACCTTTGAAAGAATGATTAACGTTCGGTTGACGTGGTGGCTAGAGCGCAATAATTTCCTCTGCAATGTGGAGTGTGGCTTTCGTCGCCATCGCTCTAGTGAGGACAACCTGGCTCGGCTGGAAGCTTATGTGCAAGACGCTTTTCTCCTGAAGCAGCATGTCGTGGGTGTCTTCTTTGACCTGCAGAAGGCGTATGACACTGCTTGGCGCTACGGTATTCTTCGTACGCTCCATGGTTATGGTTTGCGCGGCCATTTAGCTGCCTTTCTTTCGAACTTTTTACAGCTTCGATGTTTTCGTGTCCGCATTGGAAACACGCTATCTCAGGAGCGTATCCAGGAGAACGGTGTACCACAGGGGTCGATTCTTAGCGTCACTCTCTTTGCGGTATCCATTAACGGCATCTCTAGCGTTGTTCGTAGCGATCTTCCGATGTCTCTGTATGTTGACGACTTTGCTATATATTATCGTTCTTATAGTGTGGATCACATCGAGCGTCAACTACAGCTGGCCATAACATCTCTTGCAACCTGGGCGCTACGCAACGGCTTTCGTTTCTCCGCTTCGAAAACGAAGTGCCTTCACTTTTATCGCCTTCGTGGTATACATCCCCCTCCTGACCTTCACTTGCTCGGCACACCCTTGCCCTTTGTACCGCACCTCAAGTTCCTGGGTCTTTATCTCGACCGCAAACTTACCTGGGAGTGCCATATTCGCCATCTTCGTGCTTCGTGCGATCGCTCTCTTCGGGTACTGAGGCTTTTATCTGGAGCTTCTTGGGGCGGTGATCGCACCGTGATGTTGCGACTCTACCGCTCCTTGGTTCGGTCTAAATTGGATTATGGCAGTTTTATCTACGGCGCCGCGTCCGCTTCTAAACTCCGCCTCTTGGACACTGTCCATCATACTGGTATCCGTGTTGCAACTGGGGCTTTCCGCACTAGTCGTGTGGACTGTTTATACGCTGATTCTGGCGAACCCCCGTTGTCTATTCGGCGCTCGTTTTTACTCTGTTCTTATATTGCAAGGTTGGCGGCTCACCCAGGTCACCCTTGTTTTAACTCTGTTTTACACCCGGCTCTCGCTGTCCGTTATGTGCGGAATAGTAGCTCTTCCCGCCCCAGCGGTATTCGGTTTCGCGACCTTCTTGTTGCACGTGACCTCCGACTGCCTGCTGTAACGCGGTTCTCCTTTGGACGTTGTCCACCGTGGCAACTCCAGCGCGCCCGGTTTGACCTAGCCCTATCGGACAACGCTCGCCGCTCCACCCCACCGTTGGTGTTCTGTCGACTTTTTAACGAGCTTTTGGGGAGTTACCGGAACTACACTCCGGTTTTTACTGATGGTTCCCAGGTGGGTGGTGCTACAGGTTGCGCTTTCGTCGTTAACGCCACGGCTCACTCGTATCGCCTCTTGGACGTCAGTTCCGTTTTTACCGCCGAGCTCTTTGCCATCTTTTATTTCTTGCTTTTTATCTCCACTTTATCTCCAGGATTTTATCTTATCTGCTCCGACTCTTTAAGCGCCCTTCAAGCCTTACAACAGTTTCTCGGCTCCTCCACCTTAGTCGTAAAAATTCAGAACATCGTCTCCCAGCTGCTTTACCGAGGATATCATCTCGTTTTTACATGGACCCCCGGCCATGTGGGCATTGCCGGCAATGAGGAAGCGGATGCGGCTGCAAAGTCCGCCTGCGATTTGTCGGAGTTTTCTACAGCGACTGTGCCTTACCGGGATGTTCAGCGTTACTTCAGGCGTCATATGTTCCTGACCTGGCAGGAGTCATGGGTGGCGTTGAGTGGCACACAACTGCGAACTATTAGGGACACCGTCCACCCCTGGCCCACTTCTTGCAGAGAATCCCGGCGATCAGAAGTTGTTCTGACTCGTCTACGCCTGGGTCATACTCGCGCCACTCATGGATATCTTTTGCGCGGAGATCCGGCCCCAATTTGTCCGACTTGCAACGTTCGCCTGTCCGTCCTACATGTTTTACTCGAATGTCCGCGATTCGCCCGTGAGCGCCTCTCCTATGGTCTAGGCCATACCCTGCGTGTTGTTTTAGGCGACGACCCAGTGGCTGTCGATCAGGCACTTCGGTTTGTTTTAACTATTGGCTTTTATGCGCAGGTGTAAATTGCTTTTATCTCTTTTATATTTTATAGTGTTTTAGATTCCATTATGCCTTTTAGGCTTTAGCGGTTTTAAGTTTTGACCTCGGGCCCTAATGACCTAGTTGTCGACGGGCCCTTAAACCCCACTCACTCACTCGCCATATTCATCCTTTCATCCCCATCCGGTCAGGGTGGGTTCGTTCTCGTGACCGGGAGACACAAGGTAGGCTCTCGTGCGTTCTTTACATTTCGTTTCATGTCGCCCCTCGCCATCGTTTCTTTCTTCCCTTGTCTATTTCCGACCATTCGCACATCTCTTTTTCTTCATCACCGGCCTACCTTGCGTGCGAAAGGACACACAGTTTTATTTATTCGACATTTTTATTTTAATCCTCCTTAGACACAGCCTGTCGGATACCCGCGCAGTGATTGCGCATCTGGGTGAGTGGGTAATGGCGTCATCCGCACCACCCGGGGTCGTCATGTAGGGTTTGTGTTCGTATCCGCTGTTCAACTGCAGTCCTGCGGGGGGCCATTGCATGAGCTTACGGCGATTGGGTCCCTCTGTCTATGTTCTGGGAGGTTTGACCCTGGAGTGAGTCGGGTATAGACAGGCCACTCACACAAGCCGGGGTAACGCCCGGGAAGTCAGGGCCCGAGGTCAGAGACAGTTGCAATAGTGAAGGATTTCTTTCGCTATGGAGCACCCTTTCTCCATTATAAACAAAGAGTGCCGAAAAGTTATTGTAACAGAAGTAGCACCGCCGACATCTGGTTGTTACTTGGTCATTTCACGAACAGAAGCCGGACAAAGTTTCGAGGTGAACCCTTTCATTATTCAGAAGGCCATTAATGCTATTGCTGGTGCGGTTCAGTCCTGCACGCGTCTACGGAATGGTTCCTTATTAGCACAAACGAAGTCCGATCAGCAAAGTAAGACCTTGTTGCGTGCTGCGCTTCTCCACGGTTATCCCATCCGTGTTGAGAAGCACCGCACCTTGAATTCCTGACGAGGCGTCGTTACTACCCATAGCCTCGATGGTATATCGTACGAGGACCTAGTCGAAAATCTATCGGATCAAAAGGTGATAACAGTGCATCGAGTGCAGGCCAAACGCGACGGAGTATTGTTACCCACTCGTGCCCTTTTTCTAACATTTGATGGCGTCGATCTGCCCACGAGCATTACAGCCGCGTACGAACGCATTGCTATAAGGCCCTATATTCCTAGACCTCAGCGTTGTTTCAAATGCCAACGTTTTGGGCATACGCAAGTCACATATAGGAGAGCCGTTAACATCTGTGCGACATGTAGCCAGCCCTCACACGAAGGTACCTGTTCTACAACCCCCGTCTGCGTTAATTGCAAAGGGTCTCATTCTACTTCGTTTGCCGACTGTCCGCGGTATTTGGACGAGGTGATCCAGAAGATCCGGGTAAAGGAGAAACTCTCCTTCGCCTAAGCCCGGAGGCGTTACCATGCGCGCCAACCTTCGCTCCTGCGATCAGGAACATTCAGTTCTGTTGTTGCCTCACCAATAACCAGCAGGATGCAGAGACTCAAACTTGGACCATGACTGCACTGACCGCCACTACCATCCGACCGTCCATTCCAGCCACTGTTATAAAGCCATTTAAAGCTGGTCTAAAGGATATGAAGTCACAAGGCACCAAGAAGAAATCGAAGCAGTAATTCCGTAAAGAGGATTTTCTAAAAGACCCTCCGCGTGCGTGCGATAAGAAAGGTTCACCTTCTCCTCGAAGGTCACAGTCCCAGGATGCTCCTGGGAAAGGCCGCGCACAGCGGCCCCCTTCACCCGTTGTCACCCAGAACCGATTCTCGGCGCTTGAATGGGTTTCTGGCACTGAGCGCGTGGGCCCTACCTTCGAGGAGCCAATGGAGTGTGATCAACTCCATACAAAAAGCCCGAGCTCCAAGGTTAAGCACAACGTTATTTTGAGCCGCCCTTCTAAGTAAGAAGTTTATCCCTTTTACTCATGGCTAACCTGACCCGGAATTTCGTGGTGTACGATCGCATAGGGCGGAACTGCAACTTTTATTTCGTTCCCATTCACCTATGGCCGTGTGCAGGAGACCAAGCTTCGCCCTCACGACCCTTTTGATCTTCGAGAGTATACTCCGGTTCGCTACGATCTTGAACCGGAGGAGGGTATTCCAGCTCATGAAGGTGTCATGTTATTAATGCGTAATGACGTTCATTTTCACTCTCACTATTACGTCCGACTTGCAAGCTGTTGCCGTTCAACTACAGTTACCTGGCTTTTTCTTTTCTGTTTGCTCTGTGTATTCACCTCCATCGTCTCCCCTCGTTCCCGCGGACATTCGAGCTCTTCTGTCCGCTCTCCCAACACCGTTCCTTCTGTTGGGAGATTTTAATGCGCATCACCAACTGTGGGGTTCGCCAAGGGCTTGTGCGAGGGGAACTCTTCTTTCCGACATTATTTCCCAGTTCAATCTCTCCATCCTTATTGGTGGACCACTTTTATTTCTGATTCTTCTGGTACATTCTCACACCTAGACCTTGCCGTTTGCTCACTGCAGCTTGCTAGTCTTCTGCAGTGGAACGTCGTCGCTGTCACCTACTCTAACGTCCATTACCCCTGCATTGTTTCTCTTCTGTCTCCCCCTCAGGGGCTCACCTTATGTGAGTACGGGTTTTTGGCGCACCCGGGGGTTCCCGAGCCAATCATCGCCACATTCATCCTCTCACCCCCATCCGGTCGAGGTGGGTTCTTCTCGTGACCGGTGGACCCAAGGTAGGCTCTCGTGCGTTCTTTGCATTCCATCCATACCGCACC
Organism: Deroplatys truncata; assembly: GCA_030765065.1. Lineage (NCBI taxonomy): Eukaryota > Metazoa > Arthropoda > Insecta > Mantodea > Mantidae > Deroplatys > Deroplatys truncata. The sequence goes on along the minus strand of CM060987.1, from coordinate 171,673,525 downwards.
TCACCATCGTTTCTTTCTTCCCTTATCACTTTCCGGCCATTTCGCACCACGACATTCGCATATCTCTCTTTTTCTTCCCCGCCGGCCTACCTTGCGTGCGATACGCCCACACAGTTTTAGTTCCTTTTATCCTTTTATTTAAATCCTCCGTGGACACAGCCTGACGGATACTCGCGCACCGCGTGCGCAGCTGGGTGAGTGGGTAATGGCGTCATCCCCACCACCCGGGGTCGTCATGTAGGGTTGTTGTTCGTATCCGCTGTTCAACTGCAGTCCCGCGGGGGGGCCATTGCATGAGCTGCTGGCTTCCGACGGCGATTGGGTCCCTCTGTCTATGTTCTGGGAGGTGTGACCCTGGGGTGAGCTAGGTATAGATAGGCCACTCACCCAAGCCGGGGTAACGCCCGGGAAGTCAGAGCCCGAGGTCGGAGACGGTTGCAATGGTGGAGGATTTTTTTTCGCTATGGAGCACCCTTTCTCCATTGTTAACAACAAGCGCCGCAAAGTTTTAGTAACAGAAGTAGCACCGCCAACAGCTAGTTGTTACTTAGTGATTACCCGTACAGAGGAGGGACAATTGTTCGAGAAGGTGAACCCTTTTATTATCCAGAAGGGCATTGACTCAATTGCTGGTCCGGTTCTTTCCTGCACTCGGCTTCGTAATGGTTCGTTGCTAGTTCAAAGCAAATCCGAGGCACAAAGTCCTTGTTGAGCGCCACGCTTCTCCACGGTTATCCTATCCGTGTTGAGAAGCACCGCACCTTGAATTCTTGTAGAGGCGTTGTCACCACGCATAGCCTCGATGGTATCTCTGACGAAGACCTGGTGGAATATCTTGCAGACCAGAGGGTGACAGCGGTTCATCGAGTGCAGGCCAAACGCGACGGCGTGTTGGTACCCACTCGTACCCTGTTTATTACATTTGATGGCGTCGATCTGCCCACGAGCATTTCCGCAGGGTACGAACGTATTTCTGTGAGGCCTTATATTCCTAGACCTCTGCGTTGTTTTAAATGCCAACGTTTTGGGCATACGCAAGTCTCATGTAAGAGTGCCGTTAACATCTGTGCAACCTGTAGCCAGCCCTCACACGAAGGTACCTGTTCAACAGCCCCCGTCTGCGTTAATTGTAAAGGGCCTCATTCTGCTTCGTTTGCCGACTGTCCGCGGTACTTGGACGAGAAGGCGATCCAGCAGATCCGGGTAAAGGAAAAACTCTCCTTCGCTGAAGCCCGGAGGCGTTACCATGCGCGCCAACCTTCACTCCTGCGATCTGGCACATTTAGTTCTGTTGTTGCCTCGCCAGTACCACGAGTAGATGCCGAAACTCAGACCTGGACCTTGACTGGATTAACCGCCACTACCATCCGGCCGTCTATTAAGGCTACAGTTACCAAGCCGTATAAACCTGGTCCCAAGTCAATGAAGTCGCAAGCCGTTGAAAAGAAGCCCAAGCAGAAACTTCGTAGGGAAGATTTTTTGAAAGACCCTCCGCGTGCGCGCGGTAACAAAAGTTCACCTTCTCCTCCTCGGAGGTCGCTGTCCCAGGCTGGGCCTGGGACAAGCCGCGCTCAGCGGCACCCTTCACCCATCGCCACCCAGAACCGATTCACGGCGCTGGAATCGGTTTCTGGCACTGAGCGCGTGGGCCCTCCCTCCGAGGAAGCTATGGAGTCTGACCAACTCCATACAAAAAGCCCGAGCCCAAAGGTTAAACAAAAGGTAATTTTAAGCCGCCCTTCTAAATAGAAAGTTTATCCCCTTATTCTTAATGGCTATCCTGACCTGGAATGTACGTGGTGTACGACCGCATAGGGCGGAACTGCAACTTTTATTGCGTTCCCATTCGCCTATGGTCGTATGTTTGCAGGAGACTAAGCTTCGCCCTCACGATCCTTTTGATCTCCGAGGATATACTCCGGTTCGCTACGACCTTGAACCGGAGGAGGGTACTCCTGCTCATGGAGGTGTCATGTTCTTAGTGCGTAACGACGTTCATTTTACTCCTGTCACACTTACATCCGACTTGCAAGCTGTTGCCGTTCGCCTTCACTTACCCGGCTTTTTGTTTTCTGTTTGCTCTGTATATTCACCTCCATCGTCTCCCCTCGCTCCCGCGGACATTCGAGCTCTCCTGTCCGCTCTCCCAACACCATTTCTTCTGTTGGGAGATTTTAATGCCCATCACCCACTATGGGGTTCGCCAAGGGCTTGTGCGAGGGGAACTCTTCTTTCCGACATTTTTTATCAGTTCAATCTTTCCATCCTCAATACAGGTGCACCTACTTTTATTTCTGATTCTTCTGGTACTTTCTCTCACCTGGACCTTGCCCTTTGCTCAATCCAGCTTGCACGTCGCCTTCAGTGGAACGTCGTCGCTGACACCTACTCCAGCGACCATTTCCCCTGCATCGTTTCTCTTCTGTCGCACCACGTACAGCATTCCAGAGTACCTACCTGGATATTCGCAAAAGCCGACTGGAGCTTGTATTCCAGCCTCGTGCATTTTGACGACCAGCCCTTCTTCGACATTAATCAACTAGTGCAGCACCTTACGTCTATTATTTTCTCAGCCGCGGAACGCGCAATACCCCGTTCATCCTCCCAACCTCGGCGGCCACCTGTTCCGTGGTGGAACGAGGATTGTCGGGACGCCGTTCGTGCCCGTAGGACTGCACTTAGGGTGTTTCGGCGCCACCCTACACTTGATACTTTGGTGACTTTTAAACAATCGCGCGCCAGGGCTCGTCGCATTATTCAGGATAGCAAGAAGGCATCTTGGGCTCGTTTTGTCGAGTCTTTTAATCGTTTTACGCCTTCATCCGTTGTTTGGGATAAACTTCGTCGCTTCTCAGGTAAAGTGTCACATTGTACTGTTTCTGGCCTTCAGGTTTCTAATGCCACCATTGTGGATCCGGCTGCCATCGTTAACACTCTGGGTTCTGCCTTTGAGGCGGTTTCCAGTTCAGACCATTATTCCGCCGGCTTTCGCTCTATTAAAGACCGGCAGGATTCCGCATCATATACTTTTCGGTCTGTTAATGATGAATGCTATAACGAACTATTCACAATGAGGGAGCTGGAGCACGCTCTTCATTGCTCTCGGCACTCCGCTCCCGGGCCGGACGGCATTCATGTCCTGATGTTAAAGAACCTTTCAGCCGACAGTAAACTATTTCTCTTACAGGTCTATAACCGTATTTGGCAAGACGGCATTTTTCCTTCCGTTTGGCGCGAAGCCACCTAAGTCCCTATACTTAAGCCTGGGAAGGATCGCCAACTACCTTCCAGCTACCGCCCTATCTCCTTCACAAGTTGCATTTTTAAGGTGATGGAGCGCATGATCAACGGGCGGTTGACATGGTGGCTTGAGTCTCAGAAACTTCTAGCGAACGCTCAGTGCGGGTTTCGTCGCTATCGCTCTACCGTCGACCATCTGGTGTCCTTGTCGACGCATATTATGAATGGATTTCTGAGGAAGTGTCAAACCGTGGCTGTATTTTTTGACCTGGAGAAAGCTTATGACACTTGTTGGAGGGGCGGCATTTTACGTACACTTCACGATTGGAATATCCGCGGTCGTCTTCCCATATTTCTTCGGGAGTTTATGACGGACCGCGTCTTTCGTGTACGTGTGGGCTCGGTTTTATCTCGTCGTTTTATTCAAGAGAACGGAGTATCGCAGGGCTCTGTACTCAGTGTCACACTTTTTGCGATTGCTATCAACCCCATTGTTGATTGTATTCCACCTGGCATTTCATCGTCCCTTTTTGTTGACGATTTCGCTATTTATTGCAGTTCACGGCGGACCTGTCTACTCGAACGCCGTCTCCAGAGCTGTATCGACCGTCTCTACGCCTGGAGTAACGCCAACGGCTTTAATTTCTCCGCCGAGAAATCCGTCTGCATCAACTTCTGGCGCCGGAAGTATTTCCCTCCGCCCTCTCTCCATCTTGGGCCAGGGATACTTCCGTTTGCAGACGAGGCGAAATTTTTGGGGTTGATTTTTGATAGGAAGTTTTGTTGGACCTCGCACGTTTCCTTTTTAAAAGCAAAGTGTGAACGTTCTATTAATCTTTTACGTGTTTTAAGTGGCACATCCTGGGGAGCTGATCGGACCGTCCTTCTTCGCCTTTATGGCTCTTTGGTCCGATCCAAACTTGATTACGGGTGTATCGTTTATTCGTCGGCACGTCCATCTGTGTTACGTCGTTTGAATCCCATTCATCATCGTGGTCTTAGAGTCGCTACAGGGGCCTTTCCAACTAGCCCCGTGCCCAGTCTTTATACTGAAGCTGCAGATCCTCCGCTGTCCTTCAGGCGTGAGATGCTCTTGTGCAGCTATGCCTGTCGACTCTCAAGCTTGCCTGACCACCCGTCTTTCGCGGCATTTTTCGAGGATTCACTTGACCGGCAATATTTAGTTAGCTCCTCTGCATTGCTCCCTCCAGGGGTTCGATTTCGACTGCTACTTCGGCATTTGGACGTTACGCCAGCGCCGGCCCTTCCAAGGGGGGAAACGTGTTTTCCTCCATGGTCGCGCGCTGAGGCCCTCTGTCACCTGGGGTTATCGTCAATGCCGAAGAATGAGACCCCTTCTTCAGTCTTTAGATCAGCGTTTTTAGAACTTCAGTCGCAATTCGGGGACTTGCATTTTATCTTTACTGATGGATCTAAGACTGATGCAGGAGTAGGATGTGCCTTTTTTTTGTGGTGGAAATAGTTTTACCTTTCGTTTACCAGAGCAATGTTCGATTTTTACCGCCGAACTTTTTAGCATTTATCAGTCTCTTATATATTCAGCGGCACGACTTACGGCACTGTTTTATTTGTTCCGACTCCCTGAGTGCTCTTCAAACTATTAGCTCGCTGTACAGTTACCACCCGCTCGTACAGCGCATTCCTGACCTGCTCCACTCCCTTGATGTCTCTGGCATCAGCGTCTCCTTGTGGATTCCAGGTCATGTGGGCATCTCAGGTAATGAGTCTGCCGATGTCGCTGCCAAGTCGGCGATTTTATCACCCAGACGTTTTACCTCTGTTGTTCCCTCGTCAGATTTGTTTATTGTTTTACGTCGCCGCATCCTCTCGCTTTGGAGCGATGAGTGGACGGCCTTCCGGGGGAACAAGTTGCGGGAGGTTAAGCCTCTCCCGTTAGTCTGGGCTACCTCTTCCCGTGCTTCTCGTCGGGAAGAGGTAATTTTAACACGCCTTCGTATCGGACATTGCATTTTTAGTCATAAGTATTTGCTGAGTGGTGACCCCGCGCCACTCTGTGGGCAGTGTGACGTGCCCTTAACGGTGCGTCACATTTTAACAGAGTGTCAGGTTTTAGCTGCATTGCGTGCTCGTGTGGGTCTGCCTGTTGGCCTAGCCAACGTTTTGGCAGACGACACGCATGCTGTGGAATGTGTTTTACGTTTTATTCATGACAGTGATTTTAATCTGCGCATTTAATGCGTTGGGCGTCTGTTAGCTTCGTACTTTTATCCTGTCGGTTTTTTATGGGAACTCTTATCCCCAGTGGACATATGGCGCTCATGTCCCTCCCATTCTACAGTTCCTGACACGTTTTAATCCTTTACTGCCTATGCTTTTAGTGTGTTGTTTTTCAGATCTTTGTCTTGTTCTTATTATTGTTGTTATTGTTATTGTTTTTATTGTTATTGTTGTTATTGTTATTATTGTTATTGTTTTATTTGTTATTGTTATATTGTTAGTTTTAGCTTTTTGCTCATCGCGGGTTTGGGTCCCGTTTTTAAATATGCGGTTCTTTTACCTGTTTTATATTTTGACCTTATCTTTTATACACTGTAAGGGCGCTGATGACCATAGCAGTTTAGCGCCCTTAAGCCGCATATCATCATCATCATCAGCAGGCATCGGTTTTCTGATTTTTTTAAAAGCATTTAATTTTAGTACTTTGTCGTTCATTGCCTTCTCATTAGAATGCCGCCAAGCGTATAAAATATATCCGAGGCATGTGAGTAGTGATATATGCGGATTAGCCAGTTGGATTAACGATAATCCTGCCACCAGGGGGGATTAAGCGATAGTGTCGCGTTAATCCGCAAAAAGGCGGGAAAAAGTAGTAAAATTGAATATGGCGGACCAAGATGGCGGCAAAGCGCAAGGCGGGAAAGTGCTTGTGACGCGTTAATCCGCCAAAAAGGCGGGAAAAAGTAGTACATTTCAAGATGGCGGACCAAGATGGCGGCAAAGCGCAAGGCGGGAAAGCGCTTGTGACGCGCTAATCCGCCAAAAAGGCGGGAAAAAGAAGTAAATGCCAAGATGGCGGCTGGCGCTAGTGTCGCAGAAACCAAGATGGCGGCAAAGCGCAAGGCGGGAAAGCGCTTGTGACGCGTTAATCCGCCAAAAAGGCGGGAAAAAGAAGTAAATGCCAAAATGGCGGCTTGCGCTAGTGTCGCAGAAACCAAAATGGCGGCAAAGCGCAAGGCGGGAAAGCGCGTTAATCCGCCAAAAAGGCGGGAAAAAGTAGTATATGCCAAAATGGCGGCTGGCGCTAGTGTCGCGTTAATCCGCAAAAGAGTGGGGAAGAAGTAGTAAATGCCAAGATGGCGGGAAAGCGCTTGTGGCGCGTTAATCCGCAAAAAAGGCGGGAAAAAGTAGTAAATACCAAAATGGCGAATGTCGCATAAACAAGATGGCGGAAAAGCGCAATGCGAGATGCGCCAGGGTAGCGTTAATTAGTGAAAGAGGCGGAAAAAGTAGTAAATGGCAAGATGGCGGTGAAGCGCAAAGCGAGTTAAACTGCAAAAAAAGGCGGGAAGAATTAGGAAATGGCAAGATGGCGCTAGTGTTGCAAAAACCAAGATGGTGGCAAAGCGCAACGCGAGAAGAGCGCTAGTGACGGAGAAACCAAGATGGCGGGCAGCGCTGGTGTGACTGGAAGTAGATAGGCGCTGCTGCGCAAGATGGCGAGAGTTACTAGTGGAACGCAGCGTGCCAAGATGGTTGTTGGAAATAGTGCAACAAAGTGACGCTATGGATGGCGCTAGTGTCGCAGCAGCGCAAGATGGCGGATGGTGCTAGTGCAGCGGAATGTCGCAAGATAGCGATAGGCACAAGGGGATTGAAAATAAGCAAGATGGCGATAGTGACGCATGAAGGGAGAGGAATGCGGCAAGAGAGGAAACCAAATGGTGTATGAATTGTGAAAAAGAATTGTGATTGGTTAGCAAAGGAAGCCTGAACGTGATTGGTTGAAAAATAAATATTGGCAAACGAAGATGGGTATAAAAAGGCCAGAATGAAGATAAATGATTGATAAAGATGAAGATGATCACTGTTGCGATAGTGGTGTTGTGGGTGGCAATAGTGAGCGCAGAGGACAGTTGCGTTAGTTTTGGGAGATGTGGATTTGTGTTAAATGAAGGGACGGGTCATTTGGAAAATGCAAGAAAGTGTGAAAAGGACAATGAGTTGTTGCCAAACTGTACGTGTACGTATAGGAAGGGAAGCGGGTGTAGGTTTAATTCTGACTTTTTAAACATGGGAACGCTAAGGAATGTGTACAATTGTTTGAAGCCTGTTAGCAGATGTCAAAGAGGCGGACGATGCGGATATTTATATTACGGAAACTTAAAAATGGGGCAGATAGTGTCCAGAGGGGCATGTGTTAAATGGCAGATGTGGTTGCGTTCCGGGGAAGAAAGGGGAAACGAAAGAGAAATGTGATTTTTATAAGACGCCTGTGAACATGTATGCAAATGACAATAAAACATTAGTAGAAATGGTAGACTGCAGTTTGATAATGGATACGGTGGACTTACCTGATGGGCTAGACTTAGATTGGAAACTAACACCCGAGGAGAGCGAGCTGGTGGTAGCGTAGTGTTGTAAATGAAATGAATACATATTTTACAGATAACTTTCTTTACGTGTTCGGTGAATGCGGGGATGGACACTGGGAGGTAAATTTTGGAGGAGGGAGGAAGGTAGTAGGTAGGGTAAAGCGAAATTCGAGATGGTCAGCTGCAGGAAATTTAAAAATACAATCAGAATGCAATGGAGGAGGTGAAGGAGGCGTGGGTAGGGTTTCGATTAATAGCATTAGAAAGGCAGCATTGGAGAAGTGCAAAAAGAGCATAAATGCACAGAAGCAGAAGGTGAGAAAGGAATGCGAAAATAAACTAGAGGAGAAAGGAAGGGAATTGGAAGAGGAAAAAAAAGGAAGAGAGGAGATGGAAAAAAAGATGAGGAGGGTAGAGGTGCGTCATGTGGAAGAAGCGAAGCAGGGCGAGTTGGTGAAAAAAATAAAGGATAATGTGAATCAATTGAATGAGGAATTTAAAGGACTGAAGGAGCTTGTGATTAGGTTAGGAAAATGGTGCTCAAGTGGAAGTGGAAACGATGACGCAGTGAACTACGAAGATGAACTAGGAGAAATAGATGGAGGAGAAGAAGAAACAGAAGAGGTAGAAAATGAAAATGGAGCAGGCGGTGAACAGGAGGAGGAGGAGGAGGATATGAGTTATGGCACATAGAAGCAATACGTACCTGCAATGACAACGCCGACGACACCAAATCACGAAGACGCACATTCACACACATACACGCGCACACATGATTGAGCAAAACATTCTAGGATGGGAAGGTTATGGGAATAGACCTAACTATCTACATAAATAGGCACTAACTAGCTAACTAGAGAAAGGAAAATAAATGTTTTAAACGAAATGAAACGAGAGTAATGCTAATAAACATATTTATTTAATACTAAACAATAAAAATACAAACTATAAAAATTACATATAAAAAGATACGATATGAACAAACACCAGCAGCAATAAGGGAAGAAATAGAAGAAGAAGAAGACAACAAAATAAGCAAATATATAGATGCAAAGATGAATAAAGGTGTGCTAAGTGGCGTGATGAAAACTGTGAAAAACGCCACGAGTGCAGTGGATGCAAATACATACGGGCTCGTGAAAGCATCCCCAATGATTACAGCACACATTACCTTGAATAGAACAGTGTTGACATTGACACTGATTAGACTTATAAATATGAATGTGAGCGAATGGATTTGGAATATTAAAAAGCGCGCAAGCTCGGCGTGCTTGGCATTCCAAGCAGGCCGGGTTGAATCTGGACATGTTGCAACTCCTACCGGTATGGTTGCAACTGCTAACACTGCAGGCACTCCACTGGCAGATAGCATGGTGAAAAAAACTGTCCAGGTTACGATTACAAAAACGACAAATAGAGCTACGGCATAAATGGCCAAAAATCCCGTATAACGGGTCAAGTTGCTCTTTACAAAATGGGCACTTTTGGGTTAAAGACATGCTAACTATATAAATGCTTATTTGAAAAAACAAAGAAAAAGAAGCTTACCAGAGATCTAAAGACGAGTTGGGAAGATGAAAATCTAGGTCAAGTTAACGCAAATGAAGTGAAAGAAGCTGGCGCTGCTGCTCCATGGCTAGCTGCCTCTGTACCCTTGCAGGGACTGCATAGGGTGTAGGTCTTCGTGGGCGGAAGATGTTACGCATCCGCCTGGGGCGAAGAGGCGCTCTCAAGGAAGACCTTCCCGGAACCACCCAGTCGTCCGCCGTGGTGTTGGGGACGTAGTTGACGGTGGCGTTGTTGTTGGGGGCGGCTAGAAGATCTATGGAGGAGGAGCTGTCCCAATTTTCCCCCTCGAGCAGCTCGTCGGGTAGTGATGGAGCAGAAGAAGGGGGAGCCGATAGGTAGTCCCTCAGAACGGTAGTCACCTCAGATAACCTTTCGGAAATGTCGTCCTGGGCATCGGCCCCTGCACCACTATAGAACGTTATGTCCGTCAACTGGGCTAGATAGTGGTGTAACTGCAGGAGAACCTGGACGATCCACAGTCTCAATGTCGGGGCCACTAAAAGGCTCCCGAAAGAGCAGGCGTAGACGTTCTTGAACTAGTGGGTTGCCGATGTATGTGTTGTTTAGTTGCAAAGGTGCAACGATATTGTTGGCAGAAGAAGAAGCAGCAGCCGTTGGCGTCGAAGACGAAGACATTGTGAATAGGCGATGAAGGAGAACCTTAAATATATATTGGAGCAAAAGCAACATGGCGGAGCTAGGTTCTCATGGGAAAGGGAGCGATAAGAGAATATTAATAATGGCCGACCGGAAAACCAAAGGCTGAAATTGCGACCTGAACAGGATGTGGCAGCGATAACAGTCCACCGGATGTGAACCAGATGGTGATCTGGGATGTAGTGGTTTTAGAAAAGAAATGGTAGCGCTAAGGACATCCGGTGGCTGAGGCGAATTCTGTTCATTGCGGTTACGATAAGGCGAGAATAAAACGCATGGACCGATACGGTAACATAATCAGAGAGAACTCTGGCTGCTGTTGTGAGAAGTGAGATGAAATAAAACACATTGTTTTGCATTGAAGGTGAATCCTGAATGAATTAATGAATTATACCCGATAACAAGCATAAGCACAAGCATTAGAGTAGAAAACCAAAGAATAGGTGTAACTGTTTAAAAATAGGTTAAGAGGAGTTAAAAAAGGAATATTAGAATATACGCGTTCATGTAGAGGTGACGCAACACTTGAGACCCTGGCAAATAGAAAATAGGTTGGGAAAGATGATCGAAACGACTAACGGCATATCTAACTCATAAAGGAAAAAGTTATAAGGTTGCTTTTAGACGCCTGAATGAACGAATGAATAAAACATTGGCGCCGGAAAGGGTGTTAAGTGCATGAAAGAAAATAGGGGTAATAGAATTATTAGTGCTGACCCTTTAGAGGAAACAGAGAAAAACAAAAAGAGCAGACTAAATGGAGGGCGAACCGGGCACAAGTAGACAGGATACGCAAAACGATGAGCACCATACGTTTGACATTACAGGACGAAGGCAAAGGACACTTTCTAGGTTTTATTCGGGGTTTACCGAGACCGACATTACGGGTAGGCCAATGTCCGAAGATGCAGACCCCGAACAGTGGTTGCACACCATGTTTGACGATGTACTAGACTATGTGAACACCGAACTGTTGGAAAACGAACCCGGGTACATAGGACTTACCATTCACGCTGCCCAAGAGGGGTTTGTGCCAATGAGCATGAGCGTGCACAGGTTTGATCAGGTAAACACGAACGTATTTTTGCAAAGCGTGCAAAAGGTCATGCAAAGCAATAAGGAGTTTGTATTAGGTGGGCCACTAAAGCTAAACTGCGTATGGACGAAGGAGATCACCGGTAGATGCTATAAACCGTGCGAGGCGTGCTACAGAAGCAAAGGAATTGTAGAGATTCGAAATAAGGACGCCATATGCCTGCCAAGGGCCATCGTTGTGGGGAAGGCCAAGGCAGACAAAGACGTGAACTATACCACGTTGGCGCGATCCGAATACCTACAGAAGGAGAGGGCTTTGGCGCTTCTTAGAGATGTAGGCGGTGGAGTGAACGACGTGAAACGATACGATGAAGGCCTACAGGGGTACAGCATTACCGTGTTTGGTGACCATAGCGGAAAGACGGTGTTATACAAGTCCGCGAACCACGGAGGCAAACCCATCGATCTTATTCTACACGATGGGCACTATAACACGATATGAACCTGCACATGGCGCTAAAGTGCAAGTACTATTGCCGCGAGTGTCACCATCCTTTTACGGTACCAAGGGAGCATCACCGCTGTGACAACAAATGCACGAAATGTCACATGCTGTGCAGGCAATTCACGCGTTATGTGCGCTGTGCCCAGTGTCACCGGGACTTCAACGGGCAAGTGTGTTACGAGAATCATTTAAAGAAGGGAGGGGTATATGCCAAAGGGCACACCGTGTGCGAGATGGAAAAAGTGTGCTTGGTGTGCCATAGGCTGTACAACATGAGGGACAGAAAGACCCCACACACGTGCGGCGAGACGTTTTGTGGCAATTGCAAGCTGCACGTGAAAGCGAACCATATGTGCTATATACAGCCGTACAGAGGAAAGAAACTAAGAAACGAGTTTGTGATGATGTTTATAGACTTTGAATGCACGCAGGACACTTCCTACAAAGGGAAGGCAGACGTGTTCGAGCATGTCCCTAACCTATGCGTGCTGTACCAGGTGTGCTCGTTGTGCATAGACGACCAACACAAAACGGCATATTGCTCGCAATGCGGGATAAAGGAGTGGATATTTGCGAAGGAACCGGTAAAACAGCTGTTCGAACACGTCACGGATTCGTGGTATGACCGATGGGACGTTATCGTCATTGCACATAACCTGAAAGCCTATGACGGACAATTTGTGCTAAAGCATATGGTTGGGGCGTTGCATTGGAGACCCGAGCTCGTTATGTACGGTACAGGGATATACCAAATAAAGCATAATCGTGTAACATTCCTGGATTCGTTAAATTTTCTGCCTATGGCCCTGGCCAGGTTTCCCAAAACGTTTCAGCTGCAGGCGTGCAAAGGCTACTTTCCGTACCTGTTTAACACAAAAGAGCACCAACGCTACGTTGGGCCTATTCCCGACCAAAGGTATTACTGCCCTGACAGCATGTACGAGGACGCTCGAGCAGACTTTGAGCAGTGGCACGCGTAGAAAAGGGCCTCGAACTACGTCTTCGACATGCAAGCCGAAATGCTAGCGTATTGTAGGATGGATGTAACGCTGCTGAGCCAGGGAGTGCTGAAGTTTAGGAAGGAGTTTCTCGACGAGAACGGGATCGACGCGTTTAGGGAATGTGTGACCATCGCGCAAGCGTGTATGAACGTGTACCGAAAGCGCTTCATGCCTAAAAACCAAATAGCGGTGATACCCGCTGGGGGGTATCGGCTTGCCGACAAGCATTCGCGCATAGCGTGTATATGGCCGACGTGGCTCGAGCAGCAGCAGAAGGTGAATATCATGCATGCGGTGAAGGGGCGCGAGGTTAGAATTGCTGGGCACAAGGTGGACGGGTTCGATGAGGACGCAAAAACCGTGTACCTATTTCACGGCTGTTGGTACCACGGGTGCCCAAAGTGCTTTCCGAATAGGCACGCGGTGCTATTTTGCACGGGAAACGAGACGATGGCCTCGCGGTTCGAGAGCACGGGAAAGGTGTCCGAGAAAATAAGGCATGCCGGCTATGTCGTCGTCGAAATGTGGGAATGCTTCTTTAACGAAATGGTGAAGGTTAACGCGCGGCTTACGCAGTATGCCAAACAGTTTGCCACTGCTGACCCCTTGGACCCTAGGCACGCCTTCTACGGAGGGCGCACCAACTGCACAAAGACCTACTGCGAGGCAGTGGGAACAGCGAAGTTGTTTTACTACGATGTGTGCAGCCTGTACCCCTTCGTCAACAAGACTAAGCCGTATCCTGTAGGCCACCCGAAAATTCACCTTAAACACTTTCCTAGCTTAAGTGCGGTTAAGGGAGGGCTCGTGAAGTGCAAGGTGTTGCCGCCCCAAAACCTGTACCACCCCGTGTTGCCAATGCGAGCGAATGGAAAGTTGATGTTTCCACTGTGCCGCGCATGCGCTGAGACAGAATACCAGGAGAGCTGCGAACACGAGGACGAAGCGAGAGCGCTATCGGGAACCTGGGTGGTGGACGAGGTGAAGGTCGCCCTAGCGGAGGGTTACCGCCTGCTGGAGGTGAACGAGTTGTGGGAATACGACCCAACAGAATCTAAGGGGCTCTTCGAGGCCTACGTGAATCAGTTCTTGAAGATTAAGACGGAAGCCTCCGGTTGGCCGGCAGACTGCGGGACGCCTGAGGCCAAAGAGGCCTTTGTGCGTAGGTTTTACGAGCGAGAAGGCGTTACCCTGTCCCCGGACGACATTACCCACAACCCGGGTAGGCGAGAGCTTGCGAAGCTCATGCTGAACAGCTTCTGGGGCAAGTTTGGCCAGAGGGATAAAAATAAAAAATAAAAAAAATATAAAAAATATAATCTGCATCATATGCCCTGGCACCTAGATTCTAAACCAGGACTTGTTTTTATTACTTTATGCGACGTTAACAAAATACCTAACTTCTGTCTATCAACTTGAAACTTGCAGAAATTAACTAACCTAATCTAACTACTTAACTATACATCTACAAGTCACGCAAAATGACTTTTTATTTCCTCCTCTAGTTAACTTTGTAGCGAAAGCAAAATAAATTTATTTGCTGAATTTATATATTAAAATATAATATTTAACTTCTCAAAATTATATTACACCGCTATTTCTTGTTTAATTTCTTATCTATTCTGGTATCCAAACCTTTCCTCAAATATCTAAATATAATGCTATTTTTCCGCATTTATTTGGGAGAAAGAAAATTATATTATTTAAATTATTAATTTGATTTAAATAACCCTATAATAACCAAATGATACGTTTTATTCTGGTTCTTCCACTTCTTCAATTGTCTGAAGAATTTCTCTTCCATTAACATCCACCTCCGACGTTCGCATGGAAACCCAATAGTGTCGTCTTCTATTTATTCTTCCAGGTATTACATCTAAGTCATACGTATAATCCATCGCTAGATCTTCTCTTATCTGTATATTATCCATAACATTTTGATCTTGTAAACGTTGTGATCTTCTTGTAGCCATAGTCACATTACCACCCATCGGTCTATTGTCATTCTGACGATCCTTGAGATTTCTATATTCCTCCATAACAATTGCAGATACTATTCCCACCATCTCTTCTAAAATCTGAAGATCTTCTATATGCCTAAATATCTCATAGATCATCTTCCCGGCTAATTGTGTTCTTCCCTCCTGTAGTATCTGATTATATTTACAACATTCAAAAATAGTATGCTCTGGAGTTTCACACACTTCACACTTATCACAATTTTCATCCATTCTACGTCCAATTTTCTTGAAATATGAGTTAAATGGACCATGCCCTGAAATATATTGAACGCCTTCTTTATTTAATTGAATATCTTTTAATCGAAGTCTCTCTTTGATACTTGGGTAAATAGTATACACTCTTCTTCCTGTTGCTGAATTATTCCACTCCTGTTGCCATTCATATATTAATTCATTTTTCACTTCCTTCAGAGTCCTACATCCTTTACCAATTATTTCCTGTACCTTTTCATAGTTATGCTTCTTTAACCAATATGCTGCGCCTCTCAATCTTATAGTAAAGTCTATTGGCCAGATGGCCAACATTACAAAAATTGCATCCGTCGGCGTAGTTCTTACTATCCCCATACATCTTAGAATTGATTGACGTTGCATTTTCCTTAACAATTTTTTATTTTTAATTAATCTAGCCTTATGAGCCCAAGTACTCGCGGCATATGCTACTATACCAACCATGATTGCGTTATGGTAAATTCTTGTTACATCTAAAGGAATCTTATAATTTCGAGTAGTCATAGATGCCAATTTCATCATTGTCTTAGTGGCTTTATTAGTAACTTGATTTAGATGATAATCATAATTTAGTCTCTCATCCAAATTTACTCCTAAATACTTAAATTCTTTCTGTCTCTTTATATTAGTTTCATTTATTTTGATCCCTGGGTCTCTTTTTAATTTACCTTTCAGAAGCATATAAGCTGACTTATGAGGTGCTATGGTTAACTTTGTCTTCTCACACCATTGTTGCAGATTGTTTATTATAATATTGGATTTAGCTTCTATCTCTTGTCGACTTTCCGCATCAAGAACAATTAACAAATCATCTGCATAAGCTATCACTTCACTTGTTTCTTTAAGTACAGCAAGATCTTCTAAAAGAGGTTCAATTAAAATATCCCAAAACAAAGGTCCAAGAACTGATCCCTGTGGGCATCCCTTTGATATATCTCTATATATAGTATCATTTTCACCAACTATATGAACACTACGATCTTTGCAATAATCTTTTAGAATATTATACAAACTACTTGGATATTCTTTAAATCTTAATATATCAAATAACTCGGGCCACCACAAGTTATCAAAGGCGCCCGAGATATCAAAAAATATGCCAATTACATATTTGCTATTACTGTTTCTAACCACCTTTATCGCCTTATTAACAGCATCTTCAGTTGAACTACCTTTTCTAAAACCATATTGCTTTTCAGTTAAGCCCAACATAAGACGATATTCACAGATTCTTTTGTGTATCAACATTTCAAATATTTTTCCAAAACTGTTCAATAAACAAATGGGTCTATAGGACTTAGGTTGCGTAGGATCCTTATCTTTCCCTTTCTTCAATATAATAACTCGTGCCTGTTTCCAGCAGTATGGAAAAACTCCAAATATTAAACATTCGTTAAAAAGTTTACATAAGTATGGTGCAATTTCCTCTTCCAAACACTGAATAATTTCAGCCATAATTCCATCTGGTCCTGTAGCCTTGTTACTTTTTAATTGCCTTATCATCGACGTAACTTCCGTGATATCATATGGGTAAATAACTTTCATGTTTTCATACTTCTCTCTGAATCTGCTTCTTTTTTGACTTTGTTCCACCGAATCATCTTGGCAATTGTCAACAGGTAATAATATACTTAATAAATAGCTTATTGACTCCATCCATGTAGTTGAGTAGGTACCATTCTCCTTATATAAAGTTGAAATAACTTCCGGCGCAGCTATTTTTTCCATTACTAATTTATAAGGAGTACCCCACATATTTACTTTTAAATTCGAATCTGCAAATTGTTCCCATGAGGCTTTTCTAATCTCTTCTAGTTTCTCCTTATATTTAGTTTTCAAAAGTCTATATTTAACTAAATTCATACCCATCTCATTTGCCGTTTTACTTTTCTGATATACTCGTCTAGATCTTCTGACTTTACTCCTTAACTTCTGTAGTTGATCATTCCAAAAAGAGTGTCCTATATATTTACTATTATTTTTACACAATCCCTTCTCCATAGTTTGTTGTACTGCTCTTGTTAGATTACTTGCTTTATAATTTAAATCACCCTTAGTATAATCAGGTAATATAAAGTATCTTCTAACTACATCCCAATTCACATTTTTTGTTATATATTTTCTATGGTTACTTGGAAAAGATCTTTCCTTATCTGCATCAAACATTAAATCCATATATATCAAGTTATGGTCACTCGTTGTCAGTTGCTGAGCAACTTTCCAGTTGAATACTTTATTCTTTATATATCCTTTTGCTAATGTTATATCAATATTCTCAGTTGAATCTGCCCTACTCACAAAAGTATATGGATTATTAGGTTGATTTAGGATTTCTAGTTGAAAACTGGTAATAACTTCCTGAAGTTTGTCTCCTCTTTCATCTGGATTCTTGCTAAACCACATTCTTGATTTGGCATTCGCGTCCATTGAATAAATTATTGGCTTATTGGAGTAGGCTTCCAGAATTGTTGACATCTTTTCCAAGTGTATATCTATTTCATGCATATATTGGAAGTAATGGTTACAAAGAATGAAATTACTGCCCTTATATTGTATTTCAATACAATTTACATATTCATCACAAAACTGTGATATTTTAGTTGTTTGAATTAATTTATTCTGTATTATTATAACAGCTTTAGGATTTGCACCATCTAATACAGCGCGCGACGTTATTTTCATATGCGCTGGTTTGCCTTTAAATATGTATGGTTCTTGAATACAAACCAAGTCCAATGCCATATCCTCCATTATTTTACTTATTTCCATCATAACTACTTTGGAGCGCTGAGCATTTATCTGTCCCAATCTAAGATTGTGTACTTCCTTAATCTCCTGATTTATATCCACTTCTGAACTTTGATAATATAAAATATCTTCTTGTACATTCATACTGCTGCATCTTCATCATAATTTGTCCTCGAGATTAATCTATCAAAGAGCAGTTTATACAATGGACACTGTTTCCCACCTGGACATGATACTTCTTTTCCTATACTTCGATTTGGATCCCTAATCATTAGAACCCTTTTTCTATTTTCACAAGCCACACAGATGGCCTTCTGATTTTTCTTGGCGCAGTCTTTTATGGTATGATCTTGTTCCCCACAATGTGAACAAACTATTTTATCTTGTTGGCAGTATTTTGCAACATGTCCATAATTCTGGCATTTCATGCATCTGGCTACCACTGTATAATCCTTAACATTTATGGATTGGAAACCTATATATAACTTCGCTTTCTGCAACAACATTTTCCTCATCTTTGGTGCTGCCTCGATGACATGATGTACAGTATTCCTATTTCTAGGTCCTGTCTTAAACCTAAAATTGATTTGTTGATCAAAATCCTCCCAACTTATTTCCTCTCCAAAATTTTGCTCATACATATCTTTCTTAAGATCCTCTACCTTTTCATTTGCAAAGATATCGTACAACACAATTAGTGGATTTCTTTTCCTAGGTGTTTCAATCTTTAAGTCCTTATTTTTCAGACTCGCACTATTCATAACTTTATCTTGATCCTCCTTTGTATCGGTCTCAATTATAAAGTTTTTCTCCGTTGTTCTAATATTACTTATTTTGATTTTCTCTTTAACAGGTTGCAAGTTTTTTGTTACTATTTGTTGAACTTCCTTGCTACTTTTTCCCGATTGAGAGGAAATAAACAACGTGAATTTTTTCTTTTGTAGAGCCTTATTAACTCTTTCGGTATTATCATCTACACTCAATTTTGTTATATCTGCATATGAAAATTTCGGAGTAATTTGTATTTCACTCTTCACTTTAAGTTCTGTTCTACATTGTACATATTCCAACCTTAACTGATCATGTATTTCAGTTATTTTAGCCAAGAGTTTGCATACCTTCGTTTTATTTGATACCGAAATTTTATCGGCTGCTATTACTGAATCAATCTCAGCTACCAAATCAGTTATTTTTAACTCTTCTGCTCTTTGAACAGCACTCATTTTTACCTCCTTATTTCCTTCTTCTACATTTTTTTGACTTGGAGACCTAACCAGAGATGTCCTTGGTTTGAATACTTCCTCCTCCTCCTTACTCCCTCTGTCCTTGCTCATGTATCAATGCTCCTCTCCGCCAATAGGCTACTAAACGTAACTCTATTGCCCAGGGTCGGGGGACGTGGACCCGGGAGCAATCTGGCAGTTATAGTGGACCGTGTACACACAACTGACGTCCAACTATATATCACCTTACTATGATGGCAGGGGGTATCTGCCAGACTCCGACCCCGGCCAGAGGGATAGCCTTCCCACCTGCGAGCTGGTGGAGCAGTATACTAGGTTAAAGGAGCTGCTTAGCGACTCTGCCGTGGAGGTACAGACCTACGTGCCGGCCACGGACGACACGATGTACGTCGTGTGGCGCTATTGCGAACAGAGCCCTAAACTAAGTCGAACCACAAACGTGATTGCCGCCTACACTACTGCGCATGCACGCTTGGTGCTGTACGATTACCTGAAGCGGCTAGGCGAACGGGTGTGCTATTTCGATACCGACTCGGTGATTGCGGTAGGTGCACCAGGGCAGTGGATGCCTCCCGTCGGGAGCTATCTAGGGGACATGACGGACGAATTGGAAAGGTACGGGAAAGGGGCGTACATTTCCCGCTATGCCTCTACGGGCCCAAAAAGCTACTGCCTAGAAATTCGGTGCCCCGAGACAGGAAAGACGCACACCGTGTGCAAGATCAAGGGCATCACGCTAAACTCTGGCAACCTAAGGACGGTGAATGCCGACGTGATACGCGACGTCCTGGAGGATCGTGCCAAAGTGGTAAGGCTGCGGAAAGTCCACGTTTGTGAAGAATCTCATCACGAACGCCGCGCACATGTTCGAGAAGCCACTGCGCAAGGTGTTGTGGTGCCACCCGGAGGAATACACGCCTGGACCGGGGGATTTGCCTTTGGCGTGCGAGGCGCATCCAGGGATACCCGAACTCGCCGACGTGCGTGAGAACTACCTTGTCATCCTGGACGATTTGATGCATGACGGGGATTGCTTGAACGTCTCCAACTTCTTTACCCGCGACTCGCACTACAGGCGCTTTGGGGTGATATACATTTTGCAAAATGTTCTGCCGCAGGGGAAGAAATTTCGGACGATATTTCGATATCGCTGAATGCAAACTACATCGTCGTGTTTAAAAACACTAGGGACAAGATGCAAATAGAACGGTTGTGCCAGCAACTGGAGCCGAGAAACTCTAAATTCCTATTGGAGGCGTTTGGGAAGGCGACGGAATGGCCGCACGGGTACCTGGTGATTGACTGCACGCAGTATACACCAGACCCCTTCAGGTACAGAACCGGCGTTCTACCAGGCGAGCGCCTATCGTACTTCATTGCGAAAGACTAAGAGCAGATAAATACAGGGTGTTGCACGGGAAGGGTCCCATTGTGAGGCCGGCATGGCGAGGAAACGGTTAACGATAGCCAAGGTGAGCAGCCCACTTATTGCGAGACAACACGAAAGCCTGACAGCGGTTGCAAAGGCAAAAGCAGCTCTGCGCAAGCAGCTGCTTAAGAATGCCAACCCCGAATAGTGAAGGCCATCTCCGAGTGCATGCTTAACGTGAGCAAGGGTAACGTCACATTGCCACCAAGGTGCGTGAAACGTTTAAACAGGCACAGAGCCAGCTGGAGAAAGTTAGTCGACAAGAGGCTGGCGCTAAAGAAAAAGAAGCACATTCTGGTGCAGCGCGGCGGCTTTCTGCCGGCATTCCTGTTACCCGTGCTTGCGTCCCCGGGCAGCGCTCTGGTCACCAAGCTTGTAAAATGAAGTTTGCACGCCAGGTGGTGGTTGCGCCCCAGCCAAAGGCCGTCGAACAGTTGCACGTCATCGACTGTAGTCTAGCCAACTTGGCCAAAGAGATGGATGGGGTGCAGCGGTCCAAGCTAACCCTGCCGGAGAAATGGAAGCTGATTAAATATAAATTGGGAAACTACCTGGGGCTGATGGCACAAGTGAGGAAACCGTACATGCCGGCGGAAGGCCTTGACGATGATGATGCCTTTGAGGATTCCCCGGAAAGCGGCAAAGCAAGGTTCGCAGCAGCAGCTGCAAAGAAGAAGAAGAAGGCAAAGCCTCCTTTGGTGAGCAAAGGAAAGGAAACGGTAGTTCGCAAACTTAAAGTGAAACGCCTACAGGCGGACCGAAAGCGCAGATACGAGTCGTTCATTCACTTTGCGTCGCCTAAGAAAACCGCGTACCCCTACGAGTTCAGAAACCGCCGTTGGGAACCCCTGTATAAGGAGTAAGAAAGAGAGCACACCATGAAGGAGTGGACGGTGCTGAGGCGCATTTATGGCAACCCCGAACATGCTGCAGGGTTGTCCACTCCGTCCAAACTTAGCAGGGCCACCGGCATCTCTAAGGCCAAGGTACGGACCTTCCTCGAAACGCAGGACAGCTACACGTATCACAAACCGGCGCGAAAGTGCTACCATACCAGGTTTTACCATGTCACTAACATAGACGATGTGTGGGAGGCCGACCTCAACGTGCTGCCCAACCTTAAGCCACATAACTCCCCCTATGCCTACATCCTGACCGTGATCGACGTCTTTTCAAAGTATGCCTGGGCCGTTCCGCTAAAGACGAAGCTAGGCTCTGAGCTGGTATCGGCATTTACCACCATATTCAACGAACGTATCCCCAGGGTGCTGCAGACGGACAAGGGTACCGAGTTCGCCAACAAAACGTTTCGCGCCTTCCTGGAGCGTCACGGCGTGCGGCACTACACCACCACCAGCAACGTGAAGGCTAGCGTTGTGGAGCGCTTTAACCGCACGCTAAAGGCCAAGATGTGGAAGTACTTTACGCACGCCAACACCCCTCAGGGGCTCACCTTATGTGAGTACGGGTTTTTGGCGCACCCGGGGGTTCCCGAGCCAATCATCGCCATATTCATCCCCTCACCCCCATCCGGTCGAGGTGGGTTCTTCAAGTGACCGGTGGACACAAGGTAGGCTCTCGTGCGTTCTTTACATTCCATTCATACCGCACCTC
Organism: Deroplatys truncata; assembly: GCA_030765065.1. Taxonomy (NCBI): domain Eukaryota; kingdom Metazoa; phylum Arthropoda; class Insecta; order Mantodea; family Mantidae; genus Deroplatys; species Deroplatys truncata. The sequence continues at coordinate 171,651,657 of CM060987.1, read as the reverse complement.
ACCATCGTTTCTTTCTTCCCTTATCACTTTCCGGCCATTTCGCACCATGACATTCGCATATCCCTTTTTCTTCCCCGCCGGCCTACCTTGCGTGCGAAACGCCCACGCTGTTTTAGTTTCTTTTATCTTATTATTTAAATCCTCCGTGGACACAGCCTGACGGATACCCGCGCACCGCGTGCGCAGCTGGGTGAGTGGGTAATGGCGTCATCCCCACCACCCGGGGTCGTCATGTAGGGTATGTGTTCGTATCCGCTGTTCAACTGCAGTCCCGCGGGGGGGCCATTGCATGAGCTGCTGACTTCTGACGGCGATTGGGTCCCTCTGTCTATGTTCTGGGAGGTGTGACCCTGGGGTGAGTCTGGTATAGATAGGCCACTCACCCAAGCCGGGGTAACGCCCGAGAAGTCAGAGCCCGAGGTCGGAGACGGTTGCAATGGTGGAGGATTTATTTCGCTATGGAGCACCCTTCCTCCATTACAACTAACAAGCGCCGAAAAGTCTATGTAACAGAAGTGACACCACCGACAACTGGTTGTTACTTGGTCATTTCACGAACCGAAGAAGGACAAAGCTTTGAGAAGGTGAACCCTTTCATTATTCAAAAGGGCATTGATGCAATTGCTGGTGCGGTTCAGTCCTGCACTCGTCTACGGAATGGTTCCTTATTAGCCCAAACGAAATCCGATCTGCAAAGTAAGACCTTGTTGCGCGCTACGCTTCTCCACGGCTATCCTATCCGTGTCGAGAAGCACCGCACATTGAATTCCTGTCGAGGCGTTATTACCACCCATAGCCTCGATGGTATATCGGACGAGGACCTGGTAGAATATCTTGCAGACCAGAAGGTGACAGCGGTCCATCGAGTGCAGGCCAAACGCGACGGCGTATTGGTACCCACTCGTACCCTGTTTATTACATTTGATGGCGTCGATCTGCCCACGAGCATTTCCGCAGGGTACGAACGGATTTCTGTTAGGCCTTATATTCCTAGACCTCTGCGTTGTTTTAAATGCCAACGTTTTGGGCATACGCAAGTCTCATGTAAGAGTGCCGTTAACATCTGTGCAACATGTAGCCAGCCCTCACACGAAGGTACCTGTTCAACAGCTCCCGTCTGCGTTAATTGTAAAGGGTCACATTCTGCTTCGTTTGCCGACTGTCCGCGGTATTTGGACGAGAAGGCGATCCAGGAGATCCGGGTAAAGGAAAAACTCTCCTTCGCTGAAGCCCGGAGGCGTTTCCATGCGCGCCAACCTTCACTCCTGCGATCTGGCACATTTAGTTCTGTTGTTGCCTCGCCAGTACCACGAGTAGATGCCGAAACTCAGACCTGGACCTTGACTGGATTAACCGCCACTACCATCCGGCCGTCTATTAAGGCTACAGTTACCAAGCCGTATAAACCTGGTCCCAAGTCAATGAAGTCGCAAGCCGTTGAAAAGAAGCCCAAGCAGAAACTTCGTAGGGAAGATTTTTTGAAAGACCCTCCGCGTGCGCGCGGTAAGAAAAGTTCACCTTCTCCTCCTCGGAGGTCGCTGTCCCAGGATGGTCCTGGGACAAGCCGCGCTCAGCGGCACCCTTCACCAATCGCCACCCAGAACCGATTCACGGCGCTTGAATCGGTTTCTGGCACTGAGCGCGTGGGCCCTCCCTCCGAGGAAGCTATGGAGTCTGACCAACTCCATACCAAAAGCCCGAGCCCAAAGGTTAAACAAAAGGTAATTTTAAGCCGCCCTTCTAAATAGAAAGTTTATCCCCTTATTTTTAATGGCTATCCTGACCTGGAATGTACGTGGTGTACGATCGCATAGGGCGGAACTGCAGCTTTTATTGCGTTCCCATTCACCTATGGTCGTATGTTTGCAGGAGACTAAGCTTCGCCCTCACGATCCTTTTGATCTCCGAGGATATACTCCGGTTCGCTACGACCTTGAACCGGAGGAGGGTACTCCTGCTCATGGTGGTGTCATGATTTTGGTGCGTAATGACGTTCATTTTACACCTGTCACACTTACATCTGACTTGCAAGCTGTTGCCGTTCGCCTTCACTTACCCGGCTTTTTGTTTTCTGTTTGCTCTGTGTATACACCTCCATCGTCTCCCCTCGCTCCCGCGGACATTCGATCTCTCCTGTCCGCTCTCCCAACACCATTTCTTCTGTTGGGAGATTTTAATGCCCATCACCCACTATGGGGTTCGCCAAGGGCTTGTGCGAGGGGAACTCTTCTTTCCGACATTTTTTATCCGTTCAATCTTTCCATCCTCAATACAGGTGCACCTACTTTTATTTCTGATTCTTCTGGTACATTTTCTCACCTGGACCTTGCAATTTGCTCACTCCAGCTTGGACGTCGTCTTCAGTGGAACGTCGTCGCTGACACCTACTCCAGCGACCATTACCCCTGCATCGTTTCTCTTCTGTCGCACCACGTACAGCATTCCAGAGTACCTACCTGGATATTCGCAAAAGCCGACTGGAGCTTGTATTCCAGCCTCGTGCATTTTGACGACCAGCCCTTCTCCGACATTCACCAACTAGTGCAGCACCTTACGTCTGTTATTTTCTCTGCTGCCGAACGTGCAATACCCCGTTCATCATCCCAACCTCGGCGGCCACCTGTTCCGTGGTGGAACGAGGATTGTCGGGACGCCGTTCGTGCCCGTAGGACTGCACTTAGGGTGTTTCGGCGACACCCTACACTTGATAATTTGGTGACTTTTAAACAATCGCGCGCCAGGGCTCGTCGCATTATTCAGGATAGCAAGAAGGCATCTTGGGCTCGTTTTGTCGAGTCTTTTAATCGTTTTACGCCTTCATCCGTTGTTTGGGATAAACTTCGTCGCTTCTCAGGTAAAGTGTCCCATTGTACTGTTTCTGGCCTTCAGGTTTCTAATGCCACCATAGTGGATCCGGCTGCCATCGCTAACACTCTGGGTTCTGCCTTTGAGGCGGTTTCCAGTTCAGACCATTATTCCGCCGGCTTTCGCTCTATTAAAGACCGGCAGGATTCCGCATCATATAGTCTTCGGTCTGCTAATGATGAATGCTATAACAACCTATTCACAATGAGGGAGCTGGAGCACGCTCTTCATTGCTCTCGGCACTCCGCTCCCGGGCCGGACGGCATTCATGTCCTGATGTTAAAGAACCTTTCAGCCGACAGTAAACTCTTTCTCTTACAGGTCTATAACCGTATTTGGCAGGACGGCATTTTTCCTTCCGTTTGGCGCGAAGCCACCATTGTCCCTATACTTAAGCCTGGGAAGGATCGCCAACTACCTTCCAGCTACCGCCCTATCTCCCTCACCAGTTGCATTTGCAAGGTGATGGAGCGCATGATCAACGGGCGGTTGACATGGTGGCTTGAGTCTCAGAAACTTCTAGCGAACGCTCAGTGCGGGTTTCGTCGCTATCGCTCTACCGTCGACCATCTGGTGTCCTTGTCGACGCATATTATGAATGGATTTCTGAGAAAGTGTCAAACCGTGGCTGTATTTTTTGACCTGGAGAAAGCTTATGACACTTGTTGGAGGGGCGGCATTTTACGTACACTTCACGCATGGAATATCCGCGGTCGTCTTCCCATATTTCTTAGGGAGTTCATGACGGACCGCGTCTTTCGTGTACGTGTGGGCTCGGTTTTATCTCGTCGTTTTCTTCAAGAGAACGGAGTACCGCAGGGCTCTGTACTCAGTGTCACACTTTTTGCGATTGCTATCAACCCCATTGTTGATTGTATTCCACCTGGCATTTCATCGTCCCTTTTTGTTGACGATTTCGCTATTTATTGCAGTTCACGGCGGACCTGTCTACTCGAACGCCGTCTCCAGAGCTGTATCGACCGTCTCTACGCCTGGAGTAACGCCAACGGCTTTAATTTCTCCGCCGAGAAATCCGTCTGCATCAACTTCTGGCGCCGGAAGTATTTCCCTCCGCCCTCTCTCCATCTTGGGCCAGGGATACTTCCGTTTGCAGACGAGGCGAAATTTTTGGGGTTGATTTTTGATAGGAAGTTGTGTTGGACCTCGCACGTTTCCTTTTTAAAAGCAAAGTGTGACCGTTCTCTTAATGTTTTACGTGTTTTAAGTGGCACATCCTGGGGAGCTGATCGGACCGTCCTTCGCCTTTATCGCTCTTTGGTCCGATCCAAACTTGATTACGGGTGTATCGTTTATTCGTCGGCACGTCCATCTGTGTTACGTCGTTTGAATCCCATTCATCATCGTGGTATTAGAGTCGCTACAGGGGCCTTTACAACTAGCCCCGTGCCCAGTCTTTACGCTGAGGCTGCAGAGCCTCCGCTGTCATTCAGGCGTGAGATGCTCTTATGTAGCTATGCCTGTCGACTCTCCAGCTTGCCTGACCACCCGTCCTTCGCGGCATTTTACGAGGATTCACTTGACCGGCAATATTTAGTTAGCTCCTCTGCTTTGCTCCCTCCAGGGGTTCGATTTCGACTGCTACTTCGGCATTTGGACGTTCCGCCAGCGCCGGCCCTTACCCGAGGGGAAACGCGTTTTCCTCCATGGTCGCGCGCTGAGGCCCACATCCAACTTGGGCTGACGTCGATGCCGAAAAATGCGACCCCTGCTTCTGTTCTTAGATCCGCCTTTTTAGAACTACAGGCGCAGTTCGGGGACTGTCATTTTATATATACTGATGGGTCTAAGACTGATGTTGGAGTAGGATGTGCCTTTGTTTTTGGTGTACAGAGTTTTACTTTTCGTTTACCTCGACAATGTTCAATTTTTACCGCCGAACTTTTTAGCATTTATCAATTTGTTTTATTCATTCAGCGGCACGACTTACGGCATTGTTTTATTTGTACGGACTCTCTGAGTGCCCTTCAGGCTATTCATGCGCTGTACAATTACCACCCACTCGTACAGCGCATACATGACCTGCTCCACTCGCTCGGTGTCTCTGGCATCAGCGTCTCCTTCCTGTGGATTCCAGGTCATGTGGGCATCTCAGGTAACGAGTCTGCCGATGCCGCTGCGAAATCGGCGATTTTATTACCCAGATTTTTTACTTCTGTTGTTCCCTCGTCTGATTCGTATGTTATTTTACGTCGCCGCATCCTCTCGCGCTGGCGCGATGAGTGGACGGCCCTCCGGGGGAACAAGTTGCGGGAGGTTAAGCCTTTCCCGTTGATCTGGGGTACCTCTTCTCGTTCTTGTCGTCGGGAAGAGGTAATTTTAGCTCGTCTACGGATTGGACATTGTGTTTTTAGTCATAGGTATTTGCTCAGTGGTGACCCCGCACCCGTCTGTGGGCAGTGTGACGTGCCCTTAACGGTGCGTCACATTTTAACAGAGTGTCAGGTTTTAGCTGCATTGCGTGCTCAAGTGGGCCTGCCTGTTGGCCTAGCCAACGTTTTGGCAGACGACACGCGTGCTGTAGAATGTGTTTTACGTTTTATTCACGACAGTGCTTTTAATCTGCGCATTTAATGCGTTGGGCGTCTGTTAGCTTGGTACTTTTATTCTGTCTGTTTTTTATGGGAACTCATATCCCCAGTGGACATATGGCGCTCATGTCCCTCGCATTCTACAGTTGCTGACACGTTTTAATCCTTTACTGCCTATGCTTTTAGTGTGTTGGTTTTCAGATGTTTGTCTTGTTCTTTTTATTGTTGTTATTGTTATAGTTATTATTGTTGTTATTGTTATTATTGTTGTTATTGTTATATTTGTTATTGTTATATTGTTAGTTTTAGCCTTTTGAACATCGCGGGTTTGTGTCCCGTTTTTAACTATGCGGTTCTTTTACCTGTTTTATATTTTGACCTTCTCTTTTATACACTGTAAGGGCGCTGATGACCATAGCAGTTTAGCGCCCTTAAACCGCATATCATCATCATCATCGCACGCCAACAGCTACCGCTACGTGGACGTGCTTCCGGCCTTGGTCAAATCCTACAACGGGTCGTTCCACAGGTCCATCAAAATGGCCCCCGTCGACGTGTCGGATGCCAACGTGCTGCAGGTCTACAACAACCTTTACGCCCATAAAAGAATGCAAGCAAGCCACAGGGGCCCTACACCCCTAAAGGCGGGTGAACACGTGCGCATATCCAAGCAGAAAATGAGGTTCGACAAGGGTTACGAGCAGATCTGGACCGAGGAAATATTTAAGATCTCCAAGGTGATGCGAGGAACGCCCACGGTATATAAGATCGAGGATCTTGCAGGAGACGCCATAGAAGGGATATTCTATGCGGAGGAGTTGCAGAGTGGCGCTCCCACAAACGTTCAAGGTGGACAAAGTGTTGCAGACCAAGGGACGAGGAAAGAACAAACAGGTGCTCGTCAAGTGGAGGGGGTATCCTAAAAAGTTTAACTCGTGGGTGAAGGCCTCTTCGGTCCAGCAGGTATGATCAAGACTAGACCGTTCTCCATCACGCTAGTGAGCAATGCCTCCATGGACCACTACACCGACAACACGACGGCCCGTTTTTCAGACATCCTCCCCGAGAGAATAGTGCTGCAGGGAGAGTGGGAGGTGGCCTTGCAAAAGGTGCGGTATCCTGTTAAATTCTACAACGTCTCCAAGGCGGACGCGCAGTTGGTGGGCACGAAGTACACCTTGGCGGCACAACCGTCGCAAACGAAGTTCAGCCTGCAGCTGCCGCAGGCCATCGTGTACGACTCAGAGGAGCTGGTGCAGAGCGTCAGTGCTGCCATGGTCGAACATCTCGGCGTGCAGGACATCCTCCACATCGATTCCGCAAAGAGGGTGTCGGTGAACCAAGACGCCGTGCACCCTGAACCCATGCCATCCATTCCATTCGGGGGCTTCGTAGAAAACGTCCTGCCTGAGATCGTCGTGCGGCCAGATGAAGGCTTCGTTTCCGATTCGCCTAGAAGTAGACCGAAGCCGAAACCAAAGCCAAAACCGACACCGAGTCACCCGGTCGGTTCTGTGGCGAAACCGGTTCCCGCCGCCCGCCACGGAACCACCAGTTTCGGAACCCGTATCCATCTTGCGAAGGGAGCACCTCGTCCACAGTTTGCTGCTCACCCCGTCGCTGGCCAAGATGCTCGGTTTCGAACCCTTCAGCAACGTCGTTCGTGCCAAGCAGGGCAAGCACCCCGTGGATCCCTATATGGGTTTTCCTTACGAAATGTTCATCTATTGCAACCTCGTCGTGCCCCAAGTCGTGGGCGACACCTTCGTTCAAGTCATCGAAAGCGTGGCCTTGGAGTACGAAAGAAGCCACAACACCTACCTTACCGATGAGAAAACGTTCTCTCCGCTCAATTGGGTGCCTCTGGTGCAGCACGATTTCAAGACCGTCGACATAGATTTAAGAAACGGATACGGGGATCTGCTACCATTTGCCGACGGTTTTTTCTCCACGGTGGTGCTCTCGTTTAGACCGAAGCCTGCCTCATGGAACTGAACGTCGTCACCCGGTACTACCTCAATCAGGCGGGCGGCGCGCTAGACGAACGGGATTTCGTCCTCTTTAGGGGCAAGCGCTATCAGCGGGGAAGCGGCCTATTCTCCGCTCTAGGCGGTCTCTTCAGAACCATTCTGCCGTTTCTCAAGAGCGGCGCCAAGGCGATCGGAAAGGAGGCCCTCAAGGTGGGCGCAAACGTGCTCGCCGACGTGGCCACCTCCGGCACGGCTCCCAAGGAGGCGCTAAGGACGAGACTCAAAGAGGCGGGAACCAACCTCAAGCGAAAGGCAGACGTTAAGATCGATTCCATGCTCGGGTCCGGCCTGCGCCGCGTGAAGAGAATAAAACGTATACGTTCTGCAAAGCGGCCACAGTCTACACCCGTTCGCAGAAGGCGCAAGGTTCAAGACATTTTTACGTAATGGCCGATACCGACGCCGTGCACATGAGCTCAGAACTAGACCTTTTCAAGGACCTCCCCGTTCAGATGAGCGTGGAGGAATCCAGGCTGATTTCGCTGAATCCGCAAAACACGCTGATGAAGAATGCTCCCATCACCTTTCACTATTCCGGCAATGCCGACGACTACCTCGACCTCACCTACGTTGTCCTAGAGCTAACGGTGCGCATTCGAGACGCCGAGGGCAACGCCATCAAGGAAGAGACGAACGCCACCCTGGTGAACAATCCTCTAAATGCACTGTTCCAACAGGTAGAGGTCTCCCTGAACAACGTCATCGTCTCCATTCCGCAACCCGGGTACCCCTACAGGACGTACCTCGAGACGCTTCTCAATTACTCCGAGGATGCGATGAACAAAAAAAAAAAAAAGCAGCAAGACCTCGGCCTCCTTATTCTTTTTTACCTGAGTCCTTTTTTATATCTCAGGCTATATATCCATCTTTATTAATTTCTTATACATCAGGTTTACATACTTATTTTATTTTACAAGGAATGCTTAAGTCTAACGTACGTACTATTCTAAGCTAAGTTATTATTAAGTAAAGTATATCTAGTTCAAATGACTAAGTCTAGGGTTGTCTTATCCGGGAGGTCTTTCAGCGTCCATTATCCCTACGTCTTCTGTAGTTGTTTGCGGCTTTCAGAGACACGGTGTTGGTCGCTCTATTAAGCCATCTCCAGAGTCGTCTACTTCTGATTATTTCATTAATTTGTCTGTTTTCCAAGTGGGATAGTGCTGTTGTTCTGGTCGTAGTAGTCAGTGGGCATTCCCAGACTGCATGTTCGGGGGTTTCCCTGGCTTCGCAGGTGCAGGCATCATTGTCCTTGAGTCCAAATCGGTGTAGGTATGTCGCGTATGGCCCATGACCTGTAATGTAGTGGATGAGGCCCTTTGATGGTTTTAGGTAGTTTAGATCCTTCACCCGCTCCTCTATACTGGTTAGGATTTCATATGTTCTTCTTCCGGTATCGCTGGCGTCCCATTCCGCCTGCCATTCCTCTCTCAGGATTTCTAATATGTCTAGCTCGTCTCTCACAGGTGCTCCAGTCATCTCAGCCGCCCTTATTAGATTCTCTTTCCTCAGCCAGTAGGTCGCTGCTCTTCTTCGTATTTCTAAGTCCATCGGCATAATGCCGAGTGTGACCAGCAGGGCGTCTGTTGGTGTTGTTGAGAATGCTCCAGATAGATGGAGAAGCATCTTTCTTTGTGTGCGTCTTAGGGTTTTTTGTGCCGTGGAGAGGAACAGTCTTTGGGCCCATGCGCTGGCGATGAACAACAGACTGCAGGCGGGCCTATGGAAAAAGGATACCGCCGGCATCATGGATGCGTGGGTTGCCAATGCAGGGATGCTGTATCGGCACGGCCATACCAAAGGCGGTCGCGTCGTGCGACTCATGGGTTGCCTCTCCAATGCCCTCTTTAGGCAGAAAACCGTCTGCTCAGCAACGTCAGCGTCACCATCAAGCTCACGCCCTCATCGCCACAATTTCACCTCTTCTCCCTGGAGAAGGATTTTAAGGCCTACACCGAAATCGCATCGGCAAAGTTACACCTCAAGACGGTCAGGCCTTCGCCCACATCAAACTGGCCCATCAGGCCGTTCTCGCAAAGAGCCACGCCAAGTACCATCTCAAGGATGTCAGCTTTCACTCCCTAAGCCTTCCCAAAGGGTCCAGCGGCATGACATTCAACGACGTGTTTATCGGGCAGATTCCCAGGAGGGTGGTCGTCGCCATGGTTTCCGACAAGGCCTACAGCGGTCAGTTCTCCAACCCGTTCAACCTTCAGCACTTTAACTTAAATTCCTTCCAAATGTACGTCAGCGGACAGCCCATCCCTTCGCAGCCGCTTCAACCAAACTTTGACAACGGCCAATTCGTGCAATGCTTTCAAACCCTCCAGGACGGTCTAGGCATTCACTTTAAGGACGAGGGGCACTCCATCTCCAGAGATCAATATCCCCACGGTTACACCGTTATGGTGTTTGGCCTCACCGCCGACATGAGCGCCAATGCCCATTAAGTCTCTGGGCAGCGCCACGGCACGGTATCTATAAGCATCGGCTTTTCTAAACCCCTGGCAGACGCCGTCGTGCTTCTCGTTTTGGCAGAAATACATCGCACGGTTGAAATAGACGCCAACCGCTCCATCCTCGTGTCATGAACACCTACCACCTCGAACGTTTTCTAACCGCCTGCCCCTTCACGCGCCCTTTCCTCTGTGGGGTTTTCGCGAGCGATCGGCTCCCTACGGCTCGCTCTCTTCCTTCCTTTCCTCTGGCGGTCGTTGTCAACACCGACCCGAGCACGCAACCTGGCCAACACTGGGTCTGCATCTTAGTCGATAGGTCCGGTAGAGGGGAGTATTTCGATAGCTACGGTCTAAGTCCGATGGTGCCTCGCATTCTTAAATGGCTGCATTCGGCCTGCGGACCCCGTTGGACGCACAGCTCCATTAGGCTGCAGGGGCATAACAGCGCAACCTGCGGACATTACGTCATCGATTACCTTTCTCACCGATGCGCGGGCCTAACCCGTGAAACATTCTTTTCCAAATTTCGGCGCCGGGATTTCTGGTTCAACGATCGCCTCATTCTTAAAACCTACAACAGCGTATGCCTCGCCAAAAGCTCACATCCACAACAACAACAACAATCCTGTCAGCCATTGCAGGTAAGTCTTCACATTCTCACCCCTCCATTCTCCCACCCTCTGTGCCTTCCGCCCCTCTGTAATCGTGCCTATGTGTGTTTTTCAGAGCACTCTCTGTCGCCTATAAGCCCGGCGCACAACAGCGTCGCTCCAGTGCACCATGGGCAGCGAGGAGCAGTAGGACGTGCCATCTCCGGCCGTGTAAGTCTCGTTGCAGTTGTGCGTGCGCGAGTGTGTGCGTTTTATGCTTTCCTTCTAACCTTTTACCCCTTATGTTGCAGTGCACAACAGCAGCAGCAGGTGCCGCAGCGCCTATTCGGCCTTCGAACCGACATCTACTTTCTCAACCCGGTGCGCACCAAGGTGGTCTGCGTCGGATTTGCTCCCGTGGTGCCGTTCCAGCTCACGGCCACCTTGGCCAGGTGCGGTTCCAGCTAAGCCGTGTCCCTGCCGGCCGATGAGTGGCAAAAGCTGGTGGACGCAAAGCTCATCATTCAACGCAGAATTCGCTTCCCCGAGACCAACCTACAGGAGTGCCAGATTTCGGCACGCTACACCGTCCTCTTCAAGAACATTTTCGGCAAACTGCTCATCGTCGTTAAGGATCTACGGGGCGACAGCATCGCTCTAAGCCCCGAGGAATGGGACGTGCTGGACGGTCTTCTCAAACTCATCTCAGACATCCTATTTCACAAAAAGAAAGAGGAGGCCGACGTGCAAAATCAAATCTCGGCCTTCCACAAGGCCATGCTTCTCAGCTACGCCTCCAATGTCCCTTTCGATTCCATCAATTTCACGCTTTTCACCAAGTACATCAGGTCCGCCAACCTTAGAACGTTCCTAGAGGTCGAACATTACCTCAAACCACACTTCCAACAAGGCATCCTGCAACCCTCCTCTTAACCACGCCTTCTCCCCCTCTTCCCTGTCATTCCTACTCTAACCTCCGGCAAGTATGGGTTACAAGCATTACGTCTCCGTCTACTGCGACGGCGCAAAGGTCCACAAGAATTACGAGGTCGACGGCCATCCTAAGAAGAATGCTCCGTACGCTCTGCGTTTCATCGATGACGCTTACGACGGCAAGCACGTCACTGAAGTTTCACAGCTGTGCCGACACCGTCCACTACGTCTTTTCCAACTACGACCTGCAAGATATTCAGTTCGAGGCAGACACCTGGCACCCAGGCAACGTCAACGACGACGAGGGGATCGCGGAGGCCGTCTATGACGACCAGCTCTTTCGGTTTATTCCGAAAAAGGGCCTATTCATAGCCTTCTTAGAGGCTGCCTTCGTCTCCAACGATCACCTGCAACGCATGGTCAACGAAGGGCAATTGTGCTACGGCAGGTGTCTTGCCGTGCATTTGGGCAACACCGCATCCTACATCATTCCCGATGTCATTCACGGTGATTGGATCTTCATTGTCAATGCCAAAAAGATCATCGCAAAGGAACCAGCACACGCCCAAGGCAACCTCATCACCTATACAAGAAGCGACATCTGGTGGTAAACCCTATCCGCTTCTCCCTCTCCCTACCATGCCAGCGGCTGCGTGCGCACCGCTGCACTGCTCCATGTGCTTTCAACGCCAGTGTAGATGCAGCATTCGATCTTACTGGTGCGACAAGTGCAGCGCTGGCGTCCTCACCGACCTGCAGAAATTGCAACTTAGAATCGACGCCTTCCTAGAGAGGTATGCCAAGCGCAATGGCAGAGATCCCGGCACTCATGAAATACCTTCACCATCACCGGGCTCTCTCGCACCTCAGCAATGATGAACTTCACACCGTGCTGCTGCACGCCGATTCCATCTTTCCAAGATTCCCCCCTTACGATCTGGATCACGTTTGGGAACGCCTAACGCCGCAACAGCAGCAGAAATTCAATGCCTACCGGCGGTGCAAGCAACATTGGAACCAGCCGTGGCATCGCATTCACATCGATGGACCAGCTCCCGTCATCGCAGAGTGCCCATTTTTCCGCCAAGGTTAACCAACATTGCACCACTTATCACAGCCATGCCGGATGCCGGATGTTTGGCTTCCGTTCTCTCCGCTATTATAAGCACGCTCGTCCAACCTAAGCGTGTACAACCTCATCAGCATGGCAGACAGCAGCATCGTGAGTGTTCTTAACCAGATGGCAGAAACTCTACCCTTCATGTCCCTCGCTGAACTTCAGAGAGGTCGACCCTACAGAATTCAGTGTGCCAGGGCCATCTCTACCAAGTACGGCAGAAAGATTGCAGTCGTCGTCAACAACCACGAACTGTTTCTACCGTCACACTTCGATGCCATGGCCCAGGAGACCATCGACGAACTCAGCACCGTTCCCGTGTGGCTAACGTACGTCGGGGACGAGATGCTCAAGACAGGCTACGAGCGGCGCATCGTAAAATTCTCATTCCCTTCTCCCTCTCCTCCATCACGTGAACCTTCCCGCCCTTTCCAATACAACGAATTCCAATAATCTCTCTCTCTCTTCCGTCAGTCTTCAACATGCCTTGCAAGTCAGACCCTGTGGACATTCATCCCATTCTAACCTCTAGGATCGTCTTTGACGTTGAGGATACCGTCAGTGCTGCAGGGACCTACGCCAACAGTTGCCGCATCGTTTCCCAGGAGATCTCCGCCTTTGGTGCACACAAAATTGTCACCATCAAGGTCTTCTCCGGTGATGCCCACGTCGTCAACGTCCAGTTCGTCCCTTCCATAGCCACCTCTTGCGACAAACAGGCTAGATGCACCGTCTGCCTCGGGAACAACCAGACCCCATCCTTAGACAACATCATCTCCTCGACGGGCACGTTTCCAGCTGGCGTTTGCAGCCGTCAAAACATCATTGTACCTCTATTCGTTCCCACCATCGGCACCCAGATCGATCCCAACTTTCGGCACATTCACCTCACCTGTGTCACCTGTGACGACCAACCGCCGCAACCTTCTCTCAGTCAACATGATCTACCCTTCAACAACGGCCATACCACTTACTTTAATATCATCTTTCTCACCAACGTCGACGGACATCAGTGTTAATGTGCTCCTGCAAAAACAGTTATAAAAGGCTATGTATGTGCTAGTGTGTGTGAAATATTAACATTATGCTTATATGCATCATATCTACTCAATGCATGTTCATTGTTATACCATAGTTTTAAGCATGTGTATTGTTAAAACTTTATATGGTCTACTATGTAATCCTTTATTACTTTTTACCGATAAAGATTTATACATATACAGATTAACCAGTCTGGTTTTTTCGCAAATCCCGCCACCTCACAAACATCCTGTAGGTTTATTATTTTTTTCCAAATTTTGGCAACATAAGCCACCTAGTCTCGAAATTTATTTCAAATTCATTATTGCATTTCAAACATTGCGCAATTACGCCATCTTGTGTCGTAACTGCTTCTTGCATAAATATCCATCTAGTGGCGTAACTTTTAATACTTATTGCGCAATTCCGAAATCTTGTTTCGTAACTTCTCAATACAGTATTGCACCATATTGTGCAGGAACTTTTCCAGTATTTCGTTTTAGAATATATATATATCACCATATTGTGACGCATATTCTTCAGCCTTGCGCTTTTCCGCCATCTTGCTTTGGCTCCACTAGCGCCAAACACCACCTTCCCATTTACTTCTTTTTCCCCCACTCTTTTGCGGATTATCGCGACACTAGCGCCAGCCGCCATCTTGGCATTTACTACTTCTTCCCCACTCTTTTGCGGATTAACGCGACAGTAGCGCCAGCCACCATCTTGGCATTTACTACTTTTTTCCGCCTTGCGCTTTGCCGCCATCTTGGTTTTTGCGTCACTAGCGCCAGCCGCCATCTTGCCTTTTTGGCGGTTTAACGCGACACAAGAGCTTTCCCGCGCTTGCGCTTTGCCGCCATCGTGGTTTTTGCGACACTAGCGCCAGCCGCCATCTTGGCATTTACTACTTTTCCCCGCCTTTTTGGCGGATTAACGCGCTCTCCCGCCTTGCGCTTTGCCGCCATCTTGGTTTTTGCGACACTAGCGCCAGCCGCCATCTTGACATTTACTACTTTTCCCCGCCTTTTTGGCGGATTAATGCGTCACAAGCGCTTTCCCGCCTTGCGCTTTGCCGCCATCTTTGTCCGCAATCTTAAATGATCATACTTTTTCCCGCCTTTTTGGTGGATTAACGCGTCACAAGCACTTTCCCGCCTTGCGCTTTGCCGCCATCTTCAATTTACTACTTTTTCCCGCCTTTTGCGGATTAACGCGACACTAGCGCTTAATCCCCCCTGGTGGCAGGATTATCGTTAATCCAACTGGCTAATCCGTATATATCACTACTCATGTGATGAGACTTGAGCGCACGCACACACCAAGGCTTCATATTTTTTTAGTAATTATAATTCATTGACTTGTCATTAAACACGAGTGTATGCAAACGCTTCCCGGACCTGTGGCGGGATGCCGGAGAGGGGGAGGGAAAGAGGAATGGGCTTCGTACTGACTTACCTGTATACTCTCAACATCACGTACTCCCACCCGGTACTTACATACGCGGATTCTAATTCCGTATATTTCATTAACGGATACTGAAACGTGCAAATTGATGTGCTTGAAAGTGTGTTTTACTCCTACTATAATAGATGAACAAGAAAGGTGTTTGACGTTTGCGAACAATAAGGTAACATAAGGAACGTGCGTTATACAGAAGCCAAGAACCATAGACAGAATCACGTTAGCTTCCCTTTTCGTGCACGTCTCTCATGTAAAGTGGCAGTGGCTAGTTCCCCTGAAATGCTCTAGATAACAGCTGAACAATACGCCAAGCAAATTTATGTCGTTTTCGGCTAATAAGATAAGGTATAATACTTGCTTATACGGAGGACAAGAACCTTAGACTGAATCACATTAGCTCCTCTCTTTCGTGCACGTCTCTCTTATAAAGCGACAGTGATTAGTTCCCAGAAATGCTCGGAGAACAGGTGACGAATGAAAGTGATGCAAATGCTTGGAGTTTTCAAATAATCTGCTAAGGTATAGACATCGTTACACAGAAGATAAGGACCATAGACAGAATTGCGTTAGCTCCCCTCTTTCGTGCACGTCTCTCGTGTAAAGTGGCAGTGGTTAGTTCCCATAAATACTGCGGTTAACAGGTGAACAATAAAAGTGAAGCAAATGTTCGGAGTTTTAGAATAAGCTAATGCATGGAACTTGCTGTATACAAAAGACAAGAACCATTGACAGAATCATATTAGCTCCCCTCTTTCGTGAACGTTTCTCGCGTAACGTGGCAGTGGTTAGTTCCCCTAAAATACTTTTGCGTGGTATTCATGCGGTAGCAACAGTAAACTCAACAATCTGGGTAGTGCAATGTGCGCTAATATATGGAGTATTGGAACGATTATTTATTAATGAACGGGACGATAATATAAATCATGGGTGCGCAACTCATTCTACTTAGGGGAAACGCTTCAGTCCTTCATCCACGCTGTGACGTAGCGAAAACTCCTCTACTTTTTCAGTGGCGAACTATGTAGAGGCTGGGCGAGAAGCCCCCCTACCCCCTAGTATCGAATGCTAATTGATTTATTTTAGCACAAGTACCTACGCATTAAGTCTCCAATATATCTATGTTCCCCATCATGCTGTAAACACAGTTCCATTCGCCTCCAAGTCTTGATATATTCTTGAGCATGCCCGGCTTACAGTGCGAAGTGCGTCCTCAGCAGCATTGCGCAGTTCTTCGTAGGTAGCATAATGACGTGTAGATACATGCGCCTTAATACTCCCCATAACGAGCTGTCAGGTGTGGTGGGGTCAGGAGTTTTTGGCGGCCATTTCAAGGGAGCTGTTGATGCTGATGAGACACGACCTATCCAGCGTCATGGAAAGTGTTCATTTAGGAACTCGCGCATTTCAAGAGCGTAGTTAGGATGTGCTCCGTCTTGCTACAACCATATGCGTTCTGTGAGGTCCCTTTCCTCAAGCTTTAGGTATTAACCATGTTCGTAACATGTGTAAATAATTTGCGCCATTCACAGTACCTTAAAAACAGAATGGTCCAAACAGATGTGATGTTATCGCTGCCCATATCATTATGTGAGGCGCGTTTCTTTGTAACTCGAGTGTAATGAGGATTATCTTTGGCCCAGAAGACAATATTTCTAGCACGTCAGCTCAATAAATCGCACATTTATCTGAAAACATACTTGGCATGGTTCACTGCATTTGGAAATTGAGTTAAGAAAGCACGGCATGCTAAAACGCTCTCATTCTGGGCTCTATCCGATAACTCGTTTATGTACGTTAGTCGAAAAGTACTGAGCTTAAGGTCTTTTTTCATGTGATCTATTACAATTCATGCACCTGGAGGGAACTAGATGGTTGTGCAAGAAAACAATTCTCAAATTACAACTAGCTCTAAAATGTATTAAACCCTAAAATTAAATACAAGAAAAGTTAAACTTGAATTCTTGCTTAAAGAAACAATTAACTAAGCTTGAAATCTCCATGAATACCCTGTTACATTGCTGTTGCATTACTAACACCCACCCGTTGAAGTAAAACACCCTGGCGTTTGTGAAAATTGTAACACCAAGAGGGAAACACATGAATTCAATGAATTTAATTCCACAGGTTAGGTACATGACAAGCAACAAATGATAAACTTTTCAAATCTATACATGACCTTTGACCCATAATACTCAGTAGTTGGTATGGGCTCCATTCGCTGCAATTACAGCTACTATACGCCGTGGCATTGAATCAAAAGGGTTCTGATTAAGTTCCTGAGGGATTTCCGTCCACGCAGTGTGTTCGAGTCCACAAATCCGTAACACTGGTTATTGAACGACCACGACGCACCAGGTGCCTACCAACCATATCCTAGACATGTTCGATGGGCGACATGTCAGGCGAACGTGCATGCCAGGGAAGCAATGGTACCCGTCGCTCTTCGAAGAAAGTTTGTACATTCCTCGCAATATATGGCTGGCCATTGTCCTGTTGAAATGTGGCCTGTGGAGATGCCTGAAGCACGGGGAGTACCTCAGGCTCTACAACCACCGTTAGGTACCGGTTGTTCAAAGTGGCCTCAATTTGTAGGAGGCGCGATGGGTTGTAACCAATGGCGCCCCAAACCATCACATCTTGTGTTTGTCCGTTATGCCGCTCAACACTGCAGCCCTCCAGGTTGCGCTCACCACGGTACCGCCGGACACGTATGCGGCTGTCACTGTAGGACACATTAAGCCGCCCTTCTAAGTAGACAGTTTATCCCTTTTCTTTATAGTTATCCTGACCTGGAATTTACGTGGTGTACGATCGCATAGGGCGGAACTGCAACTTTTATTGCGTTCCTATTCACCTATGGTTGTGTGTTTGCAGGAGACTAAGCTTCGCCCTCAGGATCCTTTTGATCTCCGAGGGCATACTCCGGTTCGCTACGATCTTGAACCGGAGGAGGGTACTCCTGGTCATGGAGGTGTCATGATTTTAGTCGAACGTCGTCGCTGACACCTACTCCAGCGACCATTACCCCTGCATCGTTTCTCTTCTGTCACACCACGTACAGCATTCCAGAGTACCTACCTGGATATTCACAAAAGCCGACTAGAGCTTGTATTCCAGCCTCGTGCATTTTTACGATCAGCCCTTCGCCGACATTAACCAACTGGTGCAGTACCTTACGTCTACGATTTTTTCTGCCGCCGAACGCGCAATTCCCCGTTCATCCTCTCAACCTCGGCGACCGCCTGTTCCGTGGTGGAACGAGGATTGTCGGGACCCGTTCGTGCCCGTAGGACTGCACTTAGGGTGTTTCGGCGACACCCTACACTTGATAATTTGGTGAGTTTTAAACAATCACGCGCCAGGGCTCGTCGTATTATTCAGGATAGCTAGAAGACTTCGTGGACTCCTTTTGTCGAGTGTTTTAATCGCTTTACGCCTTCATCTATTGTTTGGGATAAACTTCGTCGCTTCTCAGGTAAAGTGTCGCATTGTACTGTTTCTGGCCTTCATGTTTCCAATGCCACTATAGTGGATCCGGCTGCCATCGCTAACACTCTGGGTGCTGCCTTTGAGGCTGTATCCAGTTCAGACCATTATTCCGCCGGCTTTCGCTCTATTAAAGACCGGCTGGATTCCGACACCTTTAATTTTCGGTCTGTTAATAATGAGTGTTATAATGAACTTTTCACAATGAGGGAGCTGGAGCACGCTCTTCATTGCTCTAGGTACTCCGCTCCTGGCCCGGACGGCATTCATGTCCTGTTGTTAAAGAACCTTTCAGCCGACAGTAAACTCTTTCTCTTACAGGTCTATAACCGTATTTGGCAAGACGGCGTTTTTCCTTCCGTTTGGCGTGAAGCCACCATTGTCCCTATTATTACGGTAAGTGTACCTGGAGGGAACTAGTGGTCGAGAAATAAAAAAAATCACTGGTACCTATAACTAATTTTTATTCTAAAGTTTCCTAGCATACAAATAAAGAATAATGAATTTACTGAACATGAAAGGAATTATCATTTAACTTCCTAACCTACACCTTAAACGTTATGTATTAAATGAGTAGATGATATGCCGCTTTTGATAAACTAACAAGAATAATGCAAATGTTTTGACCTGGCAGAATATCTAGGCAGAGACAAAGAAAATACCTTTTACTCACTTATTAGGCTGATGGTGAACAGGATGACCCGCATCTTGGGTCAGACTGACGTGGAGTCACTTAGTACACACACAAGAAAAAAGCCCCCGAGCTGTCCTCTCGGGAAGCTTATATAGTAGCTGAAAGACAACGCCTAAGTGTCGTCATAAAAGACTCACACTTTGCGAGAAAGTTAATACATCCTGTCACGTAGACCGTTGGTTAGGATTTTACCCATCCGCAGCAGTTTGCAAGCAGGATGATGTATGTGAGCAAGCATCCGCTAACGTTCTCACATGAAAATGAATATCATAAATAATATGGTTTCTGCAAATCCTTAGAAATGTATGGAAAGATATCAATTGATGGATGACATTAGATGCTCTGGGAAAGACGTACGATACCCAGACTGTTGAAAGGAAATTCCCAGCTATCGGGCAACTGTCACCCTTCTTAATCTTAAGGCAGAGATGGCCTGGGCACTATACCCTCCCCACTTTGACATGAGCAATGGGTACAAGGATACCGATTGCGAATCGGTTGAAATTACCAGTTAAGTGCTTGGCATCTGAATTTTCCTTAATGTTCATTAGTTGTTTTTTTGAAGGATTATCACTAATTCTGCATCCTTTAATTTCTTGTCTCTCTTTTGTTTTAGAATTTCCTCTATGCTAAATAAGGGCTTCCTTATCTCTAGGTATGTATAACATAACAAAATATTTCACCCTTAATCTAAGTACAGTGACATTTTCTTAATAGTGTGTTTAACTGTTACAATCTTCTTTTTTGTGTGTTAATGTGTTACCTTTGTTTAAATTTTCTCAAGTTCAATTGTTCTTAGTACAGAGAACTAGTTGTGGCAAAACACACGTTGTTTGTAGTAGCCGTTTCCGGTTTTGTGGTTTCCTCCTGGTTAGGAGAATTTGGTGCTACGTTGGTTCCCACGAGTTCGTGACCTTCTTCTGCGTCGTCGTGAGGTTGAGTAGCAGTAGGAGCCCGTTTTGATAGGAGCTTCTTCCTCAGTAGTAGGCGGGTATACGAATGTTTCCTTGTGATACCCAACACCAGAGCAATACCTAGAACAGCGAGCAGTAGCCCAATACCGGTCCACAGGTGCAGTGGAGTCCCTTGCTGGCTGCGCAAGGATTCACTTGCCTCATGCACCTGCTGGCGAGGCGGTGAAGTGGCATCTGTGGTGGACGGTCATCTATTCGAAGCTCGGTCTGAAGAGCTTCTAACCTTGTTAGATCTAGTGGTTGTCGACCTTTGGTTGTCAGATTATGTCGCTCGGCCGGCGACAACATACTACTGATGTCCGCTACGACGATAGCGTCTTCTTCTAAGCTCAGTTGCGTCTCCCCAGTGATGGCTGGCAGCAGTGTCATCGTCTCTGAATCGTAGTGGCAATCAAGGTCATCGGTCAACAATCCCGTGCCATGGAGGATCAACGGCCTGAAACGTGTCTTGCGACCAGAACAGGTTTTAGCGATCTTTAGAGGTCTTGATACTGAGTACACCCAGTAGTTTTTCTTTTGCGTCTTCACATGATACCATATAGACGGAAAATTAGGTCTTAGGATAACTCGTTTACAGAGGTTGTGGACGTTATTTCCTTGTCCAAAGAACAAGGATGAAATGCATGTGGGGGAGGTAGAGGAGTACAAGGCAAACTCCGCTGGACAGACGGAGATGGTTCCGGGTTTACATTGGTTCAGGTTGGTATTTGTGAGAAGGGCATATCTCTTGTCTGTCACCAGACAGTGCCAGGTACGGTACGGCTGTATGGATAGTTATGTACTTTTCTACCTCCTCTAGCTTTGTCGGCAATGTTAACACCCTGTATAAGTCTAAGGTTTTATCAGCCCCTCTCAAAGGAACCCTGATAAGAATTCTAATAGCAGCGGGCATAGAATATGCTATCACGTCACAAAGTTTATAGTATGTGTGCATGTCTGATAGTTCAGCACCTGCTAAAAGTGAAGTCCCGAGTGGTAGCCTAAGTCCCACAGTTTGCAAAATTTGAAACAAATTTCTAGGAGGTACAATGGTCGCGCTCAATCTGCCAGTAGCAATTACATCTAGTCCTTCCTTCATTTGTATTGTTGTTGCAAGTTAATCATAAACAGAGAAAGTTCACGTATCGCTGAGGATACTTTGAATTGACTTGTTACCCAATTTTGAAAATTAGCCATATTATTTTCTACCTCTACGTTTCTATTGGTAACCTCCTTGACCGTTAAAACTAGTTCATTAGTTAAACTTTTTATTCGTTGGGTGTTTTGACTAGTTCGCCCATCCAATTCCTTTATGTAAGTAAATTGATCTTCAGCGACATGTACTAATTTAGCGGTTGTTGTCGCATACTTAGCGATTTGTTTATGCACTTTATCTATTTCGGATCTATCAGGAGTACCAAATAATACCTTTAACAATGATCCACCAACATCGATTGCACCTCGCTTCCTGCCGACATCTTTAGAGGGTAAGTATTGTTCTACATTCCTCATTTCATTTTGCAATAATTCAAATACATTCTTAAGTTTCTCAATTTCGCCCCATTCTATTGAGCTCCCTGTATTACTTGACCTTTCTATATCTAATTTTTCAAAGATTGATTTAACTTGTATAATCGCGTTAGCATACAGTTGCACAGGCACGTCAATGCTGATTGTCCACCGACTGCCCGTAACCAAGATCGTTTCTTGATAAGCAAAGATTATTCCTTTAGTCATTAGAGGTCCCTTGGGAGAGACATCTAACGGATCTCTCGAAAAGCCATGTTTTGCCAGGGTAAAACCTGAAAAGATCAGAAAACGAGAATATTAGATACGCCCACGCCCTTTTGAGTGGTACGCTGTTACCTTTTCTGTATTTCCATTTGGCTCATCGTAGCCTCTATTTCCTGAGTTATGTTCATTATTGCTACCGGTTACTGACTCTTCTGACTCTTCGCGCATAGAACTGGTGGACGACCCCCCTGGGTTTCGAACGCAAGACCGCAGATTCCAAGGCAAAGTGACGGGTCTCTGCTTGATTTCTTTCCCTAATTCCCCTATGAGTCTAGGTAGGATCCTTACTTTCATCTTCCTGTGAGATAGTAATGTCATGAATATTTTCATCATCATATTCTTCGAACAAATTTTCTGGGTTACTTTCATTTCTCTCAGGAGCTGTAACTTCAACATTTCCATACACGAAACGCGAGCTAGTTATCGCTTCCGGCCCACTGGCTTCCACGTCACACCACGTTGTAAAGTGAGATGTTATAACCTGGAAACATTAGGGACCTCAGCATGTCTCGAAATCTTCAACTTGTGTACTGCTCACTTTCCCTGTAGTATGGTTCTTCATAGGAAGATCTGTATGGGTGACCTTCTAGTCTTGAAACATTGCATATTCGAGTGCTAACATATTCAATGAGGTTGCGGCATATATCCTCCAATATTACAAGTAAGGGTAGACTTCATTTAATGCATGGTGAGCTTATGTAATTAATGGAGTAGCTGCAATTAATGTGGAATTCTGTCATAGTCCCGTTTCTTATATAACTTGACTGTAAGGTTTATGGTTATCAATGATGTTAGATTACCGATAAAATTAGGAAATAAGCAAATAATTCTACAGTCTCCTGATGACATATGCGGCTGCAGCTTCGAAATCATATACAGTATATGATATTCTAGAACAAGCATGGATTCCCTTATTGACATTCAAATACAGCCAGCTTACGAAAAGCTTCATTTTTCCTATATTACCCATGAGAAGAGTCGTTCTGTCAAGTGTCGTATGTGCAGTAGGATTTTAAAAAACAGATCTATTTCAAGACTTAAACAACACCGGCAAAGATGTAGTAATGAATCATTGAAGTGTGCAGTGCTTAGAACTCCCGTAAGTGATGCTGAAATCTATTCAAGGCCAGGGATGTTAGAGTTAAGCTGTGAAGCGCTTGGATCACCCCTGAGTGCTACTGAAATCTCTTCAAGACCAGGGATGTTAGATGTAAGAAGAGCAGTGTCTTTGGATGATGAAACTCTGAATAATCACCTGAGTGAAAATAAACATTTTAGTGTTAACTCGTCCGGTGTGGGTGATGTATCCAAGGCGAATATTGAGATTTTATATCCCTGTACAGATCCTAATGACTTAGTACACCAGCTAAGACTGTTAATGATGTCGCATGAAGCTGGTAAAAACGACTTTTCTATTGAGATTAATAAGATCATCCAAGTATTGAAGAGCACTGGGATTATAGCATGATTGAGACTGAACTCTGTATAATAAAGAGCTTTCGCATTTGAATGAAATGAGTGTGTTAAAATTTTGTTTGCTTCTGTTCAATGCTCTAGTGTTTGCTTAATGTAAAATCAAATAATAATAATTCTCAATAAAGATATTTTCACCATTGACTTAAGTGTTTCTTTTGATTTGCCTTTCTAGCCTGTCCCTATTCATAATAAAGCCTGATGTTTAGATTTTATCCTTTGTGTATTTTAGGTTTAATACATATATTTTGAGCATTTTAGCCTAATCTGATGGTTCTATAGACAAGAGAATGTATTTTAATTAGGTCAGTCCAAGTCTTTGGAGTATGCTGATGGGTTTTATAAATAGTGACAGGTATTTTAGCTGTATTGTATAGGTCACTAGGATACTCTTTTACAGTGAGGTGCAGTTATCTTCATGGTATTGTCAGTGAACTATTTATGTGCGAGGGTTTTTGAAATTACACCATGTATTTCATGCTATCGTTAAGGGTCTTTTTTAGCATTTTGACGTATTTTACGGCAGTGTATTGTATTTTTAGAAATGTTTGCTTGCATTTTAGCCACTGGAATAGGAACTGTAGAGCATTTAGCTGGCGTTTATGAGCTATTAGACACAGGTTTTTGGAAAATTATGATCGGTTTTATAAGTAGGAGCTGTTATGTTCATGATATTGCCTCAGATCTTTACAGTATTCTGATGGTTCTTTAGGCGCGCTGCAGCTATTTTCAAAGTTTCTGGTAAGAGAATTTGAGCCTCTTTGAGTGTATTTTAAGATGTGAATGAGGTATTGTGACATGCTTTTAGGATGCTATTGTAATATGGAGAGTGGAATTTCATTTGTAAGTCAGTGCATTAAAGCAAGTATTTATTCTAATTTCAAGAGTTAATGTATTTTCCACTGATTTTGATACTTTATGAGCATTTCTTATCCATTATTAGAATAAATATATATACTTTCAGTCCTTTTTTTCTAGATTTTGTAAGCTTCTATATGTTAAGTAATTAACATGTGAGACCGATAGGCACAATCCCTGAATTGGTTAGTTTTAGGTATTTGGAGTAGTCTAACCTAGCCACAAGCGACCATCCTAAGCCAATCTATCCCTGCCTTACCTGCTTTGAAAGATCCTTTCATTATCTATCTTGGCATCGTCCAACCTAGCCAAAACGTAACCAATGTAACCACTAAACTTAACCAACGTAACCACTAAACGTAACCAACGTAACCACTAAACTTAACCAACGTAACCACTAAACGTAACCATCGTAACCAGTAAACGTAACCACTAAACGTAATCAACGTAACCACTAACGTAAATAACTTAACCGTGAAACGCAGCCAACCATGACAATCATGACGAATCCATTCCTAAGACATTCTATGCTAGCCTGTTCTTCAAACTCGGTCAATCGTGCGAGCCTAACTCTACCTGTTCGCAGACTATCCTAGCGTTATGTTATATTTGTAGGCTGTGTTTGGGATCCATCACCTTTATAAAATTTTCCAATGTACTCTAAGTATTGAAGCGGATGATAATGCCTGGAAATGATGTGAAATCTATTATTTTTCACTTTATTGATTTTACATTGATACATGTCAATCATTACAGCAAAATAACTATTTAGCATGTCTTTATACAATATGAGTAAATAAATACAATGTCGTCAATAAATGTCACTGTTATTTTTATTAAATAAAGTTTTTATTTTTTACTGCATTCATTTGTTCAATATGATAAAAGTCTATTTGTTTCATTTCCAGAATCAATGAAATTATATGATAATACAATAAGTTAAGTGAATTAACTGTCCCCTTGCTGTTTCATAATCAGATATTCTTCGAATAGTATGAGCCTTTCCCCCACACAAATAATGAGGCGTATATGATTTCATTATTACATTTTTTATCAGTCACAACGTAGTATTCACTGAATAATCCAATTTGTCACTGCTGCATTGTGATTCGCTGATCTTGGAGCATTGGTGGCGTTTTCATCTGGCGACGTGTGAAGACGTGGATATTTCGCTCTTTCAGAAGCGAACTCAGTGGGCATCATTATGGTATTCTTGGCGTTCTTCTTATTTGTTGCTTTTCCTAGGAGTCTTTTTCGGCGTCGGGTGAGTGAGATCAATGATCTCTATGTTATTGTGATTAATGTGGGGTGGTGAAATCTCAATGATATGAATTGTGGTTTGGGATGATATTGATCTAGGACGTGTAGTAATGGTGATGGTAGTGGGGGTGGTGGTGGTGGCGGCGGTGGTGGAGTCTGAAACATAACAAATGAACCATTAGTTGTCATGATTTGAAAGATAAATGCCAGGTGTCCTGAAAGAAATACATCGTTATAGGATTAAAGATAATAAGGCGATGTCTTTTATGCGTGAATGATCTTTAATGGGAATGTCGCTATTAAGAGAAACAGTAACTAGAGCAATGTTCAAATAATGTAAGAGTAATTCTCACCTTTTGTATTTTAAATCGATTGAGACAATTGCTGATTGATGTATTATTCATTGCAGGCATTGAGCGATGCTGTGGAGACACAGCTTAAGGTCTGCAACAGTGCTTTGCTTGCTGTGGTAAAGATGAATCGTTGCTGGCAGTCCTGAAACATTACACTTTGTGTTGAAAGAATTGCATTTATCGTTGTAATAAGTGTTCTCCTGTAGAGAAATAGATGTGATGGACCTCATATTGGCCATTATCAGTAATGTTTTTATATTGTTCTATGATTCTAATATTTAAAAAAATAATAGCCTTGATGAATGTTACCTTGTTTCTTTCCTTAGTTTGGTCCAGTCCAGGTTAGATATTAATGAAACTGTGAATGTATGAATGTGAGTGTGAACATTGCTGGCTGTGTATTTCGTGTATGTATGTATGTATTTATGTATGTATGTATGTATGCTGTATTTAGAGTGATTGTGTTTTTTTTGTTTGTTTGTTTGTTTTTATTGTGGATTGTTGAGATGTTTTCTTCTAGCGTAGGAGGGGATGCGGACTAATGGGGGTAATGGAGGTAGGAGAGGTTGCATATGATCAAAATTTAGCCTTCTCCGTGTGACACGTCTTCGAATCGCGTGTACATTTCTGAAATGGGGTGGTGATGATGGTAATGGTATAATGCCTGATAGCGGTGAAATATGCTGTGACTTTGGTGATAATGCATGGCTGTGTTTTGTTTTTTTCGGCGTCGGGTGAGTGAGATCAATGATCTCTATGTTATTGTGATTAATGTGGGGTGGTGAAATCTCAATGATATGAATTGTGGTTTGGGATGATATTGATCTAGGACGTGTAGTAATGGTGATGGTAGTGGGGGTGGTGGTGGTGGCGGCGGCGGTGGTGGCAGCGGTGGTGGTGGTGGCGGCGGTGGTGGTGGTGGTTTGTGAATTCCAATCGTGTGGATTTATGTTTTGGTGTCGGATGTTTGTGAAATGCTGATGTCTTCGGGTGAAAAGATTTGGTTCAGAGGGTGGGGAATGTCTTAGGGTGAAAAGATTTGGTTCAGAGGGGGGGCAATGTCTTCTGGTGAAAAGATTTGGTTCAGAGGGTGGGCAATGTCTTCGGGTGAAAAGATTTGGTTCAGAGGGTGGGCAATGTCTTCGGGTGAAAAGAATTGGTGCAGTGTCTGTGTATTGGCTAAATTCCTGATGATTATGATACTGTGATGAGTGTTGATCTAACTGGACTAGATCCTTCAGGAATTTCTCCATGATGGAGATGTCGCAAGCGACTGCTGCGCTGTAGGGTTTCCTTGTCACTGTATTCTCCATTTCTAGAGTATGCGTAAAAGAAACATTCAAATTAGGGAATCTTTCAGATTTGATAGCTTATTCATGTAATAATGCATGTACTTGCTTAAAAATTAAAGTCAGAAGATGTGTAAGAATCTAAAAATTGAATTTAATTTCATTACAGGTGCTAATTAAAAATAGAGGAAGTAAAGAATCAATTCTAGAAGCATCATGAGTATTACAGTCTCGATTATCTCTATCGTGATATTATTGATTGCTGAAATCGATGTGATGATTTATGATTAATATATAGCTCCCTCAGTGTATGCATTTAGCCTATATATATATATATATATATATATATATATATATATATATGAAACGTATCACTTGGTGTAGTTAAGTAGTTGTAAATGTGTTGCTTAAAGAGAAATATTTAATGTCCTGCAATGAAGGATGATTACAAATGAATGGCTAAATGATAAGGCAACATAAGCAATTTCTTACCTTGCAGAGTGTATATCCAATTGATGATAAAAATGAAGAACTCTTTTCCAAAAATAGTATTGAAGCACTTCAAAAGGTTTTTAAACTCTGTGGTTTCTGTCCAGAAACTGGCGCAAGTATGGTGTCCCTTTATGAAAACTGTGAAATGCGGGGCAATGTAGAGGGTTTATATAGTGCGTCTTTCAATATTACGCCCCCTCCGCATTGGGTAAGGAAAGAAAATTCATTTTAGTAGCTTCTGGCAGTTCATTGGTGAGAAACAGGGAGGGATGAATGTCACATGCCCCCCTTGACAATCTGGGAATGTATGCAATTATTTTTATTATTATTATTATTACCTAGACCGTCTAAATGAGTATGAAACTCTTGCCGCCAGCATAGGGATGAGATCCATATCCCACGTGCATCTGAGAGGGAGGCTTTAAATGAATGATAAATGTCAAAAGTTAACATGTATTATTTTACGGTGTGAGCATGTATACGGGTGGGACTTCTATTTTTCGTGAGAACTGTTAAGATAAATTGCCCTTAGACAGGAAATTGTATATCTTCATGAACTTAAGTAACTTAAGGGAGGGAATTTATTGATGGTTGCAGCTGCCTTTGGGTGTGCTGTTAATTAAGTAATAAAGACATTGTTCAATTACTGTTTATTGTATGAATCATGCACCTCGTGGGAAAAAAGATACAAGACATCTTTCCCGTTGTTATAACTAAGTATTTTAAATTTCTCTACTATGAAGAGTAAGTAAGGGAAGTATTGTATTCCACGCGGAAATTCGATACCGAGATTTCACCGGATATTTATGTTTTGAGGTCCCCTGTTTTATTGAGAAATATTTTCGAGATATTGCTTGTTATTCCCTTAAATTCCCCAATAATTATATTTTTTCTCGAATTCGTTATTCATTTTTTTATGTCTTAGGCATGTAAAGAGAATGGAATGCGTCACATGGCAACCCACTCAAATTTGTACAAGAGTAGAGAAAGTCATGTGAGTGTAACATACGAGAATTTTTTTTAAATGCGATTCGTTTTTATTTCACTGTAAATACAGCTTGTAACACTGTAATTAGCTATCTCTATAAAGAAACTTTTTTTTTTTCATTATAAATAAATGTGTGTTTGACTCTCATGCAGAGTGCCAGATATGAATTACAAATGTTAGTTCTGTAACCTGGCATCTGGCGTAGATAAAGCGAACTTTTACAATGGTGTGGGAGTCCTTATATGAGTGGGAAGCTGGCGGAAAAAAATCAATACCGTAAATAGATGACCATCTCCCCCAATCGTCCTTATACGCGAGGGTAACCCTCCCTCCAGACATAGGGACCAGATCATTATTCCCTTATGTTGTGGCCTGTAACGGAGAAAAGACTCTAGTGTGTTTTATTTTTTCAATGCTTGTGATTTCTCGCCGTAATAAAGCATGTTATCGACCCGTACAAGCAACAAGTCCCGGTAGGATGGTGAAAATTAAACCTTTCGATTTTTTAAACATTTACAGTTGTTAGGAGCGTTCGCCACAAAAATTGAAACTTGTATTTTTTTTTATTTGATGTATATGATTAGAATTAACGCTGTGTACTTTATAGTGGGTGAATCATGTCTCATAGCTGACTGGAAATGCAGACATTATTTTGATTACCTCCTCCCACCCAAAGCCGAGGAGGAGACTTTTTTTTTTAAATGTTTCTTCAAGTAAATGTCACCACGTGGACATGTAAGCGACCCTCGCAATTACCAACTCCAGCAGTAACCATTAATATATCCAGAAGACTCATGCACTATAGGTCCCCTTTGCCTGAAAGACCAATTGAACCATGCGAACCAATTAAAAAGCCATAAATTGATACAGAAGACTCATGCTACTTAGGTCGGGCTTACATGAAAGACCAAATGAACCATGCGAACCAATTAAAAAGCCATAAATTGATATAGAAGGTATCATGTACTTAGGTCGGGCTTACATGAAAGACCAAATGAACCAAGTGAACCAATTAAAAAGCCATAAATTGATACAGAAGGTACCATGCACTATAGGTCCCCTTTGCCTGAAAGACCAATTGAACCAAGTGAACCAATTAAAAAGCCATAAATTGATACAGAAGGTATCATGTACTTAGGTCGGGCTTACATGAAAGACCAAATGAACCAAGTGAACCAATTAAAAAGCCATAAATTGATATAGAAGGTATCATGTACTTAGGTCGGGCTTACATGAAAGACCAATTACAGCCAATTTAAATCAATTAAGCCAATTAAAAAGCCATAAATTGATATAGAAAGTCTCATTCTAACCTACTCACATGTGTAAGTTGTACTAGTAAATAATGCGAATTCTGCTGGACATATAGATATAATGGTCTTCTTACATCTATTGAGTTGGGATTCTGTGAGTAGAGCATATTTTTGCCTATTTTCAGATACTGCCAGAAACTTGACCGATGTGTCAATAACCACATGTCCAACACCCTGTATTTTAGTAGGCAATGGTATTACTTGAAATAAATCGAGAGCTCTATCTGCTCCTTTCAATGGAATTTGGATTAAAATTCGAATTATCCCTGGTACTGAGTATACTATAACATCACAAAGACTGTAATACATATACATATTTTCAATTTCGACTCCTGCTATCAAAAATACCCCTGTAGGTAATTTCTGTACTACCGATTTCAAAATATTTGATAAATTTTGAGGTGTAACTATAGTAGCACTTAATCTCCCTGATAACAATACATCAATTCCTTCATGTAACTGCATTAATTTTTGCTGTATATCTAACGCTATCATTGCCATTTCTCTCTGATATTCTATAAATTTCAATTGCCCTTCAAAACTTCTAAATTTTTCATTCGTTACTTGATCTATGCTATTCGTTAAGTTTTCCAGTAATTTCAAATGCAAACGCGTTCTATCGTCCAACTGATGTAAATACGTGATTTGTTCTTCTGCTACATGTGTCATTATATTCGTTTGATTTTGTAATTTAGAAATAACTTCATGTACATCATTCATTTCTTCTCTATCTGGCGTCCCAACGAGCAATTTTATAATTGAACCTCCTACATCTATCAACCCTCGCTTTTCTCTAATCATCTGGTGCGGAAGATACTGATCTAACGTTTTTAATTCCTCAGCAATCTGTTCCATAAGATATGTTAATCTTGGTAATCCTGCTAAACGAGTCTTTGTAAATTCATCTTGTAAATTGTAAAGTCCCTGATCTCGAAGATTTAATAACTTCACATTACGATTAAAATGTGGAGGAATCTGGCTTACTCCTCTCCTTATTCTTTCTAGTGCATCTTTATAATCTTTAACAAATATGTCAATCCCTACCGTCCATTTACTTCCTGACATCAGTAGTCTTTCCTGGTGTGCGAATACTACCCCTTTATTCAGTTTTGTCAGCTTCAACTCATTTGGTATAGTGAAAGAATCTCTTGCACATACATAACCTGCAACCAAAATTCTATCTTAATTTGATTTGGTTTTTAATTGTCATTATTCAAATATAATTTTGTTCTTATTCCTGACGTACTTCGTTCTTATTCCTGACGTACTTCGTTCTCGTCATCCACTCACTCATCTATCCCTCTATTTCTCGATCTGAGATTCCACGGAATTTCTAGATTCCTATTCTGTCTAATCTCTCTCTCAACCCTAGGATCTTTCCATGTTGGATCCAATAAACTATCATCCCCTGTGATATCATCCGTAAATGTATCGTCGAAACCCACGGCTCCTTCCTCATTTTCGTCTGTTTCCTGAATAGGTTCTTCTACAATAAAACCTCTATTAGATTGCGGTATCTCATTTTCCCCTTCATCATCGTTATCATTATCTCCCGATATCTGTCTCGACTTATGAGCTGTTTTTAACCTATTTGCATGAATCGCTCTAGTTTCCTTTTGACCTACTCTTAATTTATAAGTTAATGGAGAACATTTTTCAATTATTTCCCACGGTCCACTATACTTTGGTGCTAACTTTCTACACTTATGTTTCCCTAAATAAGGATTATCTAAATATACGTAATCTCCTACGTTATATTCAATTGCTTTTGCCTTTTTGTCATAATTCTCCTTCTGTTTCTCTTTTCCCTTTACAATATTACTTTGAACTGCTCGATAAGCTTCCCTTAATCTTTGTTTCAAACTTTCTACATGCTGTTTTGGTGTTTTCATATTTGCAATATCCTTCTTGGGTTCTAATTCTAATTGTGATGGTAATTTCATTTCTCTCCCGTGTAACAAATAAAACGGACTATATTTCGTCACCGTATGTGGCGCTGATCTATAGGCCATCAAAACAAATGGTATCATTCTATCCCATTCTTCTCCATACTGTGATATCATCATCGACAATGAGTCATTTAAGTATCTATGAAATCTCTCAATAACTGAATTAGATTGAGGATGCATTGGGCTACTGTTAGCCCTTTCTATTCCAAAAAATTTACATATTTCTTCAAACAAAGCTGATTGAAAATTAGTCCCCTGATCTGATAAAATTTTCTCGGGTATGCCATGTCTACATAATACCTCTGTTACTAAAGCTCTAGCTACGGTTCCTGCTGTTTGTTCTGGTATCGGTATCGCTTCCGGGTACTTAGTGAAGTGATCTATTACTTTCAACATGTATTTATTTCCTGTTGTTGTAACCTGTAATGGTCCTGTTATATCAATTGATATTAATTGAAAAGGTGTCGTTGCTGTTTCTGAAATACCCATAGGTGCATATGGTTTTCTTACAATTTTCCTTTGTCCACATGTTTCACACATCCTAACATAATCTTTTACATCTTCTCTAATAGTCGGCCAAAAAAATCTTGCTTCTATTAGGTTTTTGGTACGTTTCTCCCCTTGATGTGCACTAAACTTTGTATCATGATGCAATTTAGTAATCTGTTCTACGAAGTCACATGGTATGACTAACCTATCACCTCCATTAGTCTTTCTATAGAGCAACCCTTCTTTATCAAAAAATACTATATTATTCCTTTTTGCTTTCCTGTCGTCTACTAACTGTCTACAATACAAGTCATTCTTCTGTGCTTTTAGTATATCTCTAGTCATTCCCCCCTCAGGGGCTCACCTTATGTGAGTACGGGTTTTTGGCGCACACGGGGGTTCCCGAGCCAATCATCGCCACGTTCATCCCCTCACCCCCATCCGGTCGAGGTGGGTTCTTCAAGTGCATTCCACACATACCGCACCTCACCATCGTTTCTTTCTTCCCTTATCACTTTCCCGCCATTTCGCACCACGACATTCGCATATCTCTTTTTTCTTCCCCGCCGGCCTACCTTGCGTGCGAGACGCCCACACAGTTTTAGTTTCTTTTATCTTTTTATTTAAATCCTCCGTGGACACAGCCTGACGGATACCCGCGCACCGCGTGCGCAGCTGGGTGAGTGGGTAATGGCGCCATCCCCACCACCCGGGGTCGTCATGTAGGGTTTGTGTTCGTATCCGCTGTTCAACTGCAGTCCCGCGGGGGGGCCATTGCATGAGCTGCTGGCTTCCGACGGCGATTGGGTCCCTCTGTCTATGTTCTGGGAGGTGTGACCCTGGGGTGAGCTAGGTATAGATAGGCCACTCACCCAAGCCGGGGTAACGCCCGGGAAGTCAGAGCCCGAGGTCGGAGACGGTTGCAATGGTGGAGGATTTTTTTCGCTCTGGAGCACCCTTTCTCCATTATACACAACAAGCGCC
The DNA here is from genome assembly GCA_030765065.1 of Deroplatys truncata. Classification (NCBI taxonomy): domain Eukaryota; kingdom Metazoa; phylum Arthropoda; class Insecta; order Mantodea; family Mantidae; genus Deroplatys; species Deroplatys truncata. The sequence goes on along the minus strand of CM060987.1, from coordinate 171,618,255 downwards.
GAAAAGTTTTAGTAACAGAAGTAGCGCCGTCAACAGCTGGTTGTTACTTAGTGATTACCCGTACAGAGGAAGGACAATCATTCGAGAAGGTGAACCCTATTATCATCCAGAAGGGCATTGACTCAATTGCTGGTCCGGTTCTTTCCTGCACTCGGCTTCGTAATGGTTCGTTGTTAGTGCAAAGCAGATCCGAGGCACAAAGTAAGTCCTTGTTGAGCGCCACGCTTCTCCACGGTTATCCTATCCGTGTTGAGAAGCACCGCACCTTGAATTCTTATCGAGGCGTTGTCACCACGCATAGCCTCGATGGCATATCGGACGAGGACCTGGTCGAATATCTTGCAGACCAGAAGGTGACAGCGGTTCATCGAGTGCAGGCCAAACGCGACGGCGTATTGGTACCCACTCGTACCCTGTTTTTAACATTTGATGGCGTCGATCTGCCCACGAGCATCTCCGCAGGGTACGAACGTATTTCTGTGAGGCCTTATATTCCTAGAACTCTGCGTTGTTTTAAGTGCCAGCGTTTTGGGCATACGCAAGTCTCATGTAAGAGTGCCGTTAACAATCTGTGCAACATATAACCAGCCCTCACACGAAGGTGCCTGTTCAAAAGCCCCCGTCTGCGTTAATTGTAAAGGGTCACATTCTGCTTCGTTTGCCGACTGTCCGCGGTATTTGTACGAGAAGGCGATCCAGGAGATCCGGCTAAAGGAAAAACTCTCCTTCGCCGAAGCCCGGAGGCGTTTCTATGCGCGCCAACCTTTACTCCTGCGATCTGGCACATTTAGTTCTGTTGTTGCCTCGCCAGTACCACGAGTAGATGCCGAAACTCAGACCTGGACCTTGACTGGATTAAGCGCCACTACCATCCGGCCGTCTATTAAAGCTACTGTTACCAAGCCCTATAAACCTGGTCCAAAGTCAATGAAGTCGCAAGCCGCTGAAAAGAAGCCCAAGCAGAAACTACGTAGGGAAGATTTTTTAAAAGAACCTCCGCGTGCGCGCGGTAACAAAAGTTCACCTTCTCCTCGGAGGTCGCTGTCCCAGGAAGGTCCTGGGACAAGCCGCGCTCAGCGGCACCCCTCACCCATCGCCACCCAGAATCGATTCACGGCGCTTGAATCGGTTTCTGGCACTGAGCGCGTGGGCCCTTCCTCCGAGGAAGCTATGGAGTCTGACCAACTCCATACAAAAAGCACGAGCCCAAAGGTTAAACATAAGGTAATTTTAAGCCGCCCTTCTAAATAGACAGTTTATCCCCTTTTTTCTCAATGGCTATCCTGACCTGGAATGTACGTGGTGTACGATCGCATAGGGCGGAACTGCAACTTTTATTGCGTTCCCATTCGCCTATGATCGTATGTTTGCAGGAGACTAAGCTTCGCCCTCACGATCCTTTTGATCTCCGAGGATATACTCCGGTTCGCTACGACCTTGAACCGGAGGAGGGTACTCCTGCTCGTGGTGGTGTCATGATTTTGGTGCGTAATGACGTTCATTTTCAAACTATCACACTTACGTCCGACTTGCAAGCTGTTGCCATTAGACTGCAGTTACCCGGGTTTTTCTTTTCTGTTTGTTCTGCGTATACACCTCCATCGTCTCCCCTTGCTCCCGCGGACATTCGATCTCTCCTGTCCGCTCTCCTAACACCATTTCTTCTGTTTGGAGATTTTAATGCCTACACCCACTATGGGGTTCGCCAAGGGCTTGTGCGAGGAGAACTCTTCTTTCCGACATTTTTTATCAGTTCAATCTTTCCATCTTCAATACAGGTGCACCTACTTTTATTTCTGATTCTTCTGGTACATTTTCTCACCTGGACCTTGCCATTTGCTCACTCCAGCTTGCACGTCGTCTTCAGTGGAACGTCGTCGCTGACACCTACTCCAGCGACCATTACCCCTGCATCGTTTCTCTTCTGTCGCACCACGTACAGCATTCCAGAGTACCTACCTGGATATTCGCAAAAGCCGACTGGAGCTTGTATTCCAGCCTCGTGCATTTTGACGACCAGCCCTTCTCTCGAAGTTATCCAACTAGTGCAGCACCTTACGTCTATTATTTTCTCTGTCGCCGAACGCGCAATACCCCGTTCATCCTCCCAACCTCGGCGGCCACCTGTTCCGTGGTGGAACGAGGATTGTCGGGACGCCGTTCGTGCCCGTAGGACTGCACTTAGGGTGTTTCGGCGACACCCTACACTTGATAATTTGGTGAGTTTTAAACAATCGCGCGCCAGGGCTCGTCGCATTATTCAGGATAGCAAGAAGGCATCTTGGGCCTGTTTTGTCGAGTCTTTTAATCGTTTTACGCCTTCATCCGTTGTTTGGGATAAACTTCGTCGCTTCTCAGGTAAAGTGTCACATTGTACTGTTTCTGGCCTTCAGGTTTCTAATGCCACCATAGTGGATCCGGCTGCCATCGCTAACACACTGGGTGCTGCCTTTGAGGCGGTATCCAATTCAGACCATTATTCCGCCGCCTTTCGCTCTATCAAAGACCGGCTGGATTCCGACACCTTTAATTTTCGATCTGCTAATATTGAGTGTTATAATGAACTTTTCACAATGAGGGAGCTGGAGCACGCTCTTCATTGCTCTCGGGCCGGACGGCATTCATGTCCTGATGTTAAAGAACCTTTCAGCCGACAGTAAACTATTTCTCTTACAGGTCTATAACCGTGTTTGGCAAGACGGCATTTTTCCTTCCGTTTGGCGCAAAGCCACCATTGTCCCTATACTTAAGCCTGGGAAGGATCGCCAACTACCTTCCAGCTACCGCCCTATCTCCCTCACCAGTTGCATTTGCAAGGTGATGGAGCGCATGATCAACGGGCGGTTGACATGGTGGCTTGAGTCTCAGAAACTTCTAGCGAACGCTCAGTGCGGGTTTCGTCGCTATCGCTCTACCGTCGACCATCTGGTGTCCTTGTCGACGCATATTATGAATGGATATCTGAGAAAGTGTCAAACCGTGGCTGTATTTTTTGACCTGGAGAAAGCTTATGACACTTGTTGGAGGGGCGGCATTTTACGTACACTTCACGATTGGAATGTCCGCGGTAGTCTTCCCATATTTCTTCGGGAGTTTTTGACGGACCGCGTCTTTCGTGTACGTGTGGGCTCGGTTTTATCTCGTCGTTTTATTCAAGAGAACGGAGTACCGCAGGGCTCTGTACTCAGTGTCACACTTTTTGCGATTGCTATCAACCCCATTGTTGATTGTATTCCACCTGGCATTTCATCGTCCCTTTTTGTTGACGATTTCGCTATTTATTGCAGTTCACGGCGGACCTGTCTACTCGAAAGCCGTCTCCAGAGCTGTATCGACCGTCTCTACGCCTGGAGTAACGCAAACGGCTTTAATTTCTCCGCCGAGAAATCCGTCTGCATCAACTTTTGGCGCCGGAAGTATTTCCCTCCGCCCTCTCACCATCTTGGGCCAGGGATACTTTCGTTTGCAGACGAGGCGAAATTTTTGGGGTTGATTTTTGACAGGAAGTTGTGTTGGACCTCGCACGTTTCCTTTTTAAAAGCAAAGTGTGACCGTTCTCTTAATATTTTACGGTTTTAAGTGGCACATCCTGGGGAGCTGATCGGACCGTCCTTCTTCGCCTTTATCGCTCTTTGGTCCGATCCAAGCTTGATTACGGGTGTATTGTTTATTCGTCGGCACGTCCATCTGTGTTACGTCGATTGAATGGCATTCACCATCGTGGCATAAGAGTCGCTACAGGGGCCTTTCCAACTAGCCCTGTACCCAGTCTGTACGCAGAAGCTGCAGAGCCTCCGCTGTCCTTCCGGCGTGAGATGCTTTTGTGCAGCTATGCTTGTCGACTCTCAAGCTTGCCTAACCACCCGTCCTTCGATGTATTTTACGAGGATTCGCTTGATCGCCAATATTTCGTTAGCTCCTCTGCATTGCTCCCTCCAGGGGTTCGATTTCGACTGCTACTTCAGCATTTGGACGTTACGCCAGCGCCGGCCCTTACCCGAGGGGAAACGTGCTTTCCTCCATGGTCGCGCGCTGAGGCCCACGTCCACCTTGGGCTAACGTCGATGCCGAAAAATGCGACCCCTGCTTCTGTTCTTCGATCCGCCTTTTTAGAACTACAGGCGCAGTTCGGGGACTGTCATTTTATATATACTGATGGGTCTAAGACTGATGTTGGAGTAGGATGTGCCTTTGTTTTTGGTGTACAGAGTTTTACTTTTCGTTTACCTCGACAATGTTCAATTTTTACCGCCGAACTTTTTAGCATTTATCAATCTGTTTTATACATTCAGCGGCACGACTTACGGCACTGTTTTATTTGTACGGACTCTCTGAGTGCCCTCCAGACTATTCATGCGCTGTACCATTACCACCCACTCGTACAGCGCATATATGACCTGCTCCACTCGCTTGGTATCTCTGGCATCAGCCCCCTCAGGGGCTCACCTTATGTGAGTACGGGTTTTTGGCGCACCCGGGGGTTCCCGAGCCAATCATCGCCATATTCATCCCCTCACCCCCATCCGGTCGAGGTGGGTTCTTCAAGTGACCGGTGGACACAAGGTAGGCTCTCGTGCGTTCGTTACATTCCATTCATACCGCACCTCACCATCGTTTCTTTCTTCTCTTGTCACTTTCCGGCCATTTCGCACCACGACATTCGCATATCTCTCTTTTTCTTCCCCGCCGGCCTACCTTGCGTGCGAAACGCCCACACAGTTTTAGTTTCTTTTATCTTTTTATTTAAATCCTCCGTGGACACAGCCTGACGGATACCCGCGCACCGCGTGCGCAGCTGGGTGAGTGGGTAATGGCGTCATCCCCACCACCCGGGGTCGTCATGTAGGGTTGTTGTTCGTATCCGCTGTTCAACTGCAGTCCCGCGGGGGGGCCATTGCATGAGCTGCTGGCTTCCGACGGCGATTGGGTCCCTCTGTCTATGTTCTGGGAGGTGTGACCCTGGGGTGAGCTAGGTATAGATAGGCCACTCACCCAAGCCGGGGTAACGCCCGGGAAGTCAGAGCCCGAGGTCGGAGACGGTTGCAATGGTGGAGGATTTCTTTTCGCTATGGAGCACCCTTTCTCCATTAATACAAACAAGCGCCGAAAAACTATTGTAACAGAAGTAGCACCGCCGACATCTGGTTGTTACTTAGTCATTTCAAGAACCGAAGAAGGACAAAGCTTTGAGAAGGTGAACCCTTTCATTATTCAAAAGGGCATTGATGCAATTGCTGGTGCGGTTCAGTCCTGCACTCGTCTACGGAATGGTTCCTTATTAGCCCAAACGAAATCCGATCCGCAAAGTAAGACCTTGTTGCGCGCTACGCTTCTCCACGGCTATCCTATCCGTGTGGAGAAGCACCGCACATTGAATTCCTGTCGAGGCGTTATTACCACCCATAGCCTCGATGGTATATCGGACGAGGACCTGGTAGAATATCTTGCAGACCAGAAGGAGACAGCGAACCATCGAGTGCAGGCCAAACGCGACGGCGTATTGGTACCCACTCGTACCCTGTTTATTACATTTGATGGCGTCGATCTGCCCACGAGCATTTCCGCAGGGTACGAACGGATTTCTGTGAGGCCTTATATTCCTAGACCTCTGCGTTGTTTTAAATGCCAACGTTTTGGGCATACGCAAGTCTCATGTAAGAGTGCCGTTAACATCTGTGCAACATGTAGCCAGCCCTCACACGAAGGTACCTGTTCAACAGCCCCCGTCTGCGTTAATTGTAAAGGGTCTCATTCTGCTTCGTTTGCCGACTGTCCGCGGTACTTGGACGAGAAGGCGATCCAGGAGATCCGGGTAAAGGAAAAACTCTCCTTCGCCGAAGCCCGGAGGCGTTTCCATGCGCGCCAACCTTCACTCCTGCGATCTGGTACATTTAGTTCTGTTGTTGCCTCGCCAGTACCACGAGTAGATGCCGAAACTCAGACCTGGACCTTGACTGGATTAAGCGCCACTACCATCCGGCCGTCTATTAAGGCTACCGTTACCAAGCCGTATAAACCTGGTCCGAAGTCAATGAAGTCGCAAGCCGTTGAAAAGAAGCCCAAGCAGAAACTTCGTAGGGAAGATTTTTTGAAAGACCCTCCGCGTGCGCGCGGTACCAAAAGTTCACCTTCTCCTCCTCGGAGGTCCCCTCAGGGGCTCACCTTCTGTGAGTACGGGTTTTTGGCGCACCCGGGGGTTCCCGAGCCAATCATCGCCATATTCATCCCCTCACCTCCATCCGGTCGAGGTGGGTTCTTCAAGTGACCGGTGGACCCAAGGTAGGCTCTCGTGCGTTCTTTGCATTCCATTCATACCGCACCTCACCATCGTTTCTTTCTTCCCTTATCACTTTCCGGCCATTTCGCACCACGCCATTCGCATATCTCTTTTTCTTCCCCGCCGGCCTACCTTGCGTGCGAAACGCCCACACAGTTATAGTTTCTTTTATCTTTTTATTTAAATCCTCCGTGGACACAGCCTGACGGATACCCGCGCACCGCGTGCGCAGCTGGGTGAGTGGGTAATGGCGTCATCCCCACCACCCGGGGTCGTCATGTAGGGTTTGTGTTCGTATCCGCTGTTCAACTGCAGTCCCGCGGGGGGGCCATTGCATGAGCTGCTGACTTCTGACGGCGATTGGGTCCCTCTGTCTATGTTCTGGGAGGTGTGACCCTGGGGTGAGTCTGGTATAGATAGGCCACTCACCCAAGCCGGGGTAACGCCCGAGAAGTCAGAGCCCGAGGTCGGAGACGGTTGCAATGGTGGAGGATTTTTTTCGCTATGGAGCACCCTTTCTCCATTATTAACAACAAGCGCCGAAAAGTCATTGTAACAGAAGTAGCACCGCCGTCATCTGGTTGTTACTTGGTCATTTCGAGAACAGAAGAAGGACAAAACTTTGAGAAGGTGAATCCTTTTATAATTCAGAAGGGCATAGATGCTATTGCTGGTGCGGTTCAATCATGCACTCGTCTACGGAATGGTTCCTTATTGGCACAAACTAAGTCCGATCAGCAAAGTAAGACCTTGTTGCGCGCTACGCTTCTCCACGGTTACCCCATCCGTGTTGAGAAGCACCGCACATTGAACTCCTGTCGGGGCGTCGTTACCACCCATAGCCTCGATGGTATATCGGACGAGGATCTCGTAGAATATCTATCCGATCAAAAGGTGACTGCAGTGCATCGAGTGCAGGCCAAACGCGACGGCGTATTGGTACCCACTCGTACCCTGTTTATTACATTTGATGGCGTCGATCTGCCCACGAGCATTTCCGCAGGGTACGAACGGATTTCTGTGAGGCCTTATATTCCTAGACCTCTGCGTTGTTTTAAATGCCAACGTTTTGGGCATACGCAAGTCTCATGTAAGAGTGCCGTTAACATCTGTGCAACATGTAGCCAGCCCTCACACGAAGGTACCTGTTCAACAGCCCCCGTCTGCGTTAATTGTAAAGGGTCTCATTCTGCTTCGTTTGCCGACTGTCCGCGGTACTTGGACGAGAAGGCGATCCAGGAGATCCGGGTAAAGGAAAAACTCTCCTTCGCTGAAGCCCGGAGGCGTTACCATGCGCGCCAACCTTCACTCCTGCGATCTGGCACATTTAGTTCTGTTGTTGCCTCGCCAGTACCACGAGTAGATGCCGAAACTCAGACCTGGACCTTGACTGGATTAACCGCCACTACCATCCGGCCGTCCATTAAGGCTACAGTTACCAAGCCGTATAAACCTGGTCCCAAGTCAATGAAGTCGCAAGCCGTTGAAAAGAAGCCCAAGCAGAAACTTCGTAGGGAAGATTTTTTAAAAGACCCTCCGCGTGCGCGCGGTAACAAAGGTTCACCTTCTCCTCCTCGGAGGTCGCTGTCCCAGGATGGTCCTGGGACAAGCCGCGCTCAGCGGCACCCTTCACCCATCGCCACCCAGAACCGATTCACGGCGCTTGAATCGGTTTCTGGCACTGAGCGCGTGGGCCCTCCCTCCGAGGAAGCTATGGAGTCTGACCAACTCCATACAAAAAGCCCGAGCCCAAAGGTTAAACAAAAGGTAATTTTAAGCCGCCCTTCTAAATAGACAGTTTATCCCCTTATTCTTAATGGCTATCCTGACCTGGAATGTACGTGGTGTACGATCGCATAGGGCGGAACTGCAACTTTTATTGCGTTCCCATTCGCCTATGGTCGTATGTTTGCAGGAGACTAAGCTTCGCCCTCACGATCCTTTTGATCTCCGAGGATATACTCCGGTTCGCTACGACCTTGAACCGGAGGAGGGTACTCCTGCTCATGGTGGTGTCATGATTTTGGTGCGTAATGACGTTCATTTTACACCTGTCACACTTACATCTGACTTGCAAGCTGTTGCCGTTCGCCTTCACTTACCCGGCTTTTTGTTTTCTGTTTGCTCTGTGTATACACCTCCATCGTCTCCCCTCGCTCCCGCGGACATTCGATCTCTCCTGTCCGCTCTCCCAACACCATTTCTTCTGTTGGGAGATTTTAATGCCCATCACCCACTATGGGGTTCGCCAAGGGCTTGTGCAAGGGGAACTCTTCTTTCCGACATTTTGTATCAGTTCAATCTTTCCATCCTCAATACAGGTGCACCTACTTTTATTTCTGATTCTTCCGGTACATTCTCTCACCTGGACCTTGCCCTATGCTCAATCCAGCTTGCACGCCGCCTTCAGTGGAACGTCGTCGCTGACACCTACTCTAGCGACCATTTCCCCTGCATCGTTTCCCTTCTGTCGCACCACGTACAGCATTCCAGAGTACCTACCTGGATATTCGCAAAAGCCGACTGGAGCTGGTATTCCAGCCTCGTGCATTTTGACGACCAGCCCTTCTCCGACATTAATCAACTAGTGCAGCACCTTACGTCTATTATTTTCTCAGCCGCCGAACGTGCAATACCCCGTTCATCCTCCCAACCTCGGCGGCCACCTGTTCCGTGGTGGAACGAGGATTGTCGGGACGCCGTTCGTGCCCGTAGGACTGCACTTAGGGTGTTTCGGCGCCACCCTACACTTGATAATTTGGTGACTTAAACAATCGCGCGCCAGGGCTCGTCGCATTATTCAGGATAGCAAGAAGGCATCTTGGGCTCGTTTTGTCGAGTCTTTTAATCGTTTTACGCCTTCATCCGTTGTTTGGGATAAACTTCGTCGTTTCTCAGGTAAAGTGTCACATTGTACTGTTTCTGGCCTTCAGGTTTCTAATGCCACCATAGTGGATCCGGCTGCCATCGCTAACACTCTGGGTTCTGCCTTTGAGGCGGTTTCCAGTTCAGACCATTATTCCGCCGGCTTTCGCTCTATTAAAGACCGGCAGGATTCCGCATCCTATACTTTTCGGTCTGCTAATGATGAATGCTATAACGAACTATTCACAATGAGGGAGCTGGAGCACGCTCTTCATTGCTCTCGGCACTCCGCTCCCGGGCCGGACGGCATTCATGTCCTGATGTTAAAGAACCTTTCAGCCGACAGTAAACTATTTCTCTTACAGGTCTATAACCGTATTTGGCAAGACGGCATTTTTCCTTCCGTTTGGCGCGAAGCCACCATTGTCCCAATACTTAAGCCTGGGAAGGATCGCCAACTACCTTCCAGCTACCGCCCTATCTCTCTCACCAGTTGCATTTGCAAGGTGATGGAGCGCATGATCAACGGGCGGTTGACATGGTGGCTTGAGTCTCAGAAACTTCTAGCGAACGCTCAGTGCGGGTTTCGTCGCTATCGCTCTACCGTCGACCATCTGGTGTCCTTGTCGACGCATATTATGAATGGATTTCTGAGAAAGTGTCAAACCGTGGCTGTATTTTTTGACCTGGAGAAAGCTTATGACACTTGTTGGAGGGGCGGCATTTTACGTACACTTCGCGATTGGAATATCCGTGGTCGTCTTCCCATATTTCTTCGTGAGTTTATGAGGGACCGCGTCTTTCGTGTACGTGTGGGCTCGGTTTTATCTCGTCGTTTTATTCAAAAGAACGGAGTACCGCAGGGCTCTGTACTCAGTCCCCTCAGGGGCTCACCTTATGTGAGTACGGGTTTTTGGCGCACCCGGGGGTTCCCGAGCCACTCATCGCCACCTTCATCCCCTCACCCCCATCCGGTCGAGGTGGGTTCTTCAAGTGACCGGTGGACCCAAGGTAGGCTCTCGTGCGTTCTTTGCATTCCATCCATACTGCACCTCACCATTGTTTCTTTCTTCCCTTATCACTTTCCGGCCATTTCGCACCACGACATTCGCATATCTCTCTTTTTCTTCCCCGCCGGCCTACCTTGCGTGCGAAACGCCCACACAGTTTTAGTTTCTTTTATCTTTTTATTTAAATCCTCCGTGGACACAGCCTGACGGATACCCGCGCACCGTGTGCGCAGCTGGGTGAGTGGGTAATGGCGTCATCCCCACCACCCGGGGTCGTCATGTAGGGTTGTTGTTCGTATCCGCTGTTCAACTGCAGTCCCGCGGGGGGGCCATTGCATGAGCTGCTGGCTTCCGACGGCGATTGGGTCCCTCTGTCTATGTTCTGGGAGGTGTGACCCTGGGGTGAGCTAGGTATAGATAGGCCACTCACCCAAGCCGGGGTAACGCCCGGGAAGTCAGAGCCCGAGGTCGGAGACGGTTGCAATGGTGGAGGATTTTTTTCGCTATGGAGCACCCTTTCTCCATTATAAACAACAAGCGCCGAAAGACTTTAGTAACAGAAGTAGCACCGCCAACAGCTGGTTGTTACTTAGTGATTACCCGTACAGAGGAGGGACAATCCTTCGAGAAGGTGAACCCTTTTATCATCCAGAAGGGCATTGACTCAATTGCTGGTCCGGTTCTTTCCTGCACTCGGCTTCGTAATGGTTCGTTATTAGTTCAAAGCAAATCCGAGGCACAAAGTAAGTCCTTGCTGAGCGCCACGCTTCTCCACGGTTATCCTATCCGTGTTGAGAAGCACCGCACCTTGAATTCTTGTCGAGGCGTTGTCACCACGCATAGCCTCGATGGTATCTCTGACGAAGACCTGGTGGAATATCTTGCAGACCAGAGGGTGACAGCGGTTCATCGAGTGCAGGCCAAACGCGACGGCGTGTTGGTACCCACTCGTACCCTGTTTATTACATTTGATGGCGTCGATCTGCCCACGAGCATTTCCGCAGGGTACGAACGGATTTCTGTGAGGCCTTATATTCCTAGACCTCTGCGTTGTTTTAAATGCCAACGTTTTGGGCATACGCAAGTCTCCTGTAAGAGTGCCGTTAACATCTATGCAACCTGTAGCCAGCCCTCACACGAAGGTACCTGTTCAACAGCCCCCGTCTGCGTTAATTGTAAAGGGTCTCATTCTGCTTCGTTTGCCGACTGTCCGCGGTACTTGGACGAGAAGGCGATCCAGGAGATCCGGGTAAAGGAAAAACTCTCCTTCGCTGAAGCCCGGAGGCGTTACCATGCGCGCCAACCTTCACTCCTGCGATCTGGCACATTTAGTTCTGTTGTTGCCTCGCCAGTACCACGAGTAGATGCCGAAACTCAGACCTGGACCTTGACTGGATTAACCGCCGCTACCATCCGGCCGTCTATTAAGGCTACAGTTACCAAGCCGTATAAACCTGGTCCCAAGTCAATGAAGTCGCAAGCCGTTGAAAAGAAGCCCAAGCAGAAACTTCGTAGGGAAGATTTTTTGAAAGACCCTCCGCGTGCGCGCGGTAACAAAAGTTCACCTTCTCCTCCTCGGAGGTCGCTGTCCCAGGATGGTCCTGGGACAAGCCGCGCTCAGCGGCACCCTTCACCCATCGCCACCCAGAACCGATTCACGGCGCTTGAATCGGTTTCTGGCACTGAGCGCGTGGGCCCTCCCTCCGAGGAAGCTATGGAGTCTGACCAACTCCATACCAAAAGCCCGAGCCCAAAGGTTAAACAAAAGGTAATTTTAAGCCGCCCTTCTAAATAGAAAGTTTATCCCCTTATTCTTAATGGCTATCCTGACCTGGAATGTACGTGGTGTACGATCGCATAGGGCGGAACTGCAACTTTTATTGCGTTCCCATTCGCCTATGGTCGTGTGTTTGCAGGAGACCAAGCTTCGCCCTAACGACCCTTTCGATCTCCGAGGGTACACTCCGGTTCGCTACGACCTTGAACCGGAGGAGGGTGCTCCTGCTCATGGAGGTGTTATGTTGTTGGTGCGTAATGACGTTCATTTTCAAACTATCACACTTACGTCCGACTTGCAAGCTGTTGCCATTAGACTGCAGTTACCCGGTTTTTTCTTTTCTGTTTGTTCTGTGTATACACCTCCATCGTCTCCCCTCGCTCCCGCGGACATTCGATCTCTCCTGTCCGCTCTCCCAACACCATTTCTTCTGTTGGGAGATTTTAATGCCCATCACCCACTATGGGGTTCGCCAAGGGCTTGTGCGAGGGGAACTCTTCTTTCCGACTTTTTTTATCAGTTCAATCTTTCCATCCTCAATACAGGTGCACCTACTTTCATTTCTGATTCTTCCGGTACATTCTCTCACCTGGACCTTGCCATCTGCTCACTCCAGCTTGCACGTCGTCTTCAGTGGAACGTCGTCGCTGACACCTACTCCAGCGACCATTACCCCTGCATCGTTTCTCTTCTGTCGCACCACGTACAGCATTCCAGAGTACCTACCTGGATATTCGCAAAAGCCGACTGGAGCTTGTATTCCAGCCTCGTGCATTTTGACGACCAGCCCTTCTCCGACATTAACCAACTAGTGCAGCACCTTACGTCTATTATTTTCTCTGCCGCCGAACGCGCAATACCCCGTTCATCCTCCCAACCTCGGCGGCCACCTGTTCCGTGGTGGAACGAGGATTGTCGGGACGCCGTTCGTGCCCGTAGGACTGCACTAAGGGTGTTTCGGCGCCACCCTACACTTGATAATTTGGTGACTTTTAAACAATCGCGCGCCAGGGCTCGTCGCATTATTCAGGATAGCAAGAAGGCATCTTGGGCTCGTTTTGTCGAGTCTTTTAATCGTTTTACGCCTTCATCCGTTGTTTGGGATAAACTTCGTCGCTTCTCAGGTAAAGTGTCACATTGTACTGTTTCTGGCCTTCAGGTTTCTAATGCCACCATAGTGGATCCGGCTGCCATCGCTAACACTCTGGGTGCTGCCTTTGAGGTGGTATCCCATTCAGACCATTATTCCGCCGGCTTTCGCTCTATTAAAGACCGGCTGGATTCCGCATCATATACTTTTCGGTCTGCTAATGCTGAATGCTATAACGAACTATTCACAATGAGGGAGCTGGAGCACGCTCTTCATTGCTCTCGGCACTCCGCTCCTGGGCCGGACGGCATTCATGTCCTGATGTTAAAGCACCTTTCAGCCGACAGTAAACTATTTCTCTTACAGGTCTATAACCGTATTTGGCAAGACGGCATTTTTCCTTCCGTTTGGCGCGAAGCCACCATTGTCCCTATACTTAAGCCTGGGAAGGATCGCCAACTACCTTCCAGCTACCGCCCTATCTCCCTCACCAGTTGCATTTGCAAGGTGATGGAGCGCATGATCAACGGGCGGTTGACATGGTGGCTTGAGTCTCAGAAACTTCTAGCGAACGCTCAGTGCGGGTTTCGTCGCTCTCGCTCTACCGTCGACCATCTGGTGTCCTTGTCGACGCATATTATGAATGGATTTCTGAGAAAGTGTCAAACCGTGGCTGTATTTTTTGACCTGGAGAAAGCTTATGACACTTGTTGGAGGGGCGGCATTTTACGTACACTTCACGATTGGAATATCCGCGGTCGTCTTCCCATATTTCTTCGGGAGTTTATGACGGACCGCGTCTTTCGTGTGCGTGTGGGCTCGGTTTTATCTCGTCGTTTTATTCAAGAGAACGGAGTACCGCAGGGCTCTGTACTCAGTGTCACACTTTTTGCGATTGCTATCAACCCCATTGTTGATTGTATTCCACCTGGCATTTCATCGTCCCTTTTTGTTGACGATTTCGCTATTTATTGTAGTTCACGGCGGACCTGTCTACTCGAACGCCGTCTCCAGAGCTGTATCGACCGTCTCTACGCCTGGAGTAACGCCAACGGCTTTAATTTCTCCGCCGAGAAATCCGTCTGCATCAACTTTTGGCGCCGGAAGTATTTCCCTCCGCCCTCTCTCCATCTTGGGCCAGGGATACTTCCGTTTGCAGACGAGGCGAAATTTTTGGGGTTGATTTTTGACAGGAAGTTGTGTTGGACCTCGCACGTTTCGTTTTTAAAAGCAAAGTGTGACCGTTCTCTTAATATTTTACGTGTTTTAAGTGGCACATCCTGGGGAGCTGATCGGACCGTCCTTCTTCGTCTTTATCGCTCTTTGGTCCGATCCAAGCTTGATTACGGGTGTATTGTTTATTCGTCGGCACGTCCATCTGTGTTACGTCGATTGAATGCCATTCACCATCGTGGCATAAGAGTCGCTACAGGGGCCTTTCCAACTAGCCCTGTACCCAGTCTGTACGCAGAAGCTGCAGAGCCTCCGCTGTCCTTCCGGCGTGAGATGCTTTTGTGCAGCTATGCTTGTCGACTCTCAAGCTTGCCTAACCACCCGTCCTTCGATGTATTTTACGAGGATTCGCTTGATCGCCAATATTTTGTTAGCTCCTCTGCATTGCTCCCTCCAGGGGTTCGATTTCGACTGCTACTTCGGCATTTGGACGTTACGCCAGCGCCGGCCCTTACCCGAGGGGAAACGCGCTTTCCTCCATGGTCGCGCGCTGAGGCCCACATCCACTTTGGGCTAACGTCGATGCCGAAGAATGAGACCCCTGCTTCAGTCCTTAGATCCGCATTTTTAGAACTTCAGGCAACATTCGGAGACTGTAATTTTATTTATACTGATGGGTCTAAGACTGATGTTGGAGTAGGATGTGCCTTTGTTTTAGGTGCGAATAGTTTTACTTTTCGTTTACCCGGGCAATGTTCGATTTATACCGCCGAACTTTTTAGTCTCTATCAATGTGTTTTATTCATTCAGCGGCATGTTTTACGGCGTTGTGTTATTTGTTCGGACTCTCTGAGTGCCCTTCAGAGTATTAACGCGCTGTACTCTTACCACCCCCTCGTACAGCGCATTCATGACCTGCTCCATTCGCTGGGTGCCTCTGGCATCAGCGTCTCTTTTATGTGGATTCCAGGTCATGTGGGTATCTCAGGGAATGAGTCGGCCGACGCCGCTGCGAAATCGGCGATTTTATTACCCAGATTTTTTACTTCTGTTGTTCCCTCGTCAGATTCGTGTGTTATTTTACGTCGCCGCATCCTCTCGCGCTGGCGCGATGAGTGGACGGCCCTCCGGGGGAACAAGTTGCGGGAGGTTAAACCTCTTCCGCTAGTCTGGGCTACCTCTTCCCGTGCTTCTCGTCGGGAAGAGGTACTTTTAACACGCCTTCGTATCGGACATTGCCTTTTTAGTCATAGATATCTGTTAAGTGGTGATCCCGCACCTCTGTGTGGTCAGTGTGACGTGCCCTTAACGGTCCGTCACATTTTAACCGAGTGTCAAGTTTTAGCTCCACTGCGCGTTCGCGTGGGTCTGCCTGTTGGCCTAGCCAACGTGTTGGCAGTCGACGCGCATGCTGTAGAATGTCTTTTACGTTTTATCACTGACATTGGTTTTAGCCGTCGCATTTGATGCGCTGAGCGCCTTTTAGCTGTTTGATTTTATATTGTTAGTTTAATGGGGCCCTTCTCCCCAGACATAAGGCGCTCATGTTCCTTACATTCTACAGTTCTTGACACGTTTTATTCTTTTAGTGACCATGATTTTAGTGTGTTGGTTTTTTAGATATTTGTATTGTTATTTTGTTGTTATTGATATTGTTGTTATTGTTTTTATTGTTGTTATTGTTATTATTGTTGTTATTGTTGTTATTATTATTGTTATTGTTATATTATTGTTATTTTAGCCTTTTTAGACATCGCGGGTTTCTGTCCCGTTTTTTAATTATGCGGTTATTTTATCCTTTTGACTTTATCTTTTATACATTGTAAGGGCGCTGATGACCTTAGTAGTTTAGCGCCCTTAAACCGCATCTCATCATCATCATCATCATCTGTACTCAGTGTCACACTTTTTGCGATTGCTATCAACCCCATTGTTGATTGTATTCCACCTGGCATTTCATTGTCCCTTTTTGTTGACGATTTCGCTATTTATTGCAGTTCACGGCGGACCTGTCTACTCGAACGCCGTCTCCAGAGCTGTATCGACCGTCTCTACGCCTGGAGTAACGCCAACGGCTTTCATTTCTCCGCCGAGAAATCCGTCTGCATCAACTTCTGGCGCCGGAAGTATTTCCCTCCGCCCTCTCTCCATCTTGGGCCAGGGATACTTCCGTTTGCAGACGAGGCGAAATTTTTGGGGTTGATTTTTGACAGGAAGTTGTGCTGGACCTCGCACGTTTCCTTTTTAAAAGCAAAGTGTGACCGTTCTCTTAATATTTTACGTGTTTTAAGTGGCACATCCTGGGGAGCTGATCGGACCGTCCTTCTTCGCCTTTATCGCTCTTTGGTCCGATCCAAACTTGATTACGGGTGTATAGTTTATTCGTCGGCACGTCCATCTGTGTTACGTCGTTTGAATCCCATTCATCATCGTGGTATTAGAGTCGCTACAGGGGCCTTTCCAACTAGCCCCGTGCCCAGTCTTTACGCTGAGGCTGCAGAGCCTCCGCTGTCTTTCAGGCGTGAGATGCTCCTATGTAGCTATGCTTGTCGGCTCTCAAGCTTGCCTAACGACCCGTCCTTCGATGTATTTTACGAGGATTCGCTTGATCGCCAATATTTCGTTAGCTCCTCTGCATTGCTCCCTCCAGGGGTTCGATTTCGACTGCTACTTCAGCATTTGGACGTTACGCCAGCGCCGGCCCTTACCCGAGGGGAAACGTGCTTTCCTCCATGGTCGCGCGCTGAGGCCCACGTCCACCTTGGGCTAACGTCGATGCCGAAAAATGCGACCCCTGCTTCTGTTCTTCGATCCGCCTTTTTAGAACTACAGGCGCAGTTCGGGGACTGTCATTTTATATATACTGATGGGTCTAAGACTGATGTTGGAGTAGGATGTGCCTTTGTTTTTGGTGTACAGAGTTTTACTTTTCGTTTACCTCGACAATGTTCAATTTTTACCGCCGAACTTTTTAGCATTTATCAATCTGTTTTATACATTCAGCGGCACGACTTACGGCACTGTTTTATTTGTACGGACTCTCTGAGTGCCCTCCAGACTATTCATGCGCTGTACCATTACCACCCACTCGTACAGCGCATATATGACCTGCTCCACTCGCTTGGTATCTCTGGCATCAGCCCCCTCAGGGGCTCACCTTATGTGAGTACGGGTTTTTGGCGCACCCGGGGGTTCCCGAGCCAATCATCGCCATATTCATCCCCTCACCCCCATCCGGTCGAGGTGGGTTCTTCAAGTGACCGGTGGACACAAGGTAGGCTCTCGTGCGTTCGTTACATTCCATTCATACCGCACCTCACCATCGTTTCTTTCTTCTCTTGTCACTTTCCGGCCATTTCGCACCACGACATTCGCATATCTCTCTTTTTCTTCCCCGCCGGCCTACCTTGCGTGCGAAACGCCCACACAGTTTTAGTTTCTTTTATCTTTTTATTTAAATCCTCCGTGGACACAGCCTGACGGATACCCGCGCACCGCGTGCGCAGCTGGGTGAGTGGGTAATGGCGTCATCCCCACCACCCGGGGTCGTCATGTAGGGTTGTTGTTCGTATCCGCTGTTCAACTGCAGTCCCGCGGGGGGGCCATTGCATGAGCTGCTGGCTTCCGACGGCGATTGGGTCCCTCTGTCTATGTTCTGGGAGGTGTGACCCTGGGGTGAGCTAGGTATAGATAGGCCACTCACCCAAGCCGGGGTAACGCCCGGGAAGTCAGAGCCCGAGGTCGGAGACGGTTGCAATGGTGGAGGATTTCTTTTCGCTATGGAGCACCCTTTCTCCATTAATACAAACAAGCGCCGAAAAACTATTGTAACAGAAGTAGCACCGCCGACATCTGGTTGTTACTTAGTCATTTCAAGAACCGAAGAAGGACAAAGCTTTGAGAAGGTGAACCCTTTCATTATTCAAAAGGGCATTGATGCAATTGCTGGTGCGGTTCAGTCCTGCACTCGTCTACGGAATGGTTCCTTATTAGCCCAAACGAAATCCGATCCGCAAAGTAAGACCTTGTTGTGCGCTACGCTTCTCCACGGCTATCCCATCCGTGTGGAGAAGCACCGCACATTGAATTCCTGTCGAGGCGTTATTACCACCCATAGCCTCGATGGTATATCGGACGAGGACCTGGTAGAATATCTTGCAGACCAGAAGGTGACAGCGGTCCATCGAGTGCAGGCCAAACGCGACGGCGTATTGGTACCCACTCGTACCCTGTTTATTACATTTGATGGCGTCGATCTGCCCACGAGCATTTCCGCAGGGTACGAACGGATTTCTGTGAGGCCTTATATTCCTAGACCTCTGCGTTGTTTTAAATGCCAACGTTTTGGGCATACGCAAGTCTCATGTAAGAGTGCCGTTAACATCTGTGCAACATGTAGCCAGCCCTCACACGAAGGTACCTGTTCAACAGCCCCCGTCTGCGTTAATTGTAAAGGGTCTCATTCTGCTTCGTTTGCCGACTGTCCGCGGTACTTGGACGAGAAGGCGATCCAGGAGATCCGGGTAAAGGAAAAACTCTCCTTCGCCGAAGCCCGGAGGCGTTTCCATGCGCGCCAACCTTCACTCCTGCGATCTGGTACATTTAGTTCTGTTGTTGCCTCGCCAGTACCACGAGTAGATGCCGAAACTCAGACCTGGACCTTGACTGGATTAACCGCCACTACCATCCGGCCGTCTATTAAGGCTACCGTTACCAAGCCGTATAAACCTGGTCCGAAGTCAATGAAGTCGCAAGCCGTTGAAAAGAAGCCCAAGCAGAAACTTCGTAGGGAAGATTTTTTGAAAGACCCTCCGCGTGCGCGCGGTACCAAAAGTTCACCTTCTCCTCCTCGGAGGTCGCTGTCCCAGGATGGTCCTGGGACAAGCCGCGCTCAGCGGCACCCTTCACCCATCGCCACCCAGAACCGATTCACGGCGCTTGAATCGGTTTCTGGCACTGAGCGCGTGGGCCCTCCCTCCGAGGAAGCTATGGAGTCTGACCAACTCCATACAAAAAGCCCGAGCCCAAAGGTTAAACAAAAGGTAATTTTAAGCCGCCCTTCTAAATAGACAGTTTATCCCCTTATTCTTAATGGCTATCCTGACCTGGAATGTACGTGGTGTACGATCGCATAGGGCGGAACTGCAACTTTTATTGCGTTCCCATTCGCCTATGGTCGTATGTTTGCAGGAGACTAAACTTCGCCCTCACGATCCTTTTGATCTCCGAGGATATACTCCGGTTCGCTACGACCTTGAACCGGAGGAGGGTACTCCTGCTCATGGTGGTGTCATGATTGCGGTGCGTAATGACGTTCATTTTCAAACTATCACACTTACGTCCGACTTGCAAGCTGTTGCCATTAGACTGCAGTTACCCGGTTTTTTCTTTCCTGTTTGTTCTGTGTATACACCTCCATCGTCTCCCCTCGCTCCCGCGGACATTAGATCTCTCCTGTCCGCTCTCCCAACACCATTTCTTCTGTTGGGAGATTTTAATGCCCATCACCCACTATGGGGTTCGCCAAGGGCTTGTGCGAGGGGAACTCTTCTTTCCGACATTTTTTATCAGTTCAATCTTTTCATCCTCAATACAGGTGCACCTACTTTTATTTCTGATTCTTCTGGTACATTTTCTCACCTGGACCTTTCCATTTGCTCACTCCAGCTTGCACATCGTCTCCAGTGGAACGTCGTCGCTGACACCTACTCCAGCGACCATTACCCCTGCATCGTTTCTCTTCTGTCGCACCACGTGCAGCATTCCAGAGTACCTACCTGTATATTCGCAAAAGCCGACTGGAGCTTGTATTCCAGCCTCGTGCATTTTGACGACCAGCCCTTCTCCGACATTAACAAACTAGTGCAGCACCTTACGTCTATTATTTTCTCTGCCGCCGAACGCGCAATACCCCGTTCATCCTCCCAACCTCGGCGGCCACCTGTTCCGTGGTGGAACGAGGATTGTCGGGACGCCGTTCGTGCCCGTAGGACTGCACTAAGGGTGTTTCGGCGCCACCCTACACTTGATAATTTGGTGACTTTTAAACAATCGCGCGCCAGGGCTCGTCGCATTATTCAGGATAGCAAGAAGGCATCTTGGGCTCGTTTTGTCGAGTCTTTTAATCGTTTTACGCCTTCATCCGTTGTTTGGGATAAACTTCGTCGCTTCTCAGGTAAAGTGTCACATTGTACTGTTTCTGGCCTTCAGGTTTCTACTGCCACCATAGTGGATCCGGCTGCCATCGCTAACACTCTGGGTGCTGCCTTTGAGGCGGTTTCCAGTTCAGACCATTATTCCGCCGGCTTTCGCTCTATTAAAGACCGGCTGGATTCCGCATCATATACTTTTCGGTCTGCTAATGATGAATGCTATAACGAACTATTCACAATGAGGGAGCTGGAGCACGCTCTTCATTGCTCTCGGCACTCCGCTCCCGGGCCGGACGGCATTCATGTCCTGATGTTAAAGAACCTTTCAGCCGACAGTAAACTAATTCTCTTACAGGTCTATAACCGTATTTGGCAAGACGGCATTTTTCCTTCCGTTTGGCGCGAAGCCACCATTGTCCCTATACTTAAGCCTGGGAAGGATCGCCAACTACCTTCCAGCTACCGCCCTATCTCCCTCACCAGTTGCATTTGTAAGGTGATGGAGCGCATGATCAACGGGCGGTTGACATGGTGGCTTGAGTCTCAGAAACTTCTAGCGAACGCTCAGTGCGGGTTTCGTCGCTATCGCTCTACCGTCGACCATCTGGTGTCCTTGTCGACGCATATTATGAATGGATTTCTGAGAAAGTGTCAAACCGTGGCTGTATTTTTTGACCTGGAGAAAGCTTATGACACTTGTTGGAGGGGCGGCTTTTTCGTACACTTCACGATTGGAATATCCGCGGTCGTCTTCCCATATTTCTTCGGGAGTTTATGACGGACCGCGTCTTTCGTGTACGTGTGGGCTCGGTTTTATCTCGTCGTTTTATTCAAGAGAACGGAGTACCGCAGGGCTCTGTACTCAGTGTCACACTTTTTGCGATTGCTATCAACCCCATTGTTGATTGTATTCCACCTGGCATTTCATCGTCCCTTTTTGTTGACGATTTCGCTATTTATTGCAGTTCACGGCGGACCTGTGTACTCGAACGCCGTCTCCAGAGCTGTATCGACCGTCTCTACGCCTGGAGTAACGCCAACGGCTTTAATTTCTCCGCCGAGAAATCCGTCTGCATCAACTTCTGGCGCCGGAAGTATTTCCCTCCGCCCTCTCTCCATCTTGGGCCAGGGATACTTCCGTTTGCAGACGAGGCGAAATTTTTGGGGTTGATTTTTGACAGGAAGTTGTGTTGGACCTCGCACGTTTCCTTTTTAAAAGCAAAGTGTGACCGTTCTCTTAATATTTTACGTGTTTTAAGTGGCACATCCTGGGGAGCTGATCGGACCGTCCTTCTTCGCCTTTATCGCTCTTTGGTCCGATCCAAGCTTGATTACGGGTGTATTGTTTATTCGTCGGCACGTCCATCTGTGTTACGTCGATTGAATGCCATTCACCATCGTGGCATCAGAGTCGCTACAGGGGCCTTTCCAACTAGCCCTGTACCCAGTCTGTACGCAGAAGCTGCAGAGCCTCCGCTGTCCTTCAGGCGTGAGATGCTCTTGTGCAGCTATGCTTGTCGACTCTCAAGCTTGCCTAACCACCCGTCCTTCGAGCTATTTTTCGAGGAGTCACTTGATCGTCACTATTTTATTAGCTCCTCTGCCTTGCTCCCACCAGGGGTTCGCTTTCGACAGCTCCTTCGGCATTTAGACGTTCCGCCAGCGCCGGCCCTTCCACGGGGGGAAACGCGTTTTCCTCCATGGTCTCGCGCTGAGGCCCACTGTCACCTTGGGCTAACGTCGATGCCGAAGACTGAGACCCCTGCTTCAGTCTTTAGATCGGCTTTTTTAGAAGTACGGGCTCAATTCGGAGACTACTATTTTATCTTCACCGATGGATCTAAGACTGAAGCTGGAGTTGGATGTGCCTTTGTGTCTGGTCACTGTAGTTTTAAGTTTCGTTTACGTGGACAATGTTCAATTTTTACTGCCGAACTTTTTAGCATTTATCAATCTATTTTATACATTCAGCGGCACGCCTTACAGCACTGTTTTATTTGTACGGACTCTCTGAGTGCCCTTCAGACTATTACTGCGCTGTACCATTACCACCCGCTTGTACAGCGCATACATGACCTGCTCCACTCGCTTGGTGTCACTGGCATCAGCGTGTCCTTCATGTGGATTCCAGGTCATGTGGGCATCTCAGGTAATGAGTCTGCCGACGCCGCTGCGAAATCGGCGATTTTATTACCCAGATTTTTTACCTCTGTTGTTCCCTCGTCAGATTCGTGTGTTATTTTACGTCGCTGCATCCTCTCGCGCTGGCGCGATGAGTGGACGGCCCTCCGGGGGAACAAGTTGCGGGAGGTTAAGCCGCTCCCGTTAATCTGGGGTACCTCTTCGCGTTCTTCACGTCGGGAAGAGGTACTTTTAGCCCGTTTACGAATTGGACATTGTCGTTTTACTCATAGTTACCTGCTCAGTGGTGATCCCGCTTCGCTGTGTCAGCAGTGTGACGTGCCCTTAACGGTGCGTCACATTTTAACTGAGTGTCAAGTTTTAGCTCCACTGCGCGTTCGCCTGGGTCTGCCTGTTGGCATAGCCAACGTTTTGGCAGACGACGCGCATGCTGTAGAATGTCTTTTACGTTTTATAAGTGACATTGGTTTTAATCGTCGCATTTGATGCGCTGAGCGTCTTTTAGCTTTGTTATTTTATTCTGTATGTTTTAATAGGGACTTACTCCCCAGTGACGTATGGCGCTCATGTCCCTCGCATTCTACAGTCCTTGACACGTTTTAATCTTTTATTGGCTATGTTTGTAGTGTGTTGGTTTTTGCGACATATTTATTGTTATTGTTACTATTGATGTTATTGTTATTATTGTTATTGTTATTGTTATTCTATTGTTATTTTTAACTTTTTTGACATCGCGGGTGTGTGTCCCGTTTTTTAATTATGCGGTTTTTTACCTGTCTTTTATTTTTTGACTTTATATTTTATACCTTGTAAGGGCGCTGATGACCTCAGCAGTTTAGCGCCCTTAAGCCGCATATCATCATCATCATCTGGCATCAGCGTGTCCTTCATGTGGATTCCAGGTCATGTGGGCATCTCAGGTAATGAGTCTGCCGACGCCGCTGCGAAATCGGCGATTTTATTACCCAGATTTTTTACTTCTGTTGTTCCCTCGTCAGATTCGTGTGTTATTTTACGTCGCCGCATCCTCTCGCGCTGGCGCGATGAGTGGACGGCCCTCCGGGGGAACAAGTTGCGGGAGGTTAAGCCTTTCCCGTTGCTCTGGGGTACCTCTTCTCGTTCTTGTCGGGAAGAGGTAATTTTAGCTCGTCTACGGATTGGACATTGTGTTTTTAGTCATAGGTATTTGCTCAGTGGTGACCCTGCACCACTCTGTGGGCAGTGTGACGTGCCCTTAACGGTGCGTCACATTTTTACAGAGTGTCAGGTTTTAGCTGCATTGCGTGTTCGTGTGGGTCTGCCTGTTGGCCTAGCCAACGTTTTGGCAGACGACACGCGTGCTGTAGAATGTGTTTTACGTTTTATTCATGACAGTGATTTTAATCTGCGCATTTAATGCGATGAGCGTCTTTTAGCGTAGTACTTTTATTCTCTCTAATTTTATGGTGACTCTAATACCCAGTGGACAAAAGGCGCCCATGTCCGCATTCTACAGTCCTTGACACGTTTTAATCTTTTATTGCCTATGCTTATAGTGTGTTGGTTTTTCAGATATATTTATTGTTATTATTATGTTTCTACTGAACTTGCATGATTTAGTTCCCCTTCTAATAAAAGACATCGTAACCTAGATAACATATCTGGTACGACATGATTTTTCCCTGGCTTATGATTTACCTCAAAATCATATTCACTTAGTGTCAAAACCCAACGCGTTAATCTAGCGCTTAAATGAGGATTCTTTGTCGTTAATAACCATGTTAACGCTTTATGATCTGTATAAATAATGAAATGACTTCCAATTAAATAAATCCTAAATTTCTTAACCCCAAATATCACGCTTAAGAGTTCTTTTTCCGTTGTATAATTTAATTCTGGTGATGACAATAATCTACTTGCATAACCAATTGGTCTTTCTTGTCCATCTTGTTCTTGGCCCAAAACAACTCCTAATCCATACATACTTGCATCACTCGACAATATAAAAGGTTTTGAAAAATCTGGATGAGCTAACACAACTTCTGTTGTCAATGCTTTTATAAACTTCTGAAAAGCATTTTCCTGCTCTTGTTTCCATTCAAATTTCTGACGTTTCTTTAACAACTGTGTTAAAGGTTTACTTTTATCTGCAAAATGTTCAATAAAAGATATGTAATATCCTACGGCTCCTAGAAATGATCTTACTTGCTTCACTGTCGTTGGCCTTACAAATTTTCGAACTGCTTCTACTTTAGCCGGGTCAGGTTTTATACCTTTTGCGCTAACTACATGTCCTACGTACACAATTTCTTTGTGAGCAAAATGACATTTCTGAATTCCTGGCTTCAAACCTGCTTCCATGAGTCTATTAAATACTGTATCTAGTCTTTCAGCATGCTCGTCTATGGTTTTAGAAAATATCAAAATATCGTCCATGTAAATTAAACATATAAGACCTTTCAATCCTCCCATAATTAAATCTATGGCTTTTGACCATGTCATCGGAGCAGACACCAACCCATATGGCATTCTATTGTATTGATAGCTTCCCTCCGGACAAATAAAACTTGTTTTAGGTTTATCTTGATCCTTTACTTTGATCGCATGATATGCTGAATCTATATCTATAATTGAGAAATTAGTATTCCCACTTAACATTGACAAATTTTCTTTTATATCTGGAATTGGCCACGATGGCACCCTTGTTACTGCATTTAGTTTTCTATAGTCTACACACAATCTATATTTAACCTCACGATTTACTGCTTTCTTTGGTACAAACAAACACGGACTTGCCCATTATGACTTTGTATGCTCAATGATTCGTTTATTTAATAAATCCCTTATTTGATTTCGTAACTCATTTTGGTATGCAAATGGTACTCTATATGGATTTTGTCTTATAGGAAGAGCATCTCCTGTATCTATGGAATGTTCTATTACATCTGTAAACGGCAATTCACCTGTTGCTGAATTCATGAATAACGTTGCATGATAACTTATAACCCTTTTTATCACCAAACTATCTTGTCCTTCTAAATGTGATACTTTTTCATTTATTACAGCCATTACTTCATCATATTCCTTTTTTCTCTCAGATCCCTTTCTCTCCGCCATTGCCTCATTAATCGTCTTATGTCCAGCTATTCTCTGATTTAGGTTAACACGACCCACCGGATAAGGAATTGATTCCTTTTCCTCACATATAACACATTTAAGACTTTTTCCACGTCCTGCCCTAGCAGACATTTCTCTCATATCGCACATCCTATACCTTCGGAACTGTGCTTCTGGTATACCTCCATCTTGGTGCTCTCGGGGTCTTACGCAACCTAAAGCTACCTTCCTCCCTTTTTCTTTGTTACTACTTGTCACAGCGTAAGCACGTTGACAATCGTCATTCCGGATCTGATCGAATTGTCTACCAACAATACTTACGACTTCGGGCAACGGATCATCCTCCTCTTTTCTCATTGGTCCGTACACAAGCTCGTGATTAACCGCCCATGGGGAAACAAGCTGCCGCCCTTTTCGATCTGCCGACCGTCCCCCTTCTATATCTCCTCCAGATATAGGAATTCTGCCCCGTGAACATGCTTTTAATGCATGTCCCTTCCATTCGCCGAAACTATTCGCACCATCATTTAATTGCCTTACACCGGCCCGCGCGAATGGGAAATCCTCGGCCATCACCATAGGTCTACTACCTATCACCGCATCATCTAAGTTCATCTCTCGAACTCTATCAATTACCTCACTTACATTGGCTTCACTATGTGAATCCACATCTACTCTATTTACTTCATCATTATAAACATTCTCACGATCGCGATCATCACCATATGCGAACGGTAAAGGTTTCGCATAGGCTGTAGCACAAAATTTAGCACAAGCTACACATAATAATACATCATCTTTATCTACCATGGTAAATCCATAAGTGTTATTTCTCATCTCTCCACTATACTCTAAAGCTTCTCCTATCTTTGTTCCTTTTTCTAACAAAACTTGATTAGCGCTTAAATTCAATATCCTCACAATACTATACTTAGCATCTCGATCATATCTCTCATGACCCTGCCTAAGCCAATTAGGTACCTCAATTTCTACTTTATCATTTTCATCCACATTTTCTTTCTTCGCGGTTTCCTCATTAATATCTTGATAACTCAACACTCGAGTTATCACCTTGGCCATATATACTCTATTAACCGTCACATCTACCGGTTCTACATAAACTTCTGCGGGAAGAGGTGCTCTCTTTCTACTCTTTATGTGAGCAAATGCAACATTTTCACTACAAGGCTCTAGAATCTTGTTTTCTGCTAGTACTACATCCCAAGTTATATCATTAGCGTCTCCTATTCGATCAATTACTTTTAACATGAATATTCGTTCGACAAGCCCAGGGTTAGCTACTCCCTTGCCTTTTCTAAGATTATTCACTCCTGACACAGCAATTGATGAACAAGTAAATAAAGGAACACTTTCGCCTCCCAGGTGTAGTAGTTCATCGCAGAGATTTACTTTAGCCTTTAATTCACGCAGGATATCCAACCCTAATATCCCTGTACATCCTACATCAATTGGTGCTATATAAAACTTATGTTTTATCAATGTGTTACCTATAGTAATTTCTACTATCATTTCTCCTATTATTTGCAATTGGGCCCCCGTAACTCCTACCGCACTTAACTTCGTCGGCATCACTGGATCACTAAATTATACTATGTTCGAGTTTATAACCGAAACATTAGCTCCTGTATCAACTATCATATGATGAATTTCATCTTGTATGATTACCTGTACATACAATTCCGCAGCAATTCCTGCCCCTGCGGGTCCTGAAGTTAATACTGCGCCATATCCCCGCTCCTTGGCACAGCTTTGTAGTGTCCCGGATTCTTTCCTTTCCACTTACAATCCCTCATCATATGCCCTGGCATATTACATTTATAACACCTTTTCTGCATAGGTGCTGTCCCTGTTTTCTGACTACTCGTGTTTGACGACGGTCATGTTGGCTTATTAACATTCTTTGGTGTCCACAATCCACCCTTGTGCGTTCTGTAATATTTAGGTTCATTCCTCAATAACCATTGTATACCTTTATCATCTCTATCAACCCGTTTAACCTTGCAATTAGCAGCTATGTGTCCTACTTTCTGACATCGAACACAAACTTTTGCTACCGAAAAAATTTTCTTTTCTGGACCTCCATTTGCTTTATTCTGAGAATTTCCACCCCCTTTGTTTTTCTGCATTTTCTACTGTTGTAGCCATGCGGATAGCTGCTGTTAAAGTTTCAGGCATTTGAAATCTAACGTTGTCCTACCACGCCCTTAAGTCCATGTATAAAGGCTGCAAGAAGTCTACGTTCTGCCTCATCGTTAATTATTTTCTGAGCAGCTACATTATCTGCTTGAATTACTGTCTTTTGACACAACTGCCTAGATCTATCTGCAAATACCTCAACACTTTCATCTGATTTTTGCACTGCATCCTGTAGAGCTGTGTAATGATATTGAGCTGGCAATTTTTCTGTAAATCTGTCAATAAAAGCTTTCTTAAAATCCTTCCATGAAATATCACTAGCCTGTAATCAGCTTTTCCCTTGAAAAATTGTAGAGCTATACCACCCAATTTTGCTCTTGCTATGTTCACCTGGTCTTTTTCAGTCCAGTTCCCTACAACTGCTAAATGCTCTATGTTTGCAAAGAAATCCTTCACTGGTTTACTCTGCTTCGGGTCACCTGTAAACTCACGTATAGTATTTGCAATACTAACATCTTTTTGCAACAAAGTTAATCTACTAACTTTTTCCTCCAATTCTCGCACTTTCTGCTCTGCCGCCATTTTTACTATGTCCCTCTTTTAACACCGAGTACTACAATGATAGGCGAAATATATCAATTACGAAGCTGCAATTATTGACGCAACTACAACAATGTAACACCCGAAATCCCTTACTATGGTGTCTAACTTCTCTAGCCACATAGTAAACTATCCTAAGAATTATAGAGAGGATACGAAGACGTCAGTAATAATAACTACTTAAAAAAAAATTACACACAACACAAAATTACCTAATTCTTTCACACAACCACTTTTGCACTTCTTAAAACTACACTTTCTGAAAAGAAGACATGATTAAACCACAACATGAGTTCGTGCGTTCGTTAGATACGCATCTACGTTAAAACTAATGTAGTCTATTTAACGCTTTACAATAAAATCTCACTTTTCGAATTTTCCCGGATCGTTTTTGATCTTAAATCCCCCCGGTATTCTTTTTGATCCCACCGCTGCCACCAATATAATGCCCCTACTCTCAGAGCGATAACGCGCCCTCCTTTCAGAGGGAATGTGGTCGTCCTCTATTCAGGAAAGGTTTCAAGAAGTAAATAACTTGTAACACATGAATAAAATATATTTAAATTTAAATATGCAATAAAAGAACATTAATAAAATACTTGCATAGTCGACATAAAATCAGCCCTTAATTGATTTTGGAGGTTTAACAAGCTTTAAGCAATAATATAAACTATTAACTATATGGTCGAGAGTTTGCTCGTACCTGTTTTAGCGACGCGAAATATTACCTCCCTTTAAACTATTAAAACATGCTTGAATATTTGACATACTTGTCACCTTTAGTTAACAAGAAAATAAGTGTATTAGAATAATACGTATATATGTGAATAACTCCCCCTCTCTGTTTTAGCTTTCTTTAAAATGTTTCAGTTCTTTAAATGTTCTTTAAATATTTCCCAACTCTCTTTATCTGGCAGTATCTTAGGCTAAACAAGTCACTCACCTAACATAGTGATTGTAAGAAGATTGGCCACACCCATCATGGCACCCTCTGTCACAGGCTCCTCACACCTCGGCTTCAAAATAACAATGCCCAGTAATGGTACAAACCCAAGCTTATATATTGCTAATGAAATGCTATTACAATTGCACAACATTGAGCAAAGTTTCTGCAAAGCGACATGCGTCAACTTCCTTGCATGAGCTGGCTGCAAGCTTATCCGTAACCACATCCTGTTACAAGCTTCACGATGTGCTCATTTCTGTACAAATTAATACTGCTGAAATTTAACATGTATAATGTAATAATTTAGTAAAATGTTGCAATAGATATTCTACTGCCCCAGATAACCTGATATCTGCCATTTATTGATTAGAGAGTTACTATGGTCACTATACTAGCATCAAAATTGACATTTCCTGTTATTCTATTCTCACTTTCTGCACTAACATTTTCTCCCTCAAATTCTACATTGTTTGAGCTATTTTCTGTAACATGTATTGAATTACAGTAACTGTTACACTATCCCCTTCCATAATTATTTCTTCAATATTATTAGTAGCCATTGTTTTCTTTATCCTACCGCTCCTCCTCAGATACATTTAAATTTTTACACTTTTTTTAGAATAAAAATCACACTTTTCTAACCTTTCTGATGCTATCTGCTGATGTTGCTTTGATGTCCAGCTTCCTGCCCCTCTCTCCTAGATTATATGTCGCTTCTGCGTCGTATTATGATGAATCTACGTCGTTTCGATGTTTTTGTGTCCTGTAGTTGAATTCCCCTGTTGCCTTTTAATCTCGGAATTTCCCTCTCCTTCTACTCGAAGGTTTGGAGTAGCCAATCGAAATCGTTGTATTATATACCATCACACCTCTCACCCCCTTCAGCTTTTATCGGAGGAAATGATATAAAAGCAGCAGCTTCTCCGACGATTTTCACTGTATTGTGAGAACACACCGATCTAAGCACTCTGCAAACTTTATTCTTTCAACGTGAAATTTCATCGAACATCATGTCTGGTAAGTTTATCACCAATTCATTTTCATTAAAAAGTTAACTTATTACTTAGTACATTTAACTTATATTTGCGTTCTTGTTTTTAATGTCGGACATTTATTTGTAAATAGCTGAGCATTCTAAAAGTTAATAGCTAGACAGGTGAATTTTCTGAAATGTGAACAGTTTAGTTAAGTATTCATTTTAGGCAAGCTTATTCTACATTTAATAGCTAACTGCGCGAATTCTCAAAAAATGTGAACAATTTAGTTAAGTATTCATCTTGCTGAGTAATTATTATTCCAGATATTTAAATACAGGATTTCACAGAGTGAATTATATTCCTTTTGGAGAAAATACTATTATTTGAATACCTTATTAACGTTTTGCTTTAGAATATTACAAAAAGTCTGTTGCGCGAATCATTCGCTCTAACAAAGTAAATGTTTACATTATATTAAAACATTTAAATCGGAAAATACAGTACTTAATGAACTTCATTAGTGAATCAGAACCTCAATTATATTTACGCATATCATTTTATTATTATTATATTATTATACTGAAAAAAGTTAATAATTTTGCAACTGTCAAATAAATGAAATTTTGTTATGCAACACATTCTCTAATAAAGAATGTTTTTTCTCTCTTCCTAATGCAGAAAGTTTGGCATCTCAACTTAACACATTGGCTGAGGGTAGCATTTACCCGGCCGTTAAAAGAGTACAAGATCTTCAGCCAGAGGAACCTTATAATATAAAATCCTTAAGAAAAATTGATACGAGATACGGTGCTAGAGTGGTTGCAGTTTTAGGCGATAAGCAAGTGTTTCTTCCGACAATATATTCAACCCTCACAAGCCAACAGTTGGAGGAAATGCCGGGGAAGTTTCAAATGGTATATCATGGAGTAGTACCAGCCGGCAAGTTTAAGACATGTAAATTGTCTTTTCTTCCTGTTAAGGTTTGTAGAGATAATTCAGCTATCCTTTCAAAGCTTCATTTAGAGTTACATTCGTTGAGTTTATAAATTCACACTTCACTAGAATAACATTTGTCTAAAGTATACATCACTGTAAAATAACGCCTAGAATATAGTCTGGGCGAGGACCTGCAGAAAGAAGTTTAATAGTCTATTCACTAATTCTTTACCTCAAAGCAGATACCAACAGCAAGTTGCAAATAATTTCCAGTAGGATAGTAGTTGTCAAAAGCATGCATCACCGTATTAAAACAAATATGTGTAAATAATGTTTAGATTGTAGTCCGAGTGATTTCGTGCAGATAGAAGTTTAATACCCCTTGCAATGATTCTCCGAATCGAAGTATATACCTGCAACAAGCTGCAAATAATGTGAATGTGTGCTACAGGAATGCACAGATGAATGTAAATGAAGAGGAAGAACGAGATAGCTTAAAACATCATAAACAGAAATGTGATAGGAACATTCTCAACACCTCCCAGTGATCTCAATCAATGAAGAATTGCAGCACCGTGCAGCGTGGAACATGCAAGGAAAAACATTCGCGTGTGTAGAATATAGCAATAATATACAAATTATGTACTCATTGCTATACCCGACAATACCATTGATTTCATAAATAATTTCATAATTGTTTAAAGGAGAATGCAATATCTTAAAACATTGATGCTACATGAAATCTAAACAAAAAAATTATTCAACTATTACTGAAAGAGACTTGAATAAATGGGAATCTAGAAGCCAGAACCATGTTAATATTGGCCTGTATGATACGAGGTGTATAAAAAGATTAATAAAAATGAGGCCTATGTAATATAAACAACATTTATTTTTTATAAACATCCTATTACATTCCTTCACAAAAAAACCCGAACATATTTCCTAAACACAAAGGTGATAGTCTAGACCTTCTAAACATGCAGTTATATGGGAAAGGATGCTCTCCCGAAACATTAGGCATCTAGACAGAAATTGTTCACAGAGCCGGAGACGTCAGGACGGATCGAACAGACTCCAAGTTCAAATCTTTAAACGGTAGGGACACCCCCCTTTTTGCCTGTCATGTCTCCTGAACCACCCTTACCTCTTAACATTACGTTACAATGCCACGTAACCAGATTACCGTCGGTCAGTCGCTCAGACCTTTGATTTTTTCGTGGTTTTCCCTTGTCTGCATGCGAATGCCTGTGCTTCTAAGGCACTCTGACTGGATTACTGTCGACCACTCGCTCAGACCTTTGATTTTTTCGTTGTTTTCCCTGGTCTGCATGCGAATGCCTGTGCTTCTAAGGCACTCTGACTGGATTACTGTCGGCCACTCGCTCAGACCTTTGATTTTTTCGCGGTTTTCCCTGGTCTGTAGGCGAATGCCTGCTCAAAGAGATACTTGTCCCTTCCTCGGTTGGCAGCCTCACGAGTTAAGCTTCCGAATCTGCGCGATTATACCCGACCAATACATACATCTTCACAATACTTAACTTACTCTAAGCATCCGAACCTGTACGGAGACGTCCGAACACCACCGAGCAATACATTATCGTTGCAATGCTTTGCTCACTCACTCTAAGCACGCGAAGCTATACGAAGACCTATGAATACAGGAAATCGCACATACACACCGCTGACCGCCTCTCTAAATACTCGAACATGCAGGAAGACATACGGTCATGTGCTTGTCAGAACCCATAATCAGATCGGAATGACAGGCTTTAATGTAGATATTTATTTACAACCATAACAAGAACACATTACATCTAAACAATGTCTTAGACAGGAACTTTCTCTTTAAGACACGGTATGTATGCTATCCGCTTGTTTAGATTCAATGGAGATCCAAACTTTCGTCTCGGGGGAAAAATTGAGGGCAATTTAGGGTGCTCTTAAAGTTAAGATAATTTTATCGAGGATTCTCTTTAAAAGGAACGCGTGAAATGTAACATTTTTATCAGATAATGCTGCTTACAA
The DNA here is from genome assembly GCA_030765065.1 of Deroplatys truncata. Lineage (NCBI taxonomy): Eukaryota > Metazoa > Arthropoda > Insecta > Mantodea > Mantidae > Deroplatys > Deroplatys truncata. The sequence goes on along the minus strand of CM060987.1, from coordinate 171,585,029 downwards.
TAGCCTGTTCGCGACTTCAGATGCACGTATCCGACAATCAACTAATTTGTTCACGGTTTTGGCTTGAGAAATCTTATTGGTCGTGAAAGACTGGTAATTTTGCTCAGAGACCTCTATCAGGCTTGAGGTTCTTTTACGTGCCGTAAATCTACGACACGGGACCACCGGCTTTACTTCCCTTCCGAAGGAAGCCATGCTAAGGATTTTTACACCCGAAAAATCCATCGCCCTCCGTCGGGCTTGAACCCGCGACCTCGGTGTCTAGAGGCTAGCATGGTAACCACTACACCACGGACGACGACACACGGCTAAGGTCATTTGTGTAACACTAACCAATCGAGTGGAATGGCTCAGGCGGTAAGTCGGTGACTTGTATTCGGTTCAATCCCACACCCCCTCTGATTCCCAGAGGTTTTATCTTCAAGGTTTTCCACTCACTAGACGAATGTTGTGAAGGCTCGTTCCATCTCTGAATTTTTCCTCTCATCCTTTCACCTCCATCCTCATTTTTTACTTTTTCATCTTCTTGGCTGTTTCAGGGTTGAAACTAGCGGAGAGGGGCTCTCGGCATAAGCAGAGCTTATGCTCTCTGTAGCTTTCATCCATGGAATGTGTGTGGTCCCAGAATCCTGGACCTCTCAGAGATGTGTACGTCTGTAGTCCTCGAGAGGAGCCATAGATTGCGTCAACTGCCGCCAGGGAATTTTTTTATCCGTGAAAGGTAGAGGCCCTGTCCCCTACCCTTTGACTCACGCGTCGTCGCATTGCTTGACAACGTCGCCACACTACACTACTACGTCGTCACGATACCTAACAACATTCAGAAGGCCCCTGATCATTAACATACAGGTGACAAAGACGCGGCACGAGATGGAACGTTTCCAGATCTCGGATCGTTCCAGCTAGTTGCCCGCTTCTACCATCTTCATTCTAAAGTAAAGTTTAGATCTGTACAGCGTGCGCCTCGCTGGATGTCCCTAACATTTCCAGATCTAGGATCGTTCCAGCTAGTTGCGCGCTTCTACCATCTACCTTCTAAAGTAAAGTTTAGATCTGTACATGCATTGCGCTGGATGTCCCTAACGTTTCCAGATCTAGGATCGTTCCAGCTAGTTGCGCGCTTCTACCATCTACCCTCTAAAGTAAAGTTTAGATCTGTACAGCGTGCACCGCGCTGGATGTCCCTAACGTTTCCAGATCTCGGATCGTTCCAGCTAGTTGCGTACTTCTACCATCTACCTTGTGAAGGTAATAGATTGAGTAAAGTTTAGATCTGTACAGCGTGCACCGCGCTGGATGTCCCTAACGTTTCCACATCTAGGATCGTTCCAGCTAGTTGCGCGCTTCTACCATCTACCCTCTAAAGTAAAGTTTAGATCTGTACAGCGTGCACCGCGCTGGATGTCCCTAACGTTTCCAGATCTGGGATCGTTCAGGATAGATGCGTACTTTTACCATCTACCTTCTGAAGGTAATAGATTGTCGATATGTAGAATGCAGAGTCATGTAACCAGGCTGAGACCTAGCGTTGTCGGATGACGAATGTTCGCGGAGAGCATCCTCTTCCTCTGCTCACAGTATCCATTTTCTGGTTACATGGATGTGTAACAAACTGCTAGGACGGTTCTGGAAGCGTAACAGACAAAGGACTGGATCCCTAGCTTTTAAAGATTTTAACCGTTAGTCTGCCTGAACAAACCCAAGTCAAGTTTGCCTTTCTGGGTGACAAATGTTTCCAGAGCATCCTTTGTCCCTTCTATTTTAAGCTTCATAGAGCAAGTTATACTGATTCGACTCTCTCCTACACTCGATACTCGTGTAGGTAAGGAATCGGAATACAGCGGAAGTCGCTTGAATTGGAAGTCTTCATATGATGATGATGAGTCAATGACATGGAACTTGCTGAGAGAAATCGTGCATTCTAATTTCGAGAGCATCCGTATAATTCTTATCGGCTGCATCATAATTATCTTCAGGATCGTGAACATTGCACAATCTCTTATTCTCCAGCCCTACAACATATATACTAAAGGAAAGGAATGGGGAATGTGATAAAAGGTGTCTTCTATGTAGATGAACTAAAAAAGACTATCCTAACACATATTTAGTAGAAAAGGTTATACGTAAACGCTGAAAGAAAGTTCTTGTAAAGTGGTGTGGTTTTGCAGATACTGAATGGATTGATAAAAAGGGATTTTGGTGTAATGTATGAAGACTTAATAAAGACAAGTTTTTATGGTTGTAAAAAACAAGAGTATTTTTATTTTAAAATCCTTCATTTTTTAATGTCTATTGTTTTTTTGTTTTTTGATGCCTTGCTTATACCTCCTAACAACTTCACTTGTTAGTGGTAAGTAGTGATATATACGGATTAGCCAATTGGATTAACGATAATCCTGCCACCAGGGGGGATTAAGCGCTAGGGTCGCGTTAATCCGCAAAAAGGCGGGAAAAAGTAGTAAATTGAAGATGGCGGACCAAGATGGCGGCAAAGCGCAAGGCGGGAAAGTGCTTGTGACGCGTTAATCCGCCATAAAGGCGGGAAAAAGTAGTAAATTTCAAGATGGTGGACCAAGATGGCGGCAAAGGGCAAGGCGGGAAAGCGCTTGTGACGCGTTAATCCGCAAAAAAGGCGGGGAAAAGTAGTAAATGTCAAGATGGCGGCTGGCGCTAGTGTCGCAAAAACCAAGATGGCGGCAAAGCGCAAGGCGGGAAAGTGCGTTAATCCGCCAAAAAGGCGGGGAGAAGTAGTAAATGCCAAGATGGCGGCTGGCGCTAGTGTCGCAAAAACCAAGATGGCGGCAAAGCGCAAGGCGGGAAAGTGCGTTAATCCGCCAAAAAGGCGGGGAAAAGTAGTAAATGCCAAAATGGCGGCTGGCGCTAGTGTCGCAAAAACCAAGATGGCGGCAAAGCGCAAGAGCGGGAAAAAGTAGTAAATGTCAAGATGGAATGCTGGCGCTAGAGACGCAAAAACCAAGATGGCGGCAAAGCGCAAGGCGGGAAAGAGACGTAAATGCCAAGATGGCGGTTGGCGCTAGTGTCGCGTTAATCCGCAAAAGAGTGGGGGAAGAAGTAGTAAATGCCAAGATGGCGGCTAGCGCTAGTGTCGCCTTAATCCGCAAAAGAGTGGGGGAAAAAGAAGGAAATGGGAAGGTGGTGTTTGGCGCTAGTGGAGCCAAAGCAAGATGGCGGCAAAGCGCAAGGCGGGAAAGCGCTTGTGACGTGTTAATCCGCAAAAAAGGCGGGAAGAAGTAGTAAATGTTAAGATGGCGCTAGTGTTGCAAAAACCAAGATGGCGACAAAGCGCAACGCGGAAAGAGCGTTAGTGCAACGTTAATCTGCGAAAGAGGCGGGAAAAAAGTAGCAAATGCCAATATGGCGACTGGCGATAGTGACGGAAAAACCAAGATGGCGGGCATCACTGGAGCTGTTTGAAGTAGTTAGGCGTTGCTGCGCAAGATGGCGAGAGGTACTTGTGGAACGCAGCGTGCCAAGATGGCGGTTGGAAATAGTGCAACAAAGAGCCGCTATGGATGGCGCTAGTGTCGCAGCAGCGCAAGATGGCGTATGGTGCTAGTGCAGCGGAATGCCGCAAGATAGCGTTAGGCACAAGGGAATTGAAAATAAGCAAGATGGCGATAGTGACGCATGAAGGGAGAGGTATGCGGCAAGAGAGGAAACCAAATAGCGTATGAATTGTGAAAAAGAATTGTGATTGGATAGCAAATGAAGGCTGAACGTGATTGGTTGAAAAATAAATATTGGCAATCGAAGATGGGTATAAAAAGGCTAGAATGAAGAAAAGATGATTAATAAAGATGAAGATAATCACTGTTGCGATAGTGGTGTTGTGGGTGGCAATAGTGAGCGCAGAGGACAGTCGCGTTAGTTTTGGGAGATGTGGATTTGTGTTAAATGAAGCGACTGGGCATTTGGAAAATGCAAAAAAGTGTGAAAAGGACAATGAGTTGTTGCCAAACTGTACGTGTACGTATAGGAAAGGAAGCGGGTGTAGGTTTAATTCTGACTTTTTAAACATGGGAACGCTAAGGAATGTGTACAATTGTTTGAATCCTGTTAGCAGATGTCAAAGAGGCGGACGATGCGGATTTTTATATTACGGGAACTTAAAAATGGGGCAGGTAGAGTGTCCAGAGGGGTATGTGTTAAATGGTAGATGTGGTTGCGTTCCGGGGAAGAAAGGGGAAACGAAAGAGAAGTGTGATTTTTATAAGACGCCTGTGAATATGTATGCAAATGACAATAAAACATTATTAGTAGAAATGGTAGACTGCAGTTTGATAATGGATACGGTGGACTTACCTGATGGGCTAGACTTAGATTGGAAACTAACGCCCGAAGAGAGCGAGCTGGTGGTAGCGTACAGTGTTGTAAATGAAATGAATACATATTTTACAGATAACTTTCTTTACGTGTTCGGGGAATGCGGGGAAGGGCGCTGGGAGGTAAATTTTGGAGGAGGGAGGAAGGTAGTTGGTAGGGTAAAGCGAAATTCGAGATGGTCAGCTGCAGGAAATTTAAAAATTCAATCTGAATGCAATGGCGGTGGTGTAGGAGGAGGAGGCGTGGGTAGGGTTTCGATTAATAGCATCAGAAAGGCAGCATTGGAGAAGTGCAAAAAGAGCATAAATGCAGAGAAGCAGAAGGTGAGAAAGGAATGCGAAAATAAAGTAGAGGAGAAAGGAAGGGAATTGGAAGAGGAAAAAAAGGGGAGAGAGGAGATGGAAAAAAAGATGAGGAAAGCAGAAGAGGAGAAGGAAGAGTTGAAGAGGAGGGTAGAGGTGCGTCATGTGGAAGAAGCGAAGCAGGGCGAGTTGGTGAAAAAAATAAAGGATAATGTGAATCAATTGAATGAGGAATTTAAAGGACTGAAGGAGCTTGTGATTAGGTTAGGAAAATGGTGCTCAAGTGGAAGTGGAAACGATGACGCAGTGAACTACGAAGATGAACTAGGAGAAATAGATGAAGGAGGAGAAGAAGAAACAGAAGAGGTAGAAAATGAAAATGGAGCAGGCGGTGAACTGGAGGATGAGGAGGAGGAGGAGGAGGATGTGAGTTATGGCACATAGAAATACGTACCTGCAATGACGACTACGCCGACGACACCAAATCACGAAGACGCACATTCACACATACACGCGCACACATGATTGAGAAAAACATACCAGGATGGGAAGGTTATGGGAATAGACCTAACTATCTACATAAATAGGCACTAACTAGCTAACTAGAGAAAGGAATATAAATGTTTTAAACGAAATGAAACTAGAGTAATGCAAATAAACATATTTATTTAATAATAAACAATAGAAATTACATATAAAAAGATGTGAAATGAAAAAACACCAGCAGCAATAAGGGAAGAAATAGAAGATGAAGAAGGAGAAGAAGAAGAAGACAACAAAATAAGCAAATATATAGATGACTTTAGGTGTGCTAAGTGGCGTGATGAAAACTGTGAAAAACGCCACGAGTGCAGTGGATGCAAATACATACGGGCTCGTGAAAGCATCCACAATGATTACAGCACACATTACCTTGAATAGAACAGTGTTGACATTGACACTGATTAGACTTATAAATATGAATGTGAGCGAATGGATTTGGAATATTAAAAAGCGCGCAAGCTCGGCGTGCTTGGCATTCCAAGCAGGCCGGGTTGAGTCTGGACATGTTGCAACTCCTACCGGTATGGTTGCAACTGCTAACACTGCAGGCACTCCACTGGCAGATAGCATGGTGAAAAAAACTGTCCAGGTTTCGATTACAAAAACGACAAATAGAGCTACGGCACAAATGGCCAAAAATCCCGTATAACGGGTCAAGTTGCTCTTTACAAAATGGACACTTTTTGGTTAAAGACATGTTAACTATATAAATGCTTATTTGAAAAAAAAACAGAGAAAAAGAAGCTTACCATAGATCTAAAGACGAGTTGGGTAGATGGAAATCTAGGTCTAGATAAGGCAAATGTAGTGAAAGAAGCTGCTGCTGCTCCAGGGCTAGCTGTGTCTGAACTCTGTCAGGTACTGCATAGGGCGTCGGTCTTCTTGGGCGGAAGATGTTACGCTGTCGCCTCGGGCGAAGAGGCGCTCTCAAGGAAGACCTTCCCGGGATCACCCAGTCGTCCGCCGTGGTGTTTGGGACGTAGTTGACGGTGGCGTTGTTGTTGGTGGTGGCTAGAAGATCAATGGAGGAGGAGCTGTCCCAATTTTCCTCCTCCAGCAGCTCGTCGGGTAGAGATGGTGTTGCCGAAGAAGGGGGAGTCGAAAGGTATTCTCTTAGAACGGTAGTCACCTCAGATAACCTTTCTGAAATGTCGTCCTGGGCATCGACCCCTGCACCACTAAAGAACGTTGCGTCCGTCAACTGGCCCAGAGATGGTGATGGGCTAGAGAGTGGAGACACTGCAGGAGAACCTGGACGATCCACAGACTCAATGTCGGGGCCACTAAAAGGCTCCCGAAAGAGCAGACGAAGACGTTCTTGTACTAGTGGGTTCCCTATGTATGTGTTGTTAAGGTTCAGTGGTGCAACGATATTGTTGGCAGAAGAAGAAGAAGAAGCAGCAGCCGTTTGCGTCGAAGACGAAGACATTGTGAATAGGCGATGAAGGAGAACCTTAAATATATATTGGAGCAAAAACAACATGGCGGCACAAGGTTCTCATGGGAAAGGGAGCGATAAGAGAATATTAATAATGGCCGACCGGAAAACCAAAGGCTGAAATTGCAACCTGAACAGGATGTGGCAGCGATAACAAAGTCCACCGGATGTGAACCAGATGGTGAGCTGGGATGTAGTGGTTTTAGATAAGAAATGGTAGCGCTAAAGACATCCGGTGGCTGAGGCGATTTCTGTTCATTGCGGTTACGATAAGGCGAGAATAAAACGCATGGACCGATACGGTAACATAATCAGAGAGAACTCTGGCTGCTGTTGTGAGAAGTGAGATGAAATAAAACACATTGTTTTGCATTGAAAGTGAATCCTGAATGAATTAATGAATTATACCCGATAACAAGCATAAGCATTAGAGTAGAAAACCAAATAGGTGTAACTGATTTAAAAATAGGTTAAGAGGAGTTAAAAAAGGAATATTAGAAAATACGCGTTCATGTAGAGGTGACGCAACACTTGAGACCTTGGCAAATAGGTTGGGAAAGTTGATCGAAACGACTAACGGCATATCTAACTCATAAAGGAAAAAGTTATAAGGTTGCTTTTAGACGCCTGAATGAACGAATGAATAAAACATTGGCGCTGGAAAGGGTGTTAAGTGCATGAAAGAAAATAGGGGTAATAGAATTATTAGTGCTGAACCTTTAGAGGTAACAGAGAAAACCAAAAAGAGCAGACTAAATGGAGGGCGAACCGGGCACAAGTAGACAGGATACGCAAAACGATGAGCACCATACGTTTGACATTACAGGACGAAGGCAAAGGACACTTACTAGGTTTTATTCGGGGTTTACCGAGACCGACATTACGGTTAGGCCAATGCCCGAAGATGCAGACCCCGAACAGTGGTTGCACACCATGTTTGACGATGTACTAGACTATGTGAACACCGAACTGTTGGAAAACGAACCCGGGTACATAGGACTTACCATTCACGCTGCCCAAGAGGGGTTTGCGCCAATGAGCATGAGCGTGCGCAGGTTTGATCAGGTAAACACGAACGTATTTTTGCAAAGCGTGCAAAAGGTCATGCAAAGCAATAAGGAGTTTGTGTTAGGTGGACCACTCAAGCTAAACTGCGTATGGACGAAGGAGATCACCGGTAGATGCCATAAACCTTGCGAGGCGTGCTTTAGAAACAAAGGAATTGTAGAGATTCGAAATAAGGACACCATATGTCTGCCAAGGGCCATCGTTGTGGGGAAGGCCAAGGCGGACAAAGACGTGAAATATTCCACGTTGGCGCGATCCGAATACCTACAGAAGGAGAGGGCTTTGGCGCTTCTTAGAGATGTAGGCGGTGGGGTGAACGACGTGAAACGATACGATGAAGGCCTACAGGGGTACAGCATTACCGTGTTTGGGGACCATAGCGGAAAGACGGTGTTATACAAGTCCGCGAACCACGGAGGCAAACCCATCGATCTTATTCTACACGATGGGCACTACAACACGATAGTGAACCTGCACATGGCGCTAAAGTGCAAGTACTATTGCCGCGAGTGTCACCATCCTTTTACGGTACCAAGGGAGCATCATCGCTGTGACAACAAATGCACGAAATGTCATGCTGTGTAGGCAACCCTTCACGCGCTATGTGCGTTGTGCCCAGTGTCACCGGGACTTCAACGGGCAAGTGTGTTACGAGAATCATTTAAAGAAGGGAGGGGTATATGCCAAAGGGCACACCGTATGCGAGATGGAAAAAGTGTGCTTGGTGTGCCATAGGCTGTACAACATGAGGGACAGAAAGACCCCACACACGTGCGGCGAGACGTTTTGTGGCAATTGCAAGCTGCACGTGAAAGCGAACCATATGTGCTATATACAGCCGTACAGAGGAAAGAAACTAAGAAACGAGTTTGTGCTGATGTTTATAGACTTTGAATGCACGCAGGACACTTCGTACAAAGGGAAGGCAGACGTGTTCGAGCATGTCCCTAACCTATGCGTGCTGTACCAGGTGTGCTCGTTGTGCATAGACGACCAGCACCAAACGGCATATTGCTCGCAATGCGGGATAAAGGAGTGGATATTTGCGAAGGAACCGGTCAAACAGCTGTTCGAACACGTCACGGATTCGCGGTATGACCGATGGGACGTTATCGTCATTGCACATAACCTGAAAGCCTATGTCGGACAATTTGTGCTAAAGCATATGGTTGGGGCGTTGCATTGGAGACCCGAGCTCGTTATGTACGGTACAAAGATATACCAAATAAAGCATAATCGTGTAACCTTCCTGGATTCGTTAAATTTTCTGCCTATGGCCCTGGCCAGGTTTCCCAAAATGTTTCAGCTGCAGGCATGCAAAGGCTACTTTCCGTACCTGTTCAACACAAAAGAGCACCAACGCTACGTTGGGCCTATTTCCGACCAAAGGTATTACTGCCCTGACAGCATGTCCGAGGACGCTCGAGCAGACTTTGAGCAGTGGCACGCGGAGAAAAGGGCCTCCAACTACGTCTTCGACATGCAAGCCGAAATGCTAGCACTGTAGGATGCATGTAACGCTGCTGAGCCAGGGAGTGCTGAAGTTTAGGAAGGAGTTTCTCGACGAGAACGGGATCGACGCGTTTAGGGAATGTGTGACCATTGCGCAAGCGTGTATGAACGTGTACCGAAAGCGCTTCATGCCTAAAAACCAAATAGCGGTGATACCCGCTGGGGGGTATCGGCTTGCCGACAAGCATTCGCGCATAGCGTGTATATGGCTGTCGTGGCTCGAGCAGCAGCAGAAGGTGAATATCATGCATGCGGTGAAGGGGCGCGAGGTTAGAATTGCTGGGCACAAGGTGGACGGGTTCGATGAGGACACAAAAACCGTGTACCTATTTCACGGCTGTTGGTACCACGGGTGCCCAAAGTGCTTTCCGAATAGGCACGCGGTGCTATTTTGCACGGGAAACGAGACGATGGCCTCGCGGTTTGAGAGCACGGGAAAGGTGTCCGAGAAAACAAGGCATGCCGGCTATGTCGTCGAAATGTGGGAATGCTCCTTTAACGAAATGCTGAAGGCTAACGCGCAGCTTACGCAGTATGCCAAACAGTTTGCCACTGCTGACCCCTTGGACCCTAGGCACGCCTTCTACGGAGGGCGCACCAACTGCACAAAGACCTACTGCGAGGAAGTGGGAACAGCGAAGTTGTTTGACTACGATGTGTGCAGCCTGTACCCCTTCGTCAACAAGACTAAGCCGTATCCTGTAGGCCACCCGAAAATTCACCTTAAACACTTTCCTAGCTTAAGTGCGGTTAAGGGGGGCTCGTGAAGTGCAAGGTGTTGCCACCCCAAAACCTGTACCACCCCGTGTTGCCGATGCGAGCGAATGGAAAGTTGATGTTTCCACTGTTTCGCGCATGCGCTGAGACAATACCAGGAGAGCTGCGAACACGAGGACGAAGCGAGAGCGCTATCGGGAACCTGGGTGGTGGACGAGGTGAAGGTCGCCCTAGCGGAGGGTTACCGCCTGCTGGAGGTGAACGAGTTGTGGGAATACGACATGGTGCAATACGACCCCACAACAGAATCTAAGGGGCTCTTCGAGGCCTACGTGAATCAGTTCTTAAAGATTAAGACGGAAGCCTCCGGTTGGCCGGCAGACTGCGAAACGCCCGAGGCCAAAGAGGCCTTTGTGCGTAGGTTTTACGAGCGAGAAGGCGTCACCCTGTCCCCGGACGACATTGCCCACAACCCGGGTAGGCGAGAGCTTGCGAAGGTCATGCTGAACAGCTTCTGGGGCAAGTTTGGGCAGAGGGATAACCTTCCCACCTGCGAGCTGGTGGAGCAGTATACTAGGCTAAAGGAGCTGCTTAGCGACCCTGCCGTGGAGGTACAGACCTACGTGCCGGCCACGGACGACACGATGTACGTGGTGTGGCGCTATTGCGAACAGAGCCCTAAACTAAGCCGAACCACAAACGTCGTGATTGCCGCCTACACTACTGCGCATGCACGCTTGGTGCTGTACGATTACCTGAAGCAGCTAGGCGAACGGGTGTGCTATTTCGATACCGACTCGGTGATTGCGGTAGGTGCACCAGGTCAGTGGATGCCTCCCGTCGAGAGCTTTCTAGGGGACATGACGGACGAATTGGAAAGGTACGGGAAAGGGGCGTACATTTCCCGCTATGCCTCCACGGGCCCAAAAAGCTACTGCCTAGAAATTCGGTGCCCCGAGACAGGAAAGACGCACACCGTGTGCAAGATCAAGGGCATCACGCTAAACTCTGGCAACCTAAGGACGGTGAATGCCGGCGTGATACGCGACGTTGTCCTGGAGGATCGTGCCAAAGTGGTAAAGCTGCGAGGCACGCAGATTTTGAGGAAACCGCTGTGGAACGTGGTCACAGAACCGGCCACAAAGACCTTAAGAATGGTCGTCACCAAGCGCGTCATGACGGACGGATTCGACACCTATCCTTACGGGTTCAAGAGGGGACGTTGCTCACATTAAAAAGAAACTGCTAGCAGGACATGGCGGTCATTGCCGCAGCGGCTATGCCGAAGCCCACCCCCACCACTGCCACATTCCCCACGCGATTTACCTTTCCAAGCACTATGCTGATGGCAGGGCCTTCGCGCTGCGGAAAGTCCACGTTTGTGAAGAATCTCATCAGGAATGCCGCGCACATGTTCGAGAAGCCACTGCGCAAGGTGTTGTGGTGCCACCCGGAGGAATACACGCCTGGACCGGGGGATTTGCCTTTGGCGTGCGAGGCGCATCCAGGGATACCCGAACTCGCCGACGTGCGTGAGAACTACCTTGTCATCCTGGACGATTTGATGTATGACGGGGATTGCTTGAACGTCTCCAACTTCTTTACCCGCGACTCGCACCACAGGCGCTTTGGGGTGATATACATTTTGCAAAATGTTCTCCCGCAGGGGAAGAAATTTCGGACGATATCGCTGAACGCAAACTACATCGTCGTGTTTAAAAACACTAGGGACAAGATGCAAATAGAACGGTTGTGCCAGCAACTGGAGCCGAGAAACTCTAAATTCCTATTGGAGGCGTTTGGGAAGGCGACGGAAAGGCCACACGGAACCTGCTGATTGACTGCACGCAGTATACACCAGACCCCTTCAGGTACAGAACCGGCGTTCTACCAGGCGAGCGCCTATCGTACTTCATTGCGAAAGACTAAGAGCAGATAAATACAGGGTGTTTCACGGGAAGGGTCCCATTGTGAGGCCGGCATGGCGAGGAAACGGTTAACGATAGCCAAGGTGAGCAGCCCACTTATTGCGAGACAACACGAAAGCCTGACGGCAGTTGCAAAGGCAAAACCAGCTCTGCGCAAGCAGCTGCTTAAGAATGCCAACCCCGAATTGGTGAAGGCCATCTCCAAGTGCATGCTTAACGTGAGCAGGGGTAACGTCACATTGCCACCAAGGTGCGTGAAACGTTTAAAAGGGCATAGAGCCAGCTGGAGAAAGTTAGTTGACAAGAGGCTGGCGCTAAAGAAAAAGAAGCACATTCTTGTGCAGCGCGGCGGCTTTCTGCCGGCATTCCTGTTACCCGTGCTTGCCTTCCTGGGCAGCGCTCTGGTCACCAAGCTTAAAGCCGCCCTTCTAAGTAGACAGTTTATCCCTTTTTCTTAATGGCTATCCTGACCTGGAATGTACGTGGTGTACGATCGCATAGGGCGGAACTGCAACTTTTATTGCGTTCCCATTGGCCTATGGTCGTGTGTTTCGGGGAGACTAAGCTTCGCCCTCACGATCCTTTTGATTTCCGAGGATATACTCCGGTTCGCTACGACCTTGAACCGGAGGAGGGTACTCCTGCTCATGGAGGTGTCATGTTCTTAGTGCGTAACGACGTTCATTTTACACCTGTCACACTTACATCCGACTTGCAAGCTGTTGCCGTTCGCCTTCACTTACCCGGCTTTTTGTTTTCTGTTTGCTCTGTATATTCACCTCCATCGTCTCCCCTCGCTCCCGCGGACATTCGAGCTCTACTGTCCGCTCTCCCAACACCATTTCTTCTGTTGGGAGATTTTAATGCCCATCACCCACTATGGGGTTCGCCAAGGGCTTGTGCACCTACTTTTATTTCTGATTCTTCTGGTACATTCTCTCACCTGGACCTTGCCATTTGCTCACTCCAGCTTGCACGTCGTCTTCAGTGGAACGTCGTCGCTGACACCTACTCCAGCGACCATTACCCCTGCATCGTTTCTCTTCTGTCGCACCACGTACAGCATTCCAGAGTACCTACCTGGATATTCGCAAAAGCCGACTGGAGCTTGTATTCCCGCCTCGTGCATTTTGACGACCAGCCCTTCTCCGACATTAATCAACTAGTGCAGAACCTTACGTCTATTATTTTCTCAGCCGCCGAACGTGCAATACCCCGTTCATCCTCCCACCCTCGGCGGCCACCTGTTCCGTGGTGGAACGAGGGTTGTCGGGACGCCGTTCGTGCCCGTAGGACTGCACTTAGGGTGTTTCGGCGTCACCCTACACTTGATAATTTGGTGACTTTTAAACACTCGCGCGCCAGGGCTCGTCGCATTATTCAGGATAGCAAGAAGGCATCTTGGGCTCGTTTTGTCGAGTCTTTTAATCGTTTTACGCCTTCATCCGTTGTTTGGGATAAACTTCGTCGCTTCTCAGGTAAAGTGTCACATTGTACTGTTTCTGGCCTTCAGGTTTCTAATGCCACCATAGTGGATCCGGCTGCCATCGCTAACACTCTGGGTGCTGCCTTTGAGTCGGTTTCCAGTTCAGACCATTATTCCGCCGGCTTTCGCTCTCTTAAAGACCGGCTGGATTCCGCATCATATACTTTTCGGTCTGCTAATGATGAATGCTATAACAACCTATTCACAATGAGGGACCTAAAGTGGGGAGCCACAGGCGGTTATTCCTGTGGTAGGGGCTTAAAGCCGGGGTGTGCGTGGTGAACGGTTTACACATGTGGACAAGCAGTGGAGATTGGAGGGTAACCCTTCTGAGGTACGCTTTGCGATCAGTCATAGGAGGGGTCTCCATGACGGCACAGACCGTGAAGATATGGTGTCTTTTCTTCTTTAACCCCCGGATGGCAGGCTGACGCCGACGGTTCCGGAAGGGGGTCCTTATCAATATGCATCCGCGCAAAACCCCTACTTTGTTTGACACATTTTTAATTTTGCACCTGGCGAGTGAAGGAAAAACCATGCAGGACGTTAGCCCATTTTATATCAAACGCGAGGTTGACCATATCTGTGGCCCGGTTAAAAATGCAACACGCCTAAGGGATGGTACGCTTTTGATAGAAACCAATACGGCCGACCAATCCGAGAAATTGTTGAAGGCAACTTTGTTGGGATCCTACCCCATCCGTGTAGCCCCACACAAATCGTTGAATTCCTGTCGGGGAGTTGTTACCACCTCCAGTCTGGACGGTATAACAAACGAGGACATCGTCACCTGCCTTTCTGATCAACGCGTTTCTCAAGCGTACCGCCTAACCCGGAAACAGGATGGCGTAGAACAACCATTACGTACGGTATTTCTAACCTTTAAGGGCACTGTTTTACCTGATTATATTTTCTGTGGCTATGAGCGTGCCGCCGTACGTCCGTATGTTCCGAACCCCATGCGCTGTTTTCAGTGCCAGCGTTTCGGACATACTAAAGGTTCGTGTAACAACCGTGCTGTTTGTGAGCGTTGTGGTCTTCCAGCCCATGAGGACTCGGCCTGTACTCGAGCACTTTGCTGTGTGAACTGTGGCGGGAGCCATTCATCTAGCTCCTGACAGTGTCCGAAGTTCCTCGATGAGAAATGTATACAGGAGTTGCGTGTCAAGGAACGTTTGACTTTTACGGAGGCACGTCGCCGTTTTGAGCAGCTGAACCCTTGTGTCCTTACGGGTTATTCGGTTGCGGCCCGCCACACTCCTGTTACTTCTGTTGGCCTACAAACTGCGCCCGTTGTAAATGCTTCCACACAGACCGACTTACCCGTAAGTAGTTCTTTGTCTCGTGCCATACCTGCACCACGGTCTCCATCTTCCGCCGTGCCACCATCATCTTCCAAAGCGTCTACCGGCGCTAACAAGTCTAAGTCTTCTAATGCCCGCAGTCGTTCCAGGTCTTCCCGTTGCACCAATAGCCGTGCTTCCTCTGTGCAGTCCCGGTCTCGCTCTACGAGCCGCAGGGGATCTTCGGACTCCCGAACCTCGGAGCAGTCGCCAGAGGAGTCTTTTCAAATCGTTGGTCCGAAGTCGGCCAAGGTGAGAAAGAAGATTAAGACGGTCCATTAATCCGTTTCTTCCTATGGAAATAATCCAGTGGAATGTTAATGGGTTCCGGGCTCGTGCTCCGGACATCCAATATTTAGTGTCACAACGCTCCCCTTCACTGGTCTGTTTACAAGAAACCCATCTGCAGCCTCATCACACTTTACACCTTCGTGACTTTACGGCGTTTAGGCATGACTCTCCTGCTGGACAGCGTGCGAGCGGTGGCGTTGCTATCTTGGTGGCGCCTAGCATCTCTGCCGCCCGCATACCGCTTACTACGCCGTTACAAGCTGTGGCGGTGCGTGTCCAACTCAGTTTCATTTGTTTCTCTGTCTGTAATGTATCTGCCGCCGGTCGGTGTCGTACAAGAGATGGATCTTCGGGCGCTTTTGGCGCAGATTCCCACACCGCTCCTCTTCCTTGGTGATCTGAATGCCAAAAATGCTGTGTGGGGCTCCGACACTGATGATGCTCGTGGATACCTTGTAGCAGACGTTTGTGATCTGTCCGGCTTGCTTTTGTTGAACACTGGTGTCCCTACCTTTTTGTCATCTACCTATGGGACACCGTCAGCCTTAGACGTTGCTTATTGCAGCCCGACATTAGTTCCTCTCTTTGATTGGTCGGTGCTTTCGGATCTGTATGGGAGTGATCATTTTCCCATTAACATTCACCTTACAGGACACCATCCTTTGCCTTCTCGGCATCCCCACTGGATTCTTACCAAGGCTGACTGGAGGAAGTTCCGCTCCCTGATTGCTCTCTCGGACGATGGTTTCGCAACCATCGATGAACTGGTGGACTATTTCACGTGTGCTGTCTTGCTTGCAGCAGATTCCAGCATTCCTCGAGGTTCATCTACACCGCGTCACGTTTCTGTACCTTGGTGGAGCGAGGAATGCCGCTTGGCCATTAGATCGCGCAAACGCGCCCTGCGTGTTTTTCAGCTACATCCTACGGAGGAGAACTTTGTGGCATTTAAACGTTCTCGGGCTAAGGCGCGCTATGTACTTCGGAGTGCAAAGCGGAAATCTTGGGAATCTTACGTGTCTTCCCTTTCCCGTCGTACTTCAGCGCAGCAGGTGTGGTCTGCTGTTCGGCGTATTTATGGCCATTGTCGCCGGACGATCATTCCTGGTCTTGGTGTTAGTGGCTCCATTTTCACCAGCGAGCGGGATATAGCCGAAGCCCTTGCCAACTCCTTTGCTGCTGCTAGCCAAACGGATAGTTATGATAGATCTTTTCTGCCTATCAAAGACGCTGCGGAGCGGATAGTCCTCGATTTTAATAGTGACCGTAGTGAACCGTACAACGCCGCTTTTACCGTCGCCGAGCTAGACCATTCTTTATCCTTAGCAAATGATACCTCTCCTGGCCCCGATGACATCCACCGCCAAATGCTGCTACATCTTCCGCCTAAGGCGCTTTCCTTCCTGCTGGACATTTACAACCGTATCTGGCGTGAGCAGGTTTTCCCGTCTTCCTGGCGAGAGGGTATTGTCATCCCCATCCCTCGACCTGGAAAAGACCGGCACCTTCCCTCTAGCTACCGCCCTATCTGTTTGACGAGTGTCGTTTGTAAGATCTTTGAACGTATGATTACCGCTCGGTTGGTGTGGTGGCTCGAGTCGAATGCTTTGCTCTGTAATATTCAGTGTGGTTTTCGTCACCATCGCTCCAGTGTTGACCATCTCGCCCGTCTTGAGGCCTATGTCCAGAGTGCCTTTCTTCTGAAGCAGCATGTGGTCGGTGTTTTCTTTGATTTGCAGAAGGCCTATGATACCACTTGGCGCTATGGTATCCTCCGAAGTCTGCATGCTTACGGTTTACGCGGTCATTTAGCTGTTTTTATTTGTAACTTTTTAAAACTTCGCCGTTTTCGTGTCCGTGTTGGAGACACGTTATCTCAGGCGAGGATCCAGGAGAACGGTGTACCCCAGGGGTCGATCCTCAGTGTACCACTTTTTGCCGTAGCCATCAACGGCATCGCTACTGTAGTTCGCAGCGGAATACCAATGTCACTATATGTTGATGACTTTGCGCTATACTATCGCTCTTATAGCCTTGAGCACATCGAACGCCAACTGCAGATGTCCATTACCGCACTCGCCACCTGGGCACTTCACAACGGCTTTCGGTTCTCTCCTGCTAAGACTCAGTGTGTTCATTTTCATCGCCTTCGTGGTGTGCACCCTCCTCCTGATCTTCATTTGCATGGCACACCCCTCCCGTTTGTTGCGCACGTCAAGTTTTTGGGCCTTTACCTCGACCATAGACTCACCTGGGAGCACCATATTCGCTACCTTCGTGCATCATGCGATCGTTCCCTTCGAGTGTTAAGGATTTTATCTGGCGCCTCTTGGGGCGGCGATCGCACCGTTATGCTCCGCTTGTACCGCTCGTTGGTTAGGTCGAAACTTGACTACGGGAGTTTTATCTATGGCGCGGCGTCCGCCTCTAAACTTCGCCTTTTAGACACTGTTCATACTGGTATCCGTCTTGCTACTGGGGCCTTCCGCACTAGTCGTGTCGAGTGTTTGTATGCAGATTCTGGCGAACCACCTCTGTCTCTTCGACGTGAGTTTTTACTCTTTTCTTATGTTGCAAAGGTGGCGGCTCATCCTAGTCACCCTTCGTTCCACTGTGTATTCCATCCGGAACTCGCCCACCGTTATGTGCGCAATGCTACCATGTCCCGCCCATGTGGTGTTCGGTTTCGGGAACTTCTTTGCGCACATGACCTCCGACTGCCTCCTGTGGAGCGATCCTGTCTTAGTCGTCTTCCCCCGTGGCAGCTCCAACGTGCCCGGTTTGATCTTGAACTTTCGGGTGATGCCAAAGTCGCTACCCCGCAGCCAGTGTTTCGCCAGCTCTTCTCCGCGATTCTAGACCGTTACCGGGACTATTCCCCGGTGTTTACTGACGGTTCCCGTGTGAATGGTAGCACAGGGTGCGGTTTTATCTATGACGGTGGGGCTCACAAATTTCGCCTCCCTGACGCCAGTTCAGTTTTTACGGCCGAGCTGTTTGCCATCTTCTCTTTCTTACTTTTTATCTCCACGTTTGCCCCTGGCCGTTTTATTATTTGCTCCGACTCTCTGAGCGCCCTCCAGTGCCTGCAACAGTTTATCGGCTCCTCCACCTTGATTTTAAAAATCCAAACCCTTTTATCTCAGTTGATCTGTCGCGGATACCAGTTTGTTTTTACATGGGCTCCAGGCCATGTGGGAATTCCTGGCAATGAGGAGGCGGATGCAGCTGCTAAGGCCGCATGCCGTTTGCCGGGCTTTTCCACCTTAACTGTGCCTTCTACGGATGTTCGGCGGTACTTCCACCGTCCTCTGTTTTTAGCTTGGCAGCTATCATGGGAGTCTCTGGCTGGTACTCAACTCCGGACAATCAAGGACACCGTACAACCCTGGTCCACTTCCTGTTGGGGATTACGGCGGTCAGAAGTAGTTCTGACCCGCTTAAGAATCGGGCATACGCGCGCCACACACGGTCATCTCCTGCGTGGTGCCCCGGCCCCTGTCTGTTCGACGTGTGCTGTGCCGCTTACCGTTTCCCATGTACTGTTTGATTGTCCGAAATACGCCCCTGATCGTCAGTTTTATGGCCTGGGTTTTACGCTGCCCTCAGTTTTAGGTGACGACCCAGTGGCAGTAAGGCAGACCCTGCGGTTTGTCACCAAAATCGGGTTTTCTCCACAGGTATAACTTGCCTTTTAGTTTTGTTTTTGGCCTAGATTTTATTCCATTTTACCGATACTTTTAGTCCTGGATTTTATTCTCTTTTACCCAAATTATGATCTTACGTCTATCTCGTTTTAGTCTCTTCTAATGCGTTTATTGATCGACCATTTTCAGTTCTAACTGTCTTTATGTTTTTCTTTGGGCCCAAATGACCTAGCCGTCGATGGGCCCTTAAACTCCACACCACCACCACCACAATGAGGGAGCTGGAGCACGCTCTTCATTGCTCTAGGCACTCCGCTCCTGGGCCGGACGGCATTCATGTCCTGATGTTAAAGCACCTTTCAGCCGACAGTAAACTCTTTCTCCTACAGGTCTATAACCGTATTTGGCAAGACGGCCTTTTTCCTTCCGTTTGGCGCGAAGCCACCATTGTCCCTATTCTTAAGCCTGGGAAGGATCGCCAACTACCTTCCAGCTACCGCCCTATCTCCCTCACCAGTTGCATTTGCAAGGTGATGGAGCGCATGATCAACGGGCGGTTGACATGGTGGCTTGAGTCTCAGAAACTTTTAGCGAACGCTCAGTGCGGATTTCGTCGCTATCGCTCTACCGTCGATCATCTGGTGTCCCTGTCGACGCATGTTATGAATGGATTTCTGAGAAAGTGTCAAACCGTGGCTGTATTTTTTGACCTGGAGAAAGCTTATGACACTTGTTGGAGGGGCGGCATTTTACGTACACTTCACGATTGGAATATCCACGGTCGTCTTCCCATATTTCTTCGGGAGTTTATGACGGACCGCGTCTTTCGTGTACGTGTGGGCTCGGTTCTATCTCGTCGTTTTATTCAAGAGAACGGAGTACCGCAGGGCTCTGTACTCAGTGTCACACTTTTTGCGATTGCTATCAACCCCATTGTTGATTGTATTCCACCTGGCATTTCATCGTCCCTTAGTGTTGACGATTTCGCTATTTATTGTAGTTCACGGCGGACCTGTCTACTCGAACGCCGTCTCCAGAGCTGTATCGACGGTCTCTACGCCTGGAGTAACGCCAACGGCTTTAATTTCTCCGCCGAGAAATCCGTCTGCATCAACTTCTGGCGCCGGAAGTATTTTCCTCCGCCCTCTCTCCATCTTGGGCCAGGGATACTTCCGTTTGCAGACGAGGCGAAATTTTTGGGGTTGATTTTTGATAGAAAGTTGTGTTGGACCTCGCACGTTTCCTTTTTAAAAGCAAAGTGTGACCGTTCTCTTAATCTTTTACGTGTTTTAAGTGGCACATCCTGGGGAGCTGATCGGACCGTCCTTCTTCGCCTTTATCGCTCTTTGGTCCGTTCCAAACTTGATTACGGGTGTATTGTTTATTCGTCGGCACGTCCATCTGTGTTACGTCGTTTGAATCCCATTCATCATCGTGGTATTAGAGTCGCTACAGGGGCCTTTCCAACTAGCCCCGTGCCCAGTCTTTACGCTGAGGCTGCAGAGCCTCCGCTGTCTTTCAGGCGTGAGATGCTCTTATGTAGCTATGCCTGTCGGCTCTCAAGCTTGCCTAACCACCCGTCCTTCGATGTATTTTACGAGGATTCGCTTGATCGGCAATATTTAGTTAGCTCCTCTGCATTGCTCCCCCCAGGGGTTCGATTTCGACTGCTACTTCGGCATTTGGACGTTTCGCCAGCGCCGGCCCTTACCCGAGGGGAAACGCGTTTTCCTCCATGGTCGCGCGCTGAGGCCCACATCAACCTTGGGCTGACGTCGATGCCGAAAAATGCGACCCCTGCTTCTGTTCTTAGATCCGCCTTTTTAGAACTACAGGCGCAGTTCGGGGACTGTCATTTTATATATACCGATGGGTCTAAGACTGATGTTGGAGTAGGATGTGCCTTTGTTTTTGGTGTACAGAGTTTTACCTTTCGTTTACCTCGACAATGTTCAATTTTTACCGCCGAACTTTTTAGCATTTATCAATCCGTTTTATACATTCAGCGGCACGACTTACGGCACTGTTTTATTTGTACGGACTCTCTGAGTGCCCTTCAGAGTATTACTGCGCTGTACAATTACCACCCACTCGTACAGCGCATACATGACCTGCTCCACTCGCTGGGTGTCTCTGGCATCAGCGTGTCCTTCATGTGGATTCCAGGTCATGTGGGCATCTCAGGTAATGAGTGCCGACGCCGCTGCGAAATCGGCGATTTTATTACCCAGATTTTTTACCTCTGTTGTTCCCTCGTCAGATTCGTGTGTTGTTTTACGTCGCCGCATCCTCTCGCGCTGGCGCGATGAGTGGACGGCCCTCCGGGGGAACAAGTTGCGGGAGGTTAAGCCTTTCCCGTTGATCTGGGATACCTCTTCTCGTTCTTGTCGTCGGGAAGAGGTAATTTTAGCTCGTTTACGGATTGGACATTGTCGTTTTAGTCATAGTTACCTGCTCAGTGGTGATCCCGCTCCGGTGTGTCAGAAGTGTGACGTGCCCTTAACGGTGCGTCACATTTTAACTGAGTGTCAAGTTTTAGCTCCACTGCGCGTTCGCCTGGGTCTGCCTGTTGGCATAGCCAACGTTTTGGCAGACGACGCGCATGCTGTAGAATGTCTTTTACGTTTTATAAGTGACATTGGTTTTAATCGTCGCATTTGATGCGCTGAGCGTCTTTTAGCTTTGTTATTTTATTCTGTATGTTTTAATAGGGACTTACTCCCCAGTGACATATGGCGCTCATGTCCCTCGCATTCTACAGTTCTTGACACGTTTTATTCTTTTAGTGACCATGCTTTTAGTGTGTTGGTTTTTCAGATATATGTATTGTTATTATTGTTGTTCTTGTTATTGTTGTTCTTGTCATTGTTGTTATTGTTGTTATTGTTATTATTGTTATTATTGTTATTGTTATTTTATTGTTATTTTTAGCCTTTTGGACATCGCGGGTTCGTGTCCCGTTTTTTAATTATGCGGTTCTTTTACCTGTTTTTTATATTATGACTTTATATTTTATACATTGTAAGGGCGCTGATGACCTTAGCAGTTTAGCGCCCTTAAACCGCATATCATCATCATCACTTCGGACTCTCTGAGTACCCTTCAGAGTATTAATGCGCTGTAGAGTTACCAGCCGCTCGTACAGCGCATTCATGACCTGCTCCACTCGCTTGGTGCATCTGGCATCAGCGTGTCCTTCGTGTGGATTCCAGGTCATGTGGGCATCTCAGGCAACGAGTCTGCCGACGCCGCTGCCAAATCGGCCATTTTATCACTCAAATGTTTTACCTGTGTTGTTCCTTCCTCAGATTCTTATGTTATTTTACGTTATTTTACGTGACCGTATCCTCTCGCGCTGGCGCGATGAGTGGGCGGCTCTTAGGGGGAACAAGTTGCGGGAGGTTAAACCTCATCGTTAGTCTGGGGTACCTCTTCTCGTTCTTTTCGTCGGGAAGAGGTACTTTTAGCTCGTTTACGAATCGGAGATTGTCTTTTTAGCCATAGATACCTGCTAAGTGGTGACCCCGCACCGCTCTGAGCAGTGTGATGCGCCCTTAACGGTGCGTCACATTTTAGCAGAGTGTCGAGTTTTAGCTCCGTTGCGCGTTCGTGTTGGCATAGCCAACGTTTTGGCAGACGACGCGCGTGCTGTGGAATGTCTTTTGGGTTTTATCAATGACTGATTTTTATCGGCGCATTTGATGCGCTGAGCGCCTTTTTAACATTGTGATATAATGTTGCCTTTTTAATGGGGTCTCTACTCCCCAGTGGACATATGGCGCTCATGTCCCATACGTTCTGCAGCTCTTGACATGTTTTACGCTTTTATTGACCATGCTTTTAGTGTGTTCGTATTTGGTGTTTTGTTTTTTATTTTTTGGACAGCAAGGGTTTGTGTCCCGTTTTTTATTTATGCGGTTTTTTATCGGAATTTTATTTTTGGACTGTGACTTTTATACTTTGTAAGGGCGCTGATGACAGCTGTTTAGCGCCCTTAAACCGCATCTCATCATCACATCCCGTTCTTGTATTACGTCGGCCTGCTTCACTGCATTCACTTCCTCTGCTGAGTTTGCTCGGCTTGTTGTTCGATCTGGAATCAAACGCTGACTCATATCCTGCTTCCTGCTGTCTATCCACAATTCTAGTCCTCTTACAAATGATTCTTTTCCTTCTTGCCTGGCTTGATTCATTTTCGCTAATAATAATCTTCTTATCCCTCTCTTCTTTTCCATAGTCTCGTTTAACTAAAATTCTCGTTCCTTTCAATTTTCTTCCATTATTCAAAACTGTCCATTTGATTTTTTCAGTTGTAAATTTTACTACTATAGGTCTGGCTCTGTTGCACCTTCTTCCGATTCTAAAACACGTTATAATTTCCCAGCCTGCCAGCTTTATATCCATTCGTCTTTCTAATATTTCCTCCACTGCTTGCTCTAGGCTTTTCTTTGTTTTCCTCCACCCCGAATATCACTATATTGTGTCTTGTCTTCATTTCCATATTCTGTTCCATCTTGTTCAATCTTTCTCTACAAATGGGAAGTTCTTAATGCACTTCCTTCGTCGTGGTGAACAGCATTCCTCTCAATTCTTCTATCTTTCTATCGATATTTAACTCTATTCTCTTTTCTTCAGATCCACTATATCCTCAGATAATTTTTAACATTGTCATTATCTGTGACATTCCTTCAGGTCCTGGGTTCAATTCTACTCCAATAACCAATAATACTGTCAGGATAGCAAACAACCATAGGTATTCCTTTGCTACCTGGTTCCTTTTCTCTTCCTTATTCATTTTACCGTTTGTAAAGCATCCGATTCTGGCTCTATACACTTCCAAATCCACCCCCATTTTTCTTTTTTTCTGATCTTTCCAGGAGCGCTACGTATATGCGACCGCTCGCTTCCGCTGCTCGCGCTAGACTCCCGACCGTTCTCTTAGTATTTTACGTGTTTTAACTGGCAATCCTGGTGAGCTGATCGCACGTTCTTCTGCGTCTTTATAGCTCCTTGGTCGGAACCAAGCTTGATTACGGGTGCATTGTATATTCGTCGGCACGTACATCTGTATTACGTCGAATTAATGCCATTCACCATCGTGGCATAAGAGTCGCTACGGGGGCCTTTCCAACCAGCCCTGTACCTAGTCTATATGCTGAAGCTGCAGAGCCCAGCTGTCCTTCAGGCTTGAGATGCTTTTGTGCAGCTACGCATGCCGAGTCTCAAGCTTGCCTGACCATCCGTCATTCGACCTATTTTTCGGGGATTCGATTGATCGACAATATTTCGTTAGCTCCCCTGCATTGCTCCCTTCAGGGGTTCGGTTTCGACAGCTTCTTCGGCATTTGGACGTTACGCCAGCTCCGGCTCTTCCCAGGGGAGAAATGCGTTTTCCTCCTTGGTTGCGCGCTGAGGCCCTCTGTCACCTTCGGTTAACGTCGATGCCGAAGAATGAAACCCCTTCTTCAGTCTTTAGATCAGCGTTTTTAGAACTACAGGCGCAATTCGGGGAATGTCATTTTATTTATACTGATGGGTCTAAGACTGATGGAGTTGGGTGTGCCTTTATTTATGGTCGGCATAGTTTTACCTTTCGTTTACCGTGGCAATGCTCCATTTTTACCGCCGAACTTTTTAGTATTTTTCAATCTATTTTATACGTTCAGCGGCACTGTGTTGTTTCTACGGACTCTTGAGTGCCCTTCAGAGCATTAACGCGCTGTACAATAACCACCCCCTCGTAGAGCGCATACATGAGCTGCTCCACTCCCTTGGTGCTTCTGGTATCAGCGTATCGTTCGCGTGGATTCCAGGTCAGGTGGGCATCTCAGGCAACGAGTCTGCCGACGTCGCTGCCAAATTGGCCATTTTGTCACCCAGATTTTTTACCTCTGTTGTTCCCTCGTCAGATATGCGTTTTATTTTACGTCACCGCATGCTCTCGCTTTGGCGCGATGAGTGAACGGCCCTCCGGGGGAACAAGTTGCGGGAGGTTAAACCTCTTCCGTTAGTCTGGGGTACCTCTTCTCATTCTTCTCGTCGTGAAGAGGTACTTTTAGCTCGTTTACGAATAGGACACTGCCTTTTTAGCCATCGATATCTGCTCAGTGGTGACCCCCCACCACTGAGCAGTGTGATGTGCCTTTAACGGTGCGTCACATTTTAACAGAGTGTCAAGTTTTAGCTCAGTTGCGTGTTCGTGTGGGTCTGCCTGTTAGCATGGCCAACGTTTTGGCAGACGACGCGTGCTGTAGAATTGCTTTTACGTTTTATAAGTGACAGTTGTTTTAATCGGCGCATTTTATGCGCTGAGCGTCTTTTAGCTTTAAGATTTTCTATTGTCGGTTTAAATAGGCTCTTCTCCCCGACGGACATATGGCGCTCATGTTCGTTGCGTTCAACAGTTCTTGACACGTTTTATTTCTTTATTGACCATGATTTTAGTGTGGATTTTAGTATTCGGTCTGATGCGTTTTTAGTGTTTTGACCAAGCTGGTTTGTGTGTGGTTGTTTAGTTTTTTGACTTTTGAATTTTCAATTTTATACATTGTAAGGGCGCAAATAACCTTAGCTGTTGAGCGCCCTTAAGCCCCATCTCATCATCACCAAGCTTGACTACGGGTGCATTGTCTTTTCATCGGCGCGTATGTCGGTGTTACGTCGCCTGAATGCCATTCACCGTCGTGACATAAGAGTCGCTACAGGGGCCTTTCCAACCAGCCCTGTACCAAGTCTGTACACTGAAGCTGCAGAGCCTCCGCTGTCCTACAGGCCTTAGGTGCTTTTGTGCGGCTATGCAAATCGACTCTCAAACGTGCCTGAGCACCCGTCCTTCGAGTTGTTTTACGAGGATTCGCTTGATCGGCACTATTTAATTAGCTCCTCGTCATTGCTCCTTCCAGGGTTCGATTTCGACAGCTTCTTCGGTATCTGGACGTTACGCCAGCGCCGTCCCGATCCCCTCAGGGGCTCACCTTATGTGAGTACGGGTTTTTGGCGCACCCGGGGGTTCCCGAGCCAATCATCGCCATATTCATCCCCTCACCCCCATCCGGTCGTGCTGGGTTCTTCAAGTGACCGGTGGACCCAAGGTAGGCTCTCGTGCGTTCTTTACATTCCATTCATACCGCACCTCGCCATCGTTTCTTTCTTCCCTTATCACTTTCCGGCCATTTCGCACCACGACATTCGCATATCTCTCTTTTTCTTCCCCGCCGGCCTACCTTGCGTGCGAAACGCCCACACAGTTTTAGTTTCTTTTATCTTTTTATTTAAATCCTCCGTGGACACAGCCTGACGGATACCCGCGCACCGCGTGCGCAGCTGGGTGAGTGGGTAATGGCGTCATCCCCACCACCCGGGGTCGTCATGTAGGGTTGTTGTTCGTATCCGCTGTTCAACTGCAGTCCCGCGGGGGGGCCATTGCATGAGCTGCTGGCTTCCGACGGCGATTGGGTCCCTCTGTCTATGTTCTGGGAGGTGTGACCCTGGGGTGAGCTAGGTATAGATAGGCCACTCACCCAAGCCGGGGTAACGCCCGGGAAGTCAGAGCCCGAGGTCGGAGACGGTTGCAATGGTGGAGGATTTTTTTTCGCTATGGAGCACCCTTTCACCATTGTTAACAACAAGCGCCGCAAAGTTTTAGTAACAGAAGTAGCACCGCCAACAGCTGGTTGTTACTTAGTGATTACCCGTACAGAGGAGGGACAATCTTTCGAGAAGGTGAACCCTTTTATTATCCAGAAGGGCATTGACTCAATTGCTGGTCCGGTTCTGTCCTGCACTCGGCTTCGTAATGGTTCGTTGCTAGTTCAAAGCAAATCCGAGGCACAAAGTAAGTCCTTGTTGAGTTCCACGCTTCTCCACGGTTATCCTATCCGTGTTGAGAAGCACCGCACCTTGAATTCTTGTAGAGGCGTTGTCACCACGCATAGCCTCGATGGTATCTCTGACGAAGACCTGGTGGAATATCTTGCAGACCAGAGGGTGACAGCGGTTCATCGAGTGCAGGCCAAACGCGACGGCGTGTTGGTACCCACTCGTACCCTGTTTATTACATTTGATGGCGTCGATCTGCCCACGAGCATTTCCGCAGGGTACGAACGTATTTCTGTGCGGCCTTATATTCCTAGACCTCTGCGTTGTTTTAAATGCCAACGTTTTGGGCATACGCAAGTCTCATGTAAGAGTGCCGTTAACATCTGTGCAACCTGTAGCCAGCCCTCGCACGAAGGTACCTGTTCAACAGCCCCCGTCTGCGTTAATTGTAAAGGGTCTCATTCTGCTTCGTTTGCCGACTGTCCGCGGTACTTGGACGAGAAGGCGATCCAGGAGATCCGGGTAAAGGAAAAACTCTCCTTCGCTGAAGCCCGGAGGCGTTACCATGCGCGCCAACCTTCACTCCTGCGATCTGGCACATTTAGTTCTGTTTTTGCCTCGCCAGTACCACGAGTAGATGCCGAAACTCAGACCTGGACCTTGACTGGATTAACCGCCACTACCATCCGGCCGTCTATTAAGGCTACAGTTACCAAGCCGTATAAACCTGGTCCCAAGTCAATGAAGTCGCAAGCCGTTGAAAAGAAGCCCAAGCAGAAACTTCGTAGGGAAGATTTTTTGAAAGACCCTCCGCGTGCGCGCGGTAACAAAAGTTCACCTTCTCCTCCTCGGAGGTCGCTGTCCCAGGATGGTCCTGGGACAAGCCGCGCTCAGCGGCACCCTTCACCCATCGCCACCCAGAACCGATTCACGGCGCTTGAATCGGTTTCTGGCACTGAGCGCGTGGGCCCTCCCTCCGAGGAAGCTATGGAGTCTGACCAACTCCATACCAAAAGCCCGAGCCCAAAGGTTAGACAAAAGGTAATTTTAAGCCGCCCTTCTAAATAGAAAGTTTATCCCCTTATTCTTAATGGCTATCCTGACCTGGAATGTACGTGGTGTACGATCGCATAGGGCGGAACTGCAACTTTTATTGCGTTCCCATTCGCCTATGGTCGTATGTTTGCAGGAGACTAAGCTTCGCCCTCACGATCCTTTTGATCTCCGAGGATATACTCCGGTTCGATACGACCTTGAACCGGAGGAGGGTACTCCTGCTCATGGAGGTGTCATGTTATTAGTGCGTAACGACGTTCATTTTACACCTGTCACACTTACATCCGACTTGCAAGCTGTTGCCGTTCGCCTTCACTTACCCGGCTTTTTGTTTCCTGTTTGCTCTGTATATTCACCTCCATCGTCTCCCCTCGCTCCCGCGGACATTCGAGCTCTCCTGTCCGCTCTCCCAACACCATTTCTTCTGTTGGGAGATTTTAATGCCCATCACCCACTATGGGGTTCGCCAAGGGCTTGTGCGAGGGGAACTCTTCTTTCCGACATTGTTTATCAGTTCAATCTTTCCATCCTCAATACAGGTGCACCTACTTTTATTTCTGATTCTTCTGGTACTTTTTCTCACCTGGACCTTGCCCTTTGCTCAATCCAGCTTGCACGTCGCCTTCAGTGGAACGTCGTCGCTGACACCTACTCCAGCGACCATTTCCCCTGCATCGTTTCTCTTCTGTCGCACCACGTACAGCATTCCAGAGTACCTACCTGGATATTCGCAAAAGCCGACTGGAGCTTGTATTCCAGCCTCGTGCATTTTGACGACCAGCCCTTCTCCGACATTAATCAACTAGTGCAGCACCTTACGTCTATTATTTTCTCAGCCGCCGAACGTGCAATACCCCGTTCATCCTCCCAACCTCGGCGGCCACCTGTTCCGTGGTGGAACGAGTATTGTCGGGACGCCGTTCGTGCCCGTAGGACTGCACTTAGGGTGTTTCGGCGCCACCCTACACTTGATAATTTGGTGACTTAAACAATCGCGCGCCAGGGCTCGTCGCATTATTCAGGATAGCAAGAAGGCATCTTGGGCTCGTTTTGTCGAGTCTTTTAATCGTTTTACGCCTTCATCCGTTGTTTGGGATAAACTTCGTCGCTTCTCAGGTAACCCCTCAGGTAACAAAAGTTCACCTTCTCCTCGGAGGTCGCTGTCCCAGGAAGCTCCTGGGACAAGTCGCGCTCAGCGGCACCCCTCACCCATCGCCACCCAGAACCGATTCACGGCGCTTGAATCGGTTTCTGGCACTGAGCGCGTGGGCCCTCCCTCCGAGAAAGCTATGGAGTCTGACCAACTCCATACAAAAAGCCCGAGCCCAAAGGTTAAGCAAAAGATTCTTTTAAGCCGCCCTTCTAAGTAGACAGTTTATCCTTTTATTCATGGTTATCCTGACCTGGAATGTACGTGGTGTACGATCGCATAGGGCGGAATTGTAACTTTTATTGCGTTCCCATTCGCCTATGGTCGTATGTTTGCAGGAGAGTAGTTATGGTCCCGGATTAGCCAATTGGATTAACGATAATCCTGCCGCTAGGAGCGCTAGTGTCGCTGTTAATCCGCGGATTAAGAGCGGTAAGTTTTGAAAAGCGCCAAGAGCAGTAGGATTATCGTTAAACCAATTGGCTAAACCGGGACGAGAGTTGTGATGATAATGTTTTAACGTTAATCCGAGGTCGAGATAAAGTTTGAGGTGAAGGGTTGGTTGGATATTTGGTGGTGAAAAAAGGAAGAAGAGGGTGAAGTTGAGGGTGATTTGGGTTACGTGATCTGCTGGATTAACGTTAATCCGAGGCCGAGATAAAGTTTGAGGTTAAGGGTTGGTTGGATATGTGGTGGTGAAAAAAAGGTAGAAGAGGGTGATGGGGTAGATTAAGGTCACGTGATCTGGAGAAGGGGATTAGCGATGTTTGTGTGTGAAGAGCCGGGAAGGGAAAGAGGGAATGATATACAAGTGAGTGGTAAAAAGGAGATGAGGAAGTGACGTGTGACGCTGTGATTGGTGAGAATAAGAAGTGATGTTATTGGTGGAAAGGAATAAATGAGAGATGGTGATTGGTGAGAATAAGAGACAATATGATTGGTGGAAAGAAAAAGAGGTGGGAGTGGGGGTATGTTGGAGGTGAGGGGAAAGGTATAAAAAGGGGAATGTTGTGGGTGGAAAGAAGTATATGGTAAAGATGATGATTGCGATAGTGATAGCGTTGGTGGTGGTAGGAGTTGCAGGCGTAGAGAGGAGTTGCGTTAATTTTGGGAGGTGTGGGTTCGAGTTGAATGACGAGACGGGACATTTGGAAAATGCGACAAGATGCGAAAAGGATTACGAATTGTTGCCTAACTGTACGTGTGTATACCGGAAAGGTAGTGGGTGTAGGTTTGGGTCAGGGTTTATTAACATTGGAAACCTTAAGAACGTGTACAATTGTTTAAAACCGATAACGAGGTGTGAGAGGGGTGGGAGATGTGGAGCGATGATGTATGGGGGTGTGAAGTTTGGGCAACTAGAATGTCCGGAGGGTTACGTAGTAAATGGAAGATGCGAGTGTGTAAAGAGTAAGACGAGGGAGGAAAGAGGTTGTAAATTTTATAAAAAGCCGGTGAGTATGTATGCTATGGACAACAGTTCGATTCTTGTGGAGATGATAGATTGTAGGTTGTTGATGGATACGGTAGATTTGCCGGAGGGTTTGGAATTGGAATAGAAGTTGACTGCAGAGGAAAGCGAACTTCTGATGGCTTATAGTGTGGTATACGAGATGAATTCGTACTTTTCTGAAAATTTTTTATATATATTTGGAGGATGTGATAAGGGGGTGTGGGAATTAAACTTGGGAGGGGGTAGGAAAGTGAGTGGAAGGGCGAAGAGGGCATCCAGGTGGTCTGCGGAGGGGAGTTTGAAACTAAATTCGGAATGTAATGAAAATGGTGGAGAAGGGGGAAGGGTATCGGTGAACAGCATAAGAAAAGCGGCATCGGAGAGGTGTAAGAAGGGAATAAAATCGATGCAACAAAAGATGAAAAAGGAATGTGATAGCAAGATGAAGGAAGCAAAAAAAGGGGTTGAGTTGGTGAAGGAGAGGCAAGAATGTGAAGGAAGGTTTGAACAAATGCGGGGGTTGATGGAAAGAATGAAAAAAGAGCTGGAAGAGAAAAAGCAGAATGTGACAAAGCAGCAGGAATTGGTGAACAGAATAAAAGGAAATATGGTTAAACTGGACGATGAATTTGCGGCATTAAAGCAGATGATTGGTAGATTGGAAAACGCATGCACTAGCAGGGTGGAGGAATTTGCAAATTATGAAGCAGGTTACGACGAAGACACGGAAGAGGGTGATGGTGTGGAGGAGGAAGGTGGAGGGGATGGTGAGGAAGAGGAAGGAGAGTTGGAATACGTGACAAAATAAAATGATAAGGTGACTGAAATGCAATACAATAATTATATACCAAAATGAGTTGTAACTTATTAAAACAATGTATTGATTGCAGATGTAAATGCTTTTATTTTTGCATTTGTTAATTGGTTTGCTTTTTTATGTTTGCATTTGCTAAATGCTATAAAAATAGTTTTTATGACTGCTAAGAAAAAATTCGAGCAGTAGGAAAGGAACCCTGCGAGGTTAAATATGAAGAAGGTGAAATAAAAGTGCAATACGCGCACACAAGAAAGTTATGGAATTTTAGTGTATTAAAAAATGGAAGAAATAAATTACATTGAAATACATTGAAAGCACAAAAAAAAATTACACACACGTAAAAGTGCAATACGCACACACAAGAAAGTTATGGAATTTTAGTGTATTAAAAAATGGAAAGAAATAAATTACATTGAAAGCACAAAAAAAATACACACACACGTAAAAGTGCAATACGCACACACAAGAAAGTTATGGAATTTTAGTGTATTAAAAAATGGAAAGAAATAAATTACATTGAAATACATTGAAAGCACAAAAAAAAATACACACACGCGTACCACAACACTTTTATTCTCGCCGGAACTTTTTGTGCCGGAATTTGGGTTCCGGCGATAAGGGCACCCTGGCAGCAATGGTGCGCGATGTTGAGAAGGCAAGCTTGCGCTTGGCTGCCGCGGTTATGGGCACGAGGAGCGGCAAAGCGAGACTGCTTACCTCGACATTATTGTTGTTGTCCTCCTGGTTGACGGTCAGAAACATCGCATCGTACCCGTCGTCCTCGCAGGCAGTTGACGAGCACCACCCGCTACTGTGCTGAAGCAGCAGCAGTGGCGCTGATGGAGGTGGTGGCGATGGTGACGGTTCAAACTCCCTGAGCAGGTTTCGCCTTCTGATGTTATATTTGAACTGCCCGGGAGTGCACGATAGAAGTGCGATTAATGAACTTGAAGGTTCGTCAGCGTTGGCGGGGGCTGGAGAGATGGGAGTAAAAGTGGGAGATGTAGGAGAAGAGGTGTGGGAAGGAGATGGGGAGAGAGGTTTGACGCTAATGGCGTCCACCTCAACGGGTTCGAGACCCGATAAGTTTTTAAAAGGTGTGCTCTGTGAAGACGGAAAGGTGCGAAGTGGAGGTGAACAAGAGGAAAAGAAAAGATCTTGGGTTTGGAAGCGGGGGCCACAGGGTGAAGGAGAACGGGAAATGACCTCTATCGTGCAGCAAGACGATGATGGCGAAACTGGCTGCTGTGGAGTGCTCGACGGCGACGATGGCAGAGCGCTGTCGAAGCGAGGACCCCGGCGTGGCGTTGCAGCACCAGACGTTAAAAGAATTGTGGAGCAGGAAGAAGTGGGCGAAACTGAAGATGGACTACCGTCGGGGAGGAATATGTTGCCGAAGGAAGGTAGGAAAAAAGACGCCGGCGTAGATGTGCGTGGAGGAGAGGAGCAAGGGTAAGGGAAGCGGGCGGGCGAAGGAGGAGCAGAAGCGGGTAGGAAAACTATGGAGGAGAAGGAGGAGGAACAAGAAGGTGAAGACAAGGGGGAACTGGCGAAACGAGGACCTGGCGGCGAAAGACCACTGTCGTCGCTGGATGTTATGTCCCGACTCGAGAGAGTCGGGTTGACCACAAGTGAATCGGAGTCTCCGTCGGTGACAGCGCTCGGCGAACGAGGCTCGAGGCCTGCGTCGGAACCAGGCGCTTCGCAGGGCGGTTCGGGCTCTCCGTCGGTGTCAGCGCTCGGCAAACCAGGTTCGAGCTCTTCGTCGTCTGCAGACGCTTCGCTCGGCGAGCGAGGTTCGAACGGCGGTCCCGGCAAAGCTGGGAGATGGA
The DNA here is from genome assembly GCA_030765065.1 of Deroplatys truncata. Taxonomy (NCBI): domain Eukaryota; kingdom Metazoa; phylum Arthropoda; class Insecta; order Mantodea; family Mantidae; genus Deroplatys; species Deroplatys truncata. The sequence continues at coordinate 171,552,284 of CM060987.1, read as the reverse complement.
GTAGACCGCCGTTCGGTGAAGCAGGCCGTGAGGAATCGCTGCTCTCGTTCTCCGTGATGGTTTGGCTGTTGTCGACGCCGTAACCGTAACGCAGCGATGTGCTGACATACCGATGCACTAGCCCTGTCCCGAAGTAAAAATAGTGCTTGCACACTGTAGTAAGCTCTAGCCGTCTGTGCATGTTGCTCTGACGAATGAAAGTAGACGAATGAAGAGTGCTGGAACACGGCAGTTTTAGTAGTGTTGGTTATCTGGTTGCGAACTCACGTGATCAATATGGCTGCCGCGATAAAAGTTGTTAAAGTGCTCGTGAACTTTAAAAATGGCGTGAGAACGGAAGACTGATTAGCAAGAAAATGTTTAAATGTGGTGATGTGGTTGACGGTAGAAATATTTTCTGCATATCGAAAGCGGATGCTGCGGTGCCTGGGTGCTGTGACCGGAAGTACCTCGAAAAGAACCCGATTAAAATTTTGGAAGTTGCGGCGAGATAACCCGCCCGGACTTTTAATTAGGCCTTAAACGGAGCGCGCAGACGGAAACCGTGGTACAGATAACGTGGTTATAAAAGCACCGTGCGATAAGCTGCTTGAGAAAGTGCGAATTTGTTGAAAAGCGAATATTGTGTATTGCGTGGACTGTTTAGATTTTATTACAATTACATTACATTACATATACGCTCACTTCATATAAAAGAAATGCGAGTAAAAAGGAATTTGATTCGCGCAGTGGTCGCGGCCGATTATTTTAAAATATTTTAAAACACTACATGTTTGACTTGCGGCGTATTTTTGAAATACTTTAAAAGAGCCGGCGAAAGAAGAGTATTTTGCAGGCTTGTAGCATAGGGCTAACAAGTACTTTCCTATATCATTACATTGTGTTAACCTAGCGTATTTTTTATATAAAAGAAATGCGAGGAAAAGTAGTTTGATTCGCGCAGCAGTCGCGATCGATTATTTCAAAACACTATATGTTTGACTTGCGGCGTATTTTTTAAAGACTTTAAAAGAGCCGGCGAGCATTGTGCAGGCTTGCAGTGTAGGGCTAAGAAGTAAAGTTTTATACGCGTTGTTTCACGAAGCACATCTTAGCATAATGGATGCTGGAGATGAGAGCACTATGGATTCTGGTGGTGAGGTAAGTCAAGACTTAGCCTTGCAGCCAAGGTTTGACATTATAGCGCATAGGGAGAGAACGATGAAGAGACTGTTTTCGGGTTTCACAGAAAGCGAAATAGTTGTGAACCCGGGGCACGTAGATGCAAACCCTGTGCAATGGGTGACTAAGCTATTTGACGACGTTGTGAATTTTGCTAAACGGGAATTACTGGACAACGAACCCGGCTACTTAGGAATATCGATATCGGACGACAGGGAGCCCTCCAAAGCGTTCAATATGAGTGTTAGGCGCATTGATCAGGTGAATGCCGATGCGGTGGTAAAATCTATTAAAAAAGTAATGCAGAGCAATCAGCAGTTTTTGCTAGGAGGTCCCCTTAAAATTACTTTTGTATGGACCAAGGAGGTCTCGGGTTCGAGTTACCAACCATGCAACGCCTGTAATGGAAATAAAGGCATCGTCGAAATTAACAACAAAGACAATTTGTGCTTACCGAGAGCCATCGCGGTATGCAAAGCTAAGGTGGATGGTGACGTAAATTACAAAACGATGACGCGTTCGGAATACTTGCAAAAGCAGAAGGCCGTAGCACTGTGCGAAAGCGTGGGTAAATTAAATGGAAAGTTCACCATAGATGACGTAAGGCATTTTGACACGGTATTAAAGGACTACAAGGTGACGGTGTTTGGCGATCATACGGGCAAGAACGTGCTATACGCATCGCAGAAACAGAGCGATAAATACATTGACGTCATGTTTCACGACGGGCACTTTAATGCTATAGTAGATTTACACAAGTGTTTTAAATGTAAATGGTATTGTCGCCATTGTCATTACCCGACGACGCACAAAAAAGAATTACATAGGTGTGACGACAATTGTTCAAAATGTCACCAGCATTGCAATAAGCCATACACATCGTACATACACTGTGCTGCATGTAACCGCGACTTTAAGGGGCCTACATGTTTTGCAAATCACGCCAAGAAAGGCGGTTTTTATCCGAAGTCGATGTCCGTGTGCGACGTCGAGAAAGTGTGTTTCTTGCAATAAGCTTGTAAATTTAAGACACAGGAAAACAGCTCACCAGTGCGGTGAGAAGTTTTGCAGCAATTGTAAGACACACGTTAACGACGGGCACATGTGCTTCATGCAACCGTACGTTACACAAAACAAAAGAAACCAGTACGTGTTTATGTTCATCGATCTTGAATGTACACAAAACACGCGTTATAGCGGCAAACAAGAAATGTACGAGCATGTGCCAAATTTGTGCGTGGTATACCAAGCCTGTCCGCTGTGCATTGACGAACAGCGCAAGACTGCGTATTGTTCCGAGTGCGGCGTGAAAGAATGGGTGTTTATGGACGACCCCGTAAAACAATTGTTTGAGCACGTGATGCAACCGAGGTTCGAAGCCTGGGACGTGATCGTGGTAGCCCATAACCTCAGAGCTTACGACGGACAATTTTTATTAAAGCATATGGTCGGCCATTTGAAATGGACGCCCGAGCTCGTTATGTATGGCAGCAAAATATACCGAATGAGGTACGGTGACGTCACATTTATCGACTCCCTGATCTTTATCCCCATGCCACTGTCTCGGTTCTCCAAGACCTTTGCATTGAAGGAATGCAAAGGCTACTTTCCATACTTGTTTAACACCGAGGAAAACCAGCACTACGTCGGCGCCATTCCCGACAAAATGTATTACTGTCCGGAGGGCATGTCTGTACAGGTTCGAACAGCCTTCGAGCAGTGGCACGATGAAATGACAGCCTCCGAATACGTGTTCGACATGAAGTCCGAAATGGCGACCTATTGCAAAATGGACGTGTTTTTGCTGAGTCAGGGAGTTTGCAAGCTTAGAAGGGAATTCATGGACGAGAACGGCATAGACCCGTTTAGAGAATGCGTCACCATCGCGCAGGCGTGCATGTGCGTGTATAGAAAGCGTTTCATGCCGCCGAAAAAAATTGGTCTCTTACCTGTTGGCGGGTATCGACTAGCGGACAGGCAGTCTCGCATAGCGTGCATATGGCTGTCTTGGTTAGAGTTGCAAAACCGCGTTGTTATTCGGCATGCTATGAGAGGACGCGAAGTTAAAATTCTAGGCCACAAAGTGGATGGGTACAGAGAGGAAGGCCGTGAAAAATATGTATACTTCTTCCACGGCTGTTTCTACCACGGTTGCAGGCGATGCTTTCACAATCGCCATGCCGCGGTATACAGCACCGGGAACGAAACCATGGCATCCAGATTGGAAAGCACCGAGAAGGTCGCCCGAAAGATGAGAGAGGCCGGCTATACCGTGGTGGAGATGTGGGAGTGCGAGTTCAACGCCGAAATGAAGGCGAACGAGGACTTGGCGCGCCATGCCAAGCACTTCCCCATACCGGAGCCGCTGAGGCCCAGAGATGCCTTCTATGGAGGTCGCACCAATTGCACCAAGACGTATTGCGAGGCAAAGGGGGACCGAAAGATATTCTATTACGACGTGTGTAGCCTTTACCCGTACGTGAACAAGACGAAGCCCTACCCCGTGGGCCACCCCAAGATCCACGTGGACAGGTTTCCGCGCTTAGAAGACGTGCGCGGCGGTCTGCTTAAATGCCGGGTTTTACCGCCGCAAAACCTGTATCACCCGGTGCTGCCGGCGCGCATCTGCGGTAAGCTCATGTTCCCGTTATGTGGCGCTTGTGCAGAGGCGGAGAACCAGGGCGAGTGCGATCACGGCGAGGACGAGAGAGCTCTAACGGGCACCTGGGTCATCGACGAGGTGAAGGTGGCCTTGGAGGAGGGGTACCGGCTGCTCAGGGTGTACGAGATTTGGGAGTACGACGTGGTGCAGTACGACCCGATCACCGGAGATAAGGGGCTGTTTCAGGACTACGGGAACCAGTTCCTGAAGATCACGACGGAGGCCTCCGGTTGGCCATCGGATTGCGAAACGCCCGAGGCAAAGCGGCGGTACGTGGAGCAATTTTACGAGCGCGAAGGCGTCTCCCTAGATGCCGAGGCAATCGCGCCAAACCCCGGCAGGCGGGAGCTGGCCAAGTTGATGCTAAACTCGTTCTGGGGAAAACTGGGGCAACGCGATAACCTGTCCACTTGCGAGCTGGTGGACCGGTACGACCGCCTCCTTAGCTTGCTGAACGACCCGTGCGTGGAAGTGCAGGCCTACCTGCCGGCAACGGACGAGATCATGTACGTGGTATGGCGGTACTGCGAACAGAGCCCGAAGGTCAACCCCACCGCCAATGCCGTCCTTGCGGCTTACACCACGGCGCATGCCCGCCTAGTGCTATACTCCTACCTGAAGCGGCTGGGAGAGCGGGTGTGCTACTTCGACACCGATTCCGTCGTCGTCGCCGCCGCCGCTCCGGGTGAGTGGTTGCCGCCCGTGGGACGCCTCCTGGGTGACATGACGGACGAGCTGACCGGTTACGGACGGGGTGCTTACATCTCCCGGTTTGCCTCCACGGGGCCCAAGAGCTACTGCATGGAAATAAAGAGTCCGGAGACGGGCGAGACCTCGGTGTGCAAGGTGAAGGGAATCACCCTGAATTCGGGCAACCTGGAGCTGGTGAACGCCGAGGTGATCCGAGACATGGTGCTGAGGGGCAGAGACAGAACGGTGACGCTCGCGGGGACGCAGATTTCGAGAAAACCGCTTTGGACCGTGGTCACCGAACCCTGCGCGAAGACCTTTAGAATGGTGGTGAACAAGGGCGTTCTGACCGGCGACTTCGATTCGTATCCGTACGGTTACAAGAGAGCTCATAAATGAGACGTCGAGAGGATTTTGAAGTGATTTCGAACCCGGGTCCCCTGGACGACGCGATGAGGCGATTCGAATGTCCTAGTACCATGCTCGTGGCGGGTCCTTCGCGCTGCGGGAAATCCACCTTTGTGAAAAACCTGATACGTCACGCCCACCAGATGTTCGACGAGCGCCCCAGAAAAGTGTTGTGGTGCCATCCGCCAGAGTATTCGCCGAAACTGGAAACCCTGCCGCTGAAATGCCAGACCCATGCAGGCATTCCGGAACTGGCTTCGGTGGGCGAGAACTACCTCGTCGTCCTAGACGATTTGATGGTGGAAGGGGGCGGGACGGACGTGTCCAATTTCTTTACTAGAGACTCTCATCACAAGCGCTTCGGCATCGTGTACATTCTGCAGAACCTGTTTCCGCAGGGTCGGAAATATCGAAACATCTCTCTCAATGCCAATTACATCGTCGTGTTCAAGAACAACAGAGACAAGATGCAGATCGACAGGCTGTGCCAACAGATCGAACCCAGGAACTCTAGGTTTCTCTTAGAGGCTTTCGAAAAAGCTACACAAAACCTGCACGGGTATCTGGTGTTGGATTGCACGCAATATACGCCTAACCGATACAGGTATCGAACCGGCGTGCTGCCGAACGAAACGCTGTCCTTTTTCGTGCCCAATTCCGACCGTAAATGTTAAAAACATGGGCGAATTTTCCTCATGCAAGGGTTTCCGATGGGACGCACGTACGTGCGCGCGTGCGTGTACGCGTGCGCGCGCCTCGTCGGTCTTCTTTTTGACGGGTTTGGGGTTCGCACCGGGACCGTTGATTTTAAATAACGCGCCATTTTGGATGCCGTCGTCATTATCGCGCAAACATGGCTAGAGGGAGGTTAAGCATTGCCAAATTGAGCAGCCCGCTCATAGCGAGGCAGCACGGTAATTTGTCGGTTTTGGCCAAGGCGAAGGCGCCCCTGCGCAAGAAGCTGTTAAAAAATGCCGATGGGGATCTGATAAAGGCCATTTGCGAATGTATGCTCAACGTGTGCAGAGGTCGCGTGCACCTTCCGCGAAAGTGCTTGAACCGCTTAAAGAAGCATAAAGCGTCTTGGAGGAAGCTGGTCGACAAACGAGTTCCGTTGAAGAAAAAAAAGAAAATCTTGGTTCAAAAAGGAGGGTTTTTGCCCGCGTTTTTGCTTCCCGTACTAGCTTCGCTGGGTAGCGCCTTGGTGTCAAAATTTGTAGGATGAAATACGGCAGGCAGATCGTGGTTGCTCCGCAGCCAAAAACGGTGCAAAAGCTTCACGTCATTGACAAGACCATTTCCAGGCTGGCTAAAGAAATGCAGAACGTGCAGCATGCAAAGTTCTCTGCCGACGAAAAGTGGCGTCTGGTAAAATATAAATTGGGTCACTATCTCGATCTAGTGGCACAAGTGAGACGACCTTACCTTAGCGATGACAAAGATGACGACGACGATGACGACGACTATGAAGACCTGGTCCCGACTGTAAAGCAGGAAGTGCCGTCCAGAACCGTAAAGGTGAACCCTCTCTCGCCTCGTAAGAACAAAAGGGCGAACCCTGTATCGCCCAAGAAAAAGGCGTCTAAATCGCCTTCTACGGGCTACCATTTTTGCGCGCGCCGTTGGCAACCGCTGTACAAATGAAGGATGAAGGAGTGGAAGACGTTAAGGCGGTACTACGCAAGACCGGAACACTATGCCGGCTTAGGCACCGTAAAGTCCCTTCGCAAGGCCACGGGCGCGTCAAAAACCGACATAGAGTCCTTCCTTCAAACCCAGGACAGTTACACTCTGCACAAGCCGGCGAGAAAGCGGTTTCCGACAAAATTCTATCACGTGACCAATATGGACGATCTTTGGGAGGCCGATCTAAACGTCATGAACAGCGTCAAGGAGCATAACAAGCCGTACGTGTACATTCTCACCGTGATCGACGTATTTTCCAAATATGCTTGGGCCGCACCTCTCAAATCGAAGCTGGGCTCCGAGGTTGCGCGAGCATTTCGCTCTATATTTTCTCGTCGCGTTCCCAGGGTCCTGCAAACCGACAAGGGGACGGAGTTTACCAACCAAACGTTTCGCAACTTTCTGAAGAAACACGACGTGCAACACTACACCACGAAAAATAATGTCAAAGCCAGCGTCGTAGAGCGCTTCAACCGCACCTTAAAAACTAAAATGTGGAGATATTTCACGCACAAAAACAGTTACAGATACGTGGAGGTGCTTCCGGCTCTACTCGACTCGTACAATAGCTCCCATCACAGGTCCATAAAAATGGCGCCAAAAGACGTCAACGAGTCCAACATTCTACAGGTCTACCGCAATTTATACGGAACAGACACTTGCCGCGCGCAAAAAAGCCCGCATTTTCGGTCGGCGATCACGTGCGCATCTCCAAAGAAAAAATGAAATTCGACAAGGGGTACGAACAGAATTGGACGGACGAAATATTTCAGATAGCGGAGGTGGTGCGCGGTAGACCCGTGGTATATAAGTTGAAGGATCTGTCCGGAGAAGCCATAGACGGCATATTTTACACCGAGGAGTTACAAAACGTCGCGCTTCCCGAGACCTTCAAGATCGAACGCGTCTAACAGACCAAGGGGCGCGGACGCAACAAGCAGCACTTAGTGAAGTGGAAGGGGTATCCGGTAAAATTTAACTCGTGGGTTCTGGCTTCGACCGTCGATTCGGCATGATTAAGACCAAACCGTTTTCGCTCACTCTAGTCAGCAATGCTTCCATGAACCACTTTACCGATAACACCACGTCCAGGTTTTCAAACATCTTGCCCGAGAGAATCGTTTTACAGGGAGAATGGGAAGTGGTGCTGCAAAAGGTTCGGTATCCTGTAAAATTTTATAACGTTTCGGGAGACGATGCCCACATGGTGGGCACCAAGTACACCATGACGGTCCTCCCCACGCATTCCAAATTCAGCTTAGAAATACCGCAAGGTATCGTGCACAATCCCAAAGACCTGGTGAACCTCGTCAACGCGGTCATCCAGGAGCATCTGCACGTGGAAAACTTTTTTCTGTTCGACGAGCGCAAGAAAACGGCAAGCGTGAACGCAGCCGTCACGCATCCTCAACCCTTGCCGGACATTCCGTTCGACGGGTACGTGGAAAATGTCGTGCGCACGGTAAAACCGTACACGATCACAGAATTGAGCGATGCGCCCCGCGGAAAACCGAAGCCGAAGCCGAAACCAAAACCTGCGGGGGTGCAAAGACCCGCTTCTCGCCCGCCGAAACCTTTGGCATCATCCGGGGAGGGCGAAGCTTCGCAGCCCGTCGAAACGGGAGAGGAGGGTGCGGGTTCGAAAGAGGAGGAGGGCGATCCGCTACATCGCATTCACAGCTTGCTCTTGACTCCCGCTATGGCCAAAATGCTAGGTTTCGAACCTTATACCAACATCATTGTTCAGAAAGGCCCTAAACACCCTGTAGATCCGTATGTGGGGTTTCCTTACGAGATGTTCATCTATTGCAATCTAGTGGCTCCGCAAGTCGTGGGCGACGCCTTCGTGCAGGTCATAGAGAGCGTTGCGGTGGAATACGAGAGAAGCAACAACACTTGCATGAGCGACGAAAAGACCTTCTTTCCCCAAAACTGGGTACCCTTGATTCGGCAAGACTTCAAAACTGTAAACATAGATTTAAGGAACGGTTATGGCGATCTGTTGCCATTCGCTGACGGATTTTCCTCTACTATAGTTCTTGCTTTCCGTCCAAAACTGCAATAATGGATGTGCACGTCGTCACGCAGTACTACCTCAATCAAGCCGGTGGCGCATTGGACGACCGCGATTTCATTCTCTACAGGGATAAGCGTTACCAAAAAGGTAGCGGCCTCTTTTCCGCCCTCGGAGGGCTCTTCAGAAGGTTGCTGCCATTTATAAAGAGCGGGGCAAAAGCAGTCGGAAAGGAGGCCTTAAAGGCGGGCGCTCACGTTCTGTCAGATGTGGCTACCGCCGGAGTAGCGCCGAAGGAAGCGCTTAAACGGAGGTTCAAGGAGTCTGGATACAATTTAAAGCGAAAGGCCAACGAAAAGCTCGATGCCATGCTCGGTTCCGGCATGAGGCGCCTCAAGAGAATAAAACCGACCAAACCTAAAAAGAGCAAGCAGTCGAAGGTTAAACGCGCTAGGTGTAAGGTGCGAGACGTATTTTCGTAATGGCAGACGCGACCGTCCACATGAGTTCCGAACTGGACCTCTTTAAAGACGTCCCCGTTCAGATGAACATCGAGGAGTCCCGGTTCATATATCTAAACCCGCAAAACACGCTCATGAAAAATGCCCCCATTACATTTCATTATTCAGGAAATGCAGACGATTACCTAGATTTGACCTACGCCGTACTCGAGCTCATGGTGCGCGTTGTAGATGACAAAGGAGAGGTCATAAAAGAGGACGTTAATGCCACTCTGGTCAATAACGCCTTAAATTCCCTGTTTCAACAGGTCGAGGTGTCGCTGAACAACGTCATCGTTTCCATGCCGCAGGCAGGATACCCTTACAGAACGTACCTAGAAACACTTCTTAATTACTCCGAAGATGCCATGAGTAGCAAACTAGAATCCTCCCTCTGGAAAAAGGATACGGCTGGCATCATGGACGTTTTTATCGCTAATGCCGGATTTCAGTGGCGCCAAGGCTTTACCAAAGGCAGCAACATCACTCAGCTGAATGGCCCTCTGTCCAATGCTCTGTTTAGACAGGAAAATCTGCTTTTGAACAACGTGAGCATGACCATTAAGCTCACTCCTGCCTCTCCTCAGTTTTATTTGTTTTCCGACGTGCAGACCTTTAAAGGTTACGCCGAAATCACCTCCGCCACGCTGCGTTTAAAAGCGGTACGACCGTCGCCAACCATCAAGCTTGCGCATCAGGCGGTGCTTGCCAAGAGCAACGCCAAGTACCATCTCAAGGATGTTAGCTTTCACGCCCTCAGCATACCCAAAGAGTCCAGAGCAATGACGTTTAGCGACGTCTTCATAGGGCAAATTCCCAGAAGGGTGGTGGTAGCCATGGTCACCGACAAGGCTTATTCTGGCAATTTTAACACAAATCCGTACAATTTACATTTTCAAATGAACTCCTTTCAACTTTACGTCAACGGTCAACCTGTTCCCTCTCAACCCCTACAACCAGACTTTAAAAAGGGACACTATTTGCAGTGCTTTCAAACGCTGCAGGACGGTCTAGGAATTCATTTCAAAGACGAGGGACACTCCATCTCTAGACAAACGTACCCGGTAGGCTATACCGTAATGGCTTTCGATCTCACTGCAGACATGAGCGCCAACGAATCTCACATCTCTGGCCAGCGTCACGGCAGCGTGTCTATAAGCATAGGATTTGCCGATCAATTGACAGAACCCGTTATTCTTCTGGTGCTCGCGGAAATACATCGCACGCTCGAAATTGACGCCAACAGATCCATCCTGGTATCATGAACACCTTTCAGATTCAACGCTTTCTATCCACATGTCCCTCTACGCGATCTCACTTTTTAGGTGTCTACCCCTGCGATAGGTTACCCGCATTTCATGCCATTCAAAATCTTCCCTTCGCTATCGTGGTGAATACCGATCCCAGCCCCCTCAGGGGCTCACCTTATGTGAGTACGGGTTTTTGGCGCACCCGGGGGTTCCCGAGCCAATCATCGCCACCTTCATCCCCTCACCCCCATCCGGTCGAGGTGGGTTCTTCAAGTGACCGGTGGACCCAAGGTAGGCTCTCGTGCGTTCTTTGCATTCCATACATACCGCACCTCACCTTCGTTTCTTTCTTGCCTAATCACTTTCCGGCCATTTCGTACCACGACATTCGCATATCTCTTTTTTCTTCCCCGCCGGCCTACCTTGCGTGCGAAACGCCCACACAGTTTTAGTTTCTTTTATCTTTTTATTTAAATCCTCCGTGGACACAGCCTGACGGATACCCGCGCACCGCGTGCGCAGCTGGGTGAGTGGGTAATGGCGTCATCCCCACCACCCGGGGTCGTCATGTAGGGTTGTTGTTCGTATCCGCTGTTCAACTGCAGTCCCGCGGGGGGGCCATTGCATGAGCTGCTGACTTCTGACGGCGATTGGGTCCCTCTGTCTATGTTCTGGGAGGTGTGACCCTGGGGTGAGTCTGGTATAGATAGGCCACTCACCCAAGCCGGGGTAACGCCCGAGAAGTCAGAGCCCGAGGTCGGAGACGGTTGCAATGGTGGAGGATTTTGTTTCGCTATGGAGCACCCTTTCTCCATTATTAACAACAAGCGCCGTAAAACTTTAGTAACAGAAGTAGCACCGCCAACAGCTGGTTGTTACTTAGTGATTACCCGAACAGAGGAAGGACAATCATTCGAGAAGGTGAACCCTTTTATCATCCAGAAGGGCATTGACTCAATTGCTGGTCCGGTTCTTTCCTGCACTCGGCTTCGTAATGGTTCGTTATTGGTTCAAAGCAAATCCGAGGCACAAAGTAAGTCCTTGTTGAGCGCCACGCTTCTCCACGGTTATCCTATCCGTGTTGAGAAGCACCGCACCTTGAATTCTTGTAGAGGCGTTGTCACCACGCATAGCCTCGATGGTATCTCTGACGAAGACCTGGTGGAATATCTTGCAGACCAGAGGGTGACAGCGGTTCATCGAGTGCAGGCCAAACGCGACGGCGTGTTGGTACCCACTCGTACCCTGTTTATTACATTTGATGGCGTCGATCTGCCCACGAGCATTTCCGCAGGGTACGAACGGATTTCTGTGAGGCCTTATATTCCTAGACCTCTGCGTTGTTTTAAATGCCAACGTTTTGGGCATACGCAAGTCTCCTGTAAGAGTGCCGTTAACATCTGTGCAACATGTAGCCAGCCCTCACACGAAGGTACCTGTTCAACAGCCCCCGTCTGCGTTAATTGTAAAGGGTCACATTCTGCTTCGTTTGCCGACTGTCCGCGGTATTTGGACGAGAAGGCGATCCAGGAGATCCGGGTAAAGGAAAAACTCTCCTTCGCTGAAGCCCGGAGGCGTTTCCATGCGCGCCAACCTTCACTCCTGCGATCTGGCACATTTAGTTCTGTTGTTGCCTCGCCAGTACCACGAGTAGATGCCGAAACTCAGACCTGGACCTTGACTGGATTAACCGCCACTACCATCCGGCCGTCTATTAAGGCTACAGTTACCAAGCCGTATAAACCTGGTCCCAAGTCAATGAAGTCGCAAGCCGTTGAAAAGAAGCCCAAGCAGAAACTTCGTAGGGAAGATTTTTTGAAAGACCCTCCGCGTGCGCGCGGTAACAAAAGTTCACCTTCTCCTCCTCGGAGGTCGCTGTCCCAGGATGGTCCTGGGACAAGCCGCGCTCAGCGGCACCCTTCACCCATCGCCACCCAGAACCGATTCACGGCGCTTGAATCGGTTTCTGGCACTGAGCGCGTGGGCCCTCCCTCCGAGGAAGCTATGGAGTCTGACCAACTCCATACCAAAAGCCCGAGCCCAAAGGTTAAACAAAAGGTAATTTTAAGCCGCCCTTCTAAATAGAAAGTTTATCCCCTTATTCTTAATGGCTATCCTGACCTGGAATGTACGTGGTGTACGATCGCATAGGGCGGAACTGCAACTTTTATTGCGTTCCCATTCGCCTATGGTCGTATGTTTGCAGGAGACTAAGCTTCGCCCTCACGATCCTTTTGATCTCCGAGGATATACTCCGGTTCGCTACGACCTTGAACCGGAGGAGGGTACTCCTGCTCATGGTGGTGTCATGATTTTGGTGCGTACTGACGTTCATTTTCAAACTATCACACTTACGTCCGACTTGCAAGCTGTTGCCATTAGACTGCAGTTACCCGGTTTTTTCTTTTCTGTTTGTTCTGTGTATACACCTCCATCGTCTCCCCTCGCTCCCGCGGACATTCGATCTCTCCTGTCCGCTCTCCCAACACCATTTCTTCTGTTGGGAGATTTTAATGCCCATCACCCACTATGGGGTTCGCCAAGGGCTTGTGCGAGGGGAACTCTTCTTTCCGACATTTTGTATCAGTTCAATCTTTCCATCCTCAATACCGGTGCACCTACTTTTATTTCTGATTCTTCTGGTACATTTTCTCACCTGGACCTTGCCATATGCTCAATCCAGCTTGCACGTCGTCTTCAGTGGAACGTCGTCGCTGATACCTACTCCAGCGACCATTTCCCCTGCTTCGTTTCTCTTCTGTCGCACCACGTACAGCATTCCAGGGTACCTACCTGGATATTCGCAAAAGCCGACTGGAGCTTGTATTCCAGCCTCGTGCATTTTGACGGCCAGCCCTTCTCCGACATTAATCAACTAGTGCAGCACCTTACGTCTATTATTTTCTCAGCCGCCGAACGTGCAATACCCCGTTCATCCTCCCAACCTCGGCGGCCACCTGTTCCGTGGTGGAACGAGGATTGTCGGGACGCCGTTCGTGCCCGTAGGACTGCACTTAGGGTGTTTCGGCGCCACCCTACACTTGATAATTTGGTGACTTTTAAACAATCGCGCGCCAGGGCTCGTCGCATTATTCAGGATAGCAAGAAGGCATCTTGGGCTCGTTTTGTCGAGTCTTTTAATCGTTTTACGCCTTCATCCGTTGTTTGGGATAAACTTCGTCGCTTCTCAGGTAAAGTGTCACATTGTACTGTTTCTGGCCTTCAGGTTTCTAATGCCACCATAGTGGATCCGGCTGCCATCGCTAACACTCTGGGTTCTGCCTTTGAGGCGGTTTCCAGTTCAGACCATTATTCCGCCGGCTTTCGCTCTATTAAAGACCGGCAGGATTCCGCATCATATTCTTTTCGGTCTGGTAATGCTGAATGCTATAACGAACTATTCACAATGAGGGAGCTGGAGCACGCTCTTCATTGCTCTCGGCACTCCGCTCCCGGGCCGGACGGCATTCATGTCCTGATGTTAAAGAACCTTTCAGCCGACAGTAAACTATTTCTCTTACAGGTCTATAACCGTATTTGGCAAGACGGCATTTTCCCTTCCGTTTGGCGCGAAGCCACCATTGTCCCTATACTTAAGCCTGGGAAGGATCGCCAACTACCTTCCAGCTACCGCCCTATCTCCCTCACCAGTTGCATTTGCAAGGTGATGGAGCGCATGATCAACGGGCGGTTGACATGGTGGCTTGAGTCTCAGAAACTTCTAGCGAACGCTCAGTGCGGGTTTCGTCGCTATCGCTCTACCGTCGACCATCTGGTGTCCTTGTCGACGCATATTATGAATGGGTTTCTGAGAAAGTGTCAAACCGTGGCTGTATTTTTTGACCTGGAGAAAGCTTATGACACTTGTTGGAGGGGCGGCATTTTACGTACACTTCACGATTGGAATATCCGCGGTCGTCTTCCCATATTTCTTCGGGAGTTTATGACGGACCGCGTCTTTCGTGTACGTGTGGGCTCGGTTTTATCTCGTCGTTTTATTCAAGAGAACGGAGTACCGCAGGGCTCTGTACTCAGTGTCACACTTTTTGCGATTGCTATCAACCCCATTGTTGATTGTATTCCACCTGGCATTTCATCGTCCCTTTTTGTTGACGATTTCGCTATTTATTGCAGTTCACGGCGGACCTGTCTACTCGAACGCCGTCTCCAGAGCTGTATCGACCGTCTCTACGCCTGGAGTAACGCCTACGGCTTTAAATTCTCCGCCGAGAAATCCGTCTGCATCAACTTCTGGCGCCGGAAGTATTTCCCTCCCCCCTCTCTCCGTCTTGGGCCAGGGATACTTCCGTTTGCAGACGAGGCGAAATTTTTGGGGTTGATTTTTGATAGGAAGTTGTGTTGGACCTCGCACGTTTCCTTTTTAAAAGCAAAGTGTGACCGTTCTCTTCATCTTTTACGTGTTTTAAGTGGCACATCCTGGGGAGCTGATCGGACCGTCCTTCTTCGCCTTTATCGCTCTTTGGTCCGATCCAAACTTGATTACGGGTGTTTTGTTTATTCGTCGGCACGTCCATCTGTGTTACGTCGTTTGAATCCCATTCATCATCGTGGTCTTAGAGTCGCTACAGGGGCCTTTCCAACTAGCCCCGTGCCCAGTCTTTATGCTGAAGCTGCAGAGCCTCCGCTGTCCTCCAGGCGTGAGATGCTCTTGTGCAGCTATGCCTGTCGACTCTCAAGCTTACCTGACCACCCGTCTTTCGCGGCATTTTTCGAGGATTCACTTGACCGGCAATATTTAGTTAGCTCCTCTGCATTGCTCCCTCCAGGGGTTCGATTTCGACTGCTCCTTCGGCATTTGGACGTTACGCCAGCGCCGGCCCTTCCAAGGGGGGAAACGCGTTTTCCTCCATGGTCGCGCGCTGAGGCCCTCTGTCACCTTGGGTTATCGTCAATGCCGAAGAATGAGACCCCTTCTTCAGTCTTTAGATCAGCGTTTTTAGAACTTCAGTCGCAATTCGGCGACTTGCCTTTTATCTTTACTGATGGATCTAAGACTGATGCTGGAGTAGGATGTGCCTTTTTTTGTGGTGGAAATAGTTTTACCTTTCGTTTACCAGAGCAATGTTCGATTTTTACCGCCGAACTTTTTAGCATTTATCAGTCTCTTTTATATATTCAGCGGCACGACTTACGGCACTGTTTTATTTGTTCCGACTCCCTGAGTGCTCTTCAAAGTATTCGCTCGCTGTACAGTTACCACCCGCTCGTACAGCGCATTCATGACCTGCTCCACTCGCTTGATGTCACTGGCATCAGCGTCTCCTTCTTGTGGATTCCAGGTCATGTGGGCATCTCAGGTAATGAGTCTGCCGATGTCGCTGCCAAGTCGGCGATTTTATCACCCAGACGTTTTACCTCTGTTGTTCCCTCGTCGGATTTGTTTATTGTTTTACGTCGCCGCATCCTCTCGCTTTGGAGCGATGAGTGGACGGCCCTCCGGGGGAACAAGTTGCGGGAGGTTAAGCCTCTCCCGTTGGTCTGGGCTACCTCTTCCCGTGCCTCTCGTCGGGAAGAGGTAATTTTAACACGCCTTCGTATCGGACATTGCATTTTTAGTCATAAGTATTTGCTAAGTGGTGACCCCGCACCACTCTGTGGGCAGTGTGGTGCGCCCTTAACGGTGCGTCACATTTTAGCAGAGTGTCAAGTTTTAACTCCTTTGCGCGTCCGTGTTGGTCTGCCTGTTGGCCTAGCCAACGTTCTGGCAGACGACGCGCGTGCTGTAGAGTGTGTTTTACGTTTTATCAATGACATTGGATTTACCAGACGCATTTGATGCGCTGGGCGTCTTTTGACTATGTACTTTATTCTTGTTTTTTAATGGGGCATCTCCTCCCCAATGGACACTGGCGCTCGTGTCCCTGACATTCTACAGTTCTTGACACGTTTTAATCTTTTATTGGCTATGTTTTTAGTGTGTTGGCTTTATCAGATATTTGTACTGTTATAATTGTTGTTATTGTTATTATTGTTATTTTTGTTATTGTTGTTATTGTTATTGTTATTATTGTTGTTATTGTTATATTTGTTATTGTTATATTGTTAGTTTTAGCTTTTTGAACATCGCGGGTTTGTGTCCCGTTTTTAACTATGCGGTTCTTTTACCTGTTTTATATTTTGACCTAATCTTTTATACACTGTAAGGGCGCTGATGACCATAGCAGTTTAGCGCCCTTAAACCGCATATCATCATCATCATCATCATCCTCGGAGGTCGCTGTCCCAGGATGGTCCTGGGACAAGCCGCGCTCAGCGGCACCCTTCACCCATCGCCACCCAGAACCGATTCACGGCGCTTGAATCGGTTTCTGGCACTGAGCGCGTGGGCCCTCCCTCCGAGGAAGCTATGGAGTCTGACCAACTCCATACAAAAAGCCCGAGCCCAAAGGTTAAACAAAAGGTAATTTTAAGCCGCCCTTCTAAATAGACAGTTTATCCCCTTATTCTTAATGGCTATCCTGACCTGGAATGTACGTGGTATACGATCGCATAGGGCGGAACTGCAACTTTTATTGCGTTTCCATTCGCCTATGGTCGTATGTTTGCAGGAGACTAAGCTTCGCCCTCACGATCCTTTTGATCTCCGAGGATATACTCCGGTTCGCTACGACCTTGAACCGGAGGAGGGTACTCCTGCTCATGGAGGTGTCATGTTCTTAGTGCGTAACGACGTTCATTTTACACCTGTCACACTTACATCCGACTTGCAAGCTGTTGTCGTTCGCCTTCACTTACCCGGCTTTTTGTTTTCTGTTTGCTCTGTATATTCACCTCCATCGTCTCCCCTCGCTCCCGCGGACATTCGAGCTCTCCTGTCCGCTCTCCCAACACCATTTCTTCTGTTGGGAGATTTTAATGCCCATCACCCACTATGGGGTTCGCCAAGGGCTTGTGCGAGGGGAACTCTTCTTTCCGACATTTTTTATGAGTTCAATCTTTCCATCCTCAATACAGGTGCACCTACTTTTATTTCTGATTCTTCTGGTACTTTCTCTCACCTGGACCTTGCTCTTTGCTCAATCCAGCTTGCACGTCGCCTTCAGTGGAACGTCGTCGCTGACACCTACTCCAGCGACCATTTCCCCTGCATCGTTTCTGTTCTGTCGCACCACGTACAGCATTCCAGAGTACCTACCTGGATATTCGCAAAAGCCGACTGGAGCTTGTATTCCAGCCTCGTGCATTTTGACGACCAGCCCTTCTCCGACATTAATCAACTAGTGCAGCACCTTACGTCTATTATTTTCTCAGCCGCCGAACGTGCAATACCCCGTTCATCCTCCCAACCTCGGCGGCCACCTGTTCCGTGGTGGAACGAGGATTGTCGGGACGCCGTTCGTGCCCGTAGGACTGCACTTAGGGTGTTTCGGCGCCACCCTACACTTGATAATTTGGTGACTTTTAAACAATCGCGCGCCAGGGCTCGTCGCATTATTCAGGATAGCAAGAAGGCATCTTGGGCTCGTTTTGTCGAGTCTTTTAATCGTTTTACGCCTTCATCCGTTGTTTGGGATAAACTTCGTCGCTTCTCAGGTAAAGTGTCACATTGTACTGTTTCTGGCCTTCAGGTTTCTAATGCCACCATAGTGGATCCGGCTGCCATCGCTAACACTCTGGGTTCTGCCTTTGAGGCGGTTTCCAGTTCAGACCATTATTCCGCCGGCTTTCGCTCTATTAAAGACCGGCAGGATTCCGCATCCTATACTTTTCGGTCTGCTAATGATGAATGCTATAACGAATTATTCACAATGAGTGAGCTGGAGCACGCTCTTCATTGCTCTCGGCACTCCGCTCCCGGGCCGGACGGCATTCATGTCCTGATGTTAAAGAACCTTTCAGCCGACAGTAAACTATTTCTCTTACAGGTCTATAACCGTATTTGGCAAGACGGCATTTTTCCTTCCGTTTGGCGCGAAGCCACCATTGTCCCAATACTTAAGCCTGGGAAGGATCGCCAACTACCTTCCAGCTACCGCCCTATCTCTCTCACCAGTTGCATTTGCAAGGTGATGGAGCGCATGATCAACGGGCGGTTGACATGGTGGCTTGAGTCTCAGAAACTTCTAGCGAACGCTCAGTGCGGGTTTCGTCGCTATCGCTCTACCGTCGACCATCTGGTGTCCTTGTCGACGCATATTATGAATGGATTTCTGAGAAAGTGTCAAACCGTGGCTGTATTTTTTGACCTGGAGAAAGCTTATGACACTTGTTGGAGGGGCGGCATTTTACGTACACTTCACGATTGGAATATCCGCGGTCGTCTTCCCATATTTCTTCGGGAGTTTATGACGGACCGCGTCTTTCGTGTACGTGTGGGCTCGGTTTTATCTCGTCGTTTTATTCAAGAGAACGGAGTACCGCAGGGCTCTGTACTCAGTGTCACACTTTTTGCGATTGCTATCAACCCCATTGTTGATTGTATTCCACCTGGCATTTCATCGTCCCTTTTTGTTGACGATTTCGCTATTTATTGCAGTTCACGGCGGACCTGTCTACTCGAACGCCGTCTCCAGAGCTGTATCGACCGTCTCTACGCCTGGAGTAACGCCAACGGCTTTAATTTCTCCGCCGAGAAATCCGTCTGCATCAACTTCTGGCGCCGGAAGTATTTCCCTCCGCCCTTTCTCCATCTTGGGCCAGGGATACTTCCGTTTGCAGACGAGGCGAAATTTTTGGGGTTGATTTTTGACAGGAAGTTGTGTTGGACCTCGCACGTTTCCTTTTTAAAAGCAAAGTGTGACCGTTCTCTTAATATTTTACGTGTTTTAAGTGGCACATCCTGGGGAGCTGATCGGACCGTCCTTCTTCGCCTTTATCGCTCTTTGGTCCGATCCAAACTTGATTACGGGTGTATAGTTTATTCGTCGGCACGTCCATCTGTGTTACGTCGTTTGAATCCCATTCATCATCGTGGTCTTAGAGTCGCTACAGGGGCCTTTCCAACTAGCCCCGTGCCCAGTCTTTACGCTGAGGCTGCAGAGCCTCCGCTGTCTTTCAGGCGTGAGATGCTCTTATGTAGCTATGCTTGTCGGCTCTCAAGCTTGCCTAACCACCCGTCCTTCCATGTATTTTACGAGGATTCGCTAGATCGACAATATTTCGTTCGCTCCTCTGCATTGCTCCCCCCAGGGGTTCGATTTCGACTGCTACTTCGGCATTTGGACGTTACGCCAGCGCCGGCCCTTACCCGAGGGGAAACGCGTTTTCCTCCATGGTCGCGCGCTGAGGCCCACATCCACCTTGGGCTAACGTCGATGCCGAAAAATGCGACCCCTGCTTCTGTTCTTAGATCCGCCTTTTTAGAACTACAGGCGCAGTTCGGGGACTGTCATTTTATATATACTGATGGGTCTAAGACTGATGTTGGAGTAGGATGTGCCTTTGTTTTTGGTGTACGGAGTTTTACTTTTCGTTTACCTCAACAATGTTCAATTTTTACCGCCGAACTTTTTAGCATTTATCAATCTGTTTTATTCATTCAGCGGCACGACTTACGGCACTGTTTTATTTGTACGGACTCTCTGAGTGCCCTTCAGGCTATTCATGCGCTGTACAATTACCACCCACTCGTACAGCGCATACATGACCTGCTCCACTCGCTCGGTGTCTCTGGCATCAGCGTCTCCTTCATGTGGATTCCAGGTCATGTGGGCATCTCAGGTAACGAGTCTGCCGACGCCGCTGCGAAATCGGCGATTTTATTACCCAGATTTTTTACCTCTGTAGTTCCCTCGTCAGATTCGTGTGCTATTTTACGTCGCCGCATCCTCTCGCGCTGGCGCGATGAGTGGACGGCCCTCCGGGGGAACAAGTTGCGGGAGGTTAAGCCTCTCCCGTTAATCTGGGGTACCTCTTCTCGTTCTTCACGTCGGGAGGAGGTACTTTTAGCCCGTTTACGAATTGGACATTGTGTTTTTAGTCAGAGGTATTTGCTCAGTGGTGACCCCGCACCACTCTGTGGGCAGTGTGACGTACCCTTAACGGTGCGTCACATTTTAACAGAGTGTCAGGTTTTAGCTGCATTGCGTGCTCGTGTAGGTCTGCCTGTTGGCTTAGCCAACGTTTTGGCAGACGACACGCATGCTGTGGAATGTGTTTTACGTTTTATTCATGACAGTGATTTTAATCTGCGCATTTAATGCGTTGAGCGTCTTTTAACTTATTACTTTTATTCTGTCAGTTTTTATGGGGACTCTTATCCCTAGTGGACATATGGCGCTCATGTCCCTCGCATTCTACAGTTCCTGACACGTTTTAATCCTTTACTGCCTATGCTTTTAGTGTGTTGTTTTTCAGATCTTTGTCTTGTTATTATTGCTGTTATTGTTATTATTGTTTTTTTTATTGTTATTGTTGTTATTGTCATTATTGTTATTGTTATATTTGTTATTGTTATATTGTTAGTTTTAGCTTTTTGACATCGCGGGTTTGTGTCCCGTTTTTTAATTATGCGGTTTTTTACCTATCTTTTATTTTTTGCCTTTATATTTTATACCTTGTAAGGGCGCTGATGACCTCAGCAGTTTAGCGCCCTTAAGCCGCATATCATCATCATCATCACACCGATCCCAGCACAAAACTGGGTAAACACTGGGTTTGCATCTTTGTGGGTAAAAACGGACGGGGAGAATATTTTGACAGTTACGGAATCGATCCTCTTTCGCCTTATCTTCTTCACTTCTTAAATTCCGTCTGCGGGACGCAATGGTCCACTAACTCCAGAAGGCTGCAAGGTTACGACAGCACCACTTGCGGTCATTACGTCATCGACTACCTCACCCACCGCTGCTCCGGTCTGCTTAAGCATAAATTCTTTTCCAAATTTCACGTCATCGATTACGCTCATAACGATGACGTCATTCGCAAAACCTACAAAAACGTATGCCTTGCAAAATGCTCTAACGCTCACCAGTCCTGTCAACCCATGCAGGTAAGCAGGTGTGTGTGTGTGTGTGTGCCATACCGTCTATCTATTTCTTTTTCTCATGTTTTCATTCCCTTTTTTTTTTTTTGCACGTGCTTTCAGAACTCGCTCCTGCTCATATAAAATGCACTGTCACACCGTCGCCTTATTCAGTCAGCCATGCAGGACGATAGCGCAGCCACGCAGCACAGGTTGGTTCGTGCTATTTGTAAATTTTGTGTTGTTGTTGCCGATTATGCATAACACTTACATTTGTTTTGCCTGTCTTGTTTCAGTGCCGCAGCAGATTCGGCAAAAAAGTCTCGTGCAAAAAGAAAACTTCGCTTCAATGAAGGTGATTTGGCCGAACAGCCCAACCAACCCAGCACCGTGGTGGGACCTCTTTCCGACATCTACTTTCTCAACGCCAAACAAACCAAATTTGCGTGTGTCGGATTTTCCCCCCTGTCGCCGCACCAGCTGGTGGTATCCATTGCAAAATGTGGACAACGCAACGCAGTAGTCATGTGTTCAACGGAGTGGCACAAATTCGTCGAAGCGATACCTATTATTCACCGTCGCTTCAACGACCCAGAGGGACGCCTACAAGAATATCAATTCAGCAACAGCGTCACCACCCTGTTTAAGAACGTATTCGGGAAGCTAAAAATCGTCTTCAAAGACATGCAAGGTACGTCTGTCACGCTCAACAACGAAGAGTGGAACACGTTGCAAAACTTACAGCGCATCATTACCGACATCATGTATCACAAGAAGAAAGAAGAAACGGACGTGCAACATCAAATCATGGCTTACTACAAGTACATGCTGCACAACCGCGCCTCCAGTGTTCCCTTCGAAACCATGAATTTTACCCAATTCACCAAGTACATACGGTGCGCCAATTTCAGAACATTCGTAGAGGCAGATCATTTTCTCAAAACTCATTTTGCTCTATCCATCGCGCAAAATACACCTTAGTGCGCATTCTGCTTCCGCTTCAGTCTCCTCTCGCCCTTCGGTGTCGCAACAAGTGCTAGCATGGGTTACAAAAACTACTTGTCTGTATACTGCGAAGGAACTAAGGTGTTTAAAAACTACGAAGTGTTAGGACATCCACAAAAAAATGCACCTTATGCACTACGTTTCTTCGATGACACTTACGACGGAAAATCCATCTCCGTCAAAATTCACAGCTGCGAAAGCAAAATTCATTTTGTGTTATCCAACATGAGTTTCAACGATATCCATTTCAAAACAGACTTGATCGATGGCGATCAATATTTCCAATTTGTTCCCGCAAGAGGGTTATACATCGTGTTTTACGAGCAGCAATACGTCTCCGCAGCCAAAATGCAACAAATGAGAAACGAAGATTACATGTGCTACGGTACGTGTTTGGCAGTGAATTTGGGCAACACCTCCACCTATCCCCTCAGGGGCTCACCTTATGTGAGTACGGGTTTTTGGCGCACCCGGGGGTTCCCGAGCCAATCATCGCCACATTCATCCCCTCACCCCCATCCGGTCGCGGTGGGTTCTTCAAGTGACCGGTGGACCCAAGGTAGGCTCTCGTGCGTTCTTTACATTCCATTCATACCGCACCTCACCGTCGTTTCTTTCTTCCCTTATCACTTTCCGGCCATTTCGCACCACGACATTCGCATATCTCTCTTTTTCTTCCCCGCCGGCCTACCTTGCGTGCGAAACGCCCACACAGTTTTAGTTTCTTTTATCTTTTTATTTAAATCCTCCGTGGACACAGCCTGACGGATACCCGCGCACCGCGTGCGCAGCTGGGTGAGTGGGTAATGGCGTCATCCCCACCACCCGGGGTCGTCATGTAGGGTTGGTGTTCGTATCCGCTGTTCAACTGCAGTCCCGCGGGGGGGCCATTGCATGAGCTGCTGGCTTCCGACGGCGATTGGGTCCCTCTGTCTATGTTCTGGGAGGTGTGACCCTGGGGTGAGCTAGGTATAGATAGGCCACTCACCCAAGCCGGGGTAACGCCCGGGAAGTCAGAGCCCGAGGTCGGAGACGGTTGCAATGGTGGAGGATTTTTTTCGCTATGGAGCACCCTTTCTCCATTGTTAACAACAAGCGCCGCAAAGTTTTTGTAACAGAAGTAGCACCGCCAACAGCTGGTTGTTACTTAGTGATTACCCGTACTGAGGAGGGACAATCATTCGAGAAGGTGAACCCTTTTATTATCCAGAAGGGCATTGACTCAATTGCTGGTCCGGTTCTTTCCTGCACTCGTCTTCGTAATGGTTCGTTGCTAGTTCAAAGCAAATCCGAGGCACAAAGTAAGTCCTTGTTGAGCGCCACGCTTCTCCACGGTTATCCTATCCGTGTTGAGAAGCACCGCACCTTGAATTCTTGTAGAGGCGTTGTCACCACGCATAGCCTCGATGGTATCTCTGACGAAGACCTGGTGGAATATCTTGCAGACCAGAGGGTGACAGCGGTTCATCGAGTGCAGGCCAAACGCGACGGCGTGTTGGTACCCACTCGTACCCTGTTTATTACATTTGATGGCGTCGATCTGCCCACGAGCCTTTCCGCAGGGTACGAACGGATTTCTGTGAGGCCTTATATTCCTAGACCTCTGCGTTGTTTTAACTGCCAACGTTTTGGGCATACGCAAGTCTCATGTAAGAGTGCCGTTAACATCTGTGCAACCTGTAGCCAGCCCTCACACGAAGGTACCTGTTCAACAGCCCCCGTCTGCGTTAATTGTAAAGGGTCTCATTCTGCTTCGTTTGCCGACTGTCCGCGGTACTTGGACGAGAAGGCGATCCAGGAGATCCGGATAAAGGAAAAACTCTCCTTCGCTGAAGCCCGGAGGCGTTACCATGCGCGCCAACCTTCACTCCTGCGATCTGGCACATTTAGTTCTGTTGTTGCCTCGCCAGTACCACGCGTAGATGCCGAAACTCAGACCTGGACCTTGACTGGATTGACCGCCACTACCATCCGGCCGTCTATTAAGGCTACAGTTACCAAGCCGTATAAACCTGGTCCCAAGTCAATGAAGTCGCAAGCCGTTGAAAAGAAGCCCAAGCAGAAATTACGTAGGGAAGATTTTTTGAAAGACCCTCCGCGTGCGCGCGGTAAGAAAAGTTCACCTTCTCCTCCTCGGAGGTCGCTGTCCCAGGAAGGTCCTGGGACAAGCCGCGCTCAGCGGCACCCTTCACCCATCGCCACCCAGAACCGATTCACGGCGCTTGAATCGGTTTCTGGCACTGAGCGCGTGGGCCCTCCCTCCGAGGAAGCTATGGAGTCTGACCAACTCCATACAAAAAGCCCGAGCCCAAAGGTTAAACAAAAGGTAATTTTAAGCCGCCCTTCTAAATAGACAGTTTATCCCCTTATTTTTAATGGCTATCCTGACCTGGAATGTACGTGGTGTACGATCGCATAGGGCGGAACTGCAGCTTTTATTGCGTTCCCATTCACCTATGGTCGTATGTTTGCAGGAGACTAAGCTTCGCCCTCACGATCCTTTTGATCTCCGAGGATATACTCCGGTTCGCTACGACCTTGAACCGGAGGAGGGTACTCCTGCTCATGGTGGTGTCATGATTTTGGTGCGTAATGACGTTCATTTTACACCTGTCACACTTCCATCTGACTTGCAAGCTGTTGCCGTTCGCCTTCACTTACCCGGCTTTTTGTTTTCTGTTTGCTCTGTGTATACACCTCCATCGTCTCCCCTCGCTCCCGCGGACATTCGATCTCTCCTGTCCGCTCTCCCAACACCATTTCTTCTGTTGGGAGATTTTAATGCCCATCACCCACTATGGGGTTCGCCAAGGGCTTGTGCGAGGGGAACTCTTCTTTCCGACATTTTTTATCAGTTCAATCTTTCCATCCTCAATACAGGTGCACCTACTTTCATTTCTGATTCTTCTGGTACATTTTCTCACCTGGACCTTGCAATTTGCTCACTCCAGCTTGCACGTCGTCTTCAGTGGAACGTCGTCGCTGACACCTACTCCAGCGACCATTACCCCTGCATCGTTTCTCTTCTGTCGCACCACGTACAGCATTCCAGAGTACCTACCTGGATATTCGCAAAAGCCGACTGGAGCTTGTATTCCAGCCTCGTGCATTTTGACGACCAGCCCTTCTCCGACATTCACCAACTAGTGCAGCACCTTACGTCTATTATTTTCTCTGCCGCCGAACGCGCAATACCCCGTTCATCCTCTCAACCTCGGCGGCCGCCTGTTCCGTGGTGGAACGAGGATTGTCGGGACGCCGTTCGTGCCCGTAGGACTGCACTTAGGGTGTTTCGGCGCCACCCTACACTTGATAATTTGGTGACTTTTAAACAATCGCGCGCCAGGGCTCGTCGCATTATTCAGGATAGCAAGAAGGCATCTTGGGCTCGTTTTGTCGAGTCTTTTAATCGTTTTACGCCTTCATCCGTTGTTTGGGATAAACTTCGTCGCTTCTCAGGTAAAGTGTCACATTGTACTGTTTCTGGCCTTCAGGTTTCTAATGCCACCATAGTGGATCCGGCTGCCATCGCTGACACTCTGGGTTCTGCCTTTGAGGCGGTTTCCAGTTCAGACCATTATTCCGCCGGCTTTCGCTCTATTAAACACCGGCAGGATTCCGCATCATATACTTTTCGGTCTGCTAATGATGAATGCTATAACGAATTATTCACAATGAGGGAGCTGGAGCACGCTCTTCATTGCTCTCGGCACTCCGCTCCCGGACCGGACGGCATTCATGTCCTGATGTTAAAGAACCTTTCAGCCGACAGTAAACTATTTCTCTTACAGGTCTATAACCGTATTTGGCAAGACGGCATTTTTCCTTCCGTTTGGCGCGAAGCCACCATTGTCCCTATACTTAAGCCTGGGAAGGATCGCCAACTACCTTCCAGCTACCGCCCTATCTCCCTCACCAGTTGCATTTGTAAGGTGATGGAGCGCATGATCAACGGGCGGTTGACATGGTGGCTTGAGTCTCAGAAACTTCTAGCGAACGCTCAGTGCGGGTTTCGTCGCTATCGCTCTACCGTCGACCATCTGGTGTCCTTGTCGACGCATATTATGAATGGATTTCTGAGAAAGTGTCAAACCGTGGCTGTATTTTTTGACCTGGAGAAAGCTTATGACACTTGTTGGAGGGGCGGCATTTTACGTACACTTCACGATTGGAATATCCGCGGTCGTCTTCCCATATTTCTTCGGGAGTTTATGACGGACCGCGTCTTTCGTGTACGTGTGGGCTCGGTTTTATCTCGTCTTTTTATTCAAGAGAACGGAGTACCGCAGGGCTCTGTACTCAGTGTCACACTTTTTGCGATTGCTATCAACCCCATTGTTGATTGTATTCCACCTGGCATTTCATCGTCCCTTTTTGTTGACGATTTCGCTATTTATTGCAGTTCACGGCGGACCTGTCTACTCGAACGCCGTCTCCAGAGCTGTATCGACCGTCTCTACGCCTGGAGTAACGCCAACGGCTTTAATTTCTCCGCCGAGAAATCCGTCTGCGTCAACTTCTGGCGCCGGAAGTATTTCCCTCCGCCCTCTCTCCATCTTGGGCCAGGGATACTTCCGTTTGCAGACGAGGCGAAATTTTTGGGGTTGATTTTTGATAGGAAGTTGTGTTGGACCTCGCACGTTTCCTTTTTAAAAGCAAAGTGTGACCGTTCTCTTAATCTTTTACGTGTTTTAAGTGGCACATCCTGGGGAGCTGATCGGACCGTCCTTCTTCGCCTTTATCGCTCTTTGGTCCGATCCAAACTTGATTACGGGTGTATAGTTTATTCGTCGGCACGTCCATCTGTGTTACGTCGTTTGAATCCCATTCATCATCGTGGTATTAGAGTCGCTACAGGGGCCTTTCCAACTAGCCCCGTGCCCAGTCTTTACGCTGAGGCTGCAGAGCCTCCGCTGTCCTTCAGGCGTGAGATGCTCTTATGTAGCTATGCTTGTCGGCTCTCAAGCTTGCCTAACCACCCGTCCTTCGATGTATTTTACGAGGATTCGCTAGATCGACAATATTTCGTTAGCTCCTCTGCATTGCTCCCCCCAGGGGTTCGATTTCGACTGCTACTTCGGCATTTGGACGTTACGCCAGCGCCGGCCCTTACCCGAGGGGAAACGCGTTTTCCTCCATGGTCGCGCGCTGAGGCCCACATCCACCTTGGGCTAACGTCGATGCCGAAAAATGCGACCCCTGCTTCTGTTCTTAGATCCGCCTTTTTAGAACTACAAGCGCAGTTCGGGGACTGTCATTTTATATATACTGATGGGTCTAAGACTGATGTTGGAGTAGGATGTGCCTTTGTTTTTGGTGTTCAGAGTTTTACTTTTCGTTTACCTCAACAATGTTCAATTTTTACCGCCGAACTTTTTAGCATTTATCAATCTGTTTTATTCATTCAGCGGCACGACTTACGGCACTGTTTTATTTGTACGGACTCTCTGAGTGCCCTTCAGGCTATTCATGCGCTGTACAATTACCACCCACTCGTACAGCGCATACATGACCTGCTCCACTCGCTCGGTGTCTCTGGCATCAGCGTCTCCTTCATGTGGATTCCAGGTCATGTGGGCATCTCAGGTAACGAGTCTGCCGACGCCGCTGCGAAATCGGCGATTTTATTACCCAGATTTTTTACCTCTGTAGTTCCCTCGTCAGATTCGTGTGCTCTTTTACGTCGCCGCATCCTCTCGCGCTGGCGCGATGAGTGGACGGCCCTCCGAGGGAACAAGTTGCGGGAGGTTAAGCCTCTCCCGTTAATCTGGGGTACCTCTTCTCGTTCTTCACGTCGGGAGGAGGTACTTTTAGCCCGCTTACGAATTGGACATTGTGTTTTTAGTCATAGGTATTTGCTCAGTGGTGACCCCGCACCACTCTGTGGGCAGTGTGACGTGCCCTTAACGGTGCGTCACATTTTAACAGAGTGTCAGGTTTTAGCTGCATTGCGTGCTCGTGTAGGTCTGCCTGTTGGCTTAGCCAACGTTTTGGCAGACGACACGCATGCTGTGGAATGTGTTTTACGTTTTATTCATGACAGTGATTTTAATCTGCGCATTTAATGCGTTGAGCGTCTGTTAGCTTGGTACTTTTATTCTGTCTGTTTTTTATGGGAACTCTTATCCCCAGTGGACATATGGCGCTCATGTCCCTCGCATTCTACAGTTTCTGACACGTTTTAATCCTTTACTGCCTATGCTTTTAGTGTGTTGGTTTTCAGATATTTGTATTGTTCCTTTTATTGTTGTTATTGTTATTATTGTTGTTATTGTTGTTATTGTTATTATTGTTATTGTTATATTTGTTATTGTTATATTGTTAGTTTTAGCCTTTTGAACATCGCGGGTTTGTGTCCCGTTTTTAACTATGCGGTTCTTTTACCTGTTTTATATTTTGACCTTCTCTTTTATACACTGTAAGGGCGCTGATGACCATAGCAGTTTAGCGCCCTTAAACCGCATATCATCATCATCATCATCATCATCATCACACCTCCACCTATATTATTCCCGATCATATTTACGGCGATTGGATGTTCAGCGCCGATGAAAACAGAGTTCTCATCCCACAGCAAACCAACACCGTAAATAATTTTAAAAGCAACGTTTGGTGGTAAAACCCACTCTCCAAGAAACTTTTCCCATCAGCCAGCGGATGCACTATTTCCTGTACAAGACCAACTCCTAACGGTCGTTTTTACCACAGTGTTTTCCTGCGGATGTTCTACTTCCTGTTCCCTACAATTAGCACTTCCTGCGGATGTGAACCACGGCTTTATATATGTACGCCCGAACGTTTTTTGCATTCAGTCTGGGCTAAACCGCCGTCAGGAATGCCAGGTGCGACGTGTAAGGACTACCACTGCTCCTTCTGTTTTCACCGAACGTGCAGCTGTCAACTTCACAACCGTCTCACGCACTTATGCACACAGTGCCATCTGGGATTCTACGAAGACCTCGCTCAACTCAGTGCGCAAATTCAAGCTTTTCTGCGTACGCACGCCGCATCAAACAGCGCATGACTTGCTACTGCTTCACCGTCCTCACACACTTTCTCGAAAACGGACGACGCATTCAGCTCCTGCTACCTGGAGAACGCCACCTGCTGCTGCAAAACCACGGCATCATCTTTAATCGCTATCCACCATCCGACGTCGACGTAGTGTGGAACAAACTTACCACGCAACAACAGGAAATCTGCGCCCCTTACCGCAGGTGCCAACTGCATTACAACTTGCCCTCACAATCCACTCATATCGACGGTCCTGCACCATTCGTTAAACACTGCCATTTCTGCAACCATGGCACAGGACGCTCTTAGCCAACTCCAAGAATTATCACACACCTCAGACATACTCAGCGTGTCTTCTCTTGAAAAAAACGTACCATACCGCGTCATCGGTGTCAAACCTATCGACACCATACACGGCACAAAACTTGTTGCCAAACTAAACAACGACACGGAAGTTTTCCTGCCAACCAGATTTGGAAAAGCCTCTCCAGATCTCATCAGCAAACTCGACTCTACCCCCTTCTGCATCACTTACGAGGGCGAGGAAAAACTCAAAAGTGGATTCAAAAGATTCATCGTCACATTTACACCCTATAAAGAACAGTAATGTCCTGCGAAACAGATCCTGTCAACGTTGGCAACAATCTCACCCTCAAACTCATATTCAATTCCCATCTATCCAGCAAAGGTGAACTCCCTTCACATATCAAAATTCTATCCTCCCACACCTCCTTCTTTGGCAATAACAAAAATGTCACAGTCAAACTTGACATCCAAGATGCCGACCTCGTCCACGTCCAATGTCTACCCACCAAAGTCTACCAGCATCAACAGGACGCAATCTGCAGAATATACCTTGGCAACAACAAAATTCCTGCCGTTTGCAACAAAGTAACACCGACAGGGTGCATCTCCACCAGCTATAATAATGATGTCGTCATTCCCATATACATACCTACCTACGACGATGATCTTCATCAAAACTTTTCTCACCTTTTAGTCACCTGCGTCACAACACCCAGCAGCACCACACCCCTGTTTCGCATCAGCAGCGGTAGCAGCAGCAGCGAAGACGACGAACAACAACATTCATCTAACAAAACTCAGTGTACAACACATTTCAAAATTATTTTAGTGCGAAAGTGAGGTTAAAAACTATGAACCATTCAGTGCTCCAAATATATGTGTGGTTTTTGTGCTTATTTCTGTATTTTATCATAGTTCCAGTGTATTTTATCATGGTTTATTGTTTTGGAGTTTTTTTTCTAAAAACCGTGTGTTTCTTTGTGCTTATTTCCATATTTTATTATAGTTTTTAAGTCATTCAACATATTCAGTGCTGATTTCTGTACTTTATCATAGTCAATATACCTCTTGTATAACTTGAACCATTCACTGTATTATCACAAAAGGTCCCGGATTAACCTACAGGGATAATCCAATTGGCTAATCCGGGATTTGCTTATCATAGTTTTTAAGTCAATATATAATATTGTTAACTCTTGTATAACTTCAAACATTATTGTCAACATCACTGTATACTTTATCATAGTTAATATACCTCTTGTATAACTTGAACCATTCACTGTATTATCACAAAAGGTCCCGGATTAACCTACAGGGATAATCCAATTGGCTAATCCGGGATTTGCTTATCATAGTTTTTAAGTCAATATATAATATTGTTAACTCTTGTATAACTTCAAACATTATTGTCAACATCACTGTATTATCAGAAAAATAAATAAAAAACATGATCCCAGGATTAGCCTACAGGGTTAACGATAATCCTTCCGCTCTTTTGCTTATCATAGTTTTTAAGTCAATATATAATATTGTTAACTCTTGTATAACTTCAAACATTATTGTCAACATCACTGTATTATCAGAAAAATAAATAAAAAACATGGTCCCAGGATTAGCCTACAGGGTTAACGATAATCCTTCCGCTCTTAATCCGCCTTAATCCGCGGATTAACAGCGACACTAGCGCCCCTAGCGGCAGGATTATGTACAGTGCAAACAAAATAAACATGAAACAAACCAATTCCACACAATGACAAAATTGAAAATGTATATATTTTAACACAAAAGTGTGCAGTGCAAAAGAAAATAAAAACTTAAATAGGCACACACACATTAAATAGTAGCGTGTAGCGTATAAAACATTTAACAAACAAAATCCACACAATGACAAAATTGAAAATGTAGATATATTTTAACACAAAAGTGTGCAGTGCAAAAGAAAATAAAAATTAAATAGTTACACACACACACACATTAAATAGTAGCGTGTAGCGTATAAAAATTTAACAAATTACACACATTGTCAATAAAATTGAAAATGGAAGAAATACACACGAAAGAATTAGTTTAAAATATTCATGTATTTAAATTGTGTATTAAAAATACAAATGGAATACATTGAAATGCAAGTATATTGTTTTCAAAGCCCATAAAATGGAAATAATAGTAATAAAGAAGCACTGGATACACGTTTAGGGGACATAACCGTCACACCTAGGGCAGCTAGATAGACGCTTGTAATGTAAATATTTGTGAACAATTTGAATATTATTAATAAAACAAGCCCTACGTGATTGACATTGCAGGCAAGTTGGTGTGTAGACACTTGATTTTTGGTGTGCATTATGCCAGACGGTAAGAAACTATAAAGTTTTAGTACAGTTTCTAAGACTTTTTGATCATACCGCTTGATAAGGCACGAATTGCACTTTTTTGTTAGCGCAATGAATGTTGAAAGTTGGCACACAACAAAAGTATCAAAAGAAATGACGCACTTGGGTAGGTCTGCAATTGCAGGTGAATGTGTGTAAATGTCGGTAAGGAACACTAATATTATTTAACAAGCACATACGGTATGCTTGGCAAAATAAGCACGCTGGTTGGTACACGGTGTTGTTAAGAGCTAGAAGGTCCAGAAACCACGAGCTTTCACCAGTGTCGATGAAATGATTTATTAGTTCATCGTTTGTGGAATAAGGCAATCGATTCACAAACCCACTCTCGGGGTTCTATGGATGTGCTTTGTGCACGGAATGGGCAGCAGGACATAGCATATGATATGCAAAATGAAAGACACACAAAAAAGCAATAAAAACACTGCACACGTTAAAAATACATATCACTATGTATTTCAGCGACGAGGTCGCTTCATCCTCGGCTCCGACGTGGAGGCGGCGTTGCGGCTGCTCTTCAAAGCCCTCCGAACCTCCGTGACCGGCACCAGGAACGGGATGGCCAGGTACTGAGGCCTGTCGCGGCTGTCGACCTCGGGCAGGGCTGCGAGGAGATGGTCGAACCCGTCCGATTCACAACCTTGTGAACAGCACCACCCGCTGCTGTGTTGAAGCAGCACGAACCCCGGCGACCACGTCGGAAACAGGTTCCGTTTCACAGGAGCTCTGCAGAACCTGCTGGGCGGGCAGGATAGCAACCGCACTAAGGAAGAGGGTCGTGGTGTGATGTCGATGTATGCAGGGTTGGGGAGAGGAGAAGATGGGAAAATGGTGTGTTGGGTGACGATGGGGGTAAATGTGGGTGGTTTGGGTGTAGGAGAGAGGGATATGACTTCAACGGAGGAGGGTGAAGGAGTTAGAGGTGGAGGTGGGTAGGAAGGGGAATGTGGAGTGAAAAGGCTACCATGCTCGGAAGGAGAGAAGGGAAGGGCGACAACGGAGGAGAAGGAGGAAGGAGTGAGGGTATGGACGGAAATGTCCTGAAGGGATACGGGTTCGAAATCTGGAAAGGAGGAGGATAAATTGGAAACGGGGGAAGAAGCCTTTGGGGTGGAGGTGTACCGTGGGGGAGGAGAGAGTTTGGCGGCAGAAGAGGAAGGGGAAAAAGAAATGTTTGGAGGTTGGTAGTGCTGGCTGTAAAAGGTGGAAGGTGAATGCAGGAAAATGTCGGAGTAGCAGGAGGAAAAGGAGGGAGCAGAAACTGGGGAATAACACAATGAGGAAGGCAAAGCGAAGTGCGGAGGCGTAGCACCTGCGGCATCTATGTACGCCTCCGTGAACACCCCACTGTCGGTGGAGGTGATCGAGAAAGAAGAGGGCGGTAAGATTTCCACCACGGAAGACGAAGAAGTAGAAGAGCCCTGGTCGCCGGCAGATGGCAACAGCGCCCACTGCGGCTGGAGGTATGCAATTGCCGCGTGAAAACTCGGCAAGGGCTGCTGCTGCTGGTCCTCAAGCTGTTGCTGCTGCTGCTGCTGGTGCTGAAGCACGGGGAGATCGACAAGCTGTTGCTGCTGCGGCTGCTCCGATAAACGGAGAAGGCCGTAGGCTGCGTCCAGCGGATGGTTCCTGACCACCGTGTAGACTTTGCCAGTTGAAGGCGATGTATAAAACTGTTGATCTTGTTGCTGCATTGCGACGCGCTTAAATTCGTAGCAAGACTAAGTGAGAAGACGGGAAGCCTGGCACGCTGTTTTAAAAGGACTGGTAATCAGTATTCGCTGTGCGTCACAATATGGCCGCCGTGATTAAAGAGCTGCAAACTGCGCGATAACTTTAGAATGGCCGTGTGAACGGGTGCTGATTAAGCAGCCGATGTGCTGATTAGCGAGAAAATCTTTTAAATGTGGTTTTATGGTCGATGGTAGGGAAAATTGCTGCACATCTAAAGCGGATGCAGCGGTGGATGGATGGTTTGACCGGAATTGCACCGGAAATGGCTCCGATTACACCTTGGCAAGTTGTGGCGAGATAAGGCGCCAGGATGTTTAATGAGGCATTTAACTCGACGCGCATGCGGAAACTGCGGTTGCGATAAGCGAACTTATAAAAACCCAGTACCAAGAGCAGCCGGCCGAAGTGAGAAACGGAAGCGATAGTGGATTTTGCTGTAAAATCGTGCTATTTGACGTGATATAAGTTTTAGAGCAATACGCGCACATCTGCGGGTGTCTTCATCGATCGGTATTGACCATCGCCCTAGTGATAGCAGAACATACGCCGCAGCAGTTGTTCCCAGAGTGTTAAAAACCGAGAAAACTAGTTTAAAATAAAAACAAAATAGCAGAAATACACAGCAGCAGCACTTTGCAGGTAAGGAGCGATCGGTGTATTTGAACGATAAAATGGAGCCGCAACCCGGGGGAAGTGGCGATGACACCTTGCAGCCTACGTTCGAAATTATAGGGTACAAGCAGAGAACGCTGCCAAGGCTGTTTTCCGACTTTACAGAGTCGCAAATTACCGTAAACCCGGTCCCCAGAGATGTTAACCCGGAGCAATGGGTATCGCATTTGTTTAACGATATTCTAAACTTTGCGAAAGAGAACCTGTTAGAAAACGAACCCGGATATTTAGGCATATCCATAACAGACGAAAAGGAGGCGTCTAAAGCCTTCAATATGAGCGTCAGGCGCGTAGAGCAATTGAATGCGGATGTCATTGTTCGAAGCATCGAAAAAGTAATGCAAAGTAACCAACAATTCTTGCTAAGCGGACCTCTTAATGTAACATTTGTGTGGACCAAGGAGGTCTCGGGTTAGTGCCACCAACTTTGCGATGCCTGTAGGGACAATAAAGGCATTGTCGAAATAGCCAACAAAGATAAGAGCCATTGTTGTAGTTAAAGCCAAAGTGGATCGCGACGCCAACTATAAAACGATTCACGGCGCTTGAATCGGTTTCTGGCACTGAGCTCGTGGGCCCTCCCTCCGAGGAAGCTATGGAGTCTGACCAACTCCATACCAAAAGCCCGAGCCCCAAGGTTAAACAAAAGGTAATTTTAAGCCGCCCTTCTAAGTAGACAGTTATCCCGTTTTTCTTAATGGCTATCCTGACCTGGAATGTACGTGGTGTACGATCGCATAGGGCGGAACTGCAACTTTTATTGCGTTCCCATTCGCCTATGGTCGTGTGTTTGCAGGAGACTAAGCTTCGCCCTCACGATCCTTTGATCTCCGAGGTTATACTCCGGTTCGCTACGACCTTGAACCGGAGGAGGGTACTCCTGCTTATGGAGGTGTCATGTTGTTAGTGCGTAACGACGTTCATTTTAAACCCGTCACACTTACATCCGACTTGCAAGCTGTTGCCGTTCGCCTTCACTTACCCGGCTTTTTGTTTTCTGTTTGCTCTGTGTATTCCCCTCCATCGTCTCCTCTCGCTCCCGCGGACATTCGAGCTCTCCTGTCCGCTCTCCCAACACCATTTCTTCTGTTGGGAGATTTTAATGCCCATCACCCACTGTGGGGTTCGCCAAGGGCTTGTGCGAGAGGAACTCTTCTTTCCGACATTTTTTACCAGTTCAATCTTTCCATCCTCAATACAGGTGCACCTACTTTTATTTCTGATTCTTCTCGTACCTTCTCTCACCTGTGGGCCCAAATGACGTAGCCGTCGACGGGCCCTTAAACTCCACACCACCACAACATCTCTCACCTGGATCTTGCCATTTGCTCACTTCAGCTTGCTAGTCGTCTTCAGTGGAACGTCGTCGCTGACACCTACTCCAGCGACCATTACCACTGCATCGTTTCTCTTCTGTCACACCACGTACAGCATTCCAGAGTACCTACCTGGATATTCACAAAAACCGACTGGAGCTTGTATTCCCGCCTCGTGCAGTTTAACGATCAGCCCTTCGCCGACATTAACCAACTAGTGCAGCACCTTACGTATACAATTTTCTCTGCCGCCGAACTCTCAATACCCCGTTCATCCTCTCAACCTCGGCGACCACCTGTTCCGTGGTGGAACGAGGATTGTCGGGACGCCGTTCGTGCCCGTAGGACTGCACTTAGGCTGTTTCGGCGACACCTTACACTTGATAATTTGGTGACTTTTAAACAATTGCGCGCCAGGGCTCGTCGCATTATTCAGGATTGCAAGAAGGCGTCGTGGACTCGTTTTGTCGAATCTTTTAATCGCTTTACATCTTCATCTGTTGTTTGGGATAAACTTCGTCGCTTCTCAGGTAAAGTGTCGCATTGCACTGTTTCTGGCCTTCAGGTTTCCAATGCCACTATAGTGGATCCGGCTGCCATCGCTAACACTCTGGGTGCTGCCTTTGTGGCGGTATCCAGTTCAGACCATTATTACGCCGGCTTTCGCTCTATCAAAGACCGCTGGATTCCGACACCTTTAATTTTCGGGCTGCTAATAATGAGTGTTATAATGAACTTTTCACAATGAGGGAGTTGGAGCACGCTCTTCATTGCTCTAGGCACTCCGCTCCTGGCCCGGACGGTATTCATGTCCTGATGTTAAAGCACCTTTCAGCGGACAGTAAACTCTTTCTCTTACAGGCCCCTCAGGGGCTCACCTTATGTGAGTACGGGTTTTTGGCGCACCCGGGGGTTCCCGAGCCAGTCATCGCCACATTCATCCCCTCACCCCCATCCGGTCGAGGTGGGTTCTTCAAGTGACCGGTGGACACAAGGTAGGCTCTCGTGCGTTCGTTACATTCCATTCATACCGCACCTCACCGTCGTTTCTTTCTTCTCTTGTCACTTTCCGGCCATTTCGCACCACGACATTCGCATATCTCTCTTTTTCTTCCCCGCCGGCGTACCTTGCGTGCGAAACGCCCACACAGTTTTAGTTTCTTTTATCTTTTTATTTAAATCCTCCGTGGACACAGCCTGACGGATACCCGCGCACCGGCGTGCGCAGCTGGGTGAGTGGGTAATGGCGTCATCCCCACCACCCGGGGTCGTCATGTAGGGTTGTTGTTCGTATCCGCTGTTCAACTGCAGTCCCGCGGGGGGGCCATTGCATGAGCTGCTGGCTTCCGACGGCGATTGGGTCCCTCTGTCTATGTTCTGGGAGGTGTGACCCTGGGGTGAGCTAGGTATAGATAGGCCACTCACCCAAGCCGGGGTAACGCCCGGGAAGTCAGAGCCCGAGGTCGGAGACGGTTGCAATGGTGGAGGATTTATTTCGCTATGGAGCACCCTTCCTCCATTACTACTAACAAGCGCCGAAAAGTTTATGTAACAGAAGTGACACCACCGACAACTGGTTGTTACTTGGTCATTTCACGAACCGAAGAAGGACAAAGCTTTGAGAAGGTGAACCCTTTCATCATTCAAAAGGGCATTGATGCAATTGCTGGTGCGGTTCAGTCCTGCACTCGTCTACGGAATGGTTCCTTATTAGCCCAAACGAAATCCGATCAGCAAAGTAAGACCTTGTTGCGCGCTACGCTTCTCCACGGCTATCCCATCCGTGTGGAGAAGCACCGCACATTGAATTCCTGTCGAGGCGTTATTACCACCCATAGCCTCGATGGTATTTCGGACGAGGACCTGGTAGAATATCTTGCAGACCAGAAGGTGACAGCGGTCCATCGAGTGCAGGCCAAACGCGACGGCGTGTTGGTACCCACTCGTACCCTGTTTATTACATTTGATGGCGTCGATCTGCCCACGAGCATTTCCGCAGGGTACGAACGGATTTCTGTGAGGCCTTATATTCCTAGACCTCTGCGTTGTTTTAAATGCCAACGTTTTGGGCATACGCAAGTCTCATGTAAGAGTGCCGTTAACATCTGTGCAACATGTAGCCAGCCCTCACACGAAGGTACCTGTTCAACAGCCCCCGTCTGCGTTAATTGTAAAGGGTCTCATTCTGCTTCGTTTGCCGACTGTCCGCGGTACTTGGACGAGAAGGCGATCCAGGAGATCCGGGTAAAGGAAAAACTCTCCTTCGCTGAAGCCCGGAGGCGTTACCATGCGCGCCAACCTTCACTCCTGCGATCTGGCACATTTAGTTCTGTTGTTGCCTCGCCAGTACCACGAGTAGATGCCGAAACTCAGACCTGGACCTTGACTGGATTAACCGCCACTACCATCCGGCCGTCTATTAAGGCTACAGTTACCAAGCCGTATAAACCTGGTCCAAAGTCAATGAAGTCGCAAGCCGTTGAAAAGAAGCCCAAGCAGAAACTTCGTAGGGAAGATTTTTTGAAAGACCCTCCGCGTGCGCGTGGTAACAAAAGTTCACCTTCTCCTCCTGGGAGGTCGCTGTCCCAGGAAGGTCCTGGGACAAGCCGCGCTCAGCGGCACCCTTCACCCATCGCCACCCAGAACCGATTCACGGCGCTTGAATCGGTTTCTGGCACTGAGCGCGTGGGCCCTCCCTCCGAGGAAGCTATGGAGTCTGACCAACTCCATACAAAAAGCCCGAGCCCAAAGGTTAAACAAAAGGTAATTTTAAGCCGCCCTTCTAAATAGACAGTTTATCCCCTTATTCTTAATGGCTATCCTGACCTGGAATGTACGTGGTGTACGATCGCATAGGGCGGAACTGCAACTTTTATTGCGTTCCCATTCACCTATGGTCGTGTGTTTGCAGGAGACCAAGCCTCGCCCTCACGACACTTTCGATCTCCGAGGGTACACTCCGGTTCGCTACGATCTTGACCCGGAGGAGGGTGCTCCTGCTCATGGAGGTGTCATGTTGTTGGTGCGTAATGACGTTCATTTTCAACCTATCATACTTACGTCCGACTTGCAAGCTGTTGCCATTAGACTGCAGTTACCCGGTTTTTTCTTTTCTGTTTGTTCTGTGTATTCGCCTCCATCGTCTCCCCTCGCTCCCGCGGACATTCGAGCTCTCCTGTCCGCTCTCCCAACACCATTTCTTCTGTTGGGGGATTTTAATGCCCATCACCCACTATGGGGTTCGCCAAGGGCTTGTGCGAGGGGAACTCTTCTTTCCGACATTTTTTATCAGTTCAATCTTTCCATCCTCAATACAGGTGCACCTACTTTTATTTCTGATTCTTCTGGTACATTCTCTCACCTGGACCTTGCCATTTGCTCACTCCAGCTTGCACATCGTCTTCAGTGGAACGTCGTCGCTGACACCTACTCCAGCGACCATTACCCCTGCATCGTTTCTCTTCTGTCGCACCACGTACAGCATTCCAGAGTACCTACCTGGATATTTGCAAAAGCCGACTGGAGCTTGTATTCCAGCCTCGTGCATTTTGACGACCAGCCCTTCTCCGACATTAATCAACTAGTGCAGCACCTTACGTCTATTATTTTCTCTGCCGCCGAACGTGCCATACCCCGTTCATCCTCCCAACCTTGGCGGCCACCTGTTCCGTGGTGGAACGAGGATTGTCGGGACGCCGTTCGTGCCCGTAGGACTGCACTTAGGGTGTTTCGGCGCCACCCTACACTTGATAATTTGGTGACTTTTAAACAATCGCGCGCCAGGGCTCGTCGCATAATTCAGGATAGCAAGAAGGCATCTTGGGCTCGTTTTGTCGAGTCTTTTAATCGTTTTACGCCTTCATCCGTTGTTTGGGATAAACTTCGTCGCTTCTCAGGTAAAGTGTCACATTGTACTGTTTCTGGCCTTCAGGTTTCTAATGCCACCATAGTGGATCCGGCTGCCATCGCTAACACCCTGGGTTCTGCCTTTGAGGCGGTTTCCAGTTCAGACCATTATTCCGCCGGCTTTCGCTCTATTAAAGACCGGCAGGATTCCGCATCATATACTTTTCGGTCTGCTAATGATGAATGCTATAACGAACTATTCACAATGAGGGAGCTGGAGCACGCTCTTCATTGCTCTCGGCACTCCGCTCCCGGGCCGGACGGCATTCATGTCCTGATGTTAAAGAACCTTTCAGCCGACAGTAAACTATTTCTCTTACAGGGCTATAACCGTATTTGGCAAGGCGGCATTTTTCCTTCCGTTTGGCGCGAAGCCACCATTGTCCCTATACTTAAGCCTGGGAAGGATCGCCAACTACCTTCCAGCTACCGCCCTATCTCCCTCACCAGTTGCATTTGCAAGGTGCTGGAGCGCATGATCAACGGGCGGTTGACATGGTGGCTTGAGTCTCAGAAACTTCTAGCGAACGCTCAGTGCGGGTTTCGTCGCTATCGCTCTACCGTCGACCATCTGGTGTCCTTGTCGACGCATATTATGAATGGATTTCTGAGAAAGTGTCAAACCGTGGCTGTATTTTTTGACCTGGAGAAAGCTTATGACACTTGTTGAAGGGGCGGCATTTTACATACACTTCACGATTGGAATATCCGCGGTCGTCTTCCCATATTTCTTCGGGAGTTTATGACGGACCGCGTCTTTCGTGTACGTGTGGGCTCGGTTTTATCTCGTCGTTTTATTCAAGAGAACGGAGTACCGCAGGGCTCTGTACTCAGTGTCACACTTTTTGCGATTGCTATCAACCCCATTGTTCATTGTATTCCACCTGGCATTTCATCGTCCCTTTTTGTTGACGATTTCGCTATTTATTGTAGTTCACGGCGGACCTGTCTACTAGAGCGCCGTCTCCAGAGCTGTATCGACCGTCTCTACGCCTGGAGTAACGCCAACGGCTTTAATTTCTCCGCCGCGAAATCCGTCTGCATCAACTTCTGGCGCCGGAAGTATTTCCCTCCGCCCTCTCTCCATCTTGGGCCAGGGATACTTCCGTTTGCAGACGAGGCGAAATTTTTGGGGTTGATTTTTGATAGGAAGTTGTGTTGGACCTCGCACGTTTCCTTTTTAAAAGCAAAGTGTGACCGTTCTCTTAATCTTTTACGTGTTTTTAGTGGCACATCCTGGGGAGCTGATCGGACCGTCCTTCTTCGCCTTTATCGCTCTTTGGTCCGATCCAAACTTGATTACGGGTGTTTTGTTTATTCGTCGGCACGTCCATCTGTGTTGCGTCGTTTGAATCCCATTCATCATCGTGGTCTTAGAGTCGCTACAGGGGCCTTTCCAACTAGCCCCGTGCCCAGTCTTTATGCTGAAGCTGCAGAGCCTCCGCTGTCCTCCAGGCGTGAGATGCTCTTGTGCAGCTATGCCTGTCGACTCTCAAGCTTACCTGACCACCCGTCTTTCGCGGCATTTTTCGAGGATTCACTTGACCGGCAATATTTAATTAGCTCCTCTGCATTGCTCCCTCCAGGGGTTCGATTTCGACTGCTCCTTCGGCATTTGGACGTTACGCCAGCGCCGGCCCTTCCAAGGGGGGAAACGCGTTTTCCTCCATGGTCGCGCGCTGAGGCCCTCTGTCACCTTGGGTTATCGTCAATGCCGAAGAATGAGACCCCTTCTTCAGTCTTTAGATCAGCGTTTTTAGAACTTCAGTCGCAATTCGGGGACTTGCCTTTTATCTTTACTGATGGATCTAAGACTGATGCTGGAGTAGGATGTGCCTTTTTTGTGGTGGAAATAGTTTTACCTTTCGTTTACCAGAGCAATGTTCGATTTTTACCGCCGAACTTTTTAGCATTTATCAGTCTCTTTTATATATTCAGCGGCA
The DNA here is from genome assembly GCA_030765065.1 of Deroplatys truncata. Lineage (NCBI taxonomy): Eukaryota > Metazoa > Arthropoda > Insecta > Mantodea > Mantidae > Deroplatys > Deroplatys truncata. The sequence continues at coordinate 171,510,700 of CM060987.1, read as the reverse complement.
CGACATACGGCACTGTTTTATTTGTTCCGACTCCCTGAGTGCTCTTCAAAGTATTAGCTCGCTGTACAGTTACCACCCGCTCGTACAGCGCATTCATGACCTCCTCCACTCGCTTGATGTCTCTGGCATCAGCGTCTCCTTCTTGTGGATTCCAGGTCATGTGGGCATCTCAGGTAATGAGTCTGCCGATGTCGCTGCCAAGTCGGCGATTTTATCACCCAGACGTTTTACCTCTGTTGTTCCCTCGTCAGATTTGTTTATTGTGTTACGTCGCCGCATCCTCTCGCTTTGGAGCGATGAGTGGACGGCCCTCGGGGGGAACAAGTTGCGGGAGGTTAAGCCTATCCCGTTAGTCTGGGCTACCTCTTCCCGTGCTTCTCGTCGGGAAGAGGTAATTTTAACACGCCTTCGTATCGGACATTGCATTTTTAGTCATAAGTATTTGCTGAGTGGTGACCCCGCGCCACTCTGTGGGCAGTGTGACGTGCCCTTAACGGTGCGTCACATTTTAACAGAGTGTCAGGTTTTAGCTGCATTGCGTGCTCGTGTGGGTCTGCCTGTTGGCCTAGCCAACGTTTTTGCAGACGACACGCATGCTGTGGAATGTGTTTTACGTTTTATTCATGACAGTGATTTTAATCTGCGCATTTAATGCGTTGAGCGTCTGTTAGCTTCGTACTTTTATCCTGTCGGTTTTTTATGGGAACTCTTATCCCCAGTGGACATATGACGCTCATGTCCCTCGCATTCTACAGTTCCTGACACGTTTTAATCCTTTACTGCCTCTGCTTTTAGTGTGTTGTTTTTCAGATCTTTGTCTTGTTCTTATTATTGTTGTTATTGTCATTATTGTTTTTATTGTTCTTGTTGCTATTGTTATTATTGTTATTGTTATATTTGTTATTGTTATATTGTTAGTTTTAGCTTTTTGACATCGCGGGTTTGTGTCCCGTTTTTTAATTATGCGGTTTTTTACCTGTCTTTTATTTTTTGACTTTATATTTTATACCTTGTAAGGGCGCTGATGACCTCAGCAGTTTAGCGCCCTTAAACCGCATATCATCATCATCATCTCTTACAGGTCTATAACCGTATTTGGCAAGACGGCCTTTTTCCTTCCGTTTGGCGCGAAGCCACCATTGTTCCTATACTTAAGCCTGGGAAGGATCGCCAACTACCTTCCAGCTACCGCCCGATCTCCGTTACCAGTTGCATTGGCAAAGTGATGGAGCGCATGATCAGCGGACGGTTGACATGGTGGCTTGAGTCTCAGAAACTTCTAGCGAACGCTCAGTGCGGATTTCGTCGATTTCGCTCTACCGTCGACCACCTGGTGTCCCTGTCGACGCATATTATGAATGTATTTCTGAGAAAGTTTTAAACCGTGGCTGTGTTTTTTGACCTGGAGAAAGCTTATGACACTTGTTGGAGGGGCGGCGTTTTACGTACACTTCACGCATGGAATATCCGCGGTCGTCTTCCCATATTTCTTCGAGAATTTATGACGGACCGCGTCTTTCGTGTACGTGTGGGCTCGGTTTTATCTAGTCGTTTTATTCAAGAGAACGGAGTACCGCAGGGCTCCGTACTTAGTGTCACACTTTTTGCAATTGCTATTAACCCCATTGTTGATTGTATTCCACCTGGCATTTCATCGTCCCTTTTTGTTGACGATTTTTCCATATATTGCAGTTCACGGCGGACATGTCTACTCGAACGCCGTCTCCAGAGCTGTATCGACCGTCTCTACGCCTGGAGTAACGCCAACGACTTCAATTTCTCCGCCGAAAAATCCGTCTGCATCAACTTCCGGCGCTGGAAATATTTCCCTCCGCCCTCTCCCCATCTTGGCCAGGGATACTTCCGTTTGCAGACGAGGAGAAATTTTTGGGGTTGATTTTTGATAGGAAGTTGTGTTGGACCTCGCACGTTTCCTTTTTAAAAGCAGAGTGACCCTTCTCTTAATCTTTTACGTGTTTTAAGTGGCACATCCTGGGGAGCTGATCGGACCGTCCTTCGCCTTTATCGCTCTTTGGTTCGATCCAAGCTTGATTGCGGGTGTATTGTTTATTCGTCGGCACGTCCATCTGTGTTACGTCGATTGAATGGCATTCACCATCGTGGCATAAGAGTCGCTACAGGGGCCTTTCCAACTACCCCTGTACCCAGTCTTTAGGCAGAAGCTGCAGAGCATCCGCTGTCCTTCCGGCGTAAGATGCTTTTGTGCAGCTATGCTTGTCGACTCTCAAGCTTGCCTGACCACCCGTCTTTCGAGTTATTTTTCGAGGAGTCGCTTGATCGCCACTATTTGATTAGCTCCTCTGCATTGCTCTCTCCAGGGGTTCGATTTCGACAGCTCCTTCGGCAATTGGACGTTACGCCAGCGCCGGCCCTTCCTCGGGGTGAAACGCGTTTTCCTCCTTGGTCGCGCGCTGAGTCCCACTGTCACGTTGATGCCGAAGAATGAGACCCCTGCTGCAGTCCTTAGATCGGCATTTTTAGAACTTCAGGCAACATTCGGAGACTCATTTTATTTATACTGATGGGTCTAAGACTGATGTTGGAGTAGGATGTGCCTTTGTTTTAGGTGCACATAGTTTTACTTTTCGTTTACCCGGGCAATGTTCGATTTATACCGCCGAACTTTTTTGTATCTATCAGTGTGTTTTATACATTCAGCGGCACGTCTTACGGCGTTGTGTTGTTTGTTCGGACTCTTGAGTGCCCTTCAGAGTATTGCCGCGCTGTACACTTACCACCCCCTCGTACAGCGCATTCATGACCTGCTCCACTCTCTTGGTGCTTCTGGCATCGGGGTGTCCTTCGTGTGGATTCCAGGTCATGTGGGCATCTCAGGGAACGAGTCTGCAGACGCCGCTGCCAAATCGGCGATTTTATCCTCCAGATTTTTTACAACCGTTTTTCCCTCGTCTGATTTTAGTGTTTTGTTACATCACCGCATCCTCTCGCGCTGGCGCGATGAGTGGTCGGCCCTCCGGGGGAACAAATTGCGGGAGGTTAAACCTCTCCCCATTAATCTGGTGCACCTCTTCTCGTCGGGAAGAGGTGATTTTAGCTCGTCTACGAATCGGACATTGCCTTTTTAGTCATAGATACCTGCGCTTAGTGGTGATCCCGCACCTCTGTATGGTCAGTGTGCTATGCCATTAACGGTCTGTCACGTTTTAACCGAGTGTCAAGTTTTAGCTCTACTGCGCGTTCGCGTGGGTCTGCCTGTTGGCCTAGCCAACGTTTTGGCAGAGGACGCGCATGCTGTAGAATGTCTTTTACGTTTTATCACTGACATTGGTTTTAGCCGTCGCATTTGATGCGCTGAGCGCCTTTTAGCTGTTTGATTTTATATTGTTAGTTTTAATGGGGCCCTTCTCCCCGGACATAAGGCGCTCACGTTCCTTGCATTCCACAGTTCTTGACACGTTTAATTCTTTTAGTGACCATGATTTTAGTGTGTAGATTTTAGTCTTTGGTCTGTTGTGTTTTTTAGTGTTTTGACCAAGCGGGTTTGTGTGTGTTTTTTAGTTTTTTGACTTTTCAATTTTATATTTCATACATTGTAAGGGCGCTAATAACCAATGTAGTTGAGCGCCCTTAAGCTCCACCTCATCATCATATGTTAATCTCGTGTAATCAAATAATCCATTATGTTATTCTGAAACTATGTAGTCATATGTTAAGCAAATAATACATCATGTTAATCTCAACTATGTATTCATATGTTTATCCAATGGACTGTATTCAAATTATAAATAAAGTAAACAGTCCCGGATTAGCCAATTGCGATAACGATAATTCTTCCGCTCATGGCGCTCTTCAAACTTACCGACGTCGCTCTTAATCCACCTTAATCCGCGGATTAACAGCGACACTAGCGCCCCTAGCGGTAGGATTATCGTTAATCCAATTGGCTAATCCGAGACTATAACTACTTATGTATGTTTGCTGCGAATCCCCATGCTGGGCGGCGTACGTAATGATAGGTCGGAGAAGTGTCTTGTATATAGTTAGCGCGGTTTCGTACCGGAGAAGGCTGGAGTAGTTGAGGGGATAGACGTCTCGAAGTCGGGCGTATGCTTTCCCTCTTGTCAAGTCTAATGTGGTTCCCCTCAGGGGCTCACCTTATGTGAGTACGGGTTTTTGGCGCACCCGGGGGTTCCCGAGCCAATCATCGCCATATTCATCCCCTCACCCCCATCCGGTCGAGGTGGGTTCTTCAAGCGACCGGTGGACACAAGGTAGGCTCTCGTGCGTTCTTTGCATTCCATCCATACCGCACCTCACCATCGTTTCTTTCTTCCCTTATCACTTTCCGACCATTTCGCACCACGACATTCGCATATCTCTTTTTCTTCCCCGCCGGCCTACCTTGCGTGCGAAACGCCCACACTGTTTTAGTTTCTTTTATCCTTTTATTTAAATCCTCCGTGCACACAGCCTGACGGATACCCGCACACCGCGTGCGCAGCTGGGTGAGTGGGTAATGGCGTCATCCCCACCACCCGGGATTGTCATGTAGGGTTTGTGTTCGTATCCGCTGTTCAACTGCAGTCCCGCGGGGGGGCCATTGCATGAGCTGCTGACTTCTGACGGCGATTGGGTCCCTCTGTCCATGTTCTGGGAGGTGTGACCCTGGGGTGAGTCTGGTATAGATAGGCCACTCACCCAAGCCGGGGTAACGCCCGAGAAGTCAGAGCCCGAGGTCGGAGACGGTTGCAATGGTGGAGGATTTTTTTTCGCTATGGAGCACCCTTTCTCCATTATTAACAACAAGCGCCTTAAAGTCATTGTAACAGAAGTAGCACCGCCGTCATCTGGTTGTTACTTGGTGATTTCGAGAACAGAAGAAGGACAAAACTTTGAGAAGGTGAACCCTTTTATAATTCAGAAGGGCATAGATGCTATTGCTGGTGCGGTTCAATCATGCACTCGTCTGCGGAATGGTTCCTTATTGGCACAAAGTAAGTCCGATCAGCAAAGTAAGACCTTGTTGCGCGCTACGCTTCTCCACGGTTACCCCATCCGTGTTGAGAAGCACCGCACATTGAACTCCTGTCGGGGCGTCGTTACCACCCATAGCCTCGATGGTATATCGGACGAGGATCTCGTAGAATATCTATCCGATCAAAAGGTGACTGCAGTGCATCGAGTGCAGGCCAAACGCGACGGCGTATTGGTACCCACTCGTACCCTGTTTATTACATTTGATGGCGTCGATCTGCCCACGAGCATTTCCGCAGGGTACGAACGGATTTCTGTGAGGCCTTATATTCCTAGACCTCTGCGTTGTTTTAAATGCCAACGTTTTGGGCATACGCAAGTCTCCTGTAAGAGTGCCGTTAACATCTGTGCAACATGTAGCCAGCCCTCACACGAAGGTGCCTGTTCAACAGCCCCCGTCTGCGTTAATTGTAAAGGGTCACATTCTGCTTCTTTTGCCGACTGTCCGCGGTATTTGGACGAGAAGGCGATCCAGGAGATCCGGGTAAAGGAGAAACTCTCCTTCGCCGAAGCCCGGAGGCGTTTCCATGCGCGCCAACCTTCACTCCTGCGATCTGGCACATTTAGTTCTGTTGTTGCCTCGCCAGTACCACGAGTAGATGCCGAAACTCAGACCTGGACCTTGACTGGATTAACCGCCACTACCATCCGGCCGTCTATTAAAGCTACTGTTACCAAGCCTTATAAACCTGGTCCAAAGTCAATGAAGTCGCAAGGCGCTGAAAAGCAGCCCAAGCAGAAACTACGTAGGGAAGATTTTTTGAAAGACCCTCCGCGTGCGCGCGGTAACAAAAGTTCACCTTCTCCTCCTCGGAGGTCGCTGTCCCAGGAAGGTCCTGGGACAAGCCGCGCTCAGCGGCACCCCTCACCCATCGCCACCCAGAACCGATTCACGGCGCTTGAATCGGTTTCTGGCACTGAGCGCGTGGGCCCTCCCTCCGAGGAAGCTATGGAGTCTGACCAACTCCATACAAAAAGCCCGAGCCCAAAGGTTAAACAAAAGGTAATTTTAAGCCGCCCTTCTAAATAGACAGTTTATCCCCTTTTTCTTAATGGCTATCCTGACCTGGAATGTACCTGGTGTACGATCGCATAGGGCGGAACTGCAACTTTTATTGCGTTCCCATTCGCCTATGGTCGTATGTTTCCAGGCGACTAAGCTTCGGCCTCACGATCCTTTTGATCTCCGAGGATATACTCCGGTTCGCTACGACCTTGAACCGGAGGAGGGTACTCCTGCTCATGGTGGTGTCATGATTTTGGTGCGTAATGACGTTCATTTTCAAACTATCACACTTACGTCCGACTTGCAAGCTGTTGCCATTAGACTGCAGTTACCCGGTTTTTTCTTTTCTGTTTGTTCTGTGTATACACCTCCATCGTCTCCCCTCGCTCCCGCGGACATTCGATCTCTCCTGTCCGCTCTCCCAACACCATTTCTTCTGTTGGGAGATTTTAATGCCCATCACCCACTATAGGGTTCGCCAAGGGCTTGTGCGAGGGGAACTCTTCTTTCCGACATTTTTTATCAGTTCAATCTTTCCATCCTGAATACAGGTGCACCTACTTTTATTTCTGATTCTTCCGGTACATTTTCTCACCTGGACCGTGCCATTTGCTCACTCCAGCTTGCACGTCGTCTTCAGTGAAACGTCGCTGACACCTACTCCAGCGACCATTACCCCTGCATCGTTTCTCTTCTGTCGCACCACGTACAGCATTCCAGAGTACCTACCTGGATATTCGCAAAAGCCGACTGGAACTTGTATTCCAACCTCGCGCATTTTGACGACCAGCCCTTCTCCGACATTAACCAACTAGTGCAGCACCTTACGTCTATTATTTTCTCTGCCGCCGAACGCGCAATACCCCGTTCATCCTCCCAACCTCGGCGGCCACCTGTTCCGTGGTGGAACGAGGATTGTCGGGACGCCGTTCGTGTCCGTAGGACTGCACTTAGGGTGTTTCGGCGACACCCTACACTTGATAATTTGGTGACTTTTAAACAATCGCGCGCCAGTGCTCGTCGCATTATTCAGGATAGCAAGAAGGCATCTTGGGCTCGTTTTGTCGAGTCTTTTAATCGCTTTACGCCTTCATCCGTTTTTTGGGATAAACTTCGTCGCTTCTCAGGTACAGTGTCACATTGTACTGTTTCTGGCCTTCAGGTTTCTAATGCCACCATAGTGGATCCGGCTGCCATCGCTAACACTCTGGGTGCTGCCTTTGAGGAGGTTTCCAGTTCAGACCATTATTCCGCCGGCTTTCGCTCTATTATAGACCGGCTGGATTCCGCATCATATACTTTTCGGTCTGCTAATGATGAATGCTATAATGAACTATTCACAATGAGGGAGCTGGAGCACGCTCTTAATTGCTCTAGGCACTCCGCTCCTGGGCCGGACGGCATACATGTCCTGATGTTAAAGCACCTTTCAGCCGACAGTAAACTCTTTCTCTTACAGGTCTATAACCGTATTTGCAAGACGGCATTTTTCCTTCCGTTTGGCGCGAAGCCACCATTGTCCCTATACTTAAGCCTGGGAAGGATCGCCAACTACCTTCCAGCTACCGCCCTATCTCCCTCACCAGTTGCATTTGCAAGGTGATGGAGCGCATGATCAACGGGCGGTTGACATGGTGGCTTGAGTCTCAGAAACGTTTAGCGAACGCTCAGTGCGGATTTCGTCGCTATCGCTCTACCGTCGACCATCTTGTGTCCCTGTCGACGTATGTTATGAATGGGTTTCTGAGAAAGTGTCAAACCGTGGCTGTGTTTTTTGACCTGGAGAAAGCTTATGACACTTGTTGGAGGGGCGGCATTTTACGTACACTTCATGCATGGAATATCCGCGGTCGTCTTCCCATATTTCTTCGGGAGTTCATGACGGACCGCGTCTTTCGTGTACGTGTGGGCTCGGTTTTATCTAGTCGTTTTATTCAAGAGAACGGAGTACCGCAGGGCTCTGTACTCAGTGTCACACTTTTTGCGATTGCTATCAACCCCATTGTTGATTGTATTCCACCTGGCATTTCATCGTCCCTTTTTGTTGACGATTTCGCTATTTATTGCAGTTCACGGCGGACCTGTCTACTCGAACGCCGTCTCCAGAGCTGTATCGGCCGTCTCTACGCCTGGAGTAACGCCAACGGCTTTAATTTCTCCGCCGAGAAATCCGTCTGCATCAACTTTTGGCGCCGGAAGTATTTCCCACCGCCCTCACTCCATCTTGGGCCAGGGATACTTCCGTTTGCATACGAGGCGAAATTTTTGGGGTTGATTTTTGACAGGAAGCTGTGTTGGACCTCGCACGTTTCCTTTTTAAAAGCAAAGTGTGACCGTTCTCTTAATATTTTACGTGTTTTAAGTGGCATATCCTGGGGAGCTGATCGGACCGTCCTTCTTCGCCTTTATCGCTCTTTGGTCCGATCCAAGCTTGATTACGGGTGTATTGTTTATTCGTCGGCACGTCCAACTGTGTTACGTCGATTGAATGCCATTCACCATCGTGGCATAAGAGTCGCTACAGGGGCCTTTCCAACCAGCCCTGTTTTTAGCCTGTATGCTGAAGCTGCAGAGCCTCCGCTGTCCTTCAGGCGTGAGATGCTCTTGTGCAGCTATGCCTGTCGACTCTCAAGCTTGCCTGACCACCCGTCCTTTGAGTTATTTTTCGAGGAGTCACTTGATCGTCACTATTTTATTAGCTCCTCTGCTTTGCTCCCACCAGGGGTTCGCTTTCGACAGCTCCTTCGGCATTTAGACGTTCCGCCAGCGCCGGCCCTTCCACGGGGGGAAACGCGTTTTCCTCCATGGTCTCGCGCTGAGGCCCACTGTCACCTTGGGCTAACGTCGATGCCGAAGACAGACCCCTGCTTCAGTCTTTAGATCGGCTTTTTTAGAAGTACGGGCTCAATTCGGAGACTTCCATTTTATCTTTACCGATGGATCTAAGACTGAAGCTGGAGTTGGATGTGCCTTTGTTTCTGGTCACTGTAGTTTTAAGTTTCGTTTACCTGGACAATGTTCAATTTTTACCGCCGAACGTTTTAGCATTTATCAATCTGTTTTATACATTCAGCGGCACGCCTTACGGCACTGTTTTATTTGTACGGACTCTCTGAGTGCCCTTCAGACTATTACTGCGCTGTACCATTACCACCCGCTTGTACAGCGCATACATGACCTGCTGCACTCGCTTGGTGTCTCTGGCATCAGCGTGTCCTTCATGTGGATTCCAGGTCATGTGGGCATCTCAGGTAATGAGTCTGCCGACGCCGCTTCGAAATCGGCGATTTATTACCCAGATTTTTTACGTCTGTTGTTCCCTCGTTAGATTCGTGTGCTATTTTACGTCGCCGCATCCTCTCGCGCTGGCGCGATGAGTGGACGGCCCTCCGGGGGAACAAGTTGCGGGAGGTTAAGCCTCTCCCGTTAATCTGGGGTACCTCTTCTCGTTCTTCACGTCGGGAAGAGGTACTTTTAGCCCGTTTACGAATTGGACATTGTCGTTTTATTCATAGTTATCTGCTCAGTGGTGATCCCGCTCCGCTGTGTCAGCAGTGTGACGTGCCCTTAACGGTGCGTCACATTTTAACTGAGTGTCAAGTTTTAGCTCCACTGCGCGGTCGCCTGGGTCTGCCTGTTGACATAGCCAACGTTTTGGCAGACGACGCGCATGCTGTAGAATGCCTTTTACGTTTTATAAGTGACATTGGTTTTAATCGTCGCATTTGATGCGCTGAGCGTCTTTTAGCTTTGTTATTTTATTCTGTATGTTTTAATAGGGACTTACTCCCCAGTGACGTATGGCGCTCATGTCCCTCGCATTCTACAGTCCTTGACAGGTTTTAATGTTTTATTGGCTATGCTTGTAGTGTGTTGGTTTTTCAAACATATTTATTGTTATTGTTACTATTGTTATTGTTATTGTTTTTATTGTTATTGTTATTGTTATTCTATTGTTATTTTTAACTTTTTTTGACATCGCGGGTTTGTGTCCCGTTTTTTAATTATGCGGTTTTTTACCTGTCTTTTATTTTTTGACTTTATATTTTATACCTTGTAAGGGCGCTGATGACCTCAGCAGTTTAGCGCCCTTAAGCCGCATATCATCATCATCTAATGTGGTTGCGCCATGTGAGGCCGATGTCCATTGTGTCGCTCATGGGATGTCTTTTCCGAACAGTTTGAGTGGGGAAGGATGTGTCTCCCGTGATTGATACGTTTGCTGAAAATAATTGCTTGATATTCGTTAGGGTTCGGTTTAATTCTCCAATTGGTAAGCCATTTTTCGAGGTTAGTGATGTTCTTTATACGGTTGCGGATGAGATGTTGTTTCCAGGATTGTGCCGTGATGGCGGTGTGGGCGTAAATGAAGGTTTTCACGTAACGGGTATTGCAATGTCATTAATGTAAATGTTAGAAAGTAGGGGTCCTAGCAGGTTGCCTTGGCGTACTCCGGCGCATATAGTTCTAAGACCAGATATTACATTGTTGACTGTTTATTTGGGGGATGGTGCTGACAGGTAGTTCGCGATTAACTTGATGGCTGAGTGAAGAAAGTTGTGGAAGTTCATTTTTCGTAGCAGGCCTTCGTGCCATACTTTGTCGAATGCGCTTTCTAAGTCCAGGAAGAGTGCACCTGTGGATCTGTTATTGTTGAAACCGTGGGTGATGTATTCCGTGGCCCTTAAGTATTTGCAGGGTCGAGGAGTGATGCGAGCGGAAACCAAACTTATCATTTTGTAGTAGGTCGTTGCGCTTTACGTGTGCATTGAGACGCTTTAATATTATCTTTTCTAGTACTTTGCTCAGTGTTCAGAAGACCGATAGGTCTGTAATTTGTTGGATTTTGCGGAACACTGTGCTGTTTTGGGAAGTGGAGGACATTTTGCAGTTGTCCATGCAGAGGGTATATTCCATGTTCAAGGGTGTAATTAAAGACTTCGGCCAGGTATTTCAATAATTTGGTTGGAAGGTGTTGTAATACAATGTTGGTTATCTTATCGGGTCCTGGGGATTTTCTGCGCGGCAGGTGTCGGATTATCCAGGATATTTCAGAGTGGCTAGTTTTGCGCATTTTGTTAAGGGAGGGTAGACTTTTCAGGTTAGATGTCAGCCTACGTGTTTCTACTACAAAGGTGGCAGATGAGGGGTTTTGGTTGGGGTTAGTGTGCGTTCCAGAGCGTTAGCAACTGCTTCGGCTTTTTGTTCGTCTGTTTCGGCTATGTTGTTGCTATGGTGAAGGGGGGATGTCCACGCGCTTCTTGGTTAACTTCCGAGTTATCCGCCAGATGTCGCCTCTTTCCGTGTCGAGGTCAGCTAAGCTGGCGTTCCATTGTTCGCTAATGTTGGTGGCTATGAGTGAGCGAAGTTCAGTGTTTATGTCTTTTAATTGCCGTTGGTATGCTGGGTGTCGTTTGCCAGAGTCGCCTAATTCTGTTGCGCTCCGTGGTGAGTGCCTTTGTATCGGGTGTTGATGTCTCGATCCAGGGTTGGGTTTGCTGAACGGTGTGGAGGACGTGATTGCCTGAGTTATTGTGTTTTCAATGTGTTTGACAGCGCGATCTAGGTGTTGATCCCCCTCAGGGGCTCACCTTATGTGAGTACGGGTTTTTGGCGCACCCGGGGGTTCCCGAGCCAATCATCGCCACCTTCATCCCCTCACCCCCATCCGGTCGAGGTGGGTTCTTCAAGTGACCGGTGGACCCAAGGTAGGCTCTCGTGCGTTCTTTGCATTCCATACATACCGCACCTCACCTTCGTTTCTTTCTTGCCTAATCACTTTCCGGCCATTTCGTACCACGACATTCGCATATCTCTTTTTTCTTCCCCGCCGGCCTACCTTGCGTGCGAAACGCCCACACAGTTTTAGTTTCTTTTATCTTTTTATTTAAATCCTCCGTGGACACAGCCTGACGGATACCCGCGCACCGCGTGCGCAGCTGGGTGAGTGGGTAATGGCGTCATCCCCACCACCCGGGGTCGTCATGTAGGGTTGTTGTTCGTATCCGCTGTTCAACTGCAGTCCCGCGGGGGGGCCATTGCATGAGCTGCTGACTTCTGACGGCGATTGGGTCCCTCTGTCTATGTTCTGGGAGGTGTGACCCTGGGGTGAGTCTGGTATAGATAGGCCACTCACCCAAGCCGGGGTAACGCCCGAGAAGTCAGAGCCCGAGGTCGGAGACGGTTGCAATGGTGGAGGATTTTTTTTCGCTATGGAGCACCCTTTCTCCATTATTAACAACAAGCGCCGTAAAACTTTAGTAACAGAAGTAGCACCGCCAACAGCTGGTTGTTACTTAGTGATTACCCGAACAGAGGAAGGACAATCATTCGAGAAGGTGAACCCTTTTATCATCCAGAAGGGCATTGACTCAATTGCTGGTCCGGTTCTTTCCTGCACTCGGCTTCGTAATGGTTCGTTATTGGTTCAAAGCAAATCCGAGGCACAAAGTAAGTCCTTGTTGAGCGCCACGCTTCTCCACGGTTATCCTATCCGTGTTGAGAAGCACCGCACCTTGAATTCTTGTAGAGGCGTTGTCACCACGCATAGCCTCGATGGTATCTCTGACGAAGACCTGGTGGAATATCTTGCAGACCAGAGGGTGACAGCGGTTCATCGAGTGCAGGCCAAACGCGACGGCGTGTTGGTACCCACTCGTACCCTGTTTATTACATTTGATGGCGTCGATCTGCCCACGAGCATTTCCGCAGGGTACGAACGGATTTCTGTGAGGCCTTATATTCCTAGACCTCTGCGTTGTTTTAAATGCCAACGTTTTGGGCATACGCAAGTCTCCTGTAAGAGTGCCGTTAACATCTGTGCAACATGTAGCCAGCCCTCACACGAAGGTACCTGTTCAACAGCCCCCGTCTGCGTTAATTGTAAAGGGTCACATTCTGCTTCGTTTGCCGACTGTCCGCGGTATTTGGACGAGAAGGCGATCCAGGAGATCCGGGTAAAGGAAAAACTCTCCTTCGCTGAAGCCCGGAGGCGTTTCCATGCGCGCCAACCTTCACTCCTGCGATCTGGCACATTTAGTTCTGTTGTTGCCTCGCCAGTACCACGAGTAGATGCCGAAACTCAGACCTGGACCTTGACTGGATTAACCGCCACTACCATCCGGCCGTCTATTAAGGCTACAGTTACCAAGCCGTATAAACCTGGTCCCAAGTCAATGAAGTCGCCAGCCGTTGAAAAGAAGCCCAAGCAGAAACTTCGTAGGGAAGATTTTTTGAAAGACCCTCCGCGTGCGCGCGGTAAAAAGAGTTCACCTTCTCCTCCTCGGAGGTCGCTGTCCCAGGATGGTCCTGGGACAAGCCGCGCTCAGCGGCACCCTTCACCCATCGCCACCCAGAACCGATTCACGGCGCTTGAATCGGTTTCTGGCACTGAGCGCGTGGGCCCTCCCTCCGAGGAAGCTATGGAGTCTGACCAACTCCATACAAAAAGCCCGAGCCCAAAGGTTAAACAAAAGGTAATTTTAAGCCGCCCTTCTAAATAGACAGTTTATCCCCTTATTCTTAATGGCTATCCTGACCTGGAATGTACGTGGTATACGATCGCATAGGGCGGAACTGCAACTTTTATTGCGTTTCCATTCGCCTATGGTCGTATGTTTGCAGGAGACTAAGCTTCGCCCTCACGATCCTTTTGATCTCCGAGGATATACTCCGGTTCGCTACGACCTTGAACCGGAGGAGGGTACTCCTGCTCATGGAGGTGTCATGTTCTTAGTGCGTAACGACGTTCATTTTACACCTGTCACACTTACATCCGACTTGCAAGCTGTTGCCATTAGACTGCAGTTACCCGGTTCTTTCTTTCCTGTTTGTTCTGTGTATACACCTCCATCGTCTCCCCTCGCTCCCGCGGACATTCGAGCTCTCCTGTCCGCTCTCCCAACACCATTTCTTCTGTTGGGAGATTTTAATGCCCATCACCCACTATGGGGTTCGCCAAGGGCTTGTGCGAGGGGAACTCTTCTTTCCGACATTTTTTATGAGTTCAATCTTTCCATCCTCAATACAGGTGCACCTACTTTTATTTCTGATTCTTCTGGTACTTTCTCTCACCTGGACCTTGCTCTTTGCTCAATCCAGCTTGCACGTCGCCTTCAGTGGAACGTCGTCGCTGACACCTACTCCAGCGACCATTTCCCCTGCATCGTTTCTCTTCTGTCGCACCACGTACAGCATTCCAGAGTACCTACCTGGATATTCGCAAAAGCCGACTGGAGCTTGTATTCCAGCCTCGTGCATTTTGACGACCAGCCCTTCTCCGACATTAATCAACTAGTGCAGCACCTTACGTCTATTATTTTCTCAGCCGCCGAACGTGCAATACCCCGTTCATCCTCCCAACCTCGGCGGCCACCTGTTCCGTGGTGGAACGAGGATTGTCGGGACGCCGTTCGTGCCCGTAGGACTGCACTTAGGGTGTTTCGGCGCCACCCTACACTTGATAATTTGGTGACTTTTAAACAATCGCGCGCCAGGGCTCGTCGCATTATTCAGGATAGCAAGAAGGCATCTTGGGCTCGTTTTGTCGAGTCTTTTAATCGTTTTACGCCTTCATCCGTTGTTTGGGATAAACTTCGTCGCTTCTCAGGTAAAGTGTCACATTGTACTGTTTCTGGCCTTCAGGTTTCTAATGCCACCATAGTGGATCCGGCTGCCATCGCTAACACTCTGGGTTCTGCCTTTGAGGCGGTTTCCAGTTCAGACCATTATTCCGCCGGCTTTCGCTCTATTAAAGACCGGCAGGATTCCGCATCCTATACTTTTCGGTCTGCTAATGATGAATGCTATAACGAATTATTCACAATGAGGGAGCTGGAGCACGCTCTTCATTGCTCTCGGCACTCCGCTCCCGGGCCGGACGGCATTCATGTCCTGATGTTAAAGAACCTTTCAGCCGACAGTAAACTATTTCTCTTACAGGTCTATAACCGTATTTGGCAAGACGGCATTTTTCCTTCCGTTTGGCGCGAAGCCACCATTGTCCCAATACTTAAGCCTGGGAAGGATCGCCAACTACCTTCCAGCTACCGCCCTATCTCTCTCACCAGTTGCATTTGCAAGGTGATGGAGCGCATGATCAACGGGCGGTTGACATGGTGGCTTGAGTCTCAGAAACTTCTAGCGAACGCTCAGTGCGGGTTTCGTCGCTATCGCTCTACCGTCGACCATCTGGTGTCCTTGTCGACGCATATTATGAATGGATTTCTGAGAAAGTGTCAAACCGTGGCTGTATTTTTTGACCTGGAGAAAGCTTATGACACTTGTTGGAGGGGCGGCATTTTACGTACACTTCACGATTGGAATATCCGCGGTCGTCTTCCCATATTTCTTCGGGAGTTTATGACGGACCGCGTCTTTCGTGTACGTGTGGGCTCGGTTTTATCTCGTCGTTTTATTCAAGAGAACGGAGTACCGCAGGGCTCTGTACTCAGTGTCACACTTTTTGCGATTGCTATCAACCCCATTGTTGATTGTATTCCACCTGGCATTTCATCGTCCCTTTTTGTTGACGATTTCGCTATTTATTGCAGTTCACGGCGGACCTGTCTACTCGAACGCCGTCTCCAGAGCTGTATCGACCGTCTCTACGCCTGGAGTAACGCCAACGGCTTTAATTTCTCCGCCGAGAAATCCGTCTGCATCAACTTCTGGCGCCGGAAGTATTTCCCTCCGCCCTTTCTCCATCTTGGGCCAGGGATACTTCCGTTTGCAGACGAGGCGAAATTTTTGGGGTTGATTTTTGACAGGAAGTTGTGTTGGACCTCGCACGTTTCCTTTTTAAAAGCAAAGTGTGACCGTTCTCTTAATATTTTACGTGTTTTAAGTGGCACATCCTGGGGAGCTGATCGGACCGTCCTTCTTCGCCTTTATCGCTCTTTGGTCCGATCCAAACTTGATTACGGGTGTATAGTTTATTCGTCGGCACGTCCATCTGTGTTACGTCGTTTGAATCCCATTCATCATCGTGGTCTTAGAGTCGCTACAGGGGCCTTTCCAACTAGCCCCGTGCCCAGTCTTTACGCTGAGGCTGCAGAGCCTCCGCTGTCTTTCAGGCGTGAGATGCTCTTATGTAGCTATGCTTGTCGGCTCTCAAGCTTGCCTAACCACCCGTCCTTCCATGTATTTTACGAGGATTCGCTAGATCGACAATATTTCGTTCGCTCCTCTGCATTGCTCCCCCCAGGGGTTCGATTTCGACTGCTACTTCGGCATTTGGACGTTACGCCAGCGCCGGCCCTTACCCGAGGGGAAACGCGTTTTCCTCCATGGTCGCGCGCTGAGGCCCACATCCACCTTGGGCTAACGTCGATGCCGAAAAATGCGACCCCTGCTTCTGTTCTTAGATCCGCCTTTTTAGAACTACAGGCGCAGTTCGGGGACTGTCATTTTATATATACTGATGGGTCTAAGACTGATGTTGGAGTAGGATGTGCCTTTGTTTTTGGTGTACGGAGTTTTACTTTTCGTTTACCTCAACAATGTTCAATTTTTACCGCCGAACTTTTTAGCATTTATCAATCTGTTTTATTCATTCAGCGGCACGACTTACGGCACTGTTTTATTTGTACGGACTCTCTGAGTGCCCTTCAGGCTATTCATGCGCTGTACAATTACCACCCACTCGTACAGCGCATACATGACCTGCTCCACTCGCTCGGTGTCTCTGGCATCAGCGTCTCCTTCATGTGGATTCCAGGTCATGTGGGCATCTCAGGTAACGAGTCTGCCGACGCCGCTGCGAAATCGGCGATTTTATTACCCAGATTTTTTACCTCTGTAGTTCCCTCGTCAGATTCGTGTGCTATTTTACGTCGCCGCATCCTCTCGCGCTGGCGCGATGAGTGGACGGCCCTCCGGGGGAACAAGTTGCGGGAGGTTAAGCCTCTCCCGTTAATCTGGGGTACCTCTTCTCGTTCTTCACGTCGGGAGGAGGTACTTTTAGCCCGTTTACGAATTGGACATTGTGTTTTTAGTCATAGGTATTTGCTCAGTGGTGACCCCGCACCACTCTGTGGGCAGTGTGACGTACCCTTAACGGTGCGTCACATTTTAACAGAGTGTCAGGTTTTAGCTGCATTGCGTGCTCGTGTAGGTCTGCCTGTTGGCTTAGCCAACGTTTTGGCAGACGACACGCATGCTGTGGAATGTGTTTTACGTTTTATTCATGACAGTGATTTTAATCTGCGCATTTAATGCGTTGAGCGTCTTTTAACTTATTACTTTTATTCTGTCAGTTTTTATGGGGACTCTTATCCCTAGTGGACATATGGCGCTCATGTCCCTCGCATTCTACAGTTCCTGACACGTTTTAATCCTTTACTGCCTATGCTTTTAGTGTGTTGTTTTTCAGATCTTTGTCTTGTTATTATTGCTGTTATTGTTATTATTGTTTTTATTGTTATTGTTGTTATTGTCATTATTGTTATTGTTATATTTGTTATTGTTATATTGTTAGTTTTAGCTTTTTGACATCGCGGGTTTGTGTCCCGTTTTTTAATTATGCGGTTTTTTACCTATCTTTTATTTTTTGACTTTATATTTTATACCTTGTAAGGGCGCTGATGACCTCAGCAGTTTAGCGCCCTTAAGCCGCATATCATCATCATCATCACTAGGTGTTGATCGGGGATTCTGTTAGGTGTTGGAATTGAGCCCAGTTGGTTTTGCTGAAATTATAACGTGGGGGCGCTTGTGATTGTTGTGTAGAGGCATCTATGTTGGCTAGTACGAGCAAGTGGTCTCATGATAGCTCATTGAGTGCTGTTAGCGATATTGGGTAGGAGAGATGTTAGATAGCAATGTCAAGTATGTTTGGAGTCTGTGTCTGTTGCCACGGGATGTGTAGCGGCTAGTCTGGTGCATGGCTCAAGTAGTTTGAGAGAAGCTCATGGGTTGCGAGTTTATTGCCAGATCGGTTGGAGTTGCGGCAGCTCCAGTTTGGATGTTTTGCGTTTAGGTCGCCAGTAGTATATGCCCCACGGGAGGCAGACACCTCCAACAGGTTACTGGCGCCAAGGTAGAGGTATTCCCCCGTCCTTGAAACGTATGAGTCATTTGTTTCTAAGAAAAGGGAATTCCTTGACCTTGAGCTGAGTCAGCAACCTGTTGCGGAGACCTGCCTCGCCGTGGGGCATTTTTTTATTGTAATTTTTGGTTACATTATGTGAATACAAAAATAATTTCAATATGGTTTAAAATTTAATAACAATAAAAAGTTTAATTACAATTAAATAATATATATGTAAGTGATATATATGACAATAATTAATCAACAGGATAAATATTTTTCTTGACAATAAAGATGTTTAAAAACAAATACATAAAGTGATGTCTACAGATACATTTTTATTAAATTATTGTTTTGTGTATAAAAATATAACTTTAATAAATGTTGTACATAAAGAGGAATATATTCCACACTCGTCTCTTCTTCTATCTTGTTATAACTTTCGTAAATGAGTTTGGCTATGGAATTGTCTCTATCAATTTCTTCTTTTAAGTCACGAGTATTAACTTCAAAATACAAATGAGAAAAGTTTTTGTCTATTTCTTGATATAATTTTGGTATGAAAAGAGCACCCTCTAAAACACTTTCGTGGTTATCTGCCTGCAGAACGTTGCATACACCATGCCGTGTCACTAATTGATCAAGGCAGCAAAGGTTGTCGGATGATATTGTCACTCGTGCCTCTCCTGCCGTCGTAGCCAATCTGCAAAGTTTAAATCGAATATTAAATATATCTGTTTCTTTTTAATCATCGCATATATTTTCTTTGTTTATTGTAATTTCCACTGTTTTCACACTTCCAAATCGTGTGATGTTAGTTGATAATGTTTCAAACATTTGTTCTTGATAGAATCCAACTCTTTTGTTATAATCAAAAGTTAATCTAGCAAATATATTGTTTCCTGGATCAATAGGTTCTGAAATAATAGACATCTTACTGAGTGATCAAATATTAAGAAAGTGTAATTCTTTTATACGGTTTCTAAACTTGATTTTTTTTGCGCATGTGCTACACGAAGTACATGAGCAGTTAAGGTGTCGCATTTTTATAAACCATATTAAACAATTAGCAAAACACATTAATATAAAAATTAATACATAAGTTAAAATTAAACCTTCATAGTTCATGATTGAATATATACTGCTTACCTTTTTATGTAGTATAATCCTTTTTATTTTACTTTTTTGCAGACATCTTTTTCCGTAAGTTCTTTTACTTTTCTATTTAGTGATGGTTTTTTTTTAGTAAATACGTAGTCGTCTTCTTCAGTATATGTTAAGTAATAATTTCTTGATTTATTTAAAAAACTTACTCTCTCTTGACTCATATCTTCAAAATTGTTATTTAAAAATAAGTCTCTACCATCTATTTTAACAATTACCCTTCTTCCATACTTAGTGTTCACAATTCTTGCTTCTTCTATGAAATATGGCTGTCCCCTGGTAAGCTCGTCTGCAGTTAGCGGTTTAGTGGACTTCCCTCGTTTGTTAAGATCGGTGAGAAATCTCATTTCTTCCAAGGCGTCCATGGTTGGTAACTGGTGGTTACTAGAGGATACTGTGGCTTTTTATACATCAGAATCACGTTTTGTAATACTTGTTTCATCACGGTTTTCGTTACACGTGACTACTTGTTTGTGAAGAAAGAAACGTATCTCGTGGTAAATTCTTGGTGTGACGCATATCATGTACTCGGTGAAGCGCGAGTAAGGCATATTACTCGTATCTTCTGACGATTCTGCTGTGTCTTTTCTGTAATTGCAGTATGCCAGTATAAGATTCTTTACTTCTTTAGATTCCTTTAATTTGTGATAGAATATATCGTTTATGACCGGATAAAGTTTGGATAAATTTGTCCATTCTTCTTCAATTAACGATAGGGAGACCTGCACATCCCCTTGATATTGTTTTAAAATCACATTTTGCGTACCAAATACGTATTTTATATCTAAATGTAATTCTTCTGTTAAATTGCATTTCCATTTAAAATTTTCTTTCTTGGAACCGGTATCAATACAATTTATACAATGAATTAAATTTTTCCATTCCTTCAATTCATATAGCAATATACCACGATGTTCACCACATTTGGAAATGGTAATCCGTAAATCGTATGGAAATTCTGACGAAAATCCTATACATAGAAATTTTTTTTGGCCATGATCGAGGAAGTAAATGTTGCTTCGGATTCCAATTAGTGATGAATCAGGTTTAGATGCGGATTTAATTTCATCTTCATCACTGCTCAACTTCAGTTTTTTTATATCTAGACCTGAAAAAATCAAATAAAAAATGTCAGATTGGGATTTGAACCCACGCTCTCTTTAAAGAGAATCGTATCTTTAGTACGACGCCTTAACCACTCGGCCAATCTGACATGAATTTTAAGAACAATTCAAATGTATATACTTACATCTTTTTTTTAGCACCTGGTCTGATATCCTGTTCCTGCCTCTAACGTTTGATTACTGAGATGTGTATTCTAAAACAGATCATTAATATACACATCGTAAATGCTAGATTTAAAATTGATTGCATCGTGGTTCAAATCGGAGGGGAGACGCGATTCGTTTGGTTTGGGATCGCAGGGATAAGCGTCACGTCTAGTAACTACGTGTGAGTACCACATAGAAATATTAATAACATTTCTTTGAGAACAATTAAGAATAGGTATTTTATGGCAAGGATGCATACAAGGATTTGCGTTAAATGTAGCAAACGCCTCTTGATAAGCCTCTATTTCATCTATATTTATTATGGTACGTCCAGTTAGTGCTCGAAGAAATTTGGCCTTTTTCTTCTCCTTTTGTAAATACTACAGTAAATCTATCCACGCACCTCTTTAAGATGGTTGACAGTAAATTATATTTTACTTCACCGTCTTCCCATTTTAATCCGTGTACTTTTGCACTAATTCTGTCATTGGTCGATTTAACCAATTCGTGTAATGTTGCGTTCGTAAGGAGGAAGGAATATCCTCGTCTGAACCACATATAGAAAGTTCTTTAACTACGTATTCACGTTCATTGTCAATTAAAATATATAAAACCTGCACCCGTAGACATGTTTCTATAATGAAAAATGAAAAGAAAATGAATGTAAAGATACAATTTACTCACCTTTTATTGGTTTGCATATTTGATATGAAACTCCACCATTTTTGCAGGGTGTTTGAGAAGAGCATATAATCTTAGTGATCACATTGTCGTTATATTTAAAATCTTTAATTTTAAACTTTGAAAAAAAAATATTTTTGGTAAGTTACAACATCGATGAAGAAGATATGCAACGACGTAATGTCCACAAGTTGAGCTGTAAGAACTTTGTAATCGTCGTTTATTATATTCCCAGTTTTTTCCACATTGATATTGCAAAAAGTTTAAAATATTTGAATAAAGAGGAGCCATTCCGAAAATATCAAAATATTCTCCTATACCGGATTTAAATATAAATATGCATATCCAATGTTGTCCTGGTTTGTTGCTATGGTCAGTATTTATTACCATTGCAATGGGAAATTTTAATGTCTTTTTTAGGTATTTGATCACGTGCAAATACTCCAATAAAGTGCGGACGAGTGTGCGGATTATTGTATGAAAATGTATGTATTTGATTAGTATCCATTATGATATGTAGATAGATCTGTTTACGTCTATTTCTAAAAGTTTTTGATATTCTGAGCAAACAAGCATAGTTACCGGTTCAGTTAAAGCGTTTTTGAAGGCTACATTTATAGAAACATTCCCGTGCTGCAGACCTGAAATATATGCTTCGTTAGCGCTCATATCTGCGGTTAAATCAAAAACTAATATAGTATATCCTTTTGCATAATTATCTAGAGGAATGGAATGTCCTCGGTCATCGCAAAGAATGCCTAAGCCATCTTTTAATGTCTGATAGCATCGTAAATATTTTTTTCCTTCGAAATCCGGAGTCAGTGGTTGCAAAGGTATTGGTTGTCCATTAATGAATAATTGACAAAAATTCACATTAAAATGTTTCAAGTTGTATGGGTTTTCATCGAATGCACCGCTAAATCCTTTATTTGTAGTTAAAGCTTTTATGATTCTGCGTGGTACTTTACCTACGAAAATGTCGTTTATGCTTTTGCTTATAGTCCCTTTGGGACATTAAACGGCTGAAAATCTACTCCAATTAAGTGATACTTTGCATTACTTTTTGTCAGCGCCTCTTGATGGGCTAGGAGAATAGTGGGCGATGGTTATATACGCTTAAGAGATAATTTAGCGGAAGTTATAGTTTTTCCTTTTCCAATAAGGTGAAATTCCGGAGTTGAAGGAGTAAGCTTAATAGCTACGGATACGTTGTTTAATAGAAATTTATCTTGATTACATATTTCACTGTATAAACAACCCATCATTTCAAACCCCTTACTTTCCTTTGTAATATCGTATCTCCATTTTAAACCACTGTTTCCTTCTATAACGTTCATTTTATCAGGATCGTCTAATTTCCAAAATGATGATTGAAGCCATGTTTCCATAGCATCTGTAGACGAGTTTAACAAAGTTTCGAAATATAATTTGTACGGGTATCCCGGTTGAGGTTGAGATACTGTAACATTATTTAAAATAACTTCAATATGTTGAAAAAGAGAATTTAAAGAATTATTAACAATCGTAGATTTTTCAGTAACGGGAACATCGACAGCAGGTGGTGTGAAATTTTTACCATCTTCTTTTACTATTTTACAACATAAACGTAATACCATGTATGAAAGATCCAAATAAGTATCTGCGTTTCCTGCGTAGTGAAATATTAACGGGGAATTATATGATATAGCATTTTGCGTATCGATTTCGATAATATTTGTACTGTCTACTCCAGTTTGTATCGGTTGATCGTCAAATATTTTCCCCTCAGGGGCTCACCTTATGTGAGTACGGGTTTTTGGCGCACCCGGGGGTTCCCGAGCCAATCATCGCCACATTCATCCCCTCACCCCCATCCGGTCGAGGTGGGTTCTTCTCGTGACCGGTGGACACAAGGTAGGCTGTCGTGCGTTCTTTACATTCCATTCATACCGCACCTCACCATCGTTTCTTTCTTCCCTTGTCACCTTCCGACATTTCGCACCACGACATTCACACAACTCTTTTTCTTCCTGGCCGGCCTACCTTGCGTGCGAAACGCCCACAGTTTTATTTCTTTTATCTTTTCTTTTAATCCTCCGTGGACACAGCCTGACGGATACCCGCGCACGGGGTGCGCAGCTGGGTGAGTGGGTAATGGCGTCATCCCCACCACCCGGGGTCGTCATGTAGGGTTTGTGTTCGTATCCGCTGTTCAACTGCAGTCCCGCGGGGGGGCCATTGTATGAGCTGCTGACTTCCGACGGCCATTGGGTCCCTCTGTCTATGTTCTGGGAGGTGTGACCCTGGGGTGAACTCGGTATAGATAGGCCACTCACCCAAGCCGGGGTAACGCCCGGGAAGTCAGAGCCCGAGGTCGGAGACGGTTGCAATGGTGGAGGATTTATTTCGCTATGGAGCACCCTTCCTCCATTAATACCAACAAGCGCCGAAAAGTTTATGTAACAGAAGTGACACCACCGACAACTGGTTGTTACTTGGTCATTTCACGAACCGAAGGACAAAGTTTTGAGAAGGTGAACCCTTTCATCATTCAAAAGGGCATTGATGCTATTGCTGGTGCGGTTCAATCCTGCACTCGTCTAAGGAATGGTTCCTTATTGGCACAAACTATGTCCGATCAGCAAAGTAAGACCTTGTTGCGCGCTACGCTTCTCCACGGTTATCCAATCCATGTCGAGAAGCACCGCACATTGAATTCCTGTCGGGGCGTCGTTACCACCCATAGCCTCGATGGTATATCGCACGAGGATCTAGTAGAATATCTATCCGATCAAAAGGTGACTGCAGTGCATCGAGTGCAGGCCAAACGCGACGGCGTATTGGTACCCACTCGTACCCTGTTTCTAACATTTGATGGCGTCGATCTTCCCACGAGCATTTCCGCAGGGTACGAACGGATTTCTGTGAGGCCTTATATTCCTAGACCTCTGCGTTGTTTTAAATGCCAACGTTTTGGGCATACGCAAGTCTCATGTAAGAGTGCGGTTAACATCTGTGCAACATGTAGCCAGCCTTCACACGAAGGTACCTGTTCAACAGCCCCCGTCTGCGTTAATTGTAAAGGGTCTCATTCTGCTTCGTTTGCCGACTGTCCGCGGTACTTGGACGAGAAGGCGATCCAGGAGATCCGGGTAAAGGAAAAACTCTCCTTCGCTGAAGCCCGGAGGCGTTACCATGCGCGCCAACCTTCACTCCTGCGATCTGGCACATTTAGTTCTGTTGTTGCCTCGCCAGTACCACGAGTAGATGCCGAAACTCAGACCTGGACCATGACTGGAATAACAGCCACTACCATGCGGCCGTCCATTAAAGCTTCTGTTACCAAGCCCTATAAACCTGGTCCAAAGTCAATGAAGTCGCAAGCCGCTGAAAAGAAACCCAAGCAGAAACTTCGTAGGGAAGATTTTTTGAAAGACCCTCCGCGTGCGCGCGGTAACAAAAGTTCACCTTCTCCTCCTCGGAGGTCGCTGTCCCAGGAAGCTCCTGGGACAAGCCGCGCTCAGCGGCGCCCCTCACCCATCGCCACCCAGAACCGATTCACGGCGCTTGAATCGGTTTCTGGCACTGAGCGCGTGGGCCCTTCCTCCGAGGAAGCTATGGAGTCTGACCAACTGCATACAAAACCCCGAGCCCAAAGGTTAAGCAAAAGATTCTTTTAAGCCGCCCTTCTAAATAGACAGTTTATCCCTTTGATTCATGGCTATTCTGACCTGGAATGTACGTGGTGTACGATCGCATAGGGCGGAATTGCAACTTTTATTGCGTTCCCATTCGCCTATGGTCGTATGTTTGCAGGAGACTAAGCTTCGCCCTCACGATCCTTTTGATCTCCGAGGATATACTCCGGTTCGCTACGACCTTGAACCGGAGGACGGTACTCCTGCTCATGGAGGTGTCATGTTGTTAGTGCGTAACGACGTTCATTTTAAACCTGTCACACTTACATCCGACTTGCAAGCTGTTGCCGTTCGCCTTCACTTACCCGGCTTTTTGTTTTCTGTTTGCTCTGTGTATTCACCTCCATCGTCTCCCCTCGCTTCCGCGGACATTCGAGCTCTCCTGTCCGCTCTCCCAACACCATTTCTTCTGTTGGGAGATTCTAATGCCCATCACCCACTGTGGGGTTCGCCAAGGGTTTGTGCGAGGGAACTCTTCTTTCGGACATTTTTTATCAGTTCAATCTTTCCATCCTCAATACAGGTGCACCTATTTTTATTTCTGATACTTCTGGTACATTCTCTCACCTGGACCTTGCCATCTGCTCACTACAGCTTGCTCATCGTCTTCAGTGGAACGTCGTCGCTGACACCTACTCCAGCGACCATTACCCCTGCATCGTTTCCCTACTGTCGCACCACGTACGGCATTCCAGAGTACCTACCTGGATATTCCCAAAAGCCGACTGGAGCTTGTATTCCAGCCTTGTGCATTTTTACGATCAGCCCTTCGCCGACATTAACCAACTAGTGCAACACCTTACGTCTACGATTTTCTCTGCCGCCGAACGCGCAATTCCCCGTTCATCCTCTCAACCTCGGCGGCCACCTGTTCCGTGGTGGAACGAGGATTGTCGGGACGACGTTCGTGCCCGTAGGCCTGCACTTAGGGTGTTTCGGCGACACCCTACAATTGATAATTTGGTGACTTTTAAACAATCGCGCGCCAGGGCTCGTCGCATTATTCAGGATAGCAAGAAGGCGTCGTGGACTCGTTTTGTCGAATCTTTTAATCGCTTTACGCCTTCATCTGTTGATGGCTACTTTGAGAGCACAATGACACCAACATCCAGAGAAGTACGAGCTCTGTTGCCATGAAAATAAACAATTTATTGGCAATTGTTTATGTATTTGTGAAAACTGCGAATACCATGTGTTTTCACAATTTGTTGACAATATACTTTTTGGGGAATTAGAAAATCTTGCAAAAAGTCTTGAAGCACAAAAACAGAAAGAAAAAGACGAGCCACATCATTCAGAAGAAGGCGTTCTGCCGCAACAACATTCAGAAGAAGGCGTCCTACTGTAACAGCATTCAGAAGAAGACGTCCTGCCGCAACAGCAACAGCATTCAGAAGAAGTCGTCCTGCCGCAACAGCAACAGCATTCAGAAGCAGACGCTCATCAGCAACAGCATTCAGAAGCAGACGTCCATCAGCAACAGCATTCAGATGAAGACGTTCAGCCACAACAGTCGCAACAGCAGCCGAACATATCTTCACGTCAAGAAGCAGATATTCAGCCACGACAGCATGACAACGTAATAATAATAAAGAACAGCGACTCAGAAGAAGAAGAAGAAGAAGACAAGACACCAGTGATAAGTTGTTATATTGCCTCCATACCCAATCTGCTAAAGCACCAATTCGAAGGTACAACTCCTCAGGGTGATATATTTGCACCAATAACTAAGTATACTCCCTTGGAGTAACACTATTGTGGATACAAGAATTTCCATAAAACTACCTAAAGATACGTATGGTCAACTGGCTACACGGTCGAGTTCGGCAATACAAAATTTAATAGTATTAGGCGGAGTAATTGACCAAGATTACATTGGAACTATTAATGTAATACTCTTTAATCTTTCCAATAAAATTATTTCTGTTAAAAAAATTGTGCAATTGCACAATTGATTATACATTTGATAAAAACGCCTCAAACAAAACAAATTAAAAAATTAAAAATATCTACCTCAAGAGGCGTTAAAAATTTGGATCGACCAACAAAAAATCATAATGAATTTGCAAAATTTGTGCGTGAGGAAAATTGTAGTAGACAAAATTTCTTTACGAAAATATGAAAAAATCAACAAACAAATACTAATCAATATGTTTAGTATGTGTGACAATCTATATCATTATCATATAACATATTATGATAAATATAGGTCTTTATTGTTGGAAAATGTAATTTCAAGTGTTGTTAAAGACAGGTCAGTGTTTTGCATCAAATACTCTTTTGATGTGATTCATAAATTTCACACAAAGTTTAATTGGTCAGCCATTTCTATATATTTAACTTTGGATGAGAAATTTATAATTGAATTCAAGGAACATTTAGACTGGATGTATTCATGCGAGTATCAAAACCTCTCAGAAAAAGCAGTAGAATCATGTGAGGAATATATAAGTTGGGGCACTTTGTGTAAAAATCAAATTTTATCGGAAAGATTAAGAAAATATTTTTTCAGTTTATATCGTCCTGATGTAGCCAAATTTCAACCACTTACAGAAAGGTTTGTTAAAGACTACAAAGAATATTTTGATGGGAAGACTTAATGATGAATGGTAGCTCAAAAGAAAGCTTTATAGTTCAAACGTACGACCTGCTAAAACCTCCTGAACTAAGAAAAATATATACAAAATATGTATTACAAAATTTATAATCATGAAAAGTAAGAAAAACCTAACACATAATTATAACCTAATATTGTAATATAATGTACAGATATAAAAACAACATCACTTGTACTTTTTTTTTGGAAATGGGTAAACATAACATCACTTGTACTTTTCTGAATGTGGGTGGGCCATTGTTGCCCAAAAACGAACCATGAATAAAAAATATATATTATCTTTTTTCTTTATTATATATTTAAAAAATCATTATCTCCTCTTCGTTTTATTCTGCCTACAAATAAAGAAACTTAACTTACAACTTAATACTATAATAATTTACAAACATGAAAATGATTACAAATTCATTACAAACATAACATCACCTATTGTACTTTTCTGGAAGTAGGTGGACCGTTGTCGCGGCATCCAAAACAAAACTATAAATAAATATATGTATATATTACCTTTTTTCTTTGTTACGTATTTAAAAAATCCTTATTTCCTCTTCCATTATGTTTCCTTTGCATTAGTTTTTATGTAGTATACGAAAATTCGTCACTATATTTTTCAACTTCCTCTTTTTCCTCTTCACTTCTTGTTCCTCCAATATCTCCAATCTCCTGTTCTCCTAATTCCTCAAGATCGTAGTTTACAAACATGTCAGGTTCCTCGTCATTTTTCTCATCTGTGCACGCCCCCGTTTTTGTTAACTTCGATATTAAAGTTTTTAATTCTTGAAATTCATCGTATATATGATGTGCATTTCTTTTAATACTGTCAACTAAATCCTTGTGCTTTGATAAATTATGATTTCGAACTTCCAATTCGCTCTTCAAATCTGCTATCGTGGCACCCGATTTTTTCAAATCTTCTTTAATTCTTTTATTTTCTTCGGTTAATAAATTAATTTTTCGATTTAAATTTTTCGTCTTTTCATTACATTCCCTTACAAGCTTTTGCTTAACCTTAACAACGGAAGTCTTACATTTTTCAAACGCAGCTCTCCTTAAGCTCTCTACGGAGATGCGCCCTCCAGACCCTGACCACATTCTGATATAATGTTAAACGTACCTTCAGCGGCCCACCTAGATGCGGATCTTTTTATCCTTCCCGTTATAACACCTTTGTTTCCTATCTTTAATTTCCATTCACCATTCCCGCAATTTCCGAAAACGTATATGTAATTATCTGCAAAATAAGCATTCATATCGTCTATCATCCTATATACAGTGATCAATTCTGTTTCTTTTGACGTTAACTTCCAATCAAGACCAATGCCCTCTGGAACATCAAACAAAGCAATCAATTCTCTTCAGTCTACCATTTCAACCAATGCCCGTTTATCATCGTTTGCAATCATATTCACGGAAGTACCTCCCCTCAGGGGCTCACCTTATGTGAGTACGGGTTTTTGGCGCACCCGGGGGTTCCCGAGCCATTCATCGCCACATTCATCCCCTCACCCCCATCCGGTCGAGGTGGGTTCTTCAAGTGACCGGTGGACACAAGGTAGGCTCTCGTGCGTTCTTTGCATTCCATTCATACCGCACCTCACCATCGTTTCTTTCTTCCCTAATCACTTTTCGGCCATTTCGTACCACGACATTCGCATATCTCTTTTTCTTCCCCGCCGGCCTACCTTGCGTGCGAAACGCCCACACAGTTTTAGTTTCTTTTATCTTTTTATTTAAATCCTCCGTGGACACAGCCTGACGGATACCCGCGCACTGGGTGCGCAGCTGGGTGAGTGGGTAATGGCGTCATCCCCACCACCCGGGGTCGTCATGTAGGGTTGTTCGTATCCGCTGTTCAACTGCAGTCCCGCGGGGGGGCCATTGCATGAGCTGCTGGCTTCCGACGGCGATTGGGTCCCTCTGTCTATGTTCTGGGAGGTGTGACCCTGGGGTGAGCTAGGTATAGATAGGCCACTCACCCAAGCCGGG
The DNA here is from genome assembly GCA_030765065.1 of Deroplatys truncata. Classification (NCBI taxonomy): domain Eukaryota; kingdom Metazoa; phylum Arthropoda; class Insecta; order Mantodea; family Mantidae; genus Deroplatys; species Deroplatys truncata. The sequence goes on along the minus strand of CM060987.1, from coordinate 171,481,254 downwards.
GTAACGCCCGGGAAGTCAGAGCCCGAGGTCGGAGACGGTTGCAATGGTGGAGGATTTTTTTTCGCTATGGAGCACCCTTTCTCCATTATAAACAACAAGCGCCGAAAAGTTTTAGTAACAGAAGTAGCACCGCCAACAGCTGGTTGTTACTTAGTGATTACCCGTACAGAGGAAGGACAATCATTCGAGAAGGTGAACCCTTTTATCATCCAGAAGGGCATTGACTCAATTGCTGGTCCGGTTCTTTCCTGCACTCGGCTTCGTAATGGTTCGTTGTTAGTGCAAAGCAAATCCGAGGCACAAACTAAGTCCTTGTTGAGCGCCACGCTTCTCCACGGTTATCCTATCCATGTTGAGAAGCACCGCACCTTGAATTCTTGTCGAGGCGTTGTCACCACGCATAGCCTCGATGGCATATCGGACGAGGACCTGGTCGAATATCTTGCAGACCAGAAGGTGACAGCGGTTCATCGAGTGCAGGCCAAACGCGACGGCGTATTGGTACCCACTCGTACCCTGTTTCTAACATTTGATGGCGTCGATCTGCCCACGAGCATCTCCGCAGGGTACGAACGGATTTCTGTGAGGCCTTATATTCCTAGACCTCTGCGTTGTTTTAAATGCCAACGTTTTGGGCATACGCAAGTCTCATGTAAGCGTGCCGTTAACATCTGTGCATCATGTAGCCAGCCCTCACACGAAGGTGCCTGTTCAACAGCCCCCGTCGGCGTTAATTGTAAAGGGTCACATTCTGCTTCGTTTGCCGACTGTCCGCGGTATTTGGACGAGAAGGCGATCCAGGAGATCCGGGTAAAGGAAAACTCTCCTTCGCTGAAGCCCGGAGGCGTTTCCATGCGCGCCAACCTTCACTCCTGCGATCTGGCACATTTAGTTCTGTTGTTGCCTCGCCAGTACCACGAGTAGATGCCGAAACTCAGACCTGGACCTTGACTGGATTAACCGCCACTACCATCCGGCCGTCTATTAAAGCTACTGTTACCAAGCCCTATAAACCTGGTCCAAAGTCAATGAAGTCGCAAGCCGCTGAAAAGAAGCCCAAGCAGAAACTACGTAGGGAAGATTTTTTTGAAAGACCCTCCGCGTGCGCGCGGTAACAAAAGTTCACCTTCTCCTCCTCGGACTGCTAAGGCCGCATGCCGTTTGCCGGGGTTTTCCACCTTCACTGTGCCTTCTACGGATGTTCGGCGGTACTTCCACCGTCCTCTGTTTTTAGCTTGGCAGCTATCATGGGAGTCTCTGGCTGGTACTCAACTCCGGACAATCAAGGACACCGTACAACCCTGGTCCACTTCCTGTTGGGGATCACGGCGGTCAGAAGTAGTTCTGACCCGCCTAAGAATCGGGCATACGCGCGCCACACACGGTCATCTCCTGCGTGGTGCCCCGGCCCCTGTCTGTTCGACGTGTGCTGTGCCGCTTACCGTGTCCCATGTACTGTTTGATTGTCCGAAATACGCCCCTGATCGTCAGTTTTATGGCCTGGGTTTTACGCTGCCCTCAGTTTTAGGTGACGACCCAGTGGCAGTAAGGCAGACCCTGCGGTTTGTCACCAAAATCGGGTTTTCTCCACAGGTATAACTTGCCTTTTCGTTTTGTTTTTAGCCTCGATTTTCTTCCATTTTACCGATACTTTTAGTCCTGGATTTTATTCTCTTTTACCCAATTTATGATCTTACGGCTATCTCGTTTTAGTCTCTTCTAATGCGTTTTTTGATCGACCATTTTCAGTTCTAACTGTCTTTATGTTTTTCTTTGGGCCCAAATGACCTAGCCGTCGACGGGCCCTTAAACCCCACACCACCACAACATCCTCCTCGGAGGTCGCTGTCCCAGAAAGGTCCTGGGACAAGCCGCGCTCAGCGGCACCCCTCACCCATCGCCACCCAGAACCGATTCACGGCGCTTGAATCGGCTTCTGGCACTGAGCACGTGGGCCCTCCTTCCGAGGAAGCTATGGAGTCTCACCAACTCATACAAAAAGCCCGAGCCCAAAGGTTAAACAAAAGGTAATTTTAAGCCGCCCTTCTAAATAGACAGTTTATCCCCTTTTTCTTAATGGCTATCCTGACCTGGAATGTACGTGGTGTACGATCGCATAGGGCGGAACTACAACCTTTATTGCGTTCCCATTCGCCTATGGTCGTTTGTTTGCAGGAGACTAAGCTTCGCCCTCACGATACTTTTGATCTCCGAGGATATACTCCGGTTCGCTACGACCTTGAACCGGAGGAGGGTACTCCTGCTCATGGAGGTATCATGTTGTTAGTGCGTAACGACGTTCATTTTACACCTGTCACACTTACATCTGACTTGCAAGCTGTTGCCGTTCGCCTTCACTTACCCGGCTTTTTGTTTTCTGTTTGCTCTGTGTATTCACCTCCATCGTCTCCCCTCGCTCCCGCGGACATTCGAGCTCTCCTGTCCGCTCTCCCAACACCCTTCCTTCTGTTGGGAGATTTTAATGCCCATCACCCACTTTGGGGTTCGCCAAGGGCTTGTGCGAGGGGTACTCTTCTTTCCGACATTTTTTATCAGTTCAATCTTTCCATCCTCAATACCGGTGCACCTACTTTTATTTCTGAATCTTCTGGTACATTCTCTCACCTGGACCTTGCCATTTGTTCCCTCCAGCTTGCTCATCGTCTTCAGTGGAACGTCGTCGCCGACACCTACTCCAGCGACCATTACCCCAGCATCGTTTCTCTTCTGTCGCACCACGTACAGCATTACAGAGTACCTACCTGGATATTCGCAAAAGCCGACTGGAGCTTGTATTCCAGCCTCGTGCATTTTGACGACCAGCCCTTCTCCGACATTCACCAACTAGTGCAGCACCTTACGTCTATTATTTTCTCTGCCGCCGAACGCGCAATACCCCGTTCATCCTCCCAACCTCGGCGGCCACCTGTTCCGTGGTGGAACGAGGATTGTCGGGACGCCGTTCGTGCCCGTAGGACTGCACTTAGGGCGTTTCGGCGACACCCTACACATGATAATTTGGTGACTTTTAAACAATCGCGCGCCAGGGCTCGTCGCATTATTCAGGATAGCAAGAAGGCATCTTGGGCTCGTTTTGTCTTGTCTTTTAATCGTTTACGCCTTCATCCGTTGTTTGGGATAAACTTCGTCGCTTCTCAGGTAAAGTGTCACATTGTACTGTTTCTGGCCTTCAGGTTTCTAATGCCACCATAGTGGATCCGGCTGCCACGCTAACACTCTGGGTGCTGCCTTTGAGGCGGTTTCCAGTTCAGACCATTATTCCGCCGGCTTTCGCTCTATTAAAGACCGGCTGGATTCCGCATCATCTACTTTTCGGTCTGCTAATGATGAATGCTATAACGAACTATTCACAATGAGGGAGCTGGAGCCCGCTCTTCATTGCTCTCGGCACTCCGCTCCTGGGCCGGACGGCATTCATGTCCTGATATTAAAGAACCTTTCAGCCGACAGTAAACTCTTTCTCTTACAGGTCTATAACCGTATTTGGCAAGACGGCATTTTTCCTTCCGTTTGGCGCGAAGCCACCATTGTCCCTATACTTAAGCCTGGGAAGGATCGCCACTACCTTCCAGCTACCGCCCTATCTCCCTCACCAGTTGCATTTGCAAGGTGATGGAGCGCATGATCAACGGGCGGTTGACATGGTGGCTTGAGTCTCAGAAACTTCTAGCGAACGCTCAGTGCGGGTTTCGTCGCTATCGCTCTACCGTCGACCATCTGGTGTCCTTGTCGACGCATATTATGAATGGATTTCTGAGAAAGTGTCAAACCGTGGCTGTATTTTTTGACCTGGAGAAAGCTTATGACACTTGTTGGAGGGGCGGCATTTTACGTACACTTCACGATTGGCATATCCGCGGTCGTCTTCCCATATTTCTTCGGGAGTTTATGACGGACCGCGTCTTTCGTGTACGTGTGGGCTCGGTTTTATCTCGTTTTATTCAAGAGAACGGAGTACCGCAGGGCTTTGTACTCAGTGTCACACTTTTTGCGATTGCTATCAATCCCATTGTTGATTGTATTCCACCTGGCATTTCATCGTCCCTTTTTGTTGACGATTTCGCTATTTATTGTAGTTCACGGCGGACCTGTCTACTCGAACGCCGTCTCCAGAGCTGTATCGACCGTCTCTACGCCTGGAGTAACGCCAACGGCTTTAATTTCTCCACCGAGAAATCCGTCTGCATCAACTTCTGGCGCCGGAAGTATTTCCCTCCGCCCTCTCTCCATCTTGGGCCTGGGATACTTCCGTTTGCAGACGAGGCGAAATTTTTGGGGTTGATTTTTGACAGGAAGTTGTGTTGGACCTCCCACGTTTCCTTTTTAAAAGCAAAGTGTGACCGTTCTCTTAATATTTTACGTGTTTTAAGTGGCACATCCTGGGGAGCTGATCGGACCGACCTTCTTCGCCTTTATCGCTCTTTGGTCCGATCCAAGCTTGATTACGGGTGTATTGTTTATTCGTCGGCACGTCCATCTGTGTTACGTCGATTGAATGCCATTCACCATCGTGGCATAAGAGTCGCTACAGGGGCCTTTCCAACTAGCCCTGTACCCAGTCTGTAGCAGAAGCTGCAGAGCCTCCGCTGTCCTTCCGGCGTGAGATGCTTTTGTGCAGCTATGCTTGTCGACTCTCAAGCTTGCCTAACCACCCGTCCTTCGATGTATTTCGTTAGCTCCTCTGCATTGCTCCCTCCAGGGGTTCGATTTCGACTGCTACTTCGGCATTTGGACGTTACGCAAGCGCCGGCCCGTACCCGAGGGGAAACGCCCTTTCCTCCATGGTCGCGTGCTGAGGCCCACATCCACCTTGGGCTAACGTCGATGCCGAAGAATGAGACCCCTGCTTCAGTCCTTAGATCCGCATTTTTAGAACTTCAGGCAACATTCGGAGACTGTCATTTTATTTATACTGATGGGTCTAAGACTGATGTTGGAGTAGGATGTGCCTTTGTTTTAGGTGCGCATAGTTTTACTTTTCGTTTACCCGGCAATGTTCGATTTATACCGCCGAATTTTTTAGTATCTATCAATGTGTTTTATACATTCAGCGGCATGTCTTACGGCGTTGTGTTGTTTGTTCGGACTCTCTGAGTGCCCTTCAGAGTATTAACGCGCTGTACTCTTACCACCCCCTCGTACAGCGCATTCATGACCTGCTCCATTCGCTAGGTGCCTCTGGCATCAGCGTCTCTTTTATGTGGATTCCAGGTCATGTGGGTATCTCAGGGAATGAGTCGGCCGACGTCGCTGCGAAATCGGCGATTTTATTACCCAGATTTTTTACTTCTGTTGTTCCCTCGTCAGATTCGTGTGTTATTTTACGTCGCCGCATCCTCTCGCGCTGGCGCGATGAGTGGACGGCCCTCCGGGGGAACAAGTTGCGGGAGGTTAAACCTCTTCCGCTAGTCTGGGCTACCTCTTCCCGTGCTTCTCGTCGGGAAGAGGTACTTTTAACACGCCTTCGTATCGGACATTGCCTTTTTAGTCACAGATACCTGTTAAGTGGTGATCCCGCACCTCTGTGTGGTCAGTGTGACGTGCCCTTAACGGTACGTCACATTTTAACCGAGTGTCAAGTTTTAGCTCCACTGCGCGTTCGCGTGGGTCTGCCTGTTGTCCTAGCCAACGTGTTGGCAGACGACGCGCCTGTTGTAGAATGTCTTTTACGTTTTATCACTGATATTGGTTTTAGCCGTCGCATTTGATGCGCTGAGCGCCTTTTAGCTGTTTGATTTTATATTGTTAGTTTTAATGGGGCCTTTCTCCCCTGACATAAGGCGCTCATGTTCCTTGCATTCTACAGTTCTTGACACGTTTTATGATTTTAGTGTGTTGGTTTTTCAGATATATTTATTGTTATTATTGTTATTGTTTTTATTGTTATTGTTATTATTGTTATTGTTATTCTATTGTTATTTTTAAGTTTTTTGACATCGCGGGTTTGTGTCCCGTTTTTTAATTATGCTGTTTTTTACCTGTCTTTTATATTTTGACCTTATATTTTACACATTGTAAGGGCGCTGATGACCGCAGAAGTTTAAGGCCCTTAAACCGCATATCATCATCATCATCATCACGGAAGTACCCCGAAAGCTACATCCCTCTTGATTTTCATAAGCTATGACGCACTCGCAAACCTCCTTCATCATAAATCCCATCTCGCACTGTACCTGTCCAACAGGTATATTATTATAATACATTAGACTACATCTCCTTCCTGCCTGCCATTTTGTTACAGGTTTTAGACACATTTTTAATACTTTTTACATCCATAGATTTAGCATTAAATTTACATACACTATCCTTTTTATATATACAAGTACAATTTGACAGTAATTCATAATCCTTGCGACACATAGTTGCGTTCTGTAAATGTCCCGTATCAGCATCGACCTCAAATCCGCATCTTCCAAAACTAACGCAACTGTCACCTTCCTCGCTAGCACTCGAAAGTGCTACCATCATCAATATAAACACATACATTCTTTTTATCCTATGTGTTTCTCTTTCTCGCACCACGGCTAATACAAAACTATTAATATAAAAACGCTATAACTTTTTCTTAAATACCTTTTCATTACTAATAAATAACTTTTTGTTTTTTTTGCCTCATAAAAAAATTTCTTTTCCTTCTCTAAAATTAAAAAAGTCAACAAAAAATTCCCTCTTTTTAATTATATCCCACGGCGAGGCAGGTCTCCGCAACAGGTTACTGACTCAGCTCAAGGTCAGGGGAATTCCCTTTGCTTAGAAACAAATGACTCATACGTTTCAAGGACGGGGGAATACGTCTACCTTGGCGCCAGTAACCGGTTGGCGGTGTCTGCCTCCCGTGGGGCATATACTACTGTCGCCTAATATCATCACGGTGTTGGTTATGCTGAGGAGAGTGTCTATGTCCTGTGTGTTGATGTCATCCGGGGGGTTGTATGCCGAGACAATGGTTACGGGTTTGTTTTAAATTTTGATGGTGGCTGCAGTTGCCTCTAGTCTTTGCAGTGGCGGAATGTGGGCTTGGTGATGGGCGATGTGGTCGGCTATTAAAAGGACAACACCCCTCCTTGGCGGTTGCGGTCGAAGCAATATATTTTGTAACCGGTGATGTGAAGGCGGTCCTGGGTGTTGAGATGGGTTTCAGTAAGTGCAACATTTGGATAAGGATGAGTGCACAGGAACTGTTCTCCTCTGCGGTGTCGGTTCCCATTAGCATTCCAAGTGAGAATCTCTGTTTTAGGTTTGGCCATTATCTTCTTTGGAGAGCCTAAAGAAGGCGTAGAAGAATTCGTAGTGCATTGCAAGGAACTGAGGGAGATCCTTGCGTTGCTCGCTCAGCATTTGATTTATGGTCTTTGTTAGGTCGATAGGTTGTTCTGTTTGTATTCCAGTTTTTCTCGTGTTGTGAATTATGCGTTCTCTGTACCTGCCTAATGTCACCACGGCTGGTGTTTTCTACCCGTGAGTGTGTGCTTTTTGAGACACTTTTTTCGTGATTTTCTGCTTCCGGTAATGGTTGTTGCTGCTCAAGTGGCAGTGCCTTGCCCTTCGGAATCTCTTTTTGCTGCTCACTTGGCAGTACTCTTCCCCTGGGGCCAACTTACCGCCATTCCTCTGTAGTTCTTGGCTGGGGCCGCTTGTGTTAGGTGGATTGTACACTTGTGGCACACTGAGTTGTTTCTGCCTGTCATCTAGATCGGTAGGTGCGTGGGCCTGTGAATTGCCTTTGAGGGCTAAAACCCTCTGGTATTCAGGGCATTCACCTTAGCGGGAGCCGTGACCGGATCCCTGGCAGAGGTTGCAGCGGCGTTGTGTGCCCGTCACCGTGCATGTGCGTTGCGAATAACGTTCGGCGCACTTTGAGCATACCTCGGTCAGGGTCCGGCAGTCGCGGACATTGTGGGTGAGAGGTTGACATTTGTCGCATTGCTTTGGCACGAGAGGTCGGCGATAGTCTTCCACTTTAACATTATATTGGGTAGGTGCGTTATCTGCAGGGCCTTCTAGAAATCATTTCTCGTTTGTAGCTCCAGCATGTAAACAGGCAGCGGATTTTTTGCTCGGTTCTAACTGTGGAGCTGGGTGGAGCGTATTGCGCTTATGTGGTGACTACTCTGTAGCTCTGCCATAAGGGCCGAGCCAATGTTGTTGGCAAATATGTCCTTCGCAGCTACTCTGCTGGTTCGTAGTGATGGGTGGGGAACCAGATGGAAGTCCAGCTGTTTATCTTTTAAAAAGTGGACCATCTGGTTGTAATCCACCTCATCGGTCATTATTTGTGTATCATGTGGCAGGTGGGCCCTTTTTATTTCATAAGCATCGGGATTTTGTTGCCTGTCGAATTCGAGCAGCAGCTCTGTGAGACCATCCTCTTGATTTTTGTTGACATAAATGGGAGGACATTTGTCTCGGGTGCCGTTGTCTACAGCCTCGGGAGGTGTTCGTTGAGTGGCGCCCTTGCTGGTTCCTAAAGGGGATGCCTCATCTTGTCCAGCGTTAAAGACAAATGAATAAAGATAGATTGTATTTGCCGGCTGCATCACCACGCTTGCGTAGCTTGCTGTCGGCTGTACATTGTTTGATATGTCTATGTTCCTCTGCGGTGCCACCGTTGTTTTGGGTCGCACTTTAGGAGGAATTGTTTTGCTTGTGCTTGGGTTCTCAATAGGTGCAACGCGGGTTGCGTTATGTAGCACCAATTGGAGCGCCACTGGTTGCGAGGTGCCTTTGTCCGTCGTCTGTACTTTGGGTTTTTTTCTGTAGGGGGAAAAATGCACTATTGCATTCGACCCCAGCCGGTGTGCAATGGCTGGGGGGTATGTGGGGCTCGCCGCTCAAAGTGCGGAATACCCACTAAAAACCGTACCACGTGTTATTTATGCATTGCTGTGTTATAACGTGCATTCATGCTTGCATGCTTTAGTCGGGTCCCTCATAGCATCCCGGGTAGTATGTGAATGGCTACTCTGCTGGCATGCATTGCATGCGAACGCGTCAAATGTTACTTGCTGGTATTGTCCATGAAACCTGAATAATACCAGTGGATTACATGCGTATTTTCTTATGTTGTTAATGTATGCTTAATTTAATGCTTAAGATATAATTTGTGAGTTGATTGCTGGGAGTGCCTGCGAGTCATGTGACTTAACGTTAACTTACTGCTAAGTTATATAAGTATTGTAGTGTATTATTTTATGATTAATTAAAAAATTGCTGAGATTGCGTCCTGTGTTGTTCTTCCTAGGGGCTCACCTTATGTCAGTACGGGTTTGGCGTACCCGGGGGTTCCCGAGCCAATCATCGCCATCATCATCCTTCCACCCCGTCCGGTCGAGGTGGGTTCGTTCTCGTGACCGGGGGACTCAAGGTAGGCTCTCGTGCGTTTTGTGCATTTCATTCCATATCGCCCCTCGCCATCGTTTCTTTCTTCTCTTCTATTTATGCACATTTCGCCCCACGCCCATACATTTACACATCTCTTTTACTTCTTCGCCCTACCTTGAGTGCGAAACGCCCACACACTTTTAGTTACTTTTAACCTTTTATTTTAATCCTCCGTGGACACAGCCTGCCGGATACCCGCGCACCGGGTGCGCAGCTGGGTGAGTGGGCAATGGCGTCATCCCCACCACCCGGGGTCGTCATGTAGGGTTTGTGTTCGTATCCGCTGTTCAACTGCAGTCCCGCGGGGGGCCATTGCATGAGCTGCTGACTTCCGACGGCGATTGGGTCCCTCTGTCTATGTTCTGGGAGGTGTGACCTTGGGGTGAGCTAGGTATAGATAGGCCACTCACCGAAGCCGGGGTAACGCCCGGGAAGGCAGAGCCCGAGGTCGGAGACGGTTGCAATGGTGGAGGATTTTTTTCGCTATGGAGCACCCTTTCTCCGTTATTAACTAGCGCCGAAAAGTTATTGTAACAGAAGTGGCACCACCAGCAGCTGGTTGTTACTTAGTGATTACCCGTACAGAGGAAGGACAATCGTTCGAGAAGGTGAACCCTTTTATAATCCAGAAGGGCATTGACTCAATTGACGGTCCTGTTCATTCCAACATTCGCCTACGAAACGGTTCATTGTTGGTTCAGAGTAAGTCCGATCAAGAAAGTAAGACCTTGCTGCGCGCCACACTTCTCCACGGTTATTCTATCCGTGTTGAGAAGCACCGCACCTTGAATTCCTGTCGAGGCGTCGTCACCAGTCACAGCCTCGACGGAATATCAAGACGATGAGCTGGTCGTCTATCTTTCCGACCAAAAGGTTACAGCGGTTCATCGAGTGCAGGCTAAACTCGACGGTGTGTTGGTACCTACTCGTATCCTATTTCTCACGTTCGATGGCGTCGATCTGCCCACTAGTATTTCAGCAGGGTACGAACGTGTTCCTGTGAGGCCCTATATTCGTAGACCTCTGCGTTGTTTCAAATGCCAGCGTTTTGGGCATACGTAAGTCTCTTAAAAGTGCCCTGTCCATCTGTGCCTCATATAGCCAGCCGTCACACGTAGGTACCTGTTCATCCGGACCCGTCTGCGTTAATTGCAAAGGGTCTCATTCTGCTTCCTTTGCCGACTGTCCGCGGTATTTGGACGAGAAGGCGATCCAGGAGATCCGGGTTAAGGAGAAACTCTCCTTTGCCGAAGCCCGGAGGCGTTACCATGCGCGCCAACCTTCGCTCCTGCGATCGGGAACATTGAGTTCTGTTTTTGCCTCGCCAGTACCGCGGAAGGATGCGGAGACTCAAAGCTGGACTATGACTGCATTGACCGCCACTAACATCCGGCCGTCCATTTCGGCTACAGTTATCAAGCCCTATAAACCTGGTCTAAAGTCAATGAAGTCGCAAGCCGCTGAAAAGAAACCCAAGCAGAAACTTCATAGGGAAGATTTTCTGAAGGACCCTCCGCGTGCGCGCGGTAAGAAAAGTTCACCTTCTCCTCCTCGGAGGTCCCAGTCCCAGGAAGCTCCTGGGACAAACCGCGCTCAGCGGCACCCCTCACCCATCGCCACCCAGAACCGATTCACGGCGCTTGAATCGGTTTCTGGCTCTGAGCGCGTGGGCCCTCCCTTCCAGGAGGATATGGAGTCTGACCAACTCCATACCAAAAGCCCGAGCCCAAAGGTTAAACAAAAGGTAACTTTAAGCCGCCCTTCTAAGTGACAGTTTATCCCCTTTTTCTTAATGGCTATCCTGAGCTGGAATGTACGTGGTGTACGATCGCATAGGGCGGAACTGCAACTTTTATTGCGTTTCCATTCACCTATGGTCGTGTGTTTGCAGGAGACCAAGCTTCGCCCTAATGATCCTTTTGATATTCGAGGATATACTCCGGTTCCCTACGACCTTGAACCGGAAGAGGGTACTCCTGCTCAGGGTGGTGTCATGATTTTGGTGCGTAACGACGTTCACTTTCAAACTCACACTTACATCCGACTTTCAAGCTGTTGCCGTTCGCCTTCACTTACCCGGCTTATTGTTTTCTGTTTACTCTGTGTATTCACCTCCATCGTCTCCCCTCGCGCCCGCGGACATTCGAGCTCTCCTGTCCGCTCTCTCAACACCATTTCTTCTCTTGTGAGATTTTAATGCTCATCACCCACTGTGGGGTTCGCCAAGGGCTTGTGCGAGGGGAACCCTTCTGTCCGACATTTTTTACCAGTTCAATCTTTCCATCCTCAATACCGGTGAACCTACTTTTATTTCTGATTCTTCTGGTACATTCTCTCACCTGGACCTAGCCGTTTGTTCACTCCAGCTTGCTCGTCGTCTGCAGTGGAACATCGTCACAGACACCCACCCCCTCAGGGGCTCACCTTATGTGAGTACGGGTTTTTGGCGCACCCGGGGGTTCCCGAGCCAATCATCGCCACATTCATCCGCTCACACCCATCCGGTCGAGGTAGGTTCTCCAAGTGACCGGTGGACCCAAGGTAGGCTCTCGTGCGTTCTTTGCATTCCATTCATACCGCACCTCACCATCGTTTCTTTCTTCCCTTATCACTTTCCGGCCATTTCGCACCACGACATTCGCATATCTCTTTTTCTTCCCCGCCGGCCTACATTGCGTGCGAAACGCCCACACAGTTTTAGTTTCTTTTATCTTTTTATTTAAATCCTCCGTGGACACAGCCTGACGGATACCCGCGCACTGGTGCGCAGTTGGGTGAGTGGGTAATGGCGTCATCCCCACCACCCGGGGTCGTCATGTAGGGTATGTGTTCGTATCCGCTGTTCAACTGCAGTCCCGCGGGGGGCCATTGCATGAGCTGCTGACTTCTGACGGCGATTGGGTCCCTCTGTCTATGTTCTGGGAGGTGTGACCCTGGGGTGAGTCTGGTATAGATAGGCCACTCACCCAAGCCGGGGTAATGCCCGAGAAGTCAGAGCCCGAGGTCGGAGACGGTTGCAATGGTGGAGGATTTATTTCGCTATGCAGCACCCTTCCTCCATTAATACTAACAAGCGCCGAAAAGTTTATGTAACAGAAGTGACAGCACCGACAACTGGTTGTTACTTGGTCATTTCACGAACCGAAGGACAAAGCTTTGAGAAGGTGAACCCTTTCATCATTCAAAAGGGCATTGATGCAATTGGTGGTGCGGTTCAGTCCTGCACTCGTCTACGGAAAGGTTCCTTATTAGCCCAAACGAAATCCGATCAGCAAAGTAAGACCTTGTTGCGCGCTACGCTTCTCCACGGCTATCCCATCCGTGTGGAGAAGCACCGCACATTGAATTGCTGTCGAGTCGTTATTACCACCCATAGCCTCGATGGTATATCCGACGAGGACCTGGTAGAATATCTTGCAGACCAGAAGGTGACAGCGGTCCATCGAGTGCAGGCCAAACGCGACGGCGTATTGGTACCCACTCGTGCCCTGTTTATTACATTTGATAGCGTCGATCTGCCCACGAGCATTTCCGCAGGGTACGAACGGATTTCTGTGAGGCCTTATATTCCTAGACCTCTGCGTTGTTTTAAATGCCAACGTTTTGGGCATACGCAAGTCTCATGTAAGAGTGCCGTTAACATCTGTGCAACATGTAGCCAGCCCTCACACGAAGGTACCTGTTCAACAGCCCCCCGTCTGCGTTAATTGTAAAGGGTCTCATTCTGCTTCGTTTGCCGACTGTCCGCGGTACTTGGACGAGAAGGCGATCCAGGAGATCCGGGTAAAGGAAAAACTCTCCTTCGCTGAAGCCCGGAGGCGTTACCATGCGCGCCAACCTTCACTCCTGCGATCTGGCACATTTAGTTCTGTTGTTGCCTCGCCAGTACCACGAGTAGATGCCGAAACTCAGACCTGGACCATGACTGGATTAACCGCCACTACCATCCGGCCGTTCATTAAGGCTACAGTTACCAAGCCGTATAAACCTGGTCCCAAGTCCATGAAGTCGCAAGCCGTTGAAAAGAAACCCAAGCAGAAACTTCGCAGGGAAGATTTTTTAAAAGACCCTCCGCGTGCGCGCGGTAACAAAAGTTCACCTTCTCCTCCTCGGAGGTCGCTGTCCCAGGAAGGTCCTGGGACAAGCCGCGGTCAGCGGCACCCCTCACCCATCGCCACCCAGAACCGATTCACGGCGCTTGAATCGGTTTCTGGCACTGAGCGCGTGGGGCCTCCCTCCGAGGAAGCTATGGAGTCTGACCAACTCCATAAAAAAAGCCCGAACCCAAAGGTTAAGCAAAAGATTCTTTTAAGCCGCCCTTCTAAGTAGACAGTTTATCCCTTTTATTCATGGCTATCCTGACCTGGAATGTACGTGGTGTACGATCGCATAGGGCGGAACTGCAACTTTTATTGCGTTCCCATTCACCTATGGTCGTGTGTTTGCAGGAGACCAAGCTTCGCCCTCACGACCCTTTCGATCTCCGAGGGTACACTCCGGTTCGCTACGATCTTGAACCGGAGGAGGGTGCTCCTGCTCATGGAGGTGTTATGTTGTTGGTGCGTAACGACGTTCATTTTCAGACTCTCGCTCTTACGTCCGACTTGCAAGCTGTTGCCATTAGATTGCAGTTACCCGGTTTTTTGTTCTCTGTTTGCTCTGTATATTCACCTCCGTCATCTCCCCTCGCTCCCGCGGACATTCGAGCTCTCCTGTCCGCTCTCCCAACACCATTTCTTCTATTGGGAGATTTTAATGCCCATCACCCACTGTGGGGTTCGCCAAGGGCTTGTGCGAGGGGAACTCTTCTTTCCGACGTTTTTGACCAGTTCCATCTCTCTATTCTCAATACAGGCGACCCTACGTTTCTTTCAGATTCTTCCGGTACATTTTCACATTTAGAACCTTGCCGTTTGCTCACTCCAGCTTGCTAGTCGTCTTCAGTGGAACGTCGTCGCTGACACCTACTCCAGCGACCATTACCCCTGCATCGTTTCTCTTCTGTCGCACCACGTACAGCATTCCAGTCTACCTACCTGGATATTCGCAAAAGCCGACTGGAGCTTGTATTCCAGCCTCGTGCATTTTGACGACCAGCCCTTCTCCGACATTCAGCAACTAGTGCAGCACCTTACGTCTATTATTTTCTCTGCCGCCGAACGCGCAATACCCCGTTCATCCTCCCAACCTCGGCGGCCACCTGTTTCGTGGTGGAACGAGGATTGTCGGGACGCCGTTCGTGCCCGTAGGACTGCACTTAGGGTGTTTCGGCGACACCCTACACATGATAATTTGGTGACTTTTAAACAATCGCGCGCCAGGGCTCGTCGCATTATTCAGGATAGCAAGAAGGCATCTTGGGCTCGTTTTGTCGAGTCTTTTAATCGTTTTACGCCTTCATCCGTTGTTTGGGATAAACTTCGTCGCTTCTCAGGTAAAGTGTCACATTGTACTGTTTCTGGCCTTCAGGTTTCTAATGCCACCATAGTGGATCCGGCTGCCATCGCTAACACTCTGGGTTCTGCCTTTGAGGCGGTTTCCAGTTCAGACCATTATTCCGCCGGCTTTCGCTCTATTAAAGACCGGCTGGATTCCGCATCATATACTTTTCGGTCTGCTAATGATGAATGCTATAACGAACTATTCACAATGAGAGAGTCCCCTCAGGGGCTCACCTTCTGTGAGTACGGGTTTTTGGCGCACCCGGGGGTTCCCGAGCCAATCATCGCCATATTCATCCCCTCACCCCCATCCGGTCGAGGTGGGTTCTTCAAGTGACCGGTGGACCCAAGGTAGGCTCTCGTGCGTTCTTTGCATTCCATTCATACCGCACCTCACCATCGTTTCTTTCTTCCCTTATCACTTTCCGGCCATTTCGCACCACGACATTCGCATATCTCTTTTTCTTCCCCGCCGGCCTACCTTGCGTGCGAAACGCCCACACAGTTTTAGTTTCTTTTACCTTTTTATTTAAATCCTCCGTGGACACAGCCTGACGGATACCCGCGCACCGCGTGCGCAGCTGGGTGAGTGGGTAATGGCGTCATCCCCACCACCCGGGGTCGTCATGTAGGGTTTGTGTTCGTATCCGCTGTTCAACTGCAGTCCCGCGGGGGGGCCATTGCATGAGCTGCTGACTTCTGACGGCGATTGGGTCCCTCTGTCTATGTGCTGGGAGGTGTGACCCTGGGGTGAGTCTGGTATAGATAGGCCACTCACCCAAGCCGGGGTAACGCCCGAGAAGTCAGAGCCCGAGGTCGGAGACGGTTGCAATGGTGGAGGATATTTTTCGCTATGGAGCACCCTTTCTCCATTATTAACAACAAGCGCCGAAAAGTCATTGTAACAGAAGTAGCACCGCCGTCATCTGGTTGTTACTTGGTCATTTCGAGAACAGAAGAAGGACAAAACTTTGAGAAGGTGAACCCTTTTATTATTCAGAAGGGCATAGATGCTATTGCTGGTGCGGTTCAATCATGCACTCGTCTACGGAATGGTTCCTTATTGGCACAAACTAAGTCCGATCAGCAAAGTAAGACCTTGTTGCGCGCTACGCTTCTCCACGGTTACCCCATCCGTGTTGAGAAGCACCGCACATTGAACTCCTGTCGGGGCGTCGTTACCACCCATAGCCTCGATGGTATATCGGACGAGGATCTCGTAGAATATCTATCCGATCAAAAGGTGACTGCAGTGCATCGAGTGCAGGCCAAACGCGACGGCGTATTGGTACCCACTCGTACCCTGTTTATTACATTTGATGGCGTCGATCTGCCCACGAGCATTTCCGCAGGGTACGAACGGATTTCTGTGAGGCCTTATATTCCTAGACCTCTGCGTTGTTTTAAATGCCAACGTTTTGGGCATACGCAAGTCTCATGTAAGAGTGCCGTTAACATCTGTGCAACATGTAGCCAGCCCTCACACGAAGGTACCTGTTCAACAGCCCCCGTCTGCGTTAATTGCAAAGGGTCTCATTCTGCTTCGTTTGCCGACTGTCCGCGGTACTTGGACGAGAAGGCGATCCAGGAGATCCGGGTAAAGGAAAAACTTTCCTTCGCTGAAGCCCGGAGGCGTTACCATGCGCGCCAACCTTCCCTCCTGCGATCTGGCACATTTAGTTCTGTTGTTGCCTCGCCAGTACCACGAGTAGATGCCGAAACTCAGACCTGGACCTTGACTGGATTAACCGCCACTACCATCCGGCCGTCTATTAAAGCTACTGTTACCAAGCCTTATAAACCTGGTCCAAAGTCAATGAAGTCGCAAGCCGCTGAAAAGAAGCCCAAGCAGAAACTACGTAGGGAAGATTTCTTGAAAGACCCTCCGCGTGCGCGCGGTAGCAAAAGTTCACCTTCTCCTCCTCGGAGGTCGCTGTCCCAGGAAGGTCCTGGGACAAGCCGCGCTCAGCGGCACCCCTCACCCATCGCCACCCAGAACCGATTCACGGCGCTTGAATCGGTTTCTGGCACTGAGCGCGTGGGCCCTCCCTCCGAGGAAGCTATGGAGTCTGACCAACTCCATACAAAAAGCCCGAGCCCAAAGGTTAAACAAAAGGTAATTTTAAGCCGCCCTTCTAAGTAGACAGTTTATCCCTTTTATTCATGGCTATCCTGAGCTGGAATGTACGTGGTGTACGATCGCATAGGGCGGAACTGCAACTTTTATTGCGTTCCCATTCACCTATGGTCGTGTGTTTGCAGGAGACCAAGCTTCGCCCTCACGACCCTTTCGATCTCCGAGGGTACACTCCGGTTCGCTACGATCTTGAACCGGAGGAGGGTGCTCCTGCTCATGGAGGTGTCATGTTGTTGGTGCGTAATGACGTTCATTTTCATCCTATCACACTTACGTCCGACTTGCAAGCTGTTGCCATTAGACTGCAGTTACCCGGTTTTTTCTTTTCTGTTTGTTCTGTGTATACACCTCCATCGTCTCCCCTCGCTCCCGCGGACATTCGATCTCTCCTGTCCGCTCTCCCAACACCATTTCTTCTGTTGGGAGATTTTAATGCCCATCACCCACTATGGGGTTCGCCAAGGGCTTGTGCGAGGGGAACTCTTCTTTCCGACATTTTTTATCAGTTCAATCTTTCCATCCTCAATACAGGTGCACCTACTTTTATTTCTGATTCTTCCGGTACATTCTCTCACCTGGACCTTGCCATATGCTCAATCCAGCTTGCACGTCGTCTTCAGTGGAACGTCGTCGCTGACACCTACTCCAGCGACCATTTCCCCTGCATCGTTTCTCTTCTGTCGCACCACGTACAGCATTCCAGAGTACCTACCTGGATATTCGCAAAAGCCGACTGGAGCTTGTATTCCAGCATCGTGCATTTTGACGACCAGCCCTTCTCCGACATTAATCAACTAGTGCAGCACCTTACGTCTATTATTTTCTCAGCCGCCGAACGTGCAATACCCCGTTCATCCTCCCAACCTCGGCGGCCACCTGTTCCATGGTGGAACGAGGATTGTCGGGACGCCGTTCGTGCCCGTAGGACTGCACTTAGGGTGTTTCGGCGCCACCCTACACTTGATAATTTGGTGACTTTTAAACAATCGCGCGCCAGGGCTCGTCGCATTATTCAGGATAGCAAGAAGGCATCTTGGGCTCGTTTTGTCGAGGCTTTTAATCGCTTTACGCCTTCATCCGTTGTTTGGGATAAACTTCGTCGCTTCTCAGGTAAAGTGTCACATTGTACTGTTTCTGGCCTTCAGGTTTCTAATGCCACCATAGTGGATCCGGCTGCCATCGCTAACACTCTGGGTGCTGCCTTTGAGGCGGTATCCCATTCAGACCATTATTCCGCCGGCTTTCGCTCTATTAAAGACCGGCAGGATTCCGCATCATATACTTTTCGGTCTGCTAATGATGAATGCTATAACGAACTATTCACAATGAGGGAGCTGGAGCACGCTCTTCATTGCTCTCGGCACTCCGCTCCCGGGCCGGACGGCATTCATGTCCTGATGTTAAAGAACCTTCGGCCGACAGTAAACTATTTCTCTTACAGGTCTATAACCGTATTTGGCAAGACGGCATTTTTCCTTCCGTTTGGCGCGAAGCCACCATTGTCCCTATTCTTAAGCCTGGGAAGGATCGCCAACTACCTTCCAGCTACCGCCCTATCTCCCTCACCAGTTGCATTTGCAAGGTGATGGAGCGCATGATCAACGGGCGGTTGACATGGTGGCTTGAGTCTCAGAAACTTCTAGCGAACGCTCAGTGCGGGTTTCGTCGTTATCGCTCTACCGTCGACCATCTGGTGTCCTTGTCGACGCATATTATGAATGGATTTCTGAGAAAGTGTCAAACCGTGGCTGTATTTTTTGACCTGGAGAAAGCTTATGACACTTGTTGGAGGGGCGGCATTTTACGTACACTTCACGATTGGAATATCCGCGGTCGTCTTCCCATATTTCTTCGGGAGTTTATGACGGACCGCGTCTTTCGTGTACGTGTGGGCTCGGTTTTATCTCGTCGTTTTATTCAAGAGAACGGAGTACCGCAGGGCTCTGTACTCAGTGTCACACTTTTTGCGATTGCTATCAACCCCATTGTTCATTGTATTCCACCTGGCATTTCATCGTCCCTTTTTGTTGACGATTTCGCTATTTATTGTAGTTCACGGCGGACCTGTCTACTCGAACGCCGTCTCCAGAGCTGTATCGACCGTCTCTACGCCTGGAGTAACGCCAACGGCTTTAATTTCTCCGCCGAGAAATCCGTCTGCATCAACTTTTGGCGCCGGAAGTATTTCCCTCCACCCTCACTCCATCTTGGGCCTGGGATACTTCCGTTTGCAGACGAGGCGAAATTTTTGGGGTTGATTTTTGACAGGAAGTTGTGTTGGACCTCGCACGTTTCCTTTTTAAAAGCAAAGTGTGACCGTTCTCTTAATATTTTACGTGTTTTAAGTGGCACATCCTGGGGAGCTGATCGGACCGTCCTTCTTCGCCTTTATCGCTCTTTGGTCCGATCCAAGCTTGATTACGGGTGTATTGTTTATTCGTCGGCACGTCCATCTGTGTTACGTCGATTGAATGCCATTCACCATCGTGGCATAAGAGTCGCTACAGGGGCCTTTCCAACTAGCCCTGTACCCAGTCTGTACGCAGAAGCTGCAGAGCCTCCGCTGTCCTTCAGGCGTGAGATGCTCTTGTGCAGCTATGCTTGTCGACTCTCAAGCTTGCCTAACCACCCGTCCTTCGATGTATTTTACGAAGATTCGCTTGACCGGCAATATTTATTTAGCTCCTCTGCATTGCTCCCTCCAGGGGTTCGATTTCGACTGCTACTTCGGCATTTGGACGTTACGCCAGCGCCGGCCCTTCCACGGGGAGAAACGCGTTTTCCTCCATGGTCCCGCGCTGAGGCCCACTGTCACCTTGGGCTAACGTCAATGCCGAAGGCTGAGACCCCTGCTTCAGTCTTTAGATCGGCTTTTTTAGAAGTACGGGCTCAATTCGGGGACTTCCATTTTATCTTTACCGATGGATCTAAGACTGAAGCTGGAGTTGGATGTGCCTTTGTTTCTGGTCACTGTAGTTTTAAGTTTCGTTTACCTGCACAATGTTCAATTTTTACCGCCGAACTTTTTAGCATTTATCAATCTATTTTATACATTCAGCGGCACGCCTTACAGCACTGTTTTATTTGTACGGACTCTCTGAGTGCCCTTCAGACTATTACTGCGCTGTACCATTACCACCCACTTGTACAGCGCATACATGACCTGCTCCACTCGCTTGGTGTCTCTGGCATCAGCGTGTCCTTCATGTGGATTCCAGGTCATGTGGGCATCTCAGGGAATGAGTCTGCCGACGCCGCTGCGAAATCGGCGATTTTATTACCCAGATTTTTTACCTCTGTTGTTCCCTCGTCAGATTCGTGTGCTATTTTACGTCGCCGCATCCTCTCGCGCTGGCGCGATGAGTGGACGGCCCTCCGGGGGAACAAGTTGCGGGAGGTTAAGCCTCTCCCGTTAATCTGGGGTACCTCTTCTCGTTCTTGTCGTCGGGAAGAGGTAATTTTAGCTCGTCTACGGATTGGACATTGTGTTTTTAGTCATAGGTATTTGCTCAGTGGTGACCCCGCACCACTCTGTGGGCAGTGTGCCGTGCCCTTATCGGTACGTCACATTTTAACAGAGTGTCAGGTTTTAGCTGCATTGCGTGCTCGTGTGGGTCTGCCTGTTGGCCTAGCCAACGTTTTGGCAGACGACACGCGTGCTGTAGAATGTGTTTTACGTTTTATTCATGACAGTGATTTTAATCTGCGCATTTAATGCGTTGGGCGTCTGTTGGCTTAGTACTTTTATTCTGTCTGTTTTATGGGAACTCTTATCCCCAGTGGACATATGACGCTCATGTCCCTCGCGTTCTACAGTTCCTGACACGTTTTAATCTTTTATAGCCCTTGCTTTTAGTGTGTTGGTTTTTCAGACCTTTGTATTGTTGTTATTGTTATTCTTGTTATTATTGTTGTTCTTGTTATTGTTATTGTTATTATTGTTATTGTTATTGTTATTATTGTTGTTATTGTTATTTTGTTATTGTTCTGTTGTTGGTTTTAGCTATTTGAACATCGCGGGTTTGTGTCCCGTTTTTAACTATGCGGTTCTTTTACCTGTTTTATATTTTGACATTATCTTTTATACATTGTAAGGGCGCTGATGACCGTAGCAGTTTAGCGCCCTTAAACCGCATCTCTTACTTACTTACCTCCACAATGAGAGAGCTGGAGCACGCTCTTAATTGCTCTAGGCACTCCGCTCCTGGCCCGGACGGCATTCATGTCCTGATGTTAAAGCACCTTTCAGCCGACAGTAAACTCTTTCTCTTAGAGGTCTATAACCGTATTTGGCAAGACGGCATTTTCCCTTCCGTTTGGCGCGAAGCCACCATTGTCCCTATTCTTAAGCCTGGGAAGGATCGCCAACTACCTTCCAGCTACCGCCCTATCTCCCTTACAAGTTGCATTTGCAAGGTGATGGAGCGCATGCTCAACGCGCGGTTGACGTGGTGGCTTGAGTCTCAGAAACTTTTAGCGAACGCTCAGTGCGGATTTCGTCGCTATCGCTCTACCGTCGACCATCTGGTGTCCCTGTCGACGCATGTTATGAATGGGTTTCTGAGAAAGTGTCAAACCGTGGCTGTGTTTTTTGACCTGGAGAAAGCTTATGACACTTGTTGGAGGGGCGGCATTTTACGTACACTCAATGCATGGAATATCCGCGGTCGTCTTCCCATATTTCATCGAGAGTTCATGACGGACCGCGTCTTTCGTGTACGTGTGGGTTCGGTTTTATCTCGTCGTTTTATTCAAGAGAACGGAGTACCGCAGGGCTCTGTACTCAGTGTCACACTTTTTGCGATTGCTATCAACCCCATTGTTGATTGTATTCCACCTGGCATTTCATCGTCCCTTTTTGTTGACGAGTTCGCTATTTATTGCAGTTCACGGCGGACCTGTCTACTCGAACGCCGTCTCCAGAGCTGTATCGACCGTCTCTACGCCTGGAGTAACGCCAACGGCTTTAATTTCTCCGCCGGGAAATCCGTCTGCATCAACTTCTGGCGTCGGAAGTATTTCCCTCTGCCCTCTCTCCATCTTGGGCCAGGGATACTTCCGTTTGCAGACGAGGCGAAATTTTTGGGGTTGATTTTTGATAGGAAGTTGTGTTGGACCTCGCACGTTTCCTTTTTAAAAGCAAAGTGTGACCGTTCTCTTAATATTTTACGTGTTTTAAGTGGCACATCCTGGGGAGCTGATCGGACTGTCCTTTGCCTTTATCGCTCTTTGGTCCGATCCAAGCTTGATTACGGGAGTATTGTTTATTCGTCGGCACGTCCATCTGTGTTACGTCGATTGAATGCCATTCACCATCGTGGCATAAGAGTCGCTACAGGGGCCTTTCCAACTAGCCCTGTACCCAGTCTGTACGCAGAAGCTGCAGAGCCTCCGCCGTCCTATCGGCGTGAGATGCTTTTGTGCAGCTATGCTTGTCGGCTCTCAAGCTTGCCTAACCACCCGTCCTTCGATGTATTTTACGAGGATTCGCTTGATCGCCAATATTTCGTTAGCTCCTCTGCATTGCTCCCTCCAGGGGTTCGATTTCGACTGATACTTCGGCATTTGGACGTTACGCCAGCGCCGGCCCTTACCCGAGGGGAAACGCGCTTTCCTCCATGGTCGCGCGCTGAGGCCCACATCCACCTTGGGCTAACGTCGATGCCGAAAAATGCGACCCCTGCTTCTGTTCTTAGATCCGCCTTTTTAGAACTACAGGCGCAGTTCGGGGACTGTCATTTTATATATACTGATGGGTCTAAGACTGATGTTGGAGTAGGATGTGCCTTTGTTTTTGGTGTTCAGAGTTTTACTTTTCGTTTACCTCGACAATGTTCAATTTTTACCGCCGAACTTTTTAGCATTTATCAATCTGTTTTATACATTCAGCGGCTCGACTTACGGCACTGTTTTATTTGTACGGACTCTCTGAGTGCCCTTCAGGCTATTCATGCGCTGTACCATTACCACCCACTCGTACAGCGCATACATGACCTGCTCCACTCGCTTGGTGTCTCTGGCATCAGCGTGTCCTTCATGTGGATTCCAGGTCATGTGGGCATCTCAGGTAATGTATCTGCCGACGCCGCTGCGAAATCGGCGATTTTATTACCCAGATTTTTTACTTCCGTTGTTCCCTCTTCAGATTCGTGTGTTATTTTACGTCGCCGCATCCTCTCGCGCTGGCGTGATGAATGGACGGCCCTCCTGGGGAACAAATTGCGGGAAGTTAAGCCTTTCCCGTTGATCTGGGGTACCTCTTCTCGTTCTTGTCGTCGGGAAGAGGTAATTTTAGCTCGTCTACGGATTGGACATTGTGTTTTTAGTCATAGGTATTTGCTCAGTGGTGACCCTGCACCACTCTGTGGGCAGTGTGACGTGCCCTTAACGGTGCGTCACATTTTAACAGAGTGTCAGGTTTTAGTTGCATTGCGTGCTCGTGTGGGTCTGCCTGTTGGCCTAGCCAACGTTTTGGCAGACGACACGCGTGCTGTAGAATGTGTTTTACGTTTTATTCATGACAGTGAGTTTAATCTGCGCATTTAATGCGTTGGGCGTCTGTTGGCTTAGTACTTTTATTCTGTCTGTTTTAATGGAACTCTTATCCCCAGTGGACATATGGCGCTCATGTCCCTCGCATTCTACAGTTCCTGACACGTTTTAATCTGTTATTGCCCTTGCTTTTAGTGTGTTGGCTTTTCAGAACTTTGTATTGTTGTTATTGTTATTATTGTTGTTCTTGTTATTATTGTTGTTATTGTTATTTTTGTTATTATTGTTGTTTTTGTTATTTTGTTATTGTTCTCTTGTTAGTTTTAGCTTTTTGAACATCGCGGGTTTGTGTCCCGTTTTTAACTATGCGGTTCTTTTACCTGTTTTATATTTTGACCTTATCTTTTATACATTGTCAGGGCGCTGATGACCGTAGCAGTTTAGCGCCCTTAAACCGCATATCATCATCATCACAGACACCCACTCCAGCGACAATTACCCCTGCGTCGTTTCTCTTCTATCTCACCACGTCCAGCATTCCAGAGTACCTACCTGGATATTCAGAAAAGCCGACTGGAGCTTGTATTCCAGCCTCGTGAATTTTGACGATCAGCTCTTCGCAGACATTAACCAACTAGTGCAGCACCTTACGTCTACGATTTTCGCTGCCGCCGAACGTGCAATTCCCCGTTCATCCTCTCACCCTCGGCGACCGCCTGTTCCGTGGTGGAACGAGGATTGTCGGGACGCCGTTCAAGCCCGTAGAACTGCACTTAGGGTGTTTCGGCGACACCCTACATTTGATAATTTGGTGACTTTTAACAATCGCGCGCCAGGGCTCTTCGCATTATTCGGGATAGCAAGAAGGCGTCGTGGACTCGTTTTGTCGAGTCTTTTAATCGCTTTACGCCTTCATCTGTTGTTTGGGATAAACTTCGTCGCTTCTCGGGTAAAGTGTCGCATTGTACTGTTTCTGGCCTTCAGGTTTCCAATGCCACCATAGTGGATCCGGCTGCCATCGCTAACACTCTTGGTGCTGCCTTTGAAGCGGTTTCTAGTTCAGACCATTATTCCGACGGCTTTCGCTGTACCAAAGACTGGCTGGATTCCGACACCTTTAATTCTCGGTCTGCTAATAATGAGTGTTATAATGAACTTTTCAGAATCAGGGAGCTGGAGCACGCTCTTCAATGCGCTAGGCACTCCGCTCCCCGACGGGATTCATGTCCTGTTGTTAAAGAACCTTTCAGCCGACAGTAAACGCTTTCTCTTACATGTCTATAACCGTATTTGGCAAGACGTCTTTTTTCCTTCCGTTTGGAGCGAAGCCACCATTGTCCCTATACTTAAGCCTGGGAAGGATCGCCAACTTCCGTCCAGCTACCGCCCTATCTCCCTCACCAGTTGCGTTTGCAAGGTGATGGAGCGCATGATTAACGGGCGGTTGACATGGTGGCTTGAGTCTCAGAAACTTCTAGCGAACGCTCAGTGCGGGTTTCGCCGCTATCGCTCTACCGTCGACCATCTGGTGTCCCTGTCGACGCATATTATGAATGGATTTCTGAGAAAGTGTCAAACCGTGGCTGTGTTTTTTGACCTGGAGAAAGCTTATGACACTTGTTGGAGGGGCGGCATTTTACGTACACTTCACGCATGGAATATCCGCGGTCGTCTTCCCAAATTTTTTCGGGAGTTAATGACGGACCGCGTCTTTCGTGTACGTGTGGGCTCGGTTTTATCTAGTCGTTTTATTCAAGAGAACGGAGTACCGCAGGGCTTATTACTTAGTGTCACACTTTTTGCGATTGCTATCAACCCCATTGTTGATTTATTCCACCTGACATTTCATCGTCCCCTTTTGTTGACGATTTTGCCATTTATTGTAGTTCACGGCGGACCTGTCTACACGAACGTCGTCTCCAGAGCTGTATCGACCGTTTCTACGCCTGGAGTAACGACAACGGCTTTAATTTCTCCGCCGAGAAATCCGTCTCCATCAACTTCTGGCGCCGGAAGTATTTCCCTCCGCCCTCTCTCCATCTTGGGCCAGGGGTATTTCCGTTTGCAGACGAAGCGAAATTTTTGGGGTTGATCTTTGATAGAAAGTTGTGTTGGACTTCGCACATTTCCTTTTTAAAAGCAAAGTGTGACCGTTCTCATAATCTTTTACGTGTTTTAAGTGGCACATCCTGGGGAGCTGATCGGACCGTCCTTCGCCTTTATCGTTCTTTGGTCCGATCCAAGCTTGATTACGGGTGCATTGTTTATTCTTTGGCACGTCAATCTGTGTTACGTCGATTGAATGCCATTTACCATCGTGGCATAAGAGTGGCTACAGGGGCCTTTCCAACTATCCCTGAACCCAGTCTGTACGCAGAAGCTGCAGAGCCTCCGCTGTCCTATCGGCGTGAGATGCTTTTGAGCAGTTATGCTTGTCGACTCTCAAGGTCGCCTGAGCACCCGTCTTTCGAGTTATTTTTCGAGGAGTCGCTTGATCGCCACTATTTGATTAGCTCCTCTGCATTGCTCCCTCCAGGGGTTTGATTTCGACAGCTCCTTCGGCATTTAGACGTTACGCTAGCGCCGGCCTTTCCTCGGGGTGGAACGCGTTTTCCTCCTTGGTCGCGCGCTGAGGCCCACTGTCACTTTGGGTTAACGTCAATGCCGAAAAATGTGACCCCTGCTTCCGCACTTAGAGCCGCTTTTTAGAACTAAGGGCACAATTCGGGGACTGTCATTTTATGTATACCGATGGGTCCATGACTGATGGCGGAGTAGGATGTGCCTTTGTTTTTGGTGCACAAGGTTTTACTTTTCGTTTACCTGAACAATGTTGGATTTATACCGCCGAACCTTTTAGTTTATATCAATGTGTTTTATACATTCAGCGGCACGTCTTACGGCGCTGTGTTGTTTGTTCGGACTCTCTGAGTGCCCTTCAGAGTATTAATACGCTGTAGAGTTACCAGCCGCTCGTACAGCGCATTTATGACCTGCTCCACTCGCTTGGGGCATCTGGCTTCAGCGTCTGCTTCGTGTGGATTCCAGGTCATATGGGCATCTCAGGGAACGAGTCTGCCGACGCCGCTGTCAAATCGGCCATTTTATCACTCAGATGTTTTACCTGTGTTTTTCCTTCCTCAGATTTTTGTTATTTTACGTGACCGTATCCTCTCGCGCTGGCGCGATGAGTGGGTGGCTCTTAGGGGGAACAAGTTGCGGGAGGTTAAAGCACATCGTTAGTCTGGGGTACCTCTCCTCGTTCCTCTCGTCGGGAAGAGGTACTTTTAGCTCGTATACTAATCGGACATTGTCGTTTTAGTCATAGATACCTGCTCAGTGGTGACCCCGCACCACTGTGTGAGCAGTGTGATGCGCCCTTAACGGTGCGTCACGTTTTAACAGTTTAACAGAGTGTCAAGTTTTATCTCCGTTGCGCGTTCGTGTTGGTCTGCCTGTTGGCTTAGCCAACGTTTTGGCAGACGACGCGCATGCTGTAGAATGTCTTTTACGTTTTATCACTGACATTGGTTTTATTTGTCGCATTTGATGCGCTGAGCGCCTTTTAGCTGTTTGATTTTATATTGTTAGTGTTAATGGGGCCCTTCTATCCGAAGGACATAAGACGCTCATGTACCTTGCATTCTACTGTTCTTGACACGTTTTATTCTTTTAGTGACCATGATTTAGTGTGTAGATTTTAGTCTTTGGTCTGTTGTGTTTTTTAGTGTTTTGACCAAGCGGGTTTGTGTGTGGTTTTTTAGTTTTTTGACTTTTCAATTTTATATTTCATACATTGTAAGGGCGCTAATAACCAATGTAGTTGAGCGCGCTTTAGCTCCACCTCATCATCACATATATAAAAACTGTTGATTTTATTTCAAAGTAATGTTTCATGTTATTTATTTCATGTTATATATTTTTAAAAACCTGAAATCCGCTGTTTGATGTTATATATTTAAAAAATTAAATAAAATTTTCATTAAAGCTGAAAAAGAAAAAAATGTAAAGTTATATTTTGTTGGATGATTGATATCTTTTAAGCTGAAAAATTTGTTCTCTTATCTGAATACCTTATTTTCAAAGGAATGTTTTTTTCAAGATTTTTAAAACCGATTATCATGTTTAATTTCGTTCAATGTGGAAAAACGTATAGTGTAGTTAACACATACATACAAACAATATGAATATTTGTATATGTAGTAGTTCACAAAACAATAACTGCATTTTATATCTAACCTTTTCTTGTAATGGAGTCTGAATTGTTGAACTTTCTGTGGATATCTTGTTGTTTTTGCGGTGTCTGAAAAATGATACAAAAAGGCTGTAAATAAAATACATTTTTCTTTAGCTGGAAATAAAAACAAAATATTTTTTGAATTATCGATAAAAGAAGATATTTTGCTTTTCATGCATGTTTTTTCACCTTATTTTAGAACAAGATTCTAAGCTGATATTACAGAAAGAATGTTCCATTTAACAGTTTCATAGGTAAAATAAGAAAACGTTTGAAAATAAAAAGATATATCGAAAAGAGCCACATTTAAACGATAAACAGATATAACTCGAAAAACTGTTACTTTATATAGCCTGAAAGGGAAGTATTTTTTATTATTTACACATCCATTGCTCTTTAAGCTTTCAGAATTTTTATGTTTAGTTTTATTTTTTATAAATTATTGCTAAACGTTTGCAATTTGATTAAATTGAGATTAATATTTTTTCCATCACACATTTTTTCTGCACGGATTTAAAACTCACCTTCTTCACTTGCGTTTCCTGTACTTGTTTCTCCTGCATGTTTGAAATCGCTGTTACTGCCTGAAAATTATAAAACTCGTTATTGTAACGTTTGTTTGCCGGATCTGAGAAGAGAAAATTGTACGTCATAAATTCTATATATAAGGAACGGGTTATCGAGGAGTCGCTCCGCTCCTCCCGTGTAACCAGGATTCCCCTAGAGTCGGGAATTCTGTTGGCAGCACTGGTGGCGCGAGCGTATGGTGAAAACGTTTCGCTGGTTAAGAAAACTGCTATGTTCACTATATTCATGCATGAAATGTAATGTAGAAAAATAATATGCAACTAACCTGTTTAAAGAAGATGTTGAAGATGTTTACCATTTTGTTGAGGACACAAATTCACTCGTTTTAATTTATTTTCGAACACTAATTAATGTCTCCTTAGTTACAGATGTTATGTAATCTTGTATTGCCGTTTCCAGCTCATCGATGTTTTTTGGATTGTCCTTATAGACCGAAGCTTTAGCGGCTCCCCAAAGAAAATAATCCGGAGGGGTAAGATCAGGAGACCGCGGAGGCCACAAACCTTTAAAAATTAGTCTTTCCCCCTAAAAATTCCCCTAAAAATTCCACTAACAGTCATGGATTTATATGATGTATGAGCAGTGGCGTTATCTTGTTGAAAAAATGCACCGTTCACTTCATCTTCATTTAGCTGTGAAATAAATGGAAAAAGAATATCCCAGCAATAAACATCTGGATTGAGTTATGGAAAAAAATTTGCCCAATAATTGGAGAGCGAGAGATCGCACACCATACACCAATTTTCTCTGAATGTAAAGTGGTTTCCTGAATTGCATTAGGATTTTCAGTAGACCATACTCGCGTATTTTGTGAATTTACGCATCCTGATAAGTGGAGCCAAGCTTCATCAGTAAAAAATGTCCTATATAACACGTCAATTCCATGGTGCAAAATGAACCTCTGAAACCACTCACAATACTGAACTCTCCTCCCGTGATCAGTGGGTTTTAATTCGTGGACGGCTGATACCCTATATGGATACAAACCTAGTTCTTTTTTTACTGCTTTGTATACGGAACTGTAGGAAATATCACATCTTCTCTCTATTTCTATCAGCTCTCTTGCTTGTTTCCAACTGGTAACAAGACTAAAATCATTACACTTGCGTACATTTTCCAGATATTTTCCTTAAGCGCAATTATTCATTTTTTTCCATAGATTCTGGCCAAATTTAGATTTCTCCTCAGCACGTTTTGCAGCGTTTAAGTCCATGTATGATTTTAACCAGAAGAATTGTTTGTAAACCACTGCTGTATGTACCTATTTCAACCTCGTTCCTAATTTTATACATTGCTGCAGATTACGGTAATGCAAGACATACTTACACTTATCAGATAGTGTTGCAAGGAGCTGATTGTATTTATCCTTTAGAGGTATTGCGCTCTTTGGACACAGTGGAAGATCGTTGTGTTCGTCGTGAATGGCTTTAGGATATTCGAGATCGAATTCGAGTACATAAACCGTTTCCGAATCTGGCGGTACGGTTAAGAATTCTACTGCAATAATTTCATCCCTATTTAACCATCTGAGTTCACCGCAAGGGATAGCATTCCTTGACATTACATAATCATATAAACTGGCACATTCGAAAAGTGCTAAGTATTTAGCTGGTGGTAATACGTTGTATTCATGCATGTACTTGTTATTGGCTTTGGAGTACTGCCGCGACACCGAGCAAAGCCTTCCCCTGATTCCTGACTCGAAAAACTCCATTTCTTTGTCAGTGATTAGCGATAATTTGGTTTTAGTTTATGCCAACCCGGGAGCAGTGTGGAAGTGGCACGGATCTATTGTATATAAATGTAGACAAATATCTGAAAGTTTCAAAAATGTCAGTCCATAGCAATGTGTCAGTGTTAAGATATAGATCACTGTATTCGCCTAAACTTGTGATCTTTAACTCTCTCCATACTGTTTGTGCGTTCAAGTAATCTTCTGTTATTATATAATCAAATTGCGATATATCTGGTAATACGATCTCTTTCAATTTCTCTACGCAATCCAGATATGTGAATGGAAATACGCCTTTGCATCTCATTAGCTACAGATGTACAGGATTTTCGTATGCTCTGTTTGTACTTTTAGAGCCCTGGGGGTTTAGCATATGAGGCTAAATTGCTCAATTTATCATCGTGGAATCTATAACTGTCAAGAAATCTGAAATATATACTTTTTCCATTGGATGTATATCTCTTACTGAATGATAGATAATTTTCAGATGTTTGCGAAATACATGAAATGGGTTCTCGGTCGTAAGCGAGATTTTTCACGAGAAAATGTGAATCGTAGTTTGATAAACAGTGGGGAAAAATGGTATGAAATTTGGTAACTTTATGTTCAGATTACACGAATTGTGGGCCGCTCCTAAGAATTTACCAGTAAGGTGACAATGATAGTTTACTTTAGCAAATTCGGACTCAAACTTATGTTCACACACATGACAGTAATCAGTATTTCCGAATTTTATTTTATCAGCATCACTCATATTTACTCTTTGTTTTTCGAGTAAATATCGATTACATCGTCTGCAATTACCGTTAATTCACTGAAAAAATCTTTAATCGTATTAGGACTACTCAAGATTTTGAATTTTGGCTAGGAATCGTCACAATTACATAGAACATTTAAAGCTACTTATACTGCTTCGTGTCTCGGTAGCGACCTTGTCCAACTGCTATCTGCGGAGGGCTGACATGAATGTACTTTTTTTAAGTGTTGATTCAATATCTGTATATATATATTACAAATGGCACCGGAGAACACTTCGAGTATGAATTGAATCGAATGGTGTCATTTACTCCTATTTCAGGCATACTAACAACTTGCGATTTCATGTAGGTTTCTGCTTTTATGTTTAGCTAGGTTGCTTTCATTTGAGAAGTATTTAATGCATGCTTTGCATATACATATTTTACACTTCCGTTTAGTTAGCTGTGACAACAGGCAAAATAGATCATTTATTAAGCAATAGTGTGATATGGCTTCATTAACAATTCTTAAAAGGTTCACATGATGCTCTTTGCGTTCTGAGGTTTGATATAGCGGGATAATTGAACATTGATCTATACCATATACCGTAATAGATATATTATCATTTTCTTTTTCAAAATTTTTGTAAGTCATAAAGATACTGAGAACTTTATTCCTGTGAAATTAAACTCTTTAAACATATTGTACTTGTGAGTACGAACTCACTCTATAGCTGTTACGCTTTACTGGAAATTTGGATGCCAGTAGACAATATCCGAAACATTTGTTATCAGTATTCGTAATATTGGTCACTGCTCTCAATCAGGTACTTTTATGTTACAAGCTGCATTTAACGGATCGTAGTGACAGAAATTTAGAATTAACGAACATATTTGGTATAGTGATTTCGAACGGCTTTTCGAATCGAAAGTATCAATGTTCAATAATATGGGATGTTTAAGTTTATCTTCATACCACTCGCTACTGCTTGTACCTTGTATAAGATAGCTTCCATTTTACTATTGAAATTACATGCCTCGATCTTTTCATTTTCGTGTTTGGATGACATATTTGCATACTAATGTAGCGCATAATGTTATTGCTGAGGAATATCGAGCGAGATTGCTCCGAATTTCACTGCTAACAAGCGGTTCACATTCATCCAAAAATGATTAAGGATCTATCATCCCCTATCAGTTTTGTATTTGACTCGTATAGATCCGATTTTTAAATGCGGATTCATTAGTTATGCATGCAACATGCTTTTGCCTCTGTTCACTCACCAAATCTGTTCGTGGTTTCTTTGATGGAGACGCGCTGTCATCTTTCGAGATGCTCGTTGTCCTCTTGAGTAACATTTACTCCATTGTTCGGGGTGATTTCGCCTCAGGTCTTATTTGGTATCGCGTGCATGTGTTCCTCTGATATTAAATGAATTAAGTGTCATTAGTAATACTTATTAATAAGTCAAATTTTTACCAGAATGCAATAAATGTTTCTTTTTAAAGCATGCATGAACGCTGAAAATCTACACACATAATGTCACAACTCAAACGTGAGATGACAGGGGGGTTTCACTAAGATGGTAGATTGTAACTAGTAAAGACAACCCAATGGTTCAGAACGGTCAATTTTTATGAATTATATAAAGACTCCCATTGGTGCTTTCCTTTTCTAGACGGCACGGTTGCTGTTGAGGTAGCTCCGGAGTTCCAAGGTATGTGGCAAGAGCCAACGCCAGAGGTCGACAAACAGAATGCAAGAGTCCGACCGAGAGACCATCAAAAAGCCCCGCAATTCCTGGTCTTGTGCTCCTTATATACCCAATCATTTCATATAGGAAGCTAGTCATTTCCTATGAAGTTAAGCTTAACATTGTTCTAGAACATTCCATCTGACGCACATCCCCTTCGCGATGTGCAAAACAGCACGTAGGACTCAGGAAGTTTATGAACTGTGAGTCCCCGAAGAATTCTCCCATCGGAAGGGGTTAACCGCCAAAATCCCGTTATATTCTAGCTGTGCCCATCCGTTCACCAAGAAAGATTGTGAAATGTAAGAAAATATCAACATTTAAATGAATATATAATTTAGCCCACCGTGTCTAGAAATATAAATGTCCAAAGCTTCTGTGGATTCTTGCGCTTCTCAACAGCAATCGCGACAATATATAAGAATATATATTTTGTTCGATGTGAGAATTTTTTTTAATAAAACCAGAAACATTTGATGTCTTTTAAGCTGAAAAAGTTATACACGTAAGTAAAAAAATGTTTTATTTCAAAATAAAGTTTTTAAAAACTGAAATTAATTTTTTAAACCTGAAAAAGAAAAAAAATATCCACCTGTTTTACCACATTGCAGTGTGTTTCTTTTTCGCGATACTAATACCTTACTTTTTTAAGCATGCATGAAAGCTGAAAAATCTATACACATATATAACAAATAGTTCATTTTATTTATAAGCAATGTTTGATGCTATATATTTTTTAAAAAGCTAAAATCTTATTTTCTTTAAGGCTGAAAAAGATATAACATTAATTATTTTTGCTACTGCCATTAAAGTTAAAAAAATACATAAGAGGCAATTAAAATAGTAATTGTTTCAAGTTATATAAATCAAAACATGTTTAATATCTTTTAAGCTGAAAATATCTATGCACATATATAAAACCGGTTGATTTTATTTCAAAGTGTTGTTTAATGTTATATATTTTTTAAAAAAACTGAAATCTGCTGTTTGATGTTATATATTTAAAAAAATGAAATAACATCTTCTTTAACGCTGAAAAAGAAAAAAAAATGTCTAGTTATATTTTGTTGGATGTTTGATATCTTTTAAGCTGAAAAATGTATTCTCTTATCTGATCACTTTATTTTCAAAGGAACGTTTTTTTTCAAGATTTTTAAAACTATTTACCATGTTTAATTTCGTTAAATGTGAAAAACGTATACTGTAGTTAACACACACCTACAAACATTAAGAATATTTGTATATGTAGTATTTCACAAAACAATAACTGAATTTTATGTCACCTTTTCTTGTCATGGGGTCTATTGTTGACCTTTCTGTGTATATCTTGTTTTACTGCAGTGTCTGAAAGATGATACAAAAAACAGGCTGTAAATATCTTCAGCTGGAAATAAAAAAACAAAATATTTTTTGAATTATCGATAAAAGAAAATATTTTGCTTTTCATGCATGTTTTTTTTCTCTTCATTTTGGAACAAGATTCTAAGCTGATATTACAGAAAGAATGTTCCATGTAACAGTTTCATAGGTAAAATAAGAAAATGTTTGAAAATAAAAACATATATCGAAAAGAACCACATGTAAACGATAAACAGATATAACTCGAAAAACTGTTACTTTATATAGCCTGAAAGGGAAGTATTTTTTATTGTTTACACATCCATTACACTTTAAGCTTTCACAGGTTTTTTGTTTAGTTTTATTTTTTAATAATTATTGCTAAACGTTTGCAATTTGATTAAATTGAGATTAGTATTTTTTCCGGTACACATTTTTTCTGCACTGATTTAAAACTCATCTTTTTCACTTGCGTTTCCTGTACTTGTGGATTCTCCTTGCATGTTTGAACCTGCTGTTACTGCCCGAAAATTATACAATTCATTATTGTAATGTTTGTTTGCCGGATCTGAGAAGAAAATAGTACTTCATAAATGCTGTATATATAGAACGGGTCATTGAGGAGTCGCTCCGCTCCTCCCGTGTAACCAAGATTCCCCTAGAGTCAGGAATTCTGTTGGCAGCACTGGCTGGCGCGGGCGTATGGTGAAAACGTTCCGCTGGTTAAGAAAACTGCTAGGTTCACTATATTGATGCGTGAAAGGTAATGTAGAAAAATAATATGCAACTAATCTGTTTAGAAGATGTTTACCATCTTGTTGAAGACACAAATTCACTCGTTTTAATTTATTTTCGAACTCTGTAATTAATGTCTCCTTTGTTACAGATATTATGTAATCTTCTATTGCCGTTTTCAGCTCATAGATGTTTTTTGGATTGTCCTTATAGACCGAAGCTTTAGCGGCTACCCAAAGAAAATAATCCAGAGGGGTAAGGTCAGGAGACCGCGAAGGCCACAGACCTTTAGAAATTAGTCTTTCCCCAACAAATTCCACTAACAGTCCCATGGACTTATGTGATGTATGAGCAGTGGCGTTATCTTGTTGAAAAAATGCACCGTTCATTTCATCTTCATTTAGCTGTGAAATAAATGGAAAAAGAATATCCCAGCAATAAACATCTGGATTGTGTTATGGAAAGAAATTGGCCCAATAATTGGAGAGCGAGAGATCGCACACCATACACCAATTTTCTCTGAATGTAAAGGGGTTTCCTGAATTGCATTAGGATTTTCAGTAGACCATACTCGCGTATTTTGTGAATTTACGCATCCTGATAAGCGGAACCAAGCTTCATCAGTAAAAAGTGTCCTATATAACACGTTAATTCCATGGTGCAAAATAAACCTCTGAAACCATTCACAATACTGAACTCTCTTCCCGTGATCTGTGGGTTTTAATTCGTGGACGAATGATACTTTATATGGATACAAATCTAGTTCTTTGTTTACTCCTTTGTATGCGGATCTGCAAGATATATCACATCTCTCTATTTCTATCAGCTCTCTGGCTTGTTTCCAACTGGTAACAAGACTAAAATCATTACACTTGCGTACATGTTCCAGATATTTTCCATAAACGCAATTATTCATTTTTTCCCCCATAGATTCTGCCCGAATTTAGATTTCTTCTCAGCACGTTTTGCAGCGTTCAAGTCCATGTATGATTTTAACCAGAAGGATTGTTTGTAAGCACTGCTGTATGTGCCTATTTCAACCTCATTCCTAATTTTATACATTTCTGTAGATTACGGTAATGCAAGACATACTTAGACTTATCAGATAGTGTTGCAAGGAGCTGATTGTATTTATCCTTTAGAGGTATTCCGCTCTTTGGCCACAGTGGAAGATCGTGTTCGTCGTGAATGGCTTTAGGATATTCGAGATCGAATTCGAGCACATAACCCGTTTCCGAATCTGGCGGTACGGTTAAGAATTCTATTGCATTAATTCCATCTCTATTTAACTGAGTTCACCGAAGGGATAGCATTCCTTGACATTACATAGCCATATAAATTGGTATATTCGAAAAGTGCTAAGTGTTTAGCTGGTACAAATTCGTTGTATTTATGCATGTACTTGTTATTGGCTTTGGAGTATCGCCGCGACACCGAGCAAAGCCCTCCCCTGATTCCTGACTCGAAAAACTCCATTTCTTTGTCAGTGATTAACGATAATTTGGTTTTAGTTTAGGCCAACCCGGGAGTAGTGTGGAAGTGGCACGGATCTAGTGTATATAAATTTAGACAATTTTCTGAAAGTTTAAAAAATATCAGTCAATAGCAATGTGTCAGTGTTAAGATATAGATCAAGGTATTCGCCTAAATTTGTGATATTTAACTCTCTCCATACTGTTTGTGCGTGCAAGTAATCTTCTGTTTTTATATAATCAAATTGCGATATATCTGGTAATACGATCTCTTTCAATTTCTCTACGCAATCCAGATATGTGTATGGAAATACGCTTTTGCGTCTCATTAGCTGCCGATGTGCCGGATTTTCGTATGCTCCGTTTGTACTTTTAAAGTCCTCGGGGTTTAGCATATCACCTAAATTGCTCAATTTATCATCGAGGAATCTGAAAAGAAAAAAACTGTCAAGAAATCTGAAACATACTTTTTCCATTGGATGTATATCTCTTACTGAATGATAGATAATTTTCAAATGTTTGTGAAATACATGAAATGTGTTCTCGATCGTAAGCGAAATTTGTCACGAGAAAATGTGAATCGTAGTTTGATAAACAGTGGAAAAAAATTGGTATGAAATTTGGTAACTTTCTGTTCAGATTACACGAGTTGTGGCCCGGTCCTATGAATTTACCAATAAGGTGACAATTATCTATTACTTTGGCAAATTCGGACTCAAATTTATGTACACACACACATAACATAAATCAGTATTTCTGTATTTTATTTTATCAGCATCACTCAAATTTAACCCTTTGTTGGTTTTTTTTGAGTAAATGTCGATTACATCGTCTGCAATTACAGTTAATTCACTGAAAAGGTCTTCAATCGCATTAGGATCTGCAAAGATTTTGAATATTTACAAAAATCGTCATAATTACATACAAGATTTAAAGCTAGTGATACTGCTTCGTGTGTCTGTAGCGACCTTGTCCAACTGCTGTCTGCGGTGGGCTGACAGGAATGCACTTTTTTAAGTATTGATTCAATATTTGCATATATGACAAATGGCACCGGATATCACTTCGAGTATGCATTGAATCGAAAGGTATCATTTACCCCTATTTCAGGCATACTAACAACTTGCGATTTCATGTAGGTATCTGCTTTTATGTTAAGCTAGGTTGCTTTCATTTATGAAGCATTTCATGCACTTCGCATATACACATTTTACACTCCCGTTTAGTTAGATGTGACAACAGGCGAGATAGAGCATTTATTAAGCAATAGTGTGATCTGGCTTCATTAACATTTCTTAAAAGTTCACATGAAGCTCTTTACGTTCTGAGGTTTGATATAGCGGAATAATTGAACATTGATCTATACCATATACCGTAATAGATATATTAGCATTCTGTTTTTCAAATTTTTGTATGTCATCTAGATATTGGAAACATTATTCCTTTGAAATTAGATTCTTTAAACATATTGTACTTGGAGTACGAACCCAGTTTATAGCTGTTACGCTTTACTGGAAATTTGGATGCCAGTAGGCAATATCCGAAACATTTGTTATCAGTGTTCGTAAAATTGGTCACTGCTCTCAATCAAGTACTTTTATTTTACAACCTGCATTTCACGGATCGTAGTGACAGATTTTAGAATTCACGAACATATTTGGCATAGTGATTTCGAACTGCTTTTCGATTCGAATATATCAGTGTTCAATAATATGGGATGTTTAAGTTTATCTTCATACCACTCGCTAATGTTTGCACCTTGTATGATAGCTTATTTCTTACTATTTAAATTAAATGTCTCGATCTTTTTATTTTCGGGTGTTTGGATGACATATTTGCGTACTAATGTAGCGCATAATTTTATTCCTGACGAATGTCGAGCGAGATTGCTGCGAATTTTACTGCTAACGAACGGTTCACATTCATCTAGAAATGATTCAGGATCTATCATCCCCAGTGAGTTTTGTATTTGACTCGTATAGATCCGATTTTTAAATGCGGATTGAATAGTTATGCATTCAAGAACCTTTTGCCTCTGTTCACTCACCAAATGTGTTCGTGGTTTCTTTGATGGAGACGCGCTGTCATCTTTCGAGGTGCTCGTTTCCTCTTGAGTAGCATTTACTCCATTCTTCGGGGTGATTTGGGCTCCGGTCTTATTTGGGATCGCGTGCATGTGTTCCTCTGAAATTGTGATAAAGGTGGGGTCATTAGTAATACATATTAATTATAAGTTAAATTTTTTACCAGATTGCAATAAATGTTTCTTTTTAAAGCATGCATGTACGTTGAATAATCTAGACACATATATATAAAAAATATCAAAATATTTATTTTGTCCGATGTGAGAAAACATTTTTATAAAACGAAAAATATTTGATATCTTTTAAGCTGAAAAATCTATACACATATGTAAAAAATGCTTTTGTTTCAAAGTAAAGTTTAAAAACTGAAATCCAATTTTCTTTAAAGCTGAAAAAGTTATAACTTATTAATTATTTTTACTACTGCCATTAAAGTTAAAATAGATAAGAGGCAAATAAAATAGTAATTGTTTCAAGTTATAAACATGAAAACAAGTTTTTTATCTTTTAAGCTGAATCTATCTATGCACAAATATAAAAACTGTTCATTTTATTTCAAAGTAATGTTTCATGTTATATATGAAAAACCTGAAATCTGCTGTTTGATGCTATACATTTAAAAAAAATATTGAATTTTCTTTATAGCTGAAAAAGAAAAACATCAAGTTTAATTTGTTGGATGTTGATATCTTTTAAGTTGAAAAAAATTATTCTTTTTTCTGATTACTTTATTTTTAAAGGAATTTTTTTTTTCAAGATTTTTAAAACCAATTATCAAGTCTAATTTCGTTCAATATGAAAAAAGCATACTGTAGTTAATACATGCAAACAAACAATAAGATAATTTTTTCTATGTAGTATTTCACAAAACAATAACTGAATGTCTCACCTTTTCTTGTCATGGAGTCTTGTTTAAGTTTCTGTGGATATCTTGTTTACTGCAGTGTCTGAAAAATGATACAAAAAGGCTGTAAATAAGATACATTTTTCCAGCTGGAAATAAAAAAAAACAACGTATTTTTTGAATTATCGTTAAAAGGAACAAATTTATGCTATTGATACATGGCTTTTATTTTTTCGTTTTTGAACAAGATTCTAAGCTGATATTACAGAAAAAATGTTCCATTTTAACACTTTTATATGTAAATTATGTAAACGTTTAAAAATAAAAAAGATATACTGAAAAGAATCACATGTAAACGAATACAGATTTTACTCGAAAAACTGTTACTTTATAAGGCTGAACGGGAAGTATTTTTTATTATTCACACATTCATCAGTACGTAAGCATTCACAGTTTTTTATTCTTAAGTTTTATTTTTTAAAAATTATTCCTATACGATCGCAATTTGATTAAATTGAGATTACTATTTTTTCCAGCATACGTCCTTTTCTGCTTAGCTACACGGATTTAAAACTCACCTTTTTCACTTGGGTTTCCTGCACTTGTGGATTCTCCTTCATGTTTGAACTCGCCCATACTGCCTGAAAATTATACAATTCATTATTGTAACATTTGTTTCCCGGATCTGAGAAGAGAAAATAGTAAGTCATAGTGATAGGTGCTCTTATTGGTGGAAGTGGGGGTTTAGCAATTCAGTGACTCGCGACACTTATTTAACGTTACTAAAATATATTTAATAAAATATGTGAATGCGAAGCGAAATGTGAATTATAACACGGTAAATATCCCTAACTGCTAATCCTACACCTACCTATAACTAATAACAATACACAATTTATTCCCTGCAAAATACTATACCTGGCGTCAACCAAGAAGGTGATTGACATTTCGCGGAGCGAGAGAGGCGACGTTGCCGCTCATCGCAACCGCGTGGAGAGCGTGTCGAAGGAGACTGTGTTGCGCCTGCATTGTATAGCGGATAGTATTTATATTCGTATACGAAGACAATTGTAAAATAATGAATCTACGTGCAGAGGATACATCATGCAAGAAAGTATCAGTGTAAACATCTGCGTTAACAGAAGAAACATACCTGTGAAATATTGATGCTTATTCTAATGGAAAAATGCCACTGATTTTCGAATCGCTTGCATCGCTTTTGTTGTTGCTGCTGCTCGCTTGTTAGAGAACGTTGCCACCGTTGTCATCATCATCATCTGAAGAGCTGCTGGAATTCCCCACGGAAATAACAAGCTGTTCTATAGTGTCTTCCCAAACTTATTTTCCCAAGCTGCACTTATTGCAGCCTTTGTATGAGTCACAGCTTTTTTCCAGTTTTCAGCTCTTACTGATGTTAGTGCTTGTTCTGTAAGCTATATTACTGACGACACAGTGAAAGCTTTATTGTTTCGCCCAACATAACCCTTTATTTCGTCCCAAATTAATTCAATCTGGTTAAAATGACAATGATAAGGGGTAAACCTAACTATTTTGTGACCATGTTCTGCAGCAATGCCGTCGACTACATAACTTGGAAACCGCGGTTTGTTTGCTTTCACAAGTTCCAGTAGCTCACTTTTCTTCAGCCCCTCCTTCACCGGTATATTGCGTCGAAAAAGTCACTGAATTATTTAATTTTTTCTTGTTCCCATTGTTGGTGCTCTATCAGAAATTGCTGAGTGGTATTTGGCATTGTCCATTACTATTAGAGATGATCTGGGTAAATTTGGAAGAAGCTGCTGTTTGAACCATTTAAGGAAAGTGTTATGATTCATTTCCTTGTGATAATCTATTGTCTTTTTTGATTTAAAAAGAAGACAACAATTGGGAACAAAACCCGATGCAGTTCCAGCTTGGAGAATTATTATTCTGCCTCCTTTACCTAACGCACATACATTGTTCCTTCCAACGTATCGTCTGTCCAGCCTTTTCTGACAGAATGATTGGCATTTACCCACGTCTCATCGAGCCTAACAATGTTCTCAAAATCATGCGTAAGAATCTCCCAAAGGAACCTACAGCGCCAAGCACAAATGTCAGGTTTTTCCATTAGCAATTTCTGCCATTTACTTTTTTGTAACGAAAACCTAACTTCTTCACTATTCTACGCAAAGAAGGCTTGCTACCTTGAAATAGCTCGGCTTCCTTTAAAGACACATGGAGCTTGAAAATAGTTGGATGCTCCTTTCTCCTATAATAGGAATAAATGTGTGTGCGTATTGCATCCTGCTGGAAAGAATCTAAGTTGGTGACACGTTTACATCCTTTTCTTTTCTTTCCAGGAGTTTCTAATTTAGACCCTGATGCCTGATTTTCTTCTTTATAATATTTTTCTTTCCCAATCTTAACCACAGTATTGTTACTGATTCCTACAGCACGCGAAGTGCTGTCAAGTACATTAGAGAATGGAATAAGGCCCCTGCTCAATTTTTCCTCTTCGAAATATTCTCTCACTGAGCATATTATTTTCCGCGCCTGTCCTTTAATTGGGATACCTTTACCAAATACAGTTTTATTTGGTTCTCGTGTGCGCCCAGTTTTTCGTTTGGCTACGCTATCTTTGTCACTATTTTTGGATATTGTTAAATATCCATTAAACACAATTATAAATGCCCACACAACACACACACACAAATACACGAACTCAAATACAGTAACGCAAGGCAAATACCATACAACGACGACGACGCAAAAGAAGTTTTCAGTACGCAGGGAATCTCTAATCTGATACAAACACACAAGCAAGCTGGGGTTAAAAGGAGGAATTGTTTCTAATTGCAGCGACAGCAGAAGATAAGACTTCAGGTCATTTTACTGCAACGGTCGCTCGCCATGCCAATCACGTGTTACGATATCGCAACAACGCATTTGCATCTATCGTTGCTATAGAAACGTCTTAGTTCTAATTGGTCCTTCTAATGGTTGCTATGACGACCGCTGTTACGTATTCATCCCCTCCCATTCATTTAAAGCTTTCCGCCACGTGGTTAGTAACTGTCAATCACCTTCTTGATTGGCGCCGAGTATAGTTTCCTAAATGAGATAGCTCACTGATTTGGTGTATTTAAGGTAAGTACTGAGCCTGGCAGTAAACCAAAGTACAGACTAATACTCGTTACTCACTTAGCATGAAGATAAGTAGAAGGGTCACACCCTTCAACTGGCAGAGCATCATGAAGTTGCTTAGCACCAACAACACAACAGTCCGGAGTAGTATATACCCCGCGGCAGGCAGACGGTCAAAGGTCGCCCTGGTGTCAGAGGTCAGAGGTTAAAAGTCATTGACGTCATTAAGGTCGGAAGGTTATCTGACCGTGATGACGTCATAGACCTTGACACCTCTGACCGCCAGGGCGGAGCCGTCTATCTGCCGCGGGGCATTTTTTCTTTTTTTTCTTTTATTATAATGTGTACAATACAAGGTTACAATTTTTCAATTAGTTGTAAAACAAACAAAAAAAGATGTGTAAAAATTATGTACAATACTGTATGATGGCTTTACAATTACAATTTAGTGCAAAGGGTACAAGTCTTTGTTAATTACTGTTTTTTTTTACTCTAGTGAATGGTTTTGATACAAAATAATTTTTATGAATGTAGTTACATCATCATTATTATAGTTTATGCTGTTTTTTGTGCTGCTGCTGGTAGCGGCGACGGCTGCGGCGATGTTGGTGCTGCTGTTGCTGGTAGTTGCGCTTGCCTCGAGGATGTTGTTGCTGTTGCTGCTGGTATTGGCGCTTGCCTCGGGAATGTTGTTGCTGTTGCTGGTAGTGGCGCCTGCCTCGGGGATGTTGCTGCTGCTGTTGCAGGTAGTGGCTTCGGTTGCGGGGATATTGTTGCTGGGGATGTTGCTATTGGCTCCGGTTGTGGGGATATTATGTTTATCATCGTCGTCGTCAGAGTTAGATGTGCTGTTATTGCTGCTGCTGCTGTTAAATTCGAAATCGATTTCACTGTCATCGGTTTCGGAATCTTCGTCATCACTTTCGCCGAACACAATAGAGCGAAGCCTTTTATCTATGTTTTTGGTGACGCACTTAAACATCAGGTGAAAGAAGTTGTTGCTTACATCTTTTTGTACTTTTGGCATGTACAGAGCGCTTGCCACAAAATTGCTGCATTTTTTTTCGTTACACTGTAGTATGTTGTATGAACCGTGTTGTGTGATGCACTGGTCTAAACTTGGAGTTTAGGAATTACTTGCGGTAATTGTTAATCTTGCAGCGCTTTTATCACATGCGTTTAAATGCATTGTGGAATACCTCGACATTAGCTGAACAAGAAGATGGTGGTATTTCAAGTTTTATGATTACTGTTTTTTCTTTCGGAGTATGAAGAAGTATTTCCATGGACAGAAGTTTAAAACATTGGTTGACGTACTTTCCGTCGGCGTTTACAGCATCTGTCGTGTTAAAAACAACTTGAGTCCAAACATTATATCCTACGTCAATGGGGTCTTAAGAAGATTCATGGTGTAGTGTTTGGTACTTCCGCT
The DNA here is from genome assembly GCA_030765065.1 of Deroplatys truncata. Lineage (NCBI taxonomy): Eukaryota > Metazoa > Arthropoda > Insecta > Mantodea > Mantidae > Deroplatys > Deroplatys truncata. The sequence continues at coordinate 171,437,703 of CM060987.1, read as the reverse complement.
GACTGACTGATCTCCAGAGCTTGGTGCGTCGTCGTTAAATTTAATTCTTTTGGTCACAATGACGTCACGTAAAGTATGACGTCGCTTTAGTCGTCGTGTTGCGGCTATCCTTAAGTTGTCAGGCCCTATGCATTGCGCTGGTTCATGGTAACATTTTGTATGCGATAATGTTTGCACATACTATGTGGGCAAAACATTTTAATCAGTAAAGAAGCAGTTAATTTGAGAAGTATATATATGTTTTTACTACCTAAACAACAAAACTGACGATAATTAATCGTTATTTTTATTTTATTCTGTCGAAGCTGTAGAGGTGCCGCGTTTTATTATTGCCCAGCGACTCTTCGTTGTACAACAAGTAGTGCTTTTCTGAATTGATTTTTTTTGAAGTTGTGCAGCGGTCAAGGCTTCGAACTATAGAGGTAGAGGTAGGAGTAGCTCTCGATTTTCTATAATTGCAAAAATTATTCTTGCCTATTTAGTTTTTTTAGCAAAGAGAGATTCTAACAGGTACTTCTTACCTTTCACTAATTCGTTAACGACGATTGGTCTGGCTCCGGCATGGAAAGCACATCCCAAATTTAGAGTACGGTGAAAATGTGTTCAAGGAGCTTACGATGGGCAGTAAAGAAGTAATATTTATATGTTTTTCTACAACATTTGCCGATATTTAGTGTTTCTTATTTCATTCAAATCTTTCGAAGCTGTAAAGGTGCCGCGTTTTATTGTTACCAAGGGATACTTCCCCGTTGTACAATAGATAGTATTTTTCAGAATTTATTTTTTGAAGCTGTGTAGCTGTTAAGGCTTCAAATCTTTGAGGTAAGAGTAGTTCACGATTTTCAATAATCGCGAAAATTCTTCTCCCCCATTTGGTTTTAGTGGCAAAGAGAGATTCCAGCACGTATTTCTTACCTTCGACTAATTCGCTTGCTGTGATTGGTCTGGCACCGGCATGGGAAGCACACCCCAAATTGTTCAGTACAGTGAATGTGTCCACAGAGGCCTCGATGGCGGCGGCGACGGAGTTGTTCCTGCAGTGAGCCATGGTAACGTGGCGATACTTGTAGAACACAAGAAGACAAATTGTGAGTAACGGAAGCGCTATACGCGGTATATATTAGGCGTGCTTACGTAACACGTGATGTGGACGTGTAAGGTTACCCATAAGCAAGCGATAACGATGTGGCGAGTGCGTCATCACGTGATGCTGACGTGATATTCATGTTTTGCGTGCGTGATCATATGAAGCTGCCAGCTGGTTGTGTAAGTAGAATCGTATTTCGTAATAGTCTTTAGGAGTGGTACATATGATATATTCCGTGTACTTAGAATAGCACATGTTCTCCACGTCATGTTTTACGCTTTGTAAGTATTTATCGTAAGCTATAATTAGATTGTTTACTTCATTAACCTCTTTTGATCGATGATAAAAAAATATCGTTAACAATAGGATAGAGTTTAAGTAAAGTTTTCCATTCTTCTTCAATTAAAGATATGCTGACTGAGTCGTCTCCTTGATATTGTTTTACTATAATAGGAGTTCCAAATACGTATTTGACATCTAATTTTAATTCTTCATTCAGGTTTACATCCCATTTTACTGCTTCTTTTCTAGGATTTTTATCGATAAGGGTAACACACGTGAATATATTTTTCCAATCTGTTAAATTGTTAAGAATAATTCCACGCTCTTCACCACATTTTGCAATAGTGATACACAGTTCGCAGGGAATTTGTGCAGAAAATCCTACACTGAGAAACTTTTTTTGTGATCGGTCTAAAAAGTAGACGTTGCTTCTAATACCAATTAAAGATGACAACTGTTCTTCGTCCTCTTCTAATTTGATCTTCTTAGAGTCTGACTCGTTAACGCTAAAATGAAAAAAAAGCTATGTCAGATGTAGGATTCGAACCCACGCTCTCCTTTCGGAGAATTAGATCTTAAGTCTAACGCCTTAGACCGCTCGGCCAATCTGACTATAAATAAAATACATACCTTATCTCCGTAGTTGACATGGCGAAAGGGAGAAGCACACTGTGAGACGGTCTTGCTGTCAGGTTGTTTTAAGTACTGTTAAGGTGCGTTCTAAAACAAATGATTGATGTACACGTCATAAGGAATGCAGTTTAGTGATGATTCATGCTTTACCTCGTGAGGCAGACGTGGGTCGTTAGGCTTAGGATCACATGGATATGCATTTCTTTTATTTACGGTATGATCGTACCATTCGGCAAGATTTAACACATTTCTTTGAGCACAATTAAGAGTTTGTATTCTATGACAAGGATACATACAAGACGAAGAATTAAACATTACTAACGATTCGTCGTTTAATTTCAATTCTTCTATATTAATTACAGTTCTATTTGTAATTTTACGAAGAAATACCGTTCTTTGTTCTCGTTTAGTGAAAATGACAGTAAAAAGATCTACGTTGCGAGTGAGTATGGAAGAAAGTTAATCGTAGTCAACATCACCATTGTTCCAGTGTAAACCGTGAATTTTTGAACTAATTTTTTTATTAGTAGAAATAGTTTTATCAGATAACAAGCGTTCATCGTGGGGTGGTTTAAAGACCCAAGTCTGCACTTCAAGACTCAAACCGCATATAGAAAGCTCTTTGATGACATGTTCAAGTTCGTTATTTATTAAAAAGTTAAAATAAACAAAACCAGTTCCTGTAGACATGTTTCTTTATTTGATTTCAAATTAACACTGAAGTAGTAATAACTAGAGTACTTGCCTTATATTGTTGATGTACAGGTTTGTAGTAGAACTTCCGCATTTGTTGAAAAAAGCATACATCTTTGTTACATTAGAGATGTGCAAGTTTGTAGAGGCACTGAAGTGGTACTAGTTCCGCATTTGTTGAGAAAGCATACATCTTTGTAAGTTTTTAAGATAAGATTGTCGTTGTATGTCTAATCAGATATTCTAAATTTAGAGTAAAATTTTCGAAGGGGTAAATTACAACATCTATGTATAGCATAAGCAATTACGTAATGCCCGCATGTAGAGCTAATAGAGCTTTTAATCTTCGTTTACCACAATTCCAATTATTTCCGCAATTACGGTTTAGAAAATGTGTAAAATGGTGAGAAAGCGGAGGCATTCCGAAACTGTCAAAATATTCCCCTTTACCACATTTTGAAATAAAAATACCGATCCAATGTTTACCAGGCTTACTAATCGGATCTGTATTTGCTACTAATACAATTGGAAAATGTCTATGTATCCGTTTAGGTAATTGGTCACATGCAAAAACGCCTAAAAAATATGGTCTAGTACGTGTGTTGGTAGATAAATATTTTCTTATTTGTTCGGTGTTCATGTTACGTAAATTGATCTGTTTGCATCGAAATCTAGTACCCGTTGATATTCGGATAAAACAATCATGCAAGCTGCTTCGGTTAAAGCCGTTTTAAAACCTACGTTTATTGAAACATTACCATGATGTAATCCTGAAACATGGGTTTCGTTAGCACTTTTATCAGGCGTTAAATCAAACATAAGAAACGTGTATCCCTTTTGATAATCTTTTCTCGATATTGTATGTCCTTTGTCCTCAGGATTTAAATCCAAAGCTTTAGCGAGGGAATTGAAGCATTTAACGTATTTTTTACTTGTAAAATCAGGAGTTAGAGGTTGCGCAGGAAACGGTTGTTCATTTACAAAAAGTTGAAAAAAATTAAAGTTTAAATGTAAAAAATTGTAAGGATTTTTTATAAAATTTCCGCTATATGCAGTATCTGACACAAATCCGACTGTGATTCTGCGAGGTGCTTTACCCACTAATATATCATGAAATGTTTTGCTTATTGTTCCTGAATGTTAAATGGTTGAACATCTACCTCGTCCAATATTAATTTACCGTTAAGTGTAGAAAGTAAGTTTTGATGAGCTAAAAGCATGGAAGCGGAAGGATAAATACACCTTACGTTAAGTGTAGCACCCGTAATTATAGTTTTTCCTTTAATTTCTCCAACAGCTATAAGATGATATTCGGGAGTAGACGGAGTTAGTTTTATCGTCATGTCTACATTGTTGGGAATATATTTTTCTTGAGAAAATAGAGAACACGATAATCGACCCATTAATTCAAATTCTTGACTACCTTTAGTATGTTCGAAGCGCCATTTTAATCCTTCATTACTATCGAAGGTATCAAAAGCACCTGCTGTATCCTTTTTCCAAAGCGACGTTTCAAGCCACGAATTTTGTGATTCGGATGAATAATTAAACAATTGCTCTATATACGTTTTATACGGATATCCGGGTTGCGGTGGAGTAACAGTGACATTATTTAACATTACCTCTATTTGCTGGAACAGTGAATTTAAAGGGTTGTTAACCAGAGTGATTTTATCTGTATCTTTTAACTCTTTACCATCGTGGCTAACAATTTTACAACGTAAATATAATTCTATCTGTGAACCGTCGATGTACGCATCAGCATTACCTTTATAATGAAACACGATGGGTAAATTGTACGAAATTACATTTTGAGGTTCTAATTCAATTACGGTATACCGATTTACGCTAGTTTGCACGGGAGGTTCGTCAAAAAAATTAAATGCCGAATTTACGTATACCTTAGACATTATGCAAATATATCACGTGTGTTTTTTTATTTTCTTTTTTTAGTTTTACGCTTTCTCTGTTTCTTTTTCTTAGTTATTTTAGATTTTTTAAACCCTTTCTTACGTCTTGCACTTCTTTTTAACTGTGTTGTTTTACGTCTTTTACGAACTTTTATTCCTGAACCGAACATTGAATCCAAAGCCTGATCTGCTTTTCTCTTTAAATTCGATCCGCCTTCTTTTAATCTATTATTAAGTGAAGACTTGAAAGGTTTTTGCGAAATCACATCCGATAAAACCTTACCACCCACGTTTAATAGTTCTTTACCGACTGACTTTGCAGCGCTTATAAAGTACGGAGACATGTATCTAAACAAACTACCTAAAGCACCAAAAAGTCCGCGTCCTTTTTGAAAGCGTCTACCTTTATACAATACAAAAGTATCACCATGTCCTGTCTGATTAAGAAAATATTTAATGAGCTCACGATGATCCATAAGGTCTAAACCAAAGTACTACAGCCGAAGAAAATCCGTCCATAAATGGTAATAATTCGCCTGTTCCCGTTCTTAAATCGATTTTTATAATTTGGAAATCATGTTGAAGAACAGGAACCCAGTTTAAAGGTACAAACGATTTTTCCATTGCTAGATGTTTATGATCAACATCTATTTCAACAATGGTACTTTCGATAATTTGAGTAAACGTATCGCTTACCATTTGAGGTTCTATAATATTGCAGTATATAAACATTTCGTACGGAAATGATACGTAAGGATTCATTGGAAATGGGGCGCGTTTAATTTTAGTAACATCGGATATAGGTGCAAATCCTAGCTGTCTGCTTAAATCCTGAGAAAGATATAATTCGCGCATTATATTATCGCTAACTGCTTTTATCTTTTGATTTTGCTGTCTCGTCAGTAACCTCGATGTCATGTTCATTTAATTTAGAATCTGTATTAGATGGTTGAATAGAATCGTTTTCGGTGTTATTTACAACCGATTCCGAAACGTCTGCCTCATTACGCTTTTTGTCTTCTTTTTTCTTTTCTACAGCAGTCGAATTAACGTGGACGAAACCGGTGTCCTTATTGTATAAGAAAAGCTTGTTGATATGACTTTCCTTTTTAATTGTTTCGTTAATTACCGATAGAAGCATAACATCTGTTATAGTAGTTTCATTTAATTCATAACGAAAATCTATTTCCTGAGGAACCCCTTGTTCGGGTTTATAAAGCATTCGTCCTTTAATGTAATTACCACCTTTAGCAATGTTTAAAAAAGAGCCCGGATAACGAATTTTTGTAAGTGCCACTTCCCATTTACCTCGAAGAACTACTCTTTGCGGCAACATGTTCAAAAATTGAGAAGTGGTGTTGTTATCAAAAATAATAGGAGAACCATTACTTGTTAAAGTAATAGAAAATGGTTCGGTACGTATCATTATAATGACGCTATTTTTGAATGTTTAATCCAGAAATTAAATTTATCAGGATAACCTTTCCACTTTACCAATACTTCTTTACTACGACCTTTACCTCTCATGCCTAAGATTTTATCAATCTTATAAAGTTTCGGAAGACGCACTTTTTGTAATTCTTCGGTGTAAAATATGCCGTTTATTTCTTCTCCAGATAAATCTTTTAATTTATAAACTATAGGTGTACTTTGAATTATTTGCTGTATTAGAAATATCTCATCAGTCCAATTGTGTTCATAACCTTTATCAAAACGTAATTTGGCTTTAGAACTTCTAACATGATCACCGATTCTAAATTTGGGTAAGGAAACTGATTCAGTAAACCGATTTTTGTATAGGTTATTGTATACTTTTAAAATGTTTGAGGAATTTACCTGTATTGGTGCCATTTTGATTGATCTATGATAAGAGCTATTATATGCTTGTAACAGACTAGGTAGTATATCTATATACGTATATGTGTGTTTATATGTAAAGTATCGCCACATTTTAGTTTTTAAAGTTCTATTAAATCGTTCTATAACACTAGCTTTTACATTATTATTAGTTGTGTAATGAAGTATTCCTTTAGATTTTAAAAACGTCTGAAATGTGTTATTTGTAAATTCAGTTCCTTTATCGGTTTGAATTACTTTAGGAATGCGTTTATATCGTTCGAATATAATTGTAAATGCTTTAACAATTTCACCACCGTTTTTAGTTTTTAAAGGTACTGCCCATGCAAATTTGGAGAACACGTCTATAACAGTTAAAATATATACGTCACGTTTGTTGTATTTAGAAATAGTATCTAAAACATTTAAATCGCTTTCCCAAAGATCATCAATATTAGTTACATGATATATTTTTGTTGGAAAACGTTTTTTTTATTGGTTTGTGAAGAGTGTAACTCTCCTGTGCTTGAAGATAATATTTAATTTTAGCTTTAGAAATCCCTGTAGCACGATGCAATTTTTGTATGGTTCCAAGTCCTGCATAATGATCAAATTTGGAATAATATTTGTTAAGTAGTGACGTTTCTGCTCGTGTTAAATTATTTTCGCCATTTATGAGAACGTAAAGTGTAACCGGGGGTTTGTTTTCGAATACGTGAAGGGTAAGGTGTGAACCTAACGTTTGTATCAGAGTCCTCGCTGTCGGAGGTTTTTCTATATTTTTCTTCGTTTTTCATTACCACTTTACTTCTTTCTCTTTTTATGGGCTTTGTTATTCCAGGTTTCGATTTCCTTTTCTTTTTTTGAGGGGATTTTAATACAGATGTAGACTGAGGTTGCTCGAATTCTAATAACTTTTGTTCTTCTTCTTCTTGCATAGCATGAACATACGGTTGACGTAATTTAGACATATCGTGATGGTAAGTTAGTTTATGCCTAAGCAGACTCCATTTATCGTCAGCTGACAAGTTTAAATTTTTTATTTTATTAATATTTTCTATTAAATTAGATAATGTTTTATCTATAACGTGGATCTTTTTTTCGCTTTCCGGTTGTGAATGTAACAACATAATTTGCTTAGCGTATTTCATGATGACGGTATGAACTTAGACACAAGAGCACTACCTATCGCACTTAAAACAGGTATAATAAAAGCAGGTAAAAAACCACCTTTTTGTAGTATTATTTTCTTCTTTTTCTTTAATGAAGTCTTTCTATTAACTAATCTTCTCCAGGTAGCTTTACACCTTTTTAAACGATTTTTACATTTACTCGATATAGGTATAGTTCCTTTACTAACGTTTAACACGCATTCAGTTATTGCTTTAAGTAATTTGGAATCAGCAGCTTTTAATAATTTCGTACGTGATTTAGAATTTGCTTTAATTAATATAAACAAAGCTCCACATTGTTTTGCTATTGCGGGTGAAGATAATTTACAGACTTTCTTATAAGCTAATGGAGATAGTTTAGGAACCTGACGCATATCCATGAATCTTCGTAAATGAACTTTATGTATATTATCGACGGTATTTATTTACTCTGGTCTGAAACAAACAAGACGTTCGTTAGGTAAAACACCTGTTCGATATCGTAAAATATCGGGAGTATGTTGTGTACAATCTAATACCAAATAACCGTGCGGGGTATTAGTGGCTTTGTTAAAAGCTTCCAAAAGAAATTTTGAATTTCTGGGTTCGAGTTGCTGAAACAATTTATCTATTTGTAACTTTTCTGTTATTTTTACAAACTATAATATAATTTGAATTTAAAGACATCGTTCTGAACTTTTTTCATTGAGGAAAAATGTTTTGTAAAACGTATACGATTCCAAAATTTTTATGATGTGAGTCTTTCGTAAAAAAATTAGACACATCGTTATTGTGTGCTTCATACATTAGATCGTCTAAGATAAGTAAATCCCCATTTTATACATTTTCAAAATCTTGAACACCTTCGTGCGTACGTACGTTAAATGTACAATTGTGAAATTCGCGATCAAATTTTGGTGGATAGTCACGTGGATGACACCATAAAGCTCTTTTTATCGGATTATCGTATAAACAATTAGCATGCTTTAATAAATTTTTTACAAATGTAGACTTACCGCAACGCGAAGGACCGGCTACCTGCATGGTACTTGGAAATTTAAATTTCACAGCTGCTGAATCCACGGTTTCCGTGGGTGTAAATTGTTCATCGTAATTATAGTTTTTGATATCGGAAGTAATAGTACTTTCTTCATCATTACCGTTAATATCACCATCATATTTCTACTGTTTCTCCCGAATCGACCTGTTCTAGGGGCTTATAAACAACCACATCTCGTTTTTTCTTTGTATACGGTTTATATCAAGTGTCTTTCCATTCATTTTTATTTAAAGACTTAGTGTCTGTTAGTAAACGAGAAGTTAAACGAATTTTATTTTCAATGTCATTTTGATTTTTTGTTTTGCTTTCTTGGCTCTCTACTTGATGTTGCTTACGATAAGGTGTATATCGTGAGTGTCTCCAATTGTCATTTTTAAACTTAGTTTTTAATTTATGGTTAAAAACATTGTCATCTACGTTTTCCGGCTCAACATTTAAATGTTCGTTGTCGGTTAATAAGGGAATTTTATTTTCCTGCCTAGCTATTTCCTGCTGTTTACGGTATGGTGTGTAATGTGTGTGTCTTCGTTCGAAATTTTTTAGTTTTGTTTTCAAATCATGATTAAAGGTATTATCAGGTAACTGTACGTTCGTAGTCAAATTTTCAGTCAAATACATCATGCAAAGTAGTATCTAAATTTGCGCGCTTACCACAGTTTTGCTCCGAATTGTAATTCTTCTTTTTTAAAGACAATTTACGTGCACTTAAACAGTTTGATGCCGATTCTTTAAAGCGTTTATAATTAGGATTAAAAAGTGTTTCAGAGTTTAAACGTTTGAACGCATTTTCTTTTTATGGCCTTTCAGGGAATTTAATATATTTATTTCTTCAGCTTTACGCTTTATAGGTTGAAAAAATGTTTCAATGTTCAAAGGCTCATATTTTGCTAATGTGCTTGGTCTTTTATTTGTTCTGGTATTAAAGCATTTAGATTCACGCTTTGTGTGTTGAAAAAAGTTTTCAATATCCAAGGGATGAAACTTTGTTAATTTAATTTCTTGGTCAAAATCATCGGTAGCCGGTCTTTTATTCGATTTGTTACTACCACGATCTAACTTTAAGTATTTAGCATTATTTTTAATACGTTTTTATTAGCCGAACGTTTATTTTTTACTTCGTCATTATTATCCCATCTCGGGTATTTTACATCGTATGAATTAAATTTATCGCTAGCAGGGGCGTTTTGGAACTCGTAATGTTTCGGTATCAGATAAGTTAACGTTGTAATGTAATACTTGTTGAGGTAACGTATGCAACACCATTATGATTACTTAATCGGTTTGCTCAATATACGGTCTTTTATACCCTATGGCACTGTGTCAAAGTCTGAGGTTCTTCTACGTTTAGTAACCACCATACGAAAGGTTTTAGTTGTTGGTTCTGTGACCAGCCTCCATAATGGTTTCCTAGTAATTTGCGTGTTATTAAGATTAATTGATAGAGTATTATTTTTTAATACTATATCACGCATTACTTGAGTATTTACTTTATTCAGATTAGCACAATTTAACGTTATTCCTTTAATTTTACACATTACTTTAGTATTTTCCCCATATCGTATCCTGTAACCGTAACTTTTAGGTCCTTAGACACAAATTGGTCGATGTAAGCATTTTCGCCATATTTTTCTAATTCGTTTGTCATGCAACCTAAAAACGGACCGGTAGCAGGCATCTATTGGTTAGGCTTCCACGTAGCGATAACAGAATCGGTGTCGAAATATAGCACACGTCTACCTAATTGTTTTAAATAACTATACAGTTCCAATCGAGCGTGTGCGGTGGTGTACGCAGCTATAACTACGTTGGTTGTCGGATTTAATTTTGGGCTTATCTTCACGTATTTCCATACTACGTACATAATTGTGTCTGTCGCCGGAAGATATGTTTGTACTTCTACACTAGGATTATTTAATAGCTCTATCAATCGCGAGTATGTATTTACTAACTCACAAGTAGGTAGATTATCTCTTTGCCCATATTTACCCCAAAAAGAATTAAGCATAAGCTTAGCCATTTCTCGTTTTCCGGGATTCCCCCTCAGGGGCTCACCTTATGTGAGTATGCGCTTTTGGCGCACCCGGGGGTTTCCGAGCCAGTCATCGCCACATTCATCCCCTCACCCCATCCGGTCGAGGTGGGTTCTTCAAGTGACCGGTGGACACAAGAAAGGCTCTCGTGCGTTCTTTGCATTCCATCCATACCGCACCTCACCATCGTTTCTTTCTTCCCTTATCACTTTCCGGCCATTTCGCACCACGACATTCGCATATCTCTCTTTTTTTCCCCGCCGGCCTACCTTGCGTGCGAAACGCCCACACAGTTTTAGTTTCTTTTATCTTTTTATTTAAATCCTCCGTGGACACAGCCTGACGGATACCCGCGCGCCGCGTGCGCAGCAGGGTGAGTGGGTAATGGCGTCATCCCCACCACCCGGGGTCGTCATGTAGGGTTGTTGTTCGTATCCGCTGTTCAACTGCAGTCCCGCGGGGGGCCATTGCATGAGCTGCTGGCTTCCGACGGCGATTGGGTCCCTCTGTCTATGTTCTGGGAGGTGTGACCCTGGGGTGAGCTAGGTATAGATAGGCCACTCACCCAAGCCGGGGTAACGCCCGGGAAGTCAGAGCCCGAGGTCGGAGACGGTTGCAATGGTGGAGGATTTTTTTTCGCTATGGAGCACCCTTTCTCTATTATACACAACAAGCGCCGTAAAACTTTAGTAACAGAAGTAGCACCGCCAACAGCTGGTTGTTACTTAGTGATTACCCGTACAGAGGAGGGGCAATCATTCGAGAAGGTGAACCCTTTTATTATCCAGAAGGGCATTGACTCAATTTCTGGTCCGGTTCTTTCCTGCACTCGGCTTCGTAATGGTTCGTTGCTAGTTCAAAGCAAATCCGAGGCACAAACTAAGTCCTTGTTGAGCGCCACGCTTCTCCACGGTTATCCTATCCGTGTTGAGAAGCACCGCACCTTAAATTCTTGTAGAGGCGTTGTCACCACGCATAGCCTCGATGGCATCTCGGACGAGGACCTGGTCGAATATCTTGCAGACCAGAAGGTGACAGCGGTTCATCGAGTGCAGGCCAAACGCGACGGCGTATTGGTACCCACTCGTACCGTGTTTCTAACTTTTGATGGCGTCGATCTGCCCACGAGCATCTCCGCAGGGTACGAACGTATTTCTGTGAGGCCTTATATTCCCAGACCTCTGCATTGTTTTAAGTGCCAACGTTTTGGGCATACGCAAGTCTCATGTAAGAGTGCCGTTAACATCTGTGCAACCTGTAGCCAGCCCTAACACGAAGGTGCCTGTTCAACAGCCCCCGTCTGCGTTAATTGTAAAGGGTCACATTCTGCTTCGTTTGCCGACTGTCCGCGGTATCTGGACGAGAAGGCGATCCAGGAGATCCGGGTAAAGGAAAAACTCTCCTTCGCCGAAGCCCGGAGGCGTTTCCATGCGCGCCAACCTTCACTCCTGCGATCTGGCACATTTAGTTCTGTTGTTGCCTCGCCAGTACCACGAGTAGATGCCGAAACTCAGACCTGGACCTTGACTGGATTAACCGCCACTACCATCCGGCCGTCTTTTAAAGCTACTGTTACCAAGCCCTATAAAACTGGTCCAAAGTCAATGAAGTCGCAAGCCGCTGAAAAGAAGCCCAAGCAGAAACTACGTAGGGAAGATTTTTTGAAAGACCCTCCGCGTGCGCGCGGTAACAAAAGTTCACCTTCTCCTCCTCGGAGGTCGCTGTCCCAGGAATGTCCTGGGACAAGCCGCGCTCAGCGGCGCCCCTCACCCATCGCCACCCAGAACCGATTCACGGCGCTTGAATCGGTTTCTGGCACTGAGCGCGTGGGCCCTCCCTCCGAGGAAGCTATGGAGTCTGACCAACTCCATACAGAAAGCCCGAGCCCAAAGGTTAAACAAAAGGTAATTTTAAGCCGCCCTTCTAAATAGACAGTTTATCCCCTTTTTTCTTAATGGCTATCCTGACCTGGAATGTACGTGGTGTACGATCGCATAGGGCGGAACTGCAACTTTTATTGCGTTCCCATTCGCCTATGGTCGTATGTTTGCAGGAGACTAAGCTTCGCCCTCACGATCCTTTTGATCTCCGAGGATATACTCCGGTTCGCTACGACCTTGAACCGGAGGAGGGTACTCCTGCTCATGGAGGTGTCATGTTCTTAGTGCGTAACGACGTTCATTTTACACCTGTCACACTTACATCCGACTTGAAAGCTGTTGCCGTTCGCCTTCACTTACCCGGCTTTTTGTTTTCTGTTTGCTCTGTATATTCACCTCCATCGTCTCCCCTCGCTCCCGCGGACATTCGAGCTCTCCTGTCCGCTCTCCCAACACCATTTCTTCTGTTGGGAGATTTTAATGCCCATCACCCACTATGGGATTCGCCAAGGGCTTGTGCGAGGGGAACTCTTCTTTCCGACATTTTTTATCAGTTCAATCTTTCCATCCTCAATACAGGTGCACCTACTTTTATTTCTGATTCTTCCGGTACATTCTCTCACCTGGACCTTGCCATTTGCTCAATCCAGCTTGCACGTCATCTTCAGTGGAACGTCGTCGCTGACACCTACTCCAGCGACCATTTCCCCTGCATCGTTTCTCTTCTGTCGCACCACGTACAGCATTCCAGAGTACCTACCTGGATATTCGCAAAAGCCCACTGGAGCTTGTATTCCAGCCTCGTGCATTTTGACGACCAGCCCTTCTCCGACATTAATCAACTAGTGCAGCACCTTACGTCTATTATTTTCTCAGCCGCCGAACGTGCAATACCCCGTTCATCCTCCCAACCTCGGCGGCCACCTGTTCCGTGGTGGAACGAGGATTGTCGGGACGCCGTTCGTGCCAGTAGGACTGCACTTAGGGTGTTTCGGCGCCACCCTACACTTGATAATTTGGTGACTTTTAAACAATCGCGCGCCAGGGCTCGTCGCATTATTCAGGATAGCAAGAAGGCATCTTGGGCTCGTTTTGTCGAGTCTTTTAATCGTTTTACGCCTTCATCCGTTGTTTTGGATAAACTTCGTCGCTTCCCAGGTAAAGTGTCACATTGTACTGTTTCTGGCCTTCAGGTTTCTAATGCCACCATAGTGGATCCGGCTGCCATCGCTAACACTCTGGGTTCTGCCTTTGAGGCGGTTTCCAGTTCAGACCATTATTCCGCCGGCTTTCGCTCTATTAAAGACCGGCAGGATTCCGCATCATATACTTTTCGGTCTGCTAATGATGAATGCTATAACGAACTATTCACAATGAGGGAGCTGGAGCACGCTCTTCATTGCTCTCGGCACTCCGCTCCCGGGCCGGACGGCATTCATGTCCTGATGTTAAAGAACCTTTCAGCCGACAGTAAACTATTTCTCTTACAGGTCTATAACCGTATTTGGCAAGACGGCATTTTTCGTTCCGTTTGGCGCGAAGCCACCATTGTCCCTATACTTAAGCCTGGGAAGGATCGCCAACTACCTTCCAGCTACCGCCCTATCTCCCTCACCAGTTGCATTTGCAAGGTGATGGAGCGCATGATCAACGGGCGGTTGACATGGTGGCTTGAGTCTCAGAAACTTCTAGCGAACGCTCAGTGCGGGTTTCGTCGCAAACGCTCTACCGTCGACCATCTTGTGTCCTTGTCGACGCATATTATGAATGGATTTCTGAGAAAGTGTCAAACCGTGGCTGTATTTTTTGACCTGGAGAAAGCTTATGACACTTGTTGGAGGGGCGGCATTTTACGTACACTTCACGATTGGAATATCCGCGGTCGTCTTCCCATATTTCTTCGGGAGTTTATGACGGACCGCGTCTTTCGTGTACGTGTGGGCTCGGTTTTATCTCGTCGTTTTATTCAAGAGAACGGAGTACCGCAGGGCTTATTACTTAGTGTCACACTTTTTGCGATTGCTATCAACCCCATTGTTGATTTATTCCACCTGACATTTCATCGTCCCCTTTTGTTGACGATTTTGCCATTTATTGTAGTTCACGGCGGACCTGTCTACTCGAACGCCGTCTCCAGAGCTGTATCGACCGTCTCTACGCCTGGAGTAACGCCAACGGCTTTAATTTCTCCGCCGAGAAATCCGTCTGCATCAACTTTTGGCGCCGGAAATATTTCCCTCCGCCCTCTCTCCATCTTGGGCCAGGGCTACTTCCGTTTGCAGACGAGGCGAAATTTTTGGGGTTGATTTTTGACAGGAAGTTGTGTTGGACCTCGCACGTTTCCTTTTTAAAAGCAAAGTGTGACCGTTCTCTTAATATTTTACGTGTTTTAAGTGGCACATCCTGAGGAGCTGATCGGACCGTCCTTCGTCGCCTTTATCGCTCTTTGGTCCGATCCAAGCTTGATTACGGGTGTGTTGTTTATTCTTCGGCACGTGCATCTGTGTTACGTCGATTGAATGCCATTCACCATCGTGGCATAAGAGTCGCTACAGGGGCCTTTCCAACCAGCCCTGTTTTTAGCCTGTATGCTGAAGCTGCAGAGCCTCCGCTGTCCTTCAGGCGTGAGATGCTCTTGTGCAGCTATGCTTGTCGACTCTCAAGCTTGCCTGACCACCCGTCCTTCGAGTTATTTTTCGAGGAGTCACTTGATCGTCACTATTTTATTAGCTCCTCTGCTTTGCTCCCACCAGGGGTTCGCTTTCGACAGCTCCTTCGGCATTTAGACGTTCCGCCAGCGCCGGCCCTTCCACGGGGGGAAACGCGTTTTCCTCCATGGTCTCGCGCTGAGGCCCACTGTCACCTTGGGCTAACGTCGATGCCGAAGACTGAGACCCCTGCTTCAGTCTTTAGATCGGCTTTTTTAGAAGTACGGGCTCAATTCGGAGACTTCCATTTTATCTTTACCGATGGATCTAAGACTGAAGCTGGAGTTGGATGTGCCTTTGTTTCTGGTCACTGTAGTTTTAAGTTTCGTTTACCTGGTCAATGTTCAATTTTTACCGCCGAACGTTTTAGCATTTATCAATCTATTTTATACATTCAGCGGCACGCCTTACAGCACTGTTTTATTTGTACGGACTCTCTGAGTGCCCTTCAGACTATTACTGCGCTGTACCATTACCACCCGCTTGTACAGCGCATACATGACCTGCTCCACTCGCTTGGTGTCACTGGCATCAGCGTGTCCCTCATGTGGCTTCCAGGTCATGTGGGCATCTCAGGTAATGAGTCTGCCGACGCCGCTGCGAAATCGGCGATTTTATTACCCAGATTTTTTACCTCTGTTGTTCCCTCGTCAGATTCGTGTGTTATTTTACGTCGCCGCATCCTCTCGCGCTGGCGCGATGAGTGGACGGCCCTCCGGGGGAACAAGTTGCGGGAGGTTAAGCCTCTCCCGTTAATCTGGGGTACCTCTTCTCGTTCTTCACGTCGGGAAGAGGTACTTTTAGCCCGTTTACGAATTGGACATTGTCGTTTTAGTCATAGTTACCTGCACAGTGGTGATCCCGCTCCGCTGTGTCAGCAGTGTGACGTGCCCTTAACGGTGCGTCACATTTTAACTGAGTGTCAAGTTTTAGCTCCACTGCGCGTTCGCCTGGGTCTGCCTGTTGGCATAGCCAACGTTTTGGCAGACGACGCGCATGCTGTAGAATGTCTTTTACGTTTTGTAAGTGACATTGATTTTAATCGTCGCATTTGATGCGCTGAGCGTCTTTTAGCTTTGTTATTTTATTCTGTATGTTTTCATAGGGACTTACTCCCCAGTGACATATGGCGCTCATGTCCCTCGCATTCTACAGTTCTTGACACGTTTTAATCTTTTATTGGCTACGCTTTTAGTGTGGTGGTTTTTCAGATATATTTATTGTTATTATTGTTATTGTTATTCTTGTTGTTATTGTTATTGTTATTCTATTGTTAGTGTTAACTTTTTGGACATCGCGGGTTTGTGTCCCGTTTTTTAATTATGCTGTTTTTTTACCTTTTATATTTTGACCTTATATTTTACACATTGTAAGGGCGCTGATGACCCTAGCAGTTTAGCGCCCTTAAACCGCATATCATCATCATCATCATCATCATCATTTCCGGGATTCGAACATATTGTGTCGTAATTTAATTTAATTCCCTCTTTTAATTCAAAATCGTTAATGAATTGAAGTTTTTTATCCTCAGTATCGCAATAAGAGGGCCACCCAGAACCTTCGGTTTTTATTTTTAAAAATTGGTTCACGTAATTCTCAAATAACCCTTTTTTCTTTGATTCCAAATTATACTGCACCATGTCATTTTCCCATATTTCATATATTTCCAATATAACATAATTTTCTTGAAGGGTTATTTTTACCTCGTCAATCACCCACGTTCCTGAAATACTTCTTTCTTCATCGTTATGATCACAATCGTTCTGATTTTCTAATTGTGCGCATGTCATGCATAACGGAAACATTAGTTTACCGTTAATTCGCACAGGTAAAACGGCATGGTAAAGGTTTGCAAACGGTAATATTGCATTTGATTAATCCAACTTTTACGTTATTTAAATCCGGAAAGTCTTTACAATATATTTTTGGATGTCCAACCGGATAAGGTTTAGTCTTATTTACAAAGGGATATAAACTACAAACATCATAGTAAAATATTTTTTCGTCTGTACCTGTAATTTCATAGTATAATTTAGTACAATTTGTACGTCCGCCAAAAACGCATTTCTATGTTCGAGGGGTTCTGAAATTTTAAATGCTTTTATAAACTGAGATAGAGCAACGTTCGACCGACTTAAATTATTAAAATCACATTCCCACATTTCAATTACTTTGTATCCTGCTTCTTTTATACTTTTAATTACCCTTTCTGTAGATTCGAACCTAGTTTCGTTACCGGTATTATAAAGTACAGTTGATCTATTAACGAAACAAGTTTTACAACCGTGAAAATAACACCCTTGGAACATGTATACATATTTATATTCATCATCTTCTCTATATCCGTCAACTTTATGATTTAAAATTTTTACTTCACGATCGTTAAGTGCATGTCGGATGGTAATATTTTCGGTTTGTTCTAACCAGCTCAACCATATTAAAGCTATGCGAGATTGTTTATCTGCTAAACGATAACCGCCAAGAGGAATAATGGAAATAGTATCTTTAGGCATAAAACGATGTGTATACACATTCATGCAGGCATTTGCTATAGTTGCACATTCTCTGAAAGGGTCAATCTTATTTTCCTGCATAAATTCTTTTCTAAATTTAGACACACCGAAACACATTTGTACATCCATTTGACAACATGTAACAATTTCTTTTTTCATGTTAAATTCATAATTAGAAGATGCCTTTTCAGCGTTCCATTTTTCGAATATTTGTCTATCTTCTACAGTCATTTTGTCAGGACAAAAATATTGTTGATCGGGCATCACACCAACATAGTTCTGATTTTCGCTTGTGTTAAATAGGTAAGGGAAATATCCTTTAATTTCTTTTAACCCGAACGTTTTTGAAAATTTAGCAAGTGAAAACGGAATAAAGTTCAACGAATCTATAAATGTTATATTTTGATATTTCATTTTGTATATACGATTTCCATTCATGATCAACTCTGGAGTCCATTTTTAAGTATCTACCATATACTTAAGCAACAAGTGTCCATCGTACGACTTTAAATTGTGGGCAATAACTGTTGAGTTTTTAAACGTGGTACGTGGCAAAGTAATATATTGAAACAATTCATGCACTGGGTCATTTTGAAATAACCACTCTTTTATACCACAGTGTTCGCAGCTATACATTTTTTCACAAATGTCTATACAGTAATTACATGCCTGATATAAAACACATAAATTTGCTTCATGTTCATAGGTATTCTTTCGAGTGCCAAACGGTTTCTCTTGCATACACTCGAAATCGATGAATAAGAATAACACATTTTTACTTAATTGTTTACCACGATATGGATTGATATAACATTGATGAGTATCTTCAACATATCTTTTACAGACGGTACAATATGTCTCCTTACAGACATCCCCTCAGGGGCTCACCTTATGTGAGTACGGGTTTTTGGCGCACCCGGGGGTTCCCGAGCCATTCATCGCCACATTCATCCCCTCACCCCCATCCGGTCGAGGTGGGTTCTTCAAGTGACCGGTGGACACAAGGTAGGCTCTCGTGCGTTCGTTACATTCCATTCATACCGCACCTCACCATCGTTTCTTTCTTCTCTTGTCACTTTCCGGCCATTTCGCACCACGACATTCGCATATCTCTCTTTTTCTTCCCCGCCGGCCTACCTTGCGTGCGAAACGCCCACACAGTTTTAGTTTCTTTTATCTTTTTATTTAAATCCTCCGTGGACACAGCCTGACGGATACCCGCGCACCGCGTGCGCAGCTGGGTGAGTGGGTAATGGCGTCATCCCCACCACCCGGGGTCGTCATGTAGGGTTTGTGTTCGTATCCGCTGTTCAACTGCAGTCCCGCGGGGGGGCCATTGCATGAGCTGCTGACTTCTGACGGCGATTGGGTCCCTCTGTCTATGTTCTGGGAGGTGTGACCCTGGGGTGAGTCTGGTATAGATAGGCCACTCACCCAAGCCGGGGTAACGCCCGAGAAGTCAGAGCCCGAGGTCGGAGACGGTTGCAATGGTGGAGGATTTTTTTTCGCTATGGAGCACCCTTTCTCCATTATTAACAACAAGCGCCGAAAAACTATTGTAACAGAAGTAGCACCGCCGACATCTGGTTGTTACTTAGTCATTTCAAGAACAGAAGAAGGACAAAATTTTGAGAAGGTGAACCCTTTTATCATTCAGAAGGGAATAGATGCTATTGCTGCTGCGGTTCAATCATGCACTCGTCTACGGAATGGTTCCTTATTGGCACAAACTAAGTCCGATCAGCAAAGTAAGACCTTGTTGCGCGCTACGCTTCTCCACGGTTACCCCATCCGTGTTGAGAAGCACCGCACATTGAACTCCTGTCGGGGCGTCGTTACCACCCATAGCCTCGATGGTATATCGGACGAGGACCTCGTAGAATATCTTTCAGACCAGAAGGTGACAGCGGTCCATCGAGTGCAGGCCAAACGCGACGGCGTATTGGTACCCACTCGTACCCTGTTTATTACATTTGATGGCGTCGATCTGCCCACGAGCATCTCCGCAGGGTACGAACGAATTTCTGTGAGGCCTTATATTCCTAGACCTCTGCGTTGTTTTAAATGCCAACGTTTTGGGCATACGCAAGTCTCATGTAAGAGTGCCGTTAACATCTGTGCAACATGTAGCCAGCCCTCACACGAAGGTACCTGTTCAACAGCCCCCGTCTGCGTTAATTGTAAAGGGTCTCATTCTGCTTCGTTTGCCGACTGTCCGCGGTACTTGGACGAGAAGGCGATCCAGGAGATCCGGGTAAAGGAAAAACTCTCCTTCGCTGAAGCCCGGAGGCGTTACCATGCGCGCCAACCTTCACTCCTGCGATCTGGCACATTTAGTTCTGTTGTTGCCTCGCCAGTACCACGAGTAGATGCCGAAACTCAGACCTGGACCTTGACTGGATTAACCGCCACTACCATCCGGCCGTCTATTAAAGCTACTGTTACCAAGCCTTATAAACCTGGTCCAAAGTCAATGAAGTCGCAAGCCGCTGAAAAGAAGCCCAAGCAGAAACTACGTAGGGAAGATTTCTTGAAAGACCCTCCGCGTGCGCGCGGTAGCAAAAGTTCACCTTCTCCTCCTCGGAGGTCGCTGTCCCAGGAAGGTCCTGGGACAAGCCGCGCTCAGCGGCACCCCTCACCCATCGCCACCCAGAACCGAGCCCAAAGGTTAAACAAAAGGTAATTTTAAGCCGCCCTTCTAAGTAGACAGTTTATCCCTTTTATTCATGGCTATCCTGACCTGGAATGTACGTGGTGTACGATCGCATAGGGCGGAACTGCAACTTTTATTGCGTTCCCATTCACCTATGGTCGTGTGTTTGCAGGAGACCAAGCTTCGCCCTCACGACCCTTTCGATCTCCGAGGGTACACTCCGGTTCGCTACGATCTTGAACCGGAGGAGGGTGCTCCTGCTCATGGAGGTGTCATGTTGTTGGTGCGTCATGACGTTCATTTTGATCCTATCACACTTACGTCCGACTTGCAAGCTGTTGCCATTAGACTGCAGTTACCCGGTTTTTTCTTTTCTGTTTGTTCTGTGTATACACCTCCATCGTCTCCCCTCGCTCCCGCGGATATTCGATCTCTCCTGTCCGCTCTCCCAACACCATTTCTTCTGTTGGGAGATTTTAATGCCCATCACCCACTATGGGGTTCGCCAAGGGCTTGTGCGAGGGGAACTCTTCTTTCCGACATTTTTTATCAGTTCAATCTTTCCATCCTCAATACAGGTGCACCTACTTTTATTTCTGATTCTTCTGGTACATTTTCTCACCTGGATCTTGCAATTTGCTCACTCCAGCTTGCACGTCGTCTTCAGTGGAACGTCGTCGCTGACACCTACTCCAGCGACCATTACCCCTGCATCGTTTCTCTTCTGTCGCACCACGTACAGCATTCCAGAGTACCTACCTGGATATTCGCAAAAGCCGACTGGAGCTTGTATTCCAGCCTCGTGCATTTTGACGACCAGCCCTTCTCCGACATTCACCAACTAGTGCAGCACCTTACGTCTGTTATATTCTCTGCCGCCGAACGCGCAATACCCCGTTCATCCTCCCAACCTCGGCGGCCACCTGTTCCGTGGTGGAACGAGGATTGTCGGGACGCCGTTCGTGCCCGTAGGACTGCACTTAGGGTGTTTCGGCAACACCCTACAGTTGATAATTTGGTGACTTTTAAACAATCGCGCGCCAGGGCTCGTCGCATTATTCAGGATAGCAAGAAGGCATCTTGGGCTCGTTTTGTCGAGTCTTTTAATCGTTTTACGCCTTCATCCGTTGTTTGGGATAAACTTCGTCGCTTCTCAGGTAAAGTGTCACATTGTACTGTTTCTGGCCTTCAGGTTTCTAATGCGACCATAGTGGATCCGGCTGCCATCGCTAACACTCTGGGTTCTGCCTTTGAGGCGGTTTCCAGTTCAGACCATTATTCCGCCGGCTTTCGCTCTGTTAAGGACCGGCAGGATTCCGCATCATATACTTTTCGGTCTGTTACTGATGAATGCTATAACGAACTCTTCACAATGAGGGAGCTGGAGCACGCTCTTCATTGCTCTCGGCACTCCGCTCCCGGGCCGGACGGCATTCATGTCCTGATGTTAAAGAACCTTTCAGCCGACAGTAAACTATTTCTCTTACAGGTCTATAACCGAATTTGGCAAGACGGCATTTTTCCTTCCGTTTGGCGCGAAGCCACCATTGTCCCTATACTTAAGCCTGGGAAGGATCGCCAACTACCTTCCAGCTACCGCCCTATCTCTCTCACCAGTTGCATTTGCAAGGTGATGGAGCGCATGATTAACGGGCGGTTGACATGGTGGCTTGAGTCTGAGAAACTTCTAGCGAACGCTCAGTGCGGGTTTCGTCGCTATCGCTCTACCGTCGATCATCTGGTGTCCTTGTCGACGCATATTATGAATGGATTTCTGAGAAAGTGTCAAACCGTGGCTGTATTTTTTGACCTGGAGAAAGCTTATGACACTTGTTGGAGGGGCGGCATTTTACGTACACTTCACGATTGGAATATCCGCGGTCGTCTTCCCATATTTCTTCGGGAGTTTATGACGGACCGCGTCTTTCGTGTACGTGTGGGCTCGGTTTTATCTCGTCGTTTTATTCAAGAGAACGGAGTACCGCAGGGCTCTGTACTCAGTGTCACACTTTTTGCGATTGCTATCAACCCCATTGTTGATTGTATTCCACCTGGCATTTCATCGTCCCTTTTTGTTGACGATTTCGCTATTTATTGCAGTTCACGGCGGACCTGTCTACTCGAACGCCGTCTCCAGAGCTGTATCGACCGTCTCTACGCCTGGAGTAACGCCAACGGCTTTAATTTCTCCGCCGAGAAATCCGTCTGCATCAACTTCTGGCGCCGGAAGTATTTCCCTCCGCCCTCTCTCCATCTTGGGCCAGGGCTACTTCCGTTTGCAGACGAGGCGAAATTTTTGGGGTTGATTTTTGACAGGAAGTTGTGTTGGACCTCGCACGTTTCCTTTTTAAAAGCAAAGTGTGACCGTTCTCTTAATATTTTACGTGTTTTAAGTGGCACATCCTGGGGAGCTGATCGGACCGTCCTTCTTCGCCTTTATCGCTCTTTGGTCCGATCCAAGCTTGATTACGGGTGTATTGTTTATTCGTCGGCACGTCCATCTGTGTTACGTCGATTGAATGCCATTCACCATCGTGGCATAAGAGTCGCTACAGGGGCCTTTCCAACTAGCCCTGTACCCAGTCTGTACGCAGAAGCTGCAGAGCCTCCGCTGTCCTTCAGGCGTGAGATGCTCTTGTGCAGCTATGCTTGTCGACTCTCAAGCTTGCCTAACCACCCGTCCTTCGATGTATTTTACGAAGATTCGCTTGACCGGCAATATTTAGTTAGCTCCTCTGCATTGCTCCCTCCAGGGGTTCGATTTCGACTGCTACTTCGGCATTTGGACGTTACGCCAGCGCCGGCCCTTCCACGGGGAGAAACGCGTTTTCCTCCATGGTCCCGCGCTGAGGCCCACTGTCACCTTGGGCTAACGTCAATGCCGAAGGCTGAGACCCCTGCTTCAGTCTTTAGATCGGCTTTTTTAGAAGTACGGGCTCAATTCGGGGACTTCCATTTTATCTTTACCGATGGATCTAAGACTGAAGCTGGAGTTGGATGTGCCTTTGTTTCTGGTCACTGTAGTTTTAAGTTTCGTTTACCTGCACAATGTTCAGTTTTTACCGCCGAACTTTTTAGCATTTATCAATCTATTTTATACATTCAGCGGCACGCCTTACAGCACTGTTTTATTTGTACGGACTCTCTGAGTGCCCTTCAGACTATTACTGCGCTGTACCATTACCACCCGCTTGTACAGCGCATACATGACCTGCTCCACTCGCTTGGTGTCTCTGGCATCAGCGTGTCCTTCATGTGGATTCCAGGTCATGTGGGCATCTCAGGGAATGAGTCTGCCGACGCCGCTGCGAAATCGGCGATTTTATTACCCAGATTTTTTACCTCTGTTGTTCCCTCGTCAGATTCGTGTGCTATTTTACGTCGCCGCATCCTCTCGCGCTGGCGCGATGAGTGGACGGCCCTCCGGGGGAACAAGTTGCGGGAGGTTAAGCCTCTCCCGTTAATCTGGGGTACCTCTTCTCGTTCTTGTCGTCGGGAAGAGGTAATTTTAGCTCGTCTACGGATTGGACATTGTGTTTTTAGTCATAGGTATTTGCTCAGTGGTGACCCCGCACCACTCTGTGGGCAGTGTGACGTGCCCTTATCGGTGCGTCACATTTTAACAGAGTGTCAGGTTTTAGCTGCATTGCGTGCTCGTGTGGGTCTGCCTGTTGGCCTAGCCAACGTTTTGGCAGACGACACGCGTGCTGTAGAATGTGTTTTACGTTTTATTCATGACAGTGATTTTAATCTGCGCATTTAATGCGTTGGGCGTCTGTTGGCTTAGTACTTTTATTCTGTCTGTTTTATGGGAACTCTTATCCCCAGTGGACATATGACGCTCATGTCCCTCGCGTTCTACAGTTCCTGACACGTTTTAATCTTTTATAGCCCTTGCTTTTAGTGTGTTGGTTTTTCAGACCTTTGTATTGTTGTTATTGTTATTCTTGTTATTATTGTTGTTCTTGTTATTGTTATTGTTATTATTGTTATTGTTATTATTGTTGTTATTGTTATTTTGTTATTGTTCTGTTGTTGGTTTTAGCTATTTGAACATCGCGGGTTTGTGTCCCGTTTTTAACTATGCGGTTCTTTTACCTGTTTTATATTTTGACATTATCTTTTATACATTGTCAGGGCGCTGATGACCGTAGCAGTTTAGCGCCCTTAAACCGCATATCTTACCTTACCTCCTTACAGACATGAGCAACCTTTCTACGTCTGAGGTTATATAAACGATTACATTTAGGACAAACCTTTTCAATGTCGCACACCGACTTCCCCGCAGGATAAAACACACCTTTTAATAAATGATTATCGAAACATGTTTGACCTTTAAAATCACGGTTACAGGATGAACAAGCAATGTAATTTTCAAATGAAGAATCGCACAGCAAATGACATTTGTAACAATCATAGTCACATCGATGCAGTTCCTTTTTATTTTTTGAAACGAAGTTACATCGTCTGCAATAATATTTACATTTAAATGCTTTATGTAAATCTACTATAGCATTAAAGTGATTATCGTGATATATTAAATCAATATATTTAATATTACTCTTATTATTATTTATTGTTGACTTATACAGGACTTTATTTCCAGAATGTCCATCAAAAACAGTAAAACAATAATTCTTTAAAGCAATTTCAAATGCTTTTGCATCATCTACACCGAAATTTATAGTTTTATTAACTAAGCCAGTCAATAGTAACACGTTACGCTTTTGCACGCATTCAGTCTTTTTTACCGAATTGTATTCAGGATCATTATTAACTTTAGCCAAACACACAGCTATCGCTCTAGGTAAACAAAGAGCATCGGTATTTTTAATAACAATGATACCTTTATTCTTATAACAAAGCTCACATTCGTTAAAATATTCTCCTTCTAATATACGTGGATACACACACGTAAATTTTAATGTACCATTCAAGAAAAAATTTTGATTACTTTGCAAAGTAGTTTCAATAGAATTTAATATAACATCTATATTTACCTGATCAAAACGTCGCACACTAATATTAAAATCCCTGTTTGGATAAGCCGAATTAGATATAGACATTCCAAAATAACTTGGTTCGTTATTTAACAATTGCTCGTTTACAAATGTCAAGTAATGAGTAAATATCCAATGTATCCACTCCATTAGATCTATTTCTTCTTCGTCATCGGGGATAGGGTCAACTATTACTTCAGTTTCGGAATATCCGGAATAAAATCTATTTAAAGTTCTATTTCTTGTTCGTACGATAGTAAAACTCATGATTAAACAAAACTTACCAAAGATGTATGCTTTCTGCGGACGTTAAAGATGTATGCTTTTTTCTGCGGTCGGTGTAGATGTTAATTTTCGCTAACAATTTACAGCACTTTTATACCTTGTTACGTTGTATAAAGCAGTTCGATACTCCTACGTATTGCAACATACACATCTTGTTGAGCTATCGTCGGAACAGTTTACTGAAATGACGCAAATAAGTAATGTGTTACATCAGCCGCATCTGGTTAGATCCTGTTTAAACGCACAGTCATGCGATGTTTGCACAATTGTCGAGAGAGTTTGCTGGAATGACGCCAGTGTGCAACTTGTTACATCAGCCGCAACTGGTTATAACTTGTTTAAACGCACAGTCATGCTATGTTTGCAGAATTGCCGAGCCAATTCACTGTAATGACGCCATTGTGTAAGTTGTTGCATCAGCCACATCTGGTTATAACAGGCTCACACGCACAGTCATACAAGTGTTATTACTAATATTGGCTGGCTTGACGCCAAACGCTACATACGTTATTAACATGTGTGGCATTATCCACTAGCATGAGAGTAGTGATGTATACGGATTAGCCAATTGGATTAACGATAATCCTGCCACCAGGGGGGACTAAGCGCTAGTGTCGCGTTAATCCGCAAAAAGGCGGGAAAAAGTAGTAAATTGAAGATGGTGGACCAAGATGGCGGCAAAGCGCAAGGCGGGAAAGTGCTTGTGACGCGTTAATCCGCCAAAAAGGCGGGAAAAAGTAGTAAATATCAAGATGGCTGCAAAGCGCAAGGCGGGAAAGCGCTTGTGACGCGATAATCCGCCAAAAAGGCGGGAAAAAGTAGTAAATGCCAAAATGGCGGTTGGCGCTAGTATCGCAAAAACCAAGATGGCGGCAAAGCGCAAGGTGTGAAATCGCTTGTGACGCGTTAATCCGCCAAAAAGGCGAGAAAAAGAAGGAAATACCAATATGGCGGCTGGCGCTAGTGTCGCAGAAACCAAGATGGCGGCAAAGCGCAAGGCGGGAAAAAGTAGTAAATGTCAAGATGGCGGCTGGCGCTAGTGTCGCAAAAACCAAGATGGCGGCAAAGAGCAAGGCGGGAAAAAGTAGGAAATGCCAAGATGGCGGCTGGCGCTAGGGTCGAAATTGCAAGATGGCGGCAAAGCGCAAGGCGGGAAAGCGCTTGTGACGTGTTAATCCGCAAAAAAGGCGGGAAGAAGTAGTAAATGTTAAGATGGCGCTAGTGTTGCAAAAACCAAGATGGCGACAAAGCGCAACGCGGGAAGAGCTTTAGTGCAGCGTTAATCTGCGAAAGTGGCGGGAAAAAAGTAGCAAATACCAATATGGCGACTGGCGATAGTGACGGAAAAACCAAGATGGCGGGCATCACTGGAGCTGTTTGAAGTAGTTAGGCATTGCTGCGCAAGATGGCGAGAGGTACTAGTGGAACGCAGCGTGCCAAGACTGCGGTTAGAAATAGTGCAACAAAGAGCTGCTATGGATGGCGCTAGTGACGCAGCAGCGCAAGATGGTGTATGGTGCTAGTGCAGCGGAATGCCGCAAGATAGCGTTAGGCACAAGGGAATTGAAAATAAGCAAAATGGCGATAGTGGCGCATGAAGGGAGAGGTATGCGGCAAGAGAGGAAACCAAATAGCGTATGAATTGTGAAAAAGAATTGTGATTGGATAGCAAATGAAGGCTGAACGTGATTGGTTGAAAAAATAAATATTGGCAATCGAAGATGGGTATAAAAAGGCTAGAATAAAGAAAAGATGATTAATAAAGATGAAGATGATCACTGTTGCGATAGTGGTGTTGTGGGTGGCAATAGTGAGCGCAGAGGACAGTTGCGTTAGTTTTGGGAGATGTCGATTTGTGTTAAATGAAGCGACTGGTCATTTGGAAAATGCAAAAAAGTGTGAAAAGGACAATGAGTTGTTGCCAAACTGTACGTGTACGTATAGGAAAGGAAGCGGGTGTAGGTTTAATTCTGACTTTTTAAACATGGGAACGCTAAGGAATGTGTACAATTGTTTGAAGCCTGTTAGCAGATGTCAAAGAGGCGGACGATGCGGATTTTTATATTACGGGAACTTTAAAATGGGGCAGGTAGAGTGTCCAGAGGGGTATGTGTTAAATGGTAGATGTGGTTGCGTTCCGGGGAAGAAAGGGGAAACGAAAGAGAAGTGTGATTTTTATAAGACGCCTGTGAATATGTATGCAAATGACAATAAAACATTATTAGTAGAAATGGTAGACTGCAGTTTGATAATGGATACGGTGGACTTACCTGATGGGCTAGACTTAGATTGGAAACTAACGCCCGAAGAGAGCGAGCTGGTGGTAGCGTACAGTGTTGTAAATGAAATGAATACATATTTTACAGATAACTTTCTTTACGTGTTCGGGGAATGCGGGGAAGGACGCTGGGAGGTAAATTTTGGAGGAGGGAGGAAGGTAGTTGGTAGGGTAAAGCGAAATTCGAGATGGTCAGCTGCAGGAAATTTAAAAATTCAATCTGAATGCAATGGCGGTGGTGTAGGAGGAGGAGGCGTGGGTAGGGTTTCGATTAATAGCATCAGAAAGGCAGCATTGGAGAAGTGCATAAATGCACAGAAGCATAAGGTGAGAAAGGAATGCGAAAATAAACTAGAGGAGAAAGGAAGGGAATTGGAAGAGGTAAAAAAGGGGAGAGAGGAGATGGAAAAAAAGATGAGGAAAGCAGAAGAGGAGAAGGAAGAGTTGAAGACGAGGGTAGAGGTGCGTCATGTGGAAGAAGCGAAGCAGGGCGAGTTGGTGAAAAAAATAAAGGATAATGTGAATCAATTGAATGAGGAATTTAAAGGACTGAAGGAGCTTGTGATTAGGTTAGGAAAATGGTGCTCAAGTGGAAGTGGAAACGATGACGCAGTGAACTACGAAGATGAACTAGGAGAAATAGATTAAGGAGGAGAAGAAGAAACAGAAGAGGTAGAAAATGAAAATGGAGCAGGCGGTGAACTGGAGGAGGAGGATATGAGTTATGGCACATAGAAGAAATACTTACCTGCAATGACGACTACGCCGACGACACCAAATCACGAAGACGCACATTCACACACATACACGCGCACACATGATTGAGAAAAACATACTAGGATGGGAAGGTTATGGGAATAGACCTAACTATCTACATAAATAGACACTAACTAGCTAACTAGAGAAAGGAATATAAATGTTTTAAACGAAATGAAACTAGAGTAATGAAAATAAACATATTTATTTAATAATAAACAATAGAAATTACATATAAAAATTACATATAAAAAGATGCGAAATGAAAAAACACCAGCAGCAATAAGGGAAGAAATAGAAGAAGAAGAAGAAGAAGAAGAAGAAGAAGGAGAAGAAGACAACAAAATAAGCAAATATATAGATGCAAAGATGACTTTAGGTGTGCTAAGTGGCGTGATGAAAACTGAAAAACGCCACGAGTGCAGTGGATGCAAATACATACGGGCTCGTGAAAGCATCCACAATGATTACAGCACACATTACCTTGAATAGAACAGTGTTGACATTGACACTGATTAGACTTATAAATACGAATGTGAGCGAATGGATTTGGAATATTAAAAAGCGCGCAAGCTCGGCGTGCTTGGCATTCCAAGCAGGCCGGGTTGAATCTGGACATGTTGCAACTCCTACCGGTATGGTTGCAACTGCTAACACTGCAGGCACTCCACTGGCAGATAGCATGGTGAAAAAAACTGTCCAGGTTTCGATTACAAAAACGACAAATAGAGCTACGGCACAAATGGCCAAAAATCCCGTATAACGGGTCAAGTTGCTCTTTACAAAATGGACACTTTCGGGTTAAAGACATGTTAACTATATAAATGCTTATTTGAAAAAAAAACAGAGAAAAAGAAGCTTACCATAGATCTAAAGACAAGTTGGGTAGATGGAAATCTAGGTCAAGATAAGGCAAATGAAGTGAAAGAAGCTGCTGCTGCTGGCGCTGCTGCTCCAGGGCTAGCTGTCTCTGAACTCTAGCAGGTACTGCATAGGGCGTAGGTCTTCTTGGGCGGAAGATGTTACGCTGCCGCCTAGGGCGAAGAGGCGCTCTCAAGGAAGACCTTCCCGGAATCACCCAGTCGTCCGCCGTGGTGTTTGGGACGTAGTTGACGGTGGCGTTGTTGTTGTTGGTGGCGGCTAGAAGATCTATGGAGGAGGAGCTGTCCCAATTTCCCTCCTCCAGGAGCTCGTCGGGTAGAGATGGTGTTGCCGAAGAAGGGGGAGCCGATAGGTTGTCCCTTAGAACGGTAGTCACCTCAGATAACCTTTCTGAAATGTCGTCCTGGGCATCGACCCCTGCACCACTAAACAACGTTGCGTCCGTCAACTGGCCCAGAGATGGTGATGGGCTAGAGAGTGGAGTCACTGCAGGAGAACCTGGACGATCCACAGACTCAATGTCGGGGCCACTAAAAGGCTCCCGAAAGAGCAGACGAAGACGTTCTTGTACTAGTGGGTTCCCTATATATGTGTTGTTAAGGTTCAGTGGTGCAACGATATTGTTGGCAGAAGAAGAAGAAACAGCAGCCGTTTGCGTCGAAGAATAAGACATTGTGAATAGGCCATGAAGGAGAACCTTAAATATATATTGGAGCAAAAACAACATGGCGGCGCAAGGTTCTCATGGGAAAGGGAGCGATAAGAGAATATTAATAATGGCCGACCGGAAAACCAAAGGCTGAAATTGCGACCTGAACAGGATGTGGCAGCAATAACAAAGTCCACCGGATGTGAACCAGATGGTGAGCTGGGATGTAGTGGTTTTAGATAAGAAATGGTAGCGCTAAAGACATCCGGTGGCTGAGGCGAATTCTGTTCATTGCGGTTACGATAAGGCGAGGATAAAACGCATGGACCGATACGGTAACATAAACAGAGAGAACTCTGGCTGCTGTTGTGAGAAGTGAGATGAAATAAAACACATTGTTTTGCATTGAAGGTGAATCCTGAATGAATTAATGAATTATACCCGATAACAAGCATAAGCATTAGAGTAGAAAACCAAAGAATAAGTGTAACTGTTTTAAAAATAGGTTAAGAGGAGTTAAAAAAGGAATATTAGAAAATACGCGTTCATGTAGAGGTGACGCAACACTTGATACCTTGACAAATAGAAAATAGGTTGGGAAAGTTGATCGAAACGACTAACGGCATATCTAACTCATAAAGGAAAAAGTTATAAGGTTGCTTTTAGACGCCTGAATGAACGAATGAATAAAACATTGGCGCCGGAAAGGGTGTTAAGTGCATGAAAGAAAATAGGGGTAATAGAATTATTAGTGCTGAACCTTTAGAGGTAACAGAGAAAACCAAAAAGAGCAGACTAAATGGAGGGGGAACCGGGCACAAGTAGACAGGATACGCAAAACGATGAGAGCACCATACGTTTGACATTACAGGACGAAGGCAAAGGACACTTACTAGGTTTTATTCGGGGTTTACCGAGACCGACATTACGGTTAGGCCAATGCCCGAAGATGCAGACCCCGAACAGTGGTTGCACACCATGTTTGACGATGTACTAGACTATGTGAACACCGAACTGTTGGAAAACGAACCCGGGTACATAGGACTTACCATACACGCTGCCCAAGAGGGGTTTGCGCCAATGAGCATGAGCGTGCGCAGGTTTGATCAGGTAAACACGAACGTATTTTTGCAAAGCGTGCAAAAGGTCATGCAAAGCAATAAGGAGTTTGTGTTAGGTGGACCACTCAAGCTAAACTGCGTATGGACGAAGGAGATCACCGGTAGATGCCATAAACCTTGCGAGGCGTGCTTTAGAAACAAAGGAATTGTAGAGATTCGAAATGACACCATATGCCTGCCAAGGGCCATCGTTGTGGGGAAGGCCAAGGCGGACAAAGACGTGAACTATACCACGTTGGCGCGATCCGAATACCTACAGAAGGAGAGGGCTTTGGCGCTTCTTAGAGATGTAGGCGGTGGGGTGAACGACGTGAAACGATACGATGAAGGCCTACAGAGGTACAGCATTACCGTGTTTGGGGACCATAGCGGAAAGACGGTGATATACAAGTCCGCGAACCACGGAGGCAAACCCATCGATCTTATTCTACACGATGGGCACTACAACACGATAGTGAACCTGCACATGGCGCTAAAGTGCAAGTACTATTGCCGCGAGTGTCACCATCCTTTTACGGTACCAAGGGAGCATCACCGCTGTGACAACAAATGCACGAAATGTCACATGCTGTGTAGGCAACCCTTCACGCGCTATGTGCGCTGTGCCCAGTGTCACCGGGACTTCAACGGGCAAGTGTGTTACGAGAATCATTTAAAGAAGGGAGGGGTATATGCCAAAGGGCACACCGTGTGCGAGATGGAAAAAGTGTGCTTGGTGTGTCATAGGCTGTACAACATGAGGGACAGAAAGACCCCACACACGTGCGGCGAGACGTTTTGTGGCAATTGCAAGCTGCACGTGAAAGCGAACCATATGTGCTATATACAGCCGTACAGAGGAAAGAAACTAAGAAACGAGTTTGTGATGATGTTTATAGACTTTGAATGCACGCAGGACTCTTCCTACAAAGGGAAGGCAGACGTGTTCGAGCATGTCCCTAACCTATGCGTGCTGTACCAGGTGTGCTCGTTGTGCATAGACGACCAGCACCAAACGGCATATTGCTCGCAATGCGGGATAAAGGAGTGGATATTTGCGAAGGAACCGGTCAAACAGCTGTTCGAACACGTCACGGATTCGCGGTATGACCGATGGGACGTTATCGTCATTGCACATAACCTGAAAGCCTATGACGGACAATTTGTGCTAAAGCATATGGTTGGGGCGTTGCATTGGAGACCCGAGCTCGTTATGTACGGTACAAAGATATACCAAATAAAGCATAATCGTGTAACCTTCCTGGATTCGTTAAATTTTCTGCCTATGGCCCTGGCCAGGTTTCCCAAAACGTTTCAGCTGCAGGCATGCAAAGGCTACTTTCCGTACCTGTTCAACACAAAAGAGCACCAACGCTACGTTGGGCCTATTCCCGACCAAAGGTATTACTGCCCTGACAGCATGTCCGAGGACGCTCGAGCAGACTTTGAGCAGTGGCTCGCGGAGAAAAGGGCCTCGAACTACGTCTTCGACATGCAAGCCGAAATGCTAGCGTACTGTAGGATGGATGTAACGCTGCTGAGCCAGGGAGTGCTGAAGTTTAGGAAGGAGTTTCTTGACGAGAACGGGATCGACGCGTTTAGGGAATGTGTGACCATTGCGCAAGCGTGTATGAACGTGTACCGAAAGCGCTTCATGCCTAAAAACCAAATAGCGGTGATACCCGCTGGGGGGTATCGGCTTGCCGACAAGCATTCGCGCATAGCGTGTATATGGCTGACGTGGCTCGAGCAGCAGAAGGTGAATATCATGCATGCGGTGAAGGGGCGCGAGGTTAGAATTGCAGGGCACAAGGTGGACGGGTACGATGAGGACACAAAAACCGTGTACCTATTTCACGGCTGTTGGTACCACGGGTGCCCAAAGTGCTTTCCGAATAGGCACGCGGTGCTATTTTGCACGGGAAACGAGACGATGGCCTCGCGGTTCGAGAGCACGGGAAAGGTGTCCGAGAAAATAAGGCATGCCGGCTATGTCGTCGAAATGTGGGAATGCTCCTTTAACGAAATGCTGAAGACTAATGCGCGGCTTACGCAGTATGCCAAACAGTTTGCCACTGCTGACCCCTTGGACCCTAGGCACGCCTTCTACGGAGGGCGCACCAACTGCACAAAGACCTACTGCGAGGCAGTGGGAACAGCGAAGTTGTTTTACTACGATGTGTGCAGCCTGTACCCCTTCGTCAACAAGACTAAGCCGTATCCTGTAGGCCACCCGAAAATTCACCTTAAACACTTTCCTAGCTTAAGTGCGGTTAAGGGAGGGCTCGTGAAGTGCAAGGTATTGCCGCCCTAAAACCTGTACAACCCCGTGTTGCCAATGCGAGCGAATGGAAAGTTGATGTTTCCTCTGTGCCGTGCATGCGCTGAGACAGAATACCAGGAGAGCTGCGAACACGAGGACGAAGCGAGAGCGCTATCGGGAACCTGAGTGGTGGACGAGGTGAAGGTCGCCCTAGCGGAGGGTTACCGCCTGCTGGAGGTGAACGAGTTGTGGGAATACGACATGGTGCAATACGACCCCACAACAGAATCTAAGGGGCTCTTCGAGGCCTACGTGAATCAGTTCTTAAAGATTAAGACGGAAGCCTCCGGTTGGCCGGCAGACTGCGGGACGCCCGAGGCCAAAGAGGCCTTTGTGCGTAGGTTTTACGAGCGAGAAGGCGTTACCCTGTCCCCGGACGACATTGCCCACAACCCGGGTAGGCGAGAGCTTGCGAAGCTCATGCTGAACAGTTTCTGGGGCATGTTTGGGCAGAGGGATAACCTTCCCACCTGCGAGCTGGTGGAGCAGTATACTAGGCTAAAGGAGCTGCTTAGCGACCCTGCCGTGGAGGTACAGACCTACGTGCCGGCCACGGATGACACGATGTACGTGGTGTGGCGCTATTGCGAACAGAGCCCTAAACTAAGCCGAACCACAAACGTGATTGCCGCCTACACTACTGCGCATGCACGCTTGGTGCTGTACGATTACCTGAAGCGGCTAGGCGAACGGGTGTGCTATTTCGATACCGACTCGGTGATTGCGGTAGGTGCACCAGGTCAGTGGATGCCTCCCGTCGGGAGCTTTCTAGGGGACATGACGGACGAATTGGAAAGGTACGGGAAAAGGGGCGTACATTTCGCGCTATGCCTCCACGGGCCCAAAAAGCTACTGCCTAGAAATTCGGTGCCCCGAGACAGGAAAGACGCACACCGTGTGCAAGATCAAGGGCATCACGCTAAACTCTGGCAACCTAAGGACGGTGAATGCCGGCGTGATACGCGACGTTGTCCTGGAGGATCGTGCCAAAGTGATAAGGCTGCGAGGCACGCAGATTTCGAGGAAACCGCTGTGGAACGTGGTCACAGGACCGGCCACAAAGACCTTTAGAATGGTCGTCACCAAGCGCGTCATGACGGACGGATTCGACACCTATCCTTACGGGTTCAAGAGGGGACGTTGCTCACATTAAAAAGAAACTGCTAGCAGGACATGGCGGTCATTGCCGCAGCGGCTATGCCGAAGCCCACCCCCACCACTGCCACATGCCCCACGCGATTTACCTTTCCAAGCACTATGCTGGTGGCAGGGCCTTCGCGCTGCGGAAAGTCCACGTTTGTGAAGAATCTCATCACGACGCCGCGCACATGTTCGAGAAGCCACTGCGCAAGGTGTTGTGGTGCCACCCGGAGGAATACACGCCTGGACCGGGGGATTTGCCTTTGGCGTGCGAGGCGCATCCAGGGATACCCGATCTCGCCGACGTGCGTGAGAACTACCTTGTCATCCTGGACGATTTGATGTATGACGGGGATTGCTTGAACGTCTCCAACTTCTTTACCCGCGACTCGCACCACAGGCGCTTTGGGGTGATATACATTTTGCAAAATGTTCTGCCGCAGGGGAAGAAATTTCGGACGATATCGCTGAACGCAAACTACATTGTCGTGTTTAAAAACACTAGGGACAAGATGCAAATAGAACGGTTGTGCCAGCAACTGGAGCCGAGAAACTCTAAATTCCTATTGGAGGTGTTTGGGAAGGCGACGGAAAGGCCGCACGGGTACCTGGTGATTGACTGCACGCAGTATACACCAGACCCCTTCAGGTACAGAACCGGCGTTTTACCAGGCGAGCGCCTATCGTACTTCATTGCGAAAGACTAAGAGCAGATAAATACAGGGTGTTTCACGGGAAGGGTCCCATTGTGAGGCCGGCATGGCGAGGAAACGGTTAACGATAGCCAAGGTGAGCAGCCCACTTATTGCGAGACAACACGAAAGCCTGACGGCGGTTGCAAAGGCAAAACCAGCTCTGCGCAAGCAGCTGCTTAAGAATGCCAACCCCGAATTGGTGAAGGCCATCTCCGAGTGCATGCTTAACGTGAGCAAGGGTAACGTCACATTGCCACCAAGGTGCGTGAAACGTTTAAAAAGGCACAGAGCCAGCTGGAGAAAGTTAGTCGACAAGAGGCTGGCGCTAAAGAAAAAGAAGCACATTCTGGTGCAGCGCGGCGGCTTTCTGCCGGCATTCCTGTTACCCGTGCTTGCCACCCTGGGCAGCGCTCTGGTCACCAAGCTTGTAAAATGAAGTTTGCACGCCAGGTGGTGGTTGCGCCCCAGCCAAAGGCCGTCGAACAGTTGCACCTCATCGACTCTAGCCTAGCCAACTTGGCCAAAGAGATGGATGGGGTGCAGCGGTCCAAGCTCACCCTGCCGGAAAAATGGAAGCTGATGAAATATAAATTGGGAAACTACCTGGGGCTGATGGCACAAGTGAGAAAACCGTACATGCCGGCGGAAGGCCGTGACGATGATGATGATGTCTTTGAGGATTCCCCGGAAAGCGGTAAAGCAAGGTTCGCAGCAGCAGCTGCAAAGAACAAGAAGAAAAAGGCAAAGCCCCCTTTGGTGAGCAAAGGAAAGGAAACGGTAGTTCGCAAACTTAAAGTGAAACGCCTACAGGCGGACCGCAAGCGCAGAGACGAGTCGTTCATTCACTTTGCGTCGCCTAAGAAAACCGCGTACCCCTACGAGTTCAGAAACCGCCGTTGGGAACCCCTGTATAAGGAGTAAGAAAGAGAGCACACCATGAGGGAGTGGACGGTGCTGAGGCGCATTTATGGCAACCCCGAACATGCTGCAGGGTTGTCCACTCCGTCCAAACTTAGCAGGGCCACCGGCATCTCTAAGGCCAAGGTACGGACCTTCCTCGAAACGCAGGACAGCTACACGTATCACAAACCGGCGCGAAAGCGCTACCCTACCAGGTTTTACCCTGTCACTAACATAGACGATGTGTGGGAGGCCGACCTCAACGTGTTGCCCAACCTTAAGCCACATAACTCCCCCTATGCCTACATCCTGACCGTGATCGACGTATTTTCAAAGTATGCCTGGGCCGTTCCGCTAAAGACGAAGCTAGGCTCTGAGCTGGTATCGGCATTTACCACCATATTCAACGAACGTATCCCCAGGGTGCTGCAGACGGACAAGGGTACCGAGTTCGCCAACAAAACGTTTCGCCCCTTCCTGGAGCGGCACGGCGTTCGACACTACACCACCACCAGCAACGTGAAGGATAGCGTTGTGGAGCGCTTCAACCGCACGCTAAAGGCCAAGATGTGGAAGTACTTTACGCACGTCAACAGCTACCGCTACGTTGACGTACTTCCGGTCTTGGTCAAATCCTACAACGGGTCGTTCCACAGGTCCATCAAAATGGCCCCCGTCGACGTGTCGGAAGCCAACGTGCTGCAGGTCTACAACAACCTTTACGCCCATAAAAGAATGCAAGCGAGCCACAGGGGCCGTACACCCCTAAAGGCGGGTGAACACGTGCGCATATCCAAGCAGAAAATGAGGTTCGACAAGGGTTACGAGCAGAACTGGACCGAGGAAATATTTAAGATCTCCAAGGTGATGCGAGGAACGCCCACGGTATATAAGATCGAGGATCTTGCAGGAGACGCCATAGAAGGGATATTCTATGCGGAGGAGTTGCAGAGAGTGGCGCTCCCACAAACGTTCAAGGTGGACAAAGTGTTGCAGACCAAGGGACGAGGAAAGAACAAAAAGGTGCTCGTCAAGTGGAGGGGGTATCCTAAAACGTTTTAACTCGTGGGTGAAGGCCTCTTCGGTCCAGCAGGTATGATCAAGACTAGACCGTTCTCCATCACGCTAGTGAGCAATGCCTCCATGGACCACTACACCGACAACACGACGGCCCGTTTTTCAAACATCCTTCCCGAGAGAATAGTGCTGCAGGGAGAGTGGGAGGTGGCCTTGCAAAAGGTGCGGTATCCTGTTAAATTCTACGTCTCCAAGGCGGACGCGCAGTTGGTGGGCACGAAGTACACCTTGGCGGCACAACCGTCGCAAACGAAGTTCAGCCTGCAGCTGCCGCAGGCCATCGTGTACGACTCAGAGGAGCTGGTGCAGAGCGTCAATGCTGCCATGGTCGAACATCTCGGCGTGTAGGACATCCTCCACATCGATTCCGCAAAGAGGGTGTCGGTGAACCAAGACGCCGTGCACCCTGAACCCATGCCATCCATTCCATTCGGGGGCTTCGTAGAAAACGTCCTGCCTGAGATCGTCGTGCGGCCAGATGAAGGCTTCGTTTCCGATTCGCCTAGAAGTAGACCGAAGCCGAAACCAAAGCCAAAACCGTCACCGAGTCACCCGGTCGGCTCTGTGGCGAAACCGGTTCCCGCCGCGGAACCGCCAGTTACGGAATCCGTATCCATCCTGCGAAGGGAGCACCTCGTCCACAGTTTCCTGCTCACCCCGTCGCTGGCCAAGATGCTCGATTTCGAACCCTTCAGCAACGTCGTTCGTGCCAAGCAGGGCAAGCACCCCGTGGATCCCTATATGGGTTTTCCTTACGAAATGTTCATCTATTGCAACCTCGTCGTGCCCCAAGTCGTGGGCGACACCTTCGTTCAGGTCATCGAAAGCGTGGCCGTGGAGTACGAAAGAAGCAACAACACCTACATGACCGATGAGAAAACGTTCTCTCCGCTCAATTGGGTGCCTCTGGTGCAGCACGATTTCAAGACCGTCGACATAGATTTAAGAAACGGATACGGGGATCTGCTACCATTTGCCGACGGTTTTTCCTCCACGGTGGTGCTCTCGTTCAGACCGAAGCCTGCCTCATGGAACTGAACGTCGTCACCCGGTACTACCTCAATCAGGCGGGCGGCGCGCTAGACGAACGGGATTTCGTCCTCTTTAGGTGCAAGCGCTATCAGCGGGGAAGCGGCCTATTCTCCGCTCTAGGCGGACTCTTCAGAACCATTCTACCGTTTCTCAAGAGCAGCGCCAAGGCGATCGGAAAGGAGGCCCTCAAGGTGGGCGCAAACGTGCTCGCCGACGTGGCCACCTCCGGCACGGCTCCCAAGGAGGCGCTAGGGACGAGACTCAAAGAGGCGGGAACCAACCTCAAGCGAAAGGCAGACGTTAAGATCGATTCCATGCTCGGGTCAGGCCTTCGCCGCGTGAGGAGAATAAAACGTATACGTTCTGCAAAGCGGCCAGTCTACACCCGTTCGCCGAAGGCGCAAGGTTCAAGACATCTTTACGTAATGGCCGATACCGACGCCGTGCACATGTGCTCAGAACTAGACCTTTTCAAGGACCTCCCCGTTCAGATGAGCGTGGAGGAATCCAGGCTGATTTCGCTGAATCCGCAAAACACGCTGATGAAGAATGCTCCCATCACCTTTCACTATTCCGGCAATGCCGACGACTACCTCGACCTCACCTACGTCGTCCTCGAGCTAACGGTGCGCATTCGAGACGCGGAGGGCAACGCCATCAAGGAAGAGACGAACGCCACCCTGGTGAACAATCCTCTAAATGCACTGTTCCAACAGGTAGAGGTCTCCCTGAACAACGTCATCCATTCCGCAACCCGGGTACCCCTACAGGAGGTACCTCGAGACGCTTCTCAATTACTCCGAGGATGCGATGAACACCTGACTGCAGGCGGGCCTATGCAAAAAGGATACCGCCGGCATCATGGATGCGTGGGTTGCCAATGCAGGGATGCTGTATCGGCACGGCCATACCAAAGGCGGCCGCGTCGTACAACTCATGGGTTGCCTCTCCAATGCCCTCTTTAGGCAGGAAAACCTTCTGCTCAACAACGTCAGCGTCACCATCAAGCTGACGTCCTCATCGCCACAATTTCACCTGTTCTCCCTCGAGAAGGATTTTAAGGCCTACACCGAAATCGCATCGGCAAAGTTACACCTCAAGACGGTCAGGCCTTCGCCCACCATCAAACTGGCCCATCAGGCCGTTCTCGCAAAGAGCCACGCCAAGTACCATCTCAAGGATGTCAGCTTTCACTCCCTAAGCCTTCCCAAAGGGTCCAGCGGCATGGCATTCAACGACGTGTTTATCGGGCAGATTCCCAGGAGGGTAGTCGTCGCCATGGTTTCCGACAAGGCCTACAGCGGTCAGTTCTCCTCCAACCCGTTCAACCTTCAGCACTTTAACTTAAATTCCTTCCAAATGTACGTCAGCGGACAGCCCATCCCTTCGCAACTGCTTCAACCGAACTTTGACAACGGCCAATTCGTGCAATGCTTTCAAACCCTCCAGGACGGTCTAGGCATCCACTTTAAGGACGAGGGGCACTCCATCTCGAGAGATCAATATCCCCACGGTTACACCGTTATGGTGTTTGACCTCACCGCCGACATGAGCGCCAATGCCCATTACGTCTCTGGGCAGCGCCACGGCACGGTATCTATAAGCATCGGCTTTTCTAAACCCCTGGCAGACGCCGTCGTGCTTCTCGTTTTGGCAGAAATACATCGCACGGTTGAAATAGACGCCAACCGCTCCATCCTCGTGTCATGAACACCTACCACCTCGAACGTTTTCTATCCGCCTGCCCCTTCACGCGCCCTTTCCTCTGTGGGGTTTTCGCGAGCGATCGGCTACCTACGGTTCGCTCTCTTCCTTCCTTTCCCCTGGCGGTCGTCGTCAACACCGATCCGAGCACGCAACCTGGCCAACACTGAGTCTGCATCTTCGTCGATAGGACCGGTAGAGGGGAGTATTTCGATAGCTACGGTCTAAGTCCGATGGTGCCTCGCATTCTTAAATGGTTGCATTCGGCCTGCGGACCCCGTTGGACGCACAGCTCCATTAGGCTGCAGGGGCATAACAGCACAACCTGCGGTCATTACGTCATCGATTACCTTTCTCACCGATGCGCGGGCCTAACCCGTGAAACATTTTTTTCCAAATTTCGGCGCCGTGATTTCCGGTTCAACGATCGCCTCATTCTTAAAACCTACAACAGCGTGTGCCTCGCCAAAAGCTCACATCCACAACATCAACAATCCTGTCAGCCATTGCAGGTATTCTTCACATTCTCACCCCCACATTCTCCCACCCTCTGTGCCTTCCGCCCCTCTCTAATCGTGCCTATGTGTGTTTTTCAGAGCACTCTCTGTCGCCTATAAGCCCGGCACACAACACCGTCGCTCCAGTGCACCATGGGCAGCGAGGAGCAGGAGGACGTGCCATCTCCGGCCGTGTAAGTCTCTTTGCAGATGTGCGAGCGCGAGTGTGTGTGCGTTTTATGCTTTCCTTCTAACCTTTTACCCCTTATGTTGCAGCGCACAACAGCAGCAGCAGGTGCGGCAGCGCCTATTCGGCCCTCTAACCGACATCTACTTCCTCAACCCTGTGCGCACCAAGGTGGTCTGCGTCGGATTTGCTCCCGTGGCGCCGTTCCAGCTCACGGTCACCTTGGCCAGGTGCGGTTCCAGTTCAGCCGTGTCCCTGCCGGCCGATGAGTGGCAAAAGCTGGTGGACGCAAAGCTCATCATTCAACGCAGAATTCGCTTCCCCGAGACCAACCTACAGGAGTGCCAGATTTCGGCACGCTACACCGTCCTCTTCAAGAACATTTTCGGCAAACTGCTCATCGTCGTTAAGGATCTACGGGGCGACAGCATCGCTCTAAGCCCCGAGGAATGGGACGTGCTGGACGGCCTTCCCAAACTCATCTCAGACATCCTATTTCACAAAAAGAAAGAGGAGGCCGACGTGCAAAATCTAATCTCGGCCTTCCACAAGGCCATGCTTCACAGCTACGCCTCCAATGTCCCTTTCGATTCCATCAATTTCACGCTTTTCACCAAGTACATCAGGTCCGCCAACCTTAGAACGTTCCTAGAGGTCGAACATTACCTCAAACCACACTTCCAAAAAGGCATCCTGCAACCCTCCTCTTAACCACGCCTTCTCCCCCCTCTTCCCTATCATTCCTACTCCAACCTCCGGCAAGTATAGGCTACAAGCATTATGTCTCCGTCTACTGCGAAGGCATAAAGGTCCACAAGAATTACGAGGTCGACGGCCATCCTAAGAAGAATGCTCCGTACGCTCTGCGTTTCATCGATGACGCTTACGACGGCAAGCACGTCACTGTGAAGTTTCACAGCTGTGCCGACACCGTCCACTACGTCTTTTCCAACTACGACCTGCAAGATATTCAGTTCGAGGCAGACACCTGGCACCCGGGCAACGGCAACGACGACGAGGGGATCGCGGACGCCGTCTATGACGACCAGCTCTTTCGGTTTATTCCGAAACAGGGCCTATTCATAGCCTTCTTAGAGGCTGCCTTCGTCTCCAACGATCACCTGCAACGCATGGTCAACGAAGGGCAATTGTGCTACGGCAGGTGCCTTGCCGTGCATTTGGGCAACACCGCATCCTACATCATTCCCGATGTCATTCACGGTGATTGGATCTTCAGTCTCAATGCCAACAAGGTCATCGCAAAGGAACCAGCACACGCCCAAGGCAACCTCATCACCTATACAAGAAGCGACATCTGGTGGTAAACCCTATCCGCTTCTCCCTCTCCCTACCATGCCAGCGGCTGCGTGCGCACCGCTGCACTGCTCCATGTGCTTTCAACGCCAGTGTAGATGCAGCATTCGTTCCTACTGGTGCGACAAGCGTAGCGCTGGCGTCTTCACCGACATGCAGAAATTACAACTTAGAATCGACGCCTTCCTAGAGAGGTATGCCAAGCGCAATGGCAGAGATCCCGGCACTCATGAAATTCCTTCAGCATCATCGAGCTCTCTCGCACCTCAGCAATGAGGAACTTCACACCGTACTGCTGCACGCCGATTCCATCTTTCCGAGATTCCCCCCTTACTATCTGGATCACGTTTGGGAACGCCTAACGCCGCAACAGCAGCGGAAATTCAATGCCTACCGGCGGTGCAAGCAACATTGGAACCAGCCGTGGCATCGAATTCACATCGATGGACCAGCTCCCGTCATCGCAGAGTGCCCATTTTGCCGCCAAGGTTAACCAACATTGCACCACTTATCGCAGCCATGCCGGATGCCGGGTGTTTGGCTTCCGTTCTCTCCGCTATTATAAGCACGCTCGTCCAACCTCATCAGAATGGCAGACAGCAGCATCGTGAGTGTTCTTAACCAAATGGCAGAAACTCTACCCTTCATGTCCCTCGCTGAACTTCAGAGAGGTCGACCCTACAGAATTCAGGGTGCCAGGGCTATCTCGACCAAGTACGGCAGAAAGATTGCAGTCGTCGTCAACAACCACGAACTGTTTCTACCGTCCAACTTCGATGCCATGGCCCAGGAGACCATCGACGAACTCAACACCGTTCCCGTGTGCCTTACGTACTTCGGGGACGAGATGCTCAAGACAGGCTACGAGCGGCGCATCGTAATATTCTCATTCCCTTCTCCCTCTCCTCCATCACGTGAACCTTCCCGCCCTTACCCATACAACGAATTCCAATAATCTCTCTCTCTCTCTCTTCCGTTAGTCTTCAACATGCCTTGCAAGTCAGACCCTGTGGACATTCATCCCATTCTAACCTCTAGGATCGTCTTTGACGTTGAGGATACCGTCAATGCTGCAGGGACCTACGCCAACAGTTGCCGCATCGTTTCCCAGGAGATCTCCGCCTTTGGTGAACACAAAATTGTCACCATCAAGGTCTTCTCCGGTGATGCCCACGTCGTCAACGTCCAGTTCGTCCCTTCCATAGCCACCTCTTGCGACAAACAAGCTAGATGCACCGTCTACCTCGGGCACAACCAGACCCCATCCTTAGACAACATCATCTCCTCGACGGGCACGTTTCCAGCTGGCGTTTGCAGCCGTCAAAACATCATTGCACCTCTATTCGTTCCCACCATCGGCACCCAGATCGATCCCAACTTTCGGCACATTCACCTCACCTGTGTCACCTGTGACGACCAACCGCCGCAACCTTCTCTCAGTCAACAAGATCTACTCTTCAACAACAGCCATACCACTTACTTTAATATCATCTTTCTCACCAACGTCGACGAACATCAGTGTTAATGTGCTCCTGCAAAAACAATTAAAAAAGACTGTATGTGCAAGTGTGTGTGAAATATTAACATTATGCTTATATGCATCATATCTACCCAATGCATGTTCAGTGTTATACCATAGTTTTAAGCATGTGTATTGTTAAAACTTTATATGCTCTACTATGTAATCCTTTTTACCAATAAAGATTTATACATATACAGATTAACCAGTCTGGCTTTTTCGCTAATCCCGCCACCTAACAAACATCCTGTAGGTTTATTATTTTTTTCCAAATTTTGGCAACATAAGCCACCTAGTCTCGAAATTTATTTCAAATTCATTATTGCATTTCAAACATTGCGCAATTACGCCATCTTGTGTCGTAAATGCTTCTTGCATAAATATCCATCTTGTGGCGTAACTTTTAATACTTATTGCGCAATTCCGAAATCTTGTTTCGTAACTTCTCAATACAGTATTGCACCATATTGTGC
Source organism: Deroplatys truncata (assembly GCA_030765065.1). Lineage (NCBI taxonomy): Eukaryota > Metazoa > Arthropoda > Insecta > Mantodea > Mantidae > Deroplatys > Deroplatys truncata. Next base: position 171,393,456 of record CM060987.1, on the reverse strand, counting down.
AGGAACTTTTCCAGCATTTCGTTTTAGAATATATATATATATCACCATATTGTGACGCATATTCTTCAGCCTTGCGCTTTTCCGCCATCTTGCTTTGGCTCCACTAGCGTCAAACACCACCTTCCCATTTACTTCTTTTCCCCCCACTCTTTTGCGGATTAACGCGACACTAGCGCTAGCCGCCATCTTGGCATTTACTACTTCTTCCCCCACTCTTTTGCGGATTAACGCGACACTAGCGCCAACCGCCATCTTGGCATTTACGTCTCTTTCCCGCCTTGCGCTTTGCCGCCATCTTGGTTTTTGCGTCTCTAGCGCCAGCATCCATCTTGACATTTACTACTTTTTCCCGCTCTTGCGCTTTGCCGCCATCTTGGTTTTTGCGACAGTAGCGCCAGCCTCCATCTTGACATTTACTACTTTTTCCCGCCTTGCGCTTTGCCGCCATCTTGGTTTCTGCGACACTAGCGCCAGCCGCCATATTGGTATTTCCTTCTTTTTCCCGCCTTTTTGGCGGATTAACGCGTCACAAGCGATTTCACGCCTTGCGCTTTGCCGCCATCTTGGTTTTTGCGATACTAGCGCCAACCGCCATTTTGGCATTTACTACTTTTTCCCGCCTTTTTGGCGGATTATCGCGTCACAAGCGCTTTCCCGCCTTGCGCTTTACAACCATCTTGGTCCGCCATCTTGAAATTTACTACTTTTTCCCGCCTTTTTGTCGGATTAACGCGTCACAAGCACTTTCCCGCCTTGCGCTTTGGCGCCATCTTTGTCCGCCATCTTCAATTTACTACTTTTTCCCGCCTTTTGCGGATTAACGCGACACTAGCGCTTAATCCTCCCTGGTGGCAGGATTATCGTTAATCCAATTGGCTAATCCGTATATATCACTACTCATGAGTCTTCGAACTGAAGACCGCCATTAAAAGGTTATTACGGGTGACTGCATTGACGTATACATGTGTTAGCCTTATTCTAATGGTTTTTACTAGCATATAAAAACACGAGCTATCATTCCCATGTTATAACGTCTTGTGATAGTCATAGAAGTCACGTCTCTGTCTCTCACTCTCAGTACATCATCATCTTCAAAATGTTCTTTAATTTTGAAATGAAAAAGATGATCAGCGCTGCATGCATTGGCAGGTGTGCGAATACTCCGCTAAACTTGTCGACAAAGAGAACAACAGAAGCTCCTCTAGACTTGTCGACACAGGTAAAGCGGAGATTACCACGTCAATTCTACGTACTCTGGAGGTTTCGCTTAACAAACGAGAACCAGGTATGGAACTTGGATTTAAAGTAGTACTACCTGACTCGTCAAAGCAGCCTGACGAGTGCGTAGAGGAAGAACACCGCTCCGACGTAGAGGACCAACTTCATCGGTCCGACGAGCATGTCCAGCAGCACCAATGCGAGGAGCAGGACCAGCAGCGTCAGTCCGAGGAAGACCAGCTTTACCGGACCGAGATGCAGAACCAGCAGTGCCAGTCCGAGGAAGAGGAGGGCCAGTTTCACCGGTCCGAGGAGCGGGACCAGCAGCGCCAGTCCGAGGAGGAGGAGGGTCAGCTTCACCGGTCCAACGGTGAAAACCAGCAGGGCCAGTCCGAGCAACAGCGGGAGGCCGAGGAGTTGCACCAGCCCACTCAATATCATGATCATCATCAACTACAGCAACCGGGGACGCCGCAGCATCAGGTAAATAACACTGTAACAACGCAGCGACGTCCCGTAACACATTTATGTATAACCAAAAATAGAATTAAACAATTGGTCAGTAATTTGCAACAGGTTTTGTCCGATGTGACTGACATGTTCAACATTAACGCGGACGAGACAAACACCGAAAATGACAGCACTATTTTCTTAAGCAACGACGGTTCAGTTCAAAATAATAATAATAATAATAATAATGATAATGGCGATGGTAATGATGATGGAAATGATAATAATAATGACAGCATGGAAGGGTATACTATGACAAATAATTTGGCATTTCAATATGAATTTGTAGATAACAGTGCTTTTCATCCAATAACAATTAAAACAGGAATTGTGATACAATGTCATATAAATACCTCTGTCGAACCACGCAAGCTTTTATCTGTGTCTACTGGACTCAAGATCCAGGTACCAAAAGGATTCTACGCTAGAGTAGAAAATTATAAAACATTACTACGACGAAATGTGACTGTTTTTTCAAAATTAATATGCGACAATAAAACTCATTTATTGACGATTGAACTGTTTAATCATTCGGACATGTGTAATGTGCCGATGTATACAGACATAGCACAACTTACATTTCATCCCTATAATGTACCAAAGACACATTACACATTATTTGACTTAGTTGACAATAACTGCACCGATTGTTGATTTTATTTTATGGAACATCTACCGCATTAGTGTTACAAGCCGCCACAGTATTATTTCATCAATCATTTACAGTATTATTGTTATTATTGTTATCCTAATAAACAAATGTAATAAATAATAAAAAATAAATGTTTATACCTACGTTACTGCTTTATAGTTTGTTTTGTCATCGTTGTAAGACATCATCGTCATCTCCTTTTTTATTTTCTCCTACTTCCAAACTTGTTATTAATAGGTCATCGTTATCGTAATTAACATACATTTCCTCTTCTCGCGCTTCTTTGGGTTTAACTGCGCATGCGTTAGAATTTGTTAAGTTAAATATTAAACCTTTTAACACCGTGACATATTCATGCATCGTGTTTACAGTAACCTTTATTTTATTAACTATCAATTGGTGATCCGTTAAGTTGTGTTGTCTAATCTCTAAAGCCTTTTTCATAACATCCACCGCTTCGCCCGCTTTTTGCAAATTTTCTTTAAGATGATCGTTATCTTCCAAAAGCGTATCTATTTCATCGTTTAAATCTGCAACCTTTTGATTACATTCACGTTCTAACTTCTGCTTAACTTTGTTAATAGAAGTTTTGCATTTTTCGGCCACTACTTTTCGTAATTTATTTTTCGACACGACCGGTTTCGGCCGCAGTAGTTGCGGTAGTACCAGTACCGCTACCGCATTCGTATTTAATATTTAACGTACCTTCAGCAGACCATGTAGCTCCAAGCTTAACTCTACCTGATACGTGTTTACCACCTATATTTAAATCCCATTCACCACTCCCACATTTTCCGAATACGTTAACATAATTATCTGAAAAATACGAGTTCATATCGTCGATCATATTATACAATAACACTTATTCGGTTTGTTCCTTACTTAATTTCCAATTTATCCCTATACCTTGCGGTAAATTATAATTATGTATTAATGTTTCACAATTCATTAGTTCAACTAAAATCGATGTATTCTCATTTGACAACATTGGAATAGGGCTAGTATAAAATTTACAACTACCAGTATCGTGTATTAACATTTCTACGCATTCACATGCTTCGTTCACTACGAAACCGTTTTCGCATTGCATATTACCTACATGTAAAATCCCGTAAAATATTTGCCCACGATTACCATAAGAACGCCTCGTGACAGGTTTTAAACACGCATGCACATTTTTTAAGCTCTCGATATTCACCAAACTATCTTTAAACATCCACACGCTGTTGTTTTTTATAAATGCACGAGCAATTAGAAAGCAATTCATAGTCTTTCGGACAAATGGTAGCATTTTGCAAATGTCCCGTATTATTATTTACGGTAATTCCACACCTACCAAACGTCACGCAACTTGCTCCCGCACCTGTTACGGCGCCCGAAACAACTACAACAAAAGACGATCACCACCTCAAACATGATGCTCACCTGTAAAAACATTAAAGTTCACGTGCAAAACGTATATATACCCACGTGAAAGTCACGTGACCCATATTGCACAATAAAGCATTACCGCATATCTATTAATAAATATAACGTCATCAGTATTGGCGCACAAAGCAAAAGTCGTCATTTAAGTAGCCAATCACATGCTAACAGCATTTATCTTATAGCGTCCTGACAACAGCGAATCGACTCAGTATAGCATCATAGCTATGCCTATTCGCATCGCTGCACGCCCCGGCAGGAGTAACACCGGTAAGTATCGCTGGCATCAGGTAGTAAACAAAACTAACCACACCTTATGCTTACCGTCGCACAAACACACACCCACACACAATAGTCTTTTTTTATTGTTTCTCACAAAGCTACAGCAATGAGCATGGAAGAAGCGGACAGGGTCGTCTACAAGTACGTCGGCAACCAGCAACAACTCTCCAACCTCAACTCCGACGAACGACAGGTGCTGTCGTCACTTCCACTCACCTTGTTACATCCTCCTCTCGACGTGGACGTGGTGTGGAACAGTTTGAGCGACCAGTGTCAACAAACCTTTGCGCAATATCGCCGCTGCAACAAACATTTTAATCCACCTTCGTGGAGTACTCACGTGGATGGTCTCGCACCTTTTGTTAAAAATTGTCACTTTTGTATATCACCTCACTAAGAACAATAAAAGCAAAAAAAAAAAAAATTATGCCCCGCGGCAGGTAGTCGGCTCCGCCCTGGCGGGGGTCAGAGGTGTCAAGGTCTACGACGTCATCACGGTCAGATAACCTTCCGACCTTAATGACGTCAATGACTTTTAACCTCCGACCTTTGACACGAGGGCGACCTTTGACCGTCTGCCTGCCGCGGGGTATATACTACTGTCCGGCTTATACCTTCAGCTGGCAGAGCATCGTGAAGTTGCTTAGCACCAACAACACAACAGTCCGGCTTATCATACCTTCGGCTGGCGGAGCATCATGAAGTTGCTTAGCACCAACAACACAACAGTCCGGCTTATCATCGACTGTCAGACTATTTATATGAATCCTTCTGGGGCGCTGTCCCTTCCTCTTAGCTGTGAGTGTTTAACCTATTCATGCGGTATTACATGCTGTCACAGGACAGCACGTAGGCTTGTGGTTTTTAAATGAGGAGTTTAACTTTCAAACAATTAAATGAAGTTTGCCAAGTTCGTAAATATCTTTGTTTCCTTAATCCAATCAATAGGGACATGTTATGGCAGTATGAACCCTAGGTTGCGTTATAAAAATTAATTAAATTACCCAAGGCTAGAGGTGTGGTAACAACAATATTTGGCACTCAGTTTGAATAAATAAGTTGCCAAAATTACTTATAGCCTTGGATACATCAGGAGTGCAACACTATATCCTCCCCACTAAAAGAAGCATTTGGGTAATTCCCCTGTGCTGGTTCACCATGTGTAACGGTGAGTATAATCTGATTTTCCATTCCTTCATAATTACTGAATTTGTGTAGTACCATCCACACATTCACTTATACTAAGTTTGCTCACTTTTTTATATCGTGTCTGTGGATATGAAGAGCTATCTCATCCTATGCTAAAGCAAAGTATAGGTAAGAAAATACATACATTGAAATACAATACACACAAATACATGCGTCATTGCAAGATTTGCATATTTGTTTTAACATTAATGATTTGCAATAACAAATGTCCAAATTATTATGTCCATAAACATTTAGGTTACAGTTATTGAACAATTAGTTCTTTTTATTTTGTTTTTGTTTTTTCACACCACACTTGTTATCTAGGCGTAACAAACTGTGGTACCTTCCGTTTCCTTTGTGGTTGAATGGCTACTTTTTTCACTATCAATTCGTGAGACACCTTCGAAGGTTTATCTGGCACTTGATGAACCTCTGGAAATTGTAAGTTCTGCTGGCTATGAGGTAGATGACCGCGAGTCGTCTGCAACATTTGGCCACCGCAGCACCCATTGTCAGCATCGTCAAGATGATAAAGCAACCTGCCCATACAGAGGTAGTGGTAGTTTGTTGATCGTAAGTTACACGAGCATTTCGTACATGGTTGATTAGTCGTTGAAGAGACCTACTTGTAGGAGGTGGAGGTTGGAGGGCCATCTAGGATCCTGGTAATGTTGGCTTCTTCAAGTTTAACCAAACTGCAAATGTCCGGTACAATGATGGCGTTGTCCTCCAGACCCCAGCGTGACTTCCCAGTAATAGCTGGCAGGAGAGTCATTTGGTCAGAGTGGTTATAACAATCCAAATCAACTAGAAGACCAGTTCCATGAAGTACCAGCTAACTCGTGGAGTCAGGTTTCCTTGCAGAAAATGTTTAAGCTAACTTCAATGGCCTTCCCCTCAGGGGCTCACCTTATGTGAGTACGGGTTTTTGGCGCACCCGGGGGTTCCCGAGCCAATCATCGCCACCTTCATCCCCTCACCCCCATCCGGTCGAGGTGGGTTCTTCAAGTGACCGGTGGACCCAAGGTAGGCTCTCGTGCGTTCTTTGCATTCCATACATACCGCACCTCACCTTCGTTTCTTTCTTGCCTAATCACTTTCCGGCCATTTCGTACCACGACATTCGCATATCTCTTTTTTCTTCCCCGCCGGCCTACCTTGCGTGCGAAACGCCCACACAGTTTTAGTTTCTTTTATCTTTTTATTTAAATCCTCCGTGGACACAGCCTGACGGATACCCGCGCACCGCGTGCGCAGCTGGGTGAGTGGGTAATGGCGTCATCCCCACCACCCGGGGTCGTCATGTAGGGTTGTTGTTCGTATCCGCTGTTCAACTGCAGTCCCGCGGGGGGGCCATTGCATGAGCTGCTGACTTCTGACGGCGATTGGGTCCCTCTGTCTATGTTCTGGGAGGTGTGACCCTGGGGTGAGTCTGGTATAGATAGGCCACTCACCCAAGCCGGGGTAACGCCCGAGAAGTCAGAGCCCGAGGTCGGAGACGGTTGCAATGGTGGAGGATTTTTTTTCGCTATGGAGCACCCTTTCTCCATTATTAACAACAAGCGCCGTAAAACTTTAGTAACAGAAGTAGCACCGCCAACAGCTGGTTGTTACTTAGTGATTACCCGAACAGAGGAAGGACAATCATTCGAGAAGGTGAACCCTTTTATCATCCAGAAGGGCATTGACTCAATTGCTGGTCCGGTTCTTTCCTGCACTCGGCTTCGTAATGGTTCGTTATTGGTTCAAAGCAAATCCGAGGCACAAAGTAAGTCCTTGTTGAGCGCCACGCTTCTCCACGGTTATCCTATCCGTGTTGAGAAGCACCGCACCTTGAATTCTTGTAGAGGCGTTGTCACCACGCATAGCCTCGATGGTATCTCTGACGAAGACCTAGTGGAATATCTTGCAGACCAGAGGGTGACAGCGGTTCATCGAGTGCAGGCCAAACGCGACGGCGTGTTGGTACCCACTCGTACCCTGTTTATTACATTTGATGGCGTCGATCTGCCCACGAGCATTTCCGCAGGGTACGAACGGATTTCTGTGAGGCCTTATATTCCTAGACCTCTGCGTTGTTTTAAATGCCAACGTTTTGGGCATACGCAAGTCTCCTGTAAGAGTGCCGTTAACATCTGTGCAACATGTAGCCAGCCCTCACACGAAGGTACCTGTTCAACAGCCCCCGTCTGCGTTAATTGTAAAGGGTCACATTCTGCTTCGTTTGCCGATTGTCCGCGGTATTTGGACGAGAAGGCGATCCAGGAGATCCGGGTAAAGGAAAAACTCTCCTTCGCTGAAGCCCGGAGGCGTTTCCATGCGCGCCAACCTTCACTCCTGCGATCTGGCACATTTAGTTCTGTTGTTGCCTCGCCAGTACCACGAGTAGATGCCGAAACTCAGACCTGGACCTTGACTGGATTAACCGCCACTACCATCCGGCCGTCTATTAAGGCTACAGTTACCAAGCCGTATAAACCTGGTCCCAAGTCAATGAAGTCGCAAGCCGTTGAAAAGAAGCCCAAGCAGAAACTTCGTAGGGAAGATTTTTTGAAAGACCCTCCGCGTGCGCGCGGTAACAAGAGTTCACCTTCTCCTCCTCGGAGGTCGCTGTCCCAGGATGGTCCTGGGACAAGCCGCGCTCAGCGGCACCCTTCACCCATCGCCACCCAGAACCGATTCACGGCGCTTGAATCGGTTTCTGGCACTGAGCGCGTGGGCCCTCCCTCCGAGGAAGCTATGGAGTCTGACCAACTCCATACAAAAAGCCCGAGCCCAAAGGTTAAACAAAAGGTAATTTTAAGCCGCCCTTCTAAATAGACAGTTTATCCCCTTATTCTTAATGGCTATCCTGACCTGGAATGTACGTGGTATACGATCGCATAGGGCGGAACTGCAACTTTTATTGCGTTTCCATTCGCCTATGGTCGTATGTTTGCAGGAGACTAAGCTTCGCCCTCACGATCCTTTTGATCTCCGAGGATATACTCCGGTTCGCTACGACCTTGAACCGGAGGAGGGTACTCCTGCTCATGGAGTTGTCCTGTTCTTAGTGCGTAACGACGTTCATTTTACACCTGTCACACTTACATCCGACTTGCAAGCTGTTGCCGTTCGCCTTCACTTACCCGGCTTTTTGTTTTCTGTTTGCTCTGTATATTCACCTCCATCGTCTCCCCTCGCTCCCGCGGACATTCGAGCTCTCCTGTCCGCTCTCCCAACACCATTTCTTCTGTTGGGAGATTTTAATGCCCATCACCCACTATGGGGTTCGCCAAGGGCTTGTGCGAGGGGAACTCTTCTTTCCGACAGTTTTTATGAGTTCAATCTTTCCATCCTCAATACAGGTGCACCTACTTTTATTTCTGATTCTTCTGGTACTTTCTCTCACCTGGACCTTGCTCTTTGCTCAATCCAGCTTGCACGTCGCCTTCAGTGGAACGTCGTCGCTGACACCTACTCCAGCGACCATTTCCCCTGCATCGTTTCTCTTCTGTCGCACCACGTACAGCATTCCAGAGTACCTACCTGGATATTCGCAAAAGCCGACTGGAGCTTGTATTCCAGCCTCGTGCATTTTGACGACCAGCCCTTCTCCGACATTAATCAACTAGTGCAGCACCTTACGTCTATTATTTTCTCAGCCGCCGAACGTGCAATACCCCGTTCATCCTCCCAACCTCGGCGGCCACCTGTTCCGTGGTGGAACGAGGATTGTCGGGACGCCGTTCGTGCCCGTAGGACTGCACTTAGGGTGTTTCGGCGCCACCCTACACTTGATAATTTGGTGACTTTTAAACAATCGCGCGCCAGGGCTCGTCGCATTATTCAGGATAGCAAGAAGGCATCTTGGGCTCGTTTTGTCGAGTCTTTTAATCGTTTTACGCCTTCATCCGTTGTTTGGGATAAACTTCGTCGCTTCTCAGGTAAAGTGTCACATTGTACTGTTTCTGGCCTTCAGGTTTCTAATGCCACCATAGTGGATCCGGCTGCCATCGCTAACACTCTGGGTTCTGCCTTTGAGGCGGTTTCCAGTTCAGACCATTATTCCGCCGGCTTTCGCTCTATCAAAGACCGGCTGGATTCCGACACCTTTAATTTTCGATCTGCTAATATTGAGTGTTATAATGAACTTTTCACACTGAGGGAGCTGGAGCACGCTCTTCATTGCTCTCGGCACTCCGCTCCCGGGCCGGACGGCATTCATGTCCTGATGTTAAAGCACCTTTCAGCCGACAGTAAACTATTTCTCTTACAGGTCTATAACCGTATTTGGCATGACGGCATTTTTCCTTCCGTTTGGCGCGAAGCCACCATTGTCCCTATACTTAAGCCTGGGAAGGATCGCCAACTACCTTCCAGCTACCGCCCTATCTCTCTCACCAGTTGCATTTGCAAGGTGATGGAGCGCATGATAAACGGGCGGTTGACATGGTGGCTTGAGTCTCAGAAACTTCTAGCGAACGCTCAGTGCGGGTTTCGTCGCTATCGCTCTACCGTCGACCATCTGGTGTCCTTGTCGACGCATATTATGAATGGATTTCTGAGAAAGTGTCAAACCGTGGCTGTATTTTTTGACCTGGAGAAAGCTTATGACACTTGTTGGAGGGGCGGCATTTTACGTACACTTCACGATTGGAATATCCGCGGTCGTCTTCCCATATTTCTTCGGGAGTTTATGACGGACCGCGTCTTTCGTGTACGTGTGGGCTCGGTTTTGTCTCGTCGTTTTATTCAAGAGAACGGAGTACCGCAGGGCTCTGTACTCAGTGTCACACTTTTTGCGATTGCTATCAACCCCATTGTTGATTGTATTCCACCTGGCATTTCATCGTCCCTTTTTGTTGACGATTTCGCTATTTATTGCAGTTCACGGCGGACTTGTCTACTCGAACGCCGTCTCCAGAGCTGTATCGACCGTCTCTACGCCTGGAGTAACGCCAACGGCTTTAATTTCTCCGCCGAGAAATCCGTCTGCATCAACTTCTGGCGCCGGAAGTATTTCCCTCCGCCCTCTCTCCATCTTGGGCCAGGGATACTTCCGTTTGCAGACGAGGCGAAATTTTTGGGGTTGATTTTTGACAGGAAGTTGTGTTGGACCTCGCACGTTTCCTTTTTAAAAGCAAAGTGTGACCGTTCTCTTAATCTTTTACGTGTTTTAAGTGGCACATCCTGGAGAGCTGATCGGACCGTCCTTCTTCGCCTTTATCGCTCTTTGGTCCGATCCAAGCTTGATTACGGGTGTATTGTTTATTCGTCGGCACGTCCATCTGTGTTACGTCGATTGAATGCCATTCACCATCGTGGCATAAGAGTCGCTACAGGGGCCTTTCCAACTAGCCCTGTACCCAGTCTGTACGCAGAAGCTGCAGAGCCTCCGCTGTCCTTCCGGCGTGAGATGCTTTTGTGCAGCTATGCTTGTCGACTCTCAAGCTTGCCTAACCACCCGTCCTTCGATGTATTTTACGAGGATTCGCTTGATCGCCAATATTTTGTTAGCTCCTCTGCATTGCTCCCTCCAGGGGTTCGATTTCGACTGCTACTTCGGCATTTGGACGTTACGCCAGCGCCGGCCCTTACCCGAGGGGAAACGCGCTTTCCTCCATGGTCGCGCGCTGAGGCCCACATCCACTTTGGGCTAACGTCGATGCCGAAGAATGAGACCCCTGCTTCAGTCCTTAGATCCGCATTTTTAGAACTTCAGGCAACATTCGGAGACTGTGATTTTATTTATACTGATGGGTCTAAGACTGATGTTGGAGTAGGATGTGCCTTTGTTTTAGGTGCGAATAGTTTTACTTTTCGTTTACCCGGGCAATGTTCGATTTATACCGCCGAACTTTTTAGTATCTATCAATGTGTTTTATACATTCAGCGGCATGTTTTACGGCGTTGTGTTGTTTGTTCGGACTCTCTGAGTGCCCTTCAGAGTATTAACGCGCTGTACTCTTACCACCCCCTCGTACAGCGCATTCATGACCTGCTCCATTCGCTGGGTGCCTCTGGCATCAGCGTCTCTTTTATGTGGATTCCAGGTCATGTGGGTATCTCAGGGAATGAGTCGGCCGACGCCGCTGCGAAATCGGCGATTTTATTACCCAGATTTTTTACTTCTGTTGTTCCCTCGTCAGATTCGTGTGTCATTTTACGTCGCCGCATCCTCTCGCGCTGGCGCGATGAGTGGACGGCCCTCCGGGGGAACAAGTTGCGGGAGGTTAAACCTCTTCCGCTAGTCTGGGCTACCTCTTCCCGTGCTTCTCGTCGGGAAGAGGTACTTTTAACACGCCTTCGTATCGGACATTGCCTTTTTAGTCATAGATACCTGTTAAGTGGTGATCCCGCACCCCTGTGTGGTCAGTGTGACGTGCCCTTAACGGTCCGTCACATTTTAACCGAGTGTCAAGTTTTAGCTCCACTGCGCGTTCGCGTGGGTCTGCCTGTTGGCCTAGCCAACGTGTTGGCAGACGACGCGCATGCTGTAGAATGTCTTTTACGTTTTATCACTGACATTGGTTTTAGCCGTCGCATTTGATGCGCTGAGCGCCTTTTAGCTGTTTGATTTTATATTGTTAGTTTTAATGGGGCCCTTCTCCCCAGACATAAGGCGCTCATGTTCCTTACATTCTACAGTTCTTGACACGTTTTATTCTGTTAGTGACCATGATTTTAGTGTGTTGGTTTTTTAGATATTTGTATTGTTATTTTGTTGTTATTGATATTGTTGTTATTGTTATTATTGTTGTTATTGTTGTTATTATTATTGTTATTGTTATATTATTGTTATTTTAGCCTTTTTAGACATCGCGGGTTTCTGTCCCGTTTTTTAATTATGCGGTTATTTTATCTTTTTGACTTTATCTTTTATACATTGTAAGGGCGCTGATGACCTTAGTAGTTTAGCGCCCTTAAACCGCATCTTTCTTCTTCTTCTTCTTCAATGGCCTTTTTTTGTTTTGTTTAAGGGCGTTCAACTTCTAGGTCATTAGCACCCTTCTAAAACATCGTCGCAAAGGCCAGAGATAACGTTCAGTTAAGTTTCATGGCAAAAGCCAGAGATAAAGCAGAATAAAACAAATAAAAAATCAAGAAATAAAATCAAAGCAAGAAGCGAGAGATAAATCTCAATATAAAATCATAGCAAAAGCCACAGATAAATATCAACATAGAAATTTAGCAGAAGTCATACATAAGTATAGATATATAAAACTAAACGAATCAGTATAAAACATCTATTAAGATGACTAAATCCGCATTTGGAAATTTACTTTCGAAAGTAAATTAAAAATACCATCAACCGCTTGCTTTTGATCCGCAAAGACCTCTGCAAGACTGTCCGGTAGCTGCAGAGTCCCGAAGATGTACTAGAGCAATACACTAACAACACGTGATGGACCGAAAGACCTTCGCCACAAAGCGGACAAATCGAAGCACGATCACCCTTATAAAGATAACTGCGTAAAATTGCGTGATCAATACACAACCGAGCCAAAATCACCTCACGACGAGATACGCGAGAGGAAATTATCCAGGTTATCGGAATGTCCTTAACTACCCTAAGCTTTCTTCCGCGAAGAGCTATACACTCCTCGCGCCAGCACGACAGCAGCGCTTTCCGCACAAGCGAAAAGACTTCCGACGCTACCCGAGGTATTGTACCACTGGGTTCAGTGGATGCCGCCCTCCCTGCCAAATCCGTAAGTTCATTCCCCGGCAAGCCAACGTGACCAGGTATCCAAACACTCCACATTAGCGCCAGAAGCATATAAAACATGGAGGGAATTCTGGATTCGCTGAACAATGGGGTGGTAGTTGTGCAGCTCACGAAGGATCTGAAGTGCACTTAGGGAATCACTCAAAATGAGACAGTCTCCCAATTTTCGACGGCGCACATGCAAAATGGCTCGGTATATATATTATACAGCTCTGCCCTATAAATGGATGTGTAATCATGAAAAGCAAATGTATAGGGTTCGGTTCCATGAACATAAGCACATCCAACACCGTTTGTGCTTTTAGATCCAAATTCGGTCACTAACCAGACATAAATTCTAAAAACAATTGCGGATACTAAAAGTAAGCATCGTAGACTTCCGGTATATCGTCATCCCAAGGTCCACGTGAGATATCGCACATAACCAAGGAGGAAACACCCTCTCCTTAGAAAAACAGGTTAGGCATTTCAATTTCGTGCTTTCTTGGAAGCTCCCGGAAACGAACACCTGCAGGCCTTGAATTAATGGAGCTATTCCTATAACGTTCGTCTAGTGCAGTGTGAGAAGACGAAGCGAACGTTAAATGTTGAGGCTAACATTTAACCTCATAGCCATAATTTCCCAAGAGGATCTCACGCCGATTACGCAGAGGAGGTTCCGCAAATTCGGCGTAAAGGCTCATAACTCGGCTAGTGGGAAAAGCACCAATAGCCATTCGAATGCCCCGGTTATGGTCTGCGTCTAATCTCCTCAGCACAGATGGTCGTGCTGAGGAATAAATGATACACGCATAGTCTAGTTTTAATCGGACCAGTGCGCGATATAGTCGCATCAAAATAGCCCGATCCTCTCCCCAAGATTTGCTTTTAAATATTCGCAAGATATTCAGAGAACGGCCACATCGCGCTTTCAACTGTGCTATATCTGATGACCAGCTAACGTTCCTATCATATGTCAAACCCACGAATCTGGCCAAAGTTGCGAATTGTAATAAATCTGGACCGAATCGGAGCGAAGGTGTTAATCATCTCCTACGGCGCCAGAATTTCACGCAGATTGACTTCTCAGTTGAGAAACGGAAGCCCTTTTTGGAACTCCAATCTTAGAGATTATCTAAGCATTGCTGCATACGGCGTTCCAAGAACGGCGTACGCAGCGAAGTACAATAAACGGCAAAGTCGTCTACGAAAAAGCATGACGATACTCCTGGAGAAACACATTTAGAGATAAAATTAATTGCTTAGGAAAACAGTGTAACGCTTAGTACCGATCCCTGAGGTACTCCGTTCTCTGAACAAACAGGTTCAAAAAAACTGAGGCGACACTTGGAAAAAAGTGTGAATGAACAGTGATGATGATGATATGCGGTTTAAGGGCGCTAAACTACTAAGGTCATCAGCGCCCTTACAATGTATAAAATATAAAGTCAAAAGGATAAAATAACCGCATAATTAAAAAACGGGACAGGAACCCGCGATGTCCAAAAAGGGCTAAAAACAACAATAATAATAACAACAATAATAACAATAACAATAATAACAATATAAATATCTGAAAAAAACCAACACACTAAAATCATGGTCACTAAAAGAATAAAACGTGTCAAGAACTGTAGAATGCAAGGAACATGAGCGCCTTATGACCGGGGAGAAGGGCCCCATTAAAACTAACAATATAAAATCAAACAGCTAAAAGGCGCTCAGCGCATCAAATGCGACGGCTAAAACCAATGTCACTGATAAAACGTAAAAGACATTCTACAGCATGCGCGTCGTCTGCCAACACGTTGGCTAGGCCAACAGGCAGACCCACGCGAACGCGCAGTGGAGCTAAAACTTGACACTCGGTTAAAATGTGACGGACCGTTAAGGGCACGTCACACTGACCACACAGAGGTGCGGGATCACCACTTAACAGGTATCTATGACTAAAAAGGCAATGTCCGATACGAAGGCGTGTTAAAAGTACCTCTTCCCGACAAGAAGCACGGGAAGAAGTAGCCCAGACTAGCGGAAGAGGTTTAACCTCCCGCAACTTGTTCCTCCGGAGGGCCGTCCACTCATCGCGCCAGCGCGAGAGGATGCGGCGACGTAAAATAACACGAATCTGACGAGGGAACAACAGGGGTAAAAAATCTGGGTAATAAAATCGCCGATTTCGCAGCGGCGTCAGCCGACTCATTCCCTGAGATACCCACATGACCTGGAGTCCACAGAAAAGAGACGCTGATGCCAGAGGCACCAAGCGAATGGAGCAGGTCATGAATGCGCTGTACGAGGGGGTGGTAAGTGTACAGCGCGTTAATACTCTGAAGGGCACTCAGAGAGTCCGAACAAACAACACAACGCCGTAAGACTTGCCGCTGAATGTATAAAACACATTGATAGATACTAAAATGTTCGGCGGTATAAATCGAACATTGCCCGGGTAAACGAAAAGTAAAACTATGCGCACCTAAAACAAAGGCACATCCTACTCCAACATCAGTCTTAGACCCATCAGTAAAAATAAAATGACAGTCTCCGAATGTTGCCTGAAGTTCTAAAAATGCGGATCTAAGGACTGAAGCAGGGGTCTCATTCTTCGGCATCGACGTTAGCCCAAGGTGGATGTGGGCCTCAGCGCGCAACCATGGAGGAAAGCACGTTTCCCCTCGGGTAAGGGCCGGCGCTGGCGTAACGTCCAAATGCCGAAGTAGCAGTCGAAATCGAACCCCTGGAGGGAGCAATGCAGAGGAGCTAACGAAATATTGGCGATCAAGCGAATCCTCGTAAAATACATCGAAGGACGGGTGGTTAGGCAAGCTTGAGAGTCGACAAGCATAGCTGCTTAAACGCATCTCACGCCGGAAGGACAGCGGAGGCTCTGCAGCTTCTGCGTACAGACTGGGTACAGGGCTAGTTGGAAAGGCCCCTGTAGCGACTCTTATGCCACGATGGTGAATGGCATTCAATCGACGTAACACAGATGGACGTGCCGACGAATAAACAATACACCCGTAATCAAGCTTGGATCGGACCAAAGACCGATAAAGGCGAAGAAGGACGGTCCGATCAGCTCCCCAGGATGTGCCACTTAAAACACGTAAAATATTAAGAGAACGGTCACACTTTGCTTTTAAAAAGGAAACGTGCGAGGTCCAACACAACTTCCTGTCAAAAATCAACCCCAAAAATTTCGCCTCGTCTGCAAACGGAAGTATCCCTGGCCCAAGATGGAGAGAGGGCGGAGGGAAATACTTCCGGCGCCAAAAGTTGATGCAGACGGATTTCTCGGCGGAGAAATTAAAGCCGTTGGCTTACTCCAGGCGTAGAGACGGTCGATACAGCTCTGGAAACGGCGTTCGAGTAGACAGGTCCGCCGTGAACTGCAATAAATAGCGAAATCGTCAACAAAAAGGGACGATGAAATGCCAGGTGGAATACAATCAACAATGGGGTTGATAGCAATCGCAAAAAGTGTGACACTGAGTACAGAGCCCTGCGGTACTCCGTTCTCTTGAATAAAACTACGAGATAAAACCGTGCCCACACGTACACGAAAGACGCGGTCCGTCATAAACTCCCGAAGAAATATGGGAAGACGACCGCGGATATTCCAATCGTGAAGTGTACGTAAAATGCCGCCCCTCCAACAAGTGTCATAAGCTTTCTCCAGGTCAAAAAATACAGCCACGGTTTGACACTTTCTCAGAAATCCATTCATAATATGCGTCGACAAGGACACCAGATGGTCGACGGTAGAGCGATAGCGACGAAACCCGCACTGAGCATTCGCTAGAAGTTTCTGAGACTCAAGCCACCATGTCAACCGCCCGTTGATCATGCGCTCCATCACCTTGCAAATGCAACTGGTGAGGGAGATAGGGCGGTAGCTGGAAGGTAGTTGGCGATCCTTCCCAGGCTTAAGTATAGGGACAATGGTGGCTTCGCGCCAAACGGAAGGAAAAATGCCGTCTTGCCAAATACGGTTATAGACCTGTAAGAGAAATAGTTTACTGTCGGCTGAAAGGTTCTTTAACATCAGGACATGGATGCCGTCCGGCCCGGGAGCGGAGTGCCAAGAGCAATGAAGAGCGTGCTCCAGCTCCCTCATTGTGAATAGTTCGTTATAGCATTCATCATTAGCAGACCCAAAAGTATATGATGCGGAATCCTGCCGGTCTTTAATAGAGCGAAAGCCGGCGGAATAATGGTCTGAACTGGAAAGCCCCTCAAAGGCAGAACCCAGAGTGTTAGCGATGGCAGCCGGATCCACTATGGTGGCATTAGAAACCTGAAGGCCAGAAACAGTACAATGTGACACTTTACCAGAGAAGCGACGGAGTTTTTCCACAACAACGGATGAAGGCGTAAAACGATTAAAAGACTCGACAAAACGAGCCCAAGATGCCTTCTTGCTATCCTGAATAATGCGACGAGCCCTGGCGCGCGATTGTTTAAAAGTCACCAAATTATCAAGTGTAGGGTGGCGCCGAAACATCCTAAGTGCAGTCCTACGGGCACGAACGGCGTCCCGACAATCCTCGTTCCACCACGGAACAGGTGGCCGCCGAGGTTGGGAGGATGAACGGGGTATTGCACGTTCGGCGGCTGAGAAAATAATAGACGTATGGTGCTGCACTAGTTGATTAATGTCGGAGAAGGGCTGGTCGTCAAAATGCACGAGGCTGGAATACAAGCTCCAGTCGGCTTTTGCGAATATCCAGGTAGGTACTCTGGAATGCTGTACGTGGTGCGACAGAAGAGAAACGATGCAGGGGTAATGGTCGGTGGAGTAGGTGTCAGCGACGACGTTCCACTGAAGACGACGTGCAAGCTGGAGTGAGCAAACGGCAAGGTCCAGGTGAGAGAATGTACCAGAAGAATCAGAAATAAAAGTAGGTGCACCTGTATTGAGGATGGAAAGATTGAACTGATAAAAAATGTCGGAAAGAAGAGTTCCCCTCGCACAAGCCCTTGGCGAACCCCATAGTGGGTGATGGGCATTAAAATCTCCCAACAGAAGAAATGGTGTTGGGAGAGCGGACAGGAGAGCTCGAATGTCCGCGGGAGCGAGGGGAGACGATGGAGGTGAATATACAGAGCAAACAGAAAACAAAAAGCCGGGTAAGTGAAGGCGAACGGCAACAGCTTGCAAGTCGGATGTAAGTGTGACAAGTGTAAATTCAACGTCGTTACGCACTAAGAACATGACACCTCCATGAGGAGGAGTACCCTCCTCCGGTTCAAGGTCGTAGCGAACCGGAGTATATCCTCGGAAATCAAAAGGATCGTGAGGCCGAAGCTTAGTCTCCTGCAAACATACGACCATAGGCGAATGGGAACGCAATAAAAGTTGCAGTTCCGCCCTATGCGATCGTACACCACGTACATTCCAGGTCAGGATAGCCATTAAGAAAAGAGGGGATAAACTGTCTATTTAGAAGGGCGGCTTAAAATTACCTTTTGTTTAACCTTTGGGCTCGGGCTTCTTGTATGGCGTTGGTCAGACTCCATAGCTTCCTCGGAGGGAGGGCCCACGTGCTCAGTGCCAGAAACCGATTCAAGCGCCGTGAATCGGTTCTGGGTGGCGATGGGTGAGGGGTGCCGCTGAGCGCGGCTTGTCCCAGGGCCTTCCTGGGACAGCGACCTCCGAGGAGAAGGTGAACTTTTGTTACCGCGCGCACGCGGAGGGTCTTTCAAAAAATCTTCCCTACGTAGTTTCTGCTTGGGCTTCTTTTCAGCGGCTTGCGACTTCATTGACTTTGGACCAGGTTTATAGGGCTTGGTAACAGTAGCTTTAATAGACGGCCGGATGGTAGTGGCGGTTAATCCAGTCAAGGTCCAGGTCTGAGTTTCGGCATCTACTCGTGGTACTGGCGAGGCAACAACAGATCTAAATGTGCCAGATCGCAGGAGTGAAGGTTGGCGCGAATGGAAACGCCTCCGGGCTTCGGCGAAGGAGAGTTTCTCCTTTACCCGGATCTCCTGGATCGCCTTCTCGTCCAAATACCGCGGACAGTCGGCAAACGAAGCAGAATGTGACCCTTTACAATTAACGCAGACGGGGGCTGTTGAACAGGCACCTTCGTGTGAGGGCTGGCTACATGTTGCACAGATGTTAACGGCACTCTTACATGAGACTTGCGTATGCCCAAAACGTTGGCACTTAAAACAACGCAGAGGTCTAGGAATATAAGGCCTCACAGAAATCCGTTCGTACCCTGCGGAGATGCTCGTGGGGAGATCGACGCCATCAAATGTTAGAAACAGGGTACGAGTGGGTACCAATATGCCGTCGCGTTTGGCCTGCACTCGATGAACCGCTGTCACCTTCTGGTCTGCAAGATATTCGACCAGTTCCTCGTCCGATATGCCATCGAGGCTATGCGTGGTGACAACGCTTCGACAAGAATTCAAGGTGCGGTGCTTCTCAACGCGGATAGGGTAACCGTGGAGAAGCGTGGCGCTCAACAAGGACTTACTTTGTGCCTCGGATTTGCTTTGCACTAACAACGAACCATTACGAAGCCGAGTGCAGGAAAGAACCGGACCAGCAATTGAGTCAATGCCCTTCTGGATGATAAAAGGGTTCACCTTCTCGATTGATTGTCCTTCCTCTGTACGGGTAATCACTAAGTAACAACCAGCTGTTGACGGCGCTACTTCTGTTACTAAAACTTTTCGGCGCTTGTTGTTTATAATGGAGAAAGGGTGCTCCATAGCGAAAAAAATCCTCCACCATTGCAACCGTCTCCGACCTCGGGCTCTGACTTCCCGGGCGTTACCCCGGCTTGGGTGAGTGGCCTATCTATACCTAGCTCACCCCAGGGTCACACCTCCCAGAACATAGACAGAGGGACCCAATCGCCGTCGGAAGCCAGCAGCTCATGCAATGGCCCCCCCGCGGGACTGCAGTTGAACAGCGGATACGAACACAAACCCTACATGACGACCCCGGGTGGTGGGGATGACGCCATTACCCACTCACCCAGCTGCGCACGCGGTGCGCGGGTATCCGTCAGGCTGTGTCCACGGAGGATTTAAATAAAAGGATAAAAGAAACTAAAACTGTGTGGGCGTTTCGCACGCAAGGTAGGCCGGCGGGGAAGAAAAAGAGATATGCGAATGTCGTGGTGCGAAATGGCCGGAAAGTGATAAGGGAAGAAAGAAACGATGGTGAGGTTCGGTATGGATGGAGTGCAAAGAACGCACGAGAGCCTACCTTCGGTCCACCGGTCACTTGAAGAACCCACCTCGACCGGATGGGGGTGAGAGGATGAATGTGGCGATGATTGGCTCGGGAACCCCCGGGTGCGCCAAAAACCCGTACTCACATAAGGTTAACCCCGTGAGGGGGAATGAACAGTGGTAAGCATCCACGTATATTGCACGCATGTAGGGAACGTAGTATCCCTGATCGCCAACACGTATCGTAAGCCTTCTCTCTCCCCCAGGAGCTAACCTTATGTGAGTACGGGTTTGCCGTACCCGGAGTGCCCGAGCCACTCATCACCATTATCATCCCTCCACCCTCGACCGGTCGAGGTGAGTTCGTCCTCGTAACTGGGGGACTAGGTAGCCTCTCATACGCTCTTTGCATCTCGTTCCATGCCGCCCCTTGCCATCGTTCTTTCTTGACCTATTTCCTAACATTTCGCACCACGACCATTCATTTACACATCTTGTCCTTCCTCGCCGGCCTATCTTGCGTGCAAATCGCACACTCAGTTTTGGTTTATTTTCCCATTTTATTTCTTTTAATCCTCCGTGGACACGGCCTGACGGTTACCCTCGCAGTGGGTGCGCAGGTGGGTGAGTGGGTAATGGCGCCATCCCTACCACCCGGGGTCGTCATGTAGGGTATGTGTTCGTATCCGATGTTCAACTGCAGTTCCGCGGGGGGCCATTGAATGCGCTGCTGCTTCCGACGGCCATTGGGTCCCTCTGTCTATATTCTGGGAGGTGACCCTGAGGTGAGTCTGGTATAAATAGGCCACTCACCCGAACCGGGGTTCATACAGCGCATTCATAACCTGCTCCACTCGCTTGGTGTCTGGCATCAGCGTCTCCTTCAAGTGGGCATCTCAGGTAGTGAGTCTGCCGACGCCGCTGCCAGGTCGGCGATTTTATTACCCAGATATTTTACCCCTGTTGTTCGCTCCACAAATTTGTTTGTTATTTTACGTACTCGCATCCTCTCGCTTTGGAGGAATGAATGGACGGCCCTCCGGGGAACAAGTTGCGGGAGGTTAAGTCTCTCCCGTTAGTCTGGGGTACCTCTTCTCGTTCGTGTTGTCGGGAAGAGGTACTTTTAGCTCGTTTACGAATCGGACATTGTCTTTCTAGTCATAGATACCTGCTCAGTGGTGACCCCGCACCACTGTGTGAGAAGTGTGATGCGCCCTTAACGGTGCGTCACATTTTAACAGTGTCAAGTTTTAGCTCCGTTGCGCGTTCGTGTTGGTCTGCCTGTTGGCCTAGCCAACGTTTTGGCAGACGACGCGCGTGCTGTAGAATGTCTTACGTTTTATCAGTGACATTGGTTTTAGCCGACACATTTGATGCGCTGAGCGTCTTTTGACTGTGTGATTTTATATTGTCTTTTAATGGGGCCTCTACTCCCCCCAGTGGACGTCTGGCGCTCATGTCCCTCGCATTCTACAGTTCTTGACACGTTGTCTTACTCTTTTATTCACCGTGCTTTTGGTGTTTTGTTTTTTACCTTTTGGACATCGCGGGTTTGTCTCCCGTTTTTTAACCATGCTGTTTTTTACCCGTCTTTTATTTTTTGGACTGTAAATTTTATACTTTGTAAGGGCGCTGATGACAGCTGTTTAGCGCCCTTAAACCGCATCTCATCATCATCGAACCAGGGTAACGCCCGGGAAGTCAGAGCCCGAGGTCGGAGACGGTTGCAGTGGTGGAAGATTTCTTTCGCTATGGAGCCCTCTTTCTCCATTACTAACAATAAGCGCCGAAAAGTCTTTGTAACAGATGTAGCACCACAGACATCTGGTTGTTTGTCATTTCACGAACAGAAGGACAAAGTTATGAGAAGGTGAACCCTTTTATTATTCAGAAGGGCATTGATGCTATTGCTGGGCCCGTTCAGTCCTGCTCTCATCTACTGAAAGGTTCCTTATTAGTAGCATGATCATGCGTTCCATCACCTTGCAAACGCAACTGGTGAGAGAAATAGGACGGGAGATGACGATTCTCCAGCTTTCAAAACGATTATAGACCTCGAATAGGAAAGCCTTACCTTCAGGAGAGAGCTTTAGGAGCATTTGTACGTGGATACAATCAGGTCCTGGTGCTGATAGTCGCGAAGATGAAAGAGCGTGTTCTAACTCCGCCATGGTGAAGAGGCGATTGTAATCTTCAAGATTTCCTTAACGAAAAAGTAAATTCAACCTGAGTCTTAACAGGAAAGAACTCGGGCGAATAGTTATCTGAGATAGACACTTGAGCGAAAGCACAGCCAAATGCGTTAGCCACGTCAAATGCATCAACAACAGCTCCTGCAGCTGTTTTAAGACCGGCAATTGGCATGTTTGTCGATTTTCTGGCCACACGCCTTAACTTATCCCAAACGACAGAGGAAGGTGTATGTCGATTAAATAAAGCTACAATCTTGCTCCATGACGTCTTCTTTGTATCCTTTATAATATATCTAAACTTGGCTTGCATTTGCTTGTATGCAATTAGGTTATCCAGTGTGGGGCGACGCTGGAAAATCCTAAGAGCACGAATAGCATTTCGCCACTCTTCCCTCCACCAAGGGACTGGAAATCGACGAGTGTTGGCATAATCTTCTGTGTGAGATGTTGGACCAAAACATCCAGTGTGCTCATTGTAATTAAACACAGCCAACTGGGAGTAAAGATTCCAGTGGCTGAATCTAAGCGCCATCTAGGTAGACGTATGGAACATATATCTCGAGTTAAGAGACATAAGATAAGGATGACATTCCATTGCAAGGAAACTGCTAACCGTGTTGAACAAACTGCAATATCAAGGTGTGAATAAATGTTGTAGGAGTCTGAGAGGAATTTAGGCTCTCCGGAGTTCAGAAGAGCTAGTTTATTATTGTCCAAAAAATCAGCAATTAATTTACCTCTCGCACAACCCCGAGGTGAGCCCCATAGAGGGTGATGGGCATTAACGTCTCCCACTAACAGAATAGGTGTTGGTAACTGAGAGACTAGATCATCCGAGTCAATGAGCGAGAGGTCATCGGATGGAGGCAGGTATATGTGAGATGGTAAATCGGATGGATGGCAAATTAATACTTATAGCCACTGACTGGATGTCAGACTGTGTGGATACAGATTCCACAAATGTCATCTCTGATGAGCATCTTAGTGCCCCCGTGCGCAGGAATATCCTCTTCCGGTGTGAGATCACTTCGCGCTAGGGGTATATAGTCTAAGCTGAAAGCTGTCTTGCGGATGGAGTTTAGCCTCTTGTAAGCACATAACCAAAGGCTCATACTTGTTGAACAAAAGTTCAAGCTCTGGTCGATATCTTCTAATTCCACGGATGTTCCATTGTAGGATAGCCATTAGAATTATAACGGGATAAGTTCTTATTCGTAGACGCTTACTACGATGTGGAAGGCGGTGGTCGATTTAATTTTCCCTTTTTCTTTGGTTTTGGGGTAACACAGTTAACGGAGAGTTTATCCTGCCTCTTTTTCACTGTCGTTCTCACAGTGTGGGCAGAAGCCTCCTGCTCTATCCCCTCCACGGAAGAGGAAACCTTTCCAATAGAAAATCTCGGTTCGAGAACCTAGAAACGATTGGAAGTGGAGATTCGCCCATCCGAGTCCTTCCCAGAAGATTCTTCAGAAGTGGATCTCCGAGATGTTTGTAGACTTTTCCTTCCCTTGGATGTACCGGTGCAGACTTTGCATTTTCTTTCAGGACGTCAGTTCGGTTATACTGGTCTTAAACTTTATTTCTGGTGCATTATAGGTTACAGGCCTGCCGGTCTTATTGCTAAAAGTAGATGGTCTTGGTGCTGAATTTACTGAAGGGATCTTCGCAGGTGTTTTAGCATATGTAGATGTGGATTTCGTGGGCTTTGGAAGTGATTCGGCTACAAGAATCTTTTCTGAAATTGTGGCCCCGTTAATATCATTCGTTTGAGTTGCGATTTCACGGCATGGTACCGGTTTAGCTGCAACTGAGCTATAGGTCCTGCACCTCGGGACAGAGGGTTGGTGGACACGCAGGAGCTTCCGGGATTCCGAGAAGGAAACCTTCTTCCTAACCCGGATCTCCTGGATCGCCTTTACTGCTGTAAAACGGGGGCATTCTCGGGAACTAGATGGATGTTCACAACTGCAGTTAACGCATTTTGGAGCTGATGTACCTGCTCCCTCTTGTGGCAATTCTCCAGAGTTAACGCAGGTAGCTTCACCGAAACAGAAATCACTTGAATGACCAAAGCGCTGGCACTTATAGCATCTGAGCGGGTTGGAGATATGTGGCCTAACTTCAATGGCTTCATAACCTGCCTTTGTCCTTTGAGGTACTTCTACGCTATCAAAGATAAGAAACAGGGTACGAGTAGGCATAGATTCACCTCCTTGTCTCCGCTGAACCCATTATACAGATGTCACACCTTGATCTTCAAGATTCTCTTGAATCTCCTCATTGGACGTAACGTCCAATGCACGGGTAATTTACTACACCGCGCGAGGAGTTCGTCTTGTGCATCCCCACTCTAACTGGATAGTTTCCTAACAAGTTGGCTTTCAAGATAGTAGCTGCCTGTAATGCTGCATTTACTTCAACCAGGAGCGTGCCATTGCGACTTCTGATGCACGACTTCACAGAACCAGCTATTTTATCGAGATCCTTCTGCACAATTAAAGGGTTCACCGATGTAAACCTCTTACCTTCGCTACTTAGTAATTAAAGGAACAGACGAACAACAATCGACTACTTCTTTTCCATTTACCTGCTGGTTTTTGTTTCCGATTTTTCCATGGCGAAAAACTCCACCATTGCAAATGTCTCCAATGGTATGCTCACATCCTGGGCGCCACCCCAGCTTAGGTGAGAGTCCTGACCTGGACCTTGCTCACCTTAGGTTCTCATCTCCCAATTAACAGATATAGGAACCCAATCGCCTTCAGGAGTGTAACAGCTCATGCAATGGCCCCTCCCCGAGACTGGCGTTTATCAGCGGATACGAACACAGTCCTACATGATACTCAGGGGCTGGGATTTACGCATTACGCAGTCACCCCTTGCGACTCCCCTTCTCCGCCCGCGCAGCGGGATCCGTCAGACTGTGTTCAGGGAGGTAACTGATAACTGCTCAAACATGTTTGTGGACCAAAGTTTATTGGGCGTTTTGCATAAGTCCTCTCACCTCTTAGAGGAATCCAACCGAGAGTGTGGCTCGGGGCCCCGTGAGCGCCAATCTTGTACCTATCGTAGTAGGCCCCTGGGGGGGCTTCAATGGCTTGGAAACAGAGTACACCCAGTAGTTCTTCTTGGTTCTGACGTGATACCATAATGGTGCGTACCTAGGACTGACAATTACTCTTTTGCATAATCTATAGACTTGATCCTCTTGTCCAAAGAAGAGCAAATATATACAGGTAGGTGATGATAAGGAAGTGCGAAATCGGCAGGACATGGAGATTTGACCCGTTTTGCATTTGGAGAGGATGGATTCAGTGAGCAGAGCATAGCGTAACCTGTCTGGATACTGCCAATGTTGGACAGTAGTGTCTATAGCTACATGATGACTTAACTCCATTACATGTACCGGTAAAGGTATCACCCTGTTTAAGTCTACTGTTCGATCCACTTCTTTTAATGGAATTTGAATAAGAATGCGAACCGTTTCTGGAATCGAATATGCATATACCGTACACATCTCATAATAGGTGTGCATGATAACCATGTCAGTTCCCGAAAGAAGTGACGTTCCCATTGGTAATCGGCGTACTACTGATTTTAAAATTTCTGAAAGATTCCTCGGTGGGATGATAATTGCACTGAGCCTGCCAGTAGCGAGAACATCTAAACCCTCTCTCAACTGCATTATTTGCCGTTGAAAGTTTAGAATAAATAACGAAATCTAACGTATTGCTCTTGAGATACGAAGTTCGTTTAATACCCATTTCGTAAGTTTCAGAACGTTTTCTTGACATCGCGAATTTTCCTCAACAATTTCTTCAATATCCTGGACGAGAGCGCTCGTTAAATGTTTTAGTCTGTATTGCGAGCGACTCTTTCATCTAAGTTCTGTACGTAGGAAGTTTGTTCCTTCTCTACATGTAATAATTTTAATTCAACTGTTTCTAATTTAGCAATTTCATTATGAATAAGGTTCAGTTCTTCTCTATCAGGAGTTCCGAATAAAATTTTGGCCATTGAACCCCCAGCATCCGCAACCCTCGTCTTTCCCTAGGATTTGTTGACGAAGATGGCAGGTATTGTTCTAAACTATCTACTTCTGTCTGCAAGAGCCTAAAATTTTTTCTTAATTTTTCTATTTCTGTCCAATTGATCAGGATTGCTCTATCATTGGCTTTGGTTTCCTCTAGATCTTTCCGGTCGAGGTGGGTTCGTTCTCGTGACCGGGGGACTCAAGGTAGGCTCTCGTGCGTTCTGTGCATTTCATTCCACGTCGCCCCTCGCCATCGCTTCTTTCTTCTCTTCTCTTTATGCACATTTCGCCCCACGCATATTCATTTACACGTCTCTTTTACTTCTTCGCCGGCCTACCTTGAGTGCGAAACGCCCACACACTTTTAGTTTCTTTTAACCTTTTATGTTAATCCTCCGTGGACACAGCCTGACGGATACCCGCGCACCGCGTGCGCAGCTGGGTGAGTGGGTAATGGCGTCATCCCCACCACCCGGGGTCATGTAGGGTATGTGTTCGTATCCGCTATTCATCTGCAGTGCCGCGGGGGGGCCATTGCATGAGCTGCTGACTTCCGACGGCCATTGGGTCCCTCTGTCTATGTTCTGGGAGGTGTGACCCTGGGGTGAGATAGGTATAGATAGGCCACTCACCCAAGCCGGGGTAACGCCCGGGAAGTCAGAGCCCGAGGTCGGAGACGGTTGCAATGGTGGAGGATTTATCTCGCTATGGAGCACCCTCCCTCCATTAATACAAACAAGCGCCGAAAAACTTTTGTAACACAAGTAGCACCGCCGTCATCTGGTTGTTACTTGGGCATTTCGAGAACAGAAGAAGGACAAAACTTTGAGAAGGTGAACCCTTTTATAATTCAAAAGGGCATAGATGCTATTGCTGGTGCGGTTCAATCCTGCACTCCTTTACGGAATGGATCCTTATTGACACAAACTAAGTCCGATCAGCAAAGTAAGACCTTGTTGCGCGCTACGCTTCTCCACGGTTATCCCATCCGTGTCGAGAAGCACCGCACATTGAACTCCTGTCGGGGCGTCGTTACCACCCATAGCCTCGATGGTATATCGGACGAGGATCTAGTAGACTATCTATCCGATCAAAAGGTGACTGCAGTACATCGAGTGCACGGCGTATTGGTACCCACTCGTACCCTGTTTATTACATTTGATGGCGTCGATCTGCCCACGAGCATTTCCGCAGGGTACGAACGGATTTCTGTGAGGCCTTATATTCCTAGACCTCTGCGTTGTTTTAAATGCCAACGTTTTGGGCATACGCAAGTCTCATGTAAGAGTGCCGTTAACATCTGTGCAACGTGTAGCCAGCCCTCACACGAAGGTACCTGTTCAACAGCCCCCGTCTGCGTTAATTGTAAAGGGTCTCATTCTGCTTCGTTTGCCGACTGTCCGCGGTACTTGGACGAGAAGGCGATCGAGGAGATCCGGGTAAAGGAAAAACTCTGCTTCGCTGAAGCCCGGAGGAGTTACCATGCGCGCCAACCTTCACTCCTGCGATCTGGCACATTTAGTTCTGTTGTTACCTCGCCAGTACCACGAGTAGATGCCGAAACTCAGACCTGGACCATAACTGGATTAACCGCCACTACCATCCGGCCGTCCATTAAGGCTACAGTTACCAAGCCGTATAAACCTGGTCCCAAGTCAATGAAGTCGCAAGCCGCTGAAAAGAAACCCAAGCAGAACTTCGTAGGGAAGATTTTCTAAAGGACCCTCCGCGTGCGCGCGGTAATAAAAGTTCACCTTCTCCTCCTCGGAGGTCGCTGTCCCAGGAAGGTCCTGGGACAAGCCGCGCTTAGCGCCACCCCTCACCCATCGCCACCCAGAACCGATTCACGGCGCTTTAATCGGTTTCTGGCACTGAGCGCGTGGGCCCTCCCTCCGAGGAAGCTATGGAGTCTGACCAACTCCATACAACAAGCCCGAGCCCAAAGGTTAAACAAAAGGTAATTTTAAGCCGCCCTTCTAAGTAGACCGTTTATCCCTTTTATTCATGGCTATCCTGACCTGGAATGTACGTCGAGTACGATCGCATAGGGCGCAACTGCAACTTTTATTGCGTTCCTATTCGCCTAAGGTCGTATGTTTGCAGGAGACTAAGCTTCGCCCTCACGATCCTTTTGATCTCCGAGGATATACTCCGGTTCGCTACGACCTTGAACCGGAGGAGGGTACTCCTGATCATGGAGGTGTCATGTTGGTGCGTAACGACGTTCATTTTAAACCTGTCACACTTACATCCAACTTGCAAGCTGTTGCCGCTCGCCTTCACTTACCCGGCTTTTTGTTTTCTGTTTGCTCTGTGTATTCACCTCCATCGTCTCCCCTCGCTCCCGCGGACATTCGCGCTCTCCTGTCCGCTCTCCCAACACCATTTCTTCTGTTGGGAGATTTTAATGCCCATCACCCACTGTGGGGTTCGCCAAGGGCTTGTGCGAGGGGAACTCTTCTTTCCGACATTTTTTACCAGTTCAATCTTTCCATCCTCAATACAGGTGCACCTACTTTTATTTCTGATTCTTCTGGTACCTTCTCTCATCTGGACCTTGCCATTTGCTCACTCCAGCTTACTCGTCGTCTTCAGGGGAACGTCGTCGCTGACACCTACTCCAGCGACCATTACCCCTGCATCGTTTCTCTTTTGTCGCACCACGTACAGCATTCCAGAGTACCTATCTGGATATTCGCAAAAGCCCACTGGAGCTTGTACTCCACCCTCGTGCATTTTGACGACCAGCCCTTCTCCGACATTAGCCAACTAGTGCAGCACCTTACGTCTATTATTTTCTCTGCCGCCGAACGCGCAATACTCCGTTCATCCTCTCAACCTCGGCGGCCACCGGTTCCGTGGTGGAACGAGGATTGTCGGGACGCCGTTCGTGCCCGTAGAACTGCACTTAGGGTGTTTCGGCGACACCCTACACTTGATAATTTGGTGACTTTTATACAATCGCGCGCCAGGGCTCGTCGCATTATTCAGGATAGTAAGAAGGCGTCGTGGGCTCGTTTTGTCGAGTCTTTTAATCGCTTTACGCCTTCATCTGTTTGGGATAAACTTCGTCGCTTCTCAGGTAAAGTGTCGCATTGTACTGTTTCTGGCCTTCAGGTTTCCAATGCCACTATAGTAGATCCGGCTGCCATCGCTAACACTGGGTGCTGCCTTTGAGGCGGTATCCAGTTCAGACCATTATTCCGCCGGCTTTCGCTGTATCAAAGACCGGCTGGATTCCGACACCTTTAATTTTCGGTCTGCTAATATTGAGTGTTATAATGAACTTTTCACAATGAGGGAGCTGGAGCACGCTCTTCATTGCTCTCGGCACTCCGCTCCTGGGCCGGACGGCATTCATGTCCTGATGTTAAAGAACCTTTCAGCCGACAGTAAACTATTTGTCTTACATGTCTATAACCGTATTTGGCGAAACGGCCTTTTTCCTTCAGTTTGGCGCGAAGCCACCATTGTCCCTATACTTAAGCCTGGGAAGGATCGCCAACTACCTTCCAGCTACCGCCCTATCTCCCTCACCAGTTGCATTTGCAAAGTGATGGAGCGCATGATTAACGGGCGGTTGACATGGTGGCTTGGGTCTCAGAAACTTCTAGCGAACGCTCAGTGCGGATTTCGTCGTTATCGCTCTACCGTCGACCATCTGGTGTCCCTGTCGACGCATGTTATGAATGGATTTCTGAGAAAGTGTCAAACCGTGGCTGTGTTTTTTGACCTGGAGAAAGCTTATGACACTTGTTGGAGGGGCGGCATTTTACGTAGACTTCACGCATGGAATATCCGCGGTCGTCTTCCCATATTTCTTCGGGAGTTCATGACGGACCGCGTCTTTCGTGTACGTGTGGGCTCGGTTTTATCTAGTCGTTTTATTCAAGAGAACGGAGTACCGCAGGGCTCTGTACTCAGTGTCACACTTTTTGCGATTGCTATCAACCCCATTGTTGATTGTATTCCACCTGGCATTTCATCGTCCCTTTTTGTTGACGATTTCGCTATTTATTGCAGTTCACGGCGGACCTGTCTACTCGAACGCCGTCTCCAGAGCTGTATCGACCGTCTACGCCTGGAGTAACGCCAACGGCTTTACTTTCTCCGCCGAGAAATGTATCAATTTCTGGCGCCGGAGGTATTTCCCTCCGCCCTCTCTCCATCTTGGGCCAGGGATACTTCCGTTTGCAGACGAGGCGAAATTTTTGGGGTTGATTTTTGATAGGAAGTTGTGTTGGACCTCGCACGTTTCCTTTTTAAAAGCAAAGTGTGACCGTTCTCTTAATCTTTTACGTGTTTTAAGTGGAACATCCTGGGGAGCTGATCGGACCGTCCTTCTTCGCCTTTATCGCTCTTTGGTCCGATCCAAACTTGATTACGGGTGTATTGTTTATTCGTCGGCACGTCCATCTGTGTTACGTCGTTTGAATCCCATTCATCATCGTGGTATTAGAGTCGCTACAGGGGCCTTTCCAACTAGCCCCGTGCCCAGTCTTTACGCTGAGGCTGCAGAGCGTCCGCTGTCTTTCATGCGTGAGATGCTCTTATGTAGCTATGCCTGTCGACTCTCCAGCTTGCCTGACCACCCGTCCCTCGCGCCATTTTACGATTCACTTGACCGGCAATATTTAGTTAGCTCCTCTGCTTTGCTTCCTCCAGGGGTTCGATTTCGACTGCTACTTCGGCATTTGGACGTTCCGCCAGCGCCGGCCCTTACCCGAGGGGAAACGCGTTTTCCTCCATGGTCGCGCGCTGAGGCCCACATCCACCTTGGGCTAACGTCGATGCCGAAAAATGCGACCCCTGCTTCTGTTCTTAGATCCGCCTTTTTAGAACTACAGGCGCAGTTCGGGGACTGTCATTTTATATATACTGATGGGTCTAAGACTGATGTTGGAGTAGGATGTGCCTTTGTTTTTGGTGTACAGAGTTTTACTTTTCGTTTACCTGGACAATGTTCAATTTTTACCGCCGAACTTTTTAGCATTTATCAATGTGTTTTACACATCCAGCGGCACGACTTACGGCACTGTTTTATTTGTACGGACTCTCTGAGTGCCCTTCAGGCTATTCATGCGCTGTACCATTACCACCCACTCGTACAGCGCATACATGACCTGCTCCACTCGCTTGGTGTCTCTGGCATCAGCGTGTCCTTCGTGTAGATTCCAGATCATGTGGGCATCTCAGGTAATGAGTCTGCCGACGCCGCTGCGAAATCGGCGATTTTATTACTCAGATTTTTTACTTCTGTTGTTCCCTTGTCAGATTCGTGTGTTATTTTACGTCGCCGCATCCTCTCGCGCTGGCGCGATGAGTGGACGGCCCTCCGGGGGAACAAGTTGCGGGAAGTTAAGCCTTTCCCGTTGATCTGGGGTACCTCTTCTCGTTCGTGTCGAAGGGAAGAGGTCATTTTAGCTCGTTTACGGATTGGACATTGTGTTTTTAGTCATAGGTATTTGCTCAGTGGTGACCCCGCACCACTCTGTGGGCAGTGTGACGTGCCCTTAACGGTGCGTCATATTTTAACAGAGTGTCAGGTTTTAGCTGCATTGCGTGCCCGTGTGGGTCTGCCTATTGGCCTAGCCAACGTTTTGGCAGACGACACGTGTGCTGTAGAATGTGTTTTACGTTTTATTCATGATAGTGATTTTACTCTGCGCATTTAATGCGTTGAGCGTCTTTTAGCTTAGTACTTTTATTCTGTCAGTTTTTTATGGGGACTCTTAATTCCCAGTGGACATATGGCGCTCATGTCCCTCGCATTCTACAGTTCTTGACACGTTTTAATCGTTTATTGCCTATGCTTTTAGTGTGTTGGTTTTTTCAGATATTTGAATTGTTATTATTGTTGTTATTGATATTCTTGTTACTTTTGTTGTTATTTTTATTGTTGTTGTTATTGTTATTATTATTGTTATTGTTATCTTATTGTTATTTTTAGCCTTTTGGACATCGCGGGATACGTCCCGTTTTTTAATTATGCGGTTCTTTTACCTGTCTTATATTTTGATTTTATATTTTATACATTGTAATGGCGCTGATGACCTCCGCAGTTTAGCGCCCTTAAGCCGCATATCATCATCATCTAGATCTTTAAAAATGCCTTCAACATGTTTTACCGCCTCTTTATAGTAAGAAAGAGGGACATCGATGCCTATAGTACATTTGCTGCCTGTAACTAACAGTATTTCTTGATATGCAAAAATAATTCCTTTTAAAAGATGCGGTTCATTTTGCATCAGAAAAGGAGGCAAATTAGGTTTCCTTTTAGCCCATGTGAAACCTGGAAACAAAATAATATTTGGGTTCACTCTTACATCTAATACTCATTTCGATTATCTAACTAATTACTAGACTGCCCATGAGTAGAATTTGTTTCTGCTTGTCTTCGAACTCGTGACCTCAAATAATAAGGCGTTGTTTCATAGGCTTGTTTTGCACAGACCCTAGTGGGTTCTTTCCACGTAGGATCCCTTCGTTCATCATCCTTTTCCGGTGATTCTGGTGTTTTAAAAGAAAAGTTAATTCCTGTTTCATTTATATTAATATTATTTTCATCAAGTATGTTTTCGGCTTGGGTATTTCCAATGTGTATTTCTGAACTTTCAGCTAGGTTGGTTGGCAGTTATCGGTTTTGAGGCCGGAAAGGGAGTTATCGGTTCCATTTCCGCATAACACGTTTTGAGTCGGTTGATATGAACTACTGTCGTCCGTTTCGGACTCATTTTTAATTTATAGTTCAGTGGGGACAGTTTATTCACGATCTGCCACGGACCGCTATACTTTGGGGCAAGTTTCCGATTTGTACCTTTTGAAAGGTCAGGTTTGTCTAAATGCACAAAGTCACCTACTTCGAATTCTCGTTCCACCTGATTTCTTATCATAATTTTGTTTTTGCTTTAACTTGCCACTTACTAATGAATTGTACTCATCCTTATAAGCTTCTAACAAACGGTGCTTTAGTCACTCGGAATATTGTTCTAACGACGTAACTTCATTTTCGATGTCCCTTGGTTCAAGATCCCATACCGTTGGCAATCTCATTTCTCTAGCATATAATAAATAAAAAGGACTGCTCATCGTTACACTATGAGTTGCTGATCTATATGTCATTAAGACAAATGGCATCATCATATCCCAATCATCTTTATACCGAGCTACCATGATTGCGAGTCGTTAAGATATCTATGAAATCTTTCAATTATAGAATTTGATTGAGGATGCATTGGGCTACTGTTTATGTGTTTTACATGGAACAATTTGCAAATTTCCAAAATAAAACTGACTGAAAACTCGTTCCCTGATCTGAAAGTATCTTTTCTGGTGAGCCATGCCTACTAAATATTTCCACAACTAAAGTTCGAGCTACGGTATTTGCCAACTGATCTTTTAATGACACTGCTTCAGGATATTTCGTAAACTGATCAATTGGGGTTGCAGTATATTTATTTCCTGCAGTTGTCATATTCAATGGACCAGTAATATCAATGGAAATCACTTCAAAAGATCGAGTTGCAGTTTCGGATAACCCTAACGGAGCTACGGGTTTTACTAATTTTTTTCAAAGCGCATTCCCGACACTTCTGAATGGCAGTTTTTATATCCTGTTTTAATGTAGGCCAAAATACCTATTTTCTATTATTGAGTTCATTTTATGCCTTGATGGGCACTATATGTGGTGTCGTGATGCATTTCTATTACTGTAGAAACTATTGTTTAGGAACTAAATTTTTGCTTTCCCCAATCTTGTAAATACAAAATACCATCCGTATTCTGAAAAACTAAATCATTTAGTCCTGCTTCCACTTCAGTGATAAGTTGTAAACAATAATTATCAGTACTTTTCTTTGCTTTCAGCATTTTACGTGATGGAAATTGAAGAACACAGGCTGGCTGATCTTCTGACGCCTCCTCCCGAGGATGGTGATGCCCTGATGCCTTATCTGGGGTTATATCACGTCCAGTTAGCACCTGTACCCTGGCATCAGGAGATAATCCCTGCACTTCCTACCGAGATAATGTATCAGGTACGACATTTAATTTTCCTGGCCTGTGATTTACAGTAAATTCATATTTACTAAGAGTAAGCATCCATTTATTCATTCTAGCATTTAAGGGGCCTTTGGTTATTAACAACCATGTCAACGCTTTATGATCCGTGTAAATCGTAAACTTATGCCCGAATAAATAAATCCTGAATTTCTTTACTCCAAAAATAATGTTAAATAGCTGTTTCTCAGTGGTTGTATAATTTATCTCCGGTGCGGTTAACAACCTACTAGCATATGCTAACGGTCTGTCTAATCCATTTAGTATTTTGCTTAGTATAGCGGAGATTCCAAAATTTGATGCATCGCATGCCAAAATAAAATATTTTGAGAAATCAGGATGTGCTAACACTGATGCCGAAGTTAAAGCATTTTTCAATGTCTCGAAAGCTTTCCGGGCTTCGACATTCCATTCGAACTTCTGCTTTTTTGTCAATTGTATTAAAGATTTACTAATATCTGAGAAATCAGGAATGAATGCCCTATAATAACCTACAGCATCTAAAAATGATCTAACGTGTTTAACGGTGGTAGGTGGGGTCAATTTCTTAATTGCTTCCACTTTATTCGGATCTGGCTGTATGCCGAAAGCACTGACTACATGACTTACATATAGTATTTCCATTGTGCGAAATGACACTTTTCTAAACCCGGTTTTAAATTTGCTTCAAACAATTTACCAAATGTTTTTGTAAATTGTCAGCATGTTTTTCGATAGTTTTACTAAATAGCAGAATGTCATCCTTATAAACAAGACCGATAATTCCCTTTAAGTTACCCAGGATCAGATCTATTGCTTTTGACAAGGTCATCGGGGCTGCTACCAAGCCATACGGCATACATATATATTGGTAACTACCCTCAGGGCTTACAAAAGCCAACTCCATGTAATGTCTTAGCGCAGTCCGACTTTGTATGTTCTATAATTTTTTGTCAAGCATTTCTTGAATCTGCCTTCTCAATTCTGCCTTAAGAGAAAATGGCGCCCTATACGGACCTAATCAAATAGGTTTCGCATCTCCAGTATCAATTTCGTGTTCCACCACAGTGGTGCATGGTAATTCGCCTGTAGGCTCATCCATGAACAGTGGAAAATACTCATACAATACATCTAACAATATTTCCCCTTAACTGTCTTTGAAATGAGCCGTTTTCTTATCTAAGAGTGCAAAAAATTCTGCCTCTTCAAAATTTTTACCTATAAACTCACTGCTCCTCTGTTCTCTTATTACAGGTTTTGTTACATTTATCCCACACACGTAGTTATCTATATTTTCATTTTGTACACTTAACGTGTGCTGTTGCAGTATTATTTAAATCAAGTTTATCACTTTTGCTTAATACCTTATCGATAACCTGTTCATGTATTCTGGCGCACACGGGACTTACCTCAGCACTCTGTGTCGTCCTCCGTGGACTAGTGGTACCGTGCTAGCCTCTAGTTCCCGAGGTCGCGGGTTCAAACCCGGCGGAGGGCGATGGATTTTTTTTCGGGCGTAAAAATCCTTAGCACGGCTTCCTTCGGAAGGGAAGTAAAGCCGGTGGTCCCGTGTCGTAGATTTACGGCACGTAAAAGAACCTCAAGCCTGATAAGAGGCCTCAGAGCAAAATTTCCGGTCTTTCACGCCCAATATAGACTGGGACGCTAAAAACCATAGTAGTTAAAGAGCATCCATAAATAAAACTCAATTTCATTTTTTTTCAGCACTCTGTCCCGTTTATACTTGCTCACAGCACACGTTTCAACTTCCTTTCCACTCTGACATGGTCAGGAAATCGTTTTTGTAAACCTGCAATTTCGGGTCTCTGTTCTGTAGCTTGTCTAACAGAAACAGGCGCTGGACAGCGTCTTGCGACTCCTGGGGAAACGAGTTGCCGCCCTTTTTGACCCTCAGTTGTTTACTGGCGAGCCATTATAACGTCTACGTGCTCTAGGAGGGAACTAGGTGCGTGAAATAAGTAAGCAAAATATCCTAACACTAATTTATTAATATTAGCAAGTGTAAATTACTAACATTTAATAATATACGTTTAAAAGAACATCTGAAGTAGTGAATACATAATATGCAAAAAGTGAAAACAATTAAATCTCCTAGAATACTACACAAGCCCCCACCTTAACAATTAAACACTCTAAGCTAACATAGCGGTATGTTTTTAATATAATACGCCCTGTGTATATTGACTTGCACTGTAATATGGTTTTTTAGGCTGTAACACACATACTCTGGCAGTTTCCTAGACAGTAACATTCCCTTTTACTCACATATCAGGCTGAAGATGATAAAGGACGTCTGCATCGTGACACACAGCGACGTGGAGTCCTGTAGCACCACAATAACACTAAGAGCCCAGAATCAGTGTTCTGTAAGCTTTTATAGTATTTTCCTGAGGCGTTGTCCCCTTACCTTATATGGTATGGATAAAGGTTGTCACGTAGGCTCTCGCGAGGATTATCATGACCGCAACAGCTTGCAAGCAGGAAGATTAAAGTCTACTTGTGTGAATAAGTTCCTCTGAGTTTCTCACAGAGTGCGAAATGTATATTTTACAATAAAATATCAAATTATAGGGAATAGGAATCTTCCAGAAACCCTATAAGTAAACAACGGTATACTCAAC
Source organism: Deroplatys truncata (assembly GCA_030765065.1). Classification (NCBI taxonomy): domain Eukaryota; kingdom Metazoa; phylum Arthropoda; class Insecta; order Mantodea; family Mantidae; genus Deroplatys; species Deroplatys truncata. The sequence goes on along the minus strand of CM060987.1, from coordinate 171,356,390 downwards.
AGCTGTTACCCCTGACCTACCTTATGTTTCGATCGATCAGCCGTGAGCGGGGCACTATACCCTCCCCACCTTAACATGAGCAATGGGATGCTATGCCAATTGCGAAGTTACCACAATACTAGAGGTAAGTGTCAAAATAATGTTCATTTCTGCCAGATTACATAAAAATAAGATTTTGCCATCATGACTAGTATTAATAAGTTTGTTTTGTTCCAGAAATAACTGCGAGTGCTAAATCAAAGGGCTACCCGTAACTTAGTGAGTATGAAAATTACAATGTTATCTTACATCTAACAATAGATAAACAAATAATTCCATGGTCATACAGTTGCTTCCATTATTTCATTCAGAGTTTATGTGAAGTATTAAAGAAAACACAACGGTTATTTTTACTCGTTTCTTGAACTCCCTGTAGATAAAGAGTCGTTTAAAACTCCCTGTGAATAAAACATGATTAGTACAAGGCACTTGTGGTCGTGTAACACACAGTCGGTGCCACATCCTGATTTGCGGTTTCAGCTTGACGGTGGTCACTCGTCGTAGCGTCGGTTTCCACGAGTTCTCGTCCTTCGATTCTGGTGTCGTTGGTTTGGCGAGTTGGATTCCTGCGTTGTGCAAACGTAGGCCTCTGTCGTAACCATCTCGGACACCTCCGCTTGCTGGCGACACCAAGAAGTACTGCAATCACCAAGACGGATAATGCTAACCCAATACCTGTCCATAAGTGTAAGGTTACTGGTTGCTCATCATGGGTTGAGTCACGTGCCTCGCGCACGCTATTTGCCAGGTGTTGGAGTGACACCTGAGGCGGCTTGTCCACCCTGAGTGCGGTCTGAAGTGATTCTAGCTGTTTTAGATCCAAGGGCCTGCGATTTGGAACAGATAAATTATGTCGTTCTACAGCCGACAATAGGTGACTAATGTCTGGCACGACAATAGCATCTTCTTCCAGTTGTAGTTGTGTCTCTCCTGAGACAATAGGCAGCAACGTCATCGCCTCGGAGTGGTAGTAGCAATCCAAGTCATCAGTCAATAGTCCAGTAGAATGTAGTAACATTGGTCTAAAACGAGTCTTTCTACCAGAGCATGTTTTAGCTATTTTTAGTGGTTTAGCTACTGAATAGACCCAATAGTTTCCTTTTTGTGTTCTCACGTGATACCAGACAGGAGAAAAATCAGGTTGAAGGATTACCCGTTTACACAAGGAATGGACGTTTTGTTCTTGTCCAAAGAATAAGGAAGATATGCATGTTGGAGAGGAGGAGGAAAATAGGGCGAATTCTGCAGGACACACAGATATGGTTCCGGTTTTACATCGGTGTAGGTTGGAGTCGGTGAGTAAGGCGTATTTCTGTCTATCACTGGATACTGCCAGGTATGGTATAGAAGTATGTATGGTGACAAATTTCCCTATATCCTCGACCTTTGTGGGTAAGGGTAACACCCTGTATAATTCTAAAGTTCTGTCCGCTCCTCTCAACGGAATTTGGATAAGTACCCTAATGGCGTCGGGCATAGAGTATGCCACGACGTCACATAAATTATAATAAGTATGCATTTCTGAAATTTCTGCACCTGCTAGGAGAGAAGTTCCTAGAGGTAATCGAAGCCCGACTAGTTGCAAAATTTGTGATAAATTTCGAGGAGGAACAATGGTAGCACTTAATCTGCCTGAAGCAATAACATCTAGTCCCTCTTGCAACTGAATCAACTGTTGTTTTAGATTTAACATGGATAGAGACAACTCTCTTATTGCCGATGTTATTCTAAACTGATTAATTGTCCATTTCTTCAAATCTTCTGTCATCTGACACCGCGTCCCCTTTAGCGATAATTTGTTTTACATTAAGTAGTAATTCATTAGATAGCCTCTCTAACTGTTTTGTATTACGAGTGGTTCGACTGTCTAATTCCTTAACATACGTGAACTGTTCTTCCGCTACGTGAACCAATTTAGTAGTGGTGGTTGCATATTTAGCAATTTGCTCATGCACCTTATCGATTTCGCCTCTATCCGGAGTACCAAATAAGACTTTTAATACAGAACCTCCTACATCGATAGCTCCGCGTCGTCTCCTAACATCCTTAGAAGGCAATCTCGTAGGTTCCATGAGGGATGACAATGGTTTCAGGTTTACCATTATGAATATAATGAAATCTATTATTACTTTCATCGACATTTGGTATTGAATAGAATGTTTCAAAATTCAAGAGAGCAATCTCATAATGACCTGGAGGATCTAGCTGTAGAGGCGGGTTTAGATACGTTGAAATAACAGTGTCTGACCCACTCACTGTAACTGTATAACTCATCTTGACGATGAAGCAGCTTCTAGGATAAAAGAAATTGGAAGCACAAGTGCCCGCAGATGACTGAATCGAAATCCTGGTATCTCTGTGTATTATAGTAGATTTTAACGCCTTGTAGATATTTCTCAATCTCAGGAGGCGGCTTCAAATTACCGAAACTATCAAAGTAGTATGCGACATCACCCTCTTTCCTTATAGCAACCCAGTGTGTTCCTTCATTATCTGATGAATCGAGATTGGTAATAAGTCTCTCTTTGCAGTGTGGTTTTAAAGAAAGTTTGTCAATCATATAAACCCCTCTAAAATAAGGAATTTTTAAACGTTTAGCCTAATATTCGATGGCTACGTTACTTAGGGCTTCCTCCGGTATATGTACAATCCTCTTCCACCGTTTTTTGCCTTCTTCTTTAAACCCCTGCCTTTAGATCCTCTTTTTTTCAAGGACCTTGCTATTTTAGATGCAGTGGCTAAAGACGACATCAGTGGCATTGCAGGTAAGAATCCTCCTTTATTCCTCTTCTTACACCTTCTCTTCCGGAGTCCCTTTCCTCGGGTCTCCATCGCCTTGTTATGCCTCGCAACTTCTGCTAAGTGCCTATCAGCAGCCTTTTTTTGTTGACTGCAGAGGCTATCTGAGCAGCGCCGCCTGCTGCAGCGCCTAAAGCAGCAATGATGGGTATCAACGGTAAAAACCCTCCTCTCTTCTTCTTCCTCTTTCCGGCTCCCACTGCAACCTTTCCCTTCATGATTGCAGTTACTAGCCTTGCAGCTAACCTTTCACCAAAAGTTGAATCTGATGACTGCACACGCTTCCAAGCCTTCTCTGCAAGAATCTTATCCGCTATTTGTCTTGAAGCGGTGTCCTTATTCTCAGCGTACGCGAGGTCGTGCTGTTTGCAAGCTTCGTCTAATTGGTTAATTCCGGGGTCTCCTCTTTTTAGACGTTTTTCCAATTTAGTACCAGGCCCGCAATATCTATATCCAGGTAAGTGAGGTTCAAAGGGGAGCGAATTAATTATGGAATTAATAATTCCAGAGCCGCGCTTATACTGCAACGACCTCCCTCTCTTAGCTCTCATGATATACTAAGCGAGTAATTGCATGCATTAGCCCTTTTATATCATTGCATTCAATCATTAACTGCTTTACATCCGGTAATATATAAACATCGCACATACATTTTTATAAGTTAGTTGTTAACATGGAGCTTGTTAAGCAGCACTGCTCTCTACCTATTCAGGTATTAGACTTTGAAAGTCACTTTAGAAGTGATCGTCATGGCAAGTTATTTCCATCTAATGTCAGAGCTCTTATTTTAGGGAGCTCCAGTGCAGGGAAAACAAACGTATTACTCAATATGCTACTCAATGAGAATGGACTACGTTTTGAAAATTTGTATATTTATTCAGTCCCTCTATTACCCAAAGTACCAATACCTAATTAAAGTGCTTGGAAACATCGAAGGTATAGAAGTGAACACCTTCGACAACGGGAATGATGTTTTGCATCCTTCTGAAGTCAAAGAAAATTCAATCTTTATATTTGATGACGTCATCACTGAAAAGCAGGAAAAGATAGCATCCTTTTACAGTATGGGTAGACATCGAACTGTCGACTCTAGCATAGGACTGCGCTAGATATAAAGTTCCAAAACATTTAATTCGCGATAATACAAACATGATAATACTCTTCAGACAAGACAATTTAAACTTAAAGCACATTTACGAAGATTATGTAAATACCGACATGACCTACAATGAATTTAAAGATCTTGTAAGAACGTTTGGGAGAGTGTATCAGAAGGAAGACCCTTTGTTGTGATAGTTCCTGAATTTCACATGAATGAGGGGCGATATAGGAATGGTTTTGATGTATATATTAAGCTCGAAAAAAAAGAAAATGATCATTCGTAGTTAACCATGAGCATCGATAGGTTCGGTTCTCAGAGAACTGAGCCAGTTAGAAGAGTGTTTGATCGTTTTATCATAAATAGAGATGTCAAAGGAAACTATCAATTCAAGAATAAGAGATTGTGCAACGTTCACGATCCTGAAGATAATCATGATGCCTCCAATAAGAATTATGTGGATGCTCTCGAAATTAGGATGCACGATTTCTCTCAGCAAGCTGCTAACAATGTTGAGGTTATGGCTAAGACCCTGATCGATGAATTGATTTCAAGATATATCCTCAAGAGAGATAAGGAAAATAACATCGTGATTGATAAAGTTAGATTGAAGGTATTGCTAGATCCTGTTCACGATAACGATGTTGTGAATAAAAAGTTCACTGGATATGTCAATTCACGCACGCAGTCGAGAGATGGTAATGGTAACATTATATTCGACAATAAGAGAATCACTGATATAGCAGATCCTCTCGGAGATACGGATGCTTTAAATAAAAGATATGCTAGAGCTATGATCATTAGGAAATCGAACGAGACGCGACAGCAGTTAAACAGGTACTTGCCAAAGGAAATCGAGATGCAAATAGGTAAGAAGCTGCTAGACATCACAGCAAATCTGAATAAAACTACGAGTAAAGTGGATACTCTAACAACCTCTACAAAAGACAGACTGGATTCTGTAATGGACTCTATTAAACAAGTTACCGCAGACCTTGATAGAGAAAAAACAAATCTTCAGAATCTTTGCAATCAGAAAATTAGTAATTTTGAAAAGTTAGCGATGAATCGAGTTTCAGATTTAGAGGCTACAATCGGGCAGTTAAAGACAGAGGTTTTGAATACTCTCAAAACTGATTGCTGCAATGATAAACTTAAGAAAGTGAAGGAAAATGTAAATATGATGATGGACGCTTACAAAACTAATGTGCAGCAAATGACGAGTCTAGAAGAATCAGTCAGAAGCCAGTACGCTAATACGGCAATCTTTGCTGAAGCGTTCAAGACACATACGCGGGAACATAAAGAAACCGAGCAACTGAGAACTTCGATAGAGATGTTAGCTAAGGCTATCGATACGATGAGAACTCAAGCTGGACGCAGACTATAAATTGAAGGTAATCGTCTATTTTCACGTCATTTGTAAGATGGATAGTGAAAGCATAAGACTTAAAAGAGTCTGTAGTCGAGCATACCAGGGCTGTAAAAGAAAAACTGAGAGCTCTAAAAGGTCTCAGGTTTGAGACTCAGCATGTCATGTCCGAAGCTTTGAAGCCTGTAACCGCTCCCCTCAAGGATATTTTGGACACTCAACGAGGGTTGGCTGTGAAGACAGTCAAGAATGAAGATGATGATTCTACAAGTATTTCTACTTTCCTTCAACACGTTCGCTCAAAAGACAAGGATCGCATTGATACATTTTACGGTGTGAGATATCAGGATGGAAGTTATATGCTTGGAAATAAAGATATTCATTTTATAAATAATCAAATATTGATAGGTGATAAAACGTATGAGTCTACCGCCGGTTTGACGGAGCTCATCTTTAAGCGAACGCCTCAGATTTCTGCATACACCAGTGAAGACTTGGAGACGTACGCTAAGATTATGAAAAGTACTTTTCTTCATAGAAGTGGTTACACCAGACACGGTCGTTTGAAATCTGGTAAATCATATAAATACAAGAATATAATACGCCCCTTGCTCAATACACATTCAGGTCTAGGACTGGCATGGAAGGAGCATAAGTCTGATAAGGAGGTTGACTACGTTTTCTGGAGAAATCCTAACACATTAATGAATAGACTGAGGTTACTTATTGCTTCGAGGGACGCCGGTAATAATAGTCACGCTCAAGAGATTGAGGAAATTATCCGGGAGTTGAAAGCATCTAAAATTATAGCATGACCGCCAAACAGAATATCGCCAGAGAGCTTCACGGGTCGGCGAGGAGGAACTATTTACGACGCAAAATTATCAGCAAAGGTATGAATGATTTATTACAAATTGATTTGATTGAAATGATACCATATGCAAGAGTGAACAAAAATTTCAAATACATTCTGATCGCAATCAACTTTTACTCTAAAATGGCCTATGCAAAACCCTTAAAGAATAAGGGCGGAGTTAATGTTGCAAAGGCTATGGAGGATATATTACAAGAAATGGATGTCCCTCCCCGGAATATTCAAAGTGACAACGGGAAAGAATTTTATAACAAGTTCTTTAAACGGTTAATGTTTAAGTATAATATTAACCACTACAGCACCTATACCAATGTGAAGACTGCGGCTGTTGAACGTTTAATTCGAACCTTGAAGAATATGATGTACCGAGAGTTTTTAGTCCAAGGCTCATACAAGTGGCTAGATCTTTTACCTAGAATCCTTGTAAAGTACAAGGATACTCTTCATTCAACTATCCGCATGAAACCTAATGAAGTGAAAAACAACGATCTTCTTCTGACTGTGTATAATTATAATCAAGAACGAAGAGAGAAGAAGGCTTCAAGGAAGTTTAGTGTTGGTGATTATGTCAGGATATCTAAACATAAAGGACATTTTAAAAAGGGTTATGAATCTAACTGGAGCGTTGAAATCTTCAAAGTATTTCGCGTGAACCGTACCAACCTACAACATGCATACTAAAGGATAGGAATGGTGAAATTATAAAAGGTGGCTTTTATGGACATGAACTAAAAAAGACTAACTATCCTAACACATATTTAGTAGGAAAGGTTATACGTAAACGGGGAAACAAAGTTCTTCTAAAGTGGTATGGTTTTCCAGATACTCAATGGATTGATATAAAGGATTTGGTGTAATGTATGAAGACTTAATAAAGACCAGTTTTTATGGTTGTAAAATCATGAGTATTTTTATTTTAAAAAATCATTGATATTTTTTCTTTTTTTTAAGGGAAAAATGTAGACACTTAAAAAACCCTCACATACTATAAATGGATATATACAATAACATCACTAGAGGGAAAATTATTACATAAAAACCCTCATACACAAGTTAAATGAATATATACAATAACATCATTAGAGGGAAAAAACTATTACATAAAAACCCTCATACACAATTTAAATGGATATATACAAAATTCAGATTGAAAAAGTAAAAAACAAGAAATCTTCAAATGTTTACATTATATACATATTTTCAAGTTTAGACACTAGCAATCACCAGGTCTAAGGGAATAATGGCCCCACGCTACAGTCTTATAGCTTCCTTCTATCAACTTCCTCTTACCGTCACCCCCCTTCAAGGCCAATTTGTTTGTTTCAATGGTTGTAATTTTGTGGTGTTTACTGCGAAATGTTTTTTGTACCGAATAAATTTTTATACTATGGTCCTTTAAGCATTCAAAATAATGGCCGAAATCGATTTTATCCATACCCACCCTGGTGATACCCTTTGCTTTCTTTATCGTCTGCCCCCCGTATCTGTATGCGTATAATTTTGCTCTTATTCCGACATACTCCTCCATAACCAAACCGCCCAATTCATCCTTGAACAACCCAATCTTTTCCCTGTTGGCTTGCTTAATACCATATGCATTATCCTTTTCGAAGTTTGAAGTGTCGAAATATTGGGGGTTCTCCCTGATGAATTCATAGATATCAGAACTCGTTTCAAAAATGAACGAGTCTGTATCCATGTAATACAGCAGCAAGTCTTTTAAATTTGGTTTCATTATATTATAAAAGAAGTCATACATGATAAATTTTGAAATGTCCAAAATTGCGTGTCCTATGTAGATTGGTTTGTTCATATGCACCTCCTCTCTGCCCAGTTCGATTCCTACAAGATTTTCTTCAAAAATTATGGTGCGTAGGTAAGTGCTGCGTGCTATCAACTTCGTTGCCTGTTCCCAGGTTCCAACTATTTTGAAATCAGTGTATTTTCTCACATTTTCTATAAATTTTCCATATACGGCGTTATTCATCTTTTTCCATAGGTTTTCCCCGAATTTTGACTTTTCTTGAATTCTTTTCTCGGTGTTCACGTCGATATATTTCAACCAGTTAGACTGGTCGTAGGATACCACTCTGTGAATATGTCTCACAGTTAGACCTTGTTCGATACACTGCTGCATCACCCTGTAGTGCAAGACATATTTACTTTTCTGTTCTAATGTCGCAAGCAGTTTCTTGTATTGGCCATTCGGTGGTGTCGCGTTCTGTGGGCAGAAAGGAAGATCGTTGTGGGCGTCGTGGATATGGTCGGGGTATTCGATATTAACCTCTAGCACATAGCCAGTCTCTGAGTCTTCTTTGATTTCTGCGAAGTTTATGCTATCAATTTCTTCTCTGGTGAGCCATTTCAGATTTTTGTATGGTAGGGCAGACCCCTTAGAAGCTCCATATAAGTTGTTTATGTCCCAATAGGACAGGTGTTTAACAGGAGCATGCTGGTCAAAGTTGGACATTTATCTGTGGTTAGCTTTGGTATAGCCCTTCACCACTGTGCACAGTCCACCTCTAATTCCCGATTCAAAAAATTCCAGCATGTTCTTGTCGGATATTAAGGAAAGTTTCACCTTTGTTATCTTCAACATAGCGTCAAAGGCGAGTCCTGGTAATGTATAAAACCATGCTGGGTCAAGTTTATACATTCCCAGGATGAGATCCTGAAACTTTTCGAAAATATCCGCTAAGAGCAGTATATCTGTTTTCAGATATAGATCGCTGTATTCTTCGAGATTCCGGATATTAAAGGTATCCCAGACTTTTACAACATGCCTGTATTCCTCGTCGGTGATGTGGCTGTCAGTGAGAGTGCTGTAGAAGGCCTCCTTCGGTGGTAGAGAAGTTTCTTTGAGTATGGCAGGCTTGAAACATAATCATATGGGAATATTCCCTTGCTCTTCGCCAGCTTAAAATGCTCCTCAACAGGATATTCTGCCCTTGTTATTTTAAAGTCACTCTCCTCCAGCATGTCAGCCAGGCTGGACAGCTTATCTCAAGAAACTTAAAGCTGTCCAGAAACCTGAAGCTGATGTTCCTGTACCGTTTGCTAAACGCTATATACCTTTCACCACTTTGAGCGATGCACGATACGGGTTTATTATCATATACCAGGCGTCTTATCAAGAAGTGGCTGTCATAATTAGATAAACAATGAAAAAAGATCCGTATGAAATCCGGGACCTTTCTGTTCAAATTGCATCTATTATGAGCAGCACCCAGGTATTCGCCGGTCACATGATCGTGATCCCTCACGCGCAAATCGTTCACAGTGAAAGCAGCAAGGCATATATGACACTCAGAGGCATTACCAAAATTCTGTTGCTCTTCAAGGCTTAAATCCATGGGTTTAGGATTGGAATACACATCGATGACGTCATCAGCGATTGATTTTAATTGCTTGATAAAGTCATCGACGGCATTCGGACCTCTGAAGAGGAAGAATTTTGACAATGCCTCGTCATGCCTACATACCACCTTCAAGGCAATAGACATTGCTTCATGCTCCTGAATGGTTCGGGTCCAACTCGAGTTGCTTGAGGGCTCGCAAGAGTGAACCTTCGCCAGAACAGATTCAATGTCTGCGTATATAACAAACGGTACAGGAACGCTTTTGGAGAATGCTTTAAATTCAAGGTACTCATCCTATTGAGACATTTTAAGCAATTGGCATTTTCCACATCTTAATCGGTGCGTTTCCAGAGCCTCTTCATTGGTACATCTCTTGAGGAATGCCTCACCTGTCCATATTCTATGCTGGTGTTTCGTTACTTGACTCCTTACAAGCCTAGACATGTCTTTAATGAGGCAGTAGTGGGACTTTTCCCCCTGCTCAATATATAACAGATTGGTATGATGCTGTTTCTTTTCAGCTGTTTGGTATAGAGGAATAATGTTCTCATTCTCCTCCTCTATACCAAACACTGAAATGGATGCTCCATTGTTCTGCTTTTCAAAGCATTCAATTTGATGGAAGGGTGTCGGAAATTCGATACCCTCATAATTGAATGCTTTGAAAAGCAGTTCAATTGGGTATACTCTTGTTCTATGCCCATCGCGTTTAGCGGGGTATTTAGACGCTAGCATGCACCATGCGAAGCAGAAATTGTCTTTGTTCTTTATATTTATAACAGCATGTTTTTCACAATTTTCTCCGGTAGTTCAATGTATGAACCTGCGTGTAAAGGATCGTAGCGTGTAAAGCCCATCACCAGGCTGAGTATCTTTAACAAGGACTTCGACGATGCTCCCCCCTCAAATTTAGAAATGTTTTCCAAAATATCCCCCGCAATTGAAGAGATCTGATTGAGATCGCTTGACGGAAGTATTAGCACAGGCTTAGAATTAAAGCCAGTGGGAAGACACTTCTCTTCATCAGGTTTGTGGATTAAATATTCAGGTTCCATGGAACAATGCATCCTTAATCCACTCCTGCTTTTCTGCAAAACGTTTTCCGCTTCTTTAATAATAACCTCCTTGCACTCATCTAAAAAGACTCTGGGCTCGAGTATTTCTAATGTATTTTCTATTGTACTATTAAAAATACGTCCCTTGAACGCCGATTGGATGGTATTGCATTCAAGTCTCTGGCAATTGCTAGCACTAACCTTGGCTTTTTTGATTGTAAGCTGCTCCCTCCCATCCGATGTCGGTCCTCTCTTTCCATTAACAGGTTCTACATCATTGGATGATGAGGAGTAGGAGGTTGACGGTGCAGCGGCTTCATCGTTTGCGCCTGAGGAGGTCGATGGTGCACTGTATAACTTCCTCCAGAGTGTCGAATGATGAGGAGGCGGACGATGCAGTGGTCGAGTCTTCACCAATCTCCGGCGATGCTGACCCCTGTGTTGCTAGGTCCATTGGCTGGCTTACAGTGTCACCCAGATCATTTCCTGGAATAATAATAATTATAATATAGAATGTGTGAAAGAACTTCATAAAATGTTGAAGGATTCTTACCGTTCGACTGTTGCTGCACACATATGTCAGAGCCCCATCCTTGCTGATTTGGTATAGGGAAGGCTGATGGTACAGCGCTCGCGTGTTCAGTGATACCGCCCCCGAAATAAAGTCCACTTCCTGGAAATAATAATATTAATAATAATGATAATAGTATAGAATGTGTAAAAGAACTTCCTAAATGTTGAAGGATTCTTACCGTTCGACTGTTGCTGCACACATATGTCAGAGCCACATCCCTGCTGATTTGGTATAGGGAAGGCTGATGGTACAGCGTTCGCGGGTCAGTGATACCGCCCCCGAAATAAAGTCCACTTCCTGGAAATAATAATATTAATAATAATAATGATAATAGTATAGAATGTGTAAAAGAACGTCATAAAATGTTGAAAAACATTCTTACCATTCAGTGGTTGCTGCATGTATGGGGCAGGGACCCGACCCTGCTGATTTGGCCCCATGAAGGCTTGGAAGCCAGGTGGTGTCTGTGCAGCGGACGATGGTTGACAGACCCCGAAATAAAGTCCACTTCCTGAAAATAATAATAATGATAATAATATAGAATGTGTAAAGCAAGAAGTTCATAAAATATTGAAAAATTCTTACCGTTCGGTGCTTGCTGCATGTATGGGGCAGTGCCCCACCCCTGCTGATTTGGTACCAGGAAGGTCTGGAAGCCTAGGGGTTGTGGTGCAGCGGTCGCGAAGCCTGGGGGTGCCGGTGCAACGGTTGCGAAGCCTGGAGGTACCGGTGCAGCGCTCGCATGTTGAGTGACGTCGTTTCCGAAATAGAGTCCAATTCCTGGAAAAAATAAATAAGAATAAGAATAATAATATTAATAGTATAGCATGTTTAAGTACAGAGTTCTAAAGAATCTATACGCTATACGTGAAAAATAGATGTTTTAAACACATGCGTGAAAAATACATGGTATTCTGAGAGACCGAAAGAGTTATGTGACTGCATATGTGGTGAGAAACTCCCCTTAAATATATCCTTTTCTCCTTATACAATCCAGAACTCTATGCTGTCGTAGGTAGGTCTTTTCTAGAATCGCCCTTGTATACCTACTATTAAATAATTTTTAGTTACAATTGCTCAAACACCGGTCTGTAAATTCTTACCATTCGAGTGTTGCTGCATGTAGGGGCCAGAGCCCCATCCATGATGATTTGGCACCAGGAAGGTTTGGAAGCTTGGTGGTCCCGGTGCAGCGGTCGATAGATGACAGACCCCGAAATAAACCCCGCTTCCTGGAAATAATAATATTAATACTAAAGAATATGAACAAGAAGTTAATATGAATTGTTACATTAATTTTTTTTAAAACTCTGAAGAACGCTTACCATTCGGGTGTTCGGGTGCCTGAATCATGACTGTATTTGAGGAACGATCCTGCAGCCGACGGTGGGTATCCTGCTGGAGCTGGATGTACGCCTCAGCTACGTTAGCAGAACTGAATGCTGAAAACGTAATTAATTTACGCGTTATATTTTTATTTATTTATTTTTTTAAGAAAAGTTATATTATTAAGTTAATTTACTTTATTGCGAATAACTTATACAGGGAAAATGTCGATGTATTTTTAAACACCTGAGAAATTTCTATGACAAAATAAAGCACTTGTATTATTCGACGCACTCATGGCAAATATCTCTTTTTAACGTGATGGAAACAGACTGGACGTTTTTACTAAATAAAATGCACAAGAGGAATGAAACATTAACTGATAAATGTTCGATCAATGCATGCAAACATGAAGTCCCCGGATCGATTACCACCGGTTACCCTCGGAAGAATATTTATACAGAACATTTTTTATTCGATTCGTAGGGTATTCAAGTAATTGTATTTTGTCTAGAAAGGAATATAATTCACTTGGTGAAAACACATATTTAAATATACGGAATAATAATTACTCAACAAGATGAATACTTAGCTAAACTGATCACATTTTTTTTGAGAATTCGCGCAGCTAGATATTAACTGTAGAAGTTCAACTATTCGCTTATAAATGCCTGACATTAAAAACAAGAACGCAAATATAAGTTAAATGTACTAAGTTAACTTTTTAATGAAAATGAATTGGTGATAATACTTACCAGACATGATGTTCGTTGAAAGAATAAAGTTTGCAGAGTGCTTAGATCGCTGTGTTCTCGCAATACAGTGAAAATCATTGAAGAAGCTGCTGCTTTTATATCATTTCCTCCGATAAAAGCTGAAGGGGGTGAGAGATATGATGGTATATAATACAACGATTTTGATTGGCTACTCCAAACATTCGAGTAGAAGGAGAGGGAAATGCTTGCCTCGCACAGTGACATTTCGTAAGCAAGCCTAAACCTGTTATGGGGAAATCCAACATCACGTCATCTCTCCTTAAGGGAATGCTTCTGCATATGACTAGAAAATTTATTTTATTTTTTAATGACATATGTAGTATTCATCGATCAGCGATGCGTTTTAATATCGTGTGTAATATTTCTTTCCAACATCTGAATTCTTCATATCACTCTCGCCAAATCATATTTCTTTGTTTAACATCGCGTAAAAAATCAGTCTAATTTTTATATCATGCATGGCAATTCTTGTATGTGAGTATTTAAATAATGACAAAGATACATTCGAATACTTAAGTACAGAATCTATACAGTACGCCTTTAATTATAATTTCAACGTAGAAAATATTGCTTCTCACCGTTTAATTTTCCTAACGCTAGAATCATATTCAATATTTTATTGAAAGAAATAAGAGCTATGAAACTTAATCATTAATTATTTTTAATAACATTTATAATATTTAACTATAATGTTATCCGTATTTATTTTATTTTAATAACATATGTAGTAGTCACCGATCAATGAGACGCTTCTTTATTTTTAATACCGTATGTAATATTTCTTTCCGCCAATCTGAATTCTGAATACGTTATTCGCAATATTTTATTGAAAGAAATAAGAGCTATGAAACTTAATCATTAATTATCAGGGACAAAATTGTCTAGACTAGGGCTTTTCCACAGTTTGTAATGGAAATTCTACGAGCTAAAAGGTACTGACATTGTCCGCTAATGACTGTATACAGATCCGGGATGCAATCTTAGTCTATTAATGTGTTTAATGTGGTGAAAACGTCTAACGTTGTCAGCTAATGTGTGTATACATGGACATTACCGTTATCCTCAGACAGAAGTAGGCTGCTGGGTTTTCATTACATGCCGGGCTGTTGTTCGCTAATGTGTGTATACATGGACATTACCGTTATCACCAGACAGAAGAAGGTTGCTGGGTTTTTTCAATACATTGCGGACTGTTCCCGTGAGCGTGCTACTTATACAGACATATACGATGACGACCACTTGCGCTCGAGTCAATTCATTTACAATTAATCAAAAAACTTAATTACTCGAGGAGCATTAGATATGCAATGTGCGGGCATTAGTAGTCATAAAATGCCAATTCTTTTTTTCAATAATGTTTGACGAACATTACCTAATTGATTTGCCGAGGGGCGGCAGGCATCGAGAAAACCATCCCCTACCGCACACCTCAAGACAGGACGCTACGGCACGCGACCAGACCGCATGGGGGAGGGGGTAGGACCTATCGGCATTAGGTAAGGCCACAAAGAGAGAGGGGGCGGGGCCTAGCGACACGAGACCAGGCGGTATCTAAGACCTCAAAGGGAGCCGCCGGGAGGCGGCAACACAGAACAAACGATGTCGATTATATCTTATCAGTTGTCGGCATCTGTTTGAGCTCTTAAGTCGCCATTTATATTACTACTTCGGCTCTTCTCCGATAAAAGTGCAATGCCATACCCCCTAGCTTAGCCCTAGCAATGTTGAGTTAATCCTTTTTATCCCAATTACCCACTATCGCCATTTGCTCAATATTGCTAATAAAATCTCTGCCCGGTCTTCCTTTTGGTTCTCCTGTATATTGCCTTATTACGTTAGCTATGCTGACGTCTTTAGTTTTGGCAGCCGTTAGGCGTGCCCTCTTCTCCTCCAAATCCCTTAACTTCTCTTCAGTGGTGGCCATGTTGAATTGTACGTTATGTTATTTCAGTATTTCTCAATTTTCAGGGCGTCCCTCGGCTGGAAAGGACGGAGTCGTTGCCTTTGGAGCTGGGATTACAGAGGGCCAGGGATCAACAAGCGCGTCACCTGCCGCGAAGGTGGTAGCAGCCCGGATGAGGGCGGATGCCTATCCCCCAACAACAAACATTCAAAAAAGAAATAACAAAGATTTATTTTTTTCCCCGCGTCTATGGCTCCCCTGGATTGCAAACTCTACTGGGCAATAAAAGGAGTTCTTATCCCGACCCCAGTCGTATTATTTCACAGACCTAAGCTGTTCCCTTATCACACTTTTCTCCTTAGGAAAGACAGACACCCTCCTGCCTGGTTCTGGAGTTCCTATCTTTTGTTGCAGCAGCACCTCACCAGATGCATAATCATACAGGTAATCAGTTCTTTCTATTTCTAAAACTTCAAATTCACAGCCTGGCTCAATATGTCTCAGTAACACGCGAGTTTCTACATCAAACGTAACAGTTCCGTGCCCATTGTAATGTGTATAAATCTTATAGGATGGACATGGAAAACCCTTCAGTTTACCCTTGATAGTTGTCTCTATACGTGAGTCAGTGACGAGACCTGCAAATTTTCTCCTATGTTTATCTAATAATGACAAGTCAAACTTAGTGTACTTTCTAAAAAAGTTGGTAATGAGCGTAAAGGCGTACTCGTCTGAATGCCTAAGTGCCAAAGCGCTTGTAGTTGCAACCACATGTACATAAATAATAGTGAAAGTAATAGGTTTAATATCCCTCTCGCATCTAAAAAGACACCTGAACATACTGAGCACCACACCTAGTTCAAATGTAACCCCATTCCTTAGGTTCGCGAAATCCTTGGATTTCGTAGAAAATAAATCTGCACACGCATGTAATTAATTTTTTGTTTCCTCTAAAGTAAATCCCAATACGCTGCCACCAATCTATAACGACTACGTGCTCTAGGAGGGACCTAGGTGCGTGAAATAAGTAAGCAAAATATCCTAACACTAATTTATTAATATTAACAAGTGTAAATTACTAACATTTAATAATATACGTGTAAAAGAACATCTGAGGTAGTGAATACATAATATGCAAAAAGTGAAACCAATTAAATCTCCTAGAATACTACACAAGCCCCCACCTTAACAATTAAACACTCTAAGCTAACATAGCGGTATGTTTTTAATATAATACGCCCTGTGTATATTGACTTGCACTGTAATATGGTTTTTTAGGCTGTAACACACATACTCTGGCAGTTTCCTAGACAGTAACATTCCCTTTTACTCACATATCAGGCTGAAGATGATAAAGGACGTCTGCATCGTGACACACAGCGACGTGGAGTCCTGTAGCACCACAATAACACTTAAGAGCCCAGAATCAGTGTTCTGTAAGCTTTTATAGTATTTTCCTGAGGCGTTGTCCCCTTACCTTATAGGTATGGATAAAGGTTGTCACGTAGGCTCTCGCGGGGATTATCATGACCGCAACAGCTTGCAAGCAGGAAGATTAAAGTCTACTTGTGTGAATAAGTTCCTCTGAGTTTCTCACAGAGTGCGAAATGTATATTTTACAATAAAATATCAAATTATAGGGAATAGGAATCTTCCAGAAACCCTATAAATAAACCGCGGTAAACTCAACAGCTGTTACCCCTGACCTACCTTATGTTTCGATCGATCAGCCGTGAGCGGGGCACTATACCATCATCCTTCCATCCCTCCTCCAGAGATGGGATAGTTGCCTGCCGAACACTACATTTCACCGTGCTCCTTCCACTGACTCGGCTCACCTGCGCCCTTTTTACCACCGCAGTCGTCTTGCTTCGGCCTTCGAGTCGCGGGGATCTCATCCTCTAGGAGTAGTAGGCGTCTGTCATCATAATCAGGATCCTCTATTATAATTTTACACATTTTACAAATCAATATTTCCCGCCATGAAGACACTCCATACGATGTACTATCTTGTGTCATTTATATATAAAGTTCAACAGCTTGCCCTAATTGTACTCCTTTCGCTAGCGAAATTGGATCTAAATTTAAATTTAAAATTTTCATAATACAGTATTTAGATTCTCTCGGTTATCTGTCATTACTCTTTCTCGCCCACGTCAAGTCTTCTATATCACCTTCATTTTCTCCCCTAAGCCTTGTAAATTAGACACCACCCTAGCCACATAGAATTTATTTACTCCTAATTCTACAGGTTCCACATCCATTTCCTTAGGGAAGGGCATACCTTTTACTCTTGTTATGCGAGTATCTGTGTTTTAGATCTCCCTGGAATATTTTCCGCCAAAATTACACGCCAGCTTTCATTATATTCTCCATGATCTTCCCTTATTTTCAGCATTCGTACATGTCCCATCCCGGGGTTATCAATCCCGAAATAGGTCAACCCATCCATATTTTGTACCTATCCTTCCACGTTTTACAATTATTGCTTCCAGTTTCGTTAAGAGATCCAGCCCAAATAAAAGAAAATAAATGGGTACAATACAAAAATTATGTGATAAATGTAGGTGGGTCACATATTGCAAACTCTACAACTTGTTCCCCTTCAATCTGTAATTCTTCTCCAGTTACTCTCACGCCTGAAAATGTTCGGGACGCTACCTGTTCTGAACTTTCAAGTTTGGTATTAATACATGAACATGTCGCAATCGTGTCAATCAACATATCAAATTCTTCACCTTCTACATTTATTGTCAGCAATAATTCCTTATGTGCGGGAGTTAAGACACGCGGGAATCGTTGTGGCTCCTGAAATGCCGGGTTCCCACCCCACGGCGGGCCACGCCCGTTTCTCAGCGGCCTTTGCCATCGAAAGTTTGCAACAAGATGTCCAGGCATATTAAATTTAAAACATTTTGGTGGTTGTTTGTCCCGAGTAAAAGTTACTCGTCTCGCTTCCGTTCCCATAGGAGGGCGATTAATACTAGACGTAAATGTAACCAGGTGCTCCTGGTCATTACCACGAGCGGGTGTGATTGTCACGCGCCTACCTTGACCTAGTGATGGGCGTGCTGTACAACATTCGCCGCCAAATGTCCTTTTTTATTACATAGATAGCATGTTTTTCCTGATCGCATAAGGAACACTTTCCTTTCAGTTCCGCGCTGCTTCTCCGCGTTTTCTACTGTGGTTGCAATTCAAATCGCTGCTGTAAGCGATTCGGGCATTTGGTATCTAACTTGTCCTACGGTGCCCTTCAACCCATTTATAAACGCAGCTAACAGTCGTCTGTCAGCTTCCTCATTTATTGTCCTCTACTGTTCTGTTTTATGACATAACTGACGACAAGGATCTGCAAACACCTATACGGTTTCGTCTTGTTTCTGAGTAGCGTCTTGCAATACGCTGTAATGATATTGCGGGGGAAGTTTTTCTGTGAATCGACTTATCAAAGGCTTCTTAAATTCCTCCCACGTAATATCTGTACCCTTTAGGTTAACGTCTCCACGGTAAAATTGCAAAGCTTTGCCGGCTGATTTTTCCCTAATTATATTTACTCGATCTGCTTTTGTTCAATTTCCCACAACTGCTAGTTGTTCCATATTCTCCATGCAACCTTTAACAGGTCGACCCTTCGGATCTCCCGTGTATTCTTTGATAACAGTTGCGATACTAACATCTTTCACTTTGGCTGCTGTTAGGCATGCTATCTTAGCTTTTAATTCTTTGTTCTGAGTCCGTCATTTTGCACTAAAACTGAATATTTTTTTGTATGTTACAGGAATCAATCACACCATTATAGAGGGCGGAATCGGTGATTACTCTTCTCGGCGCCCCTGTGTTACGAACTTATTTAGCCATCACCATCTAGCAACGCGCGTGTTTAAACCCTGATGACACCAACATTGACGGGGAAGCGATCAGTGGCGTGAGTGACACCGAAGAAGAATCAGAAGATTCGGAAGAGGGAGAGATTCTACGGAGTATCAAGCTCCCCTTGATCTCTCTTTGCCACCCTTAACCCCACCCAAAAATATATCTCCCATCTTAGGATACCCTGTATGGAAAGGCTATACACTACTCCGAAACAAAAGAAAAATCCTGTAAATAATGTATATTATGTTTCTTCTTGTTAATATGCAACCAGTACCACCTCACATCGATCACGTTATTTCATCTCTTTAAATTCTTTAACCCCTTTTTACTGCACTTGGTGAGGTACACTATTAGGTTTAGTATATCTAGGGGACACGTTCTGATAAGCTGATAACCTTTTCCCTGCTGATGCACCTACCTTTTGTTTAAGTACTACCTCTCCCGAAGCGTAATCATATAAGATCTATTTCCAAAATTTCGTATTCACACCCTGAATCGATGTCTTCAAAATTCTTGTTTCAACATCAAACATTACCGTTCCATACACGTTATGATGAGTATACTTTGTATGATGGGCATGCAAAACCTTTTAATTTAGCTCTGAAAGCCAATTCTACTCTTGAGTCAATAATAAGACCTTTGAATTTGTGCTTATGTGGTTTTATGCCAGTATATTTCCTAAAGAATTCCTTAATTAAGGTAAGAGCAAACTCATCTGCACTCCGCAAAGCTTCGGCACTAGTCGTAGATGCTACATGTACGTATACGATAGTAAACGTTACTGGCTTAATCGGTCGTTAACACCGAAACATACCCAACTTTTGACTAGATTATTTAGTAATATGGGTCCGAGTATTCGTAAGAGTATCTAAAAACAACAAAAATCCCACAAGGCTGCCACCAATTTTATAGTGATAGGTGCTTTAATTGGAGGAAGTTAAGATTTAGCAATTCAATGACTTGCGATACTTATTTAACATTAGTAAAATACCCCCAGGGGCTCACCTTATGTGAGTACGGGTGTTGGTGTACCCGGGGGTTCCCGAGCCACTCATCGGACTTTCACTTGGCATTCTACCGCAAGTGTGCAATGGTTCCGCTGGCTCTCCTCCAAAACATAAAAACAGGAGGAGGTCAACGAAGCCAAGTAGCCATTTACGACAGACTTGTCTGTAGCATGGAACCCCGCCAGACGAAAAGGGAAGCCCTAACGAGTGCCGTAGGGGATAAGAATCCTAAGATGAAAACCAAAGCTCCGACGCTAACACAGGAATAAAGAAAGGCGCAGAAAGTATCTCCCAATATAGACAAAGATAAAATTCTGAAATGCACCTTTCAATGGTTTATTTACCAAACAGTAGCCCTCAACTATCGCCTTTCACAAAACAAAATATAACAAGGAAACACTAAAGTTATAAAAAAAACCACAGAAATGGAAACAATTCTTATCAAACTAATAAGTCATGACTTCAAACATTTAGACCTGGAAAGAATTCATTAAACCTTAAGTTAAACAAAATTTAGCTTTCAATCTATGAGTACTAAACCAGAACTCTCATACATATACTACTAGCGATAAGTTTTCAGAAGGTACTTTGATGATAATAATAAAACAAACTTTAACTGACCAAAACTGTAAAGCAACATTAATATTGATAACTTCAACACAAAGATGGCTTTAATAGTAATAGAACCAAAGCATCAACTGGTCCAAAAGCTTTAAAGCAAATTTAAATATAGCAAAATTTAAGTGAAAAAATTAAGTTCAACAAACAAAAGAAAATACCAACTTTACACCAACAGCTTTCCCTTATGGGTGATATTTAAATATCTGGATATTTTAGAGATCCGGTAAAGCACAAATCTAATAATTATAAATATAATTTAAAGGCAACCAGAAAATGTAAGTTTCTTCTAAATTTTTAAAAGTCATAAATCAAAGAAACCATAAACATCCGTGACAAAATCACTCCCACCAGAGTGAGTAATACTTTAGCTGCTTTTGCCAACTCACAAGATTATTAACAAAATAGCAATAATGCTTTATTCTGAAAAAGAAAACTTGAACGTTAAACCTAGGCAAACGAACGTTTTACCGAAAGAACACATCCAACTATAACAAACTCATGCACTAAAGAGCAAACAGGTATTCAACATTTTTTCAACCCGAGAGGTAAGGAAGGAGCCACAAACAAAGCGGTCAAAATGGCTCAATCCATAGAACAGGCGAGATTATGGCACCCGAAGTAATTCAACTATTGCATTGAAACCAGAATATTGTGCCCAATAGTGCACGAGTTAATTCTGCAATTGTAAAACCAGTTATAAGTGCAATTATATGCTTCATAAATTGATAACTGGTCTCATAAATCACCTAGCAAAATACAACCAAAATGGAAACAACCATAGGCACCTTAACTAAATCGTAAGCAGTTCCGAGTATATCCGGGGAAAATTGGCAAAATAGTCCAATACCTTCCTACACTAATATTCCAAGAAGAAAATCAAACTTATTCACGATGAGAAAAAAAATATATATATATATATATATATATATATATATATATGGGATGTTTCGTTAAAAAGGACAGGCCCATTAAACATACAGATAACATCGGATGCTCTTGAGCTTCTATACAATCCAACTTTACCCTATCAGGCCAATCTCAAGAGCAATAAACTTAAATGCTTTACAAAACTTACAGTGCTCCGTTACACATTGAAAAGGCACTTCTTTAATGCTTTACCCATTCATATCCCAAATAAAGAATCATATTTAACAGCAATAAAAAGGCATAAATATATCATTAAATCATTCCTTATTAAACCCACACAGAAAATCTGAAAGCATTCTTTGGTACTCTTAGACGTCGTACAAAACACCCTCATTTATAAATAACGTGGTCTATTTACCCAGTATTAATTTTTGGCAAAGAAACCAATCAACCGAAACACACAGAAACTATGAATAATATCAAGAGCCAGCCACTTACGAATTGCCTGTGAAAAACATACATTATGTTTTCTGCCCAAACTCCATTCACCATTACCAGAATACAGATCAGCTGACGACAAAAGCCTACCTTTACTTAAAAAGATATTCCAAAACGTATTCCAAACGATGTCCTTTTAATGAACCCTAAAACACTTCCACAGTCGGACAGACGACAGTAGTATATGCCCCTCGGGTGGCAGACACCGCCAACAAGTCACTGGCGCCAACCAAGGGATTTCCCCGTCCTTGAAACTAAGAGAAGGGAATGACCTGGGAGTCGCCAAATGACTTGTCGGGCGGAGATCTACCTTGCCGAGGGGCTTTTTTATTTATAATTTTTTTTACATTTGTATTAAATTCTATAAGCTTTTTAATAACAATGATAAAAATGTTAAAAATAAGAATTTTTTATTATATTGAATTTCTTACATTTGTATTAAAAGGTTACTATATGATATAAGCTCTTTTTATAACAATGATAAAAATGCTAACAATAAGAATATTTATGTTATATGTTGAGTAATAAAATACAATATTAGATAAATGGTTTTGTATAATTAGCTTTTAATAACAATAATAACTATGATAAATATAGAAAATTTAATGACAATGAAAATGTTATAGATAATTAGTTTTAATAACACTATAATGTATATAAAATAATAGAAAATTAAAAAACAAATACATAAAATGATGTCTACAGATACATTTTTATTAAATTATTGTTTTGTGTTTAAAAATATAACTTTGATAAATGTACATAAAGAGGAATATATTCCACACTCGTCTCTTCTTCTATCTTGTTATAACTTTAGTAAATGAGTTTGGCTATGGAATTGTCTCTATCAGTTTATTCTTTTAAGTCACGAGTATTAACTTCAAAATACAAATGAGAAAAGTTTTTGTCTATTTCTTGATTTAATTTTGGTATGAAAAGAGCACCCTCTAAAACACTTTCGTGGTTATCTGCCTGCAGAACGTTGCATACACCATGCCGTGTCACTAATTGATCAAGGCAGCAAAGGTTGTCGGATGATATTGTCACTCGTGCCTCTCCTGCCGTCGTAGCCAATCTGCAAAGTTTAAATCGAATATTAAATATATCTGTTTCTTTTTAATCATCGCATATATTTTCTTTGTTTATTGTAATTTCCACTGTTTTCACACTTCCAAATCGTGTGATGTTAGTTGAGAATGTTTCAAACATTTGTTCTTGATAGAATCCAACTTTTTTGTTATAATCAAAAGTTAATCTAGCAAATATATTGTTTCCTGGATCAATAGGTTCTGAAATAATAGACATCTTACCGAGTGACAAAATATTAAGAAAGTGTAATTCTTTTATACGGTTTCTAAACATGATTTTTTTGCGCATGTGCTACACGAAGTACATGAGCAGTTAAGGTATCGCATTTTTATAAACCATATTAAACAATTAGCAAAACATATTAATATAAAAATTAATACAAAAGTTAAAATTAAACCTTCATAGTTCATGATTGAATATATACTGTTTACCTTTTTATGTAGTGTAATCCTTTTTATTTTACTTTTTTTGCAGACATCTTTTTCCGTAAGTTCTTTTACTTTTCTATTTAGTGGTGGTTTTTTGCGTAAATACGTAGTCGTCTTCTTCAGTATATGTTAAGTAATAATTTCTTAATTTATTTAAAAACCTTACTCTCTCTTGCCTCATATCTTCAAAATTGTTATTTAAAAATAAGTCTCTACCATCTATTTTAACAATTACCCTTCTTCCATACTTAGTGTTCACAATTCTTGATTCTTCTATGAGGTATGGCTGTCCCCTGGTAAGCTCGTCTGCAGTTAGCGGTTTAGTGGACTTCCCACGTTTGTTAAGATCGGTGAGAAATATCATTTCTTCCAAGGCGTCCATGGTTGGTAACTGGTGGTAACTAGAGGATACCGTGCCTTTTTATACACCAGAATCACGTTTTGTAATACACGTGACCAGATGTTTATGAAGAAAGAAGCAGATTTCATAATAGTTTCTAGGTGTGGCGCAAATCATGTGTTCTGTGAAGCGTAAGACGTATTACTCATACCTTCTGGCGAATCTGCTGCTGCGTCTTTCATATAATTAATGTATGCCATTATAAGATTTTTTATTTCTTTGGATTCTTTAGTTTTATGATAAAATATGTCGTTCACAATAGGATAAAGTTTTGATAAATTCATCCATTCTTCTTCAATTAGTGATAAGGATATCTGTTCATCTCCTTGATACTGTTTTAAAGTTATATTTTGAGTGCCAAATATATATTTTATATCCAAATGTAATTCCTCTGTTAAATTACACTTCCATTTGAAATTTTCCTTTTTGGATCCAGTATCAATGCAATTAATACAATGAATCAAAGTTTTCCAATCGTTTAGGTTATATAACAGTATACCACGATGTTCACCACATTTGGAAATAATTATGCGTAAACCGTAAGGATATTCCGGAGTAAATCCTACACATAAGAACCCCCAGGGGCTCAACTTTTGTGAGTACGGGTTAGGCGCACCCGGGGTACCCGAGCCATTCATAGCCATTTTCACCCTTTCATCCCCGTCCGGTCGAGGTGGGTTCGTTCTCGTGACCGGGGGAATCAAGGTAGGCTCTCGTGCGTTCTGTGCATTTCATTCCATATCGCCCCTCGCCATCGTTTCTTTCTTCTCTTTTACTTCTGCACATTTCGCACCACCCCCTTTCATTTACGCATCTCTTTTTCTTCCTCGCCGGCCTACCTTGCGTCTGAAACGGCCACACAGTTTTATTTCTTTTAACTTTTCTTTTAATCCTCCGTGGACACAGCCTGACGGATACCCGCGCACTGAGTGCGCAGCTGGGTGAGTGGGTAATGGCGTCATCCCCACCACCCGGGGTCGTCATGTAGGGTTTGTGTTCGTATGCGCTGTTCAACTGCAGTCCCGCGGGGGGCCATTGCATGAGCTTCTTACGGCGGTTGGGTCCCTCTGTCTTATGTTCTGGGAGGTGTGAGCTAGGTATAGATAGGCCACTCACCCAAGCCGGGTTAACGCCCGGGAAGTCAGAGCCCGAGGTCGGAGACGGTTGCAATGGTGGAGGATTTATTTCGCTATGGAGCACCCTTCCTCCATTAATACCAACAAGCGCCGAAAAGTTTATGTAACAGAAGTGACACCACCGACAACTGGTTGTTACTTGGTCATTTCACAAACCGAAGAAGGACAAAGTTTTGAGAAGGTGAACCCTTTCATTATTCAAAAGGGCATTGATTCTATTGCTGGTGCGGTTCAATCCTGCACTCGTCTACGGAATGGTTCCTTATTAGCAAGAACGAAATCCGATCAGCAAAGTAAGACCTTGTTGCCCGCTACGCTTCTCCACGGTTATCCTATCCGTGTAGAGAAGCACCGCACATTGAATTCCTGTCCTGGTAGAATATCTTGCAGACCAGAAGGTGACAGCGGTCCGTCGAGTGCAGGCCAAACGCGACGGCGTATTGGTACCCACTCGTACCCTGTTTCTAGCATTTGATGGCGTCGATCTGCCCACGAGCATTTCGGCAGGGTACGAACGGATTTCTGTTAGGCCTTATATTCCTAGACCTCTGCGTTGTTTTAAATGCCAACGTTTTGGGCATACACAAGTCTCGTGTAAGAGTGCCGTTAACATCTGTGCAACATGTAGCCAGTCCTCACACGAAGGTACCTGTTCAACAGCCCCCGTCTGCGTTAATTGTAAAGGGTCTCATTCTGCTTCGTTTGCCGACTGTCCGCGGTAATTGGACGAGAAGGCGATCCAGGAGATCCGGGTAAAGGAAAAACTCTCCTTCGCTGAAGCCCGGAGGCGTTACCATGCGCGCCAACCTTCACTCCTGCGATCTGGCACATTTAGTTCTGTTGTTGCATCGCCAGTACCACGAGTAGATGCCGAAACTCAGACTTGGACCATGACAGGATTAACCGCCACTACCATCCGGCCGTCCATTAAAACTACTGTTACCAAGCCCTATAAACCTGCTCCAAAATCAATGAAGTCGCAAGCCGCTGAAAAGAAGCCCAAGCAGAAACTTCGTAGGGAAGATTTTTTGAAAGACGCTGCGCGTGCGCGCGGTAACAATACTTCACCTTCTCCTCCTCGGAGGTCGCTGTCCCAGGAAGGTCCTGGGACAAGCCGTGCTCAGCGGCACCCCTCACCCATCGCCACCCAGAACCGATTCACGGCGCTTGAATCGCTTTCTGGCACTGAGCGCGTGGGCCCTCCCTCCGAGGAAGCTATGGAGTCTGACCAACTCCATACCAAAAGCCAGAGCCCCAATGTTAAACAAAAGGTAATTTTAAGCCGCCCTTCTAAGTAGACAGTTTATCCCTTTTTTCTTAATGGCTATCCTGACCTGGAATGTACGTGGTGTACGATCGCATAGGGCGGAACTACAACTTTTATTGCGTTCCCATTCGCCTATGGTCGTGTGTTTGCAGGAGACTAAGCTTCGCCCTCACGATCCTTTTGATCTCCGAGGATATACTCCGGTTCGCTACGACCTTGAACCGGAGGAGGGTACTCCAGCTCATGGAGGTGTCATGTTGTTAGTGCGTAACGACGTTCATTTTAAACCCGTCACACTTACATCCGACTTGCAAGCTGTTGCCGTTCGCCTTCACTTACCCGGCTTTTTGTTTTCTGTTTGCTCTGTGTATTCCCCTCCATCGTCTCCTCTCGCTCCCGCGGACATTCGAGCTCTCCTGTCCGCTCTCCTAACACCATTTCTTCTGTTGGGAGATTTTAATGCCCATCACCCACTGTGGGGTTCGCCAAGGGCTTGTGCGAGAGGAAGTCTTCTTTCCGACATTTTTTATCAGTTCAATCTTTCCATCCTCAATACAGGTGTACCTACTTTTATTTCAGATTCTTCTGGTACATTCTATCACATGGACCTTGCCATTTGCTCACTCCAGCTTGCACGTCGTCTTCAGTGGAACGTCGTCGCCGACACCTACTCCAGCGACCATTACCCCTGCATCGTTTCTCTTCTGTCGCACCACGTACAGCATTCCAGAGTACCTACCTGGATATTCGCAAAAGCCGACTGGAACTTGTATTCCAGCCTCGTGCATTTTGACGACCAGCCCTTCTCCGACATTAACCAACTAGTGCAGCACCCTACGTCTATTATTTTCTCTGCCGCCGAACGCGCAATACCCCGTTCATCCTCCCAACCTCGGCGGCCACCTGTTCCGTGGTGGAACGAGGATTGTCGGGACGCTGTTCGTGCCCGTAGGACTGCACTTAGGGTGTTTCGGCGACACCCTACACTTGATAATTTGGTGACTTTTAAACAATCGCCCGCCAGGGCTCGTCGCATTATTCAGGATAGCAAGAAGGCATCTTGGGCTCGCTTTGTCGAGTCTTTTAATCGTTTTACGCCTTCATCCGTTGTTTGGGATAAACTTCGTCGCTTCTCAGGTAAAGTGTCACATTGTACTGTTTCTGGCCTTCAGGTTTCTAATGCCACCATAGTGGATCCGGCTGCCATCGCTAACACTCTGGGTGCTGCCTTTGAGGCGGTTTCCAGTTCAGACCATTATTCCGACGGCTTTCGCTCTATTAAAGACCGGCTGGATTCCGCATCATATACTTTTCGGTCTGCTAATGATGAATGCTATAACGAACTATTCACAATGAGGGAGCTGGAGCACGCTCTTCAGTGCTTTAGGCTCTCCGCTCCTGGGGCGGACGGCATTCATGTCCTGATGTTAAAGAACCTTTCAGCCGACAGTAAACTCTTTCTCTTACAGGTCTATAACCATATTTGGCAAGACGGCATTTTTCCTTCCGTTTGGCGCGAAGCCACCATTGTCCCTATACTTAAGCCTGGGAAGGATCGCCAACTACCTTCCAGCTACCGCCCTATCTCCCTCACCAGTTGCATTTGCAAGGTGTAGGAGCGCATGATCAACGGGCGGTTGACATGGTGGCTTGAGTCTCAGAAACTTCTAGCGAACGCTCAGTGCGGGTTTCGTTGCTATCGCTCTACCGTCGACCATCTGGTGTCCTTGTCGACGCATATTATGAATGGATTTCTGAGAAAGTGTCAAACCGTGGCTGTATTTTTTGACCTGGAGAAAGCTTATGACACTTGTTGGAGGGGTGGCATTTTACGTACACTTCACGATTGGAATATCCGCGTTCGTCTTCCCATATTTCTTCGGGAGTTTATGACGGACCGCGTCTTTCGTGTACGTGTGGGCTCGGTTTTATCTCGTCGTTTTATTCAAGAGAACGGAGTACCGTAGGGCTCTGTACTCAGTGTCACACTTTTTGCGATTGCTATCAACCCCATTGTTGATTGTATTCCACCTGGTATTTCTTCGTTCCTATTTCTTGACGATTTCGCTATTGCAGTTCACGGCGGACCTGTCTACTCGAACGCCGTCTCCAGAGCTGTATCGACCGTCTCTACGCCTGGATTAACGCCAACGGCTCTAATTTCTTCGCCGAGAAATCCGTGTGCATCAACTTCTGGTGCCGGAAGTATTTCCCTCTGCCCTCTCTCCATCTTGGGCCTGGGATACTTCCGTTTGCAGACGAGGCGAAATTTTTGGGGTTGATTTTTGATAGGAAGTTGTTGGACCTCGCACGTTTCCTTTTCAAAAGCAAAGTGTGACCGTTCTCTTAATATTTTACGTGTTTTAAGTGGCACATCCTGGAGAGCTGATCGGACCGTCCTTCTTCGCCTTTATCGCTCTTTGGTCCGATCCAAGCTTGATTACGGGTGTATTTTTTATTCGTCGGCACGTCCATCTGTGTTACGTCGATTGAATGCCATTCACCATCGTGGCATAAGAGTCGGTACAGGGGCCTTTCCATCTAGCCCTGTACCCAGTCTGTACGCAGAAGCTGCAGAGCCTCCGCTGTCCTTCCGGCGTGAGATGCTTTTGTGCAGCTATGCTTGTCGGCTCTCAAGCTTGCCTAACCACTCGTCCTTCGATGTATTTTACGAGGATTCGCTTGATCGCCAATATTTCGTTAGCTACCCTGCATTGCTCCCTCCAGCGGTTCGATTTCGACTGCTACTTCGGCATTTGAACGTTACGTCAGCGCCGGCCCTTACCCGAGGGGAAACGCGTTTTCCTCCATGGTCGCGCTCTGAGGCCCACATCCACCTTGGGCTAACGTCGATGCCGAAAAATGCGACCCCTGCTTCTGTTCTTAGATCCGCCTTTTTAGAACTACAGGCGCAGTTCGGGGACTGTCATTTTATATATACTGATGGATCTAAGACTGATGTTAGAGTAGGATGTGCCTTTTTTTTTTGGTGTACAGAGTTTTGCTTTTCGTTTACCTCGACAATGTTCAATTTTTACCGCCGAACTTTTTAGCATTTATCAATGTGTTTTATACATTCAGCGGCACGACTTACGGCACTGTTTTATTTGTACGGACTCTCTGAGTGCCCTTCAGACTATTCATGCGCTGTACCATTACCACCCACTCGTACAGCGCATACATGACCTGGTCCACTAGCTTGGTGTCTGGCATCAGCGTGTCCTTCATGTGGATTCCAGGTCATGTGGGCATCTCAGGTAATGAGTCTGCCGACGCCGCTGTGAAATCGGCGATTTTATTACCCAGATTTTTTACTTCTGTTGTTCCCTCGTCAGATTCGTGTGTTATTTTACGTCGCCGCATCCTCTCGCGCTGGCGCGATGAGTGGACGGCCCTCCGGGGGAACAAGTTGCGGGAGGTTAAGCCTTTCCCGTTGATCTGGGATACCTCTTCTCGTTCTTGTCGTCGGGAAGAGGTAATTTTAGCTCGTTTACGGATTGGACATTGTGTTTTTAGTCATAGGTATTTGCTCAGTGGTGACCCCGCACCACTCTGTGGGCAGTGTGACGTGCCCTTAACGGTGCGTCACATTTTAACAGAGTGTCAGGTTTTAGCTGCATTGCGTGCTCGTGTGGGTCTGCCTGTTGGCCTAGCCAACGTGTTGGCAGACGACACGCGTGCTGTAGAATGTGTTTTACGTTTTATTCATGACAGTGATTTTAATCTGCGCATTTAATGCGTTGGGCGTCTATTAGCTTAGTACTTTTATTCTGTCTGTTTTTATGGGAACTCTTATCCCCAGTGGACATATGGCGCTCATGTCCCTTGCATTCTACAGTTCCTGACACGTTTTAATCTTTTATTGCCTATGCTTTTAGTGTGTTGGTTTTTCAGAACTTTGTATTGTTCTTATTGTTGTTATTGTTATTATTGTTGTTGTTATTGTTATTGTTATTGTTGTTATTGTTATGATTGTTATTGTTATTATTGTTATTGTTATATTATTGTTAGTTTTAGCTTTTTGAACATCGCGGGTTTGTGTCCCGTTTTTTAAATATGCGGTTCTTTTACCTGTTTTATATTTTGACCCTATCTTTTATACATTGTAAGGGCGCTGATGACCATAGCAGTTTAGCGCCCTTAAACCGCATATCATCATCATCATCATCATCATCATCATCATCATCTCCGCTCCTGGGCCGGACGGCATTCATGTCGTGATGTTAAAGTACCTATCAGCCAACAGTAAACTCTTTGTCCCCTCAGGGGCTCACCTTATGTGAGTACGGGTTTTTGGCGCACCCGGGGGTTCCCGAGCCATTCATCGCCATATTCATCCCCTCACCCCCATCCGGTCGAGGTGGGTTCTTCAAGTGACCGGTGGACCCAAGGTAGGCTCTCGTGCGTTCTTTGCATTCCATTCATACCGCACCTCACCATCGTTTCTTTCTTCCCTTATCACTTTCCGGCCATTTCGCACCACGACATTCGCATATCTCTTTTTCTTCCCCGCCGGCCTACCTTGCGTGCGAAACGCCCACACAGTTTTAGTTTCTTTTATCTTTTTATTTAAATCCTCCGTGGACACAGCCTGACGGATACCCGCGCACCGCGTGCGCAGCTGGGTGAGTGGGTAATGGCGTCATCCCCACCACCCGGGGTCGTCATGTAGGGTTTGTGTTCGTATCCGCTGTTCAACTGCAGTCCCGCGGGGGGGCCATTGCATGAGCTGCTGACTTCTGACGGCGATTGGGTCCCTCTGTCTATGTTCTGGGAGGTGTGACCCTGGGGTGAGTCTGGTATAGATAGGCCACTCACCCAAGCCGGGGTAACGCCCGAGAAGTCAGAGCCCGAGGTCGGAGACGGTTGCAATGGTGGAGGATTTTTTTCGCTATGGAGCACCCTTTCTCCATTATTAACAACAAGCGCCGAAAAGTCATTGTAACAGAAGTAGCACCGCCGTCATCTGGTTGTTACTTGGTCATTTCGAGAACAGAAGAAGGACAAAACTTTGAGAAGGTGAACCCTTTCATCATACAAAAGGGGATTGATGCAATTGCTGGTGCGGTTCAGTCCTGCACTCGTTTACGGAATGGTTCCTTATTAGCCCAAACGAAATCCGATCAGCAAAGTAAGACCTTGTTGCGCGCTACGCTTCTCCACGGCTATCCCATCCGTGTGGAGAAGCACCGCACATTGAATTCCTGTCGAGGCGTTATTACCACCCATAGCCTCGATGGTATATCGGACGAGGACCTGGTAGAATATCTTGCAGACCAGAAGGTGACAGCGGTCCATCGAGTGCAGGCCAAACGCGACGGCGTATTGGTACCCACTCGTACCCTGTTTATTACATTTGATGGCGTCGATCTGCCCACGAGCATCTCCGCAGGGTACGAACGAATTTCTGTGAGGCCTTATATTCCTAGACCTCTGCGTTGTTTTAAATGCCAACGTTTTGGGCATACGCAAGTCTCATGTAAGAGTGCCGTTAACATCTGTGCAACATGTAGCCAGCCCTCACACGAAGGTACCTGTTCAACAGCCCCCGTCTGCGTTAATTGTAAAGGGTCTCATTCTGCTTCGTTTGCCGACTGTCCGCGGTACTTGGACGAGAAGGCGATCCAGGAGATCCGGGTAAAGGAAAAACTCTCCTTCGCTGAAGCCCGGAGGCGTTACCATGCGCGCCAACCATCACTCCTGCGATCTGGCACATTTAGTTCTGTTGTTGCCTCGCCGGTACCACGAGTAGATGCCGAAACTCAGACCTGGACCTTGACTGGATTAACCGCCACTACCATCCGGCCGTCTATTAAGGCTACAGTTACCAAGCCGTATAAACCTGGTCCCAAGTCAATGAAGTCGCAAGCCGTTGAAAAGAAGCCCAAGCAGAAACTTCGTAGGGAAGATTTTTTGAAAGACCCTCCGCGTGCGCGCGGTAACAAAAGTTCACCTTCTCCTCCTCGGAGGTCGCTGTCCCAGGATGGTCCTGGGACAAGCCGCGCTCAGCGGCACCCTTCACCCATCGCCACCCAGAACCGATTCACGGCGCTTGAATCGGTTTCTGGCACTGAGCGCGTGGGCCCTCCCTCCGAGGAAGCTATGGAGTCTGACCAACTCCATACAAAAAGCCCGAGCCCAAAAGTTAAACAAAAGGTAATTTTAAGCCGCCCTTCTAAATAGAAAGTTTATCCCCTTATTCTTAATGGCTATCCTGACCTGGAATGTACGTGGTGTACGATCGCATAGGGCGGAACTGCAACTTTTATTGCGTTCCCATTCGCCTATGGTCGTCTGTTTGCAGGAGACTAAGCTTCGCCCTCACGATCCTTTTGATCTCCGAGGATATACTCCGGTTCGCTACGACCTTGAACCGGAGGAGGGTACTCCTGCTCATGGAGGTGTCATGTTGTTAGTGCGTAACGACGTTCATTTTACACCTGTCCCACTTACATCCGACTTGCAAGCTGTTGCCGTTCGCCTTCACTTACCCGGCTTTTTGTTTTCTGTTTGCTCTGTATATTCACCTCCATCGTCTCCCCTCGCTCCCGCGGACATTCGAGCTCTCCTGTCCGCTCTCCCAACACCATTTCTTCTGTTGGGAGATTTTAATGCCCATCACCCACTATGGGGTTCGCCAAGGGCTTGTGCGAGGGGAACTCTTCTTTCCGACATTTTTTATCAGTTCAATCTTTCCATCCTCAATACAGGTGCACCTACTTTTATTTCTGATTCTTCCGGTACATTCTCTCACCTGGACCTTGCCATATGCTCAATCCAGCTTGCACGTCGTCTTCAGTGGAACGTCGTCGCTGACACCTACTCCAGCGACCATTTCCCCTGCATCGTTTCTCTTCTGTCGCACCACGTACAGCATTCCAGAGTACCTACCTGGATATTCGCAAAAGCCGACTGGAGCTTGTATTCCAGCATCGTGCATTTTGACGACCAGCCCTTCTCCGACATTAATCAACTAGTGCAGCACCTTACGTCTATTATTTTCTCAGCCGCCGAACGTGCAATACCCCGTTCATCCTCGCAACCTCGGCGGCCACCTGTTCCGTGGTGGAACGAGGATTGTCGGGACGCCGTTCGTGCCCGTAGGACTGCCCTTAGGGTGTTTCGGCGCCACCCTACACTTGATAATTTGGTGACTTTTAAACAATCGCGCGCCAGGGCTCGTCGCATTATTCAGGATAGCAAGAAGGCATCTTGGGCTCGTTTTGTCGAGTCTTTTAATCGTTTTACGCCTTCATCCGTTGTTTGGGATAAACTTCGTCGCTTCTCAGGTAAAGTGTCACATTGTACTGTTTCTGGCCTTCAGGTTTCTAATGCGACCATAGTGGATCCGGCTGCCATCGCTAACACTCTGGGTTCTGCCTTTGAGGCGGTTTCCAGTTCAGACCATTATTCCGCCGGCTTTCGCTCTATTAAGGACCGGCAGGATTCCGCATCATATACTTTTCGGTCTGCTAATGATGAATGCTATAACGAACTATTCACAATGAGGGAGCTGGAGCATGCTCTTCATTGCTCTCGGCACTCCGCTCCTGGGCCGGACGGCATTCATGTGCTGATGTTAAAGAACCTTTCAGCCGACAGTAAACTCTTTCTCTTACAGGTCTATAACCGTATTTGGCAGGACGGCATTTTTCCTTCCGTTTGGCGCGAAGCCACCATTGTCCCTATACTTAAGCCTGGGAAGGATCGCCAACTACCTTCCAGCTACCGCCCTATCTCCCTCACCAGTTGCATTTGCAAGGTGATGGAGCGCATGATCAACGGGCGGTTGACATGGTGGCTTGAGTCTCAGAAACTTCTAGCGAACGCTCAGTGCGGGTTTCGTCGCTATCGCTCTACCGTCGACCATCTGGTGTCCTTGTCGACGCATATTATGAATGGATTTCTGAGAAAGTGTCAAACCGTGGCTGTATTTTTTGACCTGGAGAAAGCTTATGACACTTGTTGGAGGGGCGGCATTTTACGTACACTTCACGCCTGGAATATCCGCGGTCGTCTTCCCATATTTCTTAGGGAGTTCATGACGGACCGCGTCTTTCGTGTACGTGTGGGCTCGGTTTTATCTCGCCGTTTTATTCAAGAGAACGGAGTACCGCAGGGCTCTGTACTCAGTGTCACACTTTTTGCGATTGCTATCAACCCCATTGTTGATTGTATTCCACCTGGCATTTCATCGTCCCTTTTTGTTGACGATTTCGCTATTTATTGCAGTTCACGGCGGACCTGTCTACTCGAACGCCGTCTCCAGAGCTGTATCGACCGTCTCTACACCTGGAGTAACGCCAACGGCTTTAATTTCTCCGCCGAGAAATCCGTCTGCATCAACTTCTGGCGCCGGAAGTATTTCCCTCCGCCCTCTCTCCATCTTGGGCCAGGGATACTTCCGTTTGCAGACGAGGCGAAATTTTTGGGGTTGATTTTTGATAGGAAGTTGTGTTGGACCTCGCACGTTTCCTTTTTAAAAGCAAAGTGTGACCGTTCTCTTAATATTTTACGTGTTTTAAGTGGCACATCCTGGGGAGCTGATCGGACCGTCCTTCTTCGCCTTTATCGCTCTTTGGTCCGATCCAAACTTGATTACGGGTGTATTGTTTATTCGTCGGCACGTCCATCTGTGTTACGTCGTTTGAATCCCATTCATCATCGTGGTATTAGAGTCGCTACAGGGGCCTTTCCAACTAGCCCCGTGCCCAGTCTTTACGCTGAGGCTGCAGAGCCTCCGCTGTCTTTCAGGCGTGAGATGCTCTTATGTAGCTATGCCTGTCGACTCTCCAGCTTGCCTGACCACCCGTCCTTCGCGGCATTTTACGAGGATTCACTTGACCGGCAATATTTAGTTAGCTCCTCTGCTTTGCTCCCTCCAGGGGTTCGATTTCGACTGCTACTTCGGCATTTGGACGTTCCGCCATCGCCGGCCCTTACCCGAGGGGAAACGCGTTTTCCTCCATGGTCGCGCGCTGAGGCCCACATCCAACTTGGGCTGACGTCGATGCCGAAAAATGCGACCCCTGCTTCTGTTCTTAGATCCGCCTTTTTAGAACTACAGGCGCAGTTCGGGGACTGTCATTTTATATATACTGATGGGTCTAAGACTGATGTTGGAGTAGGATGTGCCTTTGTTTTTGGTGTACAGAGTTTTACTTTTCGTTTACCTCGACAATGTTCAATTTTTACCGCCGAACTTTTTAGCATTTATCAATCTGTTTTATTCATTCAGCGGCACGACTTACGGCACTGTTTTATTTGTACGGACTCTCTGAGTGCCCTTCAGGCTATTCATGCGCTGTACAATTACCACCCACTCGTACAGCGCATACATGACCTGCTCCACTCGCTCGGTGTCTCTGGCATCAGCGTCTCCTTCATGTGGATTCCAGGTCATGTGGGCATCTCAGGTAACGAGTCTGCCGACGCCGCTGCGAAATCGGCGATTTTATTACCCAGATTTTTTACTTCTGTTGTTCCCTCGTCAGATTCGTATGTTATTTTACGTCGCCGCATCCTCTCGCGCTGGCGCGATGAGTGGACGGCCCTCCGGGGGAACAAGTTGCGGGAGGTTAAGCCTTTCCCGTTGATCTGGGGTACCTCTTCTCGTTCTTGTCGTCGGGAAGAGGTAATTTTAGCTCGTCTACGGATTGGACATTGTGTTTTTAGTCATAGGTATTTGCTCAGTGGTGACCCCACACCACTCTGTGGGCAGTGTGACGTGCCCTTAACGGTGCGTCACATTTTAACAGAGTGTCAGGTTTTAGCTGCATTGCGTGCTCAAGTGGGCTTGCCTGTTGGCCTAGCCAACGTTTTGGCAGACGACACGCGTGCTGTAGAATGTGTTTTACGTTTTATTCACGACAGTGATTTTAATCTGCGCATTTAATGCGTTGGGCGTCTGTTAGCTTGGTACTTTTATTCTGTCTGTTTTTTATGGGAACTCTTATCCCCAGTGGACATATGGCGCTCATGTCCCTCGCATTCTACAGTTTCTGACACGTTTTAATCCTTTACTGCCTATGCTTTTAGTGTGTTGGTTTTCAGACGTTTGTCTTGTTCTTTTTATTGTTGTTATTGTTATTATTGTTATTGTTATTGTTGTCATTGTTATTATTGTTTTATTGTTATATTTGTTATTATTATATTGTTAGTTTTAACCTTTTGAACATCGCGGGTTTGTGTCCCGTTTTTAACTATGCGGTTCTTTTACCTATTTTATATTTTGACCTTATCTTTTATACACTGTAAGGGCGCTGATGACCATAGCAGTTTAGCGCCCTTAAACCGCATATCATCATCATCATCATCAAACTCTTTGTCTTACAGTTCTATAACCGTATTTGGCAAGACGGCCTTTTTCCTTCCGTTTGGCGCGAAGCCACCATTGTCCCTATACTTTAGTATTTATCAGTCACTTTTATACGTGCAGCGGTACGACCTACGGCACTTTTTTATATGTTCAGACTCCCTGAGTGCTCTTCAAACCACCCCCTCATACAGCGCAAACATGACCTGGTGAATTCGCTTGGTGCCTCTGGCATCCGCGTCTCCTTCATGTGGATTCCAGGTCATGTTGGCATCTCAGGAACAAGTCTGCCGTCGCCGATGCTAAATCGGCGATTTTATTACCCAGATTTTTTACCTCTGTTGTTCCCTGGTCAGATTCATGTTTTATTTTACGTCGCCGCAACCTCTCGCATTGGCGCATTGAGTGGACAGCCCTCCGGGGGAACAAATTGCGGGAGGTTAAACCTCTTCAGTTAGTCTTGGGTACCTCTTCTCGTTCTTCTCGTCGGGAAGTACTTTTAGCCCGTCTACGGATCGGACATTGCCGTTTTAGTCATAGACACTTGCTTAGTGGTGACCCGCACCAGTCTGTGACGTGTGATGCGCCCTTAACGGAGCGTCACATTTTAACAGAGTGTCAAGTTTTAGCTCCATTGCGCGTTCGTGTGCGTCTGCCTGTTGGCATGGCTAACGTTTTGGCAGACGACACGCGTGCTGTAGAATGTCTACGTTTTATCCGTGAAATTGGTTTTAGCCACCGCATTTGATGCGCTGAGCGTCTTTTAGCCTGTGTGATTTTATATTATGTTTTTTAATGGGGTCCTACTCCCCAGTGGACATAAGGCGCTCATGCCCCGTGCGTTCTACAGTTCTTGACACGTTTTATTCTTTGCTTGTTTTGTTTTTACTTGTTTTTTGTGGTTTTAACTAATGATGCCTTGTTTTATAGTGTTTTTGACAATGCTGTTTTTTTTACACACTTTTATTTTTGGACAGTACATTTTATACTTCTAAGGGCGCTGATGACCTTAGCTGTTGAGCGCCCACGTGATAAAATGCGAGTGCCTAGGCGACTATACTGATTTAATTACCATGGAACTTGTTGCAGCGTCGTTAACCGAGAGGCATGTGAGAATACGAATCAGGAAAGTTATGGTTCGTCATCACTGCAGCTTTTGATACTTTTGGATTTCTGGATAGCAGTGCTGAAATGGCTTATCGGAACTACACTAGAACGGTCAGTGGAAGTAGCTGTTGTGCCAGCCTGAGCCATAGGTTGAGGACGTGGACGGCGGACCAGTCAGTGTAGGCAGAATACTGCAGCCAAGAAGTACGCGGCAGCAGCAGCAATTCTAAATGCCGCTCCAGTGAGAGGAAAATGGGGACGTGATGTATCGGATGAACGATGCGAATGAAAATTTGTGAAGAAACAACAATATCAAGAGAGGTTGAACGGGAGAAAAACGGAAGTTTGACGATGAGAGTTGATGCTTATCAAGGGGAACTAGAAAAAAAAAACATGTCATAGCAATAGTAGCGCATGTGGTGCTATAAAGTGTTAAAAACAGCCGTACTCTTTAAGTGATGGTGGTTAGGTCAACAGAGGCTGCAATTTGCGCAGCTCATAGTTAAGCAACCTTGCGCTAGGATATATTTGGCCATTTTGGCGTCATCCGCCAATCCCGACCATACATACCATCCGTCTGTGAAGGCGAACGTTTGTAATATGAAATGTAGGCCGAAACGCTTTCGTGTCGGAAAAGTCAGGACGGCATGCTTTTAAAGTGAACCTGATAGATGATGTCAAATGCGTATCGCATCATATCCATCCATGCGCTTGTATGAGAGGCGATCTTACTCACATCCTGAAATTTGAGAGGAAGGTAAATTCGCCCTGTTCGCATTCCACATTCAAATATGGCGCTACTGGAAATTCGACTGCTCCTTTCGCTAAAAACGAAACGCATGCCAAATAGGCAGTTTTGCGTATCGGTGACTCGAACCGCCGATGAGTTTCTCTGATTGTGGAGGCAACTCGCTTGGCAAGACACTTAACGTTGTCCAATTCTAAAACTTAAATTTAGAAATTACTGAGATTTACGTCATCAAATCTTATGGTAATTCAATGTTGGATCAGGATATATCAAGATATGACAACTGAAATCGGAATTAGAATACATTTTATTAATAGATTGTACGATTATAATATTCTCGGCAGCTTTAACATGGAGTACCGGAAAGCTGGCTTGCAGACGCCCTCTTCCCACGAAAGTATCACAGCGACTAATTGCGCGAGAAAGCCTCTAAATTTGGCATTAAGGTAGCTCGCGCATGAGCAAAGAGTGGCTTCACGCAGCGAATCTTTCTCAAACATTCTAAATTTCGCTATAATTCGCTCTCGATGCTTCTATCGTGAAATCTGTTACAAATCGACGGATGTATCAACAGCGCTTGGTCCTTAGTCCACTTATCTTATGAGCTCCTATATAACACACATAGCCCGCCTCCCAAATGCTACAGTATGCACGCAGAATTTCCTGACAGTCCTGCAGATGTTTTCGTTGAGACATAATGCGTGCATAATAGTCCATAGGAATTGTACGTAGTAGTGCGGAGTATTGACGGGTGCGTAGGTTTCGAAGAGATAGTGAATGAAAAAGGTGCGGTGGAGTTCGTGTACTACCCTCCTAAGAGGCATGCAAGTATTCTCCTGTTCAATAGGAGGTTTAGGATTACCGCTAGAGGAGGAAAATTGTATAAAAAGAAGAAATCACTTTGAAATAAACACGGTTCTAGTTCTAGTTTGAGAAGGGGTGGGTTTTATGCCCAAGCACTGCGACCTTAAGATCTCTTGCGCATCCCCCCTTTCATCAGTTAAGTAGTCTGTTGCTCGATATGAACTTAACCAGACTGCTAACAGAGGCTTTCGATAGTTCATCTATCTTTGGAAAGTGACTGCCAAAAATACTTGCTCTTTGACTCGCAAGAGCAGGGCAATCACATAGTAGATGAGTAACAGTCTCATCTCCTTCTAGACATCTACTACAGATAGGGTTGTTAAACAATCCCATTGTGTATAGATTAAACTTTAGGGCACAGTGTCCTGTAATGAATCCTGTTGCCCATGCAAGTCTTCTACTAAGACCTGGCAAGTATTTTGCCCGGCTGTTATCCAGGTCTGTAATGAACAACTTGGAATGTCTGCAACCCTCAATGGAGTTCCAGTAGTTCTTGTGTTCTGCTTGAGCCCAGCACTTAATAGCCTGTTTCACTGGTCTGTAGGACACTCCCAGTACAGGCTCCGGACCAAAGAATGGGATTTCACTGCCAATCTTGGCTGCTTCATCTGCTTTCTCATTGCCTGGTATACCTATATGTCCTGGCACCCACATAAGTTGAACCTCATTGTGTTCAGCCAGTGCCATTAAGGATTCCCGGCATTCTGAGACGAGCTTTGATTTTATTGATGGTGATTCAAGTGCTTTAAGAGCAGCTTGACTGTCTGAGAGGATAAGAACACTTCTATTCTTATATCTCCTTTTAATGCTTTCCATGACACTGGCTAGGATTGCATAAACCTCAGCCTGGAAAACTGTAGCTAAGGTACAGACTATAAGAAATCTTGGTACCATTACCGTAAAGCCCAGCCTCCGTTCCCGATTTGGTTCTAGAACCATCAGTATACCAGATTGTGCCTTTGTTATTATGAGGTTTTACCAGTCTTTCCCATTAACTCCGCTGTGGATAGGATACCGTAAATTTCAAATCAAACTTGAATCTTGTTTCAAGAATGTCAGTCCCCATGTTGAGTATCTGTTGTACATTCTTATCCCAAGGAAGCTTGAGATGATTAATATGTCCAGTGTTAGACACTTTGGTTTGGCGACAAATACGGTGATACGCGATCATGGCTTCTGCCTTCATCCATAAGTGGAGAGGTGTGAGCCCAATCAGCATCTCCATAGCCGCAGTTGGAGTAGTTTTGAAGGCTCCCATAATTGAAATCCAGAAGGTCCTCTGTAATTTACAGAGTTCCTTTCTGCACACCTTTAAATTAACTCTAGGCCACCACATCAGTGCGGCATAAGAGAATATAGGTCTCACCATGGCAGTGTATATCCAATACACTATGCTAGGTTTCAGACCCCATGTCTTGCCAAGCATACCTCTACATGTCCAAAAGACTCTGTAGGCTTTGGTAATACATAATTCCATATGATGTTTCCAAGTTAATTTCTTGTCTAAAACAAGCCCAAGATATTTAACTTGTGTTGAATAGGGCACTACTTCACCAAAGAGAGAGAGTCTGGTTAAATCAGGCCCCCTTCTCCTGGTGAAGGGTACCACTACTGTTTTGCTTGGATTAACAGTTAGATTATTCATCTTGCACCAAGCTTCCACTTTCTCAAGCGCCATTTGTAGCACTTGAGAAACTGTGTGAGGAAATTTCCCTCTTATGATTATTGCAATGTCATCTGCAAAACCAATTGTGAAGTAACCATCACTATTGAGTGCGCAAAGAAGTGTGTCCACTACAAGGTTCCATAGCAGGGGTGATAAAACACCCCCCTGCGGGCAGCCCCTCTCCATGGACACATCCAGCGTCTACCCACATAGATTCATGGTTATCTTCCTATGTTGTAAGACAAAACGTATCCACTCACAAAGAAGTGAAGGTACATCGTGTCCATAGAGGGCGTTCGTCACGACATCACAAGATGTCGTGTCAAACGCACCTTCAATATCAAGAAAAGCACCAATGGCTATATCTCTGGTATTAAGCGCCTTCTCAATAGTCGAGACCACTTGATGAAATGCTGCTTCCGTTGATTTCCCTGTTTGATAGGCAAATTGGTACTTGTTTAATGGATGTTCCATTAAAACGTAATCCCTAATGTGCCTATCCACTAACCTCTCCAAAGTTTTAAGCATAGAAGAGGAGAGACTTATAGGGCGATAAGTCTTAGCCTGGGCGTAACTAGGACGCCCTGGTTTAGGTATAAACACCACCTTTGTTTGTCTCCAAGCCATGGGTATATATCCATAGGCTAGACAAACTAAAAATACCACAAAGTAGGGATTGAACTGAATCAATACCATATTGTAGAAATGCAGGGATGATTAAATCTGGGCCTGCCGATTTATATGGTCCGAACGACTTGACAGCCCATCGTATTTTATTGACATTGACTACGCTCCTGATTAGGTTCCAATTCTCTCTGTCCAAAGAAAGATGGTCCAGATTTGGTTGTCCCTTCACAGAATTGCTGTCATTGTCTACCTTAAAGTCTGGAAAGTGAGCCCTCGCAAGTTGCAGGAGCGTCTCAGAACCAGACTGTGTGTACGTGCCATCAGGCAGTTTAATAGTGCTCACAATTTTTTTAACACCCTTTGCCATATATTTCATGAATCTTGCACTGCTGGGAACATTCTCCATCCCCTGGCAGTACTCCCTCCACGAAATCCTTTTGGCTTTACGTATTTCTTTGTTATAATTGGTGAGGGCTTGTCTATATGAATCCCAATCACCAGTTCCTTTTGCAAGTCTAAATAATTTTCTTGCTTTCTTCCTAAGTCTGCTTAACTCTTTAGTCCACCAAGGCACAAGCCTTGGCGAGTAAGCTACCTTAGGCTGACAATTTTGATAATAGAATAGGAGAATTGACTGTTGTATTTCATCAACGGCAAACTCCACATCCAATATCGAACGAATGTTGCTTGAGATACCCGATGTCAATGCTGATAGATCTCGTCTATATCCGTCCCAGTCAGTTTTCCTCGGATTTCTGTAAATCACTGGTAGAGTGACTTGTGCTCTAATATTGAAGCATATGCATCTATGCTCAGAGAGAGTGATCTCCGATGATACACGCCAACTTGAAATTAGGTTCTCAATAATATTAGTCCCTATCGTTATGTCAATGACTTCCTCCCTTCGCAAAGTTACAAAGGTTGGTTCATTACCTCGATTTAGAATATTAAGGTTTGTACTCACCAAGTACTCCATTAACTTTTCTCCTCTGTGATTGATATCAGTGCTCCCCCACAGTGTGTGGTGTGCATTGGCATCAACCCCCAGGATTAACTCCTTTCCATTCTCTCCGCAGTGGGTCACAAGGTCCCTCACCGCTATCGATGGTGGATCAGAGTCTTCGTAAGGGAGGTAGACAGAAGAGAGTATTAAAACTCTTCTCTCTCCTGCCTCCTCCACTATTGTTTGGATTGTAGTTACATCCCTGGAACAGTGCTCAGTAAGAAGCAATGCGTTTATCCAATTCTTAGCATAAATACATGATCTTGGATTATTATTACTAGGTCTATATATAGTGCCCTTAGTACAACTGATCCCTCTAATTGAACCTCTGAAGAGCCAAGCTTCCTGTATGAGAGCAATATCAACATTGTCTTCAACAAGTCTCTTACTTAGAATGGCTGAAGCTGCCTTACAGTGCTGCAAGTTAATTTGAACTATTTTCATAATTGCATTAACCCACAACACTTAACTTAAGCAGTACCCGATGCGGATCCTCCAGAGTCCCCTATCATCGTCTCCGGACTGTCTCCGCCATCATGGCCTGCCTTCTTCGCTTTGTCTGCTACTGCCTTCCTCTCTGGGTCAGACAGGATCTTAAAAAGGGCCCTGTCTACCCCGGTATAGGCCGACATGCCAAGCTCCTTTATCTTCTTAGCAGACTCTTGGTCCACCATTAGGATTAGGCGTTGACCAGAGGAGTCTGCCTGCTTATCAATGATTTTCCAGTGCTCTATATTCAGCTCCTGGTTTAATCTTTGAATGCGTCTTAACAGCACCTTAGGATCATCAGTTGTAATGTCCCGAGTCTTAAGGGCCACCTTGACTGGCTTAGGTAGATCTTTTGGATCTACTACTTTGAGAACTAATCTCTCTTTGATTTTAGCTCCCTGAATATGTTTTTGGAGCCACCTACATGACTGCTCATCACAATAATATATCAGAGCCCCATCCTGTAGAGAAAAGGACCTGAGTTTAGG
Organism: Deroplatys truncata; assembly: GCA_030765065.1. NCBI lineage: Eukaryota > Metazoa > Arthropoda > Insecta > Mantodea > Mantidae > Deroplatys > Deroplatys truncata. The sequence goes on along the minus strand of CM060987.1, from coordinate 171,312,718 downwards.
TAGAGATTCACTGGTTGGCGCCTCATCTATCTTCCTCAGAATCTCAGCCTGAATGGGTCGAATGTCCTCCCCAATCAGCTTTCTCTCAGGATAGGACTCTTCCACAGTTGCCATCTTGAAAGCGGCCAAAGCTTCCCTGTAAGTGACACCAGGTTCAGTGCCCCTAGGCCTCTTAACAGGTTTGGCTTTATCCCAAGGAGTATCCACACTTGTCCTGGTTCTTTTAGAAGTCCCTGGATCAGTACGGACCTCCACCCCTTTACTCTGTGAGTTTACATTACCTGTGCCCACACTCATTTTCTTAGCTTTTTTTATTCTTCTTCTGGCTGCCCCTGATAACTTCTTAGTGTCCAGGTGCATTCTATTAATTCCAGATGCAGTTGCACCCATTTGTTTATCTAGTGACAGATTTCTCTCTGCTGGAGAGTCTCTGTCTCTTGACTTTTCTTTGTCAGGTGAGAGATTTCTCTCAACTGGAGAGTCTCTCTCACCCGCCTTGGTGATATTTATTTTATTTTAGTCCATATTGGTCCCACGAGTACCAGGGAAATAAAAGTCACCCAATACAGAGCCCCGTATATATTGGGAAGGCTAATTACTTCAGGGTGTCGCCTGGTGCCCTGAAGAGATCGTTCACGACACTGCATATTTTACCACCCCAGTGCCATTCATCCCTCGGCACGATGCATTCCCACCTTGGATTGGGTGGACCAGAGCCCCTGGAAGGTCCTCCAACTGGGAGTCCCTCAAGGTTCTCCAACTGGGAGACCCTTTGGGTTGGATTTTCTGTTGAGCCACTTCTTAGTCTGGTACCTCATTACGAACCTCTCTGGCATGAGTACCTCTACCAGCACAGCTTAGTAAATCACTGGTACACGGAAGCCTCCGCACCAACTACAACGTCCTGTGGCTCCTAGGGGAGGAAATAAACACGGTGCTACAAGAAAGATCTTTCAGCGGCAGACCGGTTGAAACGTAAAGGGGAAAAAAGATAAGATATAGAAAAATGGAAAGATAAAATATATAATATATATATCTTGAGTTGGTGGAGGGAAGGAATCTTCATGCATCACAAAGAGAGGGAAAAAATCAACACTAGCCTTTTTGTAGTCGTACCTAAGACTTAACAGAGAGGGAGAAAGTCGTGATCCATTCCAGTCGACTGTTAGACGGTCTATGACGGCTGGCAGGGGATTTTAGACACCTTTACACTGTTCAAAATTTAGAGGAACAAATGTTTAAACCAAAGTACCAAAATAAATATTGATAGAATTACATTTTTGACAGTTGGTAATTATACATTGAAGATTTGTGTAAACTTATAATAGGCATTCTAACATACTTTTATTTCACAGATAGGAAGTACGCTGAAATTATCGTTAGATACATAAAACGAGGTGTAAATACAAGTATACTGCGTTTTCCATGAGCTGCGATAACTGCCTAACACATACGTAGCATGCTTCGCACTAGCGAATTTATGGGATTTCCTCTCAGTGAGTGCATTTGTAAGTTCTCTCATATTCCATGGAACAGCAGGCCCCATTACGAACAAGTTTTTTTTTCAGCCTATTCCACAGATGCTCAATCGGATTGAGACCTAGATCCTGTGCAGGCCATTCCTTTACCTGAATTCGACATTTGAGTAGGTTGTCTTTGGTATTCCGTACTGAATGGGGTGGGTATTATCGTGCATTAAAAGTAAATTAGGGTCCATACCATAAGCAAATGGTACATGTTGAAGGATAATGTTAAAGGAAACATCAGCACTTGTGCTCTGTGTGACAGGCGTTTTAACACCCCTTAAACCGCCCATTGGTATGACGTAAGTAGCGCTAGGTATTGAGGAGATAGAGGTGTGTTTGTAAGAGTAGTGAATGTGTTGGTGAAGCTTGTAGTAGATAAAAGAAGTGAAACGGAGGTGACAACGTAAAAAATTTTGGTGTTGGTAAAGGTGTTAGTATTTTGCGCTAGTGCAGTGATTTTTACGGTGGGTGCGGCGCGCTCGTTAGTTTAGAGGATATCTGAGGAACGCGAGCATGTGCGGCAAGAATGAGGAGTTACCGACGGATTGCGTTTGCAAGTATACGAAAAGGGTGACGTGTGATTTTAATACGACAGTGCTGAAGAGGGATGAGGTGAGGCACCGACGACGAGTTACGAGAGAGGTAAAAGTCGTGGATATGGTTGGGAGATGGTTCGATGCAATCCGAGGACGTATACGCGTTATACGAGAGATGTGTGAGATGAGGAATGTTAACTTTTTGGATGGGGCGGTGACGATGGAAGCGAAAGGTGGAAATTAGGTTTGGGTGTAGATGTTAGATTGCAGTGCGATGATGCAGTTGACGAATTTGCTATATGGGGTTATGGTGTGAAAGTTTACGGCGGAAAACAGCGAATAATTGATGACGTACGCGATGATGAACGAGATGAACATTTACCTGACCGACAGTTAAGTGCAGGTGTATGTGGGATGCGGTAATGCAGAATGGGCTGTAAAATTTGATGATAAACAGATGAAGAGCAGGGGAGACGCGAATCGCGTTGGTCGCGGAAGGAAATGTGAGAATAAATTCGGAATGTAGCGGAGCAGTATCGAGTCCCGACGCGGGTAGGGTGTCGGTAAGCAGCGTGAGACGCGTGGCCATGGAGGGAGAGAGCGCGGTAGGGACGGAGCAGCGGAATCTGAAAAGTGAAAGCCAGAAGAGGGAGTTGGAGGTGGTGGAGAAAGATAGGGAGAATATGGGGGAGGAGGTGAAAAGATTGAAGGACAAGTTGGAGATGTTGCATAGGGCGATTAGAGAGGAATGAAAAGTTGACGGGACAGGAGTATAAATTGCAGAGAATGAAGACGACCGTGTATAGATGTACGAAAAACTGAAAAGACTAAAGGAATTAGTAGGGGGTGTGGGGGACGCGACTGGCGCAGAAGGGAGACGAAGACGCGCCAGCGAAACGAGGACGTGTTGCCGGAAATGGAAAAAGGAGAGGACGATGACGCAGAGATAGAGGAACACGAAGACATCGAATACCACACCAGCAAGCAATGAGCTAAATAAAGATAAAAGGAAGCCCAATTTTCACTATGTACAGCTCTCTGCATATATATTTTTACTAGCTGCAAACATGAAGAGCACAAATTATCATACACATGTGCATAGATACCACAATAATTGGAGTGATTTTATTAAAAGTAATTACATCGTTTTCGCACGCACACTCACCATTTATATGTACACCATTGTGTAGACAATATGACTGTGCAATTCGTTTTCATGAAAATGGTTCTATACATTGCAATTAAGAAAAAGGTTGTTTGGCTTTGTTAGCAGAAATTTTGTGCAGGGTTCTGACAGCTCTCGTGACTTTCCACACGATGCGATCCAGTTTCAGGAACTATGGCATGCGCGTATGCTGCACAGATAGCTGCAGCACGAGGGATGAGGTGCCTGACCGTTTTTGTCAGGGACGACTTCGGATGCGGTGACGAGCACTTTCACTATAAGCTACTTCGTCATCATTATATCGATGACCTGTAGAGATGCATAGTCTTGGGGCACATGGTAAACGTCTGAAAGTGTGTATTTGTTAATGCTGCGAAATAAACATGTTATTGGAAGCCATTATCTGGGCATACATTTCTACGATGTTGATAGAAGTTACGGAATGAAAATGCCGACGATGCTGTGAGGCTCGTGTTTGAAGTTGTACTGGCAAACCATGAAGCTTCTGATTGCTTTGTCTTTGCAGTCCACGTAGAGGGCGCTTCCGCGAAACTGAGTTATCGAAAGCGAAAGGGTTAGGCGGATGGCGAAAGTTCCGTGCTTCCAGCAGGCACACGTCGTGACCTCAATCAGACTCGTGAGCATAGAGTCGGTGAAAGTAGCTGTGTCTATAACTTCGCTTAAGGCGCTGCGCACTCGTTCCAGTTTATCAGGGCTTTCGAAGCTGGGTGTGGTGACGAAGATCTCTGCGTGAATATGCCGGTTTTGGCACTCGCTGTACCCTAGAAGGTACTCCACGTAATCACCAGCCATGATGGCGTTTAGGTTTGTGGGCGGCTTCTTGGATGCAGGGCTCAGTTTATTTGCAGTTGGCGTTGCAGCTTTAGCATTAGGGTTTTCGTTTCCATTGGATGTATGCACCTGTCGTGGAGCTTCTTTAAGATGCGCAGCGATTACTCTTTCGGAATGTTGGCGGTATCCAAAATGTTGACATAGTCTTTGTAGGAGGGGCTGAAGCTGCAGATCCGTTCGGTCACGTGTGGGAGGTGATTGTCCATGCGGCTGTTGCGTTTTAACTGTTGCAGTAGAACCGGCTGAAGTGTCGTTGATCGGGAGGCGTGTGAGAATAATGTATCAGGCAAGTTTTAACTCCTATCACGCGTATCGCTTGACACTAGGCATTTTGGATAGTAATGATGATATGGCTTCTCGCAGCTATACCATAGGGAATAATTAAGGTAACTGTTATCCCAGTTGTATGCCCACGGCCTAGGCGAAGGACGTGGATGGCGGATCCCTCGGAATTCTGCACACATCCGTAGTCTTCAGGATAGGCAGAGCTTGGCAGCTACAGTACCCCGCAGCTTCAATTCTGAATGCCCATGAGCGGTGGGAAAGGGGATATGATGTATCGGATCTATAAGAGAAAAGAGAGAGAAGGTTGACGATGATCGTTGATACGTACTTGTGGATACTCAAAAAAAAATAGTTGTAACAATAATAGCGCATGTGATAATCCAAAATGCTGGCGACAACCGTACTCTTAACTGATGGCGGGCTAGGCCGGCATAGGCTGTACCACCCCACCTGAGAGCGAAACAACCTTGCGCTAAGATTTATTTTGCCATTTTGGCATCATCCGTGAATCCCGACCATGCGTACCTTCCGCCTTTGACGGCGAACGTGTCGCCTATGAAATGTATGCTGAAACGCCCTCCGTTGTCAAATAAGCCGATGACAGCATCCTTTTTAAAATGAGCAGGGTAGATATCAAATGCGTATGGCATAATATGCACCCATGCGCCAGCGTGAAAGGAGACCACGCCCTCCAGAGAAACGTCGTGAACTTGAAAGGAAAGTGAATTCTTCTCGCTTCGGATTCTACATTCCAGTATATTTCTTCATGAACTGCGTTTGTGGCTTTCGCTGAAAGGTGAAACATATGCCTAAATGGAAAACATTTTGCGTATCGGTGATGAGAACCGCCAAGGAGATTCTCTAATATTCTTCGTCATGGTTGATGGACATGAAGGGCACGGGTTGCGGCTACGTTATATTTGTGACGCCCGCCATGTGCGCGCAAAGGTTGCTGACGAGCATACAGAATATGTTTTCACCGACATATAATGCTTGCAAGATGTTACACAGCAAAGGAGCATACTCGGGTGTATGGACGGGTTCGTAGGTTTCGAAGAGGCTGTGAATGGGATGGGTGCGGAGAAGCTCGTTGACCACCCTCGAAAGGGGCATACGGGTGTTGTGTCGTTCGATAGGAGCATGAGGAGGATTGCCGCTGAAGGAAGAGCTCATCTAATGAGATGAAAGGCACTTTGAAAGAAAAGGACCTTTTTAGCGTACAGAATAGGAACAAAAGCACAGAGCAAAAAGAAAGAGACCTTTTCATGTGCCAGAGCAGAGAAATCAGAAGTATACAAACATAGGGAACCTGAAATACTGTGAGGTTAAGTACAGAGGTGTGAAAGTTATTAGACTCAAACGGCATTCTTTGCAAAAAAAAAATGCTCAATATGTGTTTTGTAATGATTTTATTTACAACTAAATACAAAATGAATACTTTGTATGCATGCCTTTCAGTTTAATCAACATTTCAATTCTATTAAGCATGTCTTCTATTAAAATTGGTCAGTATTTTGTTCTCCCCCCAGGGGCTCACTTTATGTGTACGGGTTTGGCGCACCCGGGGTCCCGAGCCACCCATCTCCACCCCCGTCCGGTCTAGGTGGGTTCGTCCTCGTGACCGGGGGACACAAGGAAGGCTCTCGTGCGTTGTTTGCATTTCCTTCCATGCCGCCTCTCGCCGTTGTTTCTTTCTTGTCTAGTCTCTTTCCGAACATTTCGCACCACCATCATTCACACATCTCTTTTCCTTCCTCGCCGGCCTACCTTGCGTGCGAAACGTCCGCACACTTTTGGTTTATTTTGCCCTTTTCTCTCTCTTAATCCGCCCTGGACACTGCCTGACGCATACTTTTCTTTTACTCTTTTCTGGTTTTATTTACTATGGTTTTAGTGTGGTGTAATTTAGAATTTACTGCCTTGTTTTTAGTGTTTTAGACTAAGCGGGTTTGTGTCTCGTATTTTAGTTTTGGATTTTAAATGTTATACTTTGTAAGGGCGCTGACGACCTTAGATGTTTAGCGCCCTTAACCCTCCGTCAGGCGCGCGGTTTGGTAGAACACCGTTAGTCGCGCGGGGCCTACTAGAGCCGCGCTATATTTTTGTGGTTATTGTTTGTATTTTTGTTTTCTTTCGTTTATTTTCTTTTTTTTTCCCTGTTTTTACCTTTATTTAGATTAACCGTACAAGGCTTTCATTAATAGGTATTATCTTACAACATAAAAATACAAGCTAAAATATGAGTACATATACGTTATAAATTGCATTACAGTAAGTATAAAGAAATACATTGCCATTTCCAGGTATACATACAACTTGTAATTTCAAATGTTCAGTTACTCAGAATCTTGTACTATTTCACCCGTGTTTTCCCCGACTAAGCAACTATCGCAAATAATTTTAGCATGTTTGCTCAAATGCAGGGTGATGTTGCATTTCCCACATGCATATTTAGTTTTGTAGTTCATTTTGTCTTTGTTGCTGGGTTCACATCGTTTCCTTTTCAATGTGCTTAGTGGTGTATTTGACAATTCATCTACGCCGGATTCTTCAGGTTTATATTTTGTCAAAAGTCTTTTCAAATCATCGGATAGATTTGATGCTGTTGCTCTCCTTTGTAGCTGTTGCAACAGTAAAGCTAAAGATAGTGATTTCAAATACTCCTGCCTTGTGGAATATTTATTTTGGTTTCCAAGGAAGATAACCCTAGAATTAATACCTGCAATGTTCAAGATATGGACAAAAATTACCATGGGCCACCTTCTCGTTGTTCTGGCTACGTTGTATGTAGCACACAGTTTATCTACTTCATCAACTCCACATTTAGTGTCGTAATGCAGGATTATTTCAGGATTTTTCTCAGCACCTTCTGATAACTGTGTGGATGAAACATGTAGACTTGAGAGCAAAACTACATGTTTTACCCTTTTTTGGAACATATGAAACAAGTGTTTCATTTTTTGTAGAGCCAAATATGCTTTCGTACTGTCTGCGATCTTTTGGAGAAGTGAAATTAGTGGGTAACTCTTTTTTGTTCTTTCGCACTGTACCGACGAAAGAAAGTTGCCTTTTGTGCATTTCATTCACCAGCGATACACTAGTAAACCAATTATCTCCAGTAACGTTTCGTCCAGTGCCAGAGATTGGTTCAGTTAGTCTCAGCAATACAGCCTCTGCCCAGTTAGTTTGCAAATATGATCCGTCCGGCTGCTGTCCACAATAAATCTCCATGTTAGTTGTATAAAACAGTTTTGCATCACTCAAACAGAATATCTTTATGCCATACTTGTTTGGCTTGATTGGTATATATTGTCTAAAAGCACATCGACCACGAAATGCCGGCAACTGTTCGTCGACAGTGACATTTTGTCCAAGAGAATAATGGTTCTGACAGTTGTTCAGAAACAATGTAAACATTTCTCTAACAGCAGCCAATTTATCCAATCTTCGTCGCTCCAGTCTTGAGCTTTTGTCATCAAAGCGAATACAGCGTATTAGAAAACTGAATCGTTTTTCGGACATAGCCATTCGGAATTGAGGAATTCCAAGATCGGTTCTCCAAAATTAGTAAATATTCTGGCGTCCACCACGAAAAATTCCTGCCAGGTACAATAAGCCTAAGAAAGCTTTTATTTTTATTACATCTGTAGGTCTGCTGTCTCACAATCAAATTTGTGCTGCACACTGCTAATGTAAGTATTTGAGCTTTCAACAATCAAATCAACTATATCTTCGGTAACATAAAGGTTCCAACAATCAATTTCCGTTTTCGCATTTTTGGCAGCTCCTACCACGCCAGGAAGTTTGGTCAATATATTGTGAGCCCTTGTCTGTGTTACTTTCAAAGATTTTTTTCATTTTGTTCCATCTCTTTCTGTGAATAACAACAGAATGTATTGTCAAGAATAATAATAACAATAAGAAGGAGAAGAAGAAGAAGAAGAATTACTATGATAAGCATATGTTGTTACCTATAAAATACATGTTATCACACAAGCTGCTTTCATCGTTTCCTCTTCATCTTCATGGTCAGTTTCTGAATCTAAAGATCTCGTTTCGAGTTTATCTTCTGAATCAGAGTCATCTTATTCATATAAGTTGTCATCCACGGGCAAAGCATCATCATCGCAAAGTAGGCGATGTACCTCTTCCAAATTATTCGGATTTTGTAGATCGTACCTTTTACTTGTATTCATGACGAAGCAGTAACAGCTCGTTGCAATAGTAAAGCAATCTTGCACAAAAGCTAATGAGAAACAAATCTGTCAACAATATGTAACGAAAGCAGGCGCGCGGGGCCTGGTTGACCTGTGCGACACGTAACTGCTGATTATTCATTCCTCCAGCCAAACAAATAAACAGATAAGGTTATCGCTGCAGCAAATAATCGCGCAAGGTGTAATGTTAGATGTCCTAGTCAGGCAATTGCATAGGTGCGTTCGTTCGAAAATTATAACATTTATATAATGCCAGGGGTCTCTCAGGCCCCTAGCGACTGACGGAGGGTTAAATCCCATCGCATCACATCACCTTGCCTGCGGCCTTTGTTTTATTGAATTTGTCTTGTTACACAGGCTGTCTCCACCCTTACACAGAAAGAGTTCTCAAAATGCAATGCTGTAAGAATATTCTCCAACTGATGACACTCCCTTACACACTAATTTGTGCCACAGAAGTTGTAACGCAATTTGGTCATAAGGTTTCTTTAAGTCTACAAAAGCCATATACAATTTGCCCCTACACTACATTAGTAATTAGTTCAAAACGGTCTACACCACAACATAGCTGTGGAGGCAACTCGCTTGGCAAGACACTTAACGTTATCCAATTCTAAAACTTCAATTTAGAAATTACTGAGATATACATCATTAAAACTTATGGCAATTCAATGTTGGATCAGGATATATCAAGATATGACAGCTGAAATCAGAATTAGATTACATTTTATTAATAGATTGTAACGCTTATAATATTCTCGGCAACTTTACATGGAGTACCGGAAGGCTTACTAGCAGCCGTCCTCTTCCCATGAAGGTATCACAGCGACTAATTGCGCGAGAAAGCCTCTTATTTTGGCATGAAGGTAGCTCGCACATGCGCAGAGAATGACCACACGCAACGAATCTTTCTCACACATTCTAAATGACGCTATAATTCCCTATCGATACTTCTATCGTGAAATCTGTCACAAAGCAACGGATGTATCAACAGTGCTTGGTCCTTAGTCCACTTACCTTAGGAGCTACTATATAACACACATAGCCCGCCTCCCAAATGCTACAATATGCACGCAGAATTTGTTGAGACCTGCAGATGTTTTCGGTGAAACGTAATGCGTGCATAATAGTCCATGGGAATTGTACGTAGTAGGGAGTATTGACGGGTGCGTAGGTTTCGAAGAGATAGTGAATGAAAAAGGTGCGGTGGAGTTCGTGTACTACCCTCCTAAGGGGTATGCAAGCATTCTACTGTTCAATAGGAGGATTAGGATTACCGCTAGAGGAGGTAAAGGGTATAAAAATCACTTTGAAAGAAACATGGTGTTACAAAAGAGATCTTTAATGCGGCAGACAGGTTGGAACGTAAAGGGGAAAAAAGAAAGGATATAGAAAAATGGAAAGAGAAAAAAAAAACGATATACGTAAAGTACTCTCTTGAGGTGGTGGAGTGAAGCAGGGTGAGAGGAATCTTGATGCATCACAAAGAGAGGGAAGAAATCCAACACTAGCCTTTTAGTAGTCGCAGCTAAGACTTAACAGAGAGGGAGAAAGTCGTGACCCATTCTAGTCGACCGTTAGACGGTTTATGACGGCTGCAAGGGGATTTTAGACACCTTTACACTCTGTTCAAAAAATAAGAGGAACAAATGTTTAAACCAAAGTACCAAAATAAATATTGATAGAATTACATTTTTGACAGTTGGTAAAATTGTACATTGAAGATTTGTGTAAAAATTATAATAGGCATTCTAACATACTTTTATTTCACAGAATTGGAAGTACGATGAAATTATCGTTAGATACATAAAACAAGGTGTAAATACAAGTATACTGCGTTTTCCATGAGCTGCGTTAACTGCCTAACACATACGTGGCATGCTTTGCACTAGCGAATTTGTGGCATTTGCTCTCAGTGAGTGCATTTGCAAGTTCTCCCATATTTCATGGAACAGCAGGCCCCTCGGGAACAAGTTTTTTTCAGCCTATTCCACAGATACTCAATCGGATTGAGGCCTAGATCCTGTGCAGGCCATTCCATTACCTGAATTCGACATTTGTTTAGGTTGTCTTTGGTATTCCGTACTGTATGGGGTGGATATTATCGTGCATTAAAAGTAAATTACGGTCCATACCATAAGCAAATGGTACGTGTTGAAGGATAATGTTGTTAAAGGAAACATCAGCACTTGTGTCCTGTGTGACAGCAGTAATTATAACTATCCTTAAACCGCCCATTGGTATGACGTCAGTGGCGCCAGGTATTGAGGAGGTGTGTTTGTAAGAGTAGTGAATGTGTTGGGGAAGCTGTAGTAGCTATAAGAAGTGAAACGGAGATGATTTAAGGTTAAAAATGGTGGTGTTTGTAAAGGTGCTAGTATTTTGCGCTAGTGCAGTGATTTTTGCGGTGGGTGCGGCGCGCGCGTTAGTTTAGAGGCTATGTAAGGAACGCGAGCATGTGCGTCAAGAATGAGGAGTTACCGACGGATTGCGTTTGCAAGTATAAGAAAGGGGTGCCGTGTGATTTTAATACGACAGTGCTGAAGAGGGATGACGTGAGGCACCGACGACGAGTTACGAGAGGGGTAAAAGGCGTGGATATGTCTATTACGGAGATTGGGAGATGGTACGATGCAATGCGAAGACGTATAAGCGTTATACGAGGGATATGAATGAGAAAAGAGAGGAAAAAGGAGAAACGAAGATGAGGAATGTTAACTTTTTGATTGGGACGGTGACGATGGAAGCGAAAGGTGGAAAGCAGTTTGGGGTGTAGATGTTAGATTGCAGCGCGATGATGGAGTTGATGAATTTGCCATATGGGGGTTATGATGTGAACTGGAAGTTGACGGCGGAACACAGCGAGTAGTTGATGGCGTTCGCGGTGATGAACGAGATGAACATTTACTGACCGACAGTTACGTGCAGGTATATGTGGAATGCGGTAACGCAGAGTGGGATGTATGCGTATGAAATGTATGCTGAAACGCCCACCGTTGTCAAATAAGCGATGACAGCATGCTTTTTAAAATGAACAGGGTAGATATCAAATGCGTATGGCATAATATGCACCCATGCGCCAGCGTGAAAGGAAACCACGCCCTCCTGAGAAACGTCGTGAACTTGAAAGGAAAGTGAATTCTTCTCGCTTCGGATTCTACATTCCAGTATATTTCTTCATGAACTGCGTTTGTGGCTTTCGCTGAAAGGTGAAACATATGCCTAATTGGAAAACATTTATAGTATCGGTGATGTGAACCGCCAAGGAGTTTCTCTAATATTCTTCGTCATGGTTGATGGACATGAAGGGCACGGGTTACGGCTACGTTATATTTGTGACGCCCGCCATGTGCGCGCAAAGGTTGCTGACGAGCATACAGAATATGTTTTCACCGACATATAATGCTTGCAAGATGGTCCACAACAAAGGAGCATAGTCGGGAGTATGGACGGGTTCGTAGGTTTCGAAGAGGCTGTGAATGGGATGGGTGCGGAGAAGCTTGTTTACCACCCTCTAAAGGGGCATACGAGCGTTGTGTAGTTCGATAGGAGCAAGAGGAGGATTGCCGCTGAAGGAAGAGCTCATCTAAAGAGAAGCAGATGAAAGGCACTTTGAAAGAAAATGAACTTATTAGCGTACAGAATAGGAACAAAAGCACAAAGCAAAAAGAAAGATACCTTTTCATGTGCCAGAGCAGAGAAATGAGAAGTATACAAAAGTAAGAAAATAGAAATACTGTGAGGTTAAGTACAGAGGTGTGAAAGTTACTAGACTCAACCAGCATTCTTTGCAACAAATGTTCAATATGTGTTTTGAAATGATTTTATTTACAACCAAATACAAAATGAATACTTTGTATGCATGCCTTTCAGTTTAATCAACATTTCAATTCTATTAAGCATGTATTCTATTAAAGTTGGTCAGTTTGTCTGGATCTCTGAATTGCGGTGGCATAATTCTATAAGTGTCTCTATCTGTTGCACTTTAGAGTAAACATATCCTCCTCAGCTTCTGGTTTACCAATGTCCACTAATTGTGAATTGGGTTCATGTCTGGGCTATTCCCAGGCCATGGCAGTACCTTCACATTTTTGTTCTCCCCCCAGGGGCTCACTTTATGTGAGTACGGGTTTGGCGCACCCGGGGTCCCGAGCCACCCATCTCCACCCTCGTCCGGTCGAAGTGGGTTCGTCTCGTGACTGGTGGATACAAGGTACGCTCTCGTGCGTTCTTTGCATTTCCTTCCATGCCGCCCCTCCTCATCGTTTCTTTCTTGTCTAATCTCTTTCCGAACATTTCGCACTACCACCATTCACACGTCTCTTTTCCTTCCTCGCCGGCCGACCTTGCGTGTGAAACGCCCACACAGTTTTGGTTTATTTTACCCTTTTCTTTCTCTTAATCCGCCCTGGACATAGGCTGACGCATACTTTTCTTTTACTCTTTTCTGGTTTCATTTACCATGGTTTTATTGCGGTGTAATTTATAATTTATTGCCTTGTTTTTAGTGTTTTAGACTAAGCGGGTTTGTGTCCCGTATTTTAGTTTTGGATTTTAAATTTTATACTTTGTAAGGGCGCTGATGACCTTAGATGCTTAGTGCCCTTATATCACATCACCTTGCGTGAGGCCTTTGTTTTGTTGAATTTGTCTTGTTACACAGGCTGTCTCCACCCTTACACAGAAAGAGTTCTCAAAATGCAATGCTGTAAGAATATTCTCCAACTGATGACACTCCCTTACACACTAATTTGTGCCACAGAAGTTGTAACGCAATTTGGTCATAAGGTTTCTTTAAGTCTACAAAAGCCATATACAATTTGCCCCTACACTACATTAGTAATTAGTTCAAAACGGTCTACACCACAACATAGCTGTGGAGGCAACTCGCTTGGCAAGACACTTAACGTTATCCAATTCTAAAACTTCAATTTAGAAATTACTGAGATATACATCATTAAAACTTATGGCAATTCAATGTTGGATCAGGATATATCAAGATATGACAGCTGAAATCAGAATTAGATTACATTTTATTAATAGATTGTAACGCTTATAATATTCTCGGCAACTTTACATGGAGTACCGGAAGGCTTACTAGCAGCCTTCCTCTTCCCATGAAGGTATCACAGCGACTAATTGCGCGAGAAAGCCTCTTATTTTGGCATGAAGGTAGCTCGCACATGCGCAGAGAATGACCACACGCAACGAATCTTTCTCACACATTCTAAATGACGCTATAATTCCCTATCGATACTTCTATCGTGAAATCTGCCACAAAGCAACGGATGTATCAACAGTGCTTGGTCCTTAGTCCACTTACCTTAGGAGCTACTATATAACACACATAGCCCGCCTCCCAAATGCTACAATATGCACGCAGAATTTGTTGAGACCTGCAGATGTTTTCGGTGAAACGTAATGCGTGCATAATAGTCCATGGGAATTGTACGTAGTAGGAAGTATTGACGGGTGCGTAGGTTTCGAAGAGATAGTGAATGAAAAAGGTGCGGTGGAGTTCGTGTACTACCCTCCTAAGGGGTATGCAAGCATTCTACTGTTCAATAGGAGGATTAGGATTACCGCTAGAGGAGGAAAAGGGTATAAAAATCACTTTGAAAGAAACACGGTGTTACAAAAGAGATCTTTAATGCGGCAGACAGGTTGGAACGTAAAGGGGATAAAAGAAAGGATATAGAAAAATGGAAAGAGAAAAAAAAACGATATACGTAGAGTACTCTCTTGAGGTGGTGGAGTGAAGCAGGGTGAGAGGAATCTTGATGCATCACAAAGAGAGGGAAGAAATCCAACACTAGCCTTTTAGTAGTCGCAGCTAAGACTTAACAGAGAGGGAGAAAGTCGTGACCCATTCTAGTCGACCGTTAGACGGTTTATGACGGCTGCAAGGGGATTTTAGACACCTTTACACTCTGTTCAAAAAATAAGAGGAACAAATGTTTAAACCAAAGTACCAAAATAAATATTGATAGAATTACATTTTTGACAGTTGGTAAAATTGTACATTGAAGATTTGTGTAAAAATTATAATAGGCATTCTAACATACTTTTATTTCACAGAATTGGAAGTACGATGAAATTATCGTTAGATACATAAAACAAGGTGTAAATACAAGTATACTGCGTTTTCCATGAGCTGCGTTAACTGCCTAACACATACGTGGCATGCTTTGCACTAGCGAATTTGTGGCATTTTCTCTCAGTGAGTGCATTTGCAAGTTCTCCCATATTTCATGGAACAGCAGGCCCCTCGGGAACAAGTTTTTTTCAGCCTATTCCACAGATACTCAATCGGATTGAGGCCTAGATCCTGTGCAGGCCATTCCATTACCTCAATTCGACATTTGTTTAGGTTGTCTTTGGTATTCCGTACTGTATGGGGTGGATATTATCGTGCATTAAAAGTAAATTAGGGTCCATACCATAAGCAAATGGTACGTGTTGAAGGATAATGTTGTTAAAGGAAACATCAGCACTTGTGTCCTGTGTGACAGCAGTAATTATAACTATCCTTAAACCGCCCATTGGTATGACGTCAGTGGCGCCAGGTATTGAGGAGGTGTGTTTGTAAGAGTAGTGAATGTGTTGGGGAAGCTGTAGTAGCTATAAGAAGTGAAACGGAGATGATTTAAGGTTAAAAATGGTGGTGTTTGTAAAGGTGCTAGTATTTTGCGCTAGTGCAGTGATTTTTGCGGTGGGTGCGGCGCGCGCGTTAGTTTAGAGGCTATGTGAGGAACGCGAGCATGTGCGTCAAGAATGAGGAGTTACCGACGGATTGCGTTTGCAAGTATAAGAAAGGGGTGCCGTGTGATTTTAATACGACAGTGCTGAAGAGGGATGACGTGAGGCACCGACGACGAGTTACGAGAGGGGTAAAAGGCGTGGATATGTCTATTACGGAGATTGGGAGATGGTACGATGCAATGCGAAGACGTATAAGCGTTATACGAGGGATATGAATGAGAAAAGAGAGGAAAAAGGAGAAACGAAGATGAGGAATGTTAACTTTTTGATTGGGACGGTGACGATGGAAGCGAAAGGTGGAAAGCAGTTTGGGGTGTAGATGTTAGATTGCAGCGCGATGATGGAGTTGATGAATTTGCCATATGGGGGTTATGATGTGAACTGGAAGTTGACGGCGGAACACAGCGACTAATTGATGGCGTTCGCGGTGATGAACGAGATGAACATTTACTGACCGACAGTTACGTGCAGGTGTATGTGGAATGCGGTAACGCAGAGTGGGATGTATGCATATGAAATGTATGCTGAAACGCCCACCGTTGTCAAATAAGCGATGACAGCATGCTTTTTAAAATGAACAGGGTAGATATCAAATGCGTATGGCATAATATGCACCCATGCGCCAGCGTGAAAGGAAACCACGCCCTCCTGAGAAACGTCGTGAACTTGAAAGGAAAGTGAATTCTTCTCGCTTCGGATTCTACATTCCAGTATATTTCTTCATGAACTGCGTTTGTGGCTTTCGCTGAAAGGTGAAACATATGCCTAATTGGAAAACATTTATAGTATCGGTGATGTGAACCGCCAAGGAGTTTCTCTAATATTCTTCGTCATGGTTGATGGACATGAAGGGCGCGGGTTACGGCTACGTTATATTTGTGACGCCCGCCATGTGCGCGCAAAGGTTGCTGACGAGCATACAGAATATGTTTTCACCGACATATAATGCTTGCAAGATGGTCCACAACAAAGGAGCATAGTCGGGAGTATGGACGGGTTCGTAGGTTTCGAAGAGGCTGTGAATGGGATGGGTGCGGAGAAGCTTGTTTACCACCCTCTAAAGGGGCATACGAGCGTTGTGTAGTTCGATAGGAGCAAGAGGAGGATAGCCGCTGAAGGAAGAACTCATCTAAAGAGAAGCAGATGAAAGGCACTTTGAAAGAAAATGAACTTATTAGCGTACAGAATAGGAACAAAAGCACAAAGCAAAAAGAAAGATACCTTTTCATGTGCCAGAGCAGAGAAATGAGAAGTATACAAAAGTAAGAAAATTGAAATACTGTGAGGTTAAGTACAGAGGTGTGAAAGTTACTAGACTCAACCAGCATTCTTTGCAACAAATGTTCAATATGTGTTTTGAAATGATTTTATTTACAACCAAATACAAAATGAATACTTTGTATGCATGCCTTTCAGTTTAATCAACATTTCAATTCTATTAAGCATGTATTCTATTAAAGTTGGTCAGTTTGTCTGGATCTCTGAATTGCGGTGGCATAATTCTATAAGTGTCTCTATCTGTTGCACTTTAGAGTAAACATATCCTCCTCAGCTTCTGGTTTACCAATGTCCACTAATTGTGAATTGGGTTCATGTCTGGGCTATTCCCAGGCCATGGCAGTACCCTCACATTTTTGTTCTCCCCCCAGGGGCTCACTTTATGTGAGTACGGGTTTGGCGCACCCGGGGTCCCGAGCCACCCATCTCCACCCTCGTCCGGTCGAAGTGGGTTCGTCTCGTGACTGGTGGATACAAGGTACGCTCTCGTGCGTTCTTTGCATTTCCTTCCATGCCGCCCCTCCTCATCGTTTCTTTCTTGTCTAATCTCTTTCCGAACATTTCGCACTACCACCATTCACACGTCTCTTTTCCTTCCTCGCCGGCCGACCTTGCGTGTGAAACGCCCACACAGTTTTGGTTTATTTTACCCTTTTCTTTCTCTTAATCCGCCCTGGACATAGGCTGACGCATACTTTTCTTTTACTCTTTTCTGGTTTCATTTACCATGGTTTTATTGCGGTGTAATTTATAATTTATTGCCTTGTTTTTAGTGTTTTAGACTAAGCGGGTTTGTGTCCCGTATTTTAGTTTTGGATTCTAAATTTTATACTTTGTAAGGGCGCTGATGACCTTAGATGCTTAGTGCCCTTATATCACATCACCTTGCGTGAGGCCTTTGTTTTGTTGAATTTGTCTTGTTACACAGGCTGTCTCCACCCTTACACAGAAAGAGTTCTCAAAATGCAATGCTGTAAGAATATTCTCCAACTGATGACACTCCCTTACACACTAATTTGTGCCACAGAAGTTGTAACTCCATTTGGTCATAAGGTTTCTTTAAGTCTACAAAAGCCATATACAATTTGCCCCTTTTTCTTTCAAATACTTGTCCGCTAATGTTTTTATAATAAATAAATTATCAGTTGTTCTGCTTCCCTTACGAAAACCCATCTGGAATTCCGAAAGGATATTATATTCTTCAACCCAAAGTTTTAGTCCAGCCGACAAAATACCGGCAAAAACTGTTCCTATGTTACATAATAATGCAATACCTCTGTAGTTATTAGGTTTGTCAACATTACGCTTGCATTTGTATATATCATGGGTAATAGCTTCCCTCCATCGTTTAGGTACATAACCCTTTCTAATAATTACTAGGGAACGGATTTGTAGGTGTTAAGAAGGTTAAATGTATGTATCTTTATGCATTAACAATCAAGAAAATATTTGTTCAAAAGTTAAAAATATTTACTAAAACACAAAAATATTTTCTTTAATTTTACATAATACATAAATTTGTAATAAAAAAGAACTGTTTTAATAACTCGCCAGTGATGGATTATTGATATCACATGTCAATTGTTGGAAATTCTTTGGGGTTACAGTGCACAACATATGCCTTCTCTAAATTGTCCATTAGAAATCTCTGCCGATTGTCACGGAGCACTGCCCGGTATTGGGAGAATGATCGTTCTACGTCACATGATGTCACTCTTGCATATTTCATAAGAGGTAGGTCACTAGATCTTACATTCTCAGTGTCTACTTGATGGCCTTCTAGAAATTGGGCATCTTGTCTCATAATTTGAAACCCTGTATATTTTTTTTTCAAACACCGATTTGAACTTGGTTTTTTTAAAGTTTGCATGTTAATGCCTTCGAGTGAGTTGATTTTCGTTTCTACATTAACGATTTCTTTAAAACTTTCTATAAAGAGATTAGTTGTTGCTTCTAGTTGTTTTATTAAAATTGCACAAGAAACTGAAATTAGCAGCAATATACGGCACGTCATTTCTTAAACAACTGTCACTGAGCAGATTTTGAACAATTTCTATAGATGAAGCATCATCTTTGTCCAGTTCATCCACAACCGATTTAAAGCTATCAAAATGTTCCGCATAGTACACCACTGCTGAAAGCCAAGTGCCCCAGTGAGTAACAATTGGTGTTGGGGTAATGGAACATTGGGATTTTTGTTTCTAAAGAGACCTTTTGCTTTAACAAACACCTTCTTTACATTGGATACCAATTTGTCCACATTGGGATATACTGACCGAACAGTTTCGCACACCCTATGTAGCGTATGCGCAACGCAAGTCACATGTATCATTTTCGTATAGCTGGCGTTAAGTGCTTCTGCGGCTTTCTTGCAAGATGCCGTTTCGGTAAGGAAAATAAGCACTTCATCGTACTTACACCATATGGCCATAATATGTGCATACTTTCATTGAAGAGCCTGGCAACATTAATGTGATTTGCTGCCGACATTTCTTTGCAAGCTAGTAAAATCGCACGATTAGAAACTGTCTTGTCATTTTTAAGAACTCCGACCACTACATTTCGCACTTTTCTTCCTGTTGAGTCTGCACACCCATATTTTCTCATTTTCGCACACAGCCCTGATTTTTCGTAATGTTTCTTCGTGGCATTTTGGAAGGTGGTATTTCCTTAAATTAGATTCATCTGGAGGATTAAAGTTGTTGTACTTCACGAGAAACGCTTTAACCTCTGGATTGTTCACTTTATGTAGAGGAATATCCGCCGAAACAAAAGTTCGGCATAAATTTGAATAAAATGCACGACACTTTAAGGTCCGGAATATGAGCTGGAGGGCCCTGCTTCACTTAAAAGCACCTGCTTCATAGAATAACGTGAAGCCGCCAAGATACGTTGCGGATAAATGCTGCGTTACTTGGGTGCGTTAATGGGCTGTTATAGACTTTCCACAATGCAGACAATATAGAATTTTTCCATCTGTACGGAATGTATTTGAGAATTCTTTAACGCAACCGGAAACTTACACTGCTTTTTACCTTCGGCATTTTGGTGAGGATACATGAAACATTCAACACGTATATTAAACATTGTCCGGCCTGAACTGAAGGAACAAGAATAACTCGAACACGTAATTGTGTTGAGTCCAAGTACATGGTGCAATACTCTTGACACCTGAAGCTTCTTTCCTGCGAGTTACGTGCATATGTTTGTATTGTAACAAGCTGATGACAACGCGTAATCTAATCTGAGGTTACAGGATATGCAGAAGGTTGCACAGATTCTCTTCTCAAAAACAAAATTATGTTCTTTGCCACACACAACAAAAGGAGAAACAAATCGCGGTATAGTATATTAGTAAAATGCATAAAATATGTACTAATGACTACATTGTGCAAAATATTTAATTACATATTTTTATTCTAAATTTACGTATTTTTATGTGAAATAAAACTTTGTATTTGTAAGAGTGGCAGCATATTCAATATTCATGTTTAGTTTCGCGCTTGTAACCGCAAGCAGAAAAAGTATGTATTTACCTAAAAATCCGTTCCCTAATAATTACATTAAATAAGTCTAATAAAATTTTTATTCTTCCTGTTTCAGTACACCACTCCTTAAGAAACTCCGTTGGGATGTCATCAATTCCAGTAGCTTTATTTTTCTTCAGTAACTTAACTTGTTTTATTATGTCCTCATTGCTAATTTCAGCAACCAAAACTCTCTACAAAAACATTCCCTATTTCCAGAAATCCTGTAATTGCTTTACTTCTGTCTTCCCCATATAATTCGCACATTTCCTTTTTAAAAGCAAAGTGTGACCGTTCTCTTAATCTTTTGCGTATTTTAAGTGGCACATCCTGGGGAGCTGATCGGACCGTCCTTCTTCGCCTTTATCGCTCTTTGGTCCGATCCAAGCTTGATTACGGGTGCATTGTCTATTTGTCGGCGCGTCCATCTGTATTACGCCGATTGTATGCCATTCACCATCGTGGCATAAGCGTCGCTACAGGGGCCTTTCCAACCAGCCCTGTACCTAACCTATATGCTGAAGCTAAAGAGCCTCCGCTGTCCTTCATGCGTGAGATGCTCTTGTGCAGCTATGCCTGTCGACTCTCCAGCTTGCCTGACCACCCGTCCTTCGCGATATTTTACGAGGATTCGCTTGATCGACAATATTTAGTTAGCTCCTCTGCATTGCACCCTCCAGGGGTTCGATTTCATCAACTTCGTCGGCATTTGGACGTTACGCCAGCGCCGGCCCTTCCACGGGGGGAAACGCGTTTTCCTCCATGGTCGCGCGCTGAAGCCCACTGTCACCTTGGGTTAACGTCGATGCCGAAAAATGAGACCCCTGCTTCCGTCCTTAAATCCGCTTTTTTAGAACTACAGGCGCAGTTCGGGGACTGTCATTTTATATATTCCGATGGGTCTAAGACTGATGACGGAGTAGGATGTGCCTTTGTTTTTGGTGCACAGAGTTTTACTTTATGTTTACCTGGACAATGTTCGATTTCTACCGCGGAACTTTTTAGTATATATCAATGTGTTTTATACATTCAGCGGCACGTCTTACGGCGCTGTGTTGTTTGTACGGATTCTCTGAGTGCGCTTCAGAGTATTGACGCGCTGTACAGTTACCACCCGCTCGTACAGAGCATTCATGACCTGCTCCACTCGCTTGGTGCTTCTGGCATCAGCGTCTCCTTCGTGTGGATTCCAGGTCATGTGGGGATCTCAGGCAACGAGTCTGCCGACGCCGCTGCCAAATTGGCCATTTTATCACCCAGATGTTTTACCTGTGTTGTTCCTTCCTCAGATTTTTATGTTATTTTACGTTACCGTATCCTCTCGCGCTGCAGCGATGAGTGGACGGCACTCCGGGGGAACAAGGTGTGGGAAGTTAAACCTCTCCCGTTAGTCTGGGGTACCTCTTCTGGCTCCTCTCGTCGGGAAGAGGTAATTTTAGCTCGTTTTCGAATCGGACATTGCCTTTTTATTCTCAGTGGTGACCCTGTTGGCATAGTCAACGTTTTGGCAGACGACGCGCATGCTGTAGAGTGTCTTTTACGTTTTATCAGTGAAAGTGGTTTTATTCGGCGCATTTGATACGCTTAGCGTCTTTTAGTTTTGTGCTTCTATTTTGTCTTTTTAATGGGGGTTCTTCTCCCCGGCGGACATATGGCGCTTATGTCCCTCGCAGTCTACATTTCTTGACACGTTTTCCCCTTTTATTGACCATGCTATTAGTGTGTTGTTTTTTAGAATATGCTGTTTTGTTTTTTGGTGTTTTCGAATCCTCCGGCTAGTGTCCCGTATTTTAGTTTTTGAATTTTAAATGTTATGCATTGTAAGGGCGCTAATGACCTTTGATCTTTAGCGGCCTTAAACCCCATCTTATTATCAATGGGACCTTTGCTTCCAGAAGACGTTTTACCCTGTCGTCGTGGAGCTTCTTTAAGATGCGTAACGATTCCTCGTTCTGGATTTTGCCGGCATCCAAAAATTTGATTTCGTCTTTTTAGGAAGGGATGAAGTTTCGGATCCTTTCGCTTACGTGAGAAAATTCGAGAGCCTAGGTGACTATGCTGATTTAATTACCATAGAACGTGTTGCAGCGTCGTTAACCCAGAGGCATGTGAGTATACGGATCACCCAAGTTATGGTTCGTCAGCACGGCAGCGTTTGACTGTTGGGGTTCTGGATAGTAGTGCTGAAATGGCTTATCGGAAGTATACTAGAACGAGCAGTGGAGGTAGCTGTTGTCCCAGCCTGCGCCGTAGGTTGAGGACGTGGACGGCGTACCCGTCAGTGTAGGCAGAGTTCTGCAGCCAAGAAGTACACGGCAGCACCACCAATTCTAAATGCCGCTCGAGAGAGAGGGAAATGGAGACCTGATGTATCGGATGAACGATGCGAGTAAAATTTTGAGAAGAAACAACAATATGTAGAGAGGATGAAGGGGAGAAAACGGAAGTTTGACGATGACAGTTGATGCTTACCAAGGGGAACTAGGAAAGAAAGAAAAAAACATGTCATAGCAATAGTAGCGTATGTGGTGCTACAAAGTGTTAAAAACAGCCGTACTCTTTAAGTAATGGTGGTTAGGTCGACAGAGGCTGCAATTTCCGCAGCTCAGAGTTAAGCAACTTTGCGCTAGGATGTATTTGGCCATTTTGTCGTCAACCGCCAATCCCGACCATACATACCATCCTTCTGTGAAGGCGAACTTTTTTAATATGAAATGTAGGCCGAAACGCTTTTGTGTCGGAATAGTCAGTGACGGCAAGGTTTTTAAGTGAACCTGATAGATGTTGTCAAATGCGTATCGCATAATATCCATTCATGCGCTTGTATGAGAGGCGATCTTACTCACATTTTGAAATTTGAGAGGAAGGTTAATTCGCCCTGTTCGCATTCCACATTCAAGTATGGCGCTACTGGAATTGCGACTGTTCCTTTCGCTAAAAAACGAAACTCATGCCAAATAGGCAGTGTTGCGTATCGGTGACTCGAACCGCCGATGAGTTTCTCTGATATTTCGGGCCATATTTGATGACTTTGAAGAACATGTGTTGTGGCCACGTTATTTGTGTGACGCCCGTTATATAGGTACATATTACACTACATTATTAATTAGTTCAAAACGGTCTACACCACAACATAGCTGTGAAGGCAACTCGCTTGGCAAGACACTTAACGTTATCCAATTCTAAAACTTCAATTTAGAAATTACTGAGATATACATCATTAAAACTTATGGCAATTCAATGTTGGATCAGGATATATCAAGATATGACAGCTGAAATCAGAATTAGATTACATTTTATTAATAGATTGTAACGCTTATAATATTCTCGGCAACTTTACATGGAGTACCGGAAGGCTTACTAGCAGACGTCCTCTTCCCATGAAGGTATCACAGCGACTAATTGCGCGAGAGAGCCTCTAATTTTGGCATGAAGGTAGCTCGCGCATGCGCAGAGAATGACCACACGCAACGAATCTTTCTCACACATTCTAAATGACGCTATAATTCCCTATCGATACTTCTATCGTGAAATCTGACACAAAGCAACGGATGTATCAACAGTGCTTGGTCCTTAGTCCACTTACCTTAGGAGCTACTATATAACCCACATAGCCCGCCTCCCAAATGCTACAATATGCACTCAGAATTTTCAGACAGTCCTGCAGATGTTTTCGGTGAAACATAATGCGTGCATAATAGTCCATGGGAATTGTACGTAGTAGGGAGTATTGACGGGTGCGTAGGTTTCGAAGAGATAGTGAATGAAAAAGGTGCGGTGGAGTTCGTGTACTACCCTCCTAAGGGGCATGCAAGCATTCTACTGTTCAATAGGAGGATTAGGATTACCGCTAGAGGAGGAAAAGGGTATAAAAATCACTTTGAAAGAAACACGGTGTTACAAAAGAGATCTTTAATGCGGCAGACAGGTTGGAACGTAAAGGGGAAAAAAGAAAGGATATAGAAAAATGGAAAGAGAAAAAAAAAACGATATACGTAAAGTACTCTCTTGAGGTGGTGGAGTGAAGCAGGGTGAGAGGAATCTTAATGCATCACAAAGAGACGGAAGAAATCCAACACTAGCCTTTTAGTAGTCGCAGCTAAGACTTAACAGAGAGGGAGAAAGTCGTGACCCATTCTAGTCGACCGTTAGACGGTGTATGACGGCTGCAAGGGGATTTTAGACACCTTTACACTCTGTTCAAAAAATAAGAGGAACAAATGTTTAAACCAAAGTACCAAAATAAATATTGATAGAATTACATTTTTGACAGTTGGTAATTGTACATTGAAGATTTGTGTAAAATTATAATAGGCATTCTAACATACTTTTATTTCACAGAATTGGAAGTACGATGAAATTATCGTTAGATACATAAAACAAGGTGTAAATACAAGTATACTGCGTTTTCCATGAGCTGCGTTAACTGCCTAACACATACGTGGCATGCTTTGCACTAGCGAATTTGTGGCATTTTCTTCTCAGTGAGTGCATTTGCAAGTTCTCCCATATTTCATGGAACAGCAGGCCCCTCGGGAACAAGTTTTTTTCAGCCTATTCCACAGATACTCAATCGGATTGAGGCCTAGATCCTGTGCAGGCCATTCCATTACCTGAATTCGACATTTGTGTAGGTTGTCTTTGGTATTCCGTACTGTATGGGGTGGATATTATCGTGCATTAAAAGTAAATTAGGGTCCATACCATAAGCAAATGGTACATGTTGAAGGATAATGTTGTTAAAGGAAACATCAGCACTTGTGTCCTGTGTGACAGCAGTAATTATAACTATCATTAAACCGCCCATTGGTATGACGTCAGTGGCGCCAGGTATTGAGGAGGTGTGTTTGTAAGAGTAGTGAATGTGTTGGGGAAGCTGTAGTAGCTATAAGAAGTGAAACGTAGGTGATTTAAGGTTAAAAATGGTGGTGTTTGTAAAGGTGCTAGTATTTTGCGCTAGTGCAGTGATCTTTGCGGTGGGTGCGGCGCGCGCGTTAGTTTAGAGGCTATGTGAGGAGCGCGAGCATGTGCGTCAAGAATGAGGAGTTACCGACGGATTGCGTTTGCTAGTATAAGAAAGGGGTGCCGTGTGATTTTAATACGACAGTGCTGAAGCGGGATGACGTGAGGCACCGACGACGAGTTACGAGAGGGGTAAAAGGCGTGGATATGTCTATTACGGAGATTGGGAGATGGTACGATGCAATGCGAAGACGTATAAGCGTTATACGAGGGATATGAATGAGAAAAGAGAGGAAAAAGGAGAAACGAAGATGAGGAATGTTAACTTTTTGATTGGGACGGTGACGATGGAAGCGAAAGGTGGAAAGCAGTTTGGGGTGCAGATGTTAGATTGCAGCGCGATGATGGAGTTGATGAATTTGCCATATGGGGGTTATGATGTGAACTGGAAGTTGACGGCGGAACACAGCGAGTAGTTGATGGCGTTCGCGGTGATGAACGAGATGAACATTTACTGACCGACAGTTACGTGCAGGTGTATGTGGAATGCGGTAACGCAGAGTGGGATGTATGCGTATGAAATGTATGCTGAAACGCCCACCGTTGTCAAATAAGCGATGACAGCATGCTTTTTAAAATGAACAGGGTAGATATCAAATGCGTATGGCATAATATGCACCCATGCGCCAGCGTGAAAGGAAACCACGCCCTCCTGAGAAACGTCGTGAACTTGAAAGGAAAGTGAATTCTTCTCGCTTCGGATTCTACATTCCAGTATATTTCTTCATGAACTGCGTTTGTGGCTTTCGCTGAAAGGTGAAACATATGCCTAAATGGAAAACATTTTGCGTATCGGTGATGTGAACCGCCAAGGAGTTTCTCTAATATTCTTCGTCATGGTTGATGGATATGAAGGGCACGGGTTACGGCTACGTTATATTTGTGACGCCCGCCATGTGCGCGCAAAGGTTGCTGACGAGCATACAGAATATGTTTTCACCGACATATAATGCTTGCAAGATGGTCCACAACAAAGGAGCATAGTCGGGAGTATGGACGGGTTCGTAGGTTTCGAAGAGGCTGTGAATGGGATGGGTGCGGAGAAGCTTGTTTACCACCCTCTAAAGGGGCATACGAGCGTTGTGTAGTTCGATAGGAGCAAGAGGAGGATTGCCGCTGAAGGAAGAACTCATCTAAAGAGAAGCAGATGAAAGGCACTTTGAAAGAAAATGAACTTATTAGCGTACAGAATAGGAACAAAAGCAAAAAGAAAGATACCTTTTCATGTGCCAGAGCAGAGAAATGAGAAGTATACAAAAGTAAGAAAATTGAAATACTGTGAGGTTAAGTACAGAGGTGTGAAAGTTATTAGACTCAACCAGCATTCTTTGCAACAAATGTTCAATATGTGTTTTGAAATGATTTTATTTACAACCAAATACAAAATGAATACTTTGTATGCATGCCTTTCAGTTTAATCAACATTTCAATTCTATTAAGCATGTATTCTATTAAAGTTGGTCAGTTTGTCTGGATCTCTGAATTGCGGTGGCATAATTCTATAAGTGTCTCTATCTGTTGCACTTTAGAGTAAACATATCCTCCTCAGCTTCTGGTTTACCAATGTCCACTAATTGTGAATTGGGTTCATGTCTGGGCTATTCCCAGGCCATGGCAGTATCTTCACATTTTTTTTCTCCCCCCAGGGGCTCACTTTATGTGAGTACGGGTTTGGCGCACCCGGGGTCCCGAGCCACCCATCTCCACCCTCGTCCGGTCGAAGTGGGTTCGTCTCGTGACTGGTGGATACAAGGTACGCTCTCGTACGTTCTTTGCATTTCCTTCCATGCCGCCCCTCCTCATCGTTTCTTTCTTGTCTAATCTCTTTCCGAACATTTCGCACTACCACCATTCACACGTCTCTTTTCCTTCCTCGCCGGCCGACCTTGCGTGTGAAACGCCCACACAGTTTTGGTTTATTTTACCCTTTTCTTTCTCTTAATCCGCCCTGGACATAGGCTGACGCATACTTTTCTTTTACTCTTTTCTGGTTTCATTTACCATGGTTTTAGTGCGGTGTAATTTATAATTTATTGCCTTGTTTTTAGTGTTTTAGACTAAGCGGGTTTGTGTCCCGTATTTTAGTTTTGGATTTTAAATTTTATACTTTGTAAGGGCGCTGATGACCTTAGATGCTTAGTGCCCTTATATCACATCACCTTGCGTGAGGCCTTTGTTTTGTTGAATTTGTCTTGTTACACAGGCTGTCTCCACCCTTACACAGAAAGAGTTCTCAAAATGCAATGCTGTAAGAATATTCTCCAACTGATGACACTCCCTTACACACTAATTTGTGCCACAGAAGTTGTAACTCCATTTGGTCGTAAGGTTTCTTTAAGTCTACAAAAGCCATATACAATTTGCCCCTTTTTCTTTCAAATACTTGTCCGCTAATGTTTTTATAATAAATAAATTATCAGTTGTTCTGCTTCCCTTACGAAAACCCATCTGGAATTCCGAAAGGATATTATATTCTTCAACCCAAAGTTTTAGTCCAGCCGACAAAATACCCGCAAAAACTGTTCCTATGTTACATAATAATGCAATACCTCTGTAGTTATTAGGTTTGTCAACATTACGCTTGCATTTGTATATATCATGGGTAATAGCTTCCCTCCATCGTTTAGGTACATAACCCTTTCTAATAATTACTAGGGAACGGATTTGTAGGTGTTAAGAAGGTTAAATGTATGTATCTTTATGCATTAACAATCAAGAAAATATTTGTTCAAAAGTTAAAAATATTTACTAAAACACAAAAATATTTTCTTTAATTTTACATAATACAAAAATTTGTAATAAAAAATAACTGTTTTAATAACTCGCCAGTGATGGATTATTGATATCACATGTCAATTGTTGGAAATTCTTTGGAGTTACAGTGCACAACATATGCCTTCTCTAAATTGTCCATTAGAAATCTCTGCCGATTGTCACGGAGCACTGCCCGGTATTGGGAGAATGATCGTTCTACGTCACATGATGTCACTCTTGCATATTTCATAAGAGGTACGTCACTAGATCTTACGTTCTCAGTGTCTACTTGATGGCCTTCTAGAAATTGGGCATCTTGTCTCATAATTTGAAACCCTGTATATTTTTTTTCAAACACCGATTTGAACTTGGGTTTTTTAAAGTTTGCATGTTAATGCCTTCGAGTGAGTTGATTTTCGTTTCTACATTAACGATTTCTTTAAAACTTTCTATAAAGAGATTAGTTGTTGCTTCTAGTTGTTTTATTAAAATTGCACAAGAAACTCAAATTAGCAGCAATATACGGCACGTCATTTCTTAAACAACTGTCACTGAGCAGATTTTGAACAATTTCTATAGATGAAGCATCATCTTTGTCCAGTTCATCCACAACCGATTTAAAGCTATCAAAATGTTCCGCATAGTACACCACTGCTGAAAGCCAAGTGCCCCAGTGAGTAACAATTGGTGTTGGGGTAATGGAACATTGGGATTTTTGTTTCTAAAGAGACCTTTTGCTTTAACAAACACCTTCTTTACATTGGATACCAATTTGTCCACATTGGGATATACTGACCGAACAGTTTCGCACACCTTATGTAGCGTATGCGCAACGCAAGTCACATGTATCATTTTCGGATAGCTGGCGTTAAGTGCTTGTGCGGCTTTCTTGCAAGATGCCGTTTCGGTAAGGAAAATAAGCACTTCATCGTACTTACACCATATGGCCATAATATGTGCATACTTTCATTGAAGAGCCTGGCAACATTAATGTGATTTGCTGCCGACATTTCTTTGCAAGCTAGTAAAATCGCACGATTAGAAACTGTCTTGTCATTTTTAAGAACTCCGACCACTACATTTCGCACTTTTTTTCCTGTTGAGTCTGCACACCCATATTTTCTCATTTTCGCACACAGCCCTGATTTTTCGTAATGTTTCTTCGTGGCATTTTGGAAGGTGGTATTTCCTTAAATTAGATTCATCTGGAGGATTAAAGTTGTTGTACTTCACGAGAAACGCTTTAACCTGTGGATTGTTCACTTTATGTAGAGGAATATCCGCCGAAACAAAAGTTCGGCATAAATTTGAATAAAATGCACGACACTTTAAGGTCCGGAATATGAGCTGGAGGGCCCTGCTTCACTTAAAAGCACCTGCTTCATAGAAGAACGTGAAGCCGCTAAGATACGTTGCGGATAAATGCTGCGTTACTTGGGTGCGTTAATGGGCTGTTATAGACTTTCCACAATGCAGACAATATAGAATTTTTCCATCTGTACGGAATGTATTTGAGAATTCTTTAACGCAACCGAAAACTTACACTGCTTTTTACCTTCGGCATTTTGGTGAGGATACATGAAACATTCAACACGTATATTAAACATTGCCCGGCCTGAACTGAAGGAACAAGAATAACTCGAACACGTAATTGTGTTGAGTCCAAGTACATGGTGCAATACTCTTGACACCTGAAGCTTCTTTCCTGCGAGTTACGTGCATATGTTTGTATTGTAACAAGCTGATGACAACGCGTAATCTAATCTGAGGTTACAGGATATGCAGAAGGTTGCACAGATTCTCTTCTCAAAAACAAAATTATGTTCTTTGCCACACACAATAAAAGGGTAAACAAAGCGCGGTATAGTATATTAGTAAAATGCATAAAATATGTACTAATGACTACATTGTGCAAAATATTTAATTACATATTTTTATTCTAAATTTACGTATTTTTATGTGAAATAAAACTTTGTATTTGTAAGAGTGGCAGCATATTTAATATTCATGTTTAGTTTCGCGCTTGTAACCGCAAGCAGAAAAAGTATGTATTTACCTAAAAATCCGTTCCCTAATAATTACATTAAATAAGTCTAATAAACTTTTTATTCTTCCTGTTTAAGTACACCACTCCTTAAGAAACTCCGTTGGGATGTCATCAATTCCAGTAGCTTTATTTTTCTTCAGTAACTTAACTTGTTTTATTATGTCCTCATTGCTAATTTCAGCAACCAAAACTCTCTACAAAAACATTCCCTATTTCCAGAAATCCTGTAATTGCTTTACTTCTGTCTTCCCCATATAATTCGCACATTTCCTTTTTAAAAGCAAAGTGTGACCGTTCTCTTAATCTTTTGCGTGTTTTAAGTGGCACGTCCTGGGGAGCTGATCGGACCGTCCTTCTTCGCCTTTATCGCTCTTTGGTCCGATCCAAGCTTGATTACGGGTGCGTTGTCTATTTGTCGGCGCGTCCATCTGTATTACGCCGATTGTATGCCATTCTCCATCGTGGCATAAGCGCCGCTACAGGGGCCTTTCCAACCAGCCCTGTACCTAACCTATATGCTGAAGCTAAAGAGCCTCCGCTGTTCTTCATGCGTGAGATGCTCTTGTGCAGCTATGCCTGTCAAATCTCCAACTTGCCTGACAACCCGTCCTTCGCGATATTTTACGAGGATTCGCTTGATCGACAATATTTAGTTAGCTCCTCTGCATTGCTCCCTCCAGGGGTTCGATTTCATCAACTTCTTCGGCATTTGGACGTTACCCAGCGCCGGCCCTTCCACGGGGGGAAACGCGTTTTCCTCCATGGTCGCGCGCTGAGGACCACTGTCACCTTGGGTTAACGTCGATGCCGAAAAATGAGACCCCTGCTTCCGTCCTTAAATCCGCTTTTTTAGAACTACAGGCGCATTTCGGGGACTGTCATTTTATATATACCGATGGGTCTAAGACCGATGACGGAGTAGGATGTGCCTTTGTTTTTGGTGCACAGAGTTTTACTTTATGTTTACCTGGACAATGTTCGATTTCTACCGCGGAACTTTTTAGTATATATCAATGTGTTTTATACATTCAGCGGCACGTCTTACGGCGCTGTGTTGTTTGTACGGATTCTCTGAGTGCGCTTCAGAGTATTGACGCGCTGTACAGTTACCACCCGCTCGTACAGCGCATTCATGACCTGCTCCACTCGCTTGGTGCTTCTGGCATCAGCGTCTCCTTCGTGTGGATTCCAGGTCATGTGGGGATCTCAGGCAACGAGTCTGCCGACGCCGCTGCCAAATTGGCCATTTTATCACCCAGATGTTTTACCTGTGTTGTTCCTTCCTCAGATTTTTATGTTATTTTACGTTACCGTATCCTCTCGCGCTGCAGCGATGAGTGGACGGCACTCCGGGGGAACAAGGTGTGGGAAGTTAAACCTCTCCCGTTAGTCTGGGGTACCTCTTCTGGCTCCTCTCGTCGGGAAGAGGTAATTTTAGCTCGTTTTCGAATCGGACATAGCCTTTTTATTCTCAGTGGTGACCCTGTTGGCATAGCCAACGTTTTGGCAGACGACGCGCATGCTGTAGAGTGTCTTTTACGTTTTATCAGTGAAAGTGGTTTTATTCGGCGCATTTGAAAAGCTTAGCGTCTTTTAGTTTTAAGCTTCTATTTTGTCTTTTTAATGGGGGTTCTTCTCCCCGGCGGACATATGGCGGTCATGTCCCTCGCAGTCTACATTTCTTGACACGTTTTCCCCTTTTATTGACCATGCTATTAGTGTGTTGTTTTTTAGAATATGCTGTTTTGTTTTTTGGTGTTTTCGACTCCTCCGGTTAGTGTCCCGTATTTTAGTTTTTGAATTTTAAATGTTATGCATTGTAAGGGAGCTAATGACCTTAGATCTTTAGCGGCCTTAAACCCCATCTCATCATCAATGGGACCTTTGCTTCCAGGAGACGTTTGACCCTGTCGTCGTGGAGCTTCTTTAAGATACGTAACGATTCCTCCTGGATTTTGCCGGCATCCAAAAATTTGATTTCGTCTTTTTAGGAAGGGATGAAGTTTCGGATCCTTTCGCTTACGTGATAAAATTCGAGAGCCTAGGTGACTATTCTGATTTAATTACCATAGAACGTGTTGCAGCGTCGTTAACCGAGAGGCATGTGAGTATACGGATCACCCAAGTTATGGTACGTCAGCACGGCAGCGTTTGACTGTTGGGGTTCTGGATAGTAGTGCTGAAATGGCTTATCGGATGTATACTAGAACGAGCAGTGGAGGTAGCTGTTGTCCCAGCCTGCGCCGTAGGTTGAGGACGTGGACGGCGGACCCGTCAGTGTAGGCAGAGTTCTGCAGCCAAGAAGTACGCGGCAGCACCACCAATTCTAAATGCCGCTCGAGAGAGAGGGAAATGGGGACCTGATGTATCGGATGAACGATGCGAGTAAAATTTTGAGAAGAAACAACAATATGTAGAGAGGATGAAGGGGAGAAAACGGAAGTTTGACGATGACAGTTGATGCTTACCAAGGGGAACTAGGAAAGAAAGAAAAAAACATGTCATAGCAATAGTAGCGTATGTGGTGCTACAAAGTGTTAAAAACAGCCGTACACTTTAAGTAATGGTGGTTAGGTCGACAGAGGCTGCAATTTCCGCAGCTCAGAGTTAAGCAACTTTGCGCTAGGATGTATTTGGCCATTTTGTCGTCAACCGCCAATCCCGACCATACATACCATCCTTCTGTGAAGGCGAAATTTTTTAATATGAAATGTAGGCCGAAACGCTTTTGTGTCGGAATATTCAGTGACAGCAAGGTTTTTAAGTGAACCTGATAGATGTTGTCAAATGCGTATCGCATAATATCCATTCATGCGCTTGTATGAGAGGCGATCTTACTCACATTTTGAAATTTGAGAGGAAGGTTAATTCGCCCTGTTCGCATTCCACATTCAAGTATGGGGCTCTTGGAATTGCGACTGTTCCTTTCGCTAAAAAACGAAACTCATGCCAAATAGGCAGTGTTGCGTATCGGTGACTCGAACCGCCGATGAGTTTCTCTGATATTTCGGGCCATATTTGATGGCTTTGAAGAACATGTGTTGTGGCCACGTTATTTGTGTGACGTCCGTTATATAGGTACATATTACACTACATTAGTAATTAGTTCAAAACGGTCTACACCACAACATAGCTGTGGAGGCAACTCGCTTGGCAAGACACTTAACGTTATCCAATTCTAAAACTTCAATTTAGAAATTACTGAGATATACATCATTAAAACTTATGGCAATTCAATGTTGGATCAGGATATATCAAGATATGACAGCTGAAATCAGAATTAGATTACATTTTATTAATAGATTGTAACGCTTATAATATTCTCGGCAACTTTACATGGAGTACCGGAAGGCTTACTAGCAGACGTCCTCTTCCCATGAAGGTATCACAGCGACTAATTGCGCGAGAGAGCCTCTAATTTTGGCATGAAGGTAGCTCGCGCATGCGCAGAGAATGACCACACGCAACGAATCTTTCTCACACATTCTAAATGACGCTATAATTCCCTATCGATACTTCTATCGTGAAATCTGTCACAAAGCAACGGATGTATCAACAGTGCTTGGTCCTCAGTCCACTTACCTTAGGAGCTACTATATAACACACATAGCCCGCCTCCCAAATGCTACAATATGCACGCAGAATTTGTTGAGACCTGCAGATGTTTTCGGTGAAACATAATGCGTGCATAATAGTCCATGGGAATTGTACGTAGTAGGGAGTATTGACGGGTGCGTAGGTTTCGAAGAGATAGTGAATGAAAAAGGTGCGGTGGAGTTCGTGTACTACCCTCCTAAGGGGCATGCAAGCATTCTACTGTTCAATAGGAGGATTAGGATTACCGCTAGAGGAGGAAAAGGGTATAAAAATCACTTTGAAAGAAACACGGTGTTACAAAAGAGATCTTTAATGCGGCAGACAGGTTGGAACGTAAAGGGGAAAAAAGAAAGGATATACGTAAAGTACTCTCTTGAGGTGGTGGAATGAAGCAGGGTGAGAGGAATCTTGATGCATCACAAAGAGAGGGAAGAAATCCAACAGTAGCCTTTTAGTAGTCGCAGCTAAGACTTAACAGAGAGGGAGAAAGTCGTGACCCATTCTAGTCGACCGTTAGACGGTTTATGACGGCTGCAAGGGGATTTTAGACACCTTTACACTCTGTTCAAAAAATAAGAGGAACAAATGTTTAAACCAAAGTACCAAAATAAATATTGATAGAATTACATGTTTGACAGTTGGTAAAATTGTACATTGAAGATTTGTGTAAAATTATAATAGGCATTCTAACATTCTTTTATTTCACAGAATTGGAAGTACGATGAAATTAGCGTTAGATACATAAAACAAGGTGTAAATACAAGTATACTGCGTTTTCCATGAGCTGCGTTAACTGCCTAACACATACGTGGCATGCTTTGCACTAGCGAATTTGTGGCATTTTCTCTCAGTGAGTGCATTTGCAAGTTCTCCCATATTTCATGGAACAGCAGGCCCCTCGGGAACAAGTTTTTTTCAGCCTATTCCACAGATACTCAATCGGATTGAGGCCTAGATCCTGTGCAGGCCATTCCATTACCTGAATTCGACATTTGTTTAGGTTGTCTTTGGTATTCCGTACTGTATGGGGTGGATATTATCGTGCATTAAAAGTAAATTAGGGTCCATACCATAAGCAAATGGTACATGTTGAAGGATAATGTTGTTAAAGGAAACATCAGCACTTGTGTCCTGTGTGACAGCAGTAATTATAACTATCCTTAAACCGCCCATTGGTATGACGTCAGTGGCGCCAGGTATTGAGGAGGTGTGTTTGTAAGAGTAGTGAATGTGTTGGGGAAGCTGTAGTAGCTATAAGAAGTGAAACGGAGGTGATTTAAGGTTAAAAATGGTGGTGTTTGTAAAGGTGCTAGTATTTTGCGCTAGTGCAGTGATTTTTGCGGTGGGTGCGGCGCCCGCGTTAGTTTAGAGGATATGTGAGGAACGCGAGCATGTGCGGCAAGAATGAGGAGTTACCGACGGATTGCGTTTGCAAGTATAAGAAAGGGGTGCCGTGTGATTTTAATACGACAGTGCTGAAGAGGGATGACGTGAGGCACCGACGACGAGTTACGAGAGGGGTAAAAGGCGTGGATATGTCTATTACGGAGATTGGGAGATGGTACGATGCAATGCGAAGACGTATAAGCGTTATACGAGGGATATGAATGAGAAAAGAGGGGAAAAAGGAGAAACGAAGATGAGGAATGTTAACTTTTTGATTGGGACGGTGACGATGGAAGCGAAAGGTGGAAAGCAGTTTGGGGTGTAGATGTTAGATTGCAGCGCGATGATGGAGTTGATGAATTTGCCATATGAGGGTTATGATGTGAACTGGAAGTTGACGGCGGAACACAGCGAGTAGTTGATGGCGTTCGCGGTGATGAACGAGATGAACATTTACTGACCGACAGTTACGTGCAGGTGTATGTGGAATGCGGTAACGCAGAGTGGGATGTAAAATTTGATGATAAACAGATGAAGGGCAGGGGAGACGCGAATCACGTTGGTCGCGGAAGGAAATGTGAGAATAAATACGGAATGTAGCGGAGCAGTATCGAGTCCCGACGCGGGTAGGGTGTCGGTAAGCAGCGTGAGACGCGTGGCCATGGAGGGAGAGAGCGCGGTAGGAACGGAGCAGCGGAATCTGAAAAGTGAATGCCAGAAGAGGGAGTTGGTGGTGGTGGACAAAGATAGGGAGAATATGGAGGAGGAGGTGGTGAAAAGATTGAAGGACAAGTTCGAGATGATGCATAGGGCGATTAGAGAGGAATGAAAATTTTAACGGGACAGGAGCATAAATTGCAGAGAATGAAGACCGTGTATAGATGAACGAAAAACTGAAAAGACTAATAGAATTACTAGGGGGTGTGGGGGAAGCGACTGGCGCACAATGGATGACGAAGACGCGCCAGCGAATGAGGACGAGTTGGCGGAAATGGAAAAAGGAGAGGACGATGACGCAGAGATGGAGGAACACGAAGACATCGAATATCACACCAGCAAGCGATGAGGTAGGTAAAGATAAAAAAAACCCATTTTCACTATGTACAGTTCTCTGCACATATATTTTTACTAGCTGCAAACATGAAGAGCATAAAACATCATACATATGTACATAAATACCACAATCATTGGAGTGATTTTATTAAAAGTAATTACATCGTTTTCGCACGCACAAACACACACTAAGTTTTTTTATATGTACACCATTGTGTAGACAATATGGCTGTGCAATTCGTTTTCATGAAAATGATTCTATACATTGCAATTAAGAAAAACGTTGTTTGGCTTTGTTAGCAGAAATTTTGTGCAGGGCTCTGACAGCTCTCGTGACTTTCCACACGATGCGATCCAGTTTCAGGAACTATGGCATGCGCGTATGCTGCGCAGATAGCAGCACCAGGGATGAGGTGCCTGACCGTTTTTGTCAGGGACGACTTCGGATGCGGTGACGAGCACTTTAACTTTAAGCTACTTCGTCATCATTATATGGATGACCTGTAGAGATGCGTAGTCCTGGGACACATGGTAAACGTCTAAAAGCGTGTATTTGTTGATGCTGCGGGATAAACATGTTAATGGAAGCCATAATCTGGGCATACATTTCTACGATGTTGATAGAAGTTACGGAATGAAAATGCCGACGATGCTGTGAGGCTCGTGTTTGAAGTTGTACTGGTAAACCATGACGCTTGTGATTGCTTTGTCTTTGCTGTCTACGTAGAGGGCGCTTGCGAGAAACTGAGTTATCCAAAGCGAAAGGGTTATGCGAATGGCTTCGCATTTTGGATGGCAAAAGTTCCGCAGATAATTACGTCAGTCGACGCGAAATTTCCACAAAAAGTAAAAATTACACGATGCTTCCAGCAGGCACACGTCGTGACCGCAATCAGACTCGTGAGCATAGAGTCGGTGAAAGTAGCTGTGTCTATAACTTCCTTTAAGGCGCTACGCACTCGTTCCAGTTTATCAGGGCTTTCGAAGCTGGGTGTAGTGACGAAGATATCTGCGTGAATATGCCGGTTTTGGCACTCTCTGTACCCTAGAAGGTACTCCGCGTAATCACCAGCCATGATGGCGTTAAGGTTTGTAGACGGCTTCTGGATGCAGGGCTCGGTTTAGTTGCAGTTGGCGTTGCAGCTTTAGCATTAGGGTTTTAGTTTCCATTGGATGTATGCACCTGTCGTGGAGCTTCTTTAAGATGCGCAGCGATTACTCTTTCGGAAAGTTGGCGGTATCCAAAAAGTTGACATGGTCTTTGTAGGAGGGGCTGAAGCTGCAGATCCGTTCTGTCATGTGTGGGAGGTGATTGTCCAGGCGGCTGTTGCGTTTTAACTGTTGCAGTAGAACCGGCTGAAGTGTCGTTGATCGGGCGGCGTGTGAGAATAAGGATCAGGCAAGTTATAACTCCTATCACGCGCATCGCTTGACACTAGGCATTTTGGATAGTAATGATGATATGGCTTCTCGCAGCTGTACCATAGGGAATAATTAAAGTAACTGTTATCCCAGTTGTATGCCCGCGGCCTAGGCGAAGGACGTGGATGGCGGATCCCTCGGAACTCTGCACACATCCGTAGCCTACAGGATAGGCAGAGCTTGGCAGCTACAGTACCCCGCAGCTTCAATTCTGAATACCCATGAGCGGTGGGAAAGGGGATATGATGTATCGGATCTATAAGAGAAAAGAGAGAGAAGGTTGACCATGACCGTTGATGCGTGCTTGTGGAAACTGAAAAAAGATGGTTGTAACAATAATAGCGCATGTGATAATCCAAAATGCTGGCGACAACCGTACTCTTAACTGATGGCGGGCTAGGCCGGCATAGGCTGTACCAACCCCACCTGAGATCGAAACAACCTTGCGCTAAGATTTATTTTGCCATTTTGGCATCATCCGTGAAACCCGACCATGCGTATCTTCCGCCTTTGACGGCGAACGTGTCGCGTATGAAATGTATGCTGAAACGCCCACCGTTGTCAAATAAGCCGATGACAGCATGCTTTTTAAAATGAACAGGG
Organism: Deroplatys truncata; assembly: GCA_030765065.1. Taxonomy (NCBI): domain Eukaryota; kingdom Metazoa; phylum Arthropoda; class Insecta; order Mantodea; family Mantidae; genus Deroplatys; species Deroplatys truncata. The sequence goes on along the minus strand of CM060987.1, from coordinate 171,274,686 downwards.
TAGATATCAAATGCGTATGGCATAATATGCACCCATGCGCCAGCGTGAAAGGAAACCACGCTCTCCAGAGAAACGTCGTGAACTTGAAAGGAAAGTGAATTCTTCTCGCTTCGGATTCTACATTCCAGTATATTTCTTCATGAACTGCGTTTGTGGCTTTCGCTGAAAGGTGAAACATGCCTAAATGGAAAACATTTTGCGTATCGGTGATGAGAACCGCCAAGGAGTTTCTCTAATATTCTTCGTCATGTTTGATGGACATGAAGGGCACGGGTTGCGGCTACGTTATATTTGTGACGCCCGCCATGTGCGCGCAAAGGTTGCTGACGAGCATACAGAATATGTTTTCACCGACATATAATGCTTGCAAGATGGTCCACAGCAAAGGGGCATACTCGGGAGTATGGACGGGTTCGTAGGTTTCGAAGAGGCTGTGAATGGGATGGGTGCGGAGAAGCTTGTTTACCACCCTCTAAAGGGGCATACGAACGTTGTGTAGTTCGATAGGAGCAAGAGGAGGATTGCCGCTGAAGGAAGAACTCATCTAAAGAGAAGCAGATGAAAGGCACTTTGAAAGAAAATGAACTTATTAGCGTACAGAGTAGGAACAAATGCACAGAGCAAAAAGAAAGAGACCTTTTCATGTGCCAGAGCAGAGAAATGAGAAGTATACAAAAGTAAGAAAATTGAAATACTGTGAGGTTAAGTACAGAGGTGTGAAAGTTATTAGACTCAACCAGCATTCTTTGCAACAAATGTTCAATATGTGTTTTGAAATGATTTTATTTACAACCAAATACAAAATGAATACTTTGTATGCATGCCTTTCAGTTTAATCAACATTTCAATTCTATTAAGCATGTCTTCTATTAAAGTTGGTCAGTTTGTCTGGATCTCTGAATTGCGGTGGCATAATTCTATAAGTGTCTCTATCTGTTGCACTTTAGAGTAAACATATCCTCCTCAGCTTCTGGTTTACCAATGTCCACAAATTTTGAATTGCGTTCATGTCTGGGCTATTCCCAGGCCATGGCAGTACCTTCACATTTTTGTTCTCCCCCCAGGGGCTCACTTTATGTGAGTACGGGTTTGGCGCACCCGGGGTCCCGAGCCACCCATCTCCATCCTCGTCCGGTCGAAGTGGGTTCGTCCTCGTGACTGGGGGATACAAGGTACGCTCTCGTGCGTTCTTTGCATTTCCTTCCATGCCGCCCCTCCTTATCGTTTCTTTCTTGTCTAATCTCTTCCCGAACATTTCGCACTACCACCATTCACACGTCTCTTTTCCTTCCTCGCCGGCCGACCTTGCGTGTGAAACGCCCATAGTTTTGGTTTATTTTACCCTTTTCTTTCTCTTAATCCGCCCTGGACATAGGTTGACGCATACTTTTCTTTTACTCTTTTCTGGTTTCATTTACCATGGTTTTAGTGCGGTGTAATTTAGAATTTATTGCCTTGTTTTTAGTGTTTTAGACTAAGCGGGTTTGTGTCCCGTATTTTAGTTTTGGATTTTAAATGTTATACTTTGTAAGGGCGCTGATGACCTTAGATGTTTAGCGCCCTTAAACCCCATCACATCACCTTGCCTGAGGCCTTTGTTTTGTTGAATTTGTCTTGTTACACAGGCTGTCTCCACCCTTACACAGAAAGTGTTCTCAAAATACAATGCTGTAAGAATATTCTCCAACTGATGACACTCCCTTACACATTAATTTGTGCCACAGAAGTTGTAACTCAATTTGGTCATAAGATTTCTTTAAGTCTACAAAAGCCATATACAATTTGCCCCTTTTTTCTTTCAAATACTTGTCCGCTAATGTTTTTATAATAAATAAATTATCAGTTGTTCTGCTTCCCTTACGAAAGCCCATCTGGAATTCCGAAAGGATATTATATTCTTCAACCCAAAGTTTTAGTCCAGCCGACAAAATACCCGCAAAAAGTGTTCCTATATTAGATAATAATGCAATACCTCTGTAGTTATTAGGTTTGTCAACATTACGCATGCATTTGTATATATCATGGGTAATAGCTTCCCTCCATCGTTTAGGTACATAACCCTTTCTAATGATTACTAGGGAACGGATTTGTAGGTGTTAAGAAGGTTAAATCTATGTATTTTTATGCATTAACAATCAAGAAAATATTTGTTGAAAAGTTAAAAATATTTACTAAAACACAAAAATATTTTCTTTCATTTTACATAATACAAAAACTTGTAATAAAAAAGAACTGTTTTGATAACTCGCCAGTGATGGATTATTGATATCACATGTCAATTGTTGGAAATTCTTTGGAGTTACAGTGCACAACATATGCCTTCTCTAAATTGTCCATTAGAAATCTCTGCCGATTGTCACGGAGCACTGCCCGGTATTGAGAGAATGATCGTTCTACGTCACATGATGTCACTCTTGCATGTTTCATAAGAGGTACGTTACTAGATCTTACATTCTCAGTGTCTACTTGATGGCCTTCTAGAAATTGGGCAACTTGTCTCACAATTTTGAAACCCTGTATTTTTTTTTCAAACACTGATTTGAACTTGTTTTTTTAAAGTTTGCATGTTAATGCCTTCGAGTGAGTTGATTTTCGTTTCTACATTAACGATTTTTTTAAAACTTTCTATAAAGAGATTAGTTGTTGCTTCTAGTTTTTTATTAAAATTGCACAAGAAACTCAAATTAGCAGCAATATACGGCACGTCATTTCTTAAACAACTGTCACTGAGTAGATTTTGAACAATTTCTATAGATGAAGCATCATCTTTGTCCAGTTCATCCACAACCGATTTAAAGCTATCAAAATGTTCCGCATAGTACACCACTGCTGAAAGCCAAGTGCCCCAGTGAGTAACAATTGGTGTTGGGGTAATGGAACATTAGGATTTTTGTTTCTAAAGAGATCTTTTGCTTTAACAAACACCTTCTTTACATTGGATACCAATTTGTCCACATTGGGATACACTGACCAGTTTCGCACACCCTATGTAGCGTATGCGCAACGCAAGTCACATGTATCATTTTCGGATAGGTGGCGTTAAGTGCTTCTGCGGCTTTCTTGCAAGATGCTGTGTCGGTAAGGAAAATAAGCACTTCATCGTACTTACACCATATGGCCATAATATGTGCATACTTTCATTGAAGAGCCTGGCAACATTAATGTGATTTGCTGCCGACATTTCTTTGCAAGCTAGTAAAATCGCACGATTAGAAACTGTCTTGTCATTTTTAAGAACTCCGACCACTACATTTCGCACTTTTCTTCCTGTTGAGTCTGCACACCCATATTTTCTCATTTTCGCACACAGCCCTGATTTTTCGTAATGTTTCTTCGTGGCATTTTGGAAGGTGGTATTTCCTTAAATTAGATTCATCTGGAGGATTAAAGTTGTTGTACTTCACGAGAAACGCTTTAACCTCTGGATTGTTCACTTTATGTAGAGGAATATCCGCCGAAACAAAAGTTCGGCATAAATTTGAATAAAATGCACGACACTTTAAGGTCCGGAATATGAGCTGGAGGGCCCTGCTTCACTTAAAAGCACCTGCTTCATAGAAGAACGTGAAGCCGCCAAGATATGTTGCGGATAAATGCTGCGTTACCTGGGTGCGTTAATGGGCTGTTATAGACTTTCCACAATGCAGACAATATACAATTTTTCCATCTGTACGGAATGTATTTGAGAATTCTTTAACGCAACCGGAAACTTACACTGCTTTTTACCTTCGGCATTTTGGTGAGGATACATGAAACATTCAACACGTATATTAAACATTGTCCGGCCTGAACTGAAGGAACAAGAATAACTCGAACACGTAATTGTGTTGAGTCCAAGTACATGGTGCAATACTCTTGACACCTGAGGCATCTTTCCTGCGAGTTACGTGCATATGTTTGTATTGTATCAAGCTGATGACAACGCGTAATCTAATCCGAGGTTACAGGATATGCAGAAGGTTGCACAGATTCTCTTCTCAAAAACAAAATTATGTTCTTTGCCACACACAATAAAAGGAGAAACAAAGCGCGGTATAGTATATTGGTAAAATGCATAAAATATGTACTAATGACTACATTGTGCAAAATATTTGATTACATATTTCTATTCTAAAATTATGTATTTTTATGTGAAATAAAACTTTGTATTTGTAAGAGTGGCAGCATATTCAATATTCATGTTTAGTTTCCCGCTTGTAACCGCAAGCAGAAAAAGTATGTATTTACCTAAAAATCGGTTCCCTAATAATTACATTAAATAAGTCTAATAAAATTTTTATTCTTCCTGTTTCAGTACACCACTCCTTAAGAAACTCCGTTGGGATGTCATCAATTCCAGTAGCTTTATTTTTCTTCAGTAACTTAACTTGTTTTATTATGTCCTCATTGCTAATTTCAGCAACCAAAACTCTCTACAAAAACATTCCCTATTTCCAGAAATCCTGTAATTGCTTTACTTCTGTCTTCCCCTTATAATTCGCACATTTCCTTTCTAAAAGTAAAGTGTTACCGTTCTCTTAATCTTTTGCGTGTTTTAAGTGGCACGTCCTGGGGAGCTGATCTGACCGTCCTTCTTCGCCTTTATCGCTCTTTGGTCCGATCCAAGCTTGATTACGGGTGCATTGTCTATTTGTCGGCGCGTCCATCTGTATTACGCCGATTGTATGCCATTCACCATCGTGGCATAAGCGTCGCTACAGGGGCCTTTCCAACCAGCCCTGTACCTAATCTATATGCTGAAGCTAAAGAGCCTCCGCTGTCCTTCATGCGTGAGATGCTCTTGTGCAGCTATGCCTGTCGACTCTCCAGCTTGCCTGACCACCCGTCCTTCGCGATATTTTACGAGGATTCGCTTGATCGACAATATTTAGTTAGCTCCTCTGCATTGCACCCTCCAGGGGTTCGATTTCATCAACTTCTTCGGCATTTGGACGTTACGCCAGCGCCGGCCCTTCCACGGGGGGAAACGCGTTTTCCTCCATGGTCGCGCGCTGAAGCCCACTGTCACCTTGGGTTAACGTCGATGCCGAAAAATGAGACCCCTCCTTCCGTCCTTAGACTGGGGTACCTCTTCTGGCTCCTCTCGTCGGGAAGAGGTAATTTTAGCACGTTTTCGAATCGGACATTGCCTTTTTAATCTCAGTGATAACCCTGTTGGCATAGCCAACGTTTTGGCAGACGACGCGCATGCTGTAGAGTGTCTTTTACGTTTTATCAGTGAAAGTGGTTTTATTCGGCGCATTTGATACGCTTAGCGTCTTTTAGTTTTGTGCTTCTATTTTGTCTTTTTAATGGGGGTTCTTCTCCCCGGCGGACATATGGCGCTCATGTCCCTCGCAGTCTACATTTCTTGACACGTTTTCCCATTTTATTGACCATGCTTTTAGTGTGTTGGTTTTTAGAATATGCTGTTTTGTTTTTTGGTGTTTTCGACTCCTCCGGCTAGTGTCCCGTATTTTAGTTTTTGAATTTTAAATGTTATGCATTGTAAGGGCGCTAATGACCTTAGATCTTTAGCGGCCTTAAACCCCATCTCATTATCAATGGGACCTTTGCTTCCAGAAGACGTTTGACCCTGTCGTCGTGGAGCTTCTTTAAGATGCGTAACGATTCCTCGTTCTGGATTTTGCCGGCATCCAAAAATTTGATTTCGTCTTTTTAGGAAGGGATGAAGTTTCGAATCCTTTCGCGTACGTGAGAAAATTCGAGAGCCTAGGTGACTATGCTGATTTAATTACCATAGAACGTGTTGCAGCGTCGTTAACCGAGAGGCATGTGAGTATACGGATCACCCAAGTTATGGTACGTCAGCACGGCAGCGTTTGACTGTTGGGGTTCTGGATAGTAGTGCTGAAATGGCTTATCGGAAGTATACTAGAACGAGCAGTGGAGGTAGCTGTTGTCCCAGCCTGCGCCGTAGGTTGAGGACGTGGACGGCGGACCCGTCAGTGTAGGCAGAGTTCTGCAGCCAAGAAGTACGCGGCAGCACCACCAATTCTAAATGCCGCTCGAGAGAGAGGGAAATGGGGACCTGATGTATCGGATGAACGATGCGAGTAAAATTTTGAGAAGAAACAACAATATGTAGAGAGGATGAAGGGGAGAAAACGGAAGTTTGACGATGACAGTTGATGCTTACCAAGGGGAACTAGGAAAGAAAGAAAAAAACATGTCATAGCAATAGTAGCGTATGTGGTGCTACAAAGTGTTAAAAACAGCCGTACACTTTAAGTAATGGTGGTTAGGTCGACAGAGGCTGCAATTTCCGCAGCTCAGAGTTAAGCAACTTTGCGCTAGGATGTATTTGGCCATTTTGTCGTCAACCGCCAATCCCGACCATACATACCATCCTTCTGTGAAGGCGAAATTTTTTAATATGAAATGTAGGCCGAAACGCTTTTGTGTCGGAATATTCAGTGACAGCAAGGTTTTTAAGTGAACCTGATAGATGTTGTCAAATGCGTATCGCATAATATCCATTCATGCGCTTGTATGAGAGGCGATCTTACTCACATTTTGAAATTTGAGAGGAAGGTTAATTCGCCCTGTTCGCATTCCACATTCAAGTATGGGGCTCTTGGAATTGCGACTGTTCCTTTCGCTAAAAAACGAAACTCATGCCAAATAGGCAGTGTTGCGTATCGGTGACTCGAACCGCCGATGAGTTTCTCTGATATTTCGGGCCATATTTGATGGCTTTGAAGAACATGTGTTGTGGCCACGTTATTTGTGTGACGTCCGTTATATAGGTACATATTACACTACATTAGTAATTAGTTCAAAACGGTCTACACCACAACATAGCTGTGGAGGCAACTCGCTTGGCAAGACACTTAACGTTATCCAATTCTAAAACTTCAATTTAGAAATTACTGAGATATACATCATTAAAACTTATGGCAATTCAATGTTGGATCAGGATATATCAAGATATGACAGCTGAAATCAGAATTAGATTACATTTTTTTAATAGATTGTAACGCTTATAATATTCTCGGCAACTTTACATGGAGTACCGGAAGGCTTACTAGCAGACGTCCTCTTCCCATGAAGGTATCACAGCGACTAATTGCGCGAGAGAGCCTCTAATTTTGGCATGAAGGTAGCTCGCGCATGCGCAGAGAATGACCACACGCAACGAATCTTTCTCACACATTCTAAATGACGCTATAATTCCCTATCGATACTTCTATCGTGAAATCTGTCACAAAGCAACGGATGTATCAACAGTGCTTGGTCCTCAGTCCACTTACCTTAGGAGCTACTATATAACACACATAGCCCGCCTCCCAAATGCTACAATATGCACGCAGAATTTGTTGAGACCTGCAGATGTTTTCGGTGAAACATAATGCGTGCATAATAGTCCATGGGAATTGTACGTAGTAGGGAGTATTGACGGGTGCGTAGGTTTCGAAGAGATAGTGAATGAAAAAGGTGCGGTGGAGTTCGTGTACTACCCTCCTAAGGGGCATGCAAGCATTCTACTGTTCAATAGGAGGATTAGGATTACCGCTAGAGGAGGAAAAGGGTATAAAAATCACTTTGAAAGAAACACGGTGTTACAAAAGAGATCTTTAATGCGGCAGACAGGTTGGAACGTAAAGGGGAAAAAAGAAAGGATATACGTAAAGTACTCTCTTGAGGTGGTGGAATGAAGCAGGGTGAGAGGAATCTTGATGCATCACAAAGAGAGGGAAGAAATCCAACAGTAGCCTTTTAGTAGTCGCAGCTAAGACTTAACAGAGAGGGAGAAAGTCGTGACCCATTCTAGTCGACCGTTAGACGGTTTATGACGGCTGCAAGGGGATTTTAGACACCTTTACACTCTGTTCAAAAAATAAGAGGAACAAATGTTTAAACCAAAGTACCAAAATAAATATTGATAGAATTACATGTTTGACAGTTGGTAAAATTGTACATTGAAGATTTGTGTAAAATTATAATAGGCATTCTAACATTCTTTTATTTCACAGAATTGGAAGTACGATGAAATTAGCGTTAGATACATAAAACAAGGTGTAAATACAAGTATACTGCGTTTTCCATGAGCTGCGTTAACTGCCTAACACATACGTGGCATGCTTTGCACTAGCGAATTTGTGGCATTTTCTCTCAGTGAGTGCATTTGCAAGTTCTCCCATATTTCATGGAACAGCAGGCCCCTCGGGAACAAGTTTTTTTCAGCCTATTCCACAGATACTCAATCGGATTGAGGCCTAGATCCTGTGCAGGCCATTCCATTACCTGAATTCGACATTTGTTTAGGTTGTCTTTGGTATTCCGTACTGTATGGGGTGGATATTATCGTGCATTAAAAGTAAATTAGGGTCCATACCATAAGCAAATGGTACATGTTGAAGGATAATGTTGTTAAAGGAAACATCAGCACTTGTGTCCTGTGTGACAGCAGTAATTATAACTATCCTTAAACCGCCCATTGGTATGACGTCAGTGGCGCCAGGTATTGAGGAGGTGTGTTTGTAAGAGTAGTGAATGTGTTGGGGAAGCTGTAGTAGCTATAAGAAGTGAAACGGAGGTGATTTAAGGTTAAAAATGGTGGTGTTTGTAAAGGTGCTAGTATTTTGCGCTAGTGCAGTGATTTTTGCGGTGGGTGCGGCGCCCGCGTTAGTTTAGAGGATATGTGAGGAACGCGAGCATGTGCGGCAAGAATGAGGAGTTACCGACGGATTGCGTTTGCAAGTATAAGAAAGGGGTGCCGTGTGATTTTAATACGACAGTGCTGAAGAGGGATGACGTGAGGCACCGACGACGAGTTACGAGAGGGGTAAAAGGCGTGGATATGTCTATTACGGAGATTGGGAGATGGTACGATGCAATGCGAAGACGTATAAGCGTTATACGAGGGATATGAATGAGAAAAGAGGGGAAAAAGGAGAAACGAAGATGAGGAATGTTAACTTTTTGATTGGGACGGTGACGATGGAAGCGAAAGGTGGAAAGCAGTTTGGGGTGTAGATGTTAGATTGCAGCGCGATGATGAAGTTGATGAATTTGCCATATGAGGGTTATGATGTGAACTGGAAGTTGACGGCGGAACACAGCGAGTAGTTGATGGCGTTCGCGGTGATGAACGAGATGAACATTTACTGACCGACAGTTACGTGCAGGTGTATGTGGAATGCGGTAACGCAGAGTGGGATGTAAAATTTGATGATAAACAGATGAAGGGCAGGGGAGACGCGAATCACGTTGGTCGCGGAAGGAAATGTGAGAATAAATACGGAATGTAGCGGAGCAGTATCGAGTCCCGACGCGGGTAGGGTGTCGGTAAGCAGCGTGAGACGCGTGGCCATGGAGGGAGAGAGCGCGGTAGGAACGGAGCAGCGGAATCTGAAAAGTGAATGCCAGAAGAGGGAGTTGGTGGTGGTGGACAAAGATAGGGAGAATATGGAGGAGGAGGTGGTGAAAAGATTGAAGGACAAGTTCGAGATGATGCATAGGGCGATTAGAGAGGAATGAAAATTTTAACGGGACAGGAGCATAAATTGCAGAGAATGAAGACCGTGTATAGATGAACGAAAAACTGAAAAGACTAATAGAATTACTAGGGGGTGTGGGGGAAGCGACTGGCGCACAATGGATGACGAAGACGCGCCAGCGAATGAGGACGAGTTGGCGGAAATGGAAAAAGGAGAGGACGATGACGCAGAGATGGAGGAACACGAAGACATCGAATATCACACCAGCAAGCGATGAGGTAGGTAAAGATAAAAAAAACCCATTTTCACTATGTACAGTTCTCTGCACATATATTTTTACTAGCTGCAAACATGAAGAGCATAAAACATCATACATATGTACATAAATACCACAATCATTGGAGTGATTTTATTAAAAGTAATTACATCGTTTTCGCACGCACAAACACACACTAAGTTTTTTTATATGTACACCATTGTGTAGACAATATGGCTGTGCAATTCGTTTTCATGAAAATGATTCTATACATTGCAATTAAGAAAAACGTTGTTTGGCTTTGTTAGCAGAAATTTTGTGCAGGGCTCTGACAGCTCTCGTGACTTTCCACACGATGCGATCCAGTTTCAGGAACTATGGCATGCGCGTATGCTGCGCAGATAGCAGCACCAGGGATGAGGTGCCTGACCGTTTTTGTCAGGGACGACTTCGGATGCGGTGACGAGCACTTTAACTTTAAGCTACTTTGTCATCATTATATGGATGACCTGTAGAGATGCGTAGTCCTGGGACACATGGTAAACGTCTAAAAGCGTGTATTTGTTGATGCTGCGGGATAAACATGTTAATGGAAGCCATAATCTGGGCATACATTTCTACGATGTTGATAGAAGTTACGGAATGAAAATGCCGACGATGCTGTGAGGCTCGTGTTTGAAGTTGTACTGGTAAACCATGACGCTTGTGATTGCTTTGTCTTTGCTGTCTACGTAGAGGGCGCTTGCGAGAAACTGAGTTATCCAAAGCGAAAGGGTTATGCGAATGGCTTCGCATTTTGGATGGCAAAAGTTCCGCAGATAATTACGTCAGTCGACGCGAAATTTCCACAAAAAGTAAAAATTACACGATGCTTCCAGCAGGCACACGTCGTGACCGCAATCAGACTCGTGAGCATAGAGTCGGTGAAAGTAGCTGTGTCTATAACTTCCTTTAAGGCGCTACGCACTCGTTCCAGTTTATCAGGGCTTTCGAAGCTGGGTGTAGTGACGAAGATATCTGCGTGAATATGCCGGTTTTGGCACTCTCTGTACCCTAGAAGGTACTCCGCGTAATCACCAGCCATGATGGCGTTAAGGTTTGTAGACGGCTTCTGGATGCAGGGCTCGGTTTAGTTGCAGTTGGCGTTGCAGCTTTAGCATTAGGGTTTTAGTTTCCATTGGATGTATGCACCTGTCGTGGAGCTTCTTTAAGATGCGCAGCGATTACTCTTTCGGAAAGTTGGCGGTATCCAAAAAGTTGACATGGTCTTTGTAGGAGGGGCTGAAGCTGCAGATCCGTTCTGTCATGTGTGGGAGGTGATTGTCCAGGCGGCTGTTGCGTTTTAACTGTTGCAGTAGAACCGGCTGAAGTGTCGTTGATCGGGCGGCGTGTGAGAATAAGGATCAGGCAAGTTATAACTCCTATCACGCGCATCGCTTGACACTAGGCATTTTGGATAGTAATGATGATATGGCTTCTCGCAGCTGTACCATAGGGAATAATTAAAGTAACTGTTATCCCAGTTGTATGCCCGCGGCCTAGGCGAAGGACGTGGATGGCGGATCCCTCGGAACTCTGCACACATCCGTAGCCTACAGGATAGGCAGAGCTTGGCAGCTACAGTACCCCGCAGCTTCAATTCTGAATACCCATGAGCGGTGGGAAAGGGGATATGATGTATCGGATCTATAAGAGAAAAGAGAGAGAAGGTTGACCATGACCGTTGATGCGTGCTTGTGGAAACTGAAAAAAGATGGTTGTAACAATAATAGCGCATGTGATAATCCAAAATGCTGGCGACAACCGTACTCTTAACTGATGGCGGGCTAGGCCGGCATAGGCTGTACCAACCCCACCTGAGATCGAAACAACCTTGCGCTAAGATTTATTTTGCCATTTTGGCATCATCCGTGAAACCCGACCATGCGTATCTTCCGCCTTTGACGGCGAACGTGTCGCGTATGAAATGTATGCTGAAACGCCCACCGTTGTCAAATAAGCCGATGACAGCATGCTTTTTAAAATGAACAGGGTAGATATCAAATGCGTATGGCATAATATGCACCCATGCGCCAGCGTGAAAGGAAACCACGCTCTCCAGAGAAACGTCGTGAACTTGAAAGGAAAGTGAATTCTTCTCGCTTCGGATTCTACATTCCAGTATATTTCTTCATGAACTGCGTTTGTGGCTTTCGCTGAAAGGTGAAACATGCCTAAATGGAAAACATTTTGCGTATCGGTGATGAGAACCGCCAAGGAGTTTCTCTAATATTCTTCGTCATGTTTGATGGACATGAAGGGCACGGGTTGCGGCTACGTTATATTTGTGACGCCCGCCATGTGCGCGCAAAGGTTGCTGACGAGCATACAGAATATGTTTTCACCGACATATAATGCTTGCAAGATGGTCCACAGCAAAGGGGCATACTCGGGAGTATGGACGGGTTCGTAGGTTTCGAAGAGGCTGTGAATGGGATGGGTGCGGAGAAGCTTGTTTACCACCCTCTAAAGGGGCATACGAACGTTGTGTAGTTCGATAGGAGCAAGAGGAGGATTGCCGCTGAAGGAAGAACTCATCTAAAGAGAAGCAGATGAAAGGCACTTTGAAAGATAATGAACTTATTAGCGTACAGAGTAGGAACAAATGCACAGAGCAAAAAGAAAGAGACCTTTTCATGTGCCAGAGCAGAGAAATGAGAAGTATACAAAAGTAAGAAAATTGAAATACTGTGAGGTTAAGTACAGAGGTGTGAAAGTTATTAGACTCAACCAGCATTCTTTGCAACAAATGTTCAATATGTGTTTTGAAATGATTTTATTTACAACCAAATACAAAATGAATACTTTGTATGCATGCCTTTCAGTTTAATCAACATTTCAATTCTATTAAGCATGTCTTCTATTAAAGTTGGTCAGTTTGTCTGGATCTCTGAATTGCGGTGGCATAATTCTATAAGTGTCTCTATCTGTTGCACTTTAGAGTAAACATATCCTCCTCAGCTTCTGGTTTACCAATGTCCACAAATTTTGAATTGCGTTCATGTCTGGGCTATTCCCAGGCCATGGCAGTACCTTCACATTTTTGTTCTCCCCCCAGGGGCTCACTTTATGTGAGTACGGGTTTGGCGCACCCGGGGTCCCGAGCCACCCATCTCCATCCTCGTCCGGTCGAAGTGGGTTCGTCCTCGTGACTGGGGGATACAAGGTACGCTCTCGTGCGTTCTTTGCATTTCCTTCCATGCCGCCCCTCCTTATCGTTTCTTTCTTGTCTAATCTCTTCCCGAACATTTCGCACTACCACCATTCACACGTCTCTTTTCCTTCCTCGCCGGCCGACCTTGCGTGTGAAACGCCCATAGTTTTGGTTTATTTTACCCTTTTCTTTCTCTTAATCCGCCCTGGACATAGGTTGACGCATACTTTTCTTTTACTCTTTTCTGGTTTCATTTACCATGGTTTTAGTGCGGTGTAATTTAGAATTTATTGCCTTGTTTTTAGTGTTTTAGACTAAGCGGGTTTGTGTCCCGTATTTTAGTTTTGGATTTTAAATGTTATACTTTGTAAGGGCGCTGATGACCTTAGATGTTTAGCGCCCTTAAACCCCATCACATCACCTTGCCTGAGGCCTTTGTTTTGTTGAATTTGTCTTGTTACACAGGCTGTCTCCACCCTTACACAGAAAGTGTTCTCAAAATACAATGCTGTAAGAATATTCTCCAACTGATGACACTCCCTTACACATTAATTTGTGCCACAGAAGTTGTAACTCAATTTGGTCATAAGATTTCTTTAAGTCTACAAAAGCCATATACAATTTGCCCCTTTTTTCTTTCAAATACTTGTCCGCTAATGTTTTTATAATAAATAAATTATCAGTTGTTCTGCTTCCCTTACGAAAGCCCATCTGGAATTCCGAAAGGATATTATATTCTTCAACCCAAAGTTTTAGTCCAGCCGACAAAATACCCGCAAAAAGTGTTCCTATATTAGATAATAATGCAATACCTCTGTAGTTATTAGGTTTGTCAACATTACGCATGCATTTGTATATATCATGGGTAATAGCTTCCCTCCATCGTTTAGGTACATAACCCTTTCTAATGATTACTAGGGAACGGATTTGTAGGTGTTAAGAAGGTTAAATCTATGTATTTTTATGCATTAACAATCAAGAAAATATTTGTTGAAAAGTTAAAAATATTTACTAAAACACAAAAATATTTTCTTTCATTTTACATAATACAAAAACTTGTAATAAAAAAGAACTGTTTTGATAACTCGCCAGTGATGGATTATTGATATCACATGTCAATTGTTGGAAATTCTTTGGAGTTACAGTGCACAACATATGCCTTCTCTAAATTGTCCATTAGAAATCTCTGCCGATTGTCACGGAGCACTGCCCGGTATTGAGAGAATGATCGTTCTACGTCACATGATGTCACTCTTGCATGTTTCATAAGAGGTACGTTACTAGATCTTACATTCTCAGTGTCTACTTGATGGCCTTCTAGAAATTGGGCAACTTGTCTCACAATTTTGAAACCCTGTATTTTTTTTTCAAACACTGATTTGAACTTGTTTTTTTAAAGTTTGCATGTTAATGCCTTCGAGTGAGTTGATTTTCGTTTCTACATTAACGATTTTTTTAAAACTTTCTATAAAGAGATTAGTTGTTGCTTCTAGTTTTTTATTAAAATTGCACAAGAAACTCAAATTAGCAGCAATATACGGCACGTCATTTCTTAAACAACTGTCACTGAGTAGATTTTGAACAATTTCTATAGATGAAGCATCATCTTTGTCCAGTTCATCCACAACCGATTTAAAGCTATCAAAATGTTCCGCATAGTACACCACTGCTGAAAGCCAAGTGCCCCAGTGAGTAACAATTGGTGTTGGGGTAATGGAACATTAGGATTTTTGTTTCTAAAGAGATCTTTTGCTTTAACAAACACCTTCTTTACATTGGATACCAATTTGTCCACATTGGGATACACTGACCAGTTTCGCACACCCTATGTAGCGTATGCGCAACGCAAGTCACATGTATCATTTTCGGATAGCTGGCGTTAAGTGCTTCTGCGGCTTTCTTGCAAGATGCTGTGTCGGTAAGGAAAATAAGCACTTCATCGTACTTACACCATATGGCCATAATATGTGCATACTTTCATTGAAGAGCCTGGCAACATTAATGTGATTTGCTGCCGACATTTCTTTGCAAGCTAGTAAAATCGCACGATTAGAAACTGTCTTGTCATTTTTAAGAACTCCGACCACTACATTTCGCACTTTTCTTCCTGTTGAGTCTGCACACCCATATTTTCTCATTTTCGCACACAGCCCTGATTTTTCGTAATGTTTCTTCGTGGCATTTTGGAAGGTGGTATTTCCTTAAATTAGATTCATCTGGAGGATTAAAGTTGTTGTACTTCACGAGAAACGCTTTAACCTCTGGATTGTTCACTTTATGTAGAGGAATATCCGCCGAAACAAAAGTTCGGCATAAATTTGAATAAAATGCACGACACTTTAAGGTCCGGAATATGAGCTGGAGGGCCCTGCTTCACTTAAAAGCACCTGCTTCATAGAAGAACGTGAAGCCGCCAAGATATGTTGCGGATAAATGCTGCGTTACCTGGGTGCGTTAATGGGCTGTTATAGACTTTCCACAATGCAGACAATATACAATTTTTCCATCTGTACGGAATGTATTTGAGAATTCTTTAACGCAACCGGAAACTTACACTGCTTTTTACCTTCGGCATTTTGGTGAGGATACATGAAACATTCAACACGTATATTAAACATTGTCCGGCCTGAACTGAAGGAACAAGAATAACTCGAACACGTAATTGTGTTGAGTCCAAGTACATGGTGCAATACTCTTGACACCTGAGGCATCTTTCCTGCGAGTTACGTGCATATGTTTGTATTGTATCAAGCTGATGACAACGCGTAATCTAATCCGAGGTTACAGGATATGCAGAAGGTTGCACAGATTCTCTTCTCAAAAACAAAATTATGTTCTTTGCCACACACAATAAAAGGAGAAACAAAGCGCGGTATAGTATATTGGTAAAATGCATAAAATATGTACTAATGACTACATTGTGCAAAATATTTGATTACATATTTCTATTCTAAAATTATGTATTTTTATGTGAAATAAAACTTTGTATTTGTAAGAGTGGCAGCATATTCAATATTCATGTTTAGTTTCCCGCTTGTAACCGCAAGCAGAAAAAGTATGTATTTACCTAAAAATCGGTTCCCTAATAATTACATTAAATAAGTCTAATAAAATTTTTATTCTTCCTGTTTCAGTACACCACTCCTTAAGAAACTCCGTTGGGATGTCATCAATTCCAGTAGCTTTATTTTTCTTCAGTAACTTAACTTGTTTTATTATGTCCTCATTGCTAATTTCAGCAACCAAAACTCTCTACAAAAACATTCCCTATTTCCAGAAATCCTGTAATTGCTTTACTTCTGTCTTCCCCTTATAATTCGCACATTTCCTTTCTAAAAGTAAAGTGTTACCGTTCTCTTAATCTTTTGCGTGTTTTAAGTGGCACGTCCTGGGGAGCTGATCTGACCGTCCTTCTTCGCCTTTATCGCTCTTTGGTCCGATCCAAGCTTGATTACGGGTGCATTGTCTATTTGTCGGCGCGTCCATCTGTATTACGCCGATTGTATGCCATTCACCATCGTGGCATAAGCGTCGCTACAGGGGCCTTTCCAACCAGCCCTGTACCTAATCTATATGCTGAAGCTAAAGAGCCTCCGCTGTCCTTCATGCGTGAGATGCTCTTGTGCAGCTATGCCTGTCGACTCTCCAGCTTGCCTGACCACCCGTCCTTCGCGATATTTTACGAGGATTCGCTTGATCGACAATATTTAGTTAGCTCCTCTGCATTGCACCCTCCAGGGGTTCGATTTCATCAACTTCTTCGGCATTTGGACGTTACGCCAGCGCCGGCCCTTCCACGGGGGGAAACGCGTTTTCCTCCATGGTCGCGCGCTGAAGCCCACTGTCACCTTGGGTTAACGTCGATGCCGAAAAATGAGACCCCTCCTTCCGTCCTTAGACTGGGGTACCTCTTCTGGCTCCTCTCGTCGGGCCCCTCAGGGGCTCACCTTATGTGAGTACGGGTTTTTGGCGCACCCGGGGGTTCCCGAGCCAATCATCGCCACATTCATCCCCTCACCCCCATCCGGTCGCGGTGGGTTCTTCAAGTGACCGGTGGACCCAAGGTAGGCTCTCGTGCGTTCTTTGCATTCCATACATACCGCACCTCACCTTCGTTTCTTTCTTGCCTAATCACTTTCCGGCCATTTCGTACCACGACATTCGCATATCTCTCTTTTTCTTCCCCGCCGGCCTACCTTGCGTGCGAAACGCCCACACAGTTTTAGTTTCTTTTATCTTTTTATTTAAATCCTCCGTGGACACAGCCTGACGGATACCCGCGCACCGCGTGCGCAGCTGGGTGAGTGGGTAATGGCGTCATCCCCACCACCCGGGGTCGTCATGTAGGGTTGTTGTTCGTATCCGCTGTTCAACTGCAGTCCCGCGGGGGGGCCATTGCATGAGCTGCTGGCTTCCGACGGCGATTGGGTCCCTCTGTCTATGTTCTGGGAGGTGTGACCCTGGGGTGAGCTAGGTATAGATAGGCCACTCACCCAAGCCGGGGTAACGCCCGGGAAGTCAGAGCCCGAGGTCGGAGACGGTTGCAATGGTGGAGGATTTTTTTCGCTATGGAGCACCCTTTCTCCATTGTTAACAACAAGCGCCGCAAAGTTTTTGTAACAGAAGTAGCACCGCCAACAGCTGGTTGTTACTTAGTGATTACCCGTACAGAGGAGGGACAATCATTCGAGAAGGTGAACCCTTTTATTATCCAGAAGGGCATTGACTCAATTGCTGGTCCGGTTCTTTCCTGCACTCGTCTTCGTAATGGTTCGTTGCTAGTTCAAAGCAAATCCGAGGCACAAAGTAAGTCCTTGTTGAGCGCCACGCTTCTCCACGGTTATCCTATCCGTGTTGAGAAGCACCGCACCTTGAATTCTTGTAGAGGCGTTGTCACCACGCATAGCCTCGATGGTATCTCTGACGAAGACCTGGTGGAATATCTTGCAGACCAGAGAGTGACAGCGGTTCATCGAGTGCAGGCCAAACGCGACGGCGTGTTGGTACCCACTCGTACCCTGTTTATTACATTTGATGGCGTCGATCTGCCCACGAGCATTTCCGCAGGGTACGAACGGATTTCTGTGAGGCCTTATATTCCTAGACCTCTGCGTTGTTTTAAATGCCAACGTTTTGGGCATACGCAAGTCTCATGTAAGAGTGCCGTTAACATCTGTGCAACCTGTAGCCAGCCCTCACACGAAGGTACCTGTTCAACAGCCCCCGTCTGCGTTAATTGTAAAGGGTCTCATTCTGCTTCGTTTGCCGACTGTCCGCGGTACTTGGACGAGAAGGCGATCCAGGAGATCCGGGTAAAGGAAAAACTCTCCTTCGCTGAAGCCCGGAGGCGTTACCATGCGCGCCAACCTTCACTCCTGCGATCTGGCACATTTAGTTCTGTTGTTGCCTCGCCAGTACCACGCGTAGATGCCGAAACTCAGACCTGGACCTTGACTGGATTAACCGCCACTACCATCCGGCCGTCTATTAAGGCTACAGTTACCAAGCCGTATAAACCTGGTCCCAAGTCAATGAAGTCGCAAGCCGTTGAAAAGAAGCCCAAGCAGAAACTACGTAGGGAAGATTTTTTGAAAGACCCTCCGCGTGCGCGCGGTAAGAAAAGTTCACCTTCTCCTCCTCGGAGGTCGCTGTCCCAGGAAGGTCCTGGGACAAGCCGCGCTCAGCGGCACCCTTCACCCATCGCCACCCAGAACCGATTCACGGCGCTTGAATCGGTTTCTGGCACTGAGCGCGTGGGCCCTCCCTCCGAGGAAGCTATGGAGTCTGACCAACTCCATACAAAAAGCCCGAGCCCAAAGGTTAAACAAAAGGTAATTTTAAGCCGCCCTTCTAAATAGACAGTTTATCCCCTTATTTTTAATGGCTATCCTGACCTGGAATGTACGTGGTGTACGATCGCATAGGGCGGAACTGCAGCTTTTATTGCGTTCCCATTCACCTATGGTCGTATGTTTGCAGGAGACTAAGCTTCGCCCTCACGATCCTTTTGATCTCCGAGGATATACTCCGGTTCGCTACGACCTTGAACCGGAGGAGGGTACTCCTGCTCATGGTGGTGTCATGATTTTGGTGCGTAATGACGTTCATTTTACACCTGTCACACTTACATCTGACTTGCAAGCTGTTGCCGTTCGCCTTCACTTACCCGGCTTTTTGTTTTCTGTTTGCTCTGTGTATACACCTCCATCGTCTCCCCTCGCTCCCGCGGACATTCGATCTCTCCTGTCCGCTCTCCCAACACCATTTCTTCTGTTGGGAGATTTTAATGCCCATCACGCACTATGGGGTTCGCCAAGGGCTTGTGCGAGGGGAACTCTTCTTTCCGACATTTTTTATCAGTTCAATCTTTCCATCCTCAATACAGGTGCACCTACTTTTATTTCTGATTCTTCTGGTACATTTTCTCACCTGGACCTTGCAATTTGCTCACTCCAGCTTGCACGTCGTCTTCAGTGGAACGTCGTCGCTGA
Organism: Deroplatys truncata; assembly: GCA_030765065.1. Classification (NCBI taxonomy): domain Eukaryota; kingdom Metazoa; phylum Arthropoda; class Insecta; order Mantodea; family Mantidae; genus Deroplatys; species Deroplatys truncata. The sequence goes on along the minus strand of CM060987.1, from coordinate 171,255,303 downwards.
CACCTACTCCAGCGACCATTACCCCTGCATCGTTTCTCTTCTGTCGCACCACGTACAGCATTCCAGAGTACCTACCTGGATATTCGCAAAAGCCGACTGGAGCTTGTATTCCAGCCTCGTGCATTTTGACGACCAGCCCTTCTCCGACATTCACCAACTAGTGCAGCACCTTACGTCTGTTATTTTCTCTGCCGCCGAACGCGCAATACCCCGTTCATCCTCCCAACCTCGGCGGCCACCTGTTCCGTGGTGGACCGAGGATTGTCGGGACGCCGTTCGTGCCCGTAGGACTGCACTTAGGGTGTTTCGGCGCCACCCTACACTTGATAATTTGGTGACTTTTAAACAATCGCGCGCCAGGGCTCGTCGCATTATTCAGGATAGCAAGAAGGCATCTTGGGCTCGTTTTGTCGAGTCTTTTAATCGTTTTACGCCTTCATCCGTTGTTTGGGATAAACTTCGTCGCTTCTCAGGTAAAGTGTCACATTGTACTGTTTCTGGCCTTCAGGTTTCTAATGCGACCATAGTGGATCCGGCTGCCATCGCAAACACTCTGGGTTCTGCCTTTGAGGCGGTTTCCAGTTCAGACCATTATTCCGCCGGCTTTCGCTCTATTAAAGACCGGCAGGATTCCGCATCATATACTTTTCGGTCTGTTAATGATGAATGCTATAACGAACTATTCACAATGAGGGAGCTGGAGCACGCTCTTCATTGCTCTCGGCACTCCGCTCCTGGGCCGGACGGCATTCATGTCCTGATGTTAAAGAACCTTTCAGCCGACAGTAAACTCTTTCTCTTACAGGTCTATAACCGTATTTGGCAAGACGGCATTTTTCCTTCCGTTTGGCGCGAAGCCACCATTGTCCCTATACTTAAGCCTGGGAAGGATCGCCAACTACCTTCCAGCTACCGCCCTATCTCCCTCACCAGTTGCATTTGCAAGGTGATGGAGCGCATGATCAACGGGCGGTTGACATGGTGGCTTGAGTCTCAGAAACTTCTAGCGAACGCTCAGTGCGGGTTTCGTCGCTATCGCTCTACCGTCGACCATCTGGTGTCCTTGTCGACGCATATTATGAATGGATTTCTGAGAAAGTGTCAAACCGTGGCTGTATTTTTTGACCTGGAGAAAGCTTATGACACTTGTTGGAGGGGCGGCATTTTACGTACACTTCACGCATGGAATATCTGCGGTCGTCTTCCCATATTTCTCCGGGAGTTCATGACGGACCGCGTCTTTCGTGTACGTGTGGGCTCGGTTTTATCTCGTCGTTTTATTCAAGAGAACGGAGTACCGCAGGGCTCTGTACTCAGTGTCACACTTTTTGCAATTGCTATCAACCCCATTGTTGATTGTATTCCTCCTGGCATTTCATCGTCCCTTTTTGTTGACGATTTCGCTATTTATTGCAGTTCACGGCGGACCTGTCTACTCGAACGCCGTCTCCAGAGCTGTATCGACCGTCTCTACGCCTGGAGTAACGCCAACGGCTTTAATTTCTCCGCCGAGAAATCCGTCTGCATCAACTTCTGGCGCCGGAAGTATTTCCCTCCGCCCTCTCTCCATCTAGGGCCAGGGATGCTTCCGTTTGCAGACGAGGCGAAATTCTTGGGGTTGATCTTTGATAGAAAGTTGTGTTGGACCTCGCACATTACTTTTTTAAAAGCAAAGTGTGACCGTTCTCTGAATCTTTTACGTGTTTTAAGTGGCACATCCTGGGGAGCTGATCGGACCACCCTTCTGCGTCTATATCGCTCTTTGGTCCGATCCAAACTTGATTACGGGTGTATTGTTTATTCGTCGGCATGTCCATCTGTGTTACTTCGATTGAATGCCATTCACCACCGTGGCATAAGAGTCGCTACAGGGGCCTTTCCAACTAGCCCCGTGCCCAGTCTTTATGCTGAAGCTGCAGAGCCTCCGCTGTCCTCCAGGCGTGAGATGCTCCTGTGCAGCTATGCCTGTCGACTCTCAAGCTTGCCTGACCACCCGTCTTTCGCGGCATTTTTCGAGGATTCACTTGACCGGCAATATTTAGTTAGCTCCTCTGCATTGCTCCCTCCAGGGGTTCGATTTCGACTGCTACTTCGGCATTTGGACGTTACGCCAGCGCCGGCCCTTCCAAGGGGGGAAACGCGTTTTCCTCCATGGTCGCGCGTTGAGGCCCTCTGTCACCTTGGGTTATCGTCAATGCCGAAGAATGAGACCCCTTCTTCAGTCTTTAGATCAGCGTTTTTAGAACTTCAGTCGCAATTCGGGGACTTGCCTTTTATCTTCACTGATGGATCTAAGACTGATGCTGGAGTAGGATGTGCCTTTTTTTGTGGTGGAAATAGTTTTACCTTTCGTTTACCAGAGCAATGTTCGATTTTTACCGCCGAACTTTTTAGCATTTATCAGTCTCTTTTATATATTCAGCGGCACGACTTACGGCATTGTTTTATTTGTTCCGACTCCCTGAGTGCTCTTCAAAGTATTAGCTCGCTGTACAGTTACCACCCGCTCGTACAGCGCATTCATGACCTGCTCCACTCGCTTGATGTCACTGGCATCAGCGTCTCCTTCTTGTGGATTCCAGGTCATGTGGGCATCTCAGGTAATGAGTCTGCCGATGTCGCTGCCAAGTCGGCGATTTTATCGCCCAGACGTTTTACCTCTGTAGTTCCCTCGTCAGATTTGTTTATTGTTTTACGTCGCCGCATCCTCTCGCTTTGGAGCGATGAGTGGACGGCCCTCCGGGGGAACAAGTTGCGGGAGGTTAAGCCTCTCCCGTTAGTCTGGGCTACCTCTTCCCGTGCTTCTCGTCGGGAAGAGGTAATTTTAACACGCCTTCGTATCGGACATTGCATTTTTAGTCATAAGTATTTGCTGAGTGGTGACCCCGCGCCACTCTGTGGGCAGTGTGACGTGCCCTTAACGGTGCGTCACATTTTAACAGAGTGTCAGGTTTTAGCTGCATTGCGTGCTCGTGTGGGTCTGCCTGTTGGCCTAGCCAACATTTTGGCAGACGACACGCATGCTGTGGAATGTGTTTTACGTTTTCTTCATGACAGTGATTTTAATCTGCGCATTTAATGCGTTGAGCGTCTGTTAGCTTCGTACTTTTGTCCTGTCGGTTTTTTATGGGAACTCTTATCCCCAGTGGACATATGACGCTCATGTCCCTCGCATTCTACAGTTCCTGACACGTTTTAATCCTTTACTGCCTATGCTTTTAGTGTGTTGTTTTTCAGATCTTTGTCTTGTTCTTATTATTGTTGTTATTGTTATTATTGTTTTTATTGTTATTGTTGTTATTGTTATTATTGTTATTGTTATATTTGTTATTGTTATATTGTTAGTTTTAGCTTTTTGACATCGCGGGTTTGTGTCCCGTTTTTTAATTATGCGGTTTTTTACCTGTCTTTTATTTTTTGACTTTATATTTTATACCTTGTAAGGGCGCTGATGACCCCAGCAGTTTAGCGCCCTTAAGCCGCATATCATCATCATCATCAACTCTCGTCGGGAAGAGGTAATTTTAGCACGTTTTCGAATCGGACATTGCCTTTTTAATCTCAGTGATAACCCTGTTGGCATAGCCAACGTTTTGGCAGACGACGCGCATGCTGTAGAGTGTCTTTTACGTTTTATCAGTGAAAGTGGTTTTATTCGGCGCATTTGATACGCTTAGCGTCTTTTAGTTTTGTGCTTCTATTTTGTCTTTTTAATGGGGGTTCTTCTCCCCGGCGGACATATGGCGCTCATGTCCCTCGCAGTCTACATTTCTTGACACGTTTTCCCATTTTATTGACCATGCTTTTAGTGTGTTGGTTTTTAGAATATGCTGTTTTGTTTTTTGGTGTTTTCGACTCCTCCGGCTAGTGTCCCGTATTTTAGTTTTTGAATTTTAAATGTTATGCATTGTAAGGGCGCTAATGACCTTAGATCTTTAGCGGCCTTAAACCCCATCTCATTATCAATGGGACCTTTGCTTCCAGAAGACGTTTGACCCTGTCGTCGTGGAGCTTCTTTAAGATGCGTAACGATTCCTCGTTCTGGATTTTGCCGGCATCCAAAAATTTGATTTCGTCTTTTTAGGAAGGGATGAAGTTTCGAATCCTTTCGCGTACGTGAGAAAATTCGAGAGCCTAGGTGACTATGCTGATTTAATTACCATAGAACGTGTTGCAGCGTCGTTAACCGAGAGGCATGTGAGTATACGGATCACCCAAGTTATGGTACGTCAGCACGGCAGCGTTTGACTGTTGGGGTTCTGGATAGTAGTGCTGAAATGGCTTATCGGAAGTATACTAGAACGAGCAGTGGAGGTAGCTGTTGTCCCAGCCTGCGCCGTAGGTTGAGGACGTGGACGGCGGACCCGTCAGTGTAGGCAGAGTTCTGCAGCGAAGAAGTACGCGGCACACCACCAATTCTAAATGCCGCTCGAGAGAGAGGGAAATGGGGACCTGATGTATCGGATGAACGATGCGAGTAAAATTTTGAGAAGAAACAACAATATGTAGAGAGGATGAAGGGGAGAAAACGGTAGTTTGACGATGACAGTTGAAGCTTACCAAGGGGAACTAGGAAAGAAAGAAAAAAAAACATGTCATAGCAATAGTAGCGCATGTGGTGCTACAAGTGTTAAAAACAACCGTACTCTTTAAGTAATGGTGGTTAGGTCGACAGAGGCTGCAATTTCCGCAGCTCAGAGTTAAGCAACCTTGCGCTAGGATGTATTTGGCCATTTTGTCGTCAACCGCCAATCCCGACCATACATACCATCCTTCTGTGAAGGCGAACTTTTTTAATATGAAATGTAGGCCGAAACGCTTTTGTGTCGGAATATTCAGTGACGGCAAGGTTTTTAAGTGAACCTGATAGATGTTGTCAAATGCGTATCGTATAATATCCATTCATGCGCTTGTATGAGAGGCGATCTTACTCACATTTTGAAATTTGAGAGGAAGGTTAATTCGCCCTGTTCGCATTCCACATTCAAGTATGGCGCTACTGGAATTGCGACTGTTCCTTTCGCTAAAAAACGCAACTCATGCCAAATAGGCAGTGTTGCGTATCGGTGACTCGAACCGCCGATGAGTTTCTCTGATATTTCGGGCCATATTTGATGGCTTTGAAGAACATGTGTTGTGGCCACGTTATTTGTGTGACGCCCGTTACATAGGTACATATTACACTACATTAGTAATTAGTTCAAAACGGTCTACACCACAACATAGCTGTGGAGGCAACTCGCTTGGCAAGACACTTAACGTTATCCAATTCTAAAACTTCAATTTAGAAATTACTGAGATATACATCATTAAAACTTATGGCAATTCAATGTTGGATCAGGATATATCAAGATATGACAGCTGAAATCAGAATTAGATTACATTTTATTAATAGATTGTAACGCTTATAATATTCTCTGCAACTTTACATGGAGTACCGGAAGGCTTACTAGCAGCCGTCCTCTTCCCATGAAGGTATCACAGCGACTAATTGCGCGAGAAAGCCTCTTATTTTGGCATGAAGGTAGCTCGCACATGCGCAGAGAATGACCACACGCAGCGAATCTTTCTCACACATTCTAAATGACGCTATAATTCCCTATCGATACTTCTATCGTGAAATCTGTCACAAAGCAACGGATGTATCAACAGTGCTTGGTCCTTAGTCCACTTACCTTAGGAGCTACTATATAACCCACATAGCCCGCCTCCCAAATGCTACAATATGCACGCAGAATTTGTTGAGACCTGCAGATGTTTTCGGTGAAACATAATGCGTGCATAATAGTCCATGGGAATTGTACGTAGTAGGGAGTATTGACGGGTGCGTAGGTTTCGAAGAGATAGTGAATGAAAAAGGTGCGGTGGAGTTCGTGTACTACCCTCCTAAGGGGCATGCAAGCATTCTACTGTTCAATAGGAGGATTAGGATTACCGCTAGAGGAGGAAAAGGGTATAAAAATCACTTTGAAAGAAACACGGTGTTACAAAAGAGATCTTTAATGCGGCAGACAGGTTGGAACGTAAAGGGGAAAAAAGAAAGGATATAGAAAAATGGAAAGAGAAAAAAAAACGATATACGTAAAGTACTATCTTGAGGTGGTGGAATGAAGCAGGGTGAGAGGAATCCTGATGCATCACAAAGAGAGGGAAGAAATCCAACAGTAGCCTTTTGGTAGTCGCAGCTAAGACTTAACAGAGAGGGAGAAAGTCGTGACCCATTCTAGTCGACCGTTAGACGGTTTATGACGGCTGCAAGGGCATTTTAGACACCTTTACACTCTGTTCAAAAAATAAGAGGAACAAATGTTTAAACCAAAGTACCAAAATAAATATTGATAGAATTACATTTTTGACAGTTGGTAAAATTGTACATTGAAGATTTGTGTAAAATTATAATAGGCATTCTAACATACTTTTATTTCACAGAATTGGAAGTACGATGAAATTATCGTTAGATACATAAAACAAGGTGTAAATACAAGTATACTGCGTTTTCCATGAGCTGCGTTAACTACCTAACACTTACGTGGCATGCTTTGCACTAGCGAATTTGAGGCATTTTCTCTCAGTGAGTGCATTTGCAAGTTCTCCCATATTTCATGGAACAGCAGGCTCCTCGGGAACAAGTTTTTTTCAGCCTATTCCACAGATACTCAGTCGGATTGAGGCCTAGATCCTGTGCAGGCCATTCCATTACCTGAATTCGACATTTGTTTAGGTTGTCTTTGGTATTCCGTACTGTATGGGGTGGATATTATCGTGCATTAAAAGTAAATTAGGGTCCATACCATAAGCAAATGGTACATGTTGAAGGATAATGTTGTTAAAGGAAACATCAGCACTTGTGTCCTGTGTGACAGCAGTAATTATAACTATCCTTAAACCGCCCATTGGTATGACGTCAGTGGCGCCAGGTATTGAGGAGGTGTGTTTGTAAGAGTAGTGAATGTGTTGGGGAAGCTGTAGTAGCTATAAGAAGTGAAACGGAGGTGATTTAAGGTTAAAAATGGTGGTGTTTATAAAGGTGCTAGTATTTTGCGCTAGTGCAGTGATTTTTGCGGTGGGAGCGGCGCGCGCGTTAGCTTAGAGGATATGTGAGGAACGCGAGCATGTGCGGCAAGAATGAGGAGTTACCGACGAATTGCGTTTGCAAGTATAAGAAAGGGGTGCCGTGTGATTTTAATACGACAGTGCTGAAGAGGGATGACGTGAGGCACCGACGACGAGTTACGAGAGGGGTAAAAGGCGTGGATATGTCTATTACGGAGATTGGGAGATGGTACGATGCAATGCGAAGACGTATAAGCGTTATACGAGGGATATGAATGAGAAAAGAGAGGAAAAAGGAGAAACGAAGATGAGGAATGTTAACTTTTTGATTGGGACGGTGACGATGGAAGCGAAAGGTGGAAAGCAGTTTGGGGTGTAGATGTTAGATTGCAGCGCGATGATGGAGTTGATGAATTTGCCATATGAGGGTTATGATATGAACTGGAAGTTGACGGCGGAACACAGCGAGTAGTTGATGGCGTTCGCGGTGATGAACGAGATGAACATTTACTGACCGACAGTTACGTGCAGGCGTATGTGGAATGCGGTAACGCAGAGTGGGATGTACAATTTGATGATAAACAGATGAAGGGCAGGGGAGACGCGAATCGCGTTGGTCGCGGAAGGAGATGTGAGAATAAATACGGAATGTAGCGGAGCAGTATCGAGTCCCGACGCGGGTAGGGTGTCGGTAAGCAGCGTGAGACGCGTGGCCATGGAAGGAGAGAGCGCGGTAGGAACGGAGCAGCGGAATCTGAAAAGTGAATGCCAGAAGAGGGATTTGGAGGTGGTGGAGAAAGATAGGGAGAATATGGAGGAGGAGGAGGCGGTGAAAAATTGAAGGACAAGTTGGAGATGATGCATAGGGCGATTAGAGAGGAATGAAAATTTGACGGGACAGGAGCATAAATTGCAGAGAATGAAGACCGTGTATAGATGTACGAAAAACTGAAAAGACTAATAGAATTAGTAGGGGGTGTGGGGGAAGCGACTGGCGCAGAACGGATGACGAAGACGCGCCAGCGAACGAGGACGAGTTGGCGGAAATGGAAAAAGGAGAGGACGATGACGCAGAGATGGAGGAACACGAAGACATCGAATACCACGCCAGCAAGCGATGAGGTAGATAAAGATAAAAAAATAGCTCCATTTTCACTATGTACAGCTCTCTGCATATATATTTTTACTAGCTGCAAACATGAAGAGCATAAAACATCATACATATGTACATAGATACCAGAATCATTGGAGTGATTTTTTTAAAAGTAATTACATCGTTTTCGCACGCACAAACACTCACACTAAAGTTTTTTTATATGTACACCATTGTGTAGACAATATGGTTGTGCAATTCGTTTTCATGAAAATGATTCTATACATTGCAATTAAGAAAAAGGTTGTTTGGCTTTGTTAGCAGAAATCTTATGCAGGGCTCTGACAGCTCTCGTGACTTTCCACACGATGCGATCCTGTTTCAGGAACTATGGAATGCGCGTATGCTGCACAGATAGCAGCACCAGGGATGAGGTGCCTGACCGTTTTAGTCAGGGAAGACTTCGGATGCGGTGACGAGCACTTTAACTTTAAGCTACTTCGTCATCATTATATCGATGACCTGTAGAGATGCGTAGTCCTGGGGCACATGGTAAACGTCTAAAAGCGTGTATTTGTTGATGCTGCGGGATAAACATGTTATTGGAAGCCATAATCTGGGCATACATTTCTACGATGTTGATAGAAGTTACGGAATGAAAATGCCGACGATGCTGTGAGGCTCGTGTTTGAAGTTGTACTGGCAAACCATGACTTTTCTGATTGCTTTGTCTTTGCTGTCCACGTAGAGGGCGCTTGCGAGAAACTGAGTTATCCAAAGCGAAAGTGTTATGCGAATGGCGTCGCATTTTGGATGGCGAAAGTTCCGCAGATAATTTCGTCAATCGACGCGAAATTTCCACAAAAAGTAAAAATTACGCAATGCTTCCAGCAGGCACACGTCGTGACCGCAATCAGACTCGTGAGCATAGAGTCGGTGAAGGTAGCTGTGTCTATAACTTCGTTTAAGGCGCTGCGCACTCGTTCCAGTTTATCAGGGCTTTCGAAGCTGGATGTGGTGACGATCTCTGCGTGAATATGCCGGTTTTGGCACTCTCTGTACCCTAGAAGGTACTCCACGTAATCACCCGCCATGATGGCGTTAAGGTTTGTAGGCGGCTTCTGGATGCAGGGCTCGGTTTAGTTGCAATTGGCGTTTGAAGCTTTAGCATTAGGGTTTTAGTTTCCATTGGATGTATGCACCTGTCGTGGAGCTTCTTTAAGATGCGCAGCGATTACTCTTTCGGAAAGTTGGCGGTATCCAAAAAGTTGACATGGTCTTTGTAGGAGGGGCGGAAGCTGCAGATCCGTCGGTCACGTGTGGGAGGTGATTGTCCAGGCGGCTGTTGCGTTTTAACTGTTGCAGTAGAACCGGCTGAAGTGTCGTTGATCGAGAGGCGTGTGAGAATAAGGATCAGGCAAGTTATAACTCCTATCACGCGCATCGCTTGACACTAGGCATTTTGGATAGTAATGATGATATGGCTTCTCGCAGCTATACTATAGGGAATAATTAAAGTAACTGTTATTCCAGTTGTATGCCAGCGGCCTAGGCGAAGGACGTGGATGGCGGATCCCTCGGAACTTTGCAAACATCCGTAGCCTTCAGGATAGGTAGAACTTGTCAGCTACAGTACCCCGCACCTTCAATTCTGAATGCCCATGAGCGGTGGGAAAGGGGATATGATGTATCGGATCTATAAGAGAAAAGAGAGAGAAGGTTGACGATGACCGTTGATGCGTACTTGTGGAAACTCAAAAAAAATAGTTGTAACAATAATAGCGCATGTGATAATCCAAAATGCTGGCGACAACCGTACTCTTAACTGATGGCGGGCTAGGCCGGCATAGGCTGTACCAACCCCACCTGAGAGCGAAACAACCTTGCGCTAAGATGTATTTTGCCATTTTGGCATCATCCGTGAATCCCGACCATGCGTACCTTCCGCCTTTGACGGTGAACGTGTCGCGTATGAAATGTATGCTGAAACGCCCACCGTTGTCAAATACGCCGATGACAGCATGCTTTTTAAAATGAACAGGGTAGATATCAAATGCGTATGGCATAATATGCACCCATGCGCCAGCGTGAAAGGAAACCACGCCCTCCAGAGAAACGTCGTGAACTTGAAAGGAAAGTGAATTCTTCTCGCTTCGGATTCTACATTCCAGTATATTTCTTCATGAACTGCGTTTGTGGCTTTCGCTGAAAGGTGGAACATATGCCTAAATGGAAAAAATTTTGCGTATCGGTGATGTGAACCGCCAAGGAGTTTCTCTAATATTCTTCGTCATGGTTGATGGACATGAAGGGCACGGGTTATGGCTACGTTATATTTGTGACGCCCGCCATGTGCGCGCAAAGGTTGCTGACGAGCATACAGAATATGTTTTCACCGACATATAATGCTTGCAAGATGGTCCACAGCAAAGGAGTATAGTCGGGAGTATGGACGGGTTCGTAGGTTTCGAAGAGGCTGTGAATGGGATGGGTGCGGAGAAGCTTGTTTACCACCCTCTAAAGGGGCATACGAGCGTTGTGTAGTTCGATAGGAGGAAGAGGAGGATTGCCGCTGAAGGAAGAACTCATCTAAAGAGAAGCAGATGAAAGGCACTTTGAAAGAAAATGAACTTATTAGCGTACAGAATAGGAACAAAAGCACAGAGCAAAAAGAAAGATACCTTTTCATGTGCCAGAGCAGAGAAATGAGAAGTATACAAAAGTAAGAAAATTGAAATACTGTGAGGTTAAGTACAGAGGTGTGAAAGTTATTAGACTCAACCAGCATTCTTTGCAACAAATGTTCAATATGTGTTTTGAAATGATTTTATTTACAACCAAATACAAAATGAATACTTTGTATGCATGCCTTTCAGTTTAATCAACATTTCAATTCTATTAAGCATGTCTTCTATTAAAGTTGGTCAGTTTGTCTGGATCTCTGAATTGCGGTGGCATAATTCTATAAGTGTCTCTATCTGTTGCACTTTAGAGTAAACATATCCTCCTCAGCTTCTGGTTTACCAATGTCCACTAATTGTGAATTGGGTTATTGTCTGGGCTATTCCCAGGCCATGGCAGTACCTTCACATTTTTGTTCTCCCCCCAGGGACTCACTTTATGTGAGTACGGGTTTGGCGCACCGGGGGTCCCGAGCCACCCATCTGCACCCTCGTCCGGTCGAAGTGGGTTCGTCCTCGTGACTGGGGGATACAAGGTACTCTCTCGTGCGTTCTTTGCATTTCCTTCCATGCCGCCCCTCCTCATCGTTTCTTTCTTGTCTAATCTCTTTCCGAACACTTCGCACTACCACCATTCACACGTCTCTTTTCCTTCCTCGCCGGCCGACCTTGCGTGTGAAACGCCCACACAGTTTTGGTTTATTTTACCCTTTTCTTTCTCTTAATCCGCCCTGGACATAGGCTGACGCATACTTTTCTTTTACTCTTTTCTGGTTTCATTTATCATGGTTTTAGTGCGGTGTAATTTATAATTTATTGCCTTGTTTTTAGTGTTTTAGACTAAGCGGGTTTGTGTCCCGTATTTTAGTTTTGGATTTTAAATGTTATACTTTGTAAGGGCGCTGATGACCTTAGATGTTTAGCGCCCTTAAACCCCATCACATCACCTTGCCTGCGGCCTTTGTTTTGTTGAATTTGTCTTGTTACACAGGCTGTCTCCACCCTTACACAGAAAGTGTTCTCAAAATACAATGCTGTAGGAATATTCTCCAACTGATGACACTCCCTTACACATTAATTTGTGCCACAGAAGTTGTAACTCCATTTGGTCATAAGGTTTCTTTAAGTCTACAAAAGCCATATACAATTTGCCCCTTTTTCTTTCAAATACTTGTCCGCTAATGTTTTTATAATAAACAAATTATCAGTTGTTCTGCTTCCCTTACGAAAGCCCATCTGGAATTCCGAAAGGATATTATATTCTTCAACCCAAAGTTTTAGTCTAGCCGACAAAATACCCGCAAAAACTGTTCCTATGTTACATAATAATGCAATACCTCTGTAGTTATTAGGTTTGTCAACATTACGCTTGCATTTGTATATATCATGGGTAATAGCTTCCCTCCATCGTTTAGGTACATAACCCTTTGTAATAATTACTAGGGAACGGATTTGTAGGTGTTAAGAAGGTTAAATGTATGTATTTTTATGCATTAACAATCAAGAAAATATTTGTTGAAAAGTTCAAAATATTAACTAAAACACAAAAATATTTTCTTTCATTTTACATAATACAAAAGCTTGTAATAAAGAACTGTTTTGATAACTCGCCACTGATGGATTATTGATATCACACATCAATTGTTGGAAATTCTTTGGAGTTACAGTGCACAACATGCCTTCTCTAAATTGTCCATTAGAAATCTCTGCCGATTTTCACGGAGCACTGCCCGGTATTGGGAGAATGATCGTTCTACGTCACATGCCCCCCAGGGTCTCACCTTATGCGAGTACGCGTTAGACCTACCCGGGGTGCCCGAGCCTCTCATTGCCATTATCATCCCACCATCCTCTTTCGTTCGAGGTGAGCTCGTCCTCGTGACCGCGGGACTCAAAATAGGGACTCTCGTGCGTTCCTTGCATTTCGTTCCATGTGTACCCTCGCCATCGTTCTTTCTTGACCTCTCTGCCTACAAACATTTCGGTCCGCGACCATTCATTCACAGATCTCTTTTCCTTGCTCGCCGGCCTACCTTTCGTGCGAAACACCCACACAGTTTTATTTATTTTACCCTTTTCTTTTAATCCTTCGTGGACACAGCCTGATGGATACCCGCGCACTACGTGTGCAGCTGGGTGAGTGGGTAATGACCTCATTCCCACCACCCGGGGTCGTCTTATAGGGTATGTGTTCCTATCCGCTGTTCAACTGCAGTCCCGCAGGAGGGGGTGGGGACATTGCATGAACTGCTGACTTCCGACGGCCATTGGGCCCGTCTGTCTATGTTCTGAGAGGTGTGATCCTGGGGTGATTTCAAGCCGGGGTAACGCCCCGGAAGTCAGAGCCCGTGATCGGAGACGGTTGCAATGGTGGAGGATTTCTTTCGCTACGCAGCCCTCTTTCTCCATTGTTTCAAAGAAGCGGTTAAAAGTCTTAGTAACAGAAGTAGCACCACCGACATCTAGTATTTACTTGGTAATTAGCCACGCAGGAAGGCCAATCTTTTGAGAAGATAAACCTTTTATTATTCAAAAGGTTCTTGATGCTATTGCTGGTTATGTTCATCCCTGCACCCGACTTGGGAATGGTTCTTTGTTAGTTCAGAGCACGTCCGAACAAAGTAAGCGCCACGCTTCTCCACGGTTATCCCATCCGTGTTGAGAAGCACCTCACCTTGAATTCATGTCGCGTCGTCGTCACCACTCAGCCTCAACGGAATGTCGGACGATGAACTGGTCGAACATCTTTCCGACCAAAAGGTGACAGCGGTTCTTTGAGTGCAGGCAAAACGCGACGGAGTGTTTGTACCCACTCCTACCCTGTTTACCACCTTCGATGGCGTCGATCTGCCCACGAATATTTCAGCAGGGTACGAGCGAATTGCGGTAAGGCCCTATATTCCTAGACCTCTGCGTTGTTTTAAAAGCCAACGTTTTGGGCATCCGCAAGTCTCTTGTAAGAGTGCCGTTACCATCTGTGCCTCATGTAGCCAACCGTCACACGGTGGTACCTGTTCATCCGCCCCCGTCTGCATGAATTGTAAAGGCTGTTATTCTGCGTCATTTGCCGACTGTCCGCGGTACTTGGACCAGAAGGCGATCCAGGAGATCCGGGTAAAGGAGAAACTCTCATTCGCCGAAGCTCGGAGGCGTTAGCATGCGAGCCAACGTTCGCTCCTGCGATCTGGTACATTTAGTTCTGTTGTTGCCTCGCCAGTACCCCGAAAGGATGCCGAAATACAGACATGGACCATGACTGTATTGACCGCCACTACCATCCGGCCGTCCGTCTCTAGCACGGTTATCAAACCATCTAAAGCTGGTTCTAAATTTCTGAAGTCTCAAACCACCAAAAAGAAACCAAAGCACAAACTTCGTAGGGAAGATTTTCTTAAAGACCCTCCGCGTGCTCGCGGTAAGAAAGGTTCACCTTCTCGAAGATCGCAGTCCCAGGATGCCACCCAGGACCGATTCTCGGCACTTGAATCGGTTTCTGGCACTGAGTGCGTGGCCCTCCCTTCGAGGAGCCTATGGTGTCTAAGCAACTCCTTACCAAAAGCCCGGGCGCCAAGGCTAAGCAAAAGAATATTTTGAGCGCCCTTCTAAGTAGACAGTTTATCCCTTTTATTCATGGCTATTCTGACCTGGAATTTACGTAGAGTAGGATAGCATAGGGCGGAGTTACAACTTTTATTGCGTTCCCAGTCACCTATGGTCGTGTGTTTACAGGAGACCAAGCTCCGCCCTCACGATCGTTTTGATCTCCGAGTCTATACTCCGGTTCGTTACGATCTTGGAACGGATGATGGTACTCCTGCTCATGAACGTCTCATGCTGTTAGTGCGTATCGACTTTCATATTTAGACTCCACACTTACTTCCGACGTGCAAGCTGTTGCCGTTAGACTACAATTACCCGGATTTTCATTTCTTTTTGCTGCATCTATTCACCTCCGTTGGCTCCCCTCGCTAACGCGGACATTCGAGATCTCCTGTCCGCTCTCCCAACACCATTTCTTCTGTTGGGAGATTTTAATGCCCATCTCCCCCGTGGGGTTCGCCAAGGGCTTGTGCGAGGGGAACTCTTCTTTTCGACATGTTTGCCAGTACAATCTCTCCATCCTCAATACAGTTAAACCTACTTTTCTTTCTGATTCTTCTGGTACATGCTCGCACCTGGACCTTGCCGTTTGCTCCATCCAGCTTACTAGTCTTTTGCAGTGGAACGTCGTCGCTGACATCTACTCCAGCGACCATTACCCATGCATCGTTTTTCTTTTGTCTAACTACGTCAACTTTCCAGAATACCTACCTGGCTATTCAGGAAAGCCGCCTGGACATTGTATTCCATCCTTGTGTATTTTGAGGACCAGCCATTCACTGACGGTAACCAAATGGTGCAGCACCTTACGTCTACGATTCTATCTGCCGCCGAATGCACAATTCCCCCTTCATCCTCTCACCCTCGGCGTATTCATGTTCCGTGGTGGAACTAGGATTGACGGGACGTCCCCCTCAGGGGCTCACGTTATGTTAGTACGGGTTTTTGGCGCACCCGGGGGTTCCCGAGCCAATCATCGCCATATTCATCCCCTCACCCCCATCCGGTCGAGGTGGGTTCTTCAAGTGACCGGTGGACCCAAGGTAGGCTCTCGTGCGTTCTTTACATTCCATTCATACCGCACCTCGCCATCGTTTCTTTCTTCCTTTATCACTTTCCGGCCATTTCGCACCACGACATTCGCATATCTCTCTTTTTCTTCCCCGCCGGCCTACCTTGCGTGCGAAACGCCCACACAGTTTTAGTTTCTTTTATCTTTTTATTTAAATCCTCCGTGGACACAGCCTGACGGATACCCGCGCACCGCGTGCGCAGCTGGGTGAGTGGGTAATGGCGTCATCCCCACCACCCGGGGTCGTCATGTAGGGTTGTTGTTCGTATCCGCTGTTCAACTGCAGTCCCGCGGGGGGGCCATTACATGAGCTGCTGGCTTCCGACGGCGATTGGATCCCTCTGTCTATGTTCTGGGAGGTGTGACCCTGGGGTGAGCTAGGTATAGATAGGCCACTCACCCAAGCCGGGGTAACGCCCGGGAAGTCAGAGCCCGAGGTCGGAGACGGTTGCAATGGTGGAGGATTTTTTTCGCTATGGAGCACCCTTTCTCCATTGTTAACAAGCGCCGCAAAGTTTTAGTAACAGAAGTAGCACCGCCAACAGCTGGTTGTTACTTAGTGATTACCCGTACAGAGGAGGGACAATCATTCGAGAAGGTGAACCCTTTTATTATCCAGAAGGGCATTGACTCAATTGCTGGTCCGGTTCTTTCCTGCACTCGGCTTCGTAATGGTTCGTTGCTAGTTCAAAGCAAATCCGAGGCACAAAGTAAGCCCTTGTTGAGCGCCACGCTTCTCCACGGTTATCCTATCCGTGTTGAGAAGCACCGCACCTTGAATTCTTGTAGAGGCGTTGTCACCACGCATAGCCTCGATGGTATCTCTGACGAAGACCTGGTGGAATATCTTGCAGACCAGAGGGTGACAGCGGTTCATCGAGTGCAGGCCAAACGCGACGGCGTGTTGGTACCCACTCGTACCCTGTTTATTACATTTGATGGCGTCGATCTGCCCACGAGGATTTCCGCAGGGTACGAACGGATTTCTGTGAGGCCTTATATTCCTAGACCTCTGCGTTGTTTTAAATGCCAACGTTTTGGGCATACGCAAGTCTCATGTAAGAGTGCCGTTAACATCTGTGCAACCTGTAGCCAGCCCTCACACGAAGGTACCTGTTCAACAGCCCCCGTCTGCGTTAATTGTAAAGGGTCTCATTCTGCTTCGTTTGCCGACTGTCCGCGGTACTTGGACGAGAAGGCGATCCAGGAGATCCGGGTAAAGGAAAAACTCTCCTTCGCTGAAGCCCGGAGGCGTTACCATGCGCGCCAATCTTCACTCCTGCGATCTGGCACATTTAGTTCTGTTGTTGCCTCGCCAGTACCGCGAGTAGATGCCGAAACTCAGACCTGGACCTTGACTGGATTAACCGCCACTACCATCCGGCCGTCTATTAAGGCTACAGTTACCAAGCCGTATAAACCTGGTCCCAAGTCAATGAAGTCGCAAGCCGTTGAAAAGAAGCCCAAGCAGAAACTTCGTAGGGAAGATTTTTTGAAAGACCCTCCGCGTGCGCGCGGTAACAAAAGTTCACCTTCTCCTCCTCGGAGGTCGCTGTCCCAGGAAGGTCCTGGGACAAGCCGCGCTCAGCGGCACCCCTCACCCATCGCCACCCAGAACCGATTCACGGCGCTTGAATCGGTTTCTGGCACTGAGCGCGTGGGCCCTCCCTCCGAGGAAGCTATGGAGTCTGACCAACTCCATACAAAAAGCCCGAGCCCAAAGGTTAAACAAAAGGTATTTTTAAGCCGCCCTTCTAAATAGACAGTTTATCCCCTTATTTTTAATGGCTATCCTGACCTGGAATGTACGTGGTGTACGATCGCATAGGGCGGAACTGCAGCTTTTATTGCGTTCCCATTCACCTATGGTCGTATGTTTGCAGGAGACTAAACTTCGCCCTCACGATCCTTTTGATCTCCGAGGATATACTCCGGTTCGCTACGACCTTGAACCGGAGGAGGGTACTCCTGCTCATGGAGGTGTCATGTTCTTAGTGCGTAACGACGTTCATTTTACACCTGTCACACTTACATCCGACTTGCAAGCTGTTGCCGTTCGCCTTTCACTTACCCGGCTTTTTTTTTTCTGTTTGCTCTGTATATTCACCTTCATCGTCTCCCCTCGCTCCCGCGACATTCGAGCTCTCCTGTCCGCTCTCCCAACACCATTTCTTCTGTTGGGAGATTTTAATGCCCATCACCCACTGTGGGGTTCGCCAAGGGCTTGTGCGAGGGGAACTCTTCTTTCCGACATTTTTTATCAGTTCAATCTTTCCATCCTCAATACAGGTGCACCTACTTTTATTTCTGATTCTTCTGGTACTTTCTCTCACCTGGACCTTGCCCTTTGCTCAATCCAGCTTGCACGTCGCCTTCAGTGGAACGTCGTCGCTGACACCTACTCCAGCGACCATTTCCCCTGCATCGTTTCTCTTCTGTCGCACCACGTACAGCATTCCAGAGTACCTACCTGGATATTCGCAAAAGCCGACTGGAGCTTGTATTCCAGCCTCGTGCATTTTGACGACCAGCCCTTCTCCGACATTAATCAACTAGTGCAGCACCTTACGTCTATTATTTTCTCAGCCGCCGAACGTGCAATACCCCGTTCATCCTCCCAACCTCGGCGGCCACCTGTTCCATGGTGGAACGAGGATTGTCGGGACGCCGTTCGTGCCCGTAGGACTGCACTTAGGGTGTTTCGGCGCCACCCTACACTTGATAATTTGGTGACTTTTAAACAATCGCGCGCCAGGGCTCGTCGCATTATTCAGGATAGCAAGAAGGCATCTTGGGCTCGTTTTGTCGAGTCTTTTAATCGTTTTACGCCTTCATCCGTTGTTTGGGATAAACTTCGTCGCTTCTCAGGTAAAGTGTCACATTGTACTGTTTCTGGCCTTCAGGTTTCTAATGCCACCATAGTGGATCCGGCTGCCATCGCTAACACTCTGGGTTCTGCCTTTGAGGCGGTTTCCAGTTCAGACCATTATTCCGCCGGCTTTCGCTCTATTAAAGACCGGCAGGATTCCGCATCATTTACTTTTCGGTCTGCTAATGATGAATGCTATAACGAACTATTCACAATGAGGGAGCTGGAGCACGCTCTTCATTGCTCTCGGCACTCCGCTCCCGGGCCGGACGGCATTCATGTCCTGATGTTAAAGAACCTTTCAGCCGACAGTAAACTATTTCTCTTACAGGTCTATAACCGTATTTGGCAAGACGACATTTTTCCTTCCGTTTGGCGCGAAGCCACCATTGTCCCTATACTTAAGCCTGGGAAGGATCGCCAACTACCTTCCAGCTACCGCCCTATCTCCCTCACCAGTTGCATTTGTAAGGTGATGGAGCGCATGATCAACGGGCGGTTGACATGGTGGCTTGAGTCTCAGAAACTTCTAGCGAACGCTCAGTGCGGGTTTCGTCGCTATCGCTCTACCGTCGACCATCTGGTGTCCTTGTCGACGCATATTATGAATGGATTTCTGAGAAATTGTCAAACCGTGGCTGTATTTTTTGACCTGGAGAAAGCTTATGACACTTGTTGGAGGGGCGGCATTTTACGTACACTTCACGATTGGAATATCCGCGGTCGTCTTCCCATATTTCTTCCGGAGTTTATGACGGACGGCGTCTTTCGTGTACGTGTGGGCTCGGTTTTATCTCGTCGTTTTATTCAAGAGAACGGAGTACCGCAGGGCTCTGTACTCAGTGTCACACTTTTTGCGATTGCTATCAACCCCATTGTTGATTGTATTCCACCTGGCATTTCATCGTCCCTTTTTGTTGACGATTTCGCTATTTATTGCAGTTCACGGCGGACCTGTCTACTCGAACGCCGTCTCCAGAGCTGTATCGACCGTCTCTACGCCTGGAGTAACGCCAACGGCTTTAATTTCTCCGCCGAGAAATCCGTCTGCATCAACTTCTGGCGCCGGAAGTATTTCCCTCCGCCCTCTTTCCATCTTGGGCCAGGGATACTTCCGTTTGCAGACGAGGCGAAATTTTTGGGGTTGATTTTTGACAGGAAGTTGTGTTGGACCTCGCACGTTTCCTTTTTAAAAGCAAAGTGTGACCGTTCTCTTGATATTTTACGTGTTTTAAGTGGCACATCCTGGGGAGCTGATCGGACCGTCCTTCTTCGCCTTTATCGCTCTTTGGTCCGATCCAAGCTTGATTACGGGTGTATTGTTTATTCGTCGGCACGTCCATCTGTGTTACGTCGATTGAATGCCATTCACCATCGTGGCATCAGAGTCGCTACAGGGGCCTTTCCAACTAGCCCTGTACCCAGTCTGTACGCAGAAGCTGCAGAGCCTCCGCTGTCCTTCAGGCGTGAGTTGCTCTTGTGCAGCTATGCTTGTCGACTCTCAAGCTTGCCTAACCACCCGTCCTTCGAGTTATTTTTCGAGGAGTCACTTGATCGTCACTATTTTATTAGCTCCTCTGCCTTGCTCCCACTAGGGGTTCGCTTTCGACAGCTCCTTCGGCATTTAGACGTTCCGCCAGCGCCGGCCCTTCCACGGGGGGAAACGCGTTTTCCTCCATGGTCTCGCGCTGAGGCCCACTGTCACCTTGGGCTAACGTCGATGCCGAAGACTGAGACCCCTGCTTCAGTCTTTAGATCGGCTTTTTTAGAAGTACGGGCTCAATTCGGAGACTACTATTTTATCTTCACCGATGGATCTAAGACTGAAGCTGGAGTTGGATGTGCCTTTGTGTCTGGTCACTGTAGTTTTAAGTTTCGTTTACCTGGACAATGTTCAATTTTTACTGCCGAACTTTTTAGCATTTATCAATCTATTTTATACATTCAGCGGCACGCCTTACAGCACTGTTTTATTTGTACGGACTCTCTGAGTGCCCTTCAGACTATTACTGCGCTGTACCATTACCACCCGCTTGTACAGCGCATACATGACCTGCTCCACTCGCTTGGTGTCACTAGCATCAGCGTGTCCTTCATGTGGATTCCAGGTCATGTGGGCATCTCAGGTAATGAGTCTGCCGACGCCGCTGCGAAATCGGCGATTTTATTACCCAGATTTTTTACCTCTGTTGTTCCCTCGTCAGATTCGTGTGTTATTTTACGTCGCCGCATCCTCTCGCGCTGGCGCGATGAGTGGACGGCCCTCCGGGGGAACAAGTTGCGGGAGGTTAAGCCTCTCCCGTTAATCTGGGGTACCTCTTCTCGTTCTTTACGTCGGGAGGAGGTACTTTTAGCCCGTTTACGAATTGGACATTGTCGTTTTAGTCATAGTTACCTGCTCAGTGGTGATCCCGCTCCGCTGTGTCAGCAGTGTGACGTGCCCTTAACGGTGCGTCACATTTTAACTGAGTGTCAAGTTTTAGCTCCACTGCGCGTTCGCCTGGGTCTGCCTGTTGGCATAGCCGACGTCTTGGCAGACGACGCGCATGCTGTAGAATGTCTTTTACGTTTTATCAGTGACATTGATTTTAATCGTCGCATTTGATGCGCTGAGCGTCTTTTAGCCTTGTTATTTTATTCTGTCTGTTTTCATAGGGACTTACTCCCCAATGACATATGGCGCTCATGTCCCGCATTCTACAGTTCTTGACACGTTTTAATCTTTTATTGGCTATGCTTTTAGTGTGTTGGTTCTTGAGATATATTTATTGTTATTATTGTTGTTATTGTTATTTTTATTATTGTTGTTATTGTTATTGTTATGCTATTGTTAGTTTTAACTTTTTGGACATCGCGGGTTTGTGTCCCGTTTTTTAATTATGCGGTTTTTTTACCTTTTATATTTTGACCTTATATTTTACACATTGTAAGGGCGCTGATGACCCTAGCAGTTTAGCACCCTTAAACCGCATATGATCATCATCATTATCATCACGGGACGTCGTTCGTGCCCGTAGAACTGCGCTTAGGGTGTTTCGGCAACACCCTACACTTGATAATTTGGTTACTTTAAAACACTCGCGCACCAAGGCTCGTGGCATTATTCAGCATAGCAAGGAGGCATCCTGGAATCGTTTTGTGGAGTCTTTTAATCGCTTCGCACCTTCCTCTGTTTTGGGATATACTACGTCGCTTCTCCGGTAAAGTGTCGCATTGTACTGTGTCTGGCCTTGAGGTTTCCAATGCCACCATAGTGGATCCGTCTGCCATTCCTAACACTCTGGGTGCTGCCTTTGAGGCTGTTTCCAGTTCAGACCATTATTCCGCCGGCTTTCGCTGTCTCAAAGATCGGCTGGATTCCGACACCTTTAATTTTCGATCTGCTAATAAGGAGTGTTATAATGAACTTTTCACAATGAGGGAGCTGGAGCACGCTCTCCATTGCTCTAGGTAGTCCGCTCCTGGGCCGGAGGGCATTCATGTCCTGATGTTAAAGAACCTGTCAGCCGACAGTAAACTCTTTCTCTTACAGGCCTATAACCGTATTTGGCAAGACGGCTTTTTCCCTTCCGTTTGGCGCGAAGCCTCCATTGTCTCTATACTTAAGCCTTTCAGCTACCACCCTATCTCCCTCAACAGTTGCATTAGCAAGGTGACGGAGCGCATGATCAACGGGCGGTTGACATGATGGCTTGAGTGTCAAGAAACTTTTAGCGAACGCTCAATGCGGATTTCGTCGCCATCGCTTAACCGTTGACCATCTGGTCCCTCTGTCGAGGCATATTATGACTGGATTTCTGAGAAAGTGTCAAACTGGCTGTGTTTTTTGACTCAGAGAAAGCTAATGACACTTGTTGGAGGGGCGGCATTTTACGTACACTCCATGCATGGAATTTACGCGTTCCTCTTCCCATATTTCTTCTGGAGTTTATGATAGATCGCGTCTTTCGTGTACGTGTGGGCTCGGTTTTATCTAGTCGTTTTATTCAAGAGAACGGAGTACCGCACGGCTCTGTACTCAGTGTCACACTTTTTGCGATTGCTATCAACCCCATTGTTGATTTATTCCACCTGGCATTTATTCGTCCCTTTTTGTTGATGATTTTGCCATTTATTGCAGTTCACGGCGGACCTGTCTACTCGAACGTCGAACGCCGTCTCCAGAGCTGTATCGACCCTCTCAGGGGCTCACCTTATGTGAGTACGGGTTTTTGGCGCACCCGGGGGTTCCCGAGCCAATCATCGCCACATTCATCCCCTCACCCCCATCCGGTCGAGGTGGGTTCTTCAAGTGACCGGTGGACCCAAGGTAGGCTCTCGTGCGTTCTTTGCATTCCATCCATACCGCACCTCACCATCGTTTCTTTCTTCCCTAATCACTTTCCGCCATTTCGTACCACGACATTCGCATATCTCTTTTTCTTCCCCGCCGGCCTACCTTGCGTGCGAAACGCCCACACAGTTTTAGTTTCTTTTATCTTTTTATTTAAATCCTCCGTGGACACAGCCTGACGGATACCCGCGCACTGGGTGCGCAGCTGGGTGAGTGGGTAATGGCGTCATCCCCACCACCCGGGGTCGTCATGCAGGGTTGTTGTTCTTATCCGCTGTTCAACTGCAGTCCCGCGGGGGGGCCATTGCATGAGCTGCTGGCTTCCGACGGCGATTGGGTCCCTCTGTCTATGTTCTGGGAGGTGTGACCCAGGGGTGAGCTAGGTATAGATAGGCCACTCACCCAAGCCGGGGTAACGCCCGGGAAGTCAGAGCCCGAGGTCGGAGACGGTTGCAATGGTGGAGGATTTTTTTCGCTATGGAGCACCCTTTCTCCATTATAAACAACAAGCGCCGAAAAGTTTTAGTAACAGAAGTAGCACCGCCAACAGCTGGTTGTTACTTAGTGATTACCCGTACCGAGGAAGGACAATCATTCGAGAAGGTGAACCCTTTTATCATCCAGAAGGGCATTGACTCAATTGCTGGTCCGGTTCTTTCCTGCACTCGGCTTCGTAATGCTTCATTGTTAGTGTAAAGCAAATCCGAGGCACAAAGAGTCCTTGTTGAGCGCCACGCTTCTCCACGGTTATCCTATCCGTGTTGAGAAGCACCGCACCTTGAATTCTTGTCGAGGCGTTGTCACCACGCATAGCCTCGATGGCATATCGGACGAGGACCTGGTCGAATATCTTGCAGACCAGAAGGTGACAGCGGTTCATCGAGTGCAGGCCAAACGCGACGGCGTATTGGTACCCACTCGTACCCTGTTTCTAACATTTGATGGCGTCGATCTGCCCACGAGCATCTCCGCAGGGTACGAACGTATTTCTGTGAGGCCTTATATTCCTAGACCTCTGCGTTGTTTTAAGTGCCAACGTTTTGGGCATACGCAAGTCTCATGTAAGAGTGCCGTTAACATCTGTGCATCATGTAGCCAGCCCTCACACGAAGGTGCCTGTTCAACAGCCCCCGTCTGCGTTAATTGTAAAGGGTCACATTCTGCTTCGTTTGCCGACTGTCCGCGGTATTTGGACGAGAAGGCGATCCAGGAGATCCGGGTAAAGGAAAAACTCTCCTTCGCTGAAGCCCGGAGGCGTTTCCATGCGCGCCAACCTTCCCTCCTGCGATCTGGCACATTTAGTTCTGTTGTTGCCTCGCCAGTACCACGAGTAGATGCCGAAACTCAGACCTGGACCTTGACTGGATTAACCGCCACTACCATCCGGCCGTCTATTAAAGCTACTGTTACCAAGCCCTATAAACCTGGTCCAATGTCAATGAAGACGCAAGCCGCTGATAAGAAGCCCAAGCAGAAACTACGTAGGGAAGATTTTTTAAAAGACCCTCCGCGTGCGCGCGGTAACAAAAGTTGACCTCCTCGGAGGTCGCAGTCCCAGGAAGGTCCTGGGACAAGCCGCGCTCAGCGGCACCCCTCACCCATCGCCACCCAGAACCGATTCACGGCGCTTGAATCGGTTTCTGGCACTGAGCGCGTGGGCCCTTCCTCCGAGGAAGCTATGGAGTCTGACCAACTCCATACAAAAAGCCCGAGCCCAAAGGTTAAACATAAGGTAATTTTAAGCCGCCCTTCTAAATAGACAGTTTATCCCCTTTTTTTTCTTAATGGCTATCCTGACCTGGAATGTACGTGGTGTACGATCGAATAGGGCGGAACTGCAACTTTTATTGCGTTCCCATTCGCCTATGGTCGTATGTTTGCAGGAGACTAAGCTTCGCCCTCACAATCCTTTTGATCTCCGCGGATATACTCCGGTTCGTTACGACCTTGAACCGGAGGAGGGTGCTCCTGCTCATGGAGGTGTCATGTTGTTAGTGCGTAACGACGTTCATTTTAAACCTGTCACACTTACATCTGACTTGCAAGCTGTTGCCGTTCGCCTTCACTTACCCGGCTTTTTGTTTTCTGTTTACTCTGTGTATTCACCTCCATCGTCTCCCCTCGCTCCCGCGGACATTCGAGCTCTCCTGTCCGCTCTCCCAACACCATTTCTTCTGTTGGGAGATTTTAATGCCCATCACCCACTGTGGGGTTCGCCAAGGGCTTGTGCGAGGGTAACTCTTCTTTCCGACATTTTTTATCAGTTTAATCTTTCCATCCTCAATACAGGTGCACCTACTTTTCTTTCTGATTCTTCTGGTACGTTCTCTCATCTGGACCTTGCCATTTGCTCACTCCAGCTTGCTCATCGTCTTCAGTGGAACGTCGTCGCTGACACCTACTCCAGCGACCATTACCCATGCATCGTTTCTCTTCTGTCGCACCACGTACAGCATTCCAGAGTACCTACCTGGATATTCGCCAAAGCGACTGGAGCTTGTATTCCAGCCTCGTGCATTTTGACGACCAGCCCTTCTCCGACATTAACCAACTTGTGCAGCACCTTATGTCTATTATTTTCTCTGCCGCCGAACGCGCAATACCCCGTTCATCCTCCCAACCTCGGCGGCCACCTGTTCCGTGGTGGAACGAGGATTGTCGGGACGCCGTTCGTGCCCGTAGGACTGCACTTAGGGTGTTTCGGCGACACCCTACACTTGATAATTTGGTGACTTTTAAACAATCGCGCGCCAGGGCTCGTCGCATTATTCAGGATAGCAAGAAGGCATCTTGGGCTCGTTTTGTCGAGTCTTTTAATCGTTTTACGCCTTCATCCGTTGTTTGGGATAAACTTCGTCGCCTATCAGGTAAAGTGTCACATTGTACTGTTTCTGGCCTTCAGGTTTCTAATGCCACCATAGTGGATCCGGCTGCCATCGCTGACACTCTGGGTGCTGCCTTTGAGGCGGTTTCCAGTTCAGACCATTATTCCGCCGCCTTTCGCTCTATTAAAGACCGGCTGGATTCCGCATCATATACTTTTCGGTCTGCTAATGATGAATGCTATAACGAACTATTCACAATGAGGGAGCTGGAGCACGCTCTTCATTGCTCTCGGCACCCCGCTCCTGGGCCGGACGGCATTCATGTCCTGATGTTAAAGAACCTTTCAGCCGACAGTAAACTTTTTCTCTTACAGGTCTATAACCGTATATGGTAAGACGGCATTTTACCTTCCGTTTGGCGCGAAGCCACCATTGTCCCTATACTTAAGCCTGGGAAGGATCGCCAACTACCTTCCAGCTACCGCCCTATCTCCCTCACCAGTTACATTTGCAAGGTGATGGAGCGCATGATCAACGGGCGGTTGACATGGTGGCTTGAGTCTCAGAAACTTCTAGCGAACGCTCAGTGCGGGTTTCGTCGCTATCGCTCTACCGTCGACCATCTGGTGTCCTTGTCGACGCGTATTATGAATGGATTTCTGAGAAAGTGTCAAACCGTGGCTGTATTTTTTGACCTGGAGAAAGCTTATGACACTTGTTGGAGGGAGGGCACTTTACGTACACTTCACGATTGGAATATCCGCGGTCGTCTTCCCATATTTCTTCGGGAGTTTATGACGGACGGCGTCTTTCGTGTACGTGTGGGCTCGGTTTTATCTCGTCGTTTTATTCAAGAGAACGGAGTACCGCAGGGCTCTGTACTCAGTGTCACACTTTTTGCGATTGCTATCAACCCCATTGTTGATTGTATTCCACCTGGCATTTCATCGTCCCTTTTTGTTGACGATTTCGCTATTTATTGTAGTTCACGGCGGACCTGTCTACTCGAACGCCGTCTCCAGAGCTGTATCGACCGTCTCTACGCCTGGAGTAACGCCAACGGCTTTAATTTCTCCGCCGAGAAATCCGTCTGCATCAACTTTTGGCGCCGGAAGTATTTCCCTCCGCCCTCTCTCCATCTTGGGCCAGGGATACTTCCGTTTGCAGACGAGGCGAAATTTTTGGGGTTGAGTTTTGACAGGAAGTTGTGTTGGACCTCGCACGTTTCCTTTTTAAAAGCAAAGTGTGACCGTTCTCTTAATATTTTACGTGTTTTAAGTGGCACATCCTGGGGAGCTGATCGGACCGTCCTTCTTCGCCTTTATCGCTCTTTGGTCCGATCCAAGCTTGATTACGGGTGTATTGTTTATTCGTCGGCACGTCCATCTGTGTTACGTCGATTGAATGCCATTCACCATCGTGGCATAAGAGTCGCTACAGGGGCCTTTCCAGCTAGCCCTGTACCCAGTCTGTACGCAGAAGCTGCAGAGCCTCCGCTGTCCTTCCGGCGTGAGATGCTTTTCTGCAGCTATGCTTGTCGACTCTCAAGCTTGCCTAACCACCCGTCCTTCGAGGTATTTTACGAGGATTCGCTTGATCGCCAATATTTCGTTAGCTCCTCAGCATTGCTCCCTTCAGGGGTTCGATTTCGACTGCTACTTCGGCATTTGGAAGTTACGCCAGCGCCGGCCCTTACCCGAGGGGAAACGCGCTTTTCTCCATGGTCGCGCGCTGAGGCCCACATCCACCTTGGGCTAACGTCGATGCCGAAGAATGAGACCCCTGCTTCAGTCCTTAGATCCGCATTTTTAGCACTTCAGGCAACATTCGGAGACTGTCATTTTATTTATACTGATGGGTCTAAGACTGATGTTGGAGTAGGATGTGCCTTTGTTTTCAGGTGCGCATAGTTTTACTTTTCGTTTACCCGGGCAATGTTCGATTTATACCGCCGAACTTTTTAGTGTCTATCAATGTGTTTTATACATTCAGCGGCAAGTCTTACGGCGTTGTGTTGTTTGTTCGGACTCTCTGAGTGCCCTTCAGAGTATTAACGCGCTGTACGCTTACCACCCCCTCGTACAGCCCATTCATGACCTGCTCCATTCGCTTGGTGCCTCTGGCATCAGCGTCTCTTTTATGTGGATTCCAGGTCATGTGGGTATCTCAGGGAATGAGTCGGCCGACGCCGCTGCGAAATCGGCGTTTTTATTACCCAGATTTTTTACCTCTGTTGTTCCCTCGTCAGATTCGTGTGTTATTTTACGTCGCCGCATCCTCTCGCGCTGGCGCGATGAGTGGACGGCCCTCCGGGGGAACAAGTTGCGGGAGGTTAAACCTCTTCCGCTAGTCTGGGCTACCTCTTCCCGTGCTTCTCGTCGGGAAGAGGTACTTTTAACACGCCTTCGTATCGGACATTGCCTTTTTAGTCATAGATACCTGTTAAGTGGTGATCCCGCACCTCTGTGTGGTCAGTGTGACGTGCCCTTAACGGTGCGTCACATTTTAACCGAGTGTCAAGTTTTAGCTCCACTGCGCGTTCGCGTGGGTCTGCCTGTTGCCAGACGACGCGCATGCTGTAGAATGTCTTTTACGTTTTATCACTGACATTGGTTTTAGCCGTCGCATTTGATGCACTGAGCGCCTTTTAGCTGTTTGATTTTATATTGTTAGTTTTAATGGGGCCCTTCTCCCCAGACATAAGGCGCTCATGTTCCTTGCATTCTACAGTTCTTGACACGTTTTATTCTTTTAGTGACCATGATTTTAGTGTGTTGGTTTTTCAGATATTTGTATTGTTATTATTGTTGTTATTGTTATTATTGTTGTTATTATTATTGTTATTGTTATATTATTGTTATTTTTAGCCTTTTTTGGACATCGCGGGTTTCTGTCCCGTTTTTTTAATTATGCGGTTATTTTATCCTTTTGACTTTATATTTTATACATTGTAAGGGCGCTGATGACCTTAGTAGTTTAGCGCCCTTAAACCGCATCTCATCATCATCATCAGCTGTATCGACCGTCTCTACGCCTGGAGTAACGTTAACGGCTTTAATTTCTCCGCCGAGAAATCCATCTGCATCAACTTCTGGCGCCGGAAATATTTCCCTCCGCCGTCTCTCCATCTTGGGTCGGAGGTCCTTCCATTTGCCGACGAGGTGAAATTTTTGGGGTTGTTCTTTGACCGGAAGCTGAGCTGGACTTCTCACGTTTCCTTTTTAAAAGCAAAGTGTGAGCGTTCTCTTAATATTTTACGTGTTTTAAGTGGCACATCCTGGGGAGCTGATCGGACCGTCCTTCTTCGTCTTTATCGCTCTTTGGTCCGATCCATGCTTGATTACGGATGTATTGTTTATTCGTCGGCACCTCCATCTGTGTTACATCGATTGAATGTCATTCACCATCGTGGCATAAGAGTCGCTACAGGGTCCTTTCCAACCAGCCCTGTTCTTAGCCTGTATGCTGAAGCTGCAGAGCCTCCGCTGTCCTTCAGGCGTGAGATGCTCTTGTGCAGCTATGCCTGTCAACTCTCCAGCTTGCCTGACCACCCGTCCTTCGCGACATTTTACGAGGATTCGCTTGATCGGCAATATTTAGTTAGCTCCTCTGCATTGCTCCCTCCAGGGGTTCGATTTCGACTGCTACTTCGGCATTTGGACGTTAGGCCAGCGTCGGTCCTTTCCAGGGGGGGAGCGCGTTTTCCTCCTTGGTTGCGCACTGAGGCCCACATCCACCTTGGGCTAACGTCGATGCCGAAGAATGAAGGCCCTGCTCAGTTCTTAGATCTGCCTTTTTAGAGCTTCAGGCGCAATTCGGGGATGTCATTTCTTATATACTGATGGGTTTAAGACTGGTGTTAGAGGAGGGTGTGCCTTTATTTTTGGTTGACATAGTTTAACTTCCGTTTACCTGGACAATGTTCGATTTATACCCCCGAACTTTTTAGTATATACCAGTCTCTTTTATACATCCAGCGGCACGACTTACGGCACTGTGTTATTTGTACCGACTCTCTGAGTGCCCTTCAGAGTATTAACGCGCTGTACAATTACCACCCCCTCGTTCAGCGTATGTATGACCTACTCCAATCGCCTGGTGCCTCTGGCATCAGCGTCTCTTATGTGGGTTCCAGGCCATGTGGGCATCTCAGGTAACGAGTCTGCCGACGCCGCTGCCAAATCGGCAATTTTATCGCCCAGAATGTTTACCTCTGTTGTTCCCTCGTCAGATACCTGTGTTATTTTACGTCGCCGCTTCCTCTCGCGTCGGCGCGATGAGTGGACGGCCCTCCGGGGGAACAAGTTGCGGGAGGTTAAGCCTTTCCCGTTGGTCTGGGGTACCTCTTCTCGTTCGTGTCGTCGGGAAGAGGTAATTTTAGCTGGTTTACGGATCGGACATTGTGTTTTTATTCATAGGTATTTGCTCAGTGGTGACCCCGCACCACTGTGGGCCGTGTGATGCGCCCTTAACGGTGCGTCACATTTTAACAGAGTGTTAGGTTTTAGCTGCATTGCGCGTTCGTGTTGGTCTGCCTGTTGACCTAGCCAACGTTTTGGCAGACGACGCGCGTGCTGTAGAGTGTCTTTTACGTTTTATCAATGACATTGGATTTACCAGACGCATTTGATGCGCTGAGCGTCTTTCGACTGTGTAATTTTATCTAGTTTTTTAATGGGGCATCTCCTCCCCAGTGGACATTGGCGCTCTTGTCCCTGACATTCTACAGTTCTTGACACGTTGTTTTACTCTTTTATTGACCATGTTTTTAGTGTGTTCGTATTTGGAATTTGTTGCTTTGTTTTTACCTTTAGGACTCGTGGGTTTGTATCCCGTTTTTAATTATGCGGTTTTTATCGGACTTTTATTTTTGGACAGTACATTTTATACTTTGTAAGGGCGCTGATGACCTTAGCTGTTTAGCGCCCTTAAACCGCATCTCATCATCATCACCAACGCTATCGATATCGCCTCGTGTTCCTGTATGGTTCGGTTCAGTTCTCTGCGTTTGAGGGTTCACATGAGTGGACCTTCCTTAGAACAGATTCGATATCTGCATAAATCACAAAAGGTACAGGGGCAGACTGAATATGCATTAAATTCCAGAACCTCATCCTGCTTTGGTATTTTGAGAATCTGGCATTTATTGCATTTCAGTTTATGCACTCTCAAGGCATCCTCATTACGGCACCTTGTCATGCATGCCTCGCATAGCCACACTTTTTTGCAATTATGTGTTATCTGACTTCTAATAAGCCTCGATAAGTTGGTGGTGAGGCAGTAGACTTTTCACCCTCTATAACCATTAAGAGGTTCACTTGTCTAGCCTTCCTCTCAGATGGTTTATGAATAGACTCCACTGAGTCCTTGGCATTCAGGGCAAATACAGCTATAGATACATCTGGATTCTTCTTCTCAAAGCGTTCAATCTGATCGAGGGAAAACGGGAAAGTAATTCCAGCATAATTGAACGCCTTGAATAGCAAATCCTGTGGGTATGAGCTTGGTGTATTTTTTTTAATTTTGCAGGTATCTGGAAGCTAGCATGCACCAAGCAAAACAGAAATGATCGGCATTCTGAATATTAACGACTGCCTTCTTTCGCTTGATGCATGCTGGCAACTCTATGTATCCTGAAGCACGAAGGGGATTATAGTTTGCTGCGCTATTTATCAGCGAGTGGATTGCGAACAGTGTCTTTGAACTAGATTGACCTTCAAAACAGGCTAGGTTTTCTAAAATTTCGTGTTTCCTTGCATGAAAGATGACGTCGAGGTTAGATGATTGCTGTATCTCCTTTGTCTTGGAATTGAGAAATATAGATTTCACTTTTTCATGATCAGGTGTCGGGATTAAGTATGAGACGTTCAATGAACAACTCATCTTTATTCCAGACATACTCCTCTTTAGAGTGGATTCGATTTCCTTAATGACAAGATCCTTGCATGCCTCAAGAAACTCGCTGGGGTAATTATTCTAGCCGTATTTTCGATTTTGGTATTAAAAATACGACCTTTAAATGCAGACTCTATTACCCTACATACTAGGTCATCGTAATCATTTCGACATACCCTTTTTGCAGGTGATGGTGAGAATGAATCAGTTGTCTGGACTGGTCTGGAAGATGTTGTTACGGCTCCGTTTACATGTGCTGCGCACTCCTGCTGGTTCAATTCGCGTGAGGGTTGGCTGCTGCACTTTCCTTCTTCTGAACCACGCTCCTCTTCTGCTTCACGAGGTCTCTTGACACATTTTGTCAAAGCCCCATTTGCCTGAGGCTCTGACTCATGATGTAGAGGTTCAAGATCTGCAACAATAGAACCATCACATTGTTAGCATCTTTCCCCTCAGGGGCTCACCTTATGTGAGTACGGGTTTTTGGCGCACCCGGGGTTCCCGAGCCAATCATCGCCACATTCATCCCCTCACCCCCATCCGGTCGAGGTGGGTTCTTCTCGTGAACGGAGGACGCAAGGTAGGCTCTCGTGCGTTCTTTGCATCACATTCATACCGCACCTCACTATCGTTTCTTTCTTCTCTATTTCTGCGCATTTCGCCCCACGTTCATTCATTTACGCCTCTATTTTACTTCTTCGCCGGCCTACCTTGCGTGCGAAACGCCCACACAGTTTTAGTTTCTTTTATCTTTTTATTTAAATCCTCCGTTGACACAGCCTGACGGATACCCGCGCACTGGTGCGCAGCTG
Organism: Deroplatys truncata; assembly: GCA_030765065.1. Classification (NCBI taxonomy): domain Eukaryota; kingdom Metazoa; phylum Arthropoda; class Insecta; order Mantodea; family Mantidae; genus Deroplatys; species Deroplatys truncata. The sequence goes on along the minus strand of CM060987.1, from coordinate 171,223,070 downwards.
GGTGAGTGGGTAATGGTGTCATCCCCACCAGCCGGGGTCGTCATGTAGAGTATGTGTTCGTATCCGCTGTTCAACTGCAGTCCCGCGGGGGGCCATTGCATGAGCTGCTGACTTCTGACGGCGATTGGGTCCCTCTGTCTATGTTCTGGGAGGTGTGACCCTGGGGTGAGATCGGTATAGATAGACCACTCACCCAAGCCGGGGTAACGCCCGGGAAGTCAGAGCCCGAGGTCGGAGACGGTTGCAATGGTGGAGGATTTATTTTCGCTATGGAGCACCCTTTCTCCATTAATACAAACAAGCGCCGAAAAACTATTGTAACAGAAGTAGCACCGCCGACAGCTGGTTGTTACTTAGTCATTTCAAGAACAGAAGAAGGACAAAACCTTGAGAAGGTGACCCCTTTTGTAATTCAGAAAGGCATAGATGCTATTGCTGGTACGGTTCAATCCTGCACTCGTCTACGGAATGGTTCCTTATTGGCAAAAACTAAGTCCGATCAGCAAAGTAAGACCTTGTTGCGCGCTACGCTTCTCCACGGTTATCCCATCTGTGTCGAGAAGCACCGCAAATTGAATTCCTTTCGGGGCGTCGTTACCACGCATAGCCTCGATGGTATATCGGAGGAGGACCTGGTAGAATATCTTGCAGACCAGAAGGTGACAGCGGTTCATCGAGTGCAGGTCAAACGCGACGGCGTATTGGTACCCACTCGTGCCCTGTTTCTAACATTTGATGTCGTCGATCTGCCCACGAGCATTTCAGCAGGGTACGAACGAATTGCTGTGAGGCCTTATATTCCTAGACCTCTGCGTGTTTTCAAATGCCAACGTTTTCGGCATACGCAAGTTTCATGTAAGAGTACCGTTAACATCTGTGCATCATGTAGTCAACCCTCACACGAAGGTACCTGTTAAACAGCCCCCGTCTGCGTTAATTGTAAAGGGTCTCATTCTGCGTCGTTTGCCGACTGTCCGCGGTACTTGGACGAGAAGGAGATCCGGGTAAAGGGAAAACTCTTCTTCGCTGCCCTTCGTCACAAGAAAACCTGTTTTCCTGTAATCCGTAGAGTTTGCTGTATGCTCCGCTAACGTCATCATGCACTTGTGTACTGATTCGACATGAAGAATATACACGGTGAGCCAAAAGACTACGAACCGGCTGCGCGTTATCATGCGCGCCAACCTTCACTCCTGCGATCTGGCACATTTAGTTCTGTTGTTGCCTCGCCAGTACCGAGTAGATGCCGAAATTCAGACTTGGACCAAGACTGCATTAACCGCCAATACCATCCGGCCGTCCATTAAAGCTACAGTTACCAAGCCCTAAAAAACCTGGTCCAAAGTCAATGAAGTCGCAAGCCGCTGAAAAGAAAACCAAGCAGAAACTTCGTAGGGAAGATTTTCTGAAGAACCCTCCGCGTGCGCGCGGTAAGAAAAGTTCACCTCCTCGGAGGTCGCTGTCCCAGGAAGGTCCTGGGACAAGCCGCGCTCAGCGGCAGCCCACACCCATCGCCACCCAGAACCAATTCACAGCGCTTGAATCGATTTCTGGCACCGAGCACGTGGGATCTCTCACCGAGGAAGCTATGGAGACTGACCAACTCCATACAAAAAGCCCGAGCCCAAAGGTTAAGCAAAAGATTATTTTAAGCCGCCCTTCTAAGTAGAGAGTTTATCCCTTTTATTCATGGCTATACTGAGCTGGAATTTACGTGGTGTTCGATCGCATAGGGCGGAACTGCAACTTTTATTGCGTTCCCGTTCACCTATGGTCGTGTGTTTGCAGGAGACGAAGCTTCGCCCTCACGTCCCTTTCGATCTCCGAGGGTACGCTCCGGTTCGCTACGACCGGAGGAGGGTTCTCCTGCCCATGGAGGTATCATGTTGTTAGTGCGTAGCGACGTTCATTTTAAACCTCTCACACTTACATCCGATATGCAAGCTGTTGCCGTTCGCCTTCACTTACCCGGCTTTTTGTTTTCTGTTTGCTCTGTGTATTCACCTCCATCGTCTCCCCTCGCTCCCGCGGACATTCGAGCTCTCCTGTCCGCTCTCCCAACACCATTTCTTCTGATGGGACATTTTAATGCCCACCACCCATTGTGGGGTTCGCCAAGGGCTTGTCCGAAGGGAACTGTTCTTTCCGACATTTTTTACCAGTTCAATCTTTCCATCCTCAATACAGGTGCACCTACTTTTATTTCTGATTCTTCTGGTACATTCTCTCACCTGGATCTTGCAATTTGCTCACTCCAGCTTGCTAGTCGTCTTCAGTGGAACGTCGTCGCTGACACCTACTCCAGCGACCATTATCCCTGCATCGTTTCTCTTCTGTCACACCACGTTCAGCATTCCAGAGTACCTACCTGGATATTCACAAAAGCCTACTGGAGCTTGTATTCCAGCCTCGTGCATTTTTACGATCGGCCCTTCGCCGACATTAACCAGCTAGTGCTACGATTTTCTCTGCCGCCGAACGCGCAATTCCCCGTTCATGCTCTCAACCACGCCGACCGCCTGTTCCGTAGTCGAACTAGGATTGTCGGGTCACCGTTCGTGCCCGTAGGACTGCACTTAGGGTGTTTCGGCGACACCCTACACTTGATAATTTGGTGACTTTTAAACAATCGCGCGCCAGGGCTCGTCGCATTATTCAGGATATCAAGAAGGCGTCGTGGACTCGTTTTGTCGAGTCTTTTAATCGCTTTACGCCTTCATCTGTTGTTTGGGATAAACTTCGTCGCTTCTCAGGTAAAGTGTAGTATTGTACTGTTTCTGGCCTTCAGGTTTCCAATGCCACTATAGTGGATCCGGCTGCCGTCGCTACCACTCTGGGTGTTGCTTTTGCGGCGCTATCCAGTTCAGACCATTATTCCGCCGGCTTTCGCTCTGTCAACCCCTCAGGGGTTCACCTTATGTGAGTACGGGTTTTTGGCGCACCCGGGGGTTCCCGAGCCAATCATCGCCACTTTCATCCCCTCACCCCCATCCGGTCGAGGTGGGTCTTCTCGTGACTGGTGGACACAAGGTAGGCTCTCGTGCATTCCATTCATACGGCACCTCACCATCGTTTCTTTCTTCTCTTTTACTTCTGCGCATTTCGCACCACGTCCATTCATTTACGCATCTCTTTTTCTTCCTGGCCGGCCTACCTTGCATCCGAAACGCCCACACACTTTTATTTCTTTTACCTTTTATTTTAATCCTCCGTGGACACAGCCTGACGGATACCCGCGCACTGGGTGCGCTGCTGGGTGAGTGGGTAATGGCGTCATCCCCAACACCCGGGGTCGTCATGTAGGGCATGTGTTCGTATCCGCTGTTCAACTGCAGTCCCGCGGGGGACCATTGCATGAGCTGCTGACTTCCGACAGCCATTGGGTCCCTCTGTCTATTTTCTGGGAGGTGTGACCCTGGGGTGTGTCTGGTATAGATAGGCCACTCACCCAACCCGGGGTAACGCCCGGGAAGTCAGAGCCCGAGGTCGGAAACGGTTGCAATGGTGGAGGATTTATTTCGCTATGGAGCACCCTTTCCCCATTATTAATAATAAGCGCTGTAAAGTACTTGCAACAGAAGTAGCACCGCCGACAACTGGTAGTTACTTAGTGATTTCACGAACTGAGGAAGGTCAAACGTTTTAAAAAGGTGAACCCTTTCATTATCCAGCAGGGCATTGACGCTATTTCAGGTGCGGTTAAGTGCTGCACTCGTCTTCGGATTGGTTCCTTTTTGGTTCAAACCAAATCCGAACAGCAGAGTAAGAACTTGTTGCGCGCTACGCTTCTCCACGGTTATCCTATTCGTGTTGAGAAGCACCGCACCTTGAATTCTTGCCGAGGCGTTGTCACCACGCATAGCCTCGGTGGTATATCTGACGAGGACCTGGTGGAATATCTTGCAGACCAGAAGGTGACAGCGGTTCATCGAGTGCAGGCCAAACACGACGGCGTTTTGGTACCCACTCGTACCCTTTTTCTAACATTTGATGGCGTCGATCTGCCCACGAGCATTTCCGCAGGGTACGAACGGATTTCTGTGAGGCCTTATATTCCTAGACCTCTGCGTTGTTTTAAATGCCAACGTTTTGGGCATACGCAAGTCTCATGTAAGAGTGCCGTAAACATGTGTGCAACATGCAGCCAGCCCTCACACGAAGGTACCTGTTCAACAGGCCCCGTCTGCGTTAATTGTAAAGGGTCTCATTCTGCGTCGTTTGCCGACTTTTCGCGGTACTTGGACGAGAAGGCGATCCAGGAGATCCGGGTAAAGGAAAAACTCTCCTTCGCTGAAGCCCGGAGGCGTTACCATGTGCGCCAACGTTCACTCCTGCGATCTGGCACATTTAGTTCTGTTGTTGCCTCGCCAATACCACGAGTAGATGCCGAAACTCAGACCTGGACCATGACTGGATTAACCGGCACTACCATCCGGCCGTCCATTAAAGCTACTGTTACCAAGCCCTATAAACCTGGTCCAAAGTCAATGAAGTCGCAAGCCGCTGAAAAGAAACCCAAGCAGAAACTTTGTAGGGAAGATTTTTTGAAAGACCCTCCGCGTGCGCGCGGTAACAAAAGTTCACCTTCTCCTCCTCGGAGGTCGATGTCCCAGGAAGGTCCTGGGACATGCCGCGCTCAGCGGCACCCCTCACCCATCGCCACCCAGAACCGATTCACGGCGCTTGAATCGGTTTCTGGCACTGAGCGCGTGGGCCCTCCCTCCGAGGAAGCTATGGAGTCTGACCAACTGCTGGTGCGGTTCAATCATGCACTCGTCTACGGAATGGTTCCTTATTGGCACAAACTAAGTCCGATCAGCAAAGTACGACCTTGTTGCGCGCTACGCTTCTCCACGGTTACCCCATCCGTGTTGAGAAGCACCGCACATTGAACTCCTGTCGGGGCGTCGTTACCACCCATAGCCTCGATGGTATATCGGACGAGGATCTCGTAGAATATCTATCCGATCAAAAGGTGACTGCAGTGCATCGAGTGCAGGCCAAACGCGACGGCGTATTGGTACCCACTCGTACCCTGTTTATTACATTTGATGGCGTCGATCTGCCCACGAGCATTTCCGCAGGGTACGAACGGATTTCAGTGAGGCCTTATATTCCTAGACCTCTGCGTTGTTTTAAATGCCAACGTTTTGGGCATACGCAAGTCTCATGTAAGAGTGCCGTTAACATCTGTGCAACCTGTAGCCAGCCCTCACACGAAGGTACCTGTTCAACAGCCCCCGTCTGCGTTAATTGTAAAGGGTCTCATTCTGCTTCGTTTGCCGACTGTCCGCGGTACTTGGACGAGAAGGCGATCCAGGAGATCCGGGTAAAGGAAAAACTCTCCTTCGCTGAAGCCCGGAGGCGTTACCATGCGCGCCAACCTTCACTCCTGCGATCTGGCACATTTAGTTCTGTTGTTGCCTGCCGGTACCACGAGTAGATGCCGAAACTCAGACCTGGACCTCGACTGGATTAACCGCCACTACCATCCGGCCGTCTATTAAGGCTACAGTTACCAAGCCGTATAAACCTGGTCCCAAGTCTGAAGTCGCAAGCCGTTGAAAAGAAGCCCAAGCAGAAACTTCGTCGGGAAGATTTTTTGAAAGACCCTCCGCGTGCGCGCGGTAACAAAAGTTCACCTTCTCCTCCTCGGAGGTCGCTGTCCCAGGATGGTCCTGGGACAAGCCGCGCTCAGCGGCACACTTCACCCATCGCCACCCAGAACCGATTCACGGCGCTTGAATCGGTTTCTGGCACTGAGCGCGTGGGCCCTCCCTCCGAGGAAGCTATGGAGTCTGACCAACTCTATACAAAAAGCCCGAGCCCAAAGGTTAAACAAAAGGTAATTTTAAGCCGCCCTTCTAAATAGAGAATTTATCCCCTTATTCTTAATGGCTATCCTGACCTGGAATGTACGTGGTGTACGATCGCATAGGGCGGAACTGCAACTTTTATTGCGTTCCCATTCGCCTATGGTCGTATGTCTGCAGGAGACTAAGCTTCGCCCTCACGATCCTTTTGATCTCCGAGGATATACTCCGGTTCGCTACGACCTTGAACCGGAGGAGGGTACTCCTGCTCATGGTGGTGTCATGATTTTGGTGCGTAATGACGTTCATTTTACACCTGTCACACTTACATCTGACTTGCAAGCTGTTGCCGTTCGCCTTCACTTACCCGGCTTTTTGTTTTCTGTTTGCTCTGTGTATACACCTCCATCGTCTCCCCTCGCTCCCGCGGACATTCGATCTCTCCTGTCCGCTCTCCCAACACCATTTCTTCTGTTGGGAGATTTTAATGCCCATCACCCACTATGGGGTTCGCCAAGGGCTTGTGCGAGGGGAACTCTTCTTTCCGACATTTTTTATCAGTTCAATCTTTCCATCCTCAATACAGGTGCACCTACTTTTATTTCTGATTCTTCTGGTACATTTTCTCACCTGGACCTTGCAATTTGCTCACTCCAGCTTGCACGTCGTCTTCAGTGGAACGTCGTCGCTGACACCTACTCCAGCGACCATTACCCCTGCATCGTTTCTCTTCTGTCGCACCACGTACAGCATTCCAGAGTACCTACCTGGATATTCGCAAAAGCCGACTGGAGCTTGTATTCCAGCCTCGTGCATTTTGACGACCAGCCCTTCTCCGACATTCACCAACTAGTGCAGCACCTTACGTCTGTTATTTTCTCTGCCGCCGAACGCGCAATACCCCGTTCATCCTCCCAACCTCGGCGGCCACCTGTTCCGTGGTGGAACGAGGATTGTCGGGACGCCGTTCGTGCCCGTAGGACTGCACTTAGGGTGTTTCGGCGACACCCTACACTTGATAATTTGGTGACTTTTAAACAATCGCGCGCCAGGGCTCGTCGCATTATTCAGGATAGCAAGAAGGCATCTTGGGCTCGTTTTGTCGAGTCTTTTAATCGTTTTACGTCTTCATCCGTTGTTTGGGATAAACTTCGTCGCTTCTCAGGTAAAGTGTCACATTGTACTGTTTCTGGCCTTCAGGTTTCTAATGCCACCATAGTGGATCCGGCTGCCATCGCTAACACTCTGGGTTCTGCCTTTGAGGCGGTTTCCAGTTCAGACCATTATTCCGCCGGCTTTCGCTCTCTTAAACACCGGCAGGATTCCGCATCATATACTTTTCGGTCTGCTAATGATGAATGCTATAACGAACTATTCACAATGAGGGAGCTGGAGCACGCTCTTCATTGCTCTCGGCACTCCGCTCCCGGGCCGGACGGCATTCATGTCCTGATGTTAAAGAACCTTTCAGCCGACAGTAAACTCTTTCTCTTACAGGTCTATAACCGTATTTGGCAAAACGGCATTTTTCCTTCCGTTTGGCGCGAAGCCACCATTGTCCCTATACTTAAGCCTGGAAAGGATCGCCAACTACCTTCCAGCTACCGCCCTATCTCCCTCACCAGTTGCATTTGCAAGGTGATGGAGCGCATGATCAACGGGCGGTTGACATGGTGGCTTGAGTCTCAGAAACTTCTAGCGAACGCTCAGTGCGGGTTTCGTTGCTATCGCTCTACCGTCGACCATCTGGTGTCCTTGTCGACGCATATTATGAATGGATTTCTGAGAAATTGTCAAACCGTGGCTGTATTTTTTGACCTGGAGAAAGCTTATGACACTTGTTGGAGGGGCGGCATTTTACGTACACTTCACGATTGGAATATCCGCGGTCGTCTTCCCATATTTCTTCGGGAGTTTATGACGGACGGCGTCTTTCGTGTACGTGTGGGCTCGGTTTTATCTCGTCGTTTTATTCAAGAGAACGGAGTACCGCAGGGCTCTGTACTCAGTGTCACACTTTTTGCGATTGCTATCAACCCCATTGTTGATTGTATTCCACCTGGCATTTCATCGTCCCTTTTTGTTGACGATTTCGCTATTTATTGTAGTTCACGGCGGACCTGTCTACTCGAACGCCGTCTCCAGAGCTGTATCGACCGTCTCTACGCCTGGAGTAACGCCAACGGCTTTAATTTCTCCGCCGAGAAATCCGTCTGCATCAACTTTTGGCGCCGGAAGTATTTCCCTCCGCCCTCTCTCCATCTTGGGTCAGGGATACTTCCGTTTGCAGACGAGGCGAAATTTTTGGGGTTGATTTTTGACAGGAAGTTGTGTTGGACCTCGCACGTTTCCTTTTTAAAAGCAAAGTGTGACCGTTCTCTTAATATTTTACGTGTTTTAAGTGGCACATCCTGGGGAGCTGATCGGACCGTCCTTCTTCGCCTTTATCGCTCTTTGGTCCGATCCAAGCTTGATTACGGGTGTATTGTTTATTCGTCGGCACGTCCATCTGTGTTACGTCGATTGAATGCCATTCACCATCGTGGCATAAGAGTCGCTACAGGGGCCTTTCCAACTAGCCCTGTACCCAGTCTGTACGCAGAAGCTGCAGAGCCTCCGCTGTCCTTCCGGCGTGAGATGCTTTTGTGCAGCTATGCTTGTCGACTCTCAAGCTTGCCTAACCACCCGTCCTTCGATGTATTTTACGAGGATTCGCTTGACCGGCAATATTTAGTTAGCTCCTCTGCATTGCTCCCTCCAGGGGTTCGCTTTCGACAGCTACTTCGGCATTTGGACGTTACGCCAGCGCCGGCCCTTACCCGGGGGGAAACGCGCTTTCCTCCATGGTCGCGCGCTGAGGCCCACATCCACCTTGGGCTAACGTCGATGCCGAAAAATGCGACCCCTGCTTCTGTTCTTAGATCCGCCTTTTTAGAACTACAAGCGCAGTTCGGGGACTGTCATTTTATATATACTGATGGGTCTAAGACTGATGTTGGAGTAGGATGTGCCTTTGTTTTTGGTGTTCAGCGTTTTACTTTTCGTTTACCTCGACAATGTTCAATTTTTACCGCCGAAATTTTTAGCATTTATCAATCTGTTTTATACATTCAGCGGCTCGACTTACGGCACTGTTTTATTTGTACGGACTCTCTGAGTGCCCTTCAGGCTATTCATGCGCTGTACCATTACCACCCACTCGTACAGCGCATACATGACCTGCTCCACTCGCTTGGTGTCTCTGGCATCAGCGTGTCCTTCATGTGGATTCCAGGTCATGTGGGCATCTCAGGTAATGAGTCTGCCGACGCCGCTGCGAAATCGGCGATTTTATTACCCAGATTTTTTACTTCTGTTGTTCCCTCGTCTGATTCGTGTATTATTTTACGTCGCCGCATCCTCTCGCGCTGGCGCGATGAGTGGACGGCCCTCCGGGGGAACAAGTTGCGGGAAGTTAAGCCTTTCCCGTTGATCTGGGATACCTCTTCTCGTTCTTGTCGTCGGGAAGAGGTAATTTTAGCTCGTCTACGGATTGGACATTGTGTTTTTAGTCATAGGTATTTGCTCAGTGGTGACCCCGCACCACTCTGTGGGCAGTGTGTCGTGCCCTTAACGGTGCGTCACATTTTAACAGAGTGTCAGGTCTTAGCTGCATTGCGTGCTCGTGTGGGTCTGCCTGTTGGCCTAGCCAACGTTTTGGCAGACGACACGCGTGCTGTAGAATGTGTTTTACGTTTTATTCATGACAGTGATTTTAATCTGCGCATTTAATGCGTTGGGCGTCTGTTGGCTTAGTACTTTTATTCTGTCTGTTTTTATGGGAACTCTTATCCCCAGTGGACATATGGCGCTCATGTCCCTCGCATTCTACAGTTCCTGACACGTTTTAATCTTTTATTGCCCTTGCTTTTAGTGTGTTGATTTTTCAGAACTTTATATTGTTGTTATTGTTATTCTTGTTGTTCTTGTTATTGTTGTTATTGTTATTGTTATTGTTGTTATTGTTCTGTTGTTAGTTTTAGCCTTTTGAACATCGCGGGTTTGTGTCCCGTTTTTAACTATGCGGTTTTTTACCTGTTTTATATTTTGACCTTATCTTTTATACATTGTAAGGGCGCTGATGACCGTAGCAGTTTAGCGCCCTTAAACCGCATATCATCATCATCATCATCATGCTTCGTTTGCCGACTGTCCGCGGTACTTGGACGAGAAGGCGATACAGGAGATCCGGGTAAAGGAAAAACTCTCCTTCGCTGAAGCCCGGAGATGTTACCATGCGCGCCAACCTTCACTCCTGCGATCTGCACATTTAGTTCTGTTGTTGCCTCGCCAGTACCACGAGTAGATGCCGAAACTCAGACCTGGACCATGACTGGATTAACCGGCACTACCATCCGGCCGTCCATTAAAGCTACTGTTACCAAGCCCTATAAACCTGGTCCAAAGTCAATGAAGTCGCAAGCCGCTGAAAAGAAACCCAAGCAGAAACTTCGTAGGGAAGATTTTTTGAAAGAACCTCCGCGTTCGCGCGGTAACAAAAGTTCACCTTCTCCTCCTCGGAGGTCGCTGTCTCAGGAAGGTCCTGGGACAAGCCGCGCTCAGCGGCAGCCCTCACCCATCGCCACCCAGAACCGATTCACGGCGCTTGAATCGGTTTCTGGCACTGAGCGCGTGGGCCCTCCCTCCGAGGAAGCTATGGAGTCTGACCAACTCCATACAAAAAGCCAGAGCCCAAAAGGTTAAGCAAAAGATTCTTTTAAGCCGCCCTTCTAAGTAGACAGTTTATCCCTTTTATTCATGGCTATCCTGACCTGGAATATACGTGGTGTATGATCGCATAGGGCGGAACTGCAACTTTTATTGCGTTCCCATTCGCCTATGGTCGTATGTTTGCAGGAGACTAAGCTTCGCCCTCACGATCCTTTTGATCTCCGAGGATATACTCCGGTTCGCTACGACCTTGAGCCGGAGGAGGGTACTCCTGCTCATGGAGGTGTCATGTTGTTAGTGCGTAACGACGTTCCTTTTCAAACTCTCGCTCTTACGTCCGACTTGCAAGCTGTTGGCATTAGATTGCAGTTACCCGGTTTTTTCTTCTCTGTTTGCCCTGTATATTCACCTCCGTCGTCTCCCCTCGCTCCCGCGGACATTCGAGCTCTCCTGTCCGCTCTACCAACACCATTTCTTCTGTTGCGAGATTTTAATGCCCGTGGGGTTCGCCGAGGGCTTGGGCGAGGGGAACTCTTCTTTCCGACATTTTTGACCAGTTCAATCTCTCTATTCTCAATACACGAGAGCCTACGTTTCTTTCAGATTCTTCCGGAACATTTTCTCATTTAGACCTTGCCGTTTGCTCATTTCAGCTTGCTAGTCGTCTTCAGTGGAACGTCGTCGCTGACACATACTCCAGCGACCATTACCCCTGCATTGTTTCTCTTTTGTCGCACCACGTACAGCATTTCAGAGTACCTACCTGGATATTCGCAAAAGCCGACTGGAGCTTTTATTCCAGCCTCGTGCATTTTGACGACCAGCCCTTCTCCGACATTAACCACCTAGTGCAGCACCTTACGTCTATTATTTTGTCTGCCGCCGAACGCGCAATACCCCGTTCATCCTCTCAACCTCGGCGGCAACCTGTTCCGTGGTGGAACGCGGAATGTCGGGACGCCGTTCGTGCTCGTCGAACTGCACTTAGGGTGTTTCGGCGACACCCTACACTTGATAATTTGGTGACTTTTAAACAATCGCGCGCCAAGGCTCGTCGCATTATTCAGGATAGCAAGGCGTCGTGGGCTCGTTTTGTCGAGTCTTTTAATCGCTTTACGCCTTCATCTGTTGTTTGGGATAAACTTCGTCGCTTCTCAGGTAAAGTGTCGCATTGTACTGTTTCTGGCCTTCAGGTTTCCAATGCCATTATAGTGGATCCGGCTGCCATCGTTAACACTCTGGGTGCTGCCTTTGAGGCCGTATCCAGTTCAGACCATTATTCCGCCGGCTTTCGCTCTATCAAAGACCGGCTGGATTTCGACACCTTTAATTTTCGGTCTGCTAATAATGAGTGTTATAATGAACTTTTCACACTGAGGGAGCTGGAGCACGCTCTTAATTGCTCTAGGCACTCCGCTCCTGGACCGGACGGCATTCATGTACTGATGTTAAAGCACCTTTCAGCCGACAGTAAACTCTTTCTCTTACATGTCTATAACCGTATTTGGCACGACGGCGTTTTTCCTTCCGTTTGGCGCGAAGCCACCATTGTCCCTATTCTTAAGCCCGGGAAGGATCGCCAACTACCTTCCAGCTACCGCCCTATCTCCCTCACCAGTTGCATTTGCAAGGTGATGGAGCGCATGATCAACGGGCGGTTGACATGGTGGCTTGAGTCTCAGAAACTTTTAGCGAACGCTCAGTGCGGATTTCGTCGCTATCGCTCTACTGTCGACCATCTGGTGTCCCTGTCGACGCATGTTATGAATGGATTTCTGAGAGTGTCAAACCGTGGCTGTGTTTTTTGACCTGGAGAAAGCTTATGACACTTGTTGGAGGGGCGGCATTTTACGTACACTTCACGCATGGAATATCCGCGGTCGTCTTCCCATATTTCTTCGGGAGTTCATGACGGACCGCGTCTTTCGTGTACGTGTGGGCTCGGTTTTATCTAGTCGTTTTATTCAAGAGAACGGAGTACCGCAGGGTTCTGTACTCAGTGTCACACTTTTTGCGATTGCTATCAACCCCATTGTTGATTGTATTCCACCTGAAATTTCATCGTCCCTTTTTGTTGATGATTTTGCCATTTATTGTAGTTCACGGCGGACCTGTCTACTCGAACGCCGTCTCCAGAGCTGTATCGACCGTCTCTACGCCTGGAGTAACGCCAACGGCTTTAATTTCTCCGCCGAGAAATAAGTCTGCATCAACTTCTGGCGCCGGAAGTATTTCCCTCCGCCCTCTCTCCATCTTGGGCCAGGGATACTTCCGTTTGCAGACGAGGCGAAATTTTTGGGGTTGATTTTTGATAGGAACTTGTGTTGGACCTCGAACGTTTCCTTTTTAAAAGCAAAGTGTGACCGTTCTCTTAATCGTTTACGTGTTCTAAGTGGCACATCCTGGGGAGCTGATCGGACCGTCCTTCTTCGCCTTTATCGCTCTTTGGTCCGATCCAAGCTTGATTACGGGTGTATTGTTTATTCGTCTGCACGTCCATCTGTGTTACGTCGATTGAATGCCATTCACCATCGTGGCATAAGAGTCGCTACAGGGGCCTTTCCAACCAGCCCTGTTCTTAGCCTGTATGCTGAAGCTGCAGAGCCTCCGCTGTCCTTCAGGCGTGAGATGCTCTTGTGCAGCTATGCCTGTCGACTCTCAAGCTTGCCTGACCACCAGTCCTTCGAGTTGTTTTTCGAGGAGTCACTTGATCGTCTCTATTTTATTAGCTCCTCTGCTTTGCTCCCACCAGGGGTTCGCTTTCGACAGCTCCTTCGGCATTTAGACGTTCCGCCAGCGCCGGCCCTTCCACGGGGGGAAACGCGTTTTCCTCCATGGTCGCGCGCTTGAGGCCCACATCCACCTTGGATTTGACGTCGATGCCGAAAAATGCGACCCCTGCTTATGTTCTTAGATCCGCCTTTTTAGAACTACAGACGCAGTTCTGGGACTGTCATTTTATATATACCGATGGGTCTAAGACTGATGTTGGAGTAGGATGTGCCTTTGTTTTTGGTGTACAGAGTTTTACTTTTCGTTTACCTCGACAATGTTCAATTTTTACCGCCGAACTTTTTAGCATTTATCAATCCGTTTTATACATTCAGCGGCACGACTTACAGCACTGTTTTATTTTACGGACTCTCTGAGTGCCCTTCAGAGTATTACTGCGCTGTACAATTACCACCCACTCGTACAGCGCATACATGACCTGCTCCACTCGCTTGGTGTCCCTTGCATCAGCGTGTTCTTCATGTGGATTCCAGGTCATGTGGGCATCTCAGGTAATGAGTCTGCCGACGCCGCTGCGAAATCGGCGATTTTATTACCCAGATTTTTTACCTCTGTTGTTCCCTCGTCAGATTCGTGTGTTATTTTACGTCGCCGCATCCTCTCGCGCTGGCGCGATGAGTGGACGGCCCTCCGGGGGAACAAGTTGCGGGAGGTTAAGCCTCTCCCGTTAATCTGGGGTACCTCTTCTCGTTCTTCACGTCGGGAAGAGGTACTTTTAGCCCGTTTACGAATTGGACATTGTCGTTTTAGTCATAGTTACCTGCTCAGTGGTGATCCCGCTCCGCTGTTTCAGCAGTGTGACGTGCCCTTAACGGTGCGTCACATTTTAACTGAGTGTCAAGTTTTAGCTCCACTGCGCGTTCGCCTGGGTCTGCCTGTTGGCATAGCGAACGTTTTGGCAGACGACGCGCTAGCTGTAGAATGTCTTTTACGCTTTATAAGTGACATTGGTTTTAGTCGTCGCATTTGATGCGCTGGGCGTCTTTTAGCTTTGTTATTTTATTCTGTATGTTTTAATAGGGGCTTACTCCCCAGTGGACATATGGCGCTCATGTCCCTCGCATTCTACAGTTCTTGACACGTATTAATCTTTTATTGCCTATGCTTTTAGTGTGTTGGTTTTTCAGATATTTGTATTGTTATTATTGTTATTGTTTTTGTTGTTATTGTTATTATTGCTGATATCGTTTTTATTGTTATTGTTATATTGTTATTTTTAGCTTTTTGACATCGCGGGTTTGTGTCCCGTTTTTAATTATGCGGTTCTTTTACCTATCCTATATATTTTGACTATTTTATACACAGTAAGGGCGCTGATGACCTTAGCAGTTTAGCGCCCTTAACCCGCATATCATCATCATCATCATGTGGGTATGAGCTTGGTGTATTTTTTTAATTTTGCAGGGTGTCTGGAAGCTAGCATGCACCAAGCAAAACAGAAATGATCGGCATTCTGAATATTAACGACTGCCTTCTTTCGCTTGATGCATGCTGGCAACTCTATGTATCCTGAAGCCCGAAGGGGATTATAGTTTGCTGCGCTATTTATCAGCGAGTGGATTGCGAACAGTGTCTTTGAACTAGATTGACCTTCAAAACAGGCTAGGGTTTCTAAAATTTCGTGTTTCCTTGCATGAAAGATGACGTCGAGGTTAGATGATTGCTGTATCTCCTTTGTCTTGGAATTGAGAAATATAGATTTCACTTTTTCATGATCAGGTGTCGGGATAAAGTATGAGACGTTCAATGAACAACTCATCTTTATTCCAGACATACTCCTCTTTAGAGTGGATTCGATTTCCTTAATGACAAGATCCTTGCATGCCTCAAGAAACTCGCTGGGGTAATTATTCCAGCCGTATTTTCGATTTTGGTATTAAAAATACGACCTTTAAATGCAGACTCTATTACCCTACATACTAGGTCATCGTAATCATTTCGACATACCCTTTTTGCCGGTGACTGTGAGAATGAATCAGTTGTCTGGACTGGTCTGGAAGATGTTACGGCTCCGTTTACATGTGCTGCGCACTCCTGCTGGTTCAATTCGCGTGAGGGTTGGCTGCTGCACTTTCCTTCTTCAGAACCACGCTCCTCTTCTGCTTCACGAGGTCTCTTGACACCTTTTGTCAAAGCCCCATTTGCCTGAGGCTCTGACTCATGATGTAGAGGTTCAAGATCTGCAACAATAGAACCGTCACATTGTTAGCATCTGTGACAATCAAACAGGCAATGGTGTAGGAGAAGACTTGGGAATAAATTGAATCAATATTAATGTTAAAAAGAAGTGAAAGACTTACCTTGACATGACTGAAGCAACTCGATGAGCGCGGTCTTGTACCCGCAGTTAGTGCAGGTACAAACTCCCTTCATGCGTGTCCCCCCAGGGGCTCACCTTATGTGAGTACGGGTTAGGCGCACCCGGTGTACCCGAGCCATTCATAGCCATTTTCACCCATTCATCCCCGTCCGGTCGAGGTGGGTTCGTTCTCGTGACCGGGGGACTCAAGGTGGGCTCTCGTGGGTGCTGTGCATTTCAGTCCATGTCGCCGCTCGCCATCGTTTCTTTCTTTTCTTCTATTTATGCACATTTCGCCCCACGCCCATTCATTTGCACATCTCTTTTACTTCTTCGCCGGCCTACTTTGAGTGCCAAACGCCCACACACTTTGAGTTTCTTTTAACCTTTTATATTAATCCTCCGTGGACACAGCCTGACGGATAACCGCGCACTGGGTGCGCAGCTGGGTGAGTGGGTAATGGCGTCATCCTCACCACCCGGGGTCGTTATGTAGGGTTTGTGTTCGTATCCGCTGTTCAACTGCAGTCCCGCGGGGGGCCATTGCATGAGCTGATGACTTCTGACGGCGATTGGGTCCCTCTGTCTATGTTCTGGGAGGTGTGACCCTGGGGGAGATAGGTATACATAGGCCACTCACCCAAGTCGGGGTAACGCCCGGGAAGTCAGAGCCCGAGGTCGGAGACGGTTGCAATGGTGGAGGATTTCTTTCGCTACGGAGCACTCTTCCTCCATTAATACAAACAAGCGCCGAAGAGTCATTGTAACAGAAGTAGCACCGCCGACATCTGGTTGTTACTTGGTCATTTCAAGAACAGAAGAAGGACAAAGCTTTGAGAAGGTGAACCCTTTTATAATTCAGAAGGGCATAGATGGTATTGCTGGTGCGGTTCAATCATGCACTCGTCTACGGAATGGTTCCTTATTGGCAAAAACTAAGTCCGATCAGCAAAGTAAGACCTTGTTGCGCGCTACGCCTCTCCACGTTTATCCCATCCGTGTCGTGAAGCACCGCAAATTGAATTCCTGTCGGGGCGTCGTTACCACGCACAGCCCCGATGGTATATCGGAGGAGGACCTGGTAGAATATCTTGCAGAACAGAAGGTGACAGCGGTTCATCGAGTGCAGGCCAAACGCGACGGCGTATTGGTACCCACTCGTGCCCTGTTTCTAACATTTGATGTCGATCTGCCCACGAGCATTTCTGCAGGGTACGAACGGATAGCTCTGAGGCCTTACATTCCTAGACCTTTGCGTTGTTTTAAATGCCAACGTTTTGGGCATACGCAAGTCTCATATAGGAGTGATGTTAACATCTGTGCCGCATGTAGCCAGCCCTCACACGAAGGTACCTGGTCAACAGCCCCCGTCTGCGTTAATTGTAAAGGGTCTCATTCTTCGTCGTTTGCCGACTGTCCGCGGTACTTGGACGAGAAGGCGATCCAGGAGATTTTCTCTGCTGCCGAACGTGCAATTCCCCGTTCATCCTCTCAACCTCGGCGAATGCCTGTTCCGTGGTTGAAGGAGGATTGTCGGGACGCCGTTCGTGCCCGTAGAACTGCACTTAGGGTGTTTCGGGGACACCGTACACTTGATAATTTGGTTACGTTTAAACACTCGCACGCCAGGGCTCGTCGCATTATTTAGGATAGCAAGAAGGCGTCTTGGACTCGTTTTGCCGAGTCTTTTAATCGTTTTACGCCTTCATCTGTTTGGGATAAACTACGTCGCTTCTCAGGTAAAGTCCTGGGGAGCTGATCGGACCGTCCTTCTGCGTCTATATCGCTCTTTGGTCCGATCCAAACTTGATTACGGGTGTATTGTCTTTTCATCGGCACGTCCATCTGTGTTACGTCGCTTGAATCTCATTCATCATCGAGGTATTAGAGTCGCTACAGGGGCCTTTCCAACTAGCCCCGTGCCCAGTCTTTACGCTGAAGCTGCAGAGCCTCCGCTGTCCTCCAGGCGTGAGATGCTCTTGTGTAGCTATGCCTGTCGACTCTCCAGCTTGCCTGAGCACCCGTCCTTCGCGGTATATTACGAGGATTCGCTTGATCGGCAATATTTAGTTAGCTCCTCTGCATTGCTCCCTCCAGGGTTTTCCCCTCAGGGGCTCCCCTTCTGTGAGTACGGGTTTTTGGCGCACCCGGGGGTTCCCGAGCCAATCATCGCCATATTCATCCCCTCACCCCCATCCGGTCGAGGTGGGTTCTTCAAGTGACCGGTGGACCCAAGGTAGGCTCTCGTGCGTTCTTTGCATTCCATTCATACCGCACCTCACCATCGTTTCTTTCTTCCCTTATCACTTTCCGGCCATTTCGCACCACGACATTCGCATATCTCTTTTTCTTCCCCGCCGGCCTACCTTGCGTGCGAAACGCCCACACAGTTTTAGTTTCTTTTATCTTTTTATTTAAATCCTCCGTGGACACAGCCTGACGGATACCCGCGCACCGCGTGCGCAGCTGGGTGAGTGGGTAATGGCGTCATCCCCACCACCCGGGGTCGTCATGTAGGGTTTGTGTTCGTATCCGCTGTTCAACTGCAGTCCCGCGGGGGGGCCATTGCATGAGCTGCTGACTTCTGACGGCGATTGGGTCCCTCTGTCTATGTTCTGGGAGGTGTGACCCTGGGGTGAGTCTGGTATAGATAGGCCACTCACCCAAGCCGGGGTAACGCCCGAGAAGTCAGAGCCCGAGGTCGGAGACGGTTGCAATGGTGGAGGATATTTTTCGCTATGGAGCACCCTTTCTCCATTATTAACAACAAGCGCCGAAAAGTCATTGTAACAGAAGTAGCACCGCCGTCATCTGGTTGTTACTTGGTCATTTCGAGAACAGAAGAAGGACAAAACTTTGAGAAGGTGAACCCTTTCATCATACAAAAGGGGATTGATGCAATTGCTGGTGCGGTTCAGTCCTGCACTCGTTTACGGAATGGTTCCTTATTAGCCCAAACGAAATCCGATCAGCAAAGTAAGACCTTGTTGCGCGCTACGCTTCTCCACGGTTACCCCATCCGTGTTGAGAAGCACCGCACATTGAACTCCTGTCGGGGCGTCGTTACCACCCATAGCCTCGATGGTATATCGGACGAGGATCTCGTAGAATATCTATCCGATCAAAAGGTGACTGCAGTGCATCGAGTGCAGGCCAAACGCGACGGCGTATTGGTACCCACTCGTACCCTGTTTATTACATTTGATGGCGTCGATCTGCCCACGAGCATTTCCGCAGGGTACGAACGGATTTCTGTGAGGCCTTATATTCCTAGACCTCTGCGTTGTTTTAAATGCCAACGTTTTGGGCATACGCAAGTCTCATGTAAGAGTGCCGTTAACATCTGTGCAACCTGTAGCCAGCCCTCACACGAAGGTACCTGTTCAACAGCCCCGGTCTGCGTTAATTGTAAAGGGTCTCATTCTGCTTCGTTTGCCGACTGTCCGCGGTACTTGGACGAGAAGGCGATCCAGGAGATCCGGGTAAAGGAAAAACTCTCCTTCGCTGAAGCCCGGAGGCGTTACCATGCGCGCCAACCTTCACTCCTGCGATCTGGCACATTTAGTTCTGTTGTTGCCTCGCCAGTACCACGAGTAGATGCCGAAACTCAGACCTGGACCTTGACTGGATTAACCGCCACTACCATCCGGCCGTCTATTAAGGCTACAGTTACCAAGCCGTATAAACCTGGTCCCAAGTCAATGAAGTCGCAAGCCGTTGAAAAGAAGCCCAAGCAGAAACTTCGTAGGGAAGATTTTTTGAAAGACCCTCCGCGTGCGCGCGGTAACAAAAGTTCACCTTCTCCTCCTCGGAGGTCGCTGTCCCAGGATGGTCCTGGGACAAGCCGCGCTCAGCGGCACCCTTCACCCATCGCCACCCAGAACCGATTCACGGCGCTTGAATCGGTTTCTGGCACTGAGCGCGTAGGCCCTCCCTCCGAGGAAGCTATGGAGTCTGACCAACTCCATACCAAAAGCCCGAGCCCAAAGGTTAAAACAAAGGTAATTTTAAGCCGCCCTTCTAAATAGAAAGTTTATCCCCTTATTCTTAATGGCTATCCTGACCTGGAATGTACGTGGTGTACGATCGCATAGGGCGGAACTGCAACTTTTATTGCGTTCCCATTCGCCTATGGTCGTATGTTTGCAGGAGACTAAGCTTCGCCCTCACGATCCTTTTGATCTCCGAGGATATACTCCGGTTCGCTACGACCTTGAACCGGAGGAGGGTACTCCTGCTCATGGTGGTGTCATGATTTTGGTGCGTAATGACGTTCATTTTACACCTGTCACACTTACATCTGACTTGCAAGCTGTTGCCGTTCGCCTTCACTTACCCGGCTTTTTGTTTTCTGTTTGCTCTGTGTATACACCTCCATCGTCTCCCCTCGCTCCCGCGGACATTCGATCTCTCCTGTCCGCTCTCCCAACACCATTTCTTCTGTTGGGAGATTTTAATGCCCATCACCCACTATGGGGTTCGCCAAGGGCTTGTGCGAGGGGAACTCTTCTTTCCGACATTTTTTATCAGTTCAATCTTTCCATCCTCAATACAGGTGCACCTACTTTTATTTCTGATTCTTCTGGTACATTTTCTCACCTGGACCTTGCAATTTGCTCACTCCAGCTTGCACGTCGTCTTCAGTGGAACGTCGTCGCTGACACCTACTCCAGCGACCATTTCCCCTGCATCGTTTCTCTTCTGTCGCACCACGTACAGCATTCCAGAGTACCTACCTGGACATTCGCCAAAGCCGACTGGAGCTTGTATTCCAGCCTCGTGCATTTTGACGACCAGCCCTTCTCCGACATTAATCAACTAGTGCAGTACCTTACGTCTATTATTTTCTCAGCTGCCGAACGTGCAATACCCCGTTCATCCTCCCAACCTCGGCGGCCACCTGTTCCGTGGTGGAACGAGGATTGTCGGGACGCCGTTCGTGCCCGTAGGACTGCACTTAGGGTGTTTCGGCGCCACCCTACACTTGATAATTTGGTGACTTTTAAACAATCGCGCGCTAGGGCTCGTCGCATTATTCAGGATAGCAAGAAGGCATCTTGGGCTCGTTTTGTCGAGTCTTTTAATCGTTTTACGCCTTCATCCGTTGTTTGGGATAAACTTCGTCGCTTCTCAGGTAAAGTGTCACATTGTACTGTTTCTGGGCTTCAGGTTTCTAATGCCACCATAGTGGATCCGGCTGCCATCGCTAACACTCTGGGTTCTGCCTTTGAGGCGGTTTCCAGTTCAGACCATTATTCCGCCGGCTTTCGCTCTATCAAAGACCGGCTGGATTTCGACAACCTTAATTTTCGGTCTGCTAATAATGAGTGTTATAATGAACTTTTCACACTGAGGGAGCTGGAGCACGCTCTTAATTGCTCTAGGCACTCCGCTCCTGGCCCGGACGGCATTCATGTCCTAATGTTAAAGAACCTTTCAGCCGACAGTAAACTATTTCTCTTACAGGTCTATAACCGTATTTGGCAAGACGGCATTTTTCCTTCCGTTTGGCGCGAAGCCACCATTGTCCCTATACTTAAGCCTGGGAAGGATCGCCAACTACCTTCCAGCTACCGCCCTATCTCCCTCACCAGTTGCATTTGCAAGGTGATGGAGCGCATGATCAACGGACGGTTGACATGGTGGCTTGAGTCTCAGAAACTTCTAGCGAACGCTCAGTGCGGGTTTCGTCGCTATCGCTCTACCGTCGACCATCTGGTGTCCTTGTCGACGCATATTATGAATGGATTTCTGAGAAAGTGTCAAACCGTGGCTGTATTTTTTGACCTGGAGAAAGCTTATGACACTTGTTGGAGGGGCGGCATTTTACGTACACTTCACGCATGGAATATCCGCGGTCGTCTTCCCATATTTCTTCGGGAGTTTATGACGGACCGCGTCTTTCGTGTACGTGTGGGCTCGGTTTTATCTCGTCGTTTTATTCAAGAGAACGGAGTACCGCAGGGCTCTGTACTCAGTGTCACACTTTTTGCGATTGCTATCAACCCCATTGTTCATTGTATTCCACCTGGCCTTTCATCGTCCCTTTTTGTTGACGATTTCGCTATTTATTGTAGTTCACGGCGGACTTGTCTACTCGAGCGCCGTCTCCAGAGCTGTATCGACCGTCTCTACGCCTGGAGTAACGCCAACGGCTTTAATTTCTCCGCCGAGAAATCCGTCTGCATCAACTTTTGGCGCCGGAAGTATTTCCCTCCGCCCTCTCTCCATCTTGGGCCAGGGATACTTCCGTTTGCAGACGAGGCGAAATTTTTGGGGTTGATTTTTGACAGGAAGTTGTGTTGGACCTCGCACGTTTCCTTTTTAAAAGCAAAGTGTGACCGTTCTCTTAATATTTTACGTGTTTTAAGTGGCACATCCTGGGGAGCTGATCGGACCGTCCTTCTTCGCCTTTATCGCTCTTTGGTCCGATCCAAGCTTGATTACGGGTGTATTGTTTATTCGTCGGCACGTCCATCTGTGTTACGTCGATTGAATGCCATTCACCATCGTGGCATCAGAGTCGCTACAGGGGCCTTTCCAACTAGCCCTGTACCCAGTCTGTACGCAGAAGCTGCAGAGCCTCCGCTGTCCTTCAGGCGTGAGTTGCTCTTGTGCAGCTATGCTTGTCGACTCTCAAGCTTGCCTAACCACCCGTCCTTCGAGTTATTTTTCGAGGAGTCACTTGATCGTCACTATTTTATTAGCTCCTCTGCCTTGCTCCCACTAGGGGTTCGCTTTCGACAGCTCCTTCGGCATTTAGACGTTCCGCCAGCGCCGGCCCTTCCACGGGGGGAAACGCGTTTTCCTCCATGGTCTCGCGCTGAGGCCCACTGTCACCTTGGGCTAACGTCGATGCCGAAGACTGAGACCCCTGCTTCAGTCTTTAGATCGGCTTTTTTAGAAGTACGGGCTCAATTCGGAGACTTCCATTTTATCTTTACCGATGGATCTAAGACTGAAGCTGGAGTTGGATGTGCCTTTATTTCTGGTCACTGTAGTTTTAAGTTTCGTTTACCTGGACAATGTTCAATTTTTACCGCCGAACTTTTTAGCATTTATCAGTCTATTTTATACATTCAGCGGCATGCCTTACAGCACTGTTTTATTTGTACGGACTCTCTGAGTGCCCTTCAGACTATTACTGCGCTGTACCATTATCACCCGCTTGTACAGCGCATCCATGACCTGCTCCACTCGCTTGGTGTCACTGGCATCAGCGTGTCCTTCATGTGGATTCCAGGTCATGTGGGCATCTCAGGGAATGAGTCTGCCGACGCCGCTGCGAAATCGGCGATTTTATTACCCAGATTTTTTACCTCTGTTGTTCCCTCGTCAGATTCGTGTGTTATTTTACGTCGCCGCATCCTCTCGCGCTGGCGCGATGAGTGGACGGCCCTCCGGGGGAACAAGTTGCGGGAGGTTAAGCCGCTCCCGTTAATCTGGGGTACCTCTTCTCGTTCTTCACGTCGGGAAGAGGTACTTTTAGCCCGTTTACGAATTGGACATTGTCGTTTTAGTCATAGTTACCTGCTCAGTGGTGATCCCGCTCCGCTGTGTCAGCAGTGTGACGTGCCCTTAACGGTGCGTCACATTTTAACTGAGTGTCAAGTTTTAGCTCCACTGCGCGTTCGCCTGGGTCTGCCTGTTGGCATAGCCAACGTTTTGGCAGACGACGCGCATGCTGTAGAATGTGTTTTACGTTTTATAAGTGACATTGGTTTTAATCGTCGCATTTGATGCGCTGAGCGTCTTTTAGCTTTGTTATTTTATTCTGTATGTTTTAATAGGGACTTACTCCCCAGTGAGATATGGCGCTCATGTCCCTCGCATTCTACAGTCCTTGACACGTTTTATACTTTTATTGGCTATGCTTATAGTGTGTTGGTTTTTGAGACATATTTATTGTTATTGTTACTATTGTTGTTATTGTTATTATTGTTATTGTTTTATTGTTATTGTTATTGTTCTTCTATTGTTATTTTTAACTTTTTTGACATCGCGGGTTTGTGTCCCGTTTTTAATTATGCGGTTTTTTACCTGTCTTTTATTTTTTGACTTTATATTTTATACCTTGTAAGGGCGCTGATGACCTCAGCAGTTTAGCGCCCTTAAGCCGCATATCATCATCATCATCCAGGGTTTAGATTTCGTCAGCTTCTTCGGCATTTGGACGTTACGCCAGCGCCGGCCCTTCCAAGGGGGGAAATGCGTTTCACTCCATGGTTGCGCGCTGAGGCCCTCTGTCACCTTGGGTTATCGTCGATGCCGAAGTCTGATACCCCTTCTTCAGTTCTTAGATCCGCTTTTTTAGAACTCCAGGCGAAAATCGGAATTTTTCCTTTTATATACACTGATGGTTCTAAGACTGATGATGGAGTAGGTTGTGCCTATGTTTTTGTAAGCATAGTTTTACCTTTCGTTTACCGGAGCAATTTTCGATGTTTATTGCCGTACTTTTTAGTATTTATCAGGCACTTTTATACATCCAGCGGCATGCTTTACAGCGCTGTGTTCTTTGCGCAGACTCCCTGAGTGGCCTTCAGGGTATCACCGCGCTGTACAATTACCACCCTGTCATACAGCGCATACATGACCTGGTCACTCGCTTGGTGTGTCTGGTATCAGCGTCTCCTTCATGTGGATTCCAGGTCATGTTGGTATCTCAGGGAACGAGTCTGCTGACGCCGCTGCCAAATCGGCGATTTTATCACCCAGAAGTTTTACCTCTGTTGTTCCCTCGTCAGATTTGTTTATTGTTTTACGTCGCCGCATCCTCTCGCTTTGGAGCGATGAGTGGTCGGCCCTCCGGGGGAACAAGTTGCGGGAGGTTAAACCTATCCCGTTAGTCTGGGCTACCTCTTCCGTGCTTCTCGTCGAGAAGAGGTAATTTTAGCACGCCTTCGTATCGGACATTGCATTTTTAGTCATTGGTATTTGCTCAGTGGTGACCCCGCACCACTCTGTGGGCAGTGTGATGCACCCTTAACGGTGCGTCACATTTTAGCAGAGTGTCAAGTTTTAGCTCCGTTGCGCGTTCGTGTTGGTCTGCCTGTTGGCCTAGCCAACGTTTTGGCAGACGACGCGCATACTGTAGAATGTGTTTTACGTTTTATCACTGACATTGCTTTTAGCCGTCGCATGTGATGCGCTTTTTAGCTGTTTGATTTTATATTATCTTTTAATGGGGGTACTCCTCCCCAGTGGACATCTGGCGCTCGTGTCCTTCGCATTCTACAGCTCTTGACACGTTGTATGTTGTTGCCCATGGTTTTAGTGTGTCGATCTTAGTATTTGGTCTGTTATGTTTTTTGTTTTGACCAAGCGGTTTGTGTGTGATTTTTTAACTTTTTGACTATTACGTTTTATATTTTACACATATTAAGGGTGTTAATAACCTCAGCAGTTGAGCGCCCTTAAGCCCTATCTCATCATCATCTTCTCAATGGGTGTATCCTCCCTGTCGTTATTTTGGGCGGCGCTTGAATCCTCAATATCATCTCCGAAACCTGTCGAAAGTGGGATGATAAAGTCCCCCGCATTATCTTCATCAAGCCACGCAGCTGCCCCGTCGTCTAGCAATGGTGATAGTGTTGGTGGTGACGGTAGAGTGCTGGGCCCAGGAGCATCCTGTGCCGGGACAGGTGAGCGGCGGACACGTCCTGCCAGACTCAATTTGCTTGTGTGCGACTTCATAGGCATCTTTACTGGAAAATAATAATTTTAGGCATGTAAACTTGATGAATGAAGAAAAGGATAAGTTTCCTATATTCTATACTTCCTTTTCTCGCATATTACCGCTTTTCAACTTTTTTTTCTTCAGTTTTTGCCATTAGAGGTTAAGCTTTAAGTATGTTAAGCTTTTTGTATGTCGTAAGAGTATTTTTTATATATTATGCAAGCTATTTTATAGCAGATTACAGAGTTTCAACGAAAAATTCAGAGTTCAGTTAATTTTTGTTAATTAGTATGTTAATGATGTATTTTCAAACATTAATTGTTTTAATAATTATAAAATTAGCTAATAGAAGACCTGCCTTAAGGTAACTGGAGTTAAAATAAGTTGTATTTGAAAATAACTCAAGCCCCCAAATACAGTAGAAACGATGGTTTTGTGCCGGTGACCTTGTTTCCTCGCGCACTGAAGCGAGTCTATGTCTAATGCCAGGCAGCTCTTTGTAAATTTGGTGTATGGAAACGGTAAACAAACAGTAAAACAGAAAACCCGGGAAAATAAACCGGCAAAAGAATAACTAAGTAGTATACTATCATGTGACTCACCGTATTGTTGTTCATTCCTAGAATGACGGCTGCTACGGGCGGGTGCGAGATCGCGCTGCTCACAGAACAATGTATTGCACTTCGTCTCTAAACTTTTTAATGGCACCCAAATATGACACGCGCCAATCTCTTATCTCATGTCTCTCCTGTAGCAAGACCTTATTGTTCCTTGTTTTCTTCCACGCGAAACCCATGTCACGTAAGATAATATTTAAACTAGTGCTTCCCTCTTTAAGGTTAATGGAATCCTTAAGCTTCAGGAGCAGATTTCTGACAGTGGGCACGGTTTTCTCCTGAATATAAAAATTGTAAATTGTTTGCCGAATCACACACCTATCAAAGTCATCAATGTCTGTGATCCATTTTGGTACACGATGTACCTTTCCAGGTGTCCCAAAGGAGGTTCCCTGTTCCTCACATGTTCCCCCTTCTTTAATTATTTTACGTATTGTCCTCTCAGATACTTTTGTTGCTGCACTCACCCTCCCTTGCACTTTCTTCAATGGAATTAGAATATCGCCAGAAGCTGCTTCCCGTTTCATGAAGAAATGGATGTTATTAACAACTTCACGTGTTCGGCTGTGCAGTGTTTTTCCACCAAGTTTGCTTTGAATGGGAGGCATTTTAGTCTAAATAAGCAAATACATATACACGCGCACACACATACACACAAGACACAAAACACTAATCACGAATACGATTAATAATCACTTTCTAAAACTTGTAAAACTTAACGTGCTGGCACCGAAGCGGTAGAAGACGGATGTTGCACGGTCAAAGCTCTCCACGATACTGGCCATTTCAGTATACTGCGCATGACCGAGAACATAGGCTCGGCAACTGGGCTCTAAACGATTGCGCACCCAGTCTTCACCGGCACAAATCCATCGATCCTGCTGTAACTACTACTAGTTGTGCTTGTAGGATCATCTTTCCCTACTTTTGTATTTTCTTCTGATTTTCGCATTCTGTATTTTTTTAATTTGCGTGGAAATGGAACTTGATTTTAACGTATACATTCCTTTTTTATCGTACTTTAGCGTTCTGAAAACTGAATATTTACGTAAGAGCTTGTTCAGATAGAATGTATATGTTTTAGCTTGCTTAAGCTCGGTTATTTTTGTTACAGCATTTTTTATTTTGTGTGTTTAAAGTTTTTGTGTGATTTTTAGACGTTGGTTAGTGTTACATACGTTTAAATAATACATCTAGACACTGACCCTGCTACATTATTGCAACACAAACTTTACGAACCTAGGTGATCACACGTTTTTTTTTTTTTAAATGCGATTTTGACTTTTACTATCTTCACTCGACTTTTTAAGAGTAAATCACACGAATTTCCTGCATGAAATCTATTATATGTATTTACCTTACGAAATGAGTTCTAAGATGAATTAGGTTATATACAAACACATTATCAGAGGGAAAATTAATATATAAAAACCCTCACATACTTTAAATGAATATATACAATGACATCAGAGGGAAAAATTAATATATAAAAACCCTCACACACACTTTAAATGAATATATACAATGACATTATCAGAGGGGAAAAATTAATATATAAAAACCCTCATACACACTTTAAATGAATATATACAATGACATTATCAGAGGGGAAAAATTAATATATAAAAACCCTCACACACTTTAAATGAATATATACAATGACATTATCAGAGGGGAAAAATTAATATATAAAAACCCTCATACACACTTTAAATGAATATATACAATGACATTATCAGAGGGGAAAAATTAATATATAAAAACCCTCACACACTTTAAATGAATATATACAATGACATTATCAGAGGGGAAAAATTAATATATAAAAACCCTCATACACACTTTAAATGAATATATACAATGACATTATCAGAGGGGAAAAATTAATATATAAAAACCCTCACACACTTTAAATGAATATATACAATGACATCAGAGGGAAAATTAATATATAAAAACCCTCACATACTTTAAATGAATATATACAATGACATCAGAGGGAAAAATTAATATATAAAAACCCTCACACACACTTTAAATGAATATATACAATGACATTATCAGAGGGGAAAAATTAATATATAAAAACCCTCACACACTTTAAATGAATATATACAATGACATCAGAGGGAAAAATTAATATATAAAAACCCTCACACACACTTTAAATGAATATATACAATGACATTATCAGAGGGGAAAAATTAATATATAAAAACCCTCATACACTTTAAATGAATATATACAATGACATTATCAGAGGGAAAAATTAATATATAAAAACCCTCATACACAATTTAAATGAATATATACAATGACATCAGAGAGAAAAATTAATATATAAAAACCCTCATACACACTTTAAATGAATATATACAATGACATTATCAGAGAGAAAAATTAATATATAAAAACCCTCATACACAATTTAAATGAATATATACAATGACATCAGAGAGAAAAATTAATATATAAAAACCCTCATACACAATTTAAATGAATATATACAATGACATTATCAGAGAGAAAAATTAATATATAAAAACCCTCATACACACTTTAAATGAATATATACAATGACATCAGAGAGAAAAATTAATATATAAAAACCCTCATACACAATTTAAATGAATATATACAATGACATCAGAGAGAAAAATTAATATATAAAAACCCTCATACACAATTTAAATGAATATATACAATGACATCAGAGGGAAAAATTAATATATAAAAACCCTCACACACACTTTAAATGAATATATACAATGACATTATCAGAGGGAAAAAATTAATATATAAAAACCCTCATACACACTTTAAATGAATATATACAATGACATTATCAGAGGGAAAAATTAATATATAAAAACCCTCATACACAATTTAAATGAATATATACAATGACATCAGAGGGAAAAATTAATATATAAAAACCCTCATACACAATTTAAATGAATATATACAATGACATCAGAGGGAAAAATTAATATATAAAAACCCTCATACACAATTTAAATGAATATATACAATGACATCAGAGGGAAAAATTAATATATAAAAACCCTCATACACAATTTAAATGAATATATACAATGACATCAGAGGGAAAAATTAATATATAAAGACCCTCATACACAATTTAAATGAATATATACAATGACATCAGAGGGAAAAATTAATATATAAAAACCCTCATACACAATTTAAATGAATATATACAATGACATCAGAGGGAAAAATTAATATATAAAAACCCTCATACACAATTTAAATGAATATATACAATGACATCAGAGGGAAAAATTAATATATAAAAACCCTCATACACAATTTAAATGAATATATACAATGACATCAGAGGGAAAAATTAATATATAAAAACCCTCATACACAATTTAAATGAATATATACAATGACATCAGAGGGAAAAATTAATATATAAAAACCCTCATACACAATTTAAATGAATATATACAATGACATCAGAGGGAAAAATTAATATATAAAAACCCTCATACACAATTTAAATGAATATATACAATGACATCAGAGGGAAAAATTAATATATAAAAACCCTCATACACAATTTAAATGAATATATACAATGACATCAGAGGGAAAAATTAATATATAAAAACCCTCATACACAATTTAAATGAATATATACAATGACATCAGAGGGAAAAATTAATATATAAAAACCCTCACACACACTTTAAATGAATATATACAATGACATTATCAGAGGGAAAAATTAATATATAAAAACTCTCATACACAATTTAAATGAATATATACAATGACATCAGAGGGAAAAATTAATATATAAAAACCCTCACACACACTTTAAATGAATATATACAATGACATTATCAGAGGGAAAAATTAATATATAAAAACCCTCATACACAATTTAAATGAATATATACAATGACATCAGAGGGAAAAATTAATATATAAAAACCCTCATACACAATTTAAATGAATATATACAATGACATCAGAGGGAAAAATTAATATATAAAAACCCTCACACACACTTTAAATGAATATATACAATGACATTATCAGAGGGAAAAATTAATATATAAAAACTCTCATATACAATTTAAATGAATATATACAATGACATCAGAGGGAAAAATTAAATTTTTTTTTTTTTTTTTAATGACTATTGTTCTTTTTTTGGATATATTCCTTGTATTTCCTAACGAGTTCACTCGTTAGTGGTATTAAGGGTGGTAGCGGCGGCAGGACCTGATATGACAGGCGTCTCCTCGCTCGTCTGTGGTACGGTTGGCTGTTGACGTCGTTAGTACTGCATTGAGGAATGTTGTGTGAGGTAGTAGGGGATTGGGGGGTGTCAGAGGTTACATCAGATTGATGAAATTTAGCAACCCCTGATAAGGGAGTTGGTAAATTTCTCATCTGAGAGGGTGGGGATGATGACTGTGGTGTGGATTGGAATGGAGTGTTAACGTTGATAGGTGGCGGTGTAACTTCGAATACCCTTAATGTCGAAGCTGAAGAAAGGGTAGGAGAAGGGATTGTAGGTGAGGTAGATGCGTTTCGTTGTTGCGGGAAACCGAAGGGTGCATGAGTCTCGTCTCCACCAAAAAAATGCATCCCGAAATCTGAAAATAATAATAATAATAATAATATTAATAATAATAATAATAATATAGAATGTGAAAGACAAGAACTTCATAAAATATTGAAAAAATTTCTTACCGCTCAGAGGTTGGCGAGTACTTGAACCTCCCGGGAAAGCTGAGGACGTAGACGCTTCACTGCCACCCTCATCAAAAAATGCATCCCGAAATCTGAAAATAATAATAATAATAATAATAATAATAATAATAATAATAATATAGAATGTGTAAAACAAGAACTTCATAAAATATTGAAAACATTTCTTACCGCTCAGAGGTTGGCGAGTACTTGAACCTCCCGGGAAAGCTGAGGACGTAGACGCTTCACTGCCACCCTCATCAAAAAATGCATCCCGAAATCTGAAAATAATAATAATAATAATAATAATAATAATATAGAATGTGTAAAACAAGAACTTCATAAAATATTGAAAACATTTCTTACCGCTCAGAGGTTGGCGAGTACTTGAACCTCCCGGGAAAGCTGAGGACGTAGACGCTTCACTGCCACCCTCATCAAAAAATGCATCCCGAAATCTGAAAATAATAATAATAATAATAATAATAATAATAATAATAATAAATAATAATATAGAATGTGTAAAACAAGAACTTCATAAAAATATTGAAAAAAATTTCTTACCGTTCAGGGGTTGGCGAGTGCTTGAACCTCCCGGGAAGGCTGAGGACGTAGACGCTTCACTGCCACCCTCATCAAAAAATGAAGCCCGAAATCTGAAAATAATAATAATAATAATAATAATAATAATAATAATATAGAATGTGTAAAACAAGAACTTCATAAAAATATTGAAAAAAATTTCTTACCGTTCAGGGGTTGGCGAGTGCTTGAACCTCCCGGGAAAGCTGAGGACGTAGACGCTTCACTGCCACCCACACCAAAAGAATGAAGCCCGAAATCTGAAAATAATAATAATAATAATAATAATAAATAATAATAATAATATAGAATGTGAAAAACAAGAACTTCATAAAATATTGAAAAAATTTCTTACCGCTCAGAGGTTGGCGAGTACTTGAACCGCCCGGGAAAGCTGAGGACGTAGACGCTTCACTGCCACCCTCATCAAAAAATGAAGCCCGAAATCTGAAAATAATAATAATAATAATAATAATAATAATAATAATAATAATATAGAATGTGAAAAACAAGAACTTCATAAAATATTGAAAAAATTTCTTACCGCTCAGAGGTTGGCGAGTACTTGAACCTCCCGGGAAAGCTGAGGACGTAGACGCTTCACTGCCACCCTCATCAAAAAATGAAGCCCGAAATCTGAAAATAATAATAATAATAATAATAATATAGAATGTGAAAAACAAGAACTTCATAAAATATTGAAAAAATTTCTTACCGCTCAGAGGTTGGCGAGTACTTGAACCGCCCGGGAAAGCTGAGGACGTAGACGCTTCACTGCCACCCTCATCAAAAAATGAAGCCCGAAATCTGAAAATAATAATAATAATAATAATAATAATATAGAATGTGTAAAACAAGAACTTCATAAAAATATTGAAAAAAATTTCTTACCGTTCAGGGGTTGGCGAGTGCTTGAACCTCCCGGGAAAGCTGAGGACGTAGACGCTTCACTGCCACCCACACCAAAAGAATGAAGCCCGAAATCTGAAAATAATAATAATAATATTAATAATAATAATTATAATTCGATTCGCAGCGGTTTTCAAGTAATTGTATTTCTCTAGAAAAGAATATAATTCACTTGGTGAAAACCCGTATTTAAATATCCCGAATAATAATTACTCAACAAGTTTATTCACATTTCAGAAAATTCAACTGACTAGCTATTAACTTTTAGAATGTTCAGCTATTTACAAATCGCTATCCTCATCAAAAAAAAATACATCCGAAATCTGAAAATAATAATAATAATAATCTATTCACATTTCAGAAATTTCAACTGACTAGCTATTAACTTTTAGAATGTTCAGCTATTTACAAATCGCTATCCTCATCAAAAAATGAATCCCGAAATCTTAAAATAATAATAATAATAATAATAATAATAATAATAATAATAATAAAAATCGGAAGAAATTTTATACAGATCATTTTTATTCGATTCGCAGGGTTTTCAAGTAATTGTATTTTCTCTAGAAAAGAATATAATTCACTTGGTGAAAACATGTATTTAAATATCCGGAATAATAATTACTCAACAAGGTGAATACTTAACTAAACTGTTCACATTTCAGAAATTCATTTGTCTAGCTATTAACTTTTAGAATGCTCAGCTATTCGCATATAAATACCATGCATTAAAAACAAGAACGCAAATATAAGTTAAATGTATAGAGTAATAATTTAACTTTTAAAGTAAATTAAGTGTTTTGTTACAACTTACCAGACATGATGTTCGTTGAAATTTCACTTTGAATAAGAAAAGTTTGCGTAGGTCTAAGATCGATGATTTCAGCGTAGAAACTGTAAGAATCCCCGACGAAGCAGCCTTTTTATAGTGTTCTTTTGCAATATAAAAAATGTATGAGTGAAAGTTTAAGATATATAATACAATGATTTTGATTGGTTACTCCAAAAATTCGAGAAGTAGGAGAGGGAAAATGCTAGCCTCGCACAGGGGCATTTCGTAAGCAAGTCTAAACCTGTTATGGGGGAAACCATCGATCACGCCAGCGTTCCTTAAGGGAAATGTTTCTACGTATGACGCTAGAAAAAATATATTTTATTTTTTACATTTACCGCTAAAAATTCATTGTTAATTATTGTTACACTACCAAAAAATAATCACAGAGTGAAAATAATGTATTGTTTCTGTAGATATAATTTTCCTCGAACCAGCGACCTTTCGATTGTGAATAGACACGTCACAGATGTTTAAAAAAAAGCCTGATGCTATGTGATTGCTTTAGAATTCTATTCTCTATGCATTACCGAGGGAAAAACGAATAGTGAGTTACCACTTGAGAAAAGTTAAAAGTATTTGAAAATTTAAACCAATATCAAAATTCTGATGTGTGTTACACTCACATGACTTTCTCTACTCTTGTACAAACTATTTTTACAAACACTTATTCCCCATATGCTTCATGTTAATCGAGATATCGAGATGTCAATGTTATTGGTAATTTTCATGACGATACAAGGTGAATATGGTAGGTTTTAAGCGATAGTCAAATTATTTTAACGCTGATTGCTATGTGGCGCATTC
The DNA here is from genome assembly GCA_030765065.1 of Deroplatys truncata. Lineage (NCBI taxonomy): Eukaryota > Metazoa > Arthropoda > Insecta > Mantodea > Mantidae > Deroplatys > Deroplatys truncata. The sequence goes on along the minus strand of CM060987.1, from coordinate 171,189,295 downwards.
CATTCTCTTTGCATGTCCAGAACATAAAAACAAGAATAACGAATTTGAGAAAAAGTATAAGTATTGGAAATTTTAAGGGAATAACAAGCAATATCTCGAAAACAGTTTACTCAACAACAAGAATGTATATGATATAAATTATGTATTTTAACGCGATCTCCATTTTTTTGTGTAGTAAAATTTTGTCTATCTCTTATGGTTTACTAGTTTTGCAAAAGTCGTTCAGAATGAAGAATACTTTTGGAGACATTCCCAGAAAATTCGAGATATACATTTCAATTCTCATTACAATATCTTAAACATATAATATTTTATTCAATATCGTTAGAGTCATTTTTGAGAAAATTAAAATTTTCGAGAAATGTTCCATGTAAAGGATAGTCTGGTGTGAGGAATTTTCTTTAAAACCTTCGTGTCGCATCTCTGGGAGATACTGAACCTAAATACCAAGTTTGGTGTTTTATCAGACTCATCGTTTCTGAGTTATGCTTCACAGGCACACTCGCAGACAGCCATGCTTTTTTTCGGATTCAGAGGGTCTCAAAACATGTATTTCCGGTGAAATCTCGGTATCGATTTTTTTGGCTGGAATACAACACTTCCTCTACTTACTATACGCGGTAGAGAAAGTAAAAACTCATTCGCAAATACTTAATGTCGCACAAATATTACTTGAAATGAATTTTTTTGTGTGTGTGTATTAAGTTTATATTTAACATGCTGGAATATTCAAAAAATATCTCTCGATTGGATGAGGTATTTAAAATCGTTCTCGTCCTGTTTACTAAGAGAATAAGCCAATCTTTTTAAATGGAATAAATTAAGAGTAACGAGGATTGTGTCTTGTATGCGTAAGTCAATTCATATACAATTAATTAATAAAAAATATTTAATTGTTTTCATCGATCATCGAGAGCCTTATTTATTTTTAATAACGTATGTAATATTCACCGTTCTGAATACTTTTTATTCTTCATATTACTCTCGCCAAATCATATTTCTTTGTTTAACATACCGAAAAAAAATCAGTTTAATTTTTGATATCATGCATGCAATTCTTGTATGTGAGTATTTAAATAATGACAAAGATACAATCGAATGTTTAAGTACAGAATCTATACAGTATACGTTTAATTATAATTATAATAGTGCTTCTCACCGTTTCATATTCCTAACGCTCGAGACATATTCAATATTTTATTGAAAGAAATAAGAGCTATGAAACTTAATCATTAATAATTTTCATGTAGAATTTATATTAATTACTGGGAAAAAAATTGTTGTGGAAAGCTTAAAACATAGCTATCGCATTTTAAAGCACAATACCCTCCCTAATGTATAAATGTCCAAGATGCCTTCCAGGCGACAGCCTGTCGTCAGAGGTATTTCCAAGACTCCTCCAGTCTGGTATACATTCTTCAAAGGGTATACAAACTATTTTTTTGCAAGGGTGTGCAACTGAATAATTCCTCGAATTTTCTGGAAGATTTCCTGTGAATGAAAAAAAAGCTTTTTAAACAAATATGGTTCGATCTCTCTCTCTCTCTCTCTCTCTCTCTCTCTCTGCTGGAATAATCAAAAAAAATATCTCTCGAATGGAGTGTTGTTTAAAAAACGATCTCGACCTATGTTTACTAAGAGAATAAACCAATCTTTTTGTAAAATAATACTTGGCGATAATTGTAATAGTCACGAATGCTTACTGAGACAATCTATACGCCACGTGTGAAAAATACATGTTTTAAACAGAGTCCATTACTATAATCTAAATGGGTAGGGTTTTCCTGCAAGAACGCTATGCGTTTAATTATAATTTCAGCGTAAAAAGAAAATATCGCTTCCCTCCGTTTAATTTTTTTTTCCTGACGCCAGAGTCATATTCGCTATTTTATTGAAAGAAATAAGAGATATGAAACTTATGGAATAATCTTCATGTAGAATTTAAATTACTTATTGGAGGAAAAAATGTTTTAGCAGACTTGTAATTGTCTGGTTTAGGAATTTCCTGTGTTTGCACGGGTGACCTGCGTAGAGCAATTAGGAAGCCTTTCAAACCGCCCCTTATCGGTATGACAGACGTCAATTGTATACTTAAAGGTTACTTCCCTAGAGGACGGGGTTTTTTCGTCAAGGGTGTACAAAATTTCCTTTACATCAGGGTTTCTTTTTCAGTTGTTTAGCGAAGAGTAACAAGGATTGTGTCTTGTTTAGGATAGACCCCATATTTCATTATTTATTTAGAATTAAACAAATGTTATTAGTCGTAATAGTTATACATGTGTAATAAATGCGCCAGCAACCAAAAAAAATGTGCAAGTCAATTCATATACAATTAATTAATAAAAAAATATTTAATTGTATTCATCAGCGATACTTTTATATCTACTAAGAAAGGTACGACTGTTTTGAGGTCCTCTCTCCCTGTTATTATCTCCTTTCGCGATACTTTTATATCTTCTAAGAAAGGTATTGCTATTTTGAAGTCCTCTCTCCATGTTATTATCTCCTTTCGCAATACTTTAATATCTACTAAGAAAAGGTGTGTCTGTTTTGAAGTCCTCTCTCCATGTTATTATCTCCTTTCGCAATACTTTTATATCTAATAAGAAAGGTATGCCTGTTTTGAATGGTAATTATTACTTCTCTCGAGCGAGAAGAGACATAGCGGACTTATATTTTTAACGTCAGTTGGAGCGTACCCCGATGTGATGGATACCCCTAGCCATTAAGAGCAGGTACTGTGGGAAAACCCAAGCGTCCTGGTTTAACCGCTTCTTAAGATATTAGACGATGCACAGCGGTCGCATGCGTCTTGTTTTTCGTAAAGGGTTCTCGTGTTAACGTCTCATACTAGCTATTTTGCAATATCGTTTTCAGTTGCTTTTTAATTCATCTAAGCAATGCAATATTTTTTATAAACCTCCATTCAAAAGAAGAATTAAACAAACGTTATTAGCCGTAATAGTTATACACGCGTAATAATCGCGCATATACGAGAACAACCAGGTGCGCGAGTCAATTCATATACAATTAATTAATAAAAAAATTTAATTGTTTTTACTCGATAGACTGCGTCGTTTCATTAGAAATGAGATATTCATGGTAGATGAATAATTGGGTGAGATATCTCTAGGCGCGCAAGTCAATTACATTAATTAATAAAAATATTTAATTGTATTCATCGATCAGCGAGAGCCTTATTTATTTTTTAATAACGTATGTAATATTCACCGTATTTATTTATTTCATAATCAATTCCTCCGGAGACAACATGAACGCACCTCGCATGTTAAACGAGTATTATTTAACTAAAATGTTAATTCGCCTTTATTTTTTTTTCGGGAATCATATTTCGCTGAATTATATAGAGTTAAGATGGCCGTCTTGCGCACACCTTGAGTTTAAATATGGTGAATTCACAACTTTCGGATATGACCACCAGGGGCGCCGTGAGGAACCCTCGCTGGTTCAGAGAGAAAAACCAGTTTCACTCATATTACCACCTGGCGCGCTGGTGTAGGTTGCGAACTGAAACGCGAGTGGAGGGGGTGCGGTAGTAGACTTGCCACTGCAAGTATCGAGAGTCAGTCATTCGAGTGAAACGTTTCGTGGTGGAAGGGTTGCGCTCGGGGTTCCAGCGCAATTATCACGTGATAACGACTGTTACGTCAACTCTGTCCTTTCAGCTATGGATTCATCTAAGTGTTGTAATATTCTTATAAATCCAAAATATATTTTCCCTCAAAAGTAGAATTAAATAAATGTTATTACTCGTAATAATTATACATATGCTACCACACATATACGATAACGAACAGTTGCGCGCGAGTCAATTACATTAATCAATCAAAAATACTTAATTGTATTCATCGACCGACTAGCCGCGTTTCATTAGACGTGTAATTTATTGACATTAGTAGATGTATAAATGCCGGTTTAGAAGCAGGCGTGTGCGATTCAATTAATCAATCAAAAATACTTAATTGCTCGAAGAACAGCGTTTAATTGCATTAGTAGTAATATGATGGGCATTCTTATTTTTTTTTCAATAATGTTTTATGCATGGACGAACATTATCTAATTGATTGACACAATTATGTACTCAAACGATTTGCCGATGTGCGGCAGGCATCGAGAATCGCATTCCCACATCGCCAGGGTGGATTTCCAGGCCAGCGTCACGCACCGAGAACCCCCACATATACCCCATCACCCGAGCGGCACATCCCCTACCCCAAACCAATCACCGGGCGGGATTTAGACCTAGGGAAGGTACGCGACCGGCGTATAGGATCAATACACACTCTCCCACCTATCCACAGGGAACCAACCAGAACACAAAGGGGAGGGAGCGTACCACCCAGCGTATGGGGGAGGGAGGGGGGCGGGCCACCGGCACGTGACCAGACCACATGGGGGAGGGAGGAGGACCTCCCGGCACAGACCCTGTCGGCATTAAGTAAGCCCACGAAGGAAGGGGGCGGGGCTTGCGGCACGCGCTACCAGGCGGCATCTAAGCCCTCAAAGGGAGGGACGGGACTTGTCGGCATAGAACAAAGAACCTTATCAGATGGCGGCATATCCTTTGGCCAGAAACGGCATATTATTTACTACTACTTACAGTCTTGGCAGATGTCGACGCAGGTGGCGAAGTCGAGGGCTTTGGAAGCGAGCGGGCGACAAGTATCTTATCTGAAATGGTGGCTCCGTTCAAATCGCTGGTCTGTGTGGCGATTTCCCGACTCGGTGCCGGTTTAGCTGCAACGGAGCTATACGTACCAGACCGCTGGACAGACGGTAGGCGGAAGCGCAGGAGCTTCCGGGCTTCTGAGAAGGACACCTCCCTAACGCGGATCTCCTGGATCTCGTGTTCCTCTACAAAACGGGGGCAATCGCGGGAACTCGATGGATGTTCACCGCTGCAGTTAACACATGTCGGAGTGGATGTGCATTCCCCATCATGGGAGATGTCACCACAGTTAACGCAGGTAGAGTTGCCATTACAGAAGTCGCTGGTGTGTCCAAAGCGCTGACACTTGTAGCATCGCAGCGGGTTAGGGATATACGGCCTGACTACAATGACCTCATACCCTGCCTTAATTCTTTGAGGGAGATCTACCCGATCAAAGGTAAGGAGCAGGGTACGAGTCGGCACGAATTCACCTCTGTCCTTCCGCTGAACGCGATATACCGCCGTAACACCTTGATCAGAGAGGTTGTCCAGAATCTCCTCATTAGACATGCCGTTCAATGCACGGGTGTTCACCACGCCGCGCGAGGAGTTGAGAGTTCTGTGCAGCTCGACACGAATAGGATAGCTGGCTAGCAGCTTGGCTTTAAGCAGTTTCGATGCCTGAGAAGCTGAAAGTGCTTCAATCAGGAGCGTGCCATTACGAGAACGCACACAGGATTTAACAGGACCAGCAATGCTGTCCAAACCCTTTTGAATCAGAAATGGATTCACCGTGGTAAACTTCTGCCCTTCCTCAGTTCTCGAAATCACCAAGTAGCGAGGACCACTAGACTCGACTACTTCTTTTCCCTTCACAGGTTGCTTTAAGGTATTGGATGTGTTGACCATAAAAGATGTAAAGAATTCATCCCGCAGTGCCCCCCACCCACCACGGAGCCCAACAAGGGGTCTATAATGCCCCTGCTCTCAGAGCGATAACGCGCCCTCCGTTCAGAGGGAATGTGGTCGTCCTCTATTCAAGAAAGGTTTCAAGAAGTAAATACAAACATGTAACACTTGAATAAAATATGTATATTTAACTTTAAGAATGCAATAAAACAACATTAATAAAAGAATTGCATAGTCGACATATAATCCGCCCTTAATTGACTATTGAGAGGTTTAACAAGCTTTAAGCAATAATATAATATAATAACTATCTGGTTGAGACTTTGCTCACCCCTGATTTAGCGACGCGAAATATTACCTCTCTTTAAACCATTAAAACATACTTGAATATTTGACATAAATGATTACTTTGGTTAACAAGAAAATAACTGTATTAGAATAATACATATATACGTGAATAACTCCCCCTCTCTGTTTTAGCTCTTACATTAACTTGTTAACATTCCTCAACTCTCTGTATGATCTTGAAATGATCTTTAAATGTTTCTTTAAATGTTTATTTAAATGTCTCTTTAAATGTTCCCAACTCTCTTTATCTGGCAGTATCTTATTCTAAACTACTCACTCACCTAACATAGTGATTGTAAGAAGATTGGCCACACCCATCATGGCACTCTCTGTCACAGGCTCCTCACACCTCGGCTTCAAAATAACAATGCCCAGTAATGGTACAAACCCAAGCTTATATATTGCTAATGAAATGCTATTACAATTGCACAACGTTGAGCAAAGTTTCTGCAAAGCGACATGCGTCAACTTCCTTGCATGAGCTGGCTGCAAGCTTATCACTAACCACGTCCTGTTACAAGCTTCACGATGTGCTCATTTCTGTACAAATTAATACTGCTAAAATTTAACATGTATAATGTAATAATTTAGTAAAATGTTGCAATTGATATTCTACTTCCCCAAATAACCTGATATCTGTCATTTATTGATTAGAGAGTTATGGTCACTATATTCACCCCTTCTTGAATGAAACACATGGTAAACAATCCTTTGTTTCACCTAAATTTCTTAATGTGACCATAAAAATCCAAAATATATAGATAACACACTTATTCAAAAGGCATACATTAGACATTTTTTGTGACATTTGTGTGATTCTGTTACATAACTTTATCTTTGTGTAAGTATATAAATCTTCATGTAAAATTCTTCTTTCTTGACCACTAGCACTATCACTAGCACTTACCACTTTCTTGATATACTGTATCAAAATATACCGTGATGACTATAAACAATCTCTCGTTCTCGTTGTCGGTCTGCCTGATTTGTAGAGTCCTGGCTTACTGCTTCCGTTGCTGGAACTGAAGTTCTTGGTTCGCCTGAAGTCTCTGTCGTTACTGGATCTGGAACTCGTTGATGCTGAATCTGGATAGCTCGAAGAATGGTTCTCCTTTTATATATCAATGCTGCAATCATAACTGAAATTACAACACCAATAATCCAACCAATAAAATTTTTATTACTTTTACTCGAATCCAGCCGTTTTGCTAGCTGAACCTGAGCCATCAATTTAGATATTGGAATTCTTGGAGCTCTGTCATCTGCCTGTAGATTCTCACGAATTTCGGCAATCTGTTGATAACTGAAGTCTATCTGTCGTAATTCTGCTGAAATATTCTGTCGTTCTTCCTCGTTGATAATAAAGCTGATGTCTGGTACAACAATAGCTGTCGCACTAATGTTCCATGTAGATTCACCTGTAATCATTGGTAATAAAGTCATTTGATCGGAATGATAATAGCAATCAAGATCATCAGCGATAATTCCCGTTCCTTGAAGTATCAATGTCTGCGTCGAATCTTGTCGTCTAGCGCTGCATACTTTAATCATCTTCAGTGGAGTCGATACTGCGTAAATCCAATAGCTCCGCTCCTGAATTTTAGTGTGGAACCATATTGAAGTAAAATTATCTGCTACAAGCGTTTTGCTGCATAGCCTGTGAACTTGCCTCTCTTGGCCAAAGAATAATGATGAAACACATGTGTAAGTTGTACTGGTAAATAATGCGAATTCTGCTGGACATATAGATATAATGATCTTTTTACATCTATTGAGTTGGGATTCTGTGAGTAGAACATATTTTTGCCTATTTTCAGATACTGCCAGAAACTTGACCGATGTGTCAATAACCACATGTCCAACACACTGTATTTTAGTAGGCAATGGTATTACTTGAAATAAATCTAGAGCTCTATCTGCTCCTTTTAATGGAATTTGGATTAAAATTCTAATTATCCCAGGTACTGAGTATACTATAACATCACAAAGACTGTAATACATGTACATATCTTCAATTTCAACTCTTGCTATCAAAGATACCCCTGTAGGTAATTTCTGTACTACCGATTTCAAAATATTTGATAAATTTTGAGGTGTAACTATAGTAGCACAATCTCCCTGATAATAGTACATCCATTCCTTCATGTAACTGCATTAATTTTTGCTGTATGTCTAACGCTATCATTGCCATTTCTCTCTGATATTCTATAAATTTCAATTGCGCTTCAAAACTTCTAAATTTTTCATTCGTTACTTGATCTATGCTATTCGGTAAGTTTTCCAGTAATTTCATATGCAAACGCGTTCTATCGTCTAACTGATGTAAATATGTGATTTGTTCTTCTTTTAATGGAATTTGGATTAAAATTCTAATTATCCCAGGTACTGAGTATACTATAACATCACAAAGACTGTAATACATGTACATATCTTCAATTTCAACTCCTGCTATCAAAGATACCCCTGTAGGTAATTTCTGTACTACCGATTTCAAAATATTTGATAAATTTTGAGGTGTAACTATAGTAGCACAATCTCCCTGATAATAGTACATCCATTCCTTCATGTAACTGCATTAATTTTTGCTGTATGTCTAACGCTATCATTGCCATTTCTCTCTGATATTCTATAAATTTCAATTGCCCTTCAAAAGTTCTAAATTTTTCATTCGTTACTTGATCTATGCTATTCGGTAAGTTTTCCAGTAATTTCATATGCAAACGCGTTCTATCGTCTAACTGATGTAAATATGTGATTTGTTCTTCTGCTACATGTGTCATTATATTCGTTTGATTTTGTAATTTCGAAATAGTGTCATGTACATCATTCATTTCTTCTCTATCTGGCGTTCCAACGAGCAATTTTATAATTGAACCTCCTACATCTATCAACCCTCGCTTTTCTCTAATCATCTGGTGCGGAAGATACTGGTCTAACGTTTTTAATTCCTCAGCAATCTGTTCCATAAGATATGTTAATCTTGGTAATCCTGCTAAACGAGTCTTTGTAAATTCATCTTGTAAATTGTAAAGTCCCTGATCTCGAAGATTTAATAACTTCACATTACGATTAAAATGTGGAGGAATCTGGCTTACTCCTCTCCTTATTCTTTCTAGTGCATCTTTATAATCTTTAACAAATATGTCAATCCCTACCGTCCATTTACTTCCTGACATCAGTAGTCTTTCCTGGTGTGCGAATACTACCCCTTTATTCAGTTTTGTCAGCTTCAACTCATTTGGTATAGTGAAAGAATCTCTTGCACATACATAACCTGCAACCAAAATTCTATCTTAATTTGATTTGGTTTTTAATTGTCATTATTCAAATATAATTTTGTTCTTATTCCTGACGTACTTCGTTCTTATTCCTGACGTACTTCGTTCTCGTCATCCACTCGCTCATCTATCCCTCTATTTCTCGATCTTAGATTCCACGGAATTTCTAGATTCCTATTCTGTCTAATCTCTCTCTCAACCCTAGGATCTTTCCATGTTGGATCCAACAAACTATCATCCCCTGTGATATCATCCGTAAATGTATCATCGAAACCCACGGCTCCTCCTTCCTCATTTTCGTCTGTTTCCTGAATAGGTTCTTCTACAATAAAACCTCTATTAGATTGCGGTATCTCATTTTCCCCTTCATCATCATCGTTAGCATTATCTCTCAATATCTGTCTCGACTGTGAGCTGTTTTAACCTATTTGCATGAATCGCTCTAGATTCCTTTTGACCTATTCTTAATTTATAAGTTAATGGAGAACATTTTTCAATTATTTCCCACGGTCCACTATACTTTGGTGCTTTCTACACTTATGTTTCCCTAAATAAGGATTATCTAAATATACGTAATCTCCTACGTTATATTCAATTACTTTTGCCTTTTTGTCATAATTCTCCTTCTGTTTCTCTTTTCCTTTTACAATATTACTTTGAACCGCTCTATACGCTTCCCTTAATCTTTGTTTCAAACTTTCTACATGCTGTTTTGGTGTTTTCATATTTGCAATATCCTTCTTTGGTTCTAATTCTAATTGTGATGGTAATTTCATCTCTCTCCCGTGTAACAAATAAAACGGACTATATTTCGTTACCGTATGTGGCGCTGATCTATAAGCCATCAAAACAAATGGTATCATTCTATCCCATTCTTCTCCATACTGCGATATCATCATTGACAATGAGTCATTTAAGTATCTATGAAATCTCTCAATAACTGAATTAGATTGAGGATGCATTGGACTACTGTTAACCCTTTCTATTCCAAAAAATTTACATATTTCTTCAAACAAAGCTGATTGAAAATTAGTCCCCTGATCTGATAAGATTTTCTCGGGTATGCCATGTCTACATAATACCTCTGTTACTAAAACTCTAGCTACGGTTCCTGCTGTTTGTTCTGGTATCGGTATCGCTTCCGGATACTTAGTGAAGTGATCTATCACTGTCAACATGTATTTATTTCCTGTTGTTGTAACCTGCAATGGTCCCGTTATATCAATTGATATTAATTGAAATGGTCTCGTTGCTGTTTCTGAAATACCCATAGGTGCATATGGTTTTCTTACTATTTTCCTTTGTCCGCATGTTTCACACATCCTAACATAATCTTTTACATCTTCTCTAATAGTCGGCCAAAAATATCTTGTTTCTATTAGGTTTTTGGTACGTTTCTCCCCTTGATGTGCACTAAACTTTGTATCATGATGTAATTTAATAATCTGTTCTACTAAGTCCCATGGTATGACTAACCTATCGCCTCCATTAGTCTTTCTATAGAGCAACCCTTCTTTATCCAAAAATACTAGATTATTCCTTTTTGCTTTCATGTCGTCTACTAATTGTCTACAATACAATTCATTCTTCTGTGCTTTTAATATAATATCTCTAGTCATTCCTACTTCTGAGGATGTTTCTACTGAACTTGCATGATTCAGTTCCCCTTCTAATAAAAGACATCGAAACCTCGATAGCATATCTGGTACGACATGGTTTTTCCCTGGCTTATGATTTACCTCAAAATGCCACGGTAGATGCTTACGTAATGAGTTTTTGTATTTGTTAGCCCCTCGTTGTGGAGCCAATTTGCTATAGAAATTGCTTTACGTAATGTTGTTTACATCAGTGTTGAAGCCATCTTGTGACGTCATTCATTGGTTTGGTTTGTAGCTCCACCTGGCGTTAGCAATTTGCATCAATTAGTTTTCGAAAGAATTTTAAGTTTTGTATATTGTCCTCCGGCTAGCTGTTTGGGTCGAACATGTATCTCTTACAGGTTGTGAAGCGGAAAGGAATCTTTTATCCAGAAATTATACTGATGAAGAAAATTTGTTTTATAATTTTTATTGCCGAACACGTTCACGAACACTTTTACATATGTATTTAGATACTCGCCAAACTGAAACTGTTTGTAATAACTTCTTACTTATCACTTTTAACTCACGTACTTCAACTTTGTGTATATTTAACTGTATAATATTTTAGATCTTTAATGATTTTCGCTGCGCGTAACTTGACGAACTGAAGGACTGACTGACGACGTGTAGTGTACACGAAATTTTGATGAATTGAGGCGATCGACGTGTAAGGTATTGAGAATTTTGTTGAACTGGGGGCGATCTACCACGGACTCGACTTTATATACTCCCACTCCTCGACATGCCTAAAGATTATAAATGAACTGCTATTGGCTAATAAAACGCGCCAACATTAGCGTCTATTTTAATATCCAATGAAAACCACGAATACATATTGCTTGTAGGGAAACATTCCAGAAGTTTCTACCGAAAACGCGCCAAACATTACATAACTTCCTTGTTCCCAATAACGATAAACAGCTCACCCCCTCGCTGCATTATTGCGTTATTATTGACAGTTTCAGTAAAGCCGTATAAACTTATTTCCCAATAATAATTACAATTAATGAACATCGGAAATCAATGTCACATAAAAATACATATTCATATTACAATCATTATTTACATTTAAATAATTTGTGATACAAATTACCGTATCATATGCCCCACTAGAAACATAATTATAAATATTTATAACTTGTTTGGAAATTTTATAATTGTGTTTTAGTCTCCTAAATCTTGGAACACACGCTATCACTTTCACTTAACACTTCACACGTATTTAGCACACGACATGTTCTTTTTTATCTCGCCACTACTTATTGGCTCTGGTTTAATTTGTTTAGACATTAATCTGACATTACAATTTTTTTTATAGCAAATACTGTACCCTAAATTATTAAATTACTGTTTCAAAAATTGTTTACTTTCTTAAGTTGTTGACAAAAATTTATACATTTAAGATTTTTGTAATTCTTTAACATTTTTACCAAAATATTCACCCTCTACACAAATATTTACATCTCTTAAATCTAGACAATGTTTCACCTTTTCTATTTGCTACACAAACATTTATTTTTTTTTGTTCTGAATTTATTATTATTTTAACAATACTTTTGAAATTGTATTTACGTACTTTTAATTTAATATCATATTAAGTTTCAATCTTTGCATTCTTAATTTTCAAATACTGTTATAGTTACAAAAAAAATTGTTATTTTTTTTTTAAATATTTATTTCTCCTTTTTTTTATTAAATTTCTGTTTTCTCATGACATATACATTTAGTTAACCCTCTTACGTTCCAATACATTTCTCTGCAAGTCATCTTTAACTATCCAGCATTTACTTTACATCTCATTGCTATTTACCCTCCTGGATCAAATTGTGTGTGGCTAAACATTACTCGTAGCCGTAACCTAACCTTCAAATTTTTGTTCATGAATAACCTCTTGTATTCATTTGAAATTTCATTCCCTGATAACATTTGAAAACAATCTAAAATTTCCTGAACAATACATCTTTTACCAACTTTCATTTTCAATTCTTCTACTATCTCTTTAATCTTAGAGTACTCTGACAAATCTGTACTAAACTGTACTGGACTGGGGTTTTCATTTTGAAAAGCTTGGTACAATTTATTTCTTTGCATTACTGTCTCATTCTGTATTTCTGATATTTCCCCTCTGAAATTAACTTGCGCCTCATTTACATCTACATTCATAACCTCTTTCATCTCTCTTAGCTCACTTGAAATACTACTCATTTGACTTCCTACCTCTGTGCATTCTACATTAACCTCACTTTTAGTATTAACCTCACTTTCTTTGTTATCTATTTCCTTGCTCATGTCTAGCATTTTCTTTGAAACTTCTCCTATCTCACTTGCTATTACTTCCTCATTTTCATCTCTCATTTTTGGCATACTACTATCTAGCTTCGTAACTTTCTTTTCAATTTCTTCCCTGCTTTGATCTACTTTTTGCTCTAATACCTCATTCCTCCTACCAATATTTTCAATTAATTTCCTATGATCTTTGTTTATAGCTTCTCTCAATTCCATATGACTCTTTTGCATATCTTCCCTTAATTGATCTACAATACTCTTACCAATATCTTTCCACATTTCTCTATACATATTTAGCACTTCCATCATTATACTAGCATCAAGATTAACATTTCCTGCTATTCTATTCTGACTTTCTGCACTAACATTTTTTTTCTCCAATACTACATTGTTTGAGCCTTTTTTTTAACCTGTATTGAATTACAGCTAACTGTTACATTATCTCCCTCCATCATTCTTTCTTCAATATTACTAGTAGCCATTTTTTTTGTTTTCTAAAAAAAATTACAATACTCTGACCTTTTGTGATGCTGTCTGTTGCTGTTACATTGATGTCCAGCTTCCTGCCCCATTCTCCTAAATTTGTGTATCGCTTCGATGAAGCTGCGTAGTCTTGTTGTCCTGTAGTTTGAATTTCCCAGTTGCCTCGTAATCTCGGAATTACAATGTCCAATTATCCATGTAGTCTGTCCTCCCTGTTGTTTCTGGAATCTGCGTCTTGTAGATCCTTTCACTGCTGCATTCGTTCCACGTCCTGGTTATGCTGATCCTTTCCTGGTCACTCTGCTTCATTCCTGGTCATCGTGTTCCTTTCCTGGTCACTTCGCCCCACGTTCTGGGTGCCAATATGTAACGGTATTAATGCTTACGTAATTTGTGTTTGTATTTGTTAGCCCCTCGTTGTGGAGCCAATTTGCTATAGAAATTGCTTTACGTAATGTTGTTTACATCAGTGTTGAAGCCATCTTGTGACGTCATTCATTGGTTTGGTTTGTAGCTCCACCTGGCGTTAGCAATTTGCATCAATTAGTTTTCGAAAGAATTTTAAGTTTTGTATATTGTCCTCCGGCTAGCTGTTTGGGTCGAACATGTATCTCTTACAGGTTGTGAAGCGGAAAGGAATCTTTTATCCAGAAATTATACTGATGAAGAAAATTTGTTTTATAATTTTTATTGCCGAACACGTTCACGAACACTTTTACATATTTATTTAGATACTCGCCAAACTGAAACTGTTTGTAATAACTTCTTACTTATCACTTTTAACTCACGTACTTCAACTTTGTGTATATTTAACTGTATAATATTTTAGATCTTTAATGATTTTCGCTGCGCGTAACTTGACGAACTGAAGGACTGACTGACGACGTGTAGTGTACACGAAATTTTGATGAATTGAGGCGATCGACGTGTAAGGTATTGAGAATTTTGTTGAACTGGGGGCGATCTACCACGGACTCGACTTTATATACTCCCACTCCTCGACATGCCTAAAGATTATAAATGAACTGCTATTGGCTAATAAAACGCGCCAACATTAGCGTCTATTTTAATATTCAATGAAAACCACGAATACATATTGCTTTTAGGGAAACATTCCAGAAGTTTCTACCGAAAACGCGCCAAACATTACATAACTTCCTTGTTCCCAATAACGATAAACAGCTCACCCCCTCGCTGCATTATTGCGTTATTATTGACAGTTTCAGTAAAGCCGTATAAACTTATTTCCCAATAATAATTACAATTAATAAACATCGGAAATCAATGTCACATAAAAATACATATTCATATTACAATCATTATTTACATTTAAATAATTTGTGATACAAATTACCGTATCAAAAATCATATTCACTTAGTGTCAAAACCCAACGTGTTAATCTAGCGCTTAAATGAGGATTCTTTGTCGTTAATAACCATGTTAACGCTTTATGATCTGTATAAATAATGAAATGACTTCCAATCAAATAAATCCTAAATTTCTTAACCCCAAATATCACGCTTAAAAGTTCTTTTTCAGTCGTTGTATAATTTAATTCTGGTGATGACAACAATCTACTTGCATAACCAATTGGTCTTTCTTGTCCATCTTGTTCTTGCCCCAAAACAACTCCTAATCCATACATACTTGCATCACACGACAATATAAAAGGTTTTGAAAAATCTGGATGAGCCAACACAACTTCTGTTGCTAGTGCTTTTATTAATTTCTGAAAAGCGTTTTCCTGCTCTTGTTTCCATTCAAATTTCTGACTTTTCTTTAACAACTGTGTTAAAGGTTTACTTTTATCTGCAAAATGTTCGATAAAAGACCTGTAATAACCTACAGCTCCTAGAAACGATCTTACTTGCTTCACTGTCGTTGGCCTTACAGATTTTTGAACTGCTTCTACTTTAGCCGGGTCAGGTTTTATACCTTTTGCGCTGACTACATGTCCTACATACACAATTTCTTGGTGAGCAAAATGACATTTCTGAATTCCTGGCTTCAAACCTGCTTCCATGAGTCTATTAAATACTGTATCTAGTCTTTCAGCATGCTCGTCTATGGTTTTAGAAAATATCAAAATATCGTCCATGTAAATTAAACATATAAGTCCTTTCAATCCTCCCATAATTAAATCTATGGCTTTTGAGCATGTCATCGGAGCAGACACCAACCCATATGGCATTCTATTATATTGATAGCTTCCTTCCGGACAAATAAAACTTGTTTTAGATTTATCTTGATCCTTTACTTTGATCGCATGGTATGCTGAATCTATATCTATAATTGAGAAATAAGTATTCCCACTTAACATTGACAAATTTTCTTTTATATCAGGAATTGGCCATGATGGCACCCTTGTTACTGCATTTAGTTTCCTATAGTCTACACACAATCTATATTTAACCTCACCATTTACTGCTTTCTTTGGTACAAACAAACACGGACTTGCCCATTCTGACTTTGTATGCTCAATGATTCGTTTATCTAATAAATCCCTTATTTGATTTCGTAACTCATTTTGGTATGCAAATGGTACTCTATACGGATTTTGTCTTACAGGAAGAGCATCTCCTGTATCTATGGAATGTTCTATTACATCTGTAAACGGCAATTCACCTGTTGCTGAATTCATGAATAACGTTGCATGATAACTTATAACCCTTTTTATCACCAACCTATCTTGTCCTTCTAAATGTGATACTTTTTCATTTATTATAGCCATTACTTCATCATATTCCTTTTTTCTCTCAGATCCCTTTCTCTCCGCCATTGCCTCATTAATCGTCTTATGTCCAGCTATTCTCTGAGTTAGGTTAACACGACCCACCGGATAAGGAATTGATTCCTTTTCCTCACATATAACACATTTAAGACTTTTTCCACGTCCTGCCCTAGCAGACATTTCTCTCATATCACACATCCGATACCTTCGGAACTGTACTTCTGGTATACCTCCATCTTGGTGCTCTCGGGGTCTTACGCAACCTAAAGCTACCTTCCTCCCTTTTTCTTTGTTACTACTTGTCACAGCGTAAGCATGTCGACAATCGTCATTCCGGATCTGATCGAATTGTCTACCAACAATACTTACGACTTCGGGCAACGGATCATCTTCCTCTTTTCTCATTGGTCCATACACAAGCTCGTGATTAACCGCCCATGGGGAAACAAGCTGCCGCCCTTTTCGATCTGCCGACCGTCCCCCTTCTATATCTCCTCCAGATATAGGAATTCTGCCCCGTGAACATGTTTTTAATGCATGTCCCTTCCATTCGCCGAAACTATTTGCACCATCATTAAATTGCCTTACACCGGCCCGCGCGAATGGGAACTCCTCGGCCATTACCATAGGTCTACTACCTATCACCGCATCATCTAAGTTCATCTCTCGAACTCTATCAATTACCTCACTTACATTGGCTTCACTATGTGCACTATGTGGATCCACATCTACTCTATTTACTTCATCATTATAAACATTCTCACGATCGCGATCATCATCATATGCGAACGGTAAAGGTTTCGCATAGGCTGTAGCACAAAATTTAGCACAAGCTACACATAATAATACATCATCTTTATCTACCATGGTAAATCCATAAGTGTTATTTCTCATCTCTCCACTATACTCTGAAGCTTCTCCTATCTTCGTTCCTTTTTCTAACAAAACTTGATTAGCGCTTAAATTCAATATCCTCACAATTCCATACTTAGCATCTCGATCATATCTCTCATGACCCTGCCTAAGCCAATTAGGTACCTCAATTTCTACTTTATCACCTATTTCATCCACATTTTCTTTCTTCGCGGTTTCCTCGTTAATATCTTGATAACTCAACACTCGAGTTATCACCTTGGCCATATATACTCTATTAACCGTCACATCAACCGGTTCTACATAAACTTCTGCGGGAAGAGGTGCTCTCTTTCTACTTTTTATGTGAGCAAGTGTAACATTTTCACTACAAGGCTCTAGAATCTTGTTTTCTGCTAGTACTACATCCCAAGTTATATCATTAGTGTCTCCTATTTGATCAATTACTTTTAACATGAATATTCGTTTGACAAGCCCAGGGTTAGCTACTCCCTTGCCTTTTCTAAGATTATTCACTCCAGACACAGCAATTGATGAACAAGTTACTAAAGGAACACTTTCGCCTCCCAGGTGTAGTAGTTCATCGCAGAGATTTACTTTAGCCTTTACTTCACGCAGGATATCCAACCCTAATATCCCCGTACATCCTACATCAATTGGTGCTATATAAAACTTATGTTTTATCAATGTGTTACCTATAGTAATTTCTACTATCATTTCTCCTATTATTTGCAATTGGGCCCCCGTAACTCCTACCGCACTTAGCTTCGTCGGCATCACTGGATCACTAAATTCTACTATGTTCGAGTTTATAACCGAAACATTAGCTCCTGTATCTACTATCATATGATGAATTTCATTTTGTATGATTACCTGTACATACAATTCCGCAGCAATTCCTGCCCCTGCGGGTCCTGAAGTTAATACTGCGCCATATCCCCGCTCCTTGGCACAGCTTTGTAGTTTCCCGGATTCTTTCCTTTCCACTTACAATCCCTCATCATATGCCCTGGCATATTACATTTATAACACCTTTTCTGCATAGGTGCTGTCCCTGTTTTCTGACTACTCGTGTTTGACGACGGTCATGTTGGCTTATTAACATTCTTTGGTGTCCACAATTCACCCTTGTGAGTTCTATAATATTTCGGTTCATTCCTCAATAACCATTGTATACCTTTATCATCTCTATCAACCCGTTTAACCTTGCAATTAGCAGCTATGTGTCCTACTTTCTGACAGCGAAAACAAACTTTTGCTACCGAAAAAATTTCTTTTCTGTCCCATTTTTATTCTGAAGGTTTCCACCCCCTCTTTGTTTTTCTGCATTTTCTACTGTTGTAGCCATGCGTATGGCTGCGGTTAAAGTTTCAGGCATTTGAAATCTAACCTGTTGTCCTACCACGCCCTTAAGTCCATGTATAAAGGCTGCAAGAAGTCTACGTTCTGCCTCATCGTTAATTATTTTCTGAGCAGCTGTATTATCTGCTTGAATTACTGTCTTTTGACACAACTGCCTACATCTATCTGCAAATACCTCAACACTTTCATCTGATTTTTGCACTGCATCCTGTAGAGCTGTGTAATGATATTGAGCTGGCAATTTTTCTGTAAACCTGTCAATAAAAGCTTTCTTAAAATCCTTCCATGAAATATCACTAGCCTGTAATCAGCTTTTCCCTTGAAAAATTGTAGAGCTATACCACCCAATTTTGCTCTTGCTATGTTCACCTGGTCCTTTTCAGTCCAGTTTCCTACAACTGCTAAATGCTCTATGTTTGCAAAGAAATCCTTCACTGGTTTACTCTGCTTCGGGTCACCTGTAAACTCTCGTATAGTATTTGCAATACTAACATCTTTTTGCAACAAGGTTAATCTACTAACTTTTTCCTCCAATTCTCGCACTTTCTGCTCTGCCGCCATTTTTACTATTTCCCTCTTTTAACACCGAGTACTACAATGATAGGCGAAATATATCAAACACGAAGCTGCAATTATTGACGCAACTGCAACAATGTAACATCCAAAATCTCTTACTATGGTATCTACCTTCTCTAGCCACATAGTAAACTATCCTAAGATTTATAGAGTGGATACGAAGACGTCAGTAATAATCACTTCTCAAAACTTCTTAAAAAAAAATTATACACAACACAAAATTACCTACTTCTTTCACACAACCACTTTTGCACTTCTTAAAACTACACTTTCTGAAAAGAAGACATGATTAAACCACAACATGAGTTCGTGCGTTCGTTAGATACGCATCTACGTTAAAACAATTGTAGTCTACTTAACTCCTTAAATTAATATTTCACTTTTCAATTTTCAGAGTTCCTAATCTTTTATTATCCCTCCAGGATCGTTTTTGATCCCACCGCTGCCACCAATATAATGCCCCTGCTCTCAGAGCGATAACGCGCCCTCCGTTCAGAGGGAATGTGGTCGTCCTCTATTCAAGAAAGGTTTCAAGAAGTAAATACAAACATGTAACACTTGAATAAAATATGTATATTTAACTTTAAGAACGCAATAAAACAACATTAATAAAAGAATTGCATAGTCGACATATAATCCGCCCTTAATTGACTATTGAGAGGTTCAACAAGCTTTAAGCAATAATATAATATAATAACTATCTGGTTGAGACTTTGCTCACCCCTGATTTAGCGACGCGAAATATTACCTCTCTTTAAACCATTAAAACATACTTGAATATTTGACATAAATGATTACTTTGGTTAACAAGAAAATAACTGTATTAGAATAATACATATATACGTGAATAACTCCCCCTCTCTGTTTTAGCTCTTACATTAACTTGTTAACATTCCTCAACTCTCTGTATGATCTTGAAATGATCTTTAAATGTTTCTTTAAATGTTTATTTAAATGTCTCTTTAAATGTTCCCAACTCTCTTTATCTGGCAGTATCTTATTCTAAACTACTCACTCACCTAACATAGTGATTGTAAGAAGATTGGCCACACCCATCATGGCACTCTCTGTCACAGGCTCCTCACACCTCGGCTTCAAAATAACAATGCCCAGTAATGGTACAAACCCAATCTTATATATTGCTAATGAAATGCTATTACAATTGCACAACGTTGAGCAAAGTTTCTGCAAAGCAACATGCGTCAACTTCCTTGCATGAGCTGGCTGCAAGCTTATCACTAACCACGTCCTGTTACAAGCTTCACGATGTGCTCATTTCTGTACAAATTAATACTGCTGAAATTTAACATGTATAATGTAATAATTTAGTAAAATGTTGCAATTGATATTCTACTTCCCCAAATAACCTGATATCTGCCATTTATTGATTAGAGAGTTATTATGGTCACTATAGGTCATCCCACTGGGATGACAGTGTTACACACGGGATATAGCGTCACGCCGTCCCACTCACCCTGGAGTTCAGTACAAAACCTAGTCCCGGCCGATTGGCTAGGGGTGGGTTAGTCCCTAGCCGCCCGTTTAGGTGATGCAAAAACCAAAGTGGTGTATTGGTATAGCGCATCCTCCCTGAAAACTGTAAAACACAGCCAACCAGGCTCAGATACGCCTCCCTCAACCACCAGGATATTTCTTTCCACCGACACGGGTCTCCACGCACGGCCTACACGTGGGTGGGCGCTTTGGCTGACTCCCTCACCACTTGGAGGGGCCCACACCGAGGAAGTCAGGGTGGCTCGGGACCCCGGGTGCACCAAAAAACCCGTACCTGCAAAGCAGGCCCCTGGGGGATGACCTGTAGAGATACGTAGTCTTGGGACACATGGTGAACGTCTAAAATCGCGTATTTGTTGATGCTGCGGGATAAGCATGTTATTGGAAGCCATAATCTGGGCATACATTTCATGTTGATAGAAGTTAAGGAATGAAAATGCCGACGATGCTGTCAGGCTCGTGTTTGAAGTTGTACTGGCAAACCATGACGCTTTATTGTTTTACGTCGCCGCATCCTCTCGCGTTGGAGCGATGAGTGGACGGCCCTCCGGGGGAACAAGTTGCGGGAGTTTAAACCTCTCCCGTTAGTCTGGGCTACCTCTTCCCGTGCTTCTCGTCGGGAAGAGGTAATTTTAACACGCCTTCGTATCGGACATTGCATTTTTAGTCATAGTCACTTGCTTGGTGGTGATCCCGCACCACTGTGTGATCACTGTGCTGTACCCTTATCAGTGTGTCATATTTTAACTGAGTGTCAGGTTTTAGCACAATTGCGCGCTCGTCTGTCTCTGCCTGTTGCTTTAGCCGACATTTTGGCAGACGACGCGTATACTGTAGCAAGTCTTTTATGTTTTATCCATGACAGTGGTTTTATTCGACGCATTTATGCGTGGAGCGTCTTTTAGTTTTACGATTTTATATTGTCCATTTAAATGGGGGGCTGTTCTCCCCTGGGGTCATACGACGCTCTGGACCCTTGGCTTCTACAGAACCTGACACGTAGTTAACTCTTTTATTTTTTGATTTGCAACCTTTTTAGTGTGGTTGTTTTTAGACGTTGATATGTATTTTAATGTATGGACTACGCGGGTTTGTGTCCCGTATTTTAATTTCTGGATTTTAAATTTTCGCCTTCGATGGCTTATTTTAAAGTGTTGTATCTGCAGTTTTTTACCCATTATTTTATTTTTGGACTTTAAATTTTATGCTTTGTAAGGGCGCTGATGACCATAGCTGTTGAGCGCCCTTAAACCGCATCTCATCATCATCCACCCTCGTCCGGTCGAAGTGGGTTCGTCCTCGTGACCAGGGGCACAAGCAGGCTCTCGTGCTTTCTTTGCATTTCCTTCCATGCCGCCCCTCGCCATCGTTTCTTTCTTGTCTAGTCTCTTTCCGAACATTTCGCACCACCACCATTCGCACATTTCTTTTCCTTCCTCGCCGGCCTACGTTGCGTGTGAAACGTCCGCACACTTTTGGTTTATTTTTCCCTTTTCTCTCTTAATCCGCCCTAGACATAGGCTGACGCATACTTTTACTCTTTTCTGGTTTTATTTACTATGGTTTTAGTGTGGTGTAATTTAGAATTTATTGCCTTGTTTTTAGTGTTTTAGACTAAGCGGGTTTGTGTCCCGTATTTTAGTTTTGGATTTTAATTTTTATACTTTGTAAGGGCGTTGATGACCTTAGATGATGACCTTAGCACCCTTAAACCCCATCACATCACCTTGCCTGAGGCCTCTATTTTGTTGAGTTTCTCTTATTACACAGGCTGTCTCCACCCTTACACAGAAAGTGTTCTCAAAATACAATGCTGTAAGAATATTCACCAACTGATGACACTCCCTACACACTAATTTGTGCCACAAACGTTGTAACTCAATTCGGCCATAAGCTCAGCGGCACCCCTCACCCATCGCCACCCAGAACCGATTCACGGCGCTTGAATCGGTTTCTGGCTCTGAGCGCGTGGGCCCTCCCTTCGAGGAGGCTATGGAGTCTGACCAACTACATACTAAAAGCCCGAGCCCAAAGGTTAAACAAAACGTAATTTTAAGCCGCCCTTCTAAATAGACAGTTTATCCCTTTTTTCTTAATGGCTATCCTGACCTGGAATGTACGTGGTGTACGATCGCATAGGGCGGAACTGCAACTTTTATTGCGTTCCCATTCGCCTATGGTCGTGTGTTTGCAGGAGACTAACCTTCGCCCTCACGATCCTTTTGATCTCCGAGGATATACTCCGGTTCGCTACGACCTTGAACCGGAGGAGGGTTCTCCTGCTCATGGAGGTGTCACGTTGTTAGTGCGTAACGACGGTCATTTTAAACCTGTCACACTTACATCCGACTTTACGCTGAAGCTGCAGAGCCTCCGCTGTCCTCCAGGCGTGAGATGCTCTTGTGTAGCTATGCCTGTCGACTCTCCAGCTTGCCTGACCACCCGTCCTTCGCGGCATTTTACGAGGATTCGCTTGATCGCCAATATTTAGTTAGCTCCTCTGCATTGCTCCCTCCTGGGGTTAGATTTCGTCAGCTTCTTCGGCATTTGGACGTTACGCCAGCCCCGGTCCTTCCAAGGGGAGAAACGCGTTTTCCTCCATGGTTGCGCGCAGAGGCCCTCTTGTCACCTTGGGTTATCGTCGATGCCGAAGAATGAGACCCCTTCTTCAGTCTTTAGATCAGCGTTTTTAGAACTTCAGTCGCGATTCGGGGACTTTGACTTTATCTTTACTGATGGATCTAAGACTGATGCTGGAGTAGGATGTGCCTTTTTTGTGGTGGAAATAGTTTTACCTTTCGTTTACCAGAGCAATGTTCGATTTTACCGCATTTATCAGTCTCTTTTATACATTCAGCGGCACGACTTACGGCACTGTTTTATTTATTCCGACTCCCTGAGTGCTCTTCAAAGTATTAGCTCGCTGTACAGTTACCACCCGCTCGTACAGCGCATTCATGACCTGCTCCACTCGCTTGTTGTCTCTGGCATCAGCGTCTCCTTCATGTGGATTTCAGGTTATGTGGGCATCTCAGGTAATGAGTCTGCCGACGCCGCTGCCAAATCGGCGATTTTATCACCCAGAAGTTCCCTCGTCAGATTCGTTTATTGTTTTACGTCGCCGCATCCTCTCACTTTGGAGCGATGAGTGCACGGCCCTCCGGGGGAACAAGTTGCGGGAGGTTAAACCTCTCCCGTTAGTCTGGGCTACCTCTTCCCGTGCTTCTCGTCGGGAAGAGGTAATTTTAACAGGCCTTCGTATCGGACATTGCATTTTTGGTCATAAGTATTTGCTGAGTAGTGACCCCGCACCACTATGTGGGCAGTGTGATGCGCCTTTAACGGTGCGTCACATTTTAGAAGAGTGTCAGGATTTAGCTCCATTGCGCGTTCGTGTTGGTCTGCCAGTTTGCATAGCCAACGTTTTGGCAGACGACGCGCGTATTGTAGAATGTGTTTTACGTTTTATTAGTGACAGTGATTTTAGTCTGCTCATTTCATGCGTTGAGCGTCCTTTAGCGTTGTTATTTTATTCTGTATGTTTAAATAGGGACTCTTCTCCCCAGTGGACATATGGCGCTCATGTCCCTCGCATTCTACAGTTCTTGACACGTTTTACTCTTTTATTGCTTATGCTTTTAGTGTGTTAGTTTTTGCGATTGTTGTCTTGTTGTTTTTAGCTTTTTGGACATAGCGGGTTTGTGTCCCGTTTTTAATTATGCGGTTATTTTACATTTTTGACTTTATATTTTATACATTGTAAAGGCGCTGATGATCTTAGTAGTTTAGCGCCCTTAAACCGCATCTCATCTCATCTCTCTCGGCCATAAGCTTTCTTTAAGTCTACAAAAGCCATATACAATTTGACCCTTTTTCTTTTAAATACTTGTCTGCTAATGTTTTTATAATAAATAAATTATCAGTTGTTCTGCTTCCCTTACGAAAGCCCATCTGGAATTCCGAAAGGATATTATATTCTTCAACCCAAATTTTTAGTCTAGCCGCCCAAATACCCGCAGAAAGTTTTCCTATATTAGATAATAATGCAATACCTCCGTAGTTATTAGGTTTGTCAACATAACGCTTGCATTTGTATATATCATGGGTAATAGCTTCCCTCCATCGTTTAGGTACACACCCCTTTCTAATAATTACTAGGGAACGGATTTTTAGATGCTAAAAAGGTTAAATTTACGTATTTTTATGCATTAACAATCCAGAAAATATTTGTTAAAAAGTTCAAAATATTTACGAAAAAATAAAAATATTTTCTTTCATTTTACATTATACAAAAATTTGTAATAAAAATAACTTTTAATAACTCGCCAGTGATGGATTATTGATATCACATGTCAATTGTTGGAAATTCTTTGGGGTTACAGTGCACAACACATGCCTTCTCTAAATTGTCCATTAGAAATCTCTGCCGATTGTCACGGAGCACTGCCCGGTATTGGGAGAATGATCGTTCTACGTCACATGATGTCACTCTTGCATATTTCATAAGAGGAACGCCACTAGATCTTACACTCTCAGTGTCTACTTGATGGCCTTCTAGAAATTGGGTAACTTGTCTCATAATTTGAAACCCTGTATATTTTTTTTCAAACAACGATTTGAAATTGTTTTTTTTAAAGTTTGCATGTTAATGCCTTCGAGTGAGTTGATTTTCGTTTCTACATTAACGATTTCTTTAAAACTTTGTATAAAGAGATTAGTTTTTGCTTCTAGTTTTGTATTGAAATTGCACCAGAAACTCAAATTAGCAGCAATATACGGCACGTCATTTCTTAAACAACTGTCACTGAGTAGATTTTAATCGATTTCTATAGATGAAGCATCATCTTTTTCCAGTTCATCCAGAACCGATTTAAAGCTATAAAAATGTTATACATAGTACACTACTGTGAAAGCCAAGTGCCCCAGTGAGTAACAATTGGTGTTGGTGGTAATGGATCATTAGGATTTTTGTTTCTAAAGTGGTCTTTTGCTTTAACAAACACCTTCTTACCATTGCATACCAATTTTTCCACATTGAGATACAGTGACCGAACAGTTTCGCACACCCTATGTGGCGTATGCACAACGCAAGTCACATGTATCATTTTCGGATAGCTGGCGTTAAGTGCTTCTGCGGCTTTCTTCATATAAGATGCTGTGTCGGTAAGAAAAATAAGCACTAGTAGTTAAGTCCCCTCTTTAAGCAAATGGATTAACGATAATCCTTCCGCTAGGTGGCGTTGGTGGCGCGTTAATCCGTCTTAATCTGTTGGATTAAAGTGGATTAGTGGGATTGGCGGGAAGTTCGAAAAGTTGCCACTAGCGGTAAGGATTAGGGATAATCCTTTTGCTTAAAGAGGGGATATGAGGTAAAGAAGTGTGGGTGGACGGATTGGTACGTGACTGAGAAGGTTATGGATAAAAGATGAGTGGAAATGGAGAGATGGATATTGGATTGATTGGACAAAGAGATATAAAAATGAGCAGGAAATAAAATGTGACGGATTAAGAGGAACGGGGGTCAGCGAGGTGTTATTCGTGCGGTGTCTGGTAGCTGAAACAGGGAAAAAAGATGGCGGTTGAGGTATAAAAAGTGAGTATAACAGGAAGTGACGTGGCGCGTAGTGATTGGTGAAAATAAAGCAAGATGCAATTGGTGTCGGAAGGGGGAATAGATGGTGCGGATTGGAGGAAATAAGCTGTGTTGTTATTGGTTGCAAGAATGACGTGCATTTGAGGGGTTAAAGCAGATGATTGGTAAATTGGAAAACGCGTGTACTGGAGCCGCGGAGGAATTTGGTAATTATCAAACAACTTATGACGAAGACGGAGAAGAGGGAGGTGAGGTAGATGGGGAAGGGGTAGGTGAGGAAGAGGTAGACAAAAGGAGAGTTGGAATTCGAGATGAAAATGCTGACGTAGCTGAAATGGCGTAAATTCATTATATGTTACATTTTCGTGCTATAATTGTATTATTGGTTATCTATTTATATTTTGCTAATATTTTCTAGTTAGGTAAAGGAAAATACATAGTGGAATATTGCACACAAAATTAGTGAATAAAATGAACATTATATTTAGTAAGAAAGGAAAGAGAATACAGTGCAAAATAATGTTTTTAAAAAAGTTGCGAATATAATGAACATTGTAGATAAACCCATTAATAAGAATACAGTGCAAAACATTATACAAAAGATGTATTTCTAAATTGAATAAAATGGTGTAGGCAAAACATTGCTACTAAAAATGAAAGATTGGCAACACAGATACGTTGTACTTATATGAACACATGATATAAAACTGTATACAGTACTTTTTATGGGAGGTAACCTCCGCACCGAGCACAGGGACCATGATGACAGACAAATGTTTGTTAGGACATTGTAAGCATGTTGGTGTGTATACATTACGATTTTGGTGCACATGATACCACACGTGTAAACGGTGTAAAATTTTAATATAGTTTTTAGCACTGTCATCGTATCGTTTGGCAACGCACGATGTGCAGTACCCAGAAGTTTTGTTACAACAGTACATTGTGTGTTATAAATGTATGTATGACAAGTATTGTCTTACGACATGAGACCTACACTTGAAAACAAACGTATGTAACTGAGCATATGGTATACTAAGATGATGTAATAAGCATATGCAGTAAGCCTGGCAAAACAAGCACAGCGGTTGGTAGACCGTATTGGGAAGACCTACGAAGTCTAGCAGTTCTGAATCTGCACCAATGTGAATTAAATGATTTTAAAGTTCGTCGTAGGTAACAAAAGGCACCCGATGTATAATGGATTCTTTAGGTTCTCTTTGTTCGCTAATTTGTCGAAACGGGCAACAAGCCATTAAAAGAATGAATGTAAAGTAGAATAAGAAAAAAATCACTTTTTTAAACAATTACACTTGTAATGTTTTTTAAAAAACACTACACACACTACCATGCACACTTACGACAGCAGGCGTCTTTTCTTCAAATGCGCGTATCGCACTCTGTGCTGCGACAACAATACTAGCGGTGCTATTTCCTTTCGCTTTAGCGCAAGGCGGCTTTTTGCATCTGCTGTAATGGGTTACAGCAGGGGGATGGCCAGTTGACTTACTCGGTCGTCTTCGTCGTGGTGCAGAGGTTCGAATCCCAGAAAATGTGCATTATAGCCGTCGTCGCCTTTGCTTTCAGCGTGAAGGCGCCAACTAGTGCTGGCTGCAAAATTGGGATGGACGTGACGTTAGCTCGGATAGAAGGCTGCGTTTGGTGCTGTTGCTGGGGAATTTAGAGGAAAGCAAAGGCACAAGGGTGCGGAAGGATAGAGATGGTGGAGGGGGATTCTGTGGGGTTATAGGAGTGAACAGGTATTGTGTTGGAAGGGGTGATGGAGAGAGAGGTTGGCCGTCGATGTCACTTATGGAAATGGGGGTGGATGATTGTATGTTGTTAAAGTAGGGAGAAGAAACAAAACTGAAGGACGGAGGCAGGGAAGAGCAGGAGGAAGAAGCTGGGGAATCGGGTGGAGTTGTATGAAATTGGATGTCACTGTCTGACGAGTCTGATGAAATGTCGATGGTGGTGTACGACGGCGACGACGTCTGAGACGCTGCTGTCGGTTTTAAAGCTGGAGGCGCCGCTGGAGACGCCGCGGGAGACGGGTGCTATGCACCGCTGACATCCGACTTATGGGCCACGCAGTCTGAAGTTTTGCTGTCTGAAACCTCAACGATGCTACACGACGACTGCTGAGACGGTGGCAACGGTGTCAAAACCGGAGACGGAGTGCACGTAGATGGAGACGGGTGGTCTGTGATGGACAGTTCTGAAATTCTGGCGATGTCATCAGATTGCACGTTCACGAACAGCGAAGATGGAGGCCGGTGGAAGGCGTTACGATGTTGGAATGTGTTTTCATACACCGGTAAAGAAGAAACAATATGCTCTAGATGGCTATAGATTGCAGTAGCAGTGCTGGCGGAGTTGGGCTGTTGGTGTTGAAAAGCGTTTTCTAGGCCGGTACAGAATAATAAATATCGTCTAGATGGCTATAGATGTTACTAGTAGTGCTGGTGTAGATGTGCTGCTGAGTGAGTTGCCTGGTGAAAAAAACTCTTCGCTTGTGACGGTGACGGTGCACACGTGTTGGTGCTCCATGATGCTGCGTGAACGTGAAGAACAAGACGGGAAGTAGTGGCAGGGATCCGAAGTGGCTAATTTTAAAGGACCAGTAATCAGCAGAGGTGATTTGTGTCACAACATGGCCGTCGAGATAAAAATGTTTATAGAGCACGATAAGTTTAAAAACGGGCGTTTGAAGGGAAGTTTAATTAGCCCGAAAATCTTTAAATGTGGCTGTGCGGTCGATGATAGGAAACTTCAATTGTTATCGCAATCGGATGGTGCTGAGGTGCGTTGCTTAGACCGGAAGTGTGCCGGAAAAGTGTCTGATTGCAACTCCGGAAGTTATGGCGCGATAACAAGCTTGGAATTTTAACGAGGACTTTAACTTATCTCGCAAGCGGAAGTTCCGGTTACGATAAGCAGCGTATAAAAGCAAGCTGCGATAAGCCGCTTGCCGAAGTGAGAATTGTGTTTTGAAAGCGGTGTATTGACGAAATAAGTTTTAATATATTTTTGTGAGCTTTATTGCATGAATCATACAGCTGTTAGAAATGTTAAGCTAAATTGTGCTTAGACAGGAAATTGTAAATCTTCTTGAACTTTGGTAATTTAAGGGAGGGAACCTGTTAATGATTCCAGCTGCCTGTAATATATTTTCGTGTACCGTTACTGAAATAATAAAGGAAGTGTTCAATTTGCTCTTTATTGTGATTTATACATCTGTGGGAGAAATCTTTAGCTAAATTGCGAGAGCAAACACGTGTCCGGAAATGACTTAACTTATCCTATTTAAAATATGCTACACAGTATTATGTGTCCTCTTTCGGAAGTCATGTATCTCTTGTAGCTTTTAAGTACTCTGGGAGCTCTCAAAAACAAGATTCATCACGCTTTAATAGGGAATTATAACTCCCTTCATTTTATTTCATATTAAAATGCAGAGTCAAGCCGATTGACTTGCGAGTATGTATGCAATATGAGCTTAGAAGAACAGTCTAATTAGTTATCTCTGTAAAGAAACATTTTTCATAATAATTTAATGTGTGTTGGACTCTGGTAAAATTGTCATAGGTTTCTTTAAGATTGCAGCTGTATGCAATATATTTTCGTAGACTCTTGTTGGAATAAAACAGGAAGTATTCAGTTGCCTCTTTGTTGCATGAATCATGCGTCTTGTGGGAAAAAAGATACAAATCGTCGTTCCCGCTGTTATAACTAGGTATTCTTAAATGTGATTCGTTTTTTATTTCATGTTAATTGCTTTAGTGAAGCTTTTTGACGTTAGACATCGCTAAGACATTCATTTATTTTATTAGTGAAGCTTAACTCCGAAGTATGTATGCAATATGAGCTTGGGAGAACAGTCTAATTAGTTATCTCTGTAAAGAACATTTTTCATTATAATTTAACGTGTGTTTGACTCTAACAAAGTTTTCAACGAAAATCGAGAGATTTCCTTAGTGTATTGGATACTGTCGACATCTATGTGGAGAATGTGAATTACAAGAGTTTTAATGTTAGTTCTGTATCCTTCTGGCATCTACCGTGAAGAATGTGAATTTCTAGTAGGGCCAGCGCTACACAATAAAACGGGAATGAATCACACTAACATACAGAGAACCCGTCTATCCACGGAGGGGAGTAAATACCCTTAATCACCCTCCAGTATAGGGTGACTGCCTGTCCCAAAAATGGGTATACCTAGCTTACTCGCTACCGATGGAACATTTTTAAAATTGTTTACGTGCGTGTTGTGTATGCTGTGTGTGCATGAGACAGAGGCAATATATTTCGCCAACAGATATTAATATATCCATACTTTTGATAACCATGTACACTTTATGCCTAGTAGAGTGAACGTTCTTTCGGCATACATTATACTCCCGTTGCTATCATTGAAATCCCCGACATAGGGGGCGATGATTTCCCCTCGTGGTTTCTCTGTCAGAAGAGCAGTCTGAATCGTGTTTTAAACTGAACAGATGAGGGAGACCTCAGTCGTGTACATACACGCGTTTAAGCACTGAGGGACCCTTGTTAACATTTAAAGCTAAATATTCTATTTTTGTTCATTACTTTTGATTCTAATCTGCGTGATTTCTCACCGTAATAAAAAGGTATGCTTTAGTTAGCGAGCATTATATACTGGTCATCCTATGATGCCTTTCGGAACTCTCCTCTAGCGTGTTATTCAATCTTCAAAAGCAACAAGTGCAGGCAGGGACCGTCTTACATGGTGAAATGAAACCTTTTATTTTTAAAAACATTTTCATCGTTAGGCGTGTTCGCAACAGATCATACCTTGTATGTACTTTAGCACACGTATATGAGTTGCGTGATTAGAATTAACGCTGGGTACTTTGTAACAGTGATTCTCAACGGCGGTGAATCACGTTTCATCCTTAAAGTAATTACCTCCACCAACTGAAGCCAGTACTTGCTTGAGAAGTGACGCGACTTTTAAGTGTTTCTTCCACTAGAAGTAACCACGTTGCCATGTAAGCGATCCTCGAACTACTAACTCCACCAGTAACCTTGAGTTTGATGCTGAAGGAAGGTGTCATTTAGGTCGTCTTTGCTCTAAAAGCAGTCACATGATATGTAAGCGACACTCAAACTACCAACTCCACCACTGACCTTTAGTTTCATGCTGAAGGAAGGTGTCATTTAGGTCGTATTTGCTCTAAAGACCGGAAATACCAATTTTAGACTACCAACTCACTCAGTGACCTTGAGTTTGATGCTGAAGGAATGTGTCATTTAGGTCCCCTTTGCTCTAAAGACCAATTAAACCCAATTAAATATCCATTCACCTAATTTTTGGCAAGTACTAGATCATTATGTAACCTTGATTGAGATGATGAAGGAAGAATAACACACTACTAATACTGTTAACTGGCTAACAATGAATATTTTAAAGAGATACGACGGCGGATAGAAAAGTAGCGCACAATAATTTTTTCTGCCTTGGTATTGCATCTGGAATGTTGCTATTTCACACAGAAATAGTTTGAAGTTTTCACTATTGAGGGCATTTTTTGTTTTATGTGCAGCTCTAGCGAGAGAAGCGTGAACTACGCAGCAAAAGTGGCGCGCATGTTACTCTGGTCCATGTGTGAAGTGCAGAGAGGTGTGGTTCGATATTTGTGGGCCAAAGGGCATAAACCGAGTGATATTCACAGGGACATGCGTGGCGTGTATGGGGATGATTGTATGGACCGTAGCAATGTCCCGAGGTGGTGTGCATTCTTCGTGAATCTTAGTGATTCGCCACGATCCGGGAGGCTGGTAACAACAGCAAGCCCGCAGAATGAGAGGCATTGAGGCTGCAATTTTGAACGACCGGCGTGTGCAACTGCGAACTTTATCGCAACAGTTCAACATTTCCTATGGTGCAGAGTACGATATTTTTCATGACAGGTTGAAATTTCGTAAAGTTAATGCTCTCTGGGTGCCTAAGAACCTAAAAGACAACCACAAGGGCCAGCGAATGCTGTGCTTGGATCATCTAACGCGGTACACCGCAGAAGGACATGACTTTCTGAAAGGAATCGTCACTGGTGATGAGTCGTGGGCATACCACTACACGCCCGAAACCAAGCAGGCAAGTATGGAGTGGAAACATGCTGGTTCCCCAGTGAAATAAAAATTCAAAATGACAATCTGCTACGAAAATGCTTTGGACGGTGTTCTGGGATATGCATGGTGTGTATTGTTGGACTTTGCTGAACACGAGACCACTGTGAATGCTGCAGTCTATTTGAAATATTTGGTGAAGTTGTGTCGCGCTCTTCGTGACAAACGCCACAACATGAATGCTGAACTATTAAATGTTTTTTTAAAAAAAGTATTGTGAGATATTTTTCGATCCGCTCTCGTAGTATACTGGCTTTAAAATTTTCACAGACGCATTCCTCTATAGCATTACAACATTGACTACCTACATCGTTTTTATGCTGATGAAATTCCTGTATACAAAATTACATTGAAGAATTAAAACGAAAATAAAGAAACTATTTTTTACAAAGCAGCCACTAACGTGATACACAACTGTATCCTAGTATTACTAAATTCTGCACCAGTAGTATCATCAAAATCTGAAATATCAACATAGGAATTCGAATAGCATACTCAAAAAGATTTAAATGACCAAGGTTGTTGATAACAATAAGGAAATGTCTCAGAAAGCAGATAAATATACCAAAAGAATTTCATACTGGGAACACTTTTGCTTATTTTAATTATTACGGGCAAACATATTTTTAATCCTGCAGCGTTAAAATGTGTCCCAGCTATTCATTACCACTTAACAATTTTCAGACAATGCACTATTCCAGGATTTCAATACTCGGATGGTATAGGGTAAGGAAAATAATTTTTTTTGTAATCGTCAATGTGAAAAATGATGTAGAACAACCTGTGACCAAATATAAAATGTGCGTGTAAATTCAACCTAGGGTTATACTACAGAAAAAGTCAACCAATACAATAAACAAAGGACGAACGATGCAGTTAAGTACAGCTCAAGTAATACGTGTGACACTCCCTATGCGCAAGAGGAGAAATGAGAAGTGGTGAGAGTGGGTAGTGGAGAAGCAAGATAATACAAGTGATATTAGAATTCGGAGGTAGTCGCATACACATACACAACGCATTGTAAAGAACTGTGTAAACTTACCTTGCAGTTGAACTCTGTATTAATCATCATCCAAGGCCAATGGGGACACTCCAGAAATATCCGAGAATAATTTCCATGTGTGTTGCACAGATTCACCTTCGTAATCAGACACGTCACCGTCACCGATTTTTCTATTTCGTCGCTATCGTTATCCAAATGAATAATTATTTCTTGTCCTTCATCCAAGAGTCCCTCATTTTCCATATATTTCTATTCAATATCTCTTACGTGTCTACAACAGTCTTGCCATTCTTCTACAGTGATGGATGCGAATTTTTCATAGGTCAGTCCATTTTACATGTTACGTTTTTTGTCCGCAGTCCAATGCTTTACGTTATCCCAGATAAGCTCATTTGGAATGAGCTCTGGATGGTATACGGGAAGTCTTAATATGCTGTGGTTGTTCTCTTCCAACAGACTATCTATCCTACATCTGTGATGCTTAACTTTTAGAGGTGTTATGAGAATGTATATTTCAGGTTTGCGCAGGGAACGGAAATCTTCTGGAAGGTGAGCCTGTAGGCAGAAAATCGTGTCTCTTTTTTTTTTGAATTACATGAAGGAGCCTTATTTAATTGCATGTTATGTTATGGTGGGGAGCATTAACGATTACCAGAACTGAGTTTAGAGGAAGATTGGGTATTAATCTCTCTTTTAGCCATTTCTCATATTTAATGACTCATTTCACTATGCTACTCCCCCAGGGGCTCACCTTATGTAAGTACGGGTGTTGGCGTACCCGGGGGTTCCCGAGCCTCTCATCGCCATCTTCATCACTTCATCCCCGTCCGGTCGAGGTGGGTTCGTTCTCGTGACCGGTGGACTCAAGGTAGGCTCTCGTGCGTTCTGGCCATTTCATTACATGTCGCCCCTCGCCGTCGTTTCTTACTTCTCTTCAATTTCCGAACATTTCGCCCCACGTCCATACATTTACACATTTCTTTTACTTCTTCGCCGGCCTACCTTGAGTCCGAAACGCCCACACACTTTTAGTTTCTTTTAAACTTTTATGTTAATCCTTCGTGGACACAGCCTGACGGATACCCGCGCACTGGTGCGCAGCTGGGTGAGTGGGTAATGGCGTCATCCCCACCACCCGGGGTCGTCATGTAGGGTATGTGTTCGTATCCGCTGTTCAACTGCAGTCACGCGGGGAGGGCCATTGCATGAGCTGCTGACTTCTGACGGCGATTGGGTCCCTCTGTCTATGTTCTGGGAGGTATGACCCTGGGGTGAGTTTGGTATAGATAGGCCACTCACCCAAGCCGGGCTAACGCCCGGGAAGTCAGAGCCCGAGGTCGGAGACGGTTGCAATGGTGGAGGATTTACTTTCGCAATGGAGCACCCTTTCTCCATTAATACAAACAAGCGCCGGAAAACTATTGTAACAGAAGTAGCACCGCCGACATCTGGTTGTTACTTAGTCATTTCAAGAACAGAAGAAGGACAAAACTTTGAGAAGGTGAACCCTTTTGTAATTCAGAAAGGCATAGATGCTATTGCTGGTACGGTTCAATCCTGCACTCGTCTACGGAATGGTTGCATATTGGCCCAAACTAAGTCCGATCAGCAAAGTAAAACCTTGTTGCGCGCCACGCTTCTCCACGGTTATCCTATCCGTGTTGAGAAGCACCGCACATTGAATTCCTGTCGGGGCGTTGTTACCACGCATAGCCTCGATGGTATATCGGACGAGGATCTAGTCGAATATCTATCCGATCAAAAGGTGACAGCAGTGCATCGAGTGCAGGCCAAACGCGACGGCGTATTGGGACCCACTCGTACCCTGTTTCTAACATTTGATGGCGTCGATCTGCCCACGAGCATTTCCGCAGGTTACGAACAGATTTCTGTGAGGTCTTATATTCCTAGACATCTGCTTTGTTTTAAATGCCAACGTTTTGGGCATACGCAAATCTCATGTAAGATTGCCGTTAACATCGGTGCAACATGTAGCCAGCCCTCACACGAAGGTACCTGTTCAACAGCCCCCGTCTGCGTTAATTGTAAAGGGTCTCATTCTGCGTCGTTTGCCGATTGTCCGCGGTACTTGGACGAGAAGGCGATCCAGGAGATCCGGGTAAAGGAAAAACTCTCCTTCGCCGAAGCCCGGAGGCGTTATCATGCGCGCCAACCTTCCCTCCTGCGATCTGGCACATTTAGTTCTGTTGTTGCCTCGCCAGTACCACGAGTAGATGCCGAAACTCAGACCTGGACCATGACTGGATTAACCGCCACTACCATCCGGCCGTCCATTAAAGCTACTGTTACCAAGCCCTATAAACCTGGTCCAATGTCAACGAAGTCGCAAGCCGCTGAAAAGAAACCCAAGCAGAAACTTCGTAGGGAAGATTTTCTGAAGGACTCTCCGCGTGCGCGCGGTAAGAAAGGTTCACCTTCTCCTCGGAGGTCGCATTCCCAGGAAGCTCCTGGGACAAGCCGCGCTCAGCGGCCCCCCTCACCCATTGCCACCCAGAAACGATTCACGGCGCTTGAATCGGTTTCTGGCTCTGAGCCCGTGGGCCCTCCCTTCGAGGAGGCTATGGAGTCTGACCAACTGCATACCAAACGCCCGAGCCCAAAGGTTAAACAAAAGGTAATTTTAAGCCGCCCTTCTAAGTAGACAGTTTATCCCTTTTATTCATGGCTATCCTGACCTGGAATGTACGTGGTGTACGATAGCTTAGGGCGGAGCTGCAACTTTTATTGCGTTCCCATTCACCTATGGTCGTGTGTTTGCAGGAGACCAAGCTTCGCCCTCACGACCCTTTCGATCTCCGAGGATACACTCCGGTTCGCTACGATGTTGAACCGGAGGAGGGTGCTCCTGCTCATGGAGGTGTCATGCTGTTAGTGCGTAACGACGTTCATTTTCAAACTCTCGCTCTTACGTTCGACTTGCAAGCTGTTGCCGTTCGCCTTCACTTACCCGGCTTTTGTTTTCTGTTTGCTCTGTGTATTCACCTCCATCGTCTCCCCTCGCTCTCACGGACATTCGAGCTCTCCTGTCCGCTCTCCCAACAACATTTCTTCTGTTGGGAGAATTTAATGCCCTTCACCCACTGTGGGGTTCGCCAAGGGCTTGTGCGAGGGGAACTCTTCTTTCCGACATTTTTTACCAGTTCACTCTTTCCATCCTCAATACCGGTGCACCTACTTTTATTTCTGATTTTTCTGGTACATTCTCTCACCTGGACCTTGCCATTTGCTCACTCCAGCTTGCTAGTCTTCTTCAGTGGAACGTCGTCGCTGACACCTACTCCAGCGACCATTACCCCTGCATCGTTTCTCTTCTGTCACGCCACGTACGGCATTCCAGAGTACCTACCTGGATATTGACAAAAGCCGACTGGAGCTTGTATTCCAACCTCGAGCATTATTACGATCAGCCCTTCGCCGACATTAACGAAATAGTGCAGCACCTTACGTCTACGATTTTCTCTGCCGCCGAACGCGCAATTCCCCGTTCATCCTCTCAACTTCGGCGACCGCCTGTTCCGTGGTGGAACGAGGATTGTCGGGACGCCGTTCGTACCCGTAGGACTGCACTTAGGGTGTTTCGGCGACACCCTACACTTGATAATTTGGTGACTTTTAAACAATCGCGCGCCAGGGCTCGTCGCATTATTCAGGATAGCAAGAAGGCGTCGTGGACTCGTTTTGTCGAGTGTTTTAATCGCTTTACGCCTTCATCTGTTGTTTGGGATAAACTTCGTCGCTTCTCAGGTAAAGTGTCGCATTGTACTGTTTCTGGCCTTCAGGTTTCCAATGCCACTATAGTGGATCCGGCTGCCATCGCTAACACTCTGGGTGCTGCCTTTGACACGGTATCCAGTTCAGACCATTATTCCGCCGGCTTTCGCTCTATCAAAGACCTGCTGGATTCCGACACCTTTAATTTTCGGTCTGCTAATAATGAGTGTTATAATAAACTTTTCACAATGAGGGAGCTGGAGCACGCTCTTCATTGTTCTAGGCACTCCGCTCTTGGGCCGGACGGCATTCATGTCCTGATGTTAAAGAACCTTTCAGCCGACAGTAAACTCTTTCTCTTACAGGTCTATAACCGTATTTGGCAAGACGGCATTTTTCCTTCTGTTTGGCGCGAAGCCACCGTTGTCCCTATTCTTAAGCCTGGGAAGGATCGCCAACTACCTTCCAGCTACCGCCCTATCTCCCTCACCAGTTGCATTTGCAAGGTGATGGAGCGCATGATCAACGGGCGGTTGACATGGTGGCTTGAGTCTCAGAAACTTCTAGCGAACGCTCAGTGCGGATTTCGTCGATATCGCTCTACCGTCGACCACCTGGTGTCCCTGTCGACGCATATTATGAATAGATTTCTGAGAAAGTGTCAAACCGTGGCTGTGTTTTTTGACCTGAAGAAAGCTTATGACACTTGTTGGAGGGGCGGCATTTTACGTACACGTGTTTTAAGTGGCACATCCTGGGGTGCTGATCGGACCGTCCTTCTTCGCCTTTATCGCCGGCCCTTCCGAGGGGGGAAACGCGTTTTCCTCCATGGTTTCGCGCTGAGGCCCACTGTCACCTTGGGTTCACGTCGATGCCGAAGACTGAGACCCCTGCTTCAGTCCTTAGTTCCGCCTTTTTAGAGCTTCAGGCACAATTCGGGGAATGTCATGTTTTATTTACTGATGGGTCTAAGACTGATGTTGGAGTAGGGTGTGCCGTTATTTTTGGTCGGCATAGTTTTACCTTCCGTTTATCGTGGCAATGATCGATTTTTACTGCCGAACGTTTTAGTATTTATCAGTCACTTTTATTTGTCCAGCGGCAGGACTTACGGCACTGCTTTATTTGTTCAGACTCCCTGAGTGCTCTTCAAAGTATTCGCGCGCTGTACAATTACTACCTCCTCGTACAGCGCATACATGACCTGCTCCATGGTGCAGGTGCCTCTGGCATTAGCGTCTCCTTAATGTGGATTCCGTCATGTGGGCATCTCAGGGAACGAGTCCGCCGACGCAGCTGCTAAATCGGCAATTTTATCCCCCCAGAATTTTTACCTCTGTTGTACCCTCGTCAGATTTTTGTGTTCTTTTACTCCACCGCATCCTCTCGCTTTTACCCGATGAGTGGACGGCCCTCCGGGGAACAATTTGTGGGAGGTTAAACATCTACCGTTAGTCTGGGGTACCTCTTCCCGCTCCTCTCGTCGGGAAGAGGTAATTTTAGCTCGTTTACGGATCGGACACTGCCTTTTTAGTATTAGATACCTGCTTAGTGGTGACCCCGCACCAGTATGTGAGCAGTGTGATGCGCCCTTAACGGTGCGTCACATTTTAACAGAGTGTCAAGTTTTAGCTCCATTGCGCGTTTGTGTGGGTCTGCCTGTTGACATAGCGAACATTTTGGCAGACGACGCACATGCTGTAGAATGTCATTTACGTTTTATCTGTGACATTTGATGCGCAGAGCGTGTTTTAGCTGTGTGATTTTATATTGCCTTTTTAATGGGGGCTCTACTCCCCAGTGGACATATGGCAGTCATATCCCTTGCGTTCTACAGTTTTTGACACGTCATTTTACTCTTTTATTGTTTTGTTTACCATGTTTTTTGTGGTGGTTTTAAAGTTTTATGGCTTGTTTTATAGTATTTTTGACTATGCGCTTTTTTACTCATAGTTTAATTTTGGATTTTAGAATTTATACTTTGTAAGGGCACTGATGACCTTAGCTGTTTATTGCCTTAACCCTTTCTTGACCAATATAAAAAAATTTAAAATATTTGTTTGAATTGTGTTATATTTTATTGTGATATGGTGTAATTAAAGCATAGCATATGCCATTTTATTGAAAAATTAAATGAACAATAATAAAAAATGAATGGGACTTACAAGTCCCGTTGGGCATTACTCCGTCTTGCTCTCAACACACAACTAATAAACAAATAACACCCTGTTTTCAGCATAATACAAAATAACAGTAAAAACTGTTTCATTAACAAGAGGAAAATGTATCTATAAGTCATTTAGCACCAAAATACATTAGTTACACCTTCAATTAGCAATGTTGCAACAAAATATCTACTAAAAATATCAAATGTTTCTCACAATGATAGGCTATTTTATCAGTTTATATCTACATCATGATAAATTGCAAAGCTATTCTTCTTATCATTGCAACATAGATGAACATCAGATCTGACACAGAGTAAGGCCTTGACTCAATTTTTTTAGGCTCCATACTTCACACCTTCCTCGGTTTGATGTAAACACCGGCCAGTGACACCCTCTGTTTTCCAATCTTACATCAGCAGGTACTGAGTAGGTATCTTTTCCTCTTTTAGGCTGAGATTTGTTAGGACTTGAATATTTTGGGCAATATCTTTTTCTTGGCTATTCCTTTCTTGCAACCAGTCCTTGGGCAACAGCTCTTCTGAATTCCAAAACAGTTGATTTTTCAAGGAGCTTATTGTTTATAATAAATGCATTGACAAATATAATATCAATTATACCCAAAGCAACCTGTGCCACCACTTCCTTGACTTTCTATTGCCACAGTACAGTGCACGGAGTTGATCAGCTTTATCAACTCCACCCATATTAGAGTTATAATCTTTTACAACAGTGGGGCATTTTACCTCAACTTTAGTTCCATCAGGTTTTCTTCGTTGTACTACAGTTTCTTCTGTAGTATATCCATCTGGATGTTGGATGCAAACTAAACAGGTTTTTTATCCATCCACTTGAAGAAACTTATAAACACATTTGAAATGTGATAGTCATATTCACCCCTCGACAAGGTATTATCAGGTACAAGAGGAGGTAGCCCTTTGCGGTTAGCACGAATTGTACCACAGCCTAAACTATTTTCTGTTTTCAGGCGCTCAAGTAAAGGAATGGATGTGAAATAATTGTCAAAGTATAGAATCAAACCTCACTTCCAGAATGGTTTTGAGAGTTGTAACACAACCCTTTCTCCCAGTCCATATTCAGCTACCTCTTCATCCACTGTCTCTTCTTTACCCTGATATACCATAAAATTAGATATGAAACCATTTTGATCTGCTAAGCACACAGTTTGTATCCATGTTTGATGGGCTTTAATGGATTGTTTGTTTGAGAGTACTTCTCCCTGAATAAAATCATTGATTCATCAATGCTGACGCTCCTAATTACGTTGTATGAAGATGAAAACTGTTTGTTTGCAATATCAATACATGTCCTTGCAGTCCTTTGGTTTAGATAAGCGCTTTCTTGCCATTGTTTTGGAAACAAGTGGTTGGCCTAAATCTTGACTTATGGACCAACTTATGGACCTCCAGGAAGGTAAAACAACATATCCCACGAGAAAGTTAATTCCAATGAATGCAAGCAATTCAGGAACTTTGATGCACAAATTTTTGCCCTTCTGATTTGCATACAAATTTGATTGGTAGCATATGCGCTCAATAAGTGGTCCACAAAGACGAATAAATATGTCTGTTGGAATCCTGCAATCTGCATATTGTTCCTCCTTTGGCCCTAGAAACAAATAGATCTCAAATTATCTCTCCCTTGATTACTATTTCATCGTTTCCAAATAAGCTATAAATAATTTTAAATCAGTCTTAGACTCACCTTCATGGTAATGATATTCAGGTACAACTGTTGAGTTAGGCTTTTCTTTCCATCCTTTGTTGGGCATAGGACATTTTAGTATACACATTCTTTTTGGCAATACAGTGTCATTTTTCACTGATGGTTCCAGTTCATCAGTGTAACAGTCTACCTCAGGGCACTGTTCTTCAGCATCACCATTTTCTTGCTGATCTAAAACGTGACCAGAATTTATGTTTACGATTTCCTTGTGAATGTTTTATGATGTTGAGTAACATAACCTCACAAATTTAGAGGAATACTTGTTTCGAGAATATCATTTTCAGGAAACAATTGTGCTCTTACTTTCACGTGCTCCTGCTTCTAGCGAGGCTTCATATGCTGTGGTAAAATTGTCAGCACCAATTTCATCATCACTATTTTCTAAATCGGTTAATTCTTTTACATCATCTGGAATATCTTCATGAAATATTGAAAGTAATTCTTCCTCAGTTAACGGTCTTTTCATTACCCTATATATTTCGAAATTGAAATTCCTTTTCACACTTGAAATACATACAACTAAAGACCGCCAAAATCAGCTAAACCGTAAAGCAAACAAAACCAATCTCCATAGTAACCAACCACCATTGGGACTTTTAAGTCCCACTCAGTAATTATTGAATATTGTTATAATGATTCATTAAATATGCCATGTAATAATATAAATATATTTTTCAACAAACATTCTTTCAAGTTCCAGTTCCAAAATGTAGATTTTTGCATTTATAAAACTCTGTAAAAATGTTTGAATTGGTAACACTTTTGTTCCCGGCCATCTATGCACTATACAGTTAACAAATGTCTACTACTGCTATCTGTTGCACTATACTAAAACTAGGGCAGGTTTAGATGGAGCTCAGAAGCGGGACGCACTAGTCCCGCCGGTCAGCTGCAACCAAAGTGCTTTCAAAGTATTATAAATGTGATTTTAGGCAAGCGGGACTAGAAAGTCCCAATGGTCAAGAAAGGGTTAAACCGCATCTCATCATCTTCCTTGTGTAACTCCATATTCTACTGTGTCATATTTTGATTGTATTTTACTGATTAAATTCGCATGCTTATAATATATCTGTGTTGATTACTTTCTTCCTATCAAATAAGTTTTAATCAACTTATTACCAACACCGCACAATCCATATTTTTCTAATTTACTCATTAAAATACTGTGATCGACACAGTCAAAAGCTTTAGAAAGATTAAATATTACTGTACCAATTTTCAGATTGTTTTCCGTTTTAGGATTATTTAGTTAATAATTTTATTTATAGTAGAATGCCGTTTTCTGAAACCATGTTGTTTATTTAGTATGTATTTCTGATTAAGAAAATTTGTAAGTATATTATATATTATTCTTTCAAAAACCTTAGCCAATTTTCAGTCAATGTGATGAGATGGTAATTATTTATATCGTTTACATATCCTTTTTTATATAAAAGTCGAACATTACTTAATTTAAAACGCACTGGAAAAATTCCTTTTACAATATAACATAAGTGTTAAATACTCTAGAGGTTTAGTAAGTACATATTTACTACGTTTTAAAATAAAAGGACTGATTTCATCCCATCCACTACTGCATTTATTTGATAGAGAGTTTATTATTTTTATAATTTCAGTTTCTGAGGTAGGACTTTTAAAAATTGTACTATTATTTCCATTAATATTGTATAGAGCTTCAGGTATATTATTATTAGGTTTTGGAACTTCTATAAAGAATGCATTAATTTTCCCAGCAAGAGTATTTGGATCTGTAACCAACCTGTTTATGTTTAATTCTATTTTTTTTTTTTTGTGCTGTTCTTTTCTTACATAATTTATTATGTTCCAAGCAGTATTACTAACATGTCACAGTTGTCTAATTTTTTCCTTAAAGCATTAAATTTTAAATTGTTTAAACTTTTTAAGTATAACCCTTTAGTTTCCTTATATTTATTTTTGTAATGTTCAGAATTTGTAGACTTATTAAGTTCATACATCTCCTTCATCTGTTCTCTCTTATTGTTTGATTATCAAGAAGCAACCTGTTTGCTTTACATTTGTTCAGATTAAATTGTATTACCTTAATTGGGCAAGATATATCAAAGTGATGCTTAAAGGTTTTATAGAACATATCCCATTTTTCATTTACCGAAGGTGACTTAAAATATCCTCCCAAGTTTCTTCTTTTAATCTGAATATTAATTCAGATATAGACTCTTTATTTATTATGCGCTTTATTTGTTTTTCTTTATTTATTGTTCTAGAAATGAACATAGCGAAAGTTACACTCTAAGCAAAGTCATCAGAGATGTATGTATTTATAACCTTAGTGTTATTAACT
Source organism: Deroplatys truncata (assembly GCA_030765065.1). Lineage (NCBI taxonomy): Eukaryota > Metazoa > Arthropoda > Insecta > Mantodea > Mantidae > Deroplatys > Deroplatys truncata. The sequence goes on along the minus strand of CM060987.1, from coordinate 171,145,909 downwards.
TTTGTATATTTATAGAGATGTGATCTATTTTAGTAACAGATGTATCTATTACTCTGATTGGCTGTTTAATTAAGTCATTTATGTTGTAAGTATTAGACCTAAATTATTTAGATAGCCATTATACCCAGCTACATGACATGTTTATGTTATAATCATTCATTCATTCATTATCTGTTTACCCTCCTCTTATGTAGGACTTACACCCCCCAGGACTTACAAGCGGGTACCTGGGGTCAGAGGCCCGTCGAGGAGCAGACACTCATGGATCAGACAGAGCATCCAGGATGGGTGATCAGCCCGATGCCTGGTATGGGATGAAGGAAGTAGATGAAACGAAATGATGCCGAAATGGATGAAAGGAAAGGTGATGATGGAGCAGTTGGTGGAATGAATGGCGGGGGAAACCGGAGAACCCGGAGAAAACCCGCCCAGACGCCGCTTCTTCCACCACAAATCCCACATGCAGGTCCCTGGGATTGAACCCGGTCCGCCTCGGTGGGAGGCGAGCGGTCTAACCACTCGGCCACGGCGCCGCCCTATGTTATAATCACCAGCTATAATTATTTTTGTACCCCTTACTACATATTTACTTAAAATTGATTAATTGTTTTAAAAATTCTGCTACAGATGCGTTCGTTGATCTGTAAATTCCAATAAGCAGAATATTAAAACCTTTCATAAGTACTCTAATTCTTACACTTCTAATTACTTTTCTATACAAATATTGCTTAGGTTTAGGGTTTTCACTTGATCTGGAGAATGAATCTATAATTTGATAGTTATTAATTCTCCGCATACTAAGTTGTTCTTTTGTCATACTATGCTCAATAATGACACAGACATGAGGATTTATTTCATTAACTAGTTACTCCGAAGCCAGAGATTTTCTATAAGCATATTGAATACTCAAATGCATAACCCTAAAAATCGATTCCAATTTTTTACTTTTGCAGTTATTAGGTGTATTTAAATTATTTCTGCAGTCAAAGGGAGGTTGTTGTTTATCTTCAAGTGTTTTTGTGTAATGGTTTTTACACTTTTCTTTCACCACTAGATTTGTTAAGTTTCCCCAACACACTGAGGATATTACTTTGCACAGGAGCTTGTCATGAGATATCATCCACCACACAGTTTATCAGTTTCCTGTTTGCACTGAGCTAATAACAATGCACAGAAACTTACCAAATTTATAGGATCCCCTCCGGTTGAGGTGCACACCATCTCTTCCAAAATCACTTTGCTAGCCAGAAGTTTCCGTCTACATTTCTTAATGGAGCATAGCCAGTTTAGTTCCTCGCTTATTTTCACCACTCTTCTTGTTGTTGCATCGCGTCTTCTTAACACACAACTAATCACAATCTTAACATCACGCACTTCTGATTACACATAATTTATGAGGTTCCATTGTCTCCCCCATAATTTCTTCAGCACTCGCCCAGGGTTTTATATTGTTGGTACCAGCATGTACCAATACCACATCTGATTTACATTAATTGTTTCAACTTGGTATTTGAGTTCATTTAGTTTGATGCCTAGAAAACACCTTACATTATAACCTTCATTTTTACAAAGCTTCCCTGAAAATTTTAGTATGAGAGTCCTCTACAACTATAACTTTATATAACTTTTTGTCCACGCCAAGGATAACCTCAGAGGTTCCTCCGTGCTTTTTTCTGTTGAGCGCTCCATATCATTCAGCACTTTAAATCGATTCTTCACATTCACCTGAAAACTACTTTTTGAGTGTAATACTCGGTTACTTGGTAATGCATCAGTATGTCATCTTCTTTGGTTGTATCTCACTTCAGAATACCCATCGTCCGTATTTTCCAACTTGGTTTTAAGTTCTGTGATCTTTTGCTTCAGCACAACATTCTCCCTTTGAAAAATTTTCTATTTCACTTCACAGGATATTAATAGTGTGTTCATTGCCTTTGTTTACCAAATTTTGCTGCCCTTTTAAAACATAATTTTCATTTCTTAGGTTTGCATTTACCTTTTGTGCGTCTCGTAGTTCCTTATTTAGTATGTCGATTATCATGTGTAGCAATGCCGCCATTTCTGTTTATCCAACCACATGTTCCACTATGCACCAATTTCTTGTTAGGCTCTCAGTTGCAAGTTTATCCCTCGTCTTCCCTCCACTAACACATATTTCTACACCACCGTTGATCATTTTAGCACCATCTTTTGACACTACATCAGCATATTTGACACTGTTATTACTCAATTTTTGCTGCATGCTCCGGGTCATCACTCCACGTGCGGATGCCATCTAATATTCCATTGTGTCCTACTACCCCATTCCACCTCACCTTCGCATATAATACTTGCTCAAGACCAAAGGGCACTCTGGATCTCATTTTATACTCATAGCTGTATGACATAGCAAAGTCTATTTGCAAGTTGTACATTATCTAGGTTTTAATCGTTTAAGAAAGCATTTGTTTGTGTTCTTTTTATCTGAACATGATGAAGAAAGTTTTCATAACTTAAAAAGAAAATTGTTGTAATTCATTGTCACAGCTTGTAAGGAGAGCCAGATTTCAGCATCACATGCAGCTTTCTACCAATAAAAGGTGTTTTGTCTCACAACATAGCCAAAGGTGAAACTCTATGCAAAAAAAAGAGTTGGAGTTGGCTAAACACTCTTAAGGTTTCACTTACCATGTGTACTACAGGAGCATGCGTAACGTAAGTAAAACCTTATGAGTGTTTAGTCAACTCCATCTCTATTTTTTACATTGTTGGTGGTTTCATTTCATTGCATAAAGTTTTTTTTAAGTCATTTATGAAAATCTATGCCTTAAGTGGACATGTGAATCATGTAAGGGAAATAAAGAAAGATGATAATTTGGTCACTTCTGCAGAAATAATATGACAAACGTTCATAACACATTCTCCATGTAGCATCAACGCATACATGACCTGCTCTACTCGTTTGGTGCCTCTGGCATTAGCATCTCCTTCATGTGGATTCCAGGTCATGTGGGCATCTCAGGTAATGAGTCTGCCGACGCTGCTGCCAGATCGGCAATTTTATTACCCAGATATTTTACCCCTGTTGTTCCCTCCACAGATTTGTTTGTTATTTTACGTAGTCTCATCCTGTCGCTTTGGAGGGATCAGTGGACGGCCCTCTGGGGGAACAAGTTGCGGGAGGTTAAACCTCTTCCGTTAGTCTGGGGTACCTCTTCTCGTTCTTCTCATCGGGAAGAGGTACTTTTTGCTCGTTTATGAATCGGACATTGCCTTTTTAGTCATCGATACCTGTTCAGTGGTGACCCCGAACTACTCTGTGAGCAGCGCCCTTAACGGTGCGTCACATTTTAACAGAGTGTCAAGTTTTAGCTCCATTGCGCGTTCGTGTGGGTCTGCCTGTTGGCATAGCCAACGTTTTGGCAGACGACGCACGTGCTGTAGAATGTCTTTTACGTTTTATAAGTGTCAGCGGTTTTAATCGGCACATTTGATGCGCTGAGCGTCTTTTAGCTTGGTGATTTTATATTGTCTGTTTTAATGGGGCTCTTCTCCCCGACGGACATATGGCGCTCATGTCCCTTGCGTTCTACCGTTCTTGAGATGTCGTTTTACCCTTTTTTGACCATGATTTTAGTGTGGTAGTTTTTAGAATTTGGCCTGTTGGTTTTTAGTGTTTTCGACCAAGCGGGTTTGTGTGTGTTATTTTAATTTTTGGCTTTTAAATTTTATATTTTATACATTATAAGGGCGCTAATAACCTTAGATGTTGAGTGCCCATAAACCTCATCTCATCATCATCATCATCATCCATGTAGCATAAAGATCCAGTTCACTATTATCATATTTTCCATTTGTTCCAAATAATGTATCTGTACTAAGTAAGCATAACACTCATCTTCTTTTCACTTTGTTCAATTATATTGGCTTGAAATGAAAAGTTTTGAGTATCTATGCCCTGCAGGAGAAGGTGGGTGGATCCTACAAGCACATTGTAGGTGTATTTTAGTACATCAACAATGCATGTTCTGTATCCAGTACTTGTCTGCCACAAACTTGGGGGATACCTAGCTCTACAAGCTGTAAAATGAAAAATATTCTAAGAGTAACCACGTAGAGGAACTTTTTCTGAGAAAAGAACTGCATTATACAGTTCCTAACTTCTGTCTGACGAAAGATGAAGTGCGAAATATTAACTGCCTCTTACAATATATGATAGAGGAGGAAAGTAAGACAGAAATAGCTGTAAAAGTGTAGCTGATTTTTACTTTCTCTACTGCATACTTACAGTAAATACAGTGTTGCATTTCACCCAAAAATTTGATGTCGAGATTTCACAAAAAATCCATATTTTGAGACCCCCCCTGAACACCCCCAAAAAAAGCATTTTTAGAAAAAGGTGTGTGTCATCTGTGAACAGCATAACTCAAAAGTCTGTAAATACCAAATTTATATTTCTTTTCAATATCTTCAGGGCCATATTTAGGCACATGCAACATGTGCAACTGCACAGGGCAGCATGTTGCCATCGAAAAATTATTTTTTAAGTATAATATTAATGTGCATTGCGTTAGCATTCAGGCATTCAGTAATTTATTGGCAAAATGTTGACAAATATTTCTAACTGGCATTAAAACTCATATTTTACTGTTAATCCACCTGTAGAACATCTTCCGTGTATGAGCGCATTAATCTCGTAGGCTGCGGTATGATATAATAATAATAATAATAATAATAATAATAATAATAATAATAATAATAATAATAATTTATTTGTCACAAACATTTACATAAGTTGGGCAAAGGCCCAGTAAACTGATGACTTGTCAAATTAATCTATCTAGTCTAATACTATAAACAGTTAAATAAGAAATATCGTATACAGTGTTATTTACATAATCTTGTACTTATTTAACAGGTTAAGTAGAACGTATGGTCCTAGAGGCTGTCCTCCATGTATTCTTTTTCAGAGTAATAAGCTTTTTCTAAAGTCTTTTTTAATGTGATGAGAAACATGTTTTTCTCTTTAATTTCTCTATATTTGTGAGGTAGTTTGTTGTAAATTTTGATACCAGAGTAGAAAGGACATTTTCAATTAGTGTGAGTCTATGGGCTGGTACTTTCACATAATTTTGTGTACTGGTTTCATGCTTATGTGCATTCTGTTTAATATAATATTTATCAAAATTTTCATAAATGTATTTGGCTAATTCATAAATGTACAGTGAGGGCAGAGTTAAGTATATTTAGTTTCCGAAATAAGTTCCTACAAGAATTTCTTGGCCTAACATGCAACATAATTGAATGATTTTTATTTGTAAAAGTATTTTGTCTGAACTAGTTGCTGCTCCCCAGGGAATGATGCCATATGCCATTATGTATGAAAATAGCTATAGAATACAATTTTTTCTGGTTTCTATGTTGGTCATTTTTGTTAGACAATACATATTGTAACAGGTGCTCTTTAGTCTTTTGCCCATATATTGCAGCTGTTCTTCCCATTTTAGTTGTTCACTAATGTGTACCCCTAAGATTTTACTGGTAGATACAGGACTTACTGAAATGCTACTTTAATTATTTATATTATTATTTTTTCTCGAATGTGCTTTAAATTATATTAACACAGTTTTTGTCATATTTAATTTTAATCCATTACTATGTGCTTAGTGTTTCACTTGTATTCAAAATTAAATCCTGATAGTTACTACCATTCAGTAAGATGGACGTATCAACCGCATACATTACTGTTTTGGCTTTAATATTATTTGGGAGATTGTGTGTATAAAGTATGTATAAGAGGGGTCCTAAAACACTTCCTTGTGGAACACCTGATTTTTATACTTTTCCAAGTAGATTTAACGGTTTTCTCCCTATTATTTAGTATTACTCTTTGTTTGCGATTCATTAGATAAGATTTGAACCAGGCTACTTTATCCGTAGTATTCTAATTTTTACTTTCTCTACTACGTATAGTAAGTAGGGGAAGTATTGCATTCCACCCAAAAATTCGATACCGAGATTTCACCGGAAATACATGTTTTGAGACCCCCTGAATCCAAAAAAAGCATTTTTGGAAACATGCCATGTGTGTGTGTGTGTGTGTGTGTGTGTGTGTGTCTGTGAACAGCATAACTCAGAAACGAACAATCGGATAAACACCAAACTTGGTATTTAGGTTCAGTATCTTCCAGAGATGCGACACGAAGGTTTTCAAGAAAATCCCCCACCCCAGAATACCCTTTACATGGAACATTTTTCGAAAATTTTAATTTTCTCAAAAATGGCTCTAACGATTTTGATGAAAATATCATATGTTTAAGATAATGTCATGATGAAATGTATATCTCGAATTTTCTGGGAATGTCTCCAAAAGTATTCTTCATTGTGAACGACTTTTGCATAACTGGTAAACCATAAGAGATAGACAAAATTTTACTACACAAAAAATTTAGATCGCGTTAAAATACATAATTTATGTCATATGCATTTTTTTTGTTGAGTGAACCATTTTGGTGATATTGCTTGTTATTCCCTTAAATTTTCCAATACTTTTTCTCAAATTCGTTATTCATTTTTTTATGTCCTGGACATGCAAAGAGAATGGAATGCGCCACATAGCAACCAGTGTTAAAATATTTGACTATCGCTTAAAACCTACCATATTCTCCTTGCATCTACAAGAAAGTTAGCAATAAGATTGACATCTCGATATCTTGATTAACATGAAGCATATGGAGAATAGGCGTTTGTAAAAATAGATTGTACAAGAGTAGAGAAAGTCATGTGAGTGTAACACATCAGATTTTTTTAACAAAATTTCATGGATTACACAACCAAATGCCTTTGAATTACACACATTCATACTGATGTTTGTTGGTTTTCATCTAATATTTGGGAGATTTCATTTAAAAGAATTATTAACGCAGATGTGGTTGAGTGGTTTTTCCTAAATCCATGTTGTGAGTCTGTCAGTTTATTAAAATGCTTTAAATAGAATATTAATTGAGATTTAACAAGTTTTTCAAATATAGTTGAGAGCATTGGAAGAACTGAAATGGGTTGGGAATTTTTAAATTCACAGTTTCCAACTTTATGAATGGGCATTACCTTTGCGTATTTCATCCTATCCGGAAATTTACCAGTAGCTAATGACTGATTTATTATTTCTGTAAATGGTTCACATATTTGGTATTTAATTTCCTTTATAAGAAAGGGAGGGTGTTCATCCCAACCCATATATGATTTAGGCGATAAGTTACTGATTGCTTTTATTACTTAGTGTGGGGTTATACTTGAGAAATAAAAGGGAGGTTTTAACATGATGCATTTAGTAGATAGTTCTTCTTCTGCCTTATTAATTGTTAGGGGGACATCTCTAATTTGTTCCCGAACATCTACAAAATATTCATTTAATGATTCTGCATATGAGTTTGTGTTTATATTTTTTGATTTAAAAGCAGGAAGATCTGATTTTACTTCCTTGTTTAGTTCTAGTTCACCTTTTACATTTTCCAGGTAGCTTTGCTTTTATTATTTGAATTTGTTATGTTATCTTTAGCCACTTGTTTAGCTTTCCTTACTACATTTTTGTAAATTTTATTGTATTTTTTTGTAATAGGTTATCAATTTTCGGTTGTTTGTTATTTTATATTTTGCATGTAAGATTCTTTTATTTATGCTGAATACCCTTATTCCCTTTATACAGCAGTTTAGAGAGTATTTTTTAATTATTTGTGTACAGGTAATTTTTGGAAAACACTCATTGTGGTGGTTTAGAAGTTCCAGGAGGAAATTATAAAGGCTGGTTCACAACCAACGAGAACGAGAAAGTTGAAACTTGAAGAAAATATCACGTTCTGTTTTGTTCGTTGTTTATTCTTTTATATATTTGTTGATTTCCATCACCAATGGAACAATCAAAATTTGATGAAATGTTAATTTTGAGTGTTCAAGAAAAGGAGCACTTATATAATAATAAAAAAAAATACCAGCTTATAAAGATGATAGGATGAAGGAGAACACGTGGCTTTCCATAGCCGAAGCGCTCAGCACTGATCATAAGTAATGTTTATTTTGTTATGTAGCTGATATAAAAAGTATTGATTTATTATCCTGTATTGTTGCAGCAGTCAGATATAGTCCTATAATAACTGATTTTTCAGCAGAAATGTGAAAAGAAGATGGGAGAATTTGCACCACCGCTTCATTCAGGCCTATAGAGAAGCGTCTGGACTCCTAAGTGGATCAGGGGCCCGAACAAAGACAAGTTCGTTCCTGTACTATGTGGCGATGGAGTGGTTGATCCCATTTCTTCATAAAAGGAAGTAAGCAATTTGCCTATGCTATTTGGTTGTGCATTAGTGTACCTAACATAGTATATCCTTTAAGCAATTTATAGAAACTTGAAATATGACATCATATCATTCAGTAATTTTATTTTCACTCTTTAAAAAAAGTAGACAGGACTTAAAGTAGAACTATCAATTGTTTAGCCATTTATTATGAGATAAACAGTTGGCAATTAGCACTTATAAACATAAAGCTAATGGTACTGTAATAATAACAAACCAGGAGAAACAATGTGTAACTTGTGATCTATTTTATAACCATAAGTAATGCTTCAAACAAGTGAAAAGCATACAGAATTTATTCTGTTTGTATTTGATGCTTACCAGGAATGCAAGATTTATTTGTGATAGGGAAATAATAAACAAAGATTGCTACAAACTTGTACAATAAAACATTGATAACATAGTGTCATAATGTTATAAGTTTTTTCTGCACAAATAGATTAAGTTCTTACTTAAGCAGATATTGTGTGCCTATAGCTTTTAGAAGCAGTGAGTACTTTTGGAGTGTTTTGCATTTTTACTTTCTCTACTATGTATAGTAAGTAGGGGAAGTATTGCATTCCACCCAAAAATTTGATACCAAGATTTCACCGGAAATACATATTTTGAGACCCCCTGAATCCAAAAAATCCTGTGTGTCTGTGAACAGCATAACTCAGAAATGAACAGTCAGATAAACACCAAACTTGATATTTAGGTTCAGTATCTTCCAGAGATGCGACACGAAGGTTTTCAAGAAAATCCCCCCACCCCAGATTACCCTTTACACGGAACATTTTTCGAAAATTTTAATTTTCTCAAAAATGGCTCTAACGATTTTGATTAAAATATCATATGTTTAAGATATTTTCATGACAAATGAAATGTATATCTCGAATTTTCTGGGAATGTCTCCAAAAATATTCTTCATTGTGAACGACTTTTGCATAACTGTAAACCATAAGAGATAGACAAAATTTTACTACACAAAAAATGTAGATCATGTTAAAATACACAATTTATGTCATACACATTTTTTTTTGCTGAGTGAACCATTTTCGAGATATTGCTTGTTATTCCCTTAAATTTTCGAACACTTATACTTTTTCTCAAATTTGTTATTCAATTTTTTTTGTCCTGGTAATGCAAAGAAAATGGAATACTCTACATAGCAACCAGCTCCTAAAATATTTGACTATAGCTTAAAGCCTAGCAATTCCCCTTGCATCTACAAGAAAATTAACAATAAGATTAACATCTCAATATCTCGATTAACATGAAGGATATGGAGAATAAGCGTTTGTAAAAATAGTTTGTACAAGAGTAGAGAAAGTCATGTGAGTGTAACACATCAGATTTTTTGTTTTGTTTTTTACAATAACAAAATTAAAGCATATTATCAACAATGATACTGTGCTTATCTTGTTGCTTTTCAAATGTGTGCACTTATCACTGGTTTTTAGTTTAAATTATTGCATAAAAAGGATGTGAAATAATACATACGCATATTCTGCCTTTCTCAGTTGCATAAAAGCTGTCTATTATCACATTTGTATTCAAATTATTTTATAATCTCTATCATTCTAATCTATTCTAAAATCAAATAACTTATCAGTATTCTCCAAGAATGCAACATAATGTTGCACTAAGTAATGTCAAAACCACTAAATATGGTCTAAATGGAATTTTATTAATGACTGTTGATAATAAACTTTCTAATCAAATCAAGAATGTCAATACTTTAACACGGTTAAAAAAACTGGAAATTACATATTATCTGTGTATTTCAATGATAGTGCATGACATACATTTTTTGTATTTTTAGATTAATATTTTATTATTATATTTAAATTAGTGCATGTGTTTATATAATAATCCTATGATTTCATGAGCTTGAAAATTATTTTGCAACTTCTAACCTACCTTTGTAATTTCTTTGATATTGGCCTACTGTACCACTCTTTGGGATCTTGTGCACAAATAATTTTTAAAAAATGATGTATAGATTTTGTTTAAGAAATCACATTTCAGTGCCAAACAAATTTATTTGGTGACTGAATTGAAACATAAATTTGAATATAATTTGCCTGTTGCTCTCCGCCAGATAATGATAAAGTGGTTTTTAGAAGAATAAAATAAACTGTATCTGGGAGAGAATGCCTTGTAAATGAATGATTTACAAAACTAAGCCTTTGCACCAAAGCTATATAAGCTAGCTGGTTGGGTATATAGAGCATATCTGTATTCTATTGCTGTTTTTGATGAAGGAATAGAAGTGTTTTATGTAGCTAATGTACAGTAATATTCTGAGCTTCATTCCAAGTTCACACAGCCACCCATGTAGGCTATAATGTAAGATGGTTATTTTACAGTAGATGACTTACATGCATCCTTTTTCTTTTGTGTTTTCAGACTAACATCATCTTTCAGTTTAGATCCAGTTACTGACTGCACACCTGACATTACTATCGGAGGAGCATGTATAATGTAGATGAGGAAGGGATGCTGGTCCCTGTGGACGAGGCAGCTGTTTCAAGTAGCCCAAGCACCAATGGCAGAGGCAGCAGTGGCACCAGACATAGTGTGAATGAGCCACGAATAAAAAAGATGGCAGTTCACGACACCATAAGGAAGGTGGTTTCTAGTTTGACAACATTAATGGAGGCCAGATTTTCACAGCCCAATACTTGTGAGGCTGACGTAAACTTTATGAAATCTGTTGTGGCCGGCATGCAATTGCTCTCCAGAGAGAGAATGGTGCAATTCAAAAGAGACGTTGGTCTTATTAATTAAACATATCAATGAAAAATAGTTAGGTTTAGGAAAAATAGTTATAGGTGGTTGTGTTTATTACTTTCTCTACTACGAGAAGTATTGTATTGTATTCCACCCAAAAATTCGATACCAAGATTTCACCAGAAATACATGTTTTGAGATCCCCTGAATCCAAAAAAAGCATTTTTGGAAACATGTCTGTGAGTGTGTCTGTGTGTCTGTCTGTGAACAGCATAACTCATAAACGAACAGTCGGATAAACACCAAACTTGGTATTTATGTTCAGTATCATACAGAGATGCAACACGAAGGTTTTCAAGAAAATCCCCCCATCCCAAATTACCCTTTACATGGAACATTTTTCGAAAATTTTAATTTTCTCAAAAATGGCTGTAACGATTTTAATTAAAATATCATATGTTTAAGATATTTTCATGACAAATAATATGTATATCTCGAATTTTCTGGAACGTCTCCAAAAGTATTCTTCATTGTGAACAACTTTTGCATAACTCGTAAACCATAAGAGATAGACAAAAGTTTACTACACAGAAAATGTGGATCGCGTTAAAATACACAATTTATGTCCTATACATTTTTTTTGTTCAGTGAACCATTTCCGAGATATTGCTTGTTATTCCCTTAAATTTTTCAATACTTATTTTCTCAAATGGGAATTCGTTATTCATTTTTTTGTCTTGGATATGCAAAGAGTATTAATCTGTGGCAAAGGGAATGGTGCTGCACCTAGCAACCAGCTATTAAGAGATATGTATGTGCTTAAAGGCTACTGTATTTCTATATTGCCCTTGTAAATATATATTCCCCTTACATCTACAAGAAAATTAGCAATTAGATAAGAGTCTGCAAATGTTTATCTCAATTAACATGAAGTAGATGGAGAATAAACGTTTGTAAAAATAGTTTGTACAAGAGTAGAGAAAGTCATGTGAGTGTAACACATCAGATTTTTTTTAATTTAAATTCTAATTGTGTAATTTATTTTCCCATTATTTTCAGTGCCATTATTTTATTCACAGATTTAATCCTGATTTCCTTTTAAAGTAATTCCTAAGCACTAGAAATACCTTAGAAGTTGTTTCAGAAGTAGACCTGGTGCCCACCTACCCGTCCCTTTTAGGTGCCTTATTTTTATAGCAGAATTATGCTGTAATGACAACAAATATTGCCATTCTTGTCGCTACTGCACATGTACAATGGAAACTGCCAACTTCAATGTAAAACAAAACTCATGGTTAGCGATATTTTCCTTCTTATTATTCTTTATTTTTGCTTCCCACTGAAAGTAGAAAGCATATATAAGAAAGGCTAACCTTCCGTGAATTCATAAACCAAAGCTTATATGATAAACATGGAACATCGTTAGCATGCTTTGGTGTAACCACTGGTTGGTAATTAATATAAGCTTGTATAAGAAAAAAACCTAACCTAACGCTAACCTTGTGTGAATTCATAAACCTAAGCTTATTTAAATAGTGAATCATTCACATTGTTAAGAAACGTATACTCACATTAACTATTCACGTGTTGGCAGCATTTAGTTTGTACATTTGGAAATCACAAACAGCTTTCCCTGGCATAGATTTGTGGAAGTGCTAATCATTTCTGTGACTATAATCGTACAAATTATTAGAATAACGCTCCAATATGAGTGGGAGATATTAGTGATATCTGCAGCAGAAGCAAGACACCATTTTTGTGTGGCACAAGATAAGTTTACCCTATGCCTTGACTTCATTATGTGCAGTAGTACTTAAAATGTATTTTTTGTGATTTTTTTTACAAGAAATGCTTTAATTCTGTAGACATGCTCAAAATGGAGAAAACAAAGAAAACAGGTGATTCTTTTTTCTTTTCTTTTGTAATCTTGATATGCTTTAACCGAACCAGTAACATAAAAAGAATGCTAAATAAGTCATCAAGTACCACTTTCTTTCACTGAACTGCACTGCAAAAGGTGAACCATTTTGACTTTAAGTATGGCAGCAATTGGAATGGAATGAAAAGGACAGTACTAAGAGAGGATCACAAAATATGTTTGAAACTAAATATAACTTAAGTTTTATTTTAATCAATAATTTTAATCAACAGGCTCTGTTTCCCTTTATTCACCACTGAATTTTGCCAGGCAACACTTCCAACAGGTGAAACTAAATAGTCCGCTAATTTGTCCCTCCTCTCATAAAGCCTTTAGGGTGCTAACTGTGACCCCACCGTTCCAACAGGAAATAAATTTATGTTCTTTTTTTCTCCCAAATATTTTCCCGGATAAGGTTGCATAATGTATGGTTTTAGTGGGAAAGCCTCGTCACCCATAAAAAAATGTGGCATTAAAACATCACTGCCAGGAAGGTTTGTAGGGGAGGCAACTGTACTTTGCCCTCTTCTAAGGCACACCCCATCACACTTCTTTTAAACATTCCAGAGTCACTTTCTGAACCGTAGGCACCAATATCTGCCAAGATAAATTTATAATCGACATCACAGCATGCTAAAAGTACAACACTAAAATATTGTTTGTAATTATAATATAATGTTCCTGATTGGCGAGGACACTGAATTTCCACGTGCTTCGCATCAATTGCACCCGGTGTATTTGGAAAGTTCCGCTGTGTTGCAAAGCCTTCACTTATTCTAAGCCGTTCCTCCTGGGTTGGTGGCTTCATGTACATGGGGCACAACATTTCCCAGATTTCTTCGCAAGTTTGCACAACAACTCTGGACACTGTAGACTTCACTACACGAAATTTCCATCTTAGGTTTTGGAATGAACCTCCATGGGCCAAGTATTTCAATGTCATCGCAAGACAAAGCTCTGGAGACAAAAACTCCCTGTGGCTCCGTCTCAACAGTTTTGGTTTCAACATACACACCAGTTCGCTGAACAGCTCATTGTTCATCCTTGTGTAGCAGAAGCACATCTCTGATTGCCTTGCCTGACTTCCTCAAACAGGCATATAAATAAGATGTTAAAACACTGGTCAGCAGATTAAAAACACTGGTTGCTCCACTTTAAATTCTATTCGAAAATGTTTTGAAGAGACGTGCTCTTCATCCTCAGTGAGCCTGCCGACTGGTGTACACATCAGTTAACTTCTTCCACTTCCTTGTTGCTCGGTGTGCCTCTCTTTCTATTGGTCAGTCGTAAGACGTCGTCCTTCACTGGTGTTTCAAAATTCATGTTTCGATTTATGTTTTTAATTATGTGCATATTTTCCCATACCATTAATTCACTATGGTTCTTGGCTGGTTTTAAAAGTTTGATTTTGTGACCAAAAATGATGGGCTATGGATGATTTATCTGTCTGTTTATGTTTTATATTTCTGAAATGTTCTTTTAATCTGGTTTCCAAATTTCTCTTTGTCTTCCCAATGTATATTTTATAATAATCTTCACAATTGATGCAGTAAATTCCTGATAATTTATTACTCAGAGTAGTATTTTTTAAAGGATGGTTGAGCAAATTTCTCACACTGTATTTATTTTGTGGAGCCAGTTTTATTTTATAATCTTTGAAAATCTTGCTGAATACCTTTGGGTGGTATGTGAATTTGCAGAATCTTCCCTGTGTTTAATGTGCTAACATCCGTAATAGTTTTTTGTGTTCTATGTTTTTTGATGATTTTTGTAACAAAGCTGGTCTTAAAATCATTTAGATCTGCGACATATTTAATGTGCTCCAGTTCTTTGTTATATTCCTTTACAGTTAACAGGATGTTGATCTATCTATATATAAGGATGTGAAAAATGGCATGTTGATGTGGTTTTGGGTTGAAATTGTTGCTCTTAATATAATTATCCACGTGTATTGGTTTTCTGTAAATACCATATTCTAATCTGTCCATATTTCTCATAATTTTTAAATCAAGAAAAGGTAGCCATCCATCTTGCTCTATTTCAATCGTAAATTTTATAGATTTGTCCTGCAAATTTAATAGTTTTAAGGTATCCTAGGCTAGTTTTTCAGGAACGATAGCGAAGATGTCATCAACATATCTAAACCATGTTTTAAATATGTATGGGAATGCTTTAGTAACATGCATTTCTAATTTGCTCATGTATAAATCAGCCAACAGTGGTGATATGGGATTGTCCATAGCCAAATCAGAAGTTTGTTGGAAAAACTTGTTGAACATGAAACTATTTTTGTGTGGTACATAAATCTATCAATTGTATATATTCTTTAATTTGTGCTGGTGAAAAACCGCGTTCCGAAAGCCAAAGGTAAGTTTTTGTATCTTTTCTGTAGGGATACTAGTAAATAGAGAGCTGACATCAAATGATACTAAAATATCGTTTGCCTGAATGGTCACATTTGTTAATTTATTAACGAGATCAAAGGAGTTCTTGATGCTTAAATGCTCCATGTTCATTGCGCTGTTCATTTATGGGGTGCACCCATCATCTGGAATATAAAATGAAAATTTAACAATTAGGCATATGAAATTGTATTTGCAGCAGAATGAATCATACAAGAACATTATCTAACAACAATACATATAATACCTCTTGTTGCTAATTAAGTTGAATTATATGTATGAAATGTGCTTGCATGATTTAACTATGATGTTGGATGGTATTTCAATATATCAGATTGTTTTCTTGTTGGGAGAAAAAATTGTAATATGATTGGTGAAGATATGTTGTATGCCGTGTTCAATATCCCACAACTCTGCTGGCTGTGGGATCTGATAAAGAAAGAAAGAAAATATAGCTGAAATGTGGTGGTGATGGTTAATAAATTTAAATTCAAAAGATACTAACCTTCTGATTGGTTCATTCAACTAGCTGAGTGTATAGTGCCAACAGCATCAATCTGCACGTTGCAAACATGAACTCCTCTTGTTCATCCATGTCTTATGACTAAGCCCTGGATTCTTAGGTTCTGACCTATTTTATTCCTGACCTCCTACACTCCAAACTTCGGTTGATTTTAATGTTTTAGTTACCAACGAGTAATATACTTCAATTTTATAGAGCCTAAATTGACCTAATTTTACGTTAGGACCTAATAAAACCTATTTTTCTTGATAGAACCTAAAAGTGCCTAATTCGATTATTTAAGCAAATAAGAGTAGATTTATGAATATAAAAGTGTTTTTGAAACGAAGGGATCCATTCGAATAAGGAAACTATTAAATAATTAGATTATGAAATCCTGCTCAATACCTTACAATAATAAACTTTAATTAAACCGTCCACCACAATAATAAAGTAATTAAAACGTTCACTGCCTTCAGTTATCATTTTCTAGCTATAGTCGAAAGAGGTGGTCAGTGGCATGCGGCATTTCTGAAACGTGTGATGTTTACATGCTGCAACAATAGGTGAAAACTAGAGGCAAACATTTTAATAGCGCTGTTGAGTAGTATGCATTAGTGACTAATTTTGAAGATTTAGAAGCTAGTAACAGCGATGTGTCATAATTTAAAATAAAGAGAGTTGAGGGTTGTTACACTACATCACTAAAATATTCTTACTTGAACGTGTTTCGGGAGACGGCTTGTTCCCATCGTCAGCATGTTCTCAACTGATTTTTCCGGTCATTGTCTGGGGGATATGTGTGGCTAGTGGTGTTCTCTGGTGCTGGGCTGATGAACCTCCAAAGGCTGCTGGGTGGTGACAGTTCGAAATTCATTAGGTGATTCCTGTGTTTGACAATATGTATTTTTTCCCAGATGTCCAATTCATTGCTGCTGTTGATCGGTTTTAAGAGTTTTAGGTTCAGAGTGATATCATGGTTTGAAGATCAGAAATGATGTGCTACTGCTGATTTATCTGGCTGCTTTTGGTAAATGCATCTCATATGCTCTTTAAGTCTTATTTCAAGATTTCTTTTGGTTCTTCCTGTGTATACCAGGTTATATTCATTACAATCAATTTGATATAT
This sequence comes from Deroplatys truncata, assembly GCA_030765065.1. NCBI lineage: Eukaryota > Metazoa > Arthropoda > Insecta > Mantodea > Mantidae > Deroplatys > Deroplatys truncata. Next base: position 171,128,913 of record CM060987.1, on the reverse strand, counting down.
ACCAGCTGATTTATCGTTGGGGATAGGATCTTTTGTTCTGTTGCATAGTAGTTTCTGTATATTGTGGTTATTCTGTGGAGACAGGGTGATGTATTTCTTGAAAATCCTTTGAAATTTATGATGTGTCCAAGGGTGATAAGTGAATTTTCTATATGCTTGTGGTTTTTGTTGTCTGGGTAATGTAGTCATTTGTTGGATGTATTTCTGTCTTTCAAACCTTTTCATCTTCTTATCTATTGTTTTCTTCTGGTATCCATTCATAGTGGCTATGTTGATAACGTGTTGGTATTCTTTCTGGTATTCCTCTTTCTCCATTGGTATACGTACTAACCTGTTTGTAATACTATTTAAAATTGCATGTTTGTGGCTTGTAGGATTGTAGCTATTGTTTTTAATATAATTTTCTGTGTGCGTTGGTTTTCTGTAAATGCCGAACGTTAGTTTGTTGTGTGCATTATTTCTGATGATCCTGATGTCTAGGTAAGGTAATTGGCCATTTTCTTCTTTTTCTATTGTGAATTTAATAGATTTGTTTTGAAATTCAATAATTTCAAAGCATCTTCTGAAAGTTTTTTTGGAACAATAGCAAAAATATCATCTACATACCTATACCAGGTTTTGAATAGATGTGGGAAAGATTTAGTAATATGGCATTCAAAATGGCTCATATATAGTTCTGCTAAAAATGGTGAAAGGGGGTTTCCCATAATTAGGCCTGTGGTTTGTTTAAAGATTTTGCAATGGAATGAAAAGAAATTCTGGTCCAGAACATAATTTTGTTAGTTTTAGGTAACCTTCTGTTTGTGCTCTAGGTGTGCCATTGTTTAATATCCAATTTTCTAGGAGTGGTAATAATTCTTCTTTTGGTATGCTTGGGAAGAGTGCAGTGACATCAAATGATACCATCACGTATGTGGGTGATATATTTATATTTGAAAGGTGACTGGTTAATTCTAATGAATTTTTTATACTTAGACTTTTGAACATAGGCATGGAGTTGAAGGTATTTGAAAGCCATTTTGCTAGTTTATATGTGGGAGAGTTTATGTTATTCACTATGGGCCTCATTTTGTTGCCGAGTTTGTGTATTTTTGGTAGTGCATATAACCTAGGTATGGTGGGAAAATCTGGTTTAATTCTGGATTTTTCGGCTTTTGTTAATGTTTTGGTTTCTATCAATGTGTTCTGGAGTGACTTGGTGCATTCTTTTAATGTATTTTTACTGATTTCTATGTACTTTGGGCTATGTAATAATTGCATAACTCTAGATTCATAATCTTCATGGTCTAATATCACTAATGTGTTTCCTTTATCTACTTTGGTGTATACTACAGGCTTTGACTTTAGAGATTTGATAATTTTTTGATGTGGTATGTAGTGGTGTTTTTGGGCTTGTATCTGGTCCAATATTGGTTCACACTGTGATTTTATTAAACTTTTATCATTATCTGTTAGGTGGTTGGAGGCTATTTCGATATCAGCAACAAAGTTTTCTGTATTTTTTGTGAAGTTGAAACAGGTTTTTAGGCCATTGTTGAAGACGATAGCTTAGTGCTGGTGAATGGTTCTTTTGAGAGGTTAACTACATATTGGCCTGATTTAGGTTCATTGTTTAGGTTATGTTTATATGTTGCTTTCCATTTTTGGTTATGTTTAGGAGATTTTTCCCGGTATTCCAGGGAGTTTTTTTGTTTGAATATAAGGTTGTTTAGTTTCATTGTTTTGACGCTCATTTTCTTGCTAAGTAGCATAAGGAAATTTGACCGTAAATTTTCCCAAAAGGGTATTCCTAAAACTTTCGGTAACCATAAGTGTAATTCATAGGTTCTAAGGTCCAAGTCTTGTAAATTTGCATAATGTTTGTTCTTTTCTATTTCGATTACTTTCTTGTCTGCTACTGTTTGATGTTTTACATTGTGATTAAATTTTACGTATTTTCTAACGAAGTTTGGTGTAACTTTGTGTTTTAAGCAAAGATTTAGGAATTTTATGTTTGCAGCCGTATGTTTCTTTTTGATTTCTAGTTATAAGTATAATTTTATGTCCTGTTTAATTCCAAAGTTTTCGTTGAAACTGTGTAAATCTGTGCTTACCTCCATATTCTTTGGTTATTACGTGCGGCAATATTGGTGTTTATTCTTTGCTTCTTGTAGACTTGTAAGTCCAAATTATTGACTAATTTTGAAGATTTAGAAGCTAGTAACAGTGATGTGTCATAATTTAAAATAAAGAGAGTTTAGGGTTGTTACACTATATCACTAAAATTTAGTAACAACTCATTTCCGTTTACATGCCCTGATCAAGAGATATTTGCTCGACTGAGTAATAATAGCTAGCCAGAGGACAAAGAACCCAAAATTCAAAATAGTAAAACAATAACAGGCGCTCAGCAAATAAAATAACATGAACAGATTACCGCGACACCTTGGAGAAGACTATGCACTTACTTTTTGATGGGGCGAAATTTAAACCTGTGAGGTGGTTCCAGTTCAAGAGTTGTTATAAGCAGTTATTAAGTAATCTTTGTGTTATTTCAATTGTCTTGCCTTTGCAAAGTAAGGTGAGATTATCAGCAAATAGTAGACCTATGTCTGGTTATTTGATGTAGGAAAATACATAGTTGATGACAACAAGGAATAGCGTTACACTAAGCGTTGTATCCTGGGGGACTCCATTTTCCAGGGAATAACACTTGGAGAAACACCCATTGGGTCTGGCTTTGAAGCACCTGTTTTGAAGGAAGTTGTGTATAAAGGCTAACATCCTTCCTCCTATTTGGCAGTCCTGTAATGTGCAGAGGATGTGGGATTGCCACACTGTGTCGTAGGCCTTGTTTATATCAAGATTAACTAGAATTAGGTGTTGATTGTTGGTGAAGGCATTATTACAGATTTCAGATTCTAGAATGATAAGATTGTCAAGAGCTGAATGGCCTTGTCGGGAACGGCTTTGAGCTTTGTTAAAGAAATTATTACACTCTAGATACCATCAGAGGTGTTTATCAATTATTTTTTTCCAGAAGTTTGCACATGGTACAAGTTAGGGAAATAGGACAAAAGTTCTGGGGTAAAGCATGATCTTTGTTGGTTTAGGGATGGGTACAGTGATTGATATATTATGCCACTGATCTAGGAAACATTTACTGATCCAAAATAGTTGTATATGTGTAGAAGATACGTTAAGCCACTTTTTGGCATTTGCTTGATGAATTCATAGGGGATGTTGTCTAATCCAGTGCTACTGCTGTTACAATGTTTAAGTGCTTCTTGAAGTTCTGCCAAAGTAAAAATGTCGTGTCCAAATTTTCTAAGTCACGTTTCTGTTGGTTAAATACTGGGCAGCATTTGGAGTCGCCAGATATTTCGGAGAAGGTGAAAGCAAGGGTATCAACAATTAACTTGAGAATCAGTTATAGGAGTTGTGCAGTTAGCAGAATTAAGATGTGATATAAAACTGGTCAACGAGTTCTGCAGATAGCTTGTATTTTGTGCCATATCTCTGTCTGAGAAACTTGTTAGTAAGAGATGATATGTATGTGAGCCATGATTCTTTCTTACTTCTTTTAATATCTTAATGAGCAGCTGCGCGAAGGCATTGGAGTTTAGTTTCCATGTTAGGGTGTCATTTATATTGATAGTAGGCTCTGTGTTTTTGTCTAATAATTTTTTGGCAGCTTTCATTCCACCATGGAACTGGTCACGGTCGAAAGGATGAGTGACTGATGGGAATTTGTATTCTTACTGTCTGGCTTTTTCACTAGATCACTGTTTAATTGATTTATTTTATGCACCCTGTTTCACGTGAGAATGTTACTCGAAGCCATCTTGAGCTTACTTTAGATAGCTCTCCATGTATTTGCATAGCCTATGAGATATTGCATATGGTGCATTCTTCATTCTTCATCCATTTATGGTTATGTTGGCATCATAAACAACACAAGTGGCTTGGTGAGTTAATTGCATGTGGTTCTTAGCTTAAAATTAAGGTATGTAATTTGAGTACTAACTGGTCATAGTGAAGTTGGTTCTGTATGTGGTATAATTAAAGTACGTTCAGTTTCCAATATTCTACATTACAGGTTTTTTTTCTTTCCTTTTCTTTTGTTTTCTTTTACAGAAAATACCTTAACTGGACTCAAGTTTTAGTGGTAAAAGTAAAAGTGAAAAGTGTAGCTCTGAACATTCAGGTGAAATTGTGGTTCTAAACAGTAACATGAACAGTGTAGCTCTGAAAATAGAGGTGAAATTGGGGTTCTAAATGATAAACAGAATGCAGAAGTTCCAATTTTAGGAGTTCTGAAAGAATGTCAGGAATCTAAACTATCTAAAGAAGACGAAGCATTTTAGGAAACATGTCCGTGTGTGTGTCTGTCTGTGAACAGCATAACTCAGAAACGAACAGTCGGATAAACACCAAACTTGGTATTTAGGTTCAGTATCTTCCATAGATGCGACACGAAGGTTTACAAGAAAATTCCCCCACCCCAGATTACCCTTTACATGGAAGATGTAATTTTAATTTTCTCAAAAATGCCTCTAACGATTTTGATTAAAATATCATATGTTTAAGATATTTTCACGACAAATAAAATGTATATCTTGAATTTTCTGGGAATGTCTCCTAAAGTATTCTTCATTTTGAACGACTTTTGCATAACTGGTAAACCATAAGATATAGACAAAATTTTACTACACAAAAAATGTAGATCGCGTTAAAATACACAGTTAATGTCATATACATTTTTTTTGTTGAGTGAACCATTTTCGAGATATTGCTTGTTATTCCCTTAAATTTTTCAATACTTATTTTCTCAAATGGGAATTCGTTATTCATTTTTTTGTCTTGGACATGCAAAGAGTATTAATCTGTGGCAAAGGGAATGGTGCTGCACTTAGCAATCAGCTATTAAGAGATATGATGTGTTTAAAGGCTACTGTATTTCTATATTGCCCTTGTAAATATATATTCCCCTTACATCTACAAGAAAATTAGCAATAAGATAGAGTCTGCAAATGTTTATCTCGATTAACATGAAGTAGATGGAGAATAAGCATTTGTAAAAATAGTTTGTACAAGAGCAGAGAAAGTCATGTGAGTGTAACACATCAGATTTTTTCATACCCAGAGGTATTAATTACCCTAGAAAGGAACTATTGTGTAGGAGCTGGGAAATTGCAAACACTCGCCGACACATATGTTAACAATTTATTTTAAACTGTTGTATTCGTTAACAATTCTTTGATCAGCTTGCTTTAAACATTTTACAGAATAATATGCTCAGATTCATATACAATATAATGTACTCTTTCACCTTCCTACATTTAAAGTTGCCATATCAATTTAGAATTTTTATGAAATAGCAACGAACACAATGGAAAGTTACATGAAGTAAGAAATTATAAATGCTTCTCCCGTAAAAGAATTTAGAGTTAAAAGGTTGAATTTCAAAGCTTACCAAACAGGTTGAAAAATAATTTGGAAAGGACCGAAAGAATCACTCTTGGTGATTTACGCCAAAAATCTCGTCACCGTGTCTAGTTGTTGACGGCTCGGTCCCTGGCCGAGGAGTACTGCTAATGCCTGCCCAGGAGTTGCTGGAGTCGTCCACGAGCATGATGGCGCTGGCGTCAGTGGCGTGAACCGAACCAGCCAATGATAATTGTACATGATGCTTTACGTTGTGGAGTGATGAATTACGTCATGCATGACGATATGTTATCGAAGCTTCAGACGTTAACTGTCTCTGTCGATGAACGACGTCTTCATTTCTGAAGCATTGTGACGTACTTTATGCTAGTTGCATAAGCCATGTCCAAGGGGGAGGGGAAAACGGCATACAGTTTAGTAGCTTTTTCCCAAAATGCGTCAATAGCTTTAGTCATTTTAGACGAAGTCCACTTTCTTTGGTCTACCTTCCCTATTATCCTCTTGGAATCTGCAACAAAATACCAAGAGAATGCAACTGTGTAACGTCGGACATACAGGCAGTCCTTAAACATGAAAAAATAAAGGGTTCGGTTTAGGCAATTGAAGGGAGAGTCTGGTTTGCGCGACTATAGCCAATATTTTCTTAACCCAATGTAAATGTTTAGCCACACATCTAAATGAAATGGTTTAATGATAAACATTGAACTTTAAATCTTACCATTTAAGAAGACATAGGTCGAAAAGCTTACCTGCCAATATTTAGGAGCAATAAAAAACGAAGCACAATGTAAAGACTTTTTCACTCTCAAAACACGTAATGGAGAATTGGTAAGCTGCAAGTGGAGCGGGCGACATGTCCGCTCCATTACAGATTGGTAGAAGCCCAAACTACTATTTACACTTGTCCCGCTAGAGTTTAGGAGAATGCAGAACCAGGAGACCGGAGGTTCGCTTTAGGGGGGTCTGATTTAAGGCAATTGGCCTAGAGGCTGTTTAAATAGCTTTCACCCCTTAGATATCAATTTCCCAATTTTTCACTTTCACCATGATTTTATAATTTCTAGACCAGGTTCCTTTGGTGAGACCTTGATGTTTAAGCTCCCTTGCCTTTTTGGCAGTAGCATTGTTCAAAGCGCTGAAATGTTCATTTAAGCATACACTGCATTTCTCACTTTCATAACTTAGTTTTACTATGGTCATCGATTTCTCCTATATCTTGCATCCAACAGTTTTCATATTTTCTCCATCTATTGAGGAGCTTTACTGTTGACTTGGATCCATTCGTTTTCCTAGATGGTAGTCTATGTGGCTAAGGTATAAATGTACAATATTTCGACCACATGGATAAATAGTGCAGCTTTATACATAAGGGGTTGAAAATATGAATACGGTAGAACGTTGTTGAGAGTTTTTGGGTCGTGTAGTATGTGTTGATTTGTATGTTAATCTGTGGGTTTTGGCTTATCAATCTGTTGCCGACCTCACACCCACATGCGATGGATTATCATCCAGCCGTAACTAGATATGGTCAGTACCATGCTTCCCCCAATCGGAATGTTGGTTTTTATGACTAGATCGCTCGTAATTTCTCAAATGCATCACAATGCCTGGTGAACATCAGTTCTATAGATGCATGACCGAAAAATCAGCCTTGTGAGTGTGCTCGAACACACGCGCATTCCGTGGCTGAGAGCCTTAACACTACGCTCAACCCACTATGGCCCGGTTGCATAAAAGTTAATCTGAGTTCAACCACCTGAAAATGATCTCAAGTTAATCTGAACTTAGAATTTTGGTTGTATAAACATTGATCTAAGTTCATGGCACCTTGATCTAAGATCAAATCTGACTGGTAAATTTTCTCAGGTTAACTTGATTGAACTTAGATCAGCAGAATACAGAAGCTACGTAACAGCTGCTTTTTTTAAGCAAGAAATAAATAGCACAGCTTTAAATAAAATGGTAATGAATTGTTTGTAGTTATTTGGATAATTGAATACCTGACAAAGAAGGGGTTATACCACACAATATTCAATATTGATTTACTTTTGTAAAATGTTATTCACATAAATTTGGTTTTTAACAATTTTGGATGCATTGTTTTGCATTTATAACCTATGCTTACATGTTATTATTTTCAGGTGTCAGATTACTCTATCTTGCGAAGGTATTAATGTTTCTCACGTAATATTTGTATTTGTGTTTGTTAGCCCCACGTTGTGGAAGCCAATTTGCTATAGAAATTGCTTTACGTAATGTTGTTTACATCAGTGTTGAAGCCATCTTGTGACGTCATTCATTTTTGTTTGGTTTGTAGCTCCATCTGGCGTAGCAATTTGCATCAGTTTTGAAATAATTCACTTTAAATGTCCTCCAGCTAGCTGTTTGGGTCGAACATGTATCTCTTACAGGTTGTGAATCGGAAAGGAATCTTTTATCCAGAAATTATACTGATGAAGAAAATTTGTTTTATAATTTTTATTGCCGAATACGTTCACTAACACTTTTACATATTGATTTAGATACTCGCCAAACTGAAACTGTTTGTAATAACTTCTTACTTATCACTTTTAACTCGCGTACTTCAACTTTGTGTATATTTAACTGTATAATATTTTAGATCTTTAATGATTTTTGCTGCGCGTAACTTGACGAACTGAAGGACTGACTGACGACGTGTAGTGTGCTAGAAATTTTGATGAACTGAGGGACCGACGTGTAATGTATTGAGAATTTTGTTGAACTGGAGGCGATCTACCACGGACTCGACTTTATATACTCCCACTCCTCGACATGCCTAAAGATTATAAATGAACTGCTATTGGCTAATAAAACGCGCCAACATTAGCGTCTATTTTAATATCCAATGAAAACCACGAATACATATTGCTTTAGGAAATATTCTAGAAGTTTCTACCGAAAACGCGCGAACATTACGTAACTTCCTTGTTCCCGGTAACGATAAACAGCTCACCCCCTCGCTGCATTATTGCGCTATTATTGACAGTTTCAGTAAAGCCGTATATTATTATTTACCAATAATAATTACAATTAATAAACATCTGAAATCAATGTCACATAAAAATACATATTCATATTACAATCATTATTTACATTTAAATAATTTGTGATACAAATTACCGTATCAATCTCCGACGATGAGGATTTTGAATTTGAAATGGCTCCTCGTGTTTTCCAACATAGAAGGAATCCCATCTTAGAACTTAACGAGAGACAATTCAAAGTGAGGTTTCGACTGTCAAAGGATGTAGTCGAAGAACTGGAGCATAGGCTACATGCACAATTAAGGACACAAACCCTGAGGAATTATGCACTTAATCCAATGTTTATGCTCTTCCTCACATTACGGTTCTATGCAACTGGGAGCTTCCAGATGGTGATTGGCGATATCTTTAATGTGAATAAAGGAACTGCAAGTAGGACTATTCACAAAGTTACAGCCTTAAGACCTCATTTCATCAAGATGCCTAGGGAAGAGGGTGAAATAAGAAGGGTTATGCGAGAGTTCCATAATATATGTAATTTCCCAGGAGTTTTAGGTGCAATAGACTGCACACATATCCCAATTATATCACCTGGTGGGAATAATCCTGAGATTTACAGAAATCGCCATGGTTGGTTTTCTTTAAACGTTCAAGCTGTCTGCGACTCACAGCTTCGCTTCCAGAATGTTGTTGCTAGATGGCCAGGTTCAGCGCATGATAGCAACATTTTTAGAAATTTTAGAATTCATGCACAGTTTGAAGCTGAAGAATTTCCCCAAGGTGTGCTCCTAGGAGACAGTGCCTATCACTGCTATCATTACTTACACCTACAATGCATGAAGAAACTCCTGCAAAACGGGCATATAACAGGGCTCATAGACCAACAAGATCAGTTATTGAAAGGTCTTTTAGCGTTGTCAAAAGACGATTCCCATGTTTAAGAATGAAATTAGCTGTGAAATTACTTGGAGTTCCTCCTATAATAGTAGCAACATTTGTATTACATACCTTGGATATTAATGCAGAAGACGACACTCCTGACGTAGACGGTGACGTTTACAGAGGAAGGAGAATTTACCAGGAACTGCCTGTGCTTGATTTAAATCAAAGAGATAGATGGGAAAACACAGCACTGAGAACTGCACTAATTAACAACACTTTAGGTATTCACTTAACTTTATTATTACCTAACCTGTTTTTCAACCTTTTACATTTTTTGTGATTTCTTAATTTCTAGTTCCAATTTTAGAATTTTCATTTTGAGTTCATGTTCTTCTTCTAAACACTCCAACCTTTTGTAGAACTTCTCCCTGTCTTCTTTCCAGGGAATGACGTGGATCTGGGTGTACCTGCAGTTGAAGATGTTGAAGGACCTGGCTCCACAAACTGCATTTCTCCCTCTTGTGAAGTGCAGACCTCCAGTTTGGCATCTACATCTTGTGGTGAACTGCAGACGACTTCCATTCCTACGTTCGCAATTTCTTCGACATGGAAACCCACATCGTCGTCGAAATCGCAAGTAACCGGCACAAACTGCGGCTTCAGTGCTGCAATTAATTTGTGGCCAGTTTCGTCTAAGGAAGACGGCACAAACATACCACCTCCTGTTTTTATAAATTTTAACTTTGTCTTCTGCGTTTATTTTTTTGTTGCGTTTTCGTAACACAGTTTCAAACATTTCCAATCACGTGCAATAAAACTTCTTGAATTGAACTCCGAAGTTATTTCCTTCCACGCCTCTTCCTTATTCCTTGTGGTGTTGCTGTCTGTTTTTTTTCGTTTTTTTTTTCTATTAGATCTTTATATTTCAAAACAATGTCCACTAGCATATCCTTTTCTTCTCTTTTAAAATTGGCAGAACGCGCTTTTTTCTTCCCCGAACCTCCATTTTATGGTGTATTAATCTGTGGGTTATGCTTTCCAAGTCACAGTATTGCAAACAAACGAAAATAAAAAGAGGTACATTACACATTTAATGGAGATAAAGTAACCGAAATAACTCTTTTATGAATATTATTTTAATTTTTAGTAAATTTTTATACTTTCCATATAAAATAACGCTATTTCCGGTACTAAAAGCCATAAAGAGAAAGTTTAATTTAGTTTTTGTTATGTCTATATTGGTTACCCTGTGCAGTTGAATCAAATATAGTCCAATAGTCCCGATTATTCTCGAATCCCTTCGATACAATGCGAAAGTTGCCACATGTTTGGCGATATTGCCGCGTTTGTTTTTGTGTTCTCGGATCAACACTGAACGGAGTTCAAGTGAGCTAAGATCAGCATTATACAACCCGCGCCGAGAAACAAACTAAGTTCATTTCTGATCTTCGGTTATAACTGAACTGCAGTTTTTATGCAACCGGGCCCATGTCTAACATAGTTGTATGTTTGAAAAATATGTAATTAGTGAATCGCAAAACGGTTTTAGGAAAAATAAATATATTCTAAATGCCTTTTATAAATTCATAAAACATACATTAGAAAGGTTTTAAACAAGCAACTCTACTATAAGGATCTTTATGGATCTAAGTAAGGCATTTATTTGGTAGACCACACTATCTTGTTTTCAAAGTTAAAAACGTGTGGTATAGAGGGGGTGGCTCATCAGTAGTTTACATCCTACCTTACTGATAGAAGACAAGGTACTGTCATAAGAAATGAAATAAATGGTTCTCAAATTAACTCGGATATAAAGGTAGTAAGCTGTGGTGTTCCGCAAGGTTCTATTCTTGGACCTCTACTTTTCCTAATGTACACAAGTGACTTACCACTAAATATTTCCCATGCTGAAACCATATTATATGCAGATGATACTAACATAATTCAGGGATGTGGTTATTTAGAATTGCAAAATTAATCTGATACTGTAATGAAAAATATGATGCAATGGCTCTGCACCAACAAGAATCGCACTGCATGCAAATAGAATTATCTGGTAGAACTTACACAAGAGTTGCACCTAAAATTACATATAATAATGATGAAATACTTTATGTCCAGGAGATGAACTTTTTTGTAGTAACAATTGACAAATTCTTAACCTGGAAACAGCATATTCAGGACATTACTTCAAAAATCAATAAAGCACAGTATATAATATCTGCATTAAAATATTTGTAATATACAGACACTAAGAATGATATAATTTTCTTATGTAGAATCTGCTCTTGCTTATGGAATTTTCAAATGGGGTTCTGCCACAGAAATAAAAGCTTTTTTGTAGCACAAAAGAGAATAATAAGTGTTTACTATAAATAGGATGACTCACTGTAAAACTTGTTTTAAGAAAAACAACATACTAACATTACCCTGCTTACATATTTTGGAAACTGTTTGTTTCATAAATAACAATATTCAAAGTTTTCAGATGAATAATACGGTACATGATCATAAAACAGGGAACAGCAATTAAATATATTTACAAGGTTCCAGATTTGCTAAGAGAGTTAACTCCATTTTACATAATATTCCCATGTACAGCTTAACCCTTTGAGTCCCAATAAATTAAAAATAAACACAAGGAATGAATCATTTATGCATTTATTATAAAAACCACACAATATAAGCATAGAAAACATCTTTTGAAATTATGTAATTTGTTATATATTTTATGCCCTGGTTTCACTGTGAAACCACTGGGGCTGCCTGTGTATTGGCCTCCCCCCAGGGGCCTGCTTTGCAGGTACGGGTTTTTGGCGCACCCGGGGTCCCGAGCCACCCTGACTTCCTCGGTGTGGGCTCCTCCAAGTGGTGAGGGAGTCAGCCAAAGCGCCCACCCACGTGTAGGCCGTGCGTGGAGATCCGTGTCGGTGGAAAGAAATATCCTGGTGGTTGAGGGAGGCGTATCTGAGCCTGGTTGGTTGTGTTTTACAGTTTTCAGGGAGGAGGCCCTATACCAATACACCACTTTGGTTTTTGCTTCACCTAAACGGGCGGCTAGGGACTAACCCACCCCTAGCCAATCGGCCGAGAGTAGGTTTTGTACTGAACTCCAGGGTGAGTGGCACGGCGTGCCCGCTATATCCCGTGTGTAGCCCTGTCATCCCAGTGGGATGGCCCCTTGTTGGGCTCCGTGGTGGGTGGGGAGCACTGCGGGATGAATTCTTTACTATCTTTTATGGTCAACACACCCAATACCTTAAAGCAACCTGTGAAGGGAAAAGAAGTAGTCGAGTCCAGTGGTCCTCGCTACTTGGTGATTTCGAGAACTGAGGAGGGGCAGAAGTTTACCACGGTGAATCCATTTCTGATTCAAAAGGCTTTGGACAGCATTGCTGGTCCTGTTAAATCCTGTGTGCGTTCTCATAATGGCACGCTCTTGATTGAAGCACTTTCAGCTTCTCAGGCATCGAAACTGCTTAAAGCCAAGCTGCTAGCCAGCTATCCTATTCGTGTTGAGCTGCACAGAACTCTCAACTCCTCGAGCGGCGTGGTGAACACCCTGCATTGGACGGCATGTCTAATGAGGAGATTCTGGACAACCTCTCTGATCAAGGTGTTACGTCGGTATATCGCGTTCAGCGGAAGGACAGAGGTGAATTCGTGCCGACTCGTACCCTGTTCCTTACCTTTGATCGGGTAGATCTCCCTCAAAGAATTAAGGCAGGGTATGAGGTCATTGTAGTCAGGCCGTATATCCCTAACCCGCTGCGATGCTACAAGTGTCAGCGCTTTGGACACACCAGCGACTTTTGTAATGGCAACTCTACCTGCATTAACTGTGGTGACATCTCCCATGATGGGGAATGCACATCCACTCCGACATGTGTTAACTGCGGCGGTGAACATCCATCGAGTTCCCGCGATTGCCCCCGTTTTGTAGAGGAACGCGAGATCCAGGAGATCCGGGTTAGGGAGAAGGTGTCCTTCTCAGATGCCCGGAAGCTCCTGCGCTTCCGCCAACCGTCTGTCCCGCGGTCCGGTACGTATAGCTCCGTTGCAGCTAAACCGGCACCGAGTCGGGAAATCGCCACACAGACCAGCGATTTGAACGGGGCCACCATTTCAGATAAGATACTTGTCGCCCGCTCGCTTCCAAAGCCCTCGACTTCGCCACCTGCGTCGAAATCTGCCAAGACTGTACCTGCTCAACTTCCTCCTGTACGATCGCATTCTCAGGCGTTGCCTTCCTCCTCTAAGGCTGGAAAGGCCGGTACCAGCACTGCTTTACCAGTGAAGTTCAAGACCCACTATAGCAGATCCGACTTCCTGAAGGACACCCCTCCATCTGTACCGGGAACGTGGAAGGGGAAGAATAGTCCGCGATGCTCTTCTCATAGATCCTCTTCTGCGGCTTCTTCTGGGACGGACTCCGATCGGCGCTCTACATCTTCGCTGGTCTCTACTTCCAATCGGTTCGAGGTTCTCGAACCGAAATTCTCTATTGGAAAGGGGTCCTCCCCCGTGGAGGAGATGGAGCAGGATTCCTCCGCCGCTGCCAGACCGCCTATGAAGAAGCGGCAGGATAAAACATCCCCTAAAGGTGCTGGTTCGCAACCTAAGAAAAAGGGTAGCTTAATTCGTCCACCGCTCTCGTCGTAGTCGCCTCTTCCGATTGCGACCTTCCTTTTAATTACAATAGCTATCCTACACTGGAACATACGAGGTATTCGATCCCATCGACCGGAGCTTGAACTTTTGCTCAACGAGTACGAGCCCCTGGTTCTTTGTTTGCAGGAGACTAAGCTCCGTCCGCAAGACGCCTTTCAACTTGCACGGTATCGCTCAGCGCGTTGTGATCTTCCACCAGAAGATGGTGTTCCTGCGCACGGGGGCACCATGCTGCTAATCAGAGATGACCTTTTTGTGGACTCTGTGTCCCTTCAATCTGATATCCAGTCGGTTGCTGTCCGGATTCGCCTGCCGTCCCTCCGATTTACCATCTGTACGCTTTATCTTCCGCCATCTGCCGACATCTCGGCAACAGATTTAGCCGACCTCATTTCCCAGCTTCGCACACCTTTTGTGTTGGTGGGAGATGTCAATGCCCATCACCCTCTTTGGGGTTCATCTCGGGCTAGTGCGAGAGGCACCTTAATCGCCGACTTTATCGATAGCTGTAACCTCGCTCTTCTGAACACCGGGGAGCCTACCTTTCTTTCTGACGTCTTCCACACTCGTTCACATCTTGACATTGCGGTTTGTTCACCACGGTTAGCAGTTTCCTTTCGCTGGAATGTCATCTCTGATTTGCACTCTAGTGACCACTTCCCTTGTCTTCTTAGTCTCTTAACTCCTGCTGTATGTTCCACCCGTTTGCCTAGCTGGCGCTTCGACCGAGCCGATTGGAGCCTTTTCTCCCAGTTGTCTGTGTTCACGTGTAATGAGCAGGACTCTGTGATTTTTTTAGTTCAACATCTCACAGAGACTATTCTTTCTGCTGCCGCGCACGCTATTCCTCGGTCGACCGCCCACCCTCGGCGATTTCCGATCCCTTGGTGGACGGATGAATGTCGAGCGGCCATTCGTGCTCGCAGGCGTTCTCTTCGGCTTTTCCAGCGTCGCCGTATACTGGAGAACCTGATCCAGTACAAGAAACTTCGTGCTCGGTGTAGGCAAATTATTCGGGATAGCAAAAAGACCTCCTGGAGTCGCTTTGTCTCTTCTTTTAACCACCGCACGCCTTCCTCTATCGTCTGGGATAAGTTCAGGCGTGTAGCCGGTAAATCGACCCATCTGCCCATCGCTGGTCTTCACACATCTGTAGGAGCTGTTGTTGCTCCATTTGACGTGGCTAATACTTTGGGCAGCGCTTTCGCACAGGTATCTAGCTCCGATTCTTATTCGCCCGAGTTCCTTATTGTCAAGGATCGCGTAGAATCACAGCGTTGCTCGTTTCGTTCTGGTAATCTTGAGGATTATAATCGCCTTTTCACCATGGCGGAGTTGGACTACGCGCTTTCGACTTCGCGCCTATCAGCGCCAGGGTCCGATGGCGTCCACGTTCAGATGTTAACACACCTCCCTCCTGCGGGTAAGACCTTCCTGCTCGAACTCTATAATTGCGTTTGGGTTGCTTCCACATTTCCAGATAAGTGGCGAGAGGCCATCATCATTCCCATTTTGAAACCTGGAAAGGACCGTCACCTTCCTTCCAGTTACCGTCCCATTTCCCTCACCAGTTGCGTTTGCAAGGTGATGGAACGCATGATCAATGGGCGGTTCGTATGGTGGTTGGAGACTCGGAACCTTCTATCCAACACCCAATGCTGTTTTCGACGACGCCGTTCAACTCTAGACCACCTTGTGTCGCTCTCGACGCAGATCATGAACAGGTTTCTGCGGAACTGTCAAACCGTTGCGATTTTCTTTGACCTTGAGAAGGCTTTTGATACCTGCTGGCGGGCGGGGATTATGCGTTCCCTACACGCCTGGAACCTTCGTGGACGCTTGCCGCTGTTCCTTCAGGAGTTTCTGACGAACCGCGTTTTCCGAGTATGGTATAATGCTCTGCACACGATTTCTAATGTTAATTAATCACTCCCAAAAATATATGAGAGTTAGCATTAAGCAACCCTGACCTTTTTGGGCATTCTCACGGATCTAAAAGGTTGTTAAGGTTAATACTTTCACAATTGTAATAATTAATGTGAGAAGAATAAACTCCTATTTGGAGCCCCTCAGGCTACATCCTTAAGCTGCGGATAAAGAGATTAATGTCTAACAGGACGTGAGAAAGCCATAATCTGACCACGGATTACGTACTTTAGGCGTTGTCTCGAAGGGGGATATATAAGGACTTACCTCGAGCAACCACGGCATCTTGTCTTTAGCCTGTGCTAGAGGAACCTGTGATGGACACCGCAACAATCTTCCTTTGTTTGATATGTGAGTAAAGGTGTACAATACTATCATCAGAGCTGCCTGACATTGTCAAAATTGCTTTCTTCTAAAATTGTTATTATTATATAGGGCATACAGAACACTTTCTCATTTTACTTATTTTAGGTGTAGGGATATTGATAGATAAAGAATAGGGAATAAGGGTTTATTTTTACTAGTTAATTAGATAGCTTAGGATGAATTAATACTCTTCATCATTTATAATTATTAATAAACATCAATTAAAGATATTTCAGTGCCTTTGTTTATGTTAGATTCCTTATCCTTAGATATCCCTGTGACGTAAAGGGAGACCTCTTCACTTATTCTTCTCCTCCCTTTATAGATTGGTGGCAGCCTAGTGGGATTAAATTGGATTATTTATTTCTAATTTTCTTTGATATTCTTCCGAATATCCGAATCCGTACAAATACCAGGGGATTATAAACGCCTCACTGATATAACAAGAAAAGAAACAGGATAGGAACACTTAGAAAGATGCAGTAGGAATGTTTCGTTGCTTATTTAAATGTGAGAGAAGGATTAAGCCTGTAACTTTTACAATTGTTTATGTGCATGTAGTGTCTGCTACTAGTTCATTGGCTTTGAGTAACGCTGACCAGTTTGCTTTTGCATTAGTAACAGAGTTTTTTAGGAAATATACACGTATTGACATTGCATTGCTTGAGCAACATAGACGTAAGTTTCAGGGTTTGATAACTGACTCACGAATAGAACTAGCGTTTAAGGGTAAATTAAAGGGTTTCGTCTGTCCATCGTATAAAGTGTACACGCACCATAATGAAAGAGGCACTGTGATGTTTGATGTTGAGACTAGAATACTCAAAAGACACATTGACCCTGGCTGTACTTATGAGGAATTAGAGATTGAACGAACAGATTTCTTTTACGATTATTCTGGGGAATTGATTATTGAACAAACGGTAGGAACTCCGGAAGGGAGAAGGGTTTCAGTTAGGGCTGGTACTGTTCCTCATAGGCCTACAGAATTAGCAAGGGAAATTAGGTAAACGCTCGAAGTAAGCAAAATAGTTTGTAATCGTATGAGTAGCATATTTACAAGCATACTTTTTTACATCTTTTACAGCTGTAGCTAAAGTTGTACAAGTGTATTATTTCCCCACTTCTCAAGAGTTCATGTCTTGGTTTGATTGTTTTTCTCATTTGATTTGATTTTTTGAGCTATCAAACATTTTTCTCTCTCTACTCCCCTGCGTACCTTTCTTAATTTTGCCAAAATTGCTCTCACACTTTTCAGCCAACTCCAGAAAATAAATAACTTATCGCAGAGGTAAATTAAAGTCTTTTTCTCTGTGGCAGTTATCTCGTCGTCTATCTCATATAACAAATTCATCGGCATCTCCATCTCCCTTAGGACATTGTCTGCTGTGACCACAAGATTGTGTAGCACACTTATCGTCTCATTGGGCCAATCATAGTTCATGACTGAGGCAGGAATCTGAAAGGAAAATTTAAACAATTCTATTAACTTGAGGAATAAATAACAGCATTTAAATAACAATAAAATGGTGACGGCAGATGCAAAGATTAAAGAACTACAGCAGCAGATTGCTAATTTAACGGCTGTAAAATTAAAAGATGTGAGTTTAGCTAACGTTATTAAAGAATACACTGGAGATCCAAAAGGCAGACCAGTTAAGGATTTTATTTTAAATATAGAACAGATGGCTGTTGTAGGAAACTGGACTAAAATTGACCAGTTAAATATTGCAAGGGCTAAATTGGGAGGAACTGCTCTACAATTCTACCGTGGCAAGGCAGAATTAAAGGCAGAAGATTGCACTTGGGAAAATTTCAAGAAAGCACTAATTGATAGATTTACTGAAAAACTACCTCCACAATACCATTATACGGCACTGCAGGACGCGTCTCAAAAGTCTGACGAAACTGTTGAGATGTTTGCTGACAGATGTCGACAGCTATGTCATAAAACTATCCGAATTGTAGACAATGCGGATGAACAAAGAATAATTAACATGGAGGCAGATAGAAGGCTACTTGCCGCATTTATTAACGGACTCAAGGGAGTCGTAGGACAACAAGTCCGCTTTCAATTACCGGACACGCTTACGGCGGCAATACGCGTAGCAACTACAGTAGAAAGTGCCGAGAAGCAACGGGGAACATCTCATGGGCATAGTGGACATAACAATAATGCTAAGGTATTTATGATGAGAGATCGTACGTGTTATAAATGTGGGGAAAATGGTCATATAGCAGCTGAGTGTAGAAGTAAAAACGGACCGTTTCAAAGTCAAAATCATGGTCATGGTCAAGGTCAACGTAACGTCATGCAAAATCCACTCACTCGACCGGACGTAGTGCCAGGAAATCAGAGGCGTGTTTTCACTCAGCAAGAAAGACATGTAACCTATACACCTCAAACATCGCAGCGCACCTCGAACAACCACTGCTTTACCTGCAAAATGCCGGGACATATAGCTAAAGATTGTAGGTGGAGAAAACCAATGGGAAACGGGCAAGGCCAGCTGAGAAGCGGGAGCTCAGCGAGCCAGAGACTAGGACGCTTCCCGCCTTCGCGATAACTCCCATACACAAAGAGCTAGTTGCAAAAATATTTATTCATGGGAAACCCTATTTAATGTTAGTAGATACAGGTGCTACGTTTTCTACAATAGATGAAGGGATAATAGATGAGGAGTTCATGAGACCCACTAAAGTAAATGCAGTTAGTGTGACAGGAGAAGAATTAAAAATAAAGGGCCAGGTACCCGTAACGTTTCAGTTAAATAAAATGATGCCCGAAATTACACATGAATTTTGTGTGGTACCTTTAGACTATTACCTGCATGGGATAATAGGTTTAGATTTGCTGACAGAAATAAAAGCAGTAATTGACATAGCAGGGGGAAGTCTATGGACCGACTTTGGCTCAGTAGAATTAGAAGCTCGCAAAACTAAAACAGACCAGGATTTGATCACCCCTGTTCTGGATAAAATTTGCGTAGTACATGAAGAAGAGGAAAAAGAAGCAAATTGGGACGTAGTTCTAACCAAACACGTAATTATTCCACCCAGGTCAGAGAATCAAGTACTTGCTCGTGTATGTAGGATTAAGAGAATATCTTCCCCTTCGGAAATTTATGTAGAGCCTGTGGAGTTAGAAAAAGATAAGGTATTTGTAGCCAGAGTAGTGTCAAAATTGTACCCCATGGGAAAAGAAAAAGAAGAAGACATAAATTTTGATTGGATTAAGAGAAGTGATGTCGTGTTACCTAAAGATTCTAAGTATTGTGTAATGAAAGTTTTGAACACAGGAGAAAGAGAAGAAGCGCTTCTAAAAGGGACAAAATTAGGTGTAGCTAGCGAATTTAGCGAAAGCATAAGGAATAAGAGTGTCACATTAAAATGTAAAGATGAAGTAACTGTACCTATGTGTAGACTATGTCGAGTGTTTATAATTGGCTCTGGGGAAACCACAAATACGATGTTGAGAGAGCCCACTGTTCGAAGGTCTGAGTTCGAGACTCATGACGAAATTCAGGGCACTGGTTATCCGAACAAGTGGAAGGGGCATGAAGTGCCATGTCCGGCGGGCAGTCAGCCCATCTCTGGAAGAGAGATGGAAGGGAGGCGGCAGGCTGGTACACCACTAGCAGGTCGAAAAGGGCGGCAGCTCGTTCCTCCAGGGGCAAATAGTCACTGGCCAGTGCCTGGAACCCAACAGTGGAAAACTGTAAGGGACCAGAAGCCCAAAATCGTGAGTATGCTAAGGGAAAATCCTGTCCCCCACCAAGGAAGTCAGGCGTTAGCATGTCACGTCGCGAGCAAGTGCAGTGGAGGGGAAGAGGAGTGTGTAAGACCCGCGAGCCCTAATGCCATTGAGCAGGCAATTGGCGGAGTAGTAACTGTTAGATGTTGTGTAATTTGTGAAAAGGAAGAAACTAATGAGGGAGAGTTGCAATTTATAAGAGTTACGAAACCTACACTGAAAGAAAAAAGAACAAATGCGTCTTATTATCAAGGGGCCCAGGTTCATGAACTTTATGAACAAATAGATAGGAAATTAGAACATTTAAACCAACGGGAAAAAGAGGTTATGTTGTCGGTTCTTTATGATTTTATTCCCTTATTTTTGGATACGCCTACAGGTGAATTACCGTGTACGACAGTTGTAGAACATGAAATAGATACAGGGGATGCTAAACCAATCAGACTAAATCCATATCGTGTACCATTTGCTTTAAAGGACGAACTTAGACGTCAAATACAAGAGATGTTGGAGAAAAAGATAATTCAACACACAAAATCTGAATGGGCTAGTCCTTGTCTATTTGTGCCAAAGAAAGCAATCGATGGTGTAGTTAAATATCGATTATGTGTCGATTATCGAAGACTAAATTCTGTCACTAGAGTACCATCGTGGCCTATACCGGATATAAAAGAGAACTTGTCTATGCTGTCTGGAAATGCTTATTTCTCTATAGTTGACATTAGCTCTGCTTATCATGCTATTAAGGTTAAAGATGAAGATAGACCCAAGACGGGGTTCGTTTGTCCTCAGGGTGCGTACGAATACGTACGTATGCCCTATGGGTTAGTTGCAGCCCCTATGACATGGTCAAAAGCCATAGATTTAGTAGTGGGAAACCTAAAGTGTTTAAATTGTTTGGTTTATATGGACGATATTCTAGTTTTCGAAAGGACTATCCTAGAACATGCAGAGAATTTACGTTTAGTCTTTGAGAAATTGCAAGAAGCTAATTTAAAAGCAGGTATTGAAAAATGTCACTTTGCTAAACCAGAAGTAGTTTATGTCGGCCATATTGTGAGTGCCCAAGGACTTCGACCGGACATAATAGCAAAATAGAAGCTATTAAAAACCTGGCACCACCAAAAACAGTGAAACAAGTCAGATCGTTTCTAGGAGCTGTTGGTTATTACCGAGCATTCATTCCAGACTTTTCTAACATTAGTAAACCGCTCACGCAGCTTACTAAGAAAAATCAAAAATTTATTTGGAACAACGAAGCGGAAGAAGCATTCATTATTTTAAAAAATGTACTGACTTCTTCTTCAGTACTCGCACATCCTGATTTTTCGCGACCTTTTATACTATAATGCGATGCCTCTAATTTTGGTATCTCTGCAATACTGAGTCAAAAAGAAAATGTCGTTGATAGACCAATTGGATATGCTAGCAGATTGCTTAAAGCTCCAGAATTAAACTATACGACCACAGAAAAGGAGCTATTAAGTGTAGTTTTCGGAGTTAAGAAATTTCGAATTTACTTATTTGGACGAAAATTTACTATTATTACTGACCACAAAGCATTAACATGGCTGTTAACTACAAAGAATCCGTTAAGTGCCAGACTAACAAGATGGATGTTAGCATTAAGTGAATATAATTTTGAAGTAAACCATAAGCCAGGAAAAACAAATGTCGTACATGATGCACTGTCCCGTCTTCCGAAACTGACCGGTCATGTGACTGATCCGGCATTGGCGGTGGCGGTGGCGGAAGCGGAGCAGTTGGCAAACGAGGAGCTGGAGGAATCCCATCCGCTCCAGAGAACATGGAGAGACCTTCCAGTTCATCCCATGGAGAGGGTTGCCCGACTGAAGAATCAGCCGGACGCCGCCAAACGACCGTCCCCTGACGATCCAAATCTCTCCACTGCTTTACTTGGCGCTCCATTAACTCGAATTCAACTGAAAGAATGCCAAGAAAAAGATGAGTATTGCCAACAGTTAAAGGAATAAAGTAATCTAGGTCTTAATGTGTTTATTTCTGCAGATGCAGAAGGTATTTTGTATGTGCGAGAAGGGCACTATGACAAAATTTTAGTTCCTAATGCATTAGTTAATTCTGTTATTTCAATGCATCATGATACTACATTTAGTTCTCACCAAGGAATTAAAAGAACACAAGCAATACTTTCTCAAAGATATTTTTGGCCTACATTGCGTGAAGATGTTAAAGAATATATACAAAAATGCCAAACATGTGCTCTTCGGAAAGTGACTAAAAAACCCATAGCAGCATTAGGAATTTCACAAACTACAACTAGACCATTCCAACTCATTTCCATAGATATAACAGGACCATTAAATGTCACTAAAAATAATAATAATAATAATAATAATAATAATAATAATAATAATAATAATAATAATAATTTATTGACTGTTATAGATCATTTCACGAAATTTCCAGAAGCTATTCCAATACCTGATCAAGCGGCTAATACAGTAGCAAGAGCGCTGGTTACGGAAGTATTTTGTAGATATGGGGCACCTGAAAAGATTTTATCAGATCAAGGCACAAATTTCCAAAGCGCACTAATGACAGAAATTTGTAAATTATTCAAAGTCCAACATATAAACAGTAGTCCAATGCATCCGCAATCAAACTCTATGATTGAACGTTTTCATAGATATCTGAACGATTCTTTGTCTATAATGGTAAACCGTTACAAAGAAGAATGGGATCGCATGGTTCCTTTCACATTACTAGCTTATAGATCAGCACCACATGCAACCACAACATATAGTCCTTTCTATATGCTTTACGCTCGTGAAATGAGATTACCTACCGTAATTGATTTAGAGTTAAATAATAATGGCAATGAATTAACATCAGCACTAAAACAAAAATTAAGAGAAGCATACCAAGACGCCTATGACAATATAATACCTAGTAAATACAAGCAAAAACAAAGTTATGATAAGAAAACAAAGTTCGTCGAATTTAAAGCTGGAGATCTAGTAATCTTAGATAAACCTTACATTAGTAAAGGCACAAATAGAAAACTAGCACCAAAATATAGTGGACCGTGGAAAATAATCGAGAAACTTACCCCGCTGAATTATAGACTGCAAATGGGTCCAAGGCGTACCATACTAGTGCATATAAATCGCTTGAAGCGTTGTTACCAGGGCCAGCCGGAAATTGATAATGCCGAAACAACGGAAGAGGCAACTGATTGTACGCGAGGACATATCATAACTTCAGAGCCTAGCTCAACTGTAGTACATTCTCCCAACACAGCAGAAATGCCTCACTCTGCTGATGTTGGGGATCCCGTAAATACTTGTGATGAAACCATGGTAGAGCAAACAGACGAAAACAATGGAAGTAATAAGACTAGGGAAGATGTACCTCAGAGGGAATTACCATATAACTTAAGGCCCCGGTTCGAAATGAAACATAAATGCTAATAATGCTACTTCAACAGTAGTTCTGTTCGTGAGGACAAACCAAATTCAATTTAAGTAAACTAAAAGCTTATTATTTAAGCAAGCTAAGCATGCTTTCTTTTTCTCTCATATTACAGGTCTTGTAGAGGCAAGGCAAGAACGTAAACCCTATGTTGATCCTTTACAAATACCTAATGAAAACCCTTTGATGACTAAGGGCGTAGTATTTGCCTATCAGGAAACAATTCTAGTTACCGGGAGTAAATGGACAATAGAAATTGATGTACCTATTCAACCGTATGCAGACGCAATTACACACATTGAAGATATTTTTGAAGAGTTAAATTTAATTAAAACATCAGATGTATCTAGACTCGTTGACTGGACGGAAATAACCAAATTGAAAAAGATTTTTCAGTTATTTAAAACTGAAGTTGAAAATTTAGATCAATTTTTACCTGACGAGGTTTATGACGTTCGCGAAAAGCGAGGAGCCGTGGATGTGGGTGGTACAGCTCTCAAATTTCTCTTTGGCATACCGGACAGAACTGAAATTGACAGAGTACATAGGCAAATTGCGAAATTTGAAAATGTTGCTACTAAACTGTTGCATGTATCTGAAGAACAATTGACTTATATCAGTAATATTGATGAGAAAACTACTCATAATACTGAAGCTTTGCAAAATTTGACTTCAGCTTTAGTAGAACAAATTAATAGAACAATCATGACAGGAAAATTGAAACAACAAACTTTTTACGAAATGAAAAAATGGGTCGCAACTGAATTTCGTACAGCTTCAGCTATCAGGGAAATATCGTTATTTATATTGAATTTACAACAACAAATTTTGCAATTGTACGAAGGGCTTGATGTACTAGCTACGGGAAGACTGAGTGCCACTATTGTTCCACCAAGAAACCTATCCACTATTTTGAGTACCATTGTAACCCAACTACCTATGGGAACCTCACTTTTGTCAGGGGTTGAAATTAAAGACATGCATACTTATTATGATCTTTGTGACGTCATTGCTTATTCTATGTCTAAGAAAGTAAGAATTTTAGTTAAAGTACCATTAAAAGGCATGGACAGGACGTTTGATTTATTTCAAGTTTTACCCCTACCAGTAAAAATTCCGGAAATCAATCATCATATTACTATAGATACTACAATTAAATATCTGGCAGTTTCTGGTGATAGACAGAAGTATGCCCTATTCACAGAATCCCTAATTACCAAATGTAAATCCGGATCCATTTCCATTTGTCCTGCAGAATTTGCATTATATTCCGCAAACACACCTACATGTATTTCCTCTGTATTTTGGCCAAGAATCCAATGTCCATCGCCTATGCAAAAGAGTTATCATTGATCCAGAGTTTTCACCAGTATGGTATCACGTCAGATCCAGAGGAAGGAGTTATTGGATCTACTCAGTATCGAGTCCACTAAAGATTGCAAAATCTTGCTCAGCACGAAAACAAGAATCTACAAGTCTTCTAGTACTGCACGGTACCGGTGTCCTAACCGACGACCTGGATTGTTATTTTCATTCGTCTTCAATGACACTGCTGCCTGCTGTTACGGGAGAAACTCATTGGAGTTTGGCAGAAGACACCATTGTGGTTCCTGATATAAAAAGTATCTTGTCACCTGAAGAAATTGTGAACTTCACTATCACGGATGATGTAGAACCAGCCAACGTACAAAATCTGGCAACTATCCAAAAGGAACTACGAGCAGATGACAAACCACCACAGCTATCTCTACAGCATCTCATCAACGGCGTGCACGAGGCTCGAACTGCACTACTTCGAG
This sequence comes from Deroplatys truncata, assembly GCA_030765065.1. Taxonomy (NCBI): domain Eukaryota; kingdom Metazoa; phylum Arthropoda; class Insecta; order Mantodea; family Mantidae; genus Deroplatys; species Deroplatys truncata. The sequence goes on along the minus strand of CM060987.1, from coordinate 171,103,630 downwards.
ATGACGGAACGACTACAGCCACTGCTTGGAGTAGTATGGGGGTGGGCATAGCTATCCTATGCCTTGCAGTATTGTTCCTCATCTACAAGAAGAACTGGGCCATAAGAACAATACTTCGTCTAGAACAGCACTCTAAACTAAAAGCCATGAAACCTGACGTCCGAGGCCAAGAAGAGAACGCCACTGAGTTACTGACTGTGGGAACTTCTGATACCGTCGACAAGACATCCGGCAAAGTGATATCGCCAGATGCACAACCAACTGTTTACTATGCAACGACCAATATTCTGTATTAAATATTATGTAATGCACACAATTTATGTTTTGCTTAATTGTTTCAGATATTCATGTTGTAATTCTGTATAACGCTAATCAGTAAGATTAAGCAAGAACACTTACCATGTCTACACAGGATGATGGAGGCGTACATCCTGCTGATTCTGCAACAAAGATAACTCTGTAAATGTAATTCAGGCAATTCTGATGATAATGACACTATTATAAATATTATAAAAAAAAGAGAGAGTAATATATACACTTACCATTATTATTTGTTGTAATTCGCATTGGGTTGCACCCCAAAGCTTCTTTTAGGCTGGGGAGAGTATAATGCTCTGCACACGATTTCTAATGTTAATTAATCACTCCCAAAAATATATGAGAGTTAGCATTAAGCAACCCTAACCTTTTTGGGCATTCTCACGGATCTAAAAGGTGAAGGTTAATACTTTCACAATTGTAATAATTAATGTGAGAAGAATAAACTCCTATTTGGAGCCCCTCAGGCTACATCCTTAAGCTGCGGATAAAGAGATTAATGTCTAACAGGACTGAGAAAGTCATAATCTGACCACGGATTACCTACTTTAGGCGTTGTCTCGAAGGGGGATATATAAGGACTTACCTCGAGCAAGCACGGCATCTTTTCTTTAGCCTGTGCTAGAGGAACCTGTGATGGACACCGCAACAATCTTCCTTTGTTTGATATGTGAGTAAAGGTGTACAATACTATCATCAGAGCTGCCTGACATTGTCAAAATTGCTTTCTTCTAAAATTGTTATTATTATATAGGGCATACAGAACACTTTCTCATTTTACTTATTTTAGGTGTAGGGATATTGATAGATAAAAAATAGGGAATAAGGGTTTATTTTTACTAGTTAATTAGATAGCTTAGGATGAATTAATACTCTTCATCATTTATAATTATTAATAAACATCAATTAAAGATATTTCAGTGCCTTTGTTTATGTTAGATTCCTTATCCTTAGATACCCCTGTGACGTAAAGGGAGACCTCTTCACTTATCCTTCTCCTCCCTTTATAACGGGTCAGCTCGGTTTTTTCGAACCTTTTTATCCAAGAGAACGGCGTGCCCCAGGGCTCCGTACTAAGCGTTACACTTTTCGCTGTAGCGATTAATTCTATCTGCGAATGTGTTCCACCAGGGGTGTCGTCCTGTTTATTTGTGGACGATTTCGCCGTGTACTGTACATCTCAGCGTACGTCGTTTTTGGAACGCCGCCTGCAGCAATGTTTGGACATCCTTCACTCTTGGAGTTCTAAACCTGGCGTTCGTTTCTCCACTGAGAAGACCACCTGTGTTAACTTCTGGCGCCGTAATGGACGATTTCCACCTCTCCGTTTCGGTCCAGATTTCCTGCCCTTCGCCGGCGAGGCGCGTTTCTTGGGGTTGACGTTTGACAGGAAGCTTAGCTGGTCATCGCATGTTGCACAATTGAAAGCTCCATGTGATCGTTCTCTAAGTCTTGCGGGTGTTAAATGGTACGTCTTGGGGAGCGGATCGGGCGGTTTTGCTGCGTCTGTATCACGCGCTAGTCCGATCCAAGTTGGATTATGGTTGCGTCGTTTATTCCTCCGCCCCTCCATCTGTGCTGAGGACATTAGACGCCGTCCTCAATCGTGGCATTCGCTTAGCTATTAGTGCGTTTCCAACTAGCCCAGTTCTCAGCCTTTACGCCGAGTCGGCAGAACCTCCTTTGCGTTATCGGCGTGCTTTTCTCCTCGGCAATTACGGCTGTGCGCTTCGCTGTATGCCAACCCATCCAACGTTCGCTTCCTTTTTCCACGCCGCGCTGGACGAACGTTATTGGGGCCGCTCCGTTTATCCCAGGCCCTCAAGTGTTCGCTTCCGGGAGCTTCTTCGACAGCACGGTATTGAACTGCCCAGCATGTTCCCTACCGGGGAGAGGGTGTTTCCTCCTTGGCTTCGTGCGACATCTCACATTGATCTTGGGATGGCGGCTTACCGGAAGTCTACGCTCCCTACGTCTAGTATACGGGCTTGTTTTTTAGAATTTCTGTCCGGCTACCATGGCTGGATTTTTATTTACACCGACGGATCTAAGTGCTCCAACGGTGTTGGTTGCGCTTACGTTCATGGGCCCGGAACTCATACCTTCGGTCTTCCTGGTGGCACTTCCGTTTATTGTGCTGAACTGTATGCCATATATCGTGCCGTTTTATACGTGCGCCGCCACCACTTGGGAAACAGCCTTATTTTATGTGATTCCCTTAGCGCCCTCCAGAGTATACGTGAGCTGTACAATTACCATCCTCTTGTACAGCAAATCCAGGATGCCCTTCATGTTTTATACGCTTCTGGTGTTTTCGTGAAGTGTGCTTGACTACCTGGTCACGTCGGCTTGGCTGGAAATGAACTAGCGGATTTGGCGGCTAAGGCGGCGACAGTCCAACCCGGTGTTGTCATCCCTCGGGTAACGTCGGAGGACCTTCGGCTTGTTTTGCGGAGAGCGGTCCTCTCGTGCTGGCGCGAGGAGTGGGTGGCTCTCCGCGGCAACAATTAGTGTAGTGAAGGACCTTCCTGTTCCCTGGATTACTTCTAGTCGTTTTTCTCGCCGTGAGGAAGTTATTTTAGCCCGTTTACGTATTGGCCACTGCCATTTTACCCACGCCTATCTTTTTAGCGGTGACTCTGCTCCGCTTTGTTCCGCGTGCGGCGGATGTCTATCGGTCCGCCACCTGTTGTTGGAGTGCGCCTCCCTGGCGCGTCTTCGGAACGCTCTGCAGCTGCCGGCAAGTCTTGCAGAGGTCTTGGCGGACACTCCTCACGCGGTTGATAGGGTTTTTAAGTTTTTATCCGAGGCTACCTTACACTTGCGTTTTTAATGTTTCTACCTGAGGAGCTTCACCGCTCGGTGTTTAATTTTTATTCTCCTCTTTATGTCTATTTACCTTTGACTTTTACTTTGCTTCTCTTCTGATTTCTATCCTCAGCTTTTGCTCTGATTTTTAACTTTTGTGTATACCTTTGGCTTTTACCTTCCTGTTTTAGAACGGCGCTTATAACCCTGGTAGTTGAGCGCCGTAAACCAACATTCGTTCCTTCTTTGTGTATTGGCCTGATTCTATTCTGCACTAAATATTAGTATTTAAGATGACAGAAATATGAATTTTAGGTTACAGGAAATCTCTGGCAGTAGTTAAAAGAAAACTAGTTTGCCAATCACATATAAAGATAATTAGAAATTATCTTTATATGTGACTACTTCTTGTGGAACTCCTGAAAGCAGTTTTTTTTTGCGACCAGCATACATAGTCCAACTTCACATGTCTTGCACGGCCACGTGGTACGATGAGGATTAGCAGCAGTGCTACAATAAGCACATCTCCGAGAAGTTGTTCTTACAGGCATGTGCTCTGCCTGATCGTATATTTTCTCTGGAGCTATATAGGGTTTGAATTTGTTTTGCAATTTACTTGACTTCCTTCCTTTGCCTTTGGATGTTGATGCCCCAAGTCCAGAATCACTGCAAGACGGAACTTCAAGATAGAGTTCCTGCATCATTGCTCCTTTTTTTTAAAAACGAATGCATTAACCACATATATCCAAAAAGTGCCAGAAAATGCGTAACCACCACTTGTTACTTTCTATCTGTTTCATAGAAGGATTTCATCTGGTTAGCTTTATCTACATATCCCATACGTGAATTATAATCTTTAACAATTTGTGGACAAGAAATTTGCTGTTTGCCCAAATCTTTATTTTTCCGGTTTGCAAAGCCAACATCATCAATGTCGTGAAAGTTTGACAGGAATAGAATTCCTTTTTCATCTTTCCATAACATCGCTACAAGACCCTCATTGCTGGTTCGGAATTGAAATTCACCCCTTGCAATATCCCTTTCTTTACAAAAATCATTAGGCATTCCAACTCGTCCTTTTCTAACAGTTCCACAGGCATATATACTTTGCTGTTTCAAATCTTTCATACGCTGCACAGATGTAAAATAATTATCAAAACACACCTTATGATATTTGCCTTGAAGTTCAGTTGTGAGAGTTTTAACAACTCTAGCCCCTAAATACTTTTCTGGTGTAACGGACATTTTTTCGGTTTGTATTTCAAACCCATTTTCATTTGCTCTTACCCCACACTTGGGTTTTTGTGGCATGTATTGTTTAATGCTGGAACGACCTTTGAATCGTATCATTGATTCATCCACAGACTGAGCTTCTGATGGTTTGTACGACTCCTTGAAAGATTTGGACAAATAGTTCAATAATGGGCGAACTTTGGATAGTTTGTCATAATTATCATCCCTCACAGTTGGCTGTGAACTATTATCGTTTACATGCAAATGCGAAAGTAGCCAGGCAAAACGATTCCTAGACATCAATGACGATATTTAAGAATCCCTCAAAGAAGGATCTGCAGACCAATAGTCCTTGTAATTGGGCATTTTTTTAATTCCCATTAACATGTTGATGGCAAGGAATATTTTTATTTCCTTAGCATTCGTGGGTTGAAATTGGATTGATCCCCCTAGTTTCCGTGAGGCGTACAAGTTCGTTTGATATACCAAATGATCAATAAGTTCTATAGTATATATACAATGAAATATGTCAACCGGGCTTATAATCCAATTTGTTGAGAGTCTGGTATCTGTTTGACCCACAATACAACATCATTGTTATGTTCCAAATTATCAATATGTTCTTCAGCGTCATCACTATTGTCACAATCATGAGCCGATGTTGCTGGCTGTATGATGGCAGGAGAAATTAAATTTTCTAGTGCATCATCTTTATCACTTTCAATATCGAAGGCAGCAGATTCTTCATCACTAGGGATTTTGCGAGGATACTTACCACCAGCTCAGTGTTAAGTTCATCTCCTCTCCAGAATCTCCTTTCAGCCATGGTGATCTTAGAATAAAAGGAAATAAAGCCATTACTAACTTTGTATTCTTATTCACGATAACTATGCAGATCTGCATTATTATTATTATTATTGCAAAATAAACCAATCTAGACCTCATAAAATTAGTAGCCACATAGTTCAGAAAGCAAGCTCACGGTGCATTTTTACAATTATTTACTTTTTATGAATATATTTATATAGATATTAATATACACAAGCTGATGGTTCCCTTGTTTACTATATTTTCAGTTTATTTCTTAGATAAATCTATCTCTGATCTTCAATGCGGAGAAAGTAAATGTTTGTCAAGGTTATGTTGTCAAGCTCAGTAGTATAACCTATGGTCCCCCTGGTTACATACAGAAACCACACATGTTTACAGTTCTATTGTCTGTAGATTCCATCACAATGAGTCCGTTTCTGCATAATAAGGTATGTATTTAAATAGTTATTTATAATAGCAGCACCTAAGAATAAAACTGTGTAAATATTCCGTAATACAATGATTGACAAACGTTTGCAGAGCTCACTCAGTAAAATGGCTTCCCTACTTCCCTGCTTGATCTTCATTTGTTCCACAGACTACACCAGAATGGCTTCCGACCACAGAGTTGGTCATTCCTACACTCGATAGCACAGTGCAGTAAAAGTCGTGGTTTAGCTTACAAACCAGTGGAACACTGGAAAATAAATATTGTAACTGTGGTTTCATGGTGAAACCAGTAGAACCCAAAGGGTTAAGCACAGAGAAAATAAAATGTAAGGATAAAACAAACGATTCAGAAGAGATGCAAAAGGATTTCTAATAAATCATAGTTCTATAGTACGCAAGGATTTTTTCATTATTTCGGATATCATTGTTAGCTTTAAGATAGCAGACTTGTATTTAACCATTTATTATTATTATTATTATTATTATTATTATTATTATTATTATTATTATTATTATACGTGTATTTATATGAATAATATCTACAGATTTCACGTTTCAATTGTATTTGTACCAAAACTCTTCATTAGTACTATAGTGACCATTATGATTGTACTTTTCCTGTAATTTTCTTTTTTGGTTTTTACGTTTATATTTTTTATGTTATTGTATTAATTAATCTATTTTGTCCAGTACATTGTATAGGATATATAGATTCTTATTGTATTCTATTTTAACCTCAGTACTATGTTAGTATTTAATACTATGTTACAATATTTTCTATTATATATATAAATTTCGATGAAACAATGAAATTGTAAAATATTTCTAATTACGAATAAAGATATGTTCGGAGTTGAAAATAAGGGTAACGGAAGTTTTTGAAAGTTGTGGGTTACCTTGCTTATAATAATGCCAAACATACTCCTTGATAACAAAGTTTAACATATAAGAGGGAAATTTGGTGATGTGAACACGATATACAATTCTCTTCCTCCAATAACTCAATTTTAAAAGATTTTCAGGCTCATTTATGCCCTTAGACTGGAAATCATTAAAATCTCCATGTGCAAAAAAGAAAGAAAGAAAAGAAAAGTAAATCCTCTGATATTCACATTCAACGAAACGGGATTTAAACTGGGTGACATGAATATAACACAGTTGAAAATTATTGGAAAATGTGTAGGTGGCTTTTTTTTGTTTTGTTTTGTTTTGTTTTGTTTTTTTCATCCGGAAGAACTGTTTCAGCGGTGAAAGAATAATTATTAAAATCGGTGCAGTAATTTCCTAGATTACACGCGGGCGCGAGCATATTCATATAGAGTAAATTATGTCCTTTTGCTTTAAATTACGAAGTATGTTTCGCGTAACTGGCTACTTTCTCAGCAAGCGTTCGCTGCTTTTAGTGATCAAATCTGGCAACTCTGCTCCAAGCAAACGCATGTAGCGGCACGTAGAACGAACCAAGAGTGGGCAAGTAAATACATCTGGCACCTGCGATCGCCTGTTTACCTTCATCCCCACTTGCACAGTGTGGTACAGCTGTAGTCATATGCAAGATTGAAGGGAGACGCACAATTCTAATTATTCGGAGTTTCACAAATCATAGGGAACAGATAACTTAAAGAAAGCACTATGAATGTATCGTTTTTATATAGTTAGCCATGGTGTTGGGTTTTTGATAGGTTTACCGTGCAATATACTTTTAATAATTTGGGATTTATGTTGATGAAGTTGTAGTCAGCTGTAAGACTGTTGTTTACAGGTGAAGATAAAGGATTATATTTAGTTGCGCATGTAGTGTATTTTAATAGACGTTCTTAAGGTGATATAAAGCCATTGTTTCTTATTCAATTTCTTGGACGGTGATAATACACCTTATTTGCACGGTATACAGCATAGATGTACAATATAAGGAAGTTTTAGATAAATATTGGTGTCTGCAGGCCTACGTGACGATAAATAACTCTCCTTTTTGGGATACATAAGGAATATATTTTCGGAGACATGTTATTGACGTGCAAATGCTTGAATGTTGCCATCAACACCGAGGGTTCCGAACTTCATAACATAGATATAGCTGATTTGAAGCTTACTACAGTAGAGGAAAGTGATGATTTTTTCCAATCGGTAAGCGGGACTGGTTCTTAGAAAATGAAGTAGGTAGTACGAAATTGAAAACTGTAAGAAATAAACATGCTCTGGTTCTGTTGTAGGAGATATGCACAGTAGTTCTTGGAGGAATATCGAAGGAACAGGGAAGTTTAGTTAAAATTCGCAACGTTGGAAATTGGATAATTCATTATTGCCTCAATTGTTCCACTACTACTCATGCAATTCATAGAGAGAAAGGTGCTGCTTTTGTTTTGGTCACCAAATCATTGCTGGTACGTACTTACGTAAATGTTTAAGATGCTTGTATATCACTATAGTTTATCTGTGTTTAACCTTTAGCATAAAATATTTAAGGGTATAGTAATTATTTCGGCATTTGTTGAGGTTGGTAGTTTAGTTTTGTACCTTGTACTTTTTTTCCCCCTTTCTTTTTTTCCCCACTGTGCACACAAAATCAAGTGGGGTAATTGTAAGCAGCTTGTCACATTTTAATGCATCAAATTTTGCAAGTTCATGGCTTCACTGTTATTATTGGAAAGTCTATGTTATAGCTACAGGACTTGAGGTATCAAATTAATATAAGGAATAGTATATTAACATTTATTATTGTCCTGATTTTTAAACATTCTCCATGAAAGTTTTAAAATTGTAAACAAGGATTTTGTAGGTAAAAGAGCTGGAATATGAGATGATTTATAAGGTAAATATGATTTATAGAATATGGTGACTGGTTTGGTATGTGATAAAACCCCCAAAAATGTTTTGGAAAATCTTTTGTGGAAAAAATATTAAACTACCTATTCCTTTCAACCCCCTTACTGTGTATTCCTTCCCTGCTTTTAAAAACCACTTTTGTGTCACCTGAAGGGATGCAATAATTATCACTGATCATATTCTAACAATCTTGGTCAGTCCTACATGAATTTTTATATATTCATGCTAGTGGTCAGGCATTCCATGGCACTAGTTTGATAGTAAATTTGTATAACTTTAAAGTGATTCATTATTGTACTTATTCTATTACAGCCATACCATAATTAGGGTTCAGGCCTTCCAGACAGTGTATTCAGTTTGTAATCACAGTTTCCATTAGTATTTAGTGTAAATCCTTGAGTATAAGTTAGAAAAAATAACATTCTGTTATGATCCAGACTCAAACTGACAGTTTTGTGAGCATAACTGAAACTTCAAAATCTCTGTGAAGTAAAGAATATATTATTGATATATATTTTATTCATTCTATAAACATCTATTTGGAGCCTCCATACAATGGTTTCTTCAAATTCAAAAGGACTGGAATATCTGATTTTATAAATGTTCAGACAAATTTGTTATGGACATTGGGAAATTTCATGAATCAAGTAAAGCAAATTATCCAAAAAGGTTTAAAATAGTTCTTTAAGTAAATTCTGCATTAGGTTATAATATAGCCATTAGAAAATGAAGTGATAGTGGGTGGGTTCACAATTATTCTAGTGACGACAGAAGCTGATTCATCTCAAATATCCACATCTTGCCATAGGGGTGCATATATTTCATTATTGACATCTAAAACTAAGTTAAAGTGTATATTGGCTCCCTGCAACATAACCTCAACATTTTCTCCTACTTTAGCCTGGCAGAAACTTTATTTTGGTACCTAATTTTCTGCTTCTGTGGACTTTAAGAATCATTTTGAAGTTCTTCTCATGGCTTGCTCGGATCTATCAACTGGTCAATTCTCCCAGACACCTACTGCATAGCAGTTCAAAGGGACACTGCTAGTTGCAGCAAGGGTTTCTTTTCCTGCAGTCATGTTGCTTCCAGACATTTCAATATGAACCTTGCCCTCAGCTTTCTTTACATACCACCAGTTATTAAAGGCAAAATTATTTTCTCAGTTCACTTATCAATTTCAGGATGATTTCTTTTAGGTCACTTCTTAGGTATTTACTTTTTTTTCCGTCACTTCAGCCAAATTTTCAAATGCAACTTCTACTTCATCCACTGTCTTGGCTGATCTCTATCAAGTAACTTGCCCCAGTGAGCTGCCCGGATTTCATCCTGGGAAATAAGACTAATTTTGTGAAAAATCAACCTGGAAGATGATCTCTCCATTAGTCACATTACTCCTTGAATCTTACAAGTAGGCACTTTGAGAATACTTTACAAAAACATGTTTTTTATAATAAGGAAGCTTCTCGACAGTAATACAGATCAGAGCTTTAAGTGGTTTTCTCCTCTGTAACATTTAGATGACTGCTTTGATGCTTCCGCTGATGTACCATTGCAGTTGAATGCCTCAGTTCTAACTTTTTGCTTCTAATAAATTATTATGTATACTGCCACACCACCATTTTTATACTTATTCCAACAGAAACAATTTACTAGTTGGAAATTTTCTGTGTTTACATGACCTATCTCATCTTCTAACCAGTGTTCACTTAAAACCGATTACGTGACAATTTAAATGTGTAAGGCCCATAAATATTCTGATTTTGTTCTCAGGCACTGTATATTCATATATAAAATATTTACATCATAGCCTACCAACTTACTACTTTGCCTAGAAACTTCACAATTTATTGAATACCTGCACTGTATCTTAGTGTCTTTTCCTAATTTCCCTGGCTTCTATTTGGAAGCATGATAATTGATTTCCGTTTCTTTGATTTTGCAATTTCTTCAATGATTTTTTACCTGATGCATTCCATGTCTTGTAAAGTTTTCTCTACCCATTTTACTCATATTCACAACTTGTACATTCTTAAATCTTGCACATATCTTATTAATCAGTTGATTCACTACTGTTACTTCATTGTTAACACATGAAAAAGGAGTCAAATCATACCTAAATGGTACATTCACTATTACAACATTTTTATGTGTTAACCTAGCTAACAATTTTTTTAATTCTAAAATTAAATCTTGCGTTCTATTCCTGGCAACATCATTGGTGCCACTTATTAACACTACACTATCCTTATCCTTCCAATCTTGGATGGTTCTACACACTTCTGCAGTTGGTGCACCTGGTTTCACAAATGCATAGTTGATGTTTCTCCACTTGTTCCATTTCTCCACTTGTTCCATTTTTCTATAAACTCTCAGAAATTCCTCTTGCATGACTGTCCCCTAGGATAAATATCTTTTCTTCAATGTATCTCTGTTTAATGTTTCCACTACGTCTTTCTAACATACCTATACTGTTTGTTTTGATTTACTGTATTTTCACTTTTTTTAACCTTTCCATTATCTTCCATTTTCTCGTATATAGAATCCTTGTCTTGGTCTTCCTTTTCTTCTCTTAAAACAGCAAATTTATTTGGCATTTCAAAATGGATTGATTGTAGATTTTCTTTCATTTTCATTTTTGCTTGCAAAATTGACTGCCATTTTTCTTGTCTATGCTCCTTTTCAAGAACTTGTTTCAGGCACATATTTTCTTCTTTGAGATTTGCATTTTCTGTGCAAACATATGGTAATTCTCTTGTCAATATTTCTAAACTCTTTTGTAATGATTTTATCAACTCAACCTAAGATCAGCTGTTGAATAGTTTGACGTCATTCTTACCAGCTGATCACATCATATAACTGCATGTTGGTTTTTCTAACACTGTGTTTGCCGTTCTCACTGCCTTCATTTCCTAATAATATATAATACACACTTATCACAAATCAGTAATAATTCTTTTGAAATACTTTCACTAACACTTAAATTCTTCAATAATTCAAAAGCGTCAACAACATTGTTTACACAGCAGTCATCTTGTTAGTATTGTGAGAAGGAACATCAAAGTTTATCAGTTTTGTAATTTGCAAACGTTCAAAATGTTCTCTTTTGTTTGCATTCGGCTGGCATTTTCTGTGATATTTTTTTCATACTCTACATACAAAGCTGATGCCTCCTCATAAATCCTGAACACAATGATGTTGATCCAGTAAAGTCTGTGATCTCTTTGTTAATGGATTTTGCTTTACTTGATGAACTATCATTTTCATAGGAACTGAAATTTGCTTGTTTAAAATCTTAAATATTCAGTACGACTTTGAGTTCTGGCCATTTAGAAGTTCCACTTCTTAGATTATATTTATTGAGAGTTGCCTTCTTTAAAACCTTTTCCTGATTCTGCAAATTTCTCAGTTAGAGATGGCCTGAAATGCCTTTCTGCAACCCTGTTTCTGTGTTCTTTAGCATACACAAATTTTATAGCTTAAGTGCAATTATACAGCAGTGTTGTTTACCAGCTATAGTGTGCAAATTACCATAATTAAAGATACAAGTGAATCTTTACGCTAATCACAACAAATGAGGTTTGAATGAACAATATGAAAATCATTTAATGATGCCCCATGTGCATCCAATGAACTCTATACAACTGGAATGCTCACACTAAGGAATGCAGCCTCATAACAGATATGGTTTCAAATTCTTCTAGCTCTAAAAACATTTTCCCAGAACCAACATATCTCTCATAGCCAAAGCCAGAAATACATGTAAATTTATCTTTGTATAAGATGCATCTTGTTTTTGAACCTTATTTTTGAAGAGAGAAACAAGTGTGTCTTATATGCCAGCAAATGTGGATAAACAATACCATCATGAATGTTCTGTAAAAGCTAATTATAGAAATTCACCTGACTTTTGTTATCAGTGTGGTTGTAATTCTTGGACTATAGTAAGGTTTCAGTTTTAAAAGTTTAGTAGTAGTTGTATGGGCTGAAGTTTTTGAAACAGCTGTTTCTTGCACTACAGGACCTAAAAATGTAATAGGAAACCAGCTCTTCCCCCCCCCCCATTAGAACATAATTTAGGCCTATGAATTTTGGAGCTTAGCTATCCTGTTTCTTTAATTAATTGACAAGCTTGTAACTGTACTTCTATTTGGAGTTTCGATATCAAGGAATCTTCCTACTAATTGCCTACACACTTGTTGGTATGAAAATGTTTTGTTACATCATAAATACTCGTAGAGCAAATTTTTCAACCGGCATTTCGTATCTAAGCACTAATTTAATCCACACAGAGCACGGATAAATGTAATTCTAAAGAGATACACAAGCAAACACATGTTCTAACTGTACAAAGGAACGTCTGGAAACATGGAGGCTATGCAAACATGTACTCTGTTGCTAACACCTCAACCTGTAAAAAGCATTGACCAGAAACACATGGTTTGCACAGCATTGAAGGAAAGCTACCCAACTAGAATGCTACTGTTTACTCCATACTCTACCAGCTTCCTTCCACATGCTTTCTTGGATCAAGTGTCACTCGAGCTCTCCCTATATTTGATTGCAGAAAATGAACTCGGGTAAGTTCATATGCATACCTTGAGATTATCTCATCCTCGTGTGTAGTGAGGGAATTAATATTATACATGTGCCTTGTAATAGTACTACTAAACACTTATTGCCACCAAATCTAAGCTCTTGCCCCAAAAAGATGGCTTTAGGGTATGGTTTAACATATATTTTTGTTTCATTTGTGTAGTCCCCTTTAACATTTAAGGTCATATGGGGACTTTGATTTGACAAACAACTTACTTATGGTGCTTTACTCTCTGAACTGTGGGTTTCCTTGTTATTGATCTTTTATACATTGAACACACATTCACTCCCACACTGGGCCTGGCTTCCAATTATAGGCCCATCTCTCTTTTGACAGCGTTTTCTAAAGTAATGGAAAAAGCTTTATATAATCGGGTTATAAAATACTGTTCAACAACATTCTCTCAGTATCCCATTTCGGATTTAGGAAAAAAATGTCAACAGAAAATGCAACACTCATGCTCACTTCTGAAGTATTAACAGCCTTGGTAAAAAATGAACTACTGTTAGGAGTATTTTGTGACTTAGCTAAGGTATTTGACAGCATAGATCACAACCTCTTGCTGCAAAAGTTAAAAGTTCATGACTTCAGTGATATCACTATAAAATGGTTCAGATCTTACTTAAATAGGATCCAGAAAACCAGAATCAATGGTTGTGATTCAGAACCAGGTATTATTATTACTAGAGGTGTCCCACATGGTTCTATACTGGTCCTTTCTTATTTTTAATATTTATAAACGATCTGCCATACTATCTTAGCAAAGATTCAATAGCTGTGTTTTTTGCAGATGATATCAGTGTACTTATATCTGAAAAGTCACATCGTCAATTAAGAAATTTTGTCAATAAAGTGTTCGAACAGCTCAACGTTTGGTTTGAAGCTAATAAGCTTTCATTAAACTATGATAAAACCAATTTTATTCAATTTCAAATGAAGCATAAACAAGTGAGTGAATTAACAATCAGGTACAACAATTACACCATAAATAAGGTATGTGATACAAAATTCCATGGGCTTCAAATAGATGGAGAGCTCAACTGGAGAAAAATAAAAATCATGCTGCCAAAACTTAGCTCAGCTTGCTTTGCCCTAAGAAACTTAAAAAAAATTTGCTCCACCAAAGTGTCTTAAGAATAGCATATTTTGCCTAATTTGACTCCCTGTTGCGATATGGAATAATATTCTGGGGTAATTCGGCACATAGCAAGCAAGTATTTATATTACATAAAAAGGCCATGCGTATTATCTGTGGTGTTGGATCCCGTCATTCGTGTAGACCCTTGTTCCAAACCCAAAAAAATTCTTACTCTCACTGGTGAATACGTATATTCTCTCTTGAGCTACCTTACAGATAATTATGATTCACAATGAACCTTGCTGCATGACCACAATACAAGGCATGCAGGCGATTTGCATAGACCAGCAAATAGCTTAAAACTGTTCCAAAAAGGATGATACTATTCTGCAATAACAATTTACAATAACCTTCCATGCTACTTAAAACTATTAGGCAAGCCTAATCGACATAACATCTTTAAGAAAGAGCTAAAGTCTTTCTTATATACTCACTCCCCATATACTATGGAAGAATTTTTTAATATGTCATGTAACATATAAATATTCAGTACATAGGGCAGATGCCATATGATAGTGATTTAAACATATTTGTTATTGTCCTACTGTAATGCATGTTGAGATGTTTACTCTTGGAATGGTGATGGTTTGCAAATTTTCATTTCTTAAATAATGCACAGTGTGGAGAGAGAGAGGGAGAAATGTTCTTGGTGTTGGGTGTGTTTATTAGTTAAACAAGTTCTTGGTGCCGGGTATGTTTATTAGTTGTGCTGCATATTTCATAATTGTATGGCGTGTTCAATGTCCCTGAGCGTTGTTCACAGTGGGACCAAATGAACAAACAATTCCAGATTCTGTGGAGCTTAGGAGATTATTCTGGATAAAAGAAAATTCTATGCCCAAGCCAGGATTCAAATGCGAGACCTCTGGGAACACTGACCACAAGAACAGTCCCATTTAGTGTATTGCAATAAATAAAAGCACCAGTTAACTCGTAACAAACTTTATTTGTTGTGCAAAATGTGTTACAAGCCTCCCTTTGCAACTACCTCATAACTGACTTGTGTTTATTTTCTGTCGTCTTTTTATAGCCCTATGTTGCTAGGGAGACACATTAATGCAATGTTCCAGAATTTACCAGAATGCAGATGGCAAGTGTTTTCAAAGAGTAGCCAGTCATAGCCTCTTCCAATACTTGACTGACTGTGCCATATGGGTTCGCTTTCTCAAATCTCCCACACTCAAATCTTCAAATTGCTTGGCAGACCGTATCACAGTTTGGCCATGCTGTAGTTTGAAACTAATTGGTCACCAGGTACTAAAATGAATAGTTACCGTATATTATTTTTGGAAAAAATTTAAATGCTTTGATGATTAATTAAACACATTAGTTCATATCCAAAATGTTGTGGAATCGCACACAGTGTAGCAATTGATAAGACGCTTAATGAAAGTGGAATCAACTTGAACACTCCTACTAGCTTCACTCACTCATTTATTTTGCAGAACATGTAACGAGCTCACATCAGTCTGCCCGGATCAATTTTCAAGTCGTTTTGTTGAGAGCCTGGGGTGTCCTCTGGTGACCTGTGGATGAACGTAAACAAAGGGTTGTCTGCTTCTGGCAAATCAAAGTTCATGATGGGTTTTCAAACTTCTTTATGTAAATCTTCTCCCAAATTTCAAGCTCTTTGGGTTTTCAGGCTGATTTCAGCAACTTGATGTTGTGTCTTATTTCATGATGTAGAGTCCAGAAGTGAGAAGTGACTGCTGATTTGTTGGTCTGTTTGAACTTGATTCCTGCAGCAGCATTCCTTGAGGTGGGTGCCTATGTTTCTTTTTGTTTTTCCGACGTAAACCTTCTCACAATTTTCACATTGGTTCCGGTAAATTCCTGACTTTTTCTATTGGGGTATTTCAGAAAATTTACATACCACCCAGATCTCTCTCACAAATTTCAGAAAATTTTCAAGAACCTCATGACCCTGGCACCTTGCAACAAATTCAGCATCAAGAATCTCATTAACCTCTTAACACACCTATTACTTCACAATGTGATGGCTCTTTGTTCACCTATTTTTTTATTGCCAAAATGAAATATTCCATTAAGTACAATAATGATAGTAACAACAAAATTAATTTTTAAGAGCTTAACAACGTACATTTTAATCTCTGAACATCCCCTAGATTGAAACCATAAGTAACCTTATTTTCTTGCTGAAATTACATTTACAAGCCCAATCCTGGACACTGAAGCACTAAGAAATGAACAGCAACACTAAATACTAAATGTTAGAACCATTGTTTATATGTTTGTAGCTGTGTGAAATACCCTGAAGCAAGGTTCAATACATAAAGCTACACTACAATCTTTACAAAGGTATCTTGATCCCCTCCATGTCTTCTTCCCTCTGGCATCACGCACGCTGCTGCACATCCTTGTTAGATTCTGCTTCTTCTTGGCGAGAGTAATCTCAAATGGAAAATGACATCCAACAGGTCGCGTTGGGGTTGCTTTTGCTGATGGACAGCCCACAGCTTTCGGTGAAAATTCCTCCTCCTGATGTTTGGCAATGAGTTTCTCAGCAACAGCAATGCGAAAGTCGAGGCATTGTGCTTTCCTCCATGTTTTTTGAACAGGACAAAGGCATTCCATAATGATGAGATGAAAAAATATCTTCTTATGGTACACTTTTTTACCCTCTTGTGTGGCAATGGATTGTTTGCAATGTGCTGATCTACTTTATCCACACCTCCCATTGTATCATTATAAGCAAATACAGCCACTGGTTTTACAATATCTTTGTTTCTTATTTTCCCTGTCTGCATTTCTGCATTGTGGATAGTGGGCAACATGCAGACATCTCTCTTGTCTTTCCATTTCAGTGCAGCTTACCTCACTGGAATGTGGCAACCAGTCCTTTCTTTAGCTTTTTGGTCTGAAAAGAAGGCGGCATTTCTTTTCTTGTTGGACGCACATATCTGTTCCTTTTGGTAGCAGGCGGTCAGCAAGCTGGGGAGAACTATAATAGTTATCTATAGTCAAGCAGTATCCCATGTTTAGCAAGGGTTTCATTAGCATCATAACAACTTGTGATGACATTGGCAGAACTTTGTATTCTTCAAATTTAGTGCCTTGCCTACGTAAACAATTAGGGAGCAAACATATCCAGTAACTGACTCGGACAACAACAATGTTTTGATGCCAAATCTAGCTCTCTTGACTAAAAGATATTGGATCCATCCCAGTCATCCTTTATATAACATCAAGCTTTCATCTATGGTCACGTCTCTTTCTGGAACACAGATGCATACTTCTAAAGTTAGCTGACAGCTCAAAATAGGCCATACTTTATTCAATTTGGGTTGTGGATGCATTATAGTTTGCACTGTCGGAAAAATGTAAATTCTTTTTCAAATTGACAAATCTCTTGAATGGTAGAATCTCTCAAAAAATTGGTGTGGTTAATGTAGCTCTTTTTGACCAGTACATCTGATATGTGGGTTTTTTAACATGCTTTGCGACAAGGTTACACAATAAATATGTACATTTCACCAATTGTTTCCTTCCATGCCAGGACGTTGATGCTGCATAGTTGTTGGTCTCGGTAACCAACATTTGCATGAATTCGTCATCAATGAGTTGTCTAAAATGGTGCGTGACAGTTTTCAATCCTGTCTTGATAATTTCAGGTTTACGTTTAAGAGGAAAACGTGGAGGCGCAGGTGGCAGTGGCCTAGAAGGATCTGTTTTGCACCACACTCTGGCACTCTCAATGTCATTCTCAGATGAAACTGATTCATCACTTTCTTCTCCTGAACTCTCAGACCCACTGAATTCAATATTTAACTCTTCTTCACTCTCCATTTTCATAAGAACTGCAAGAACAGATTGTAACCAAGACCTCTGGTATGAATAAAACACGTGGAAAAATATGGATGAAACTGGCTGATTCAGACACCTGTTGGCAGAAATATACATTCAGAATATCAGACCACAGCAAAATCTATAGAAAGAATCAAGGGACTACCAATGCAAGACAGAACAAGCAAATTTGGTTTTTAAAATGTATGCCGGTTGGAAATGATAAGCACGAGTAAGTTTGAAAACAGCATCATGAACTTTGCGTTGCCAAAAGGAGACAACCCTTTATTTAGGTTCATCCACAGGCCACCAGAGGATACCCCAGGTTTCAACAAAACGACTTGAGAGTTGTTCTGGCAGTTACTAGGCAATTGACAATATGATCTCATGCTCACGATACATGTTCTGAAAAATAAATAGGTGAGTGAAGCTAGTAAGTGTGTTTAGCTTGACTCCACTTTCATTAAGTATCCTTTACATTATTTCATGTTTACCAGTTCCTCCAGGTATATTGGAAATTAAGGAAAAATAACTTCAATACACGGTATGTCTTTTAATGGGAAAAATTTTATTTGTTTCTCATATACACTGAGAAAACACGTTGCTCTAAGACAAAAAGAAAAGAGTAACAGCCAGAAATCGAGTCTGATTTGGAAAACATTAAAAGCATTCATTAATGCTGTATTCACTGTACACAATGCCACCAGAAATTCCTTTTCAGGATAGGCAATTAGAGCAGAAATGTTTAGGTTATATTCTTCATAAAGGTCCAAATAAAGTTGGGTTTGTAATTATTTTACAGACTGAGCAAGTAAGTAAATCTGAAAACCTGCGATTAGTTGATTACCTTTGTTCCAACCTGCATGGGTAGTACAATGGTATGCAGCAATAAAGCTGTTTATTCTACCACCCCCCCCTCAAAACTCTTATCAAACGTTTTTCACTTATTACGTAATAGGGTTTAGGGCCTGAGGAAAATGCAATCTCACTGCATATTCTCTTAACTTTCTACAAATTCTTAGGCTTTTTACATGATAAATTTTATGTTTTTGCAATACGAGAAATGCAATTCATCTAGGTGTGTCATCTTTATGTATTCACTAACACATTTACTTTCTCTAGCACGTACTTATAGTAGGTGCAGAAAGAATTGCATTCCACTCAAAAATTCAATTTAGGGTTTCACCAGAAATACATATTTTAAGATCCCCTAAATAAAATGTTACTCTAGCTCTCATACTTATTCTTAAGCCCATGGATGTTTGGTTATACAGTTAAAACTAAAACATCAGGTTCTTTCATTGCAATGGTTTATTTCTTTCTAGCAACAAGACAACTCCTTTGTTGATGTTCATTTCTTTTACCTTACTCTTTAAACAAAAGAGTAATGATAAATACTATGCACCAATAGGCATTTCTCTTCCTTTTCTTTGTTTTATGATAGTGTTACACAACATAACATTTAAAAAAAAAGTAGAAAACAGTTTGTGTATCTGTCTGTGAACAGTGTAATTCAAAAATGAAAAATCTGATATCAGGCATTGTATTTAGTTCATCTTTCAAGAGAGCAACATACATATTTTCAAATAACTTTTTTATTTGCATCAGCCATTTCTGAAATATTTGGTATTGATGTAAATTTTTCAATATGTTGTCCTGTTCTGAAGTGCTGTGATAATTCAGTTGTTTCTCATGATGTCTTGGAAAGAGTATAGAATTTCAGTGCTGGCATAATCATAGTGACCTGCTTTTTAAAGATTTGACTATTGTTTCAGCCTACTGTATCCTCTTTGTACGTACAACAAATGTGTAATGTAACTATTTCTGTAAACATTTATTTCAGTTAAGATGAAGTGGGTAGAAAAATTAATTTTTGCAAGAATAGTTTGTAGAAGCTATACAAAAATAATTGAAAGCGACTGCAAAAAGTCATGCAAATGTAATGCATCAGAAATTTTTTTGTTATATGCTATCCCATTCTTGCTCTGGCCTTAATGCAATGTCCTAAGTTGTTTTCTTTTTAGCGGATAAATCTGTGGGACTTGATTGGGACTTTTCCTTTTTGGGGATGGAAAAATAACATTAAATCCTTCAACTTCAGGGCTTGGTATGAGTATTTTTAACTCTGCGCAGTGCATATCATGATTTTTCTGTATACATTGGTGTGATCTATAATTTCAGGGCATTTAGAAACACAAATGTTCATAAAATGAGTTTTTTTTATTGTGGTGATCCTCCCCTGATTAAGCCACAAGTGGTGAGCTGTAAACCTTAAAACATTCTTGCAAGAGAGTTTGTCTTTTGAGAAGAACAAAGGAAACTATAAATGTACTAATAAACGGTGGAATGAGAAGGCAAAGTCAGTGACGTTTTATGTTAACGAAGAAAGCCTATTCTACATAACCTTCAACCATTTACAAGAATGTAAGTAGCATATTCTGTGTTTACAATTACCTGTCACACTATCACTGGTGTTAAAGAGAGCTGCAATAAAACAACTATTTATATGACAAATTTAATATTCATTTTAAAAATTATAGCAATGAATATATCAGAAACAGTTAAGGCTACAAAACTTACTTGACATAATTGACTTTTTTAATGAGATTTACATTTTCTGTGTGTTGAGTCTCTGTCAGTCTCTTCTGGTTTACTAGTTACACAAAATGATACAACTTTCGTTCTGAGTGAAGAATACACAATCTGTCTGCAGAAAATTTAAGATACATAAGTATTTTAAAAATATGGTATTTTCATCAAAATTGTTAGAACTGTTTCCAAAAAAAATAAAATATACAGGAAATTTTCCAATTAAAGGGTAGGAGGATTTAGTGGAAAATCTTCACATCACATCTTTGGAATATGCCATTTATAAATGCCAAGTTTGACACAAATGGTTGGCATCAGTGAATCAGTCTGCTATCAAAATAAATCTTCTGTTGTGCCCTATATTGCTTTTAAACACAGATTCGATATCCAGCTATCTTTCCGTACTTGCAACTTGTCTGGTAACTCCAAAATTACGTAAATAAAAATAAAATACGTAGCGACATTTGACTATCTCTATGCTGGTTACAAAAAACAGTACAGCCAACCTTACTATTTGCCAGCGCTGGATGCATGAACATTCCGCCCACCTAATTAATGTCAATGAATTACCTTGTATGCACTTAATGTTTCAGTTAAACAAAATACAAATGCTAAATTTGAATAAACAACATTCACAATTACAATTTTACAAATGATCAATCATTGCAAGGTAAAATATGAAGTTTCAGTGGTCCATTCTTAGTCTTCACTGTGACCATTCGAACCAATTTGTCGCTACCAGGATGTATCTCTATCGCCATTTCCTTCTTCCACAGCAATGGGGGAAGATTATCCTCTTTGATGAGTACCACTGTTCCGGCCATCATGTTGGGTTGTACATCTTTCCATTTGTGTCACTGTTGTAGCTGATTCAGGTATTCTACTGAAAATGTTATCCAGAATAGTTGAGTCATCTGCTGGACCAGTTTCCATCTAGACAAGTACCTAAATTTAGGTCTAATAATTAGCATTAGGAACTGCAAGTGAGGATGTGCCAATTAGGCAGCGTCCAGGAGTTAGTATGTCAAGATTTTCTGGGTCATTGTTAAGGGAAATTAATGGACGGTAATTCAAACAAGCTTCAACTTCGTCATAAGTCAAACATGCTAGGCCTACCCTTCTCCTTAAATGATACTTTACTGATTTGATGTCTGCTTTCCACAAACCTCCCATATGCGGTAAGCTTGGTGGTATGAAATGGAAATTTATGCCTCTTTGTGAACTGTAATCTTGAACATTTTCCTTGAATTTGACATTATTCAGAAGATCCTTCAATTCTCAATTCATCCCTACAAAGTTGGTTCCATTATAACTATAAATATTTGTACATAGTCCTCTTCTTGCAGTGAATCCCCTCAAGGCAACGATAAATCCTTGAGATGTCAAATCTGTAACCAACTCAATATTTACCGCCTTAGTAACCAGACAGACAAATAGTGCAATGTAATATTTAATCTTTGGTTTGCTTCTAACAGAACCTTACTTCATCAGAATTGGTCCACCATAGTCAACCATGGTGACCCATTAACTGCATTGATGCGGTTGCCTTTTAGTTTAAAACATACCATGCATTTGTTGACAATTTTCCATAAGGGATCTCTTGCATTGGTTATCCAAAATCGTTGTCTAACTAAAGACAGTAGTAATTGACCACTAGCATGTGAATTTCGCTTGTGTATCTCTTATACTATCAGCCTTGTCACATTGTGTTTTGAGGGTAGAATTATGGGGTGTTTCTGTTGAAACTCTAATAATGTATTCTTTAAATGACCGCCCACCCTGAGCAATCGTTTATCAATGAATGGGTTTAATGTTGTCAATGAACTTCCCTTTGAAACACTACAATTCTTCCTTAAGCTATCCATGTCTTGTTTGTATACATTTGGAACTTCTCTCAGAAGTACTGTAGCAGCCTCATCCAATTCCTGTACAGTTAAACCGCTTCTTATCTTGTTATCAGAGTTCCTGCAATTAATAAATCTAAGACAAAATGCGAGAACTTCTCATTTTCAACCATGATGAACTAAAGTATAACTGATCATTAACTACTTGGCATATTAATGTGACTGGAATAGTAGTCTCTTTAGAATGTTTTTCTTCATTCTTGACTTCTTCCAATTCCTTATTTAACCATTTAGCAGGTTCATAAGTTGCATTGTTAAGCCATTCAGGCCCTTGCCACCATAAGTTACTCTTTCAAAGTCTGAGTTTCTGTTCCTCCTGAAACTAAATCAGCAGAATTATTCTTTATGTTTATATGATTCCAATGTGATGTTAGTTAATTCTTGGATCTCTGCAGCTCTATTTCCAACAAATGGCTTCCAACAAGAGGGTTTTGAGTGCAACCATGCTAAGACCACTGTAGAATCGGCCCATAAAACTACTTTCAAGTTGTTTATCTTCAAAGCCTTCACAGTAACTTGTGTTAATTGGGTTAAAAGAAATGCTTCACATAGTTCCAACATTGGAATTGTAAGTCGTTTTAGTGATGCAACTCTAGATTTTGAACAAAGCAAATGTACCTTTGTATTTCCTTGATTATCCAATGTCCTAAGATAATTACAGCAACCATAAGCTGCCTTATTAGCATCTGAAAAGCCATGTAATTCAAACTTTTGAATAATTCCAGTGCATGTTGCTAGTTTGTCAACTTCAATTGTGTTTAAAATATGAAGCTTACTTTCTATTTGAACCACTCTTCCTTGAGGTTGCTTAGAAGAAACTCATCCCAATCTAACCTTTCTTGGCATAATTTTTGCATACAAATCTTGCATTTTACGATTACTAGACCTAGAAAACCTAATGGATCAAATATTGAAGCAATATCTGCTAATAGTGTCCATTTAGTAACATCCTTACATTGTTTTAAATTATTAGAAAACCGAAACTTATCAGTTTTGGGGTTCCTCAGCAGACCTAACGTTTTTATGTTATCAGTGGCAAATTCTAAAGCAGCTTTCTTTCTCTTTCATATAATGGGATTCTTAATAAAAGCACTGGGTGATTCGATGACATTTTGCAAACAAAATCCACCTGATTTCAGCAGCTCTATTAATTCTTCTTGCAACTGAATTGCATCATTTTCATTTTCTGCTCCACTAATCAAGTCCTCTACATAGAAATCTCTCATAAATATTTCTGCTGCCCTTGGAAATCTTTGGACTTCGTCCTCTGCCAGCTGTTTCAAATATCTAATAGCTAGGAATGGTGCACATGAAATGCCATATGTGAGTGTCTTCAGTTCATAAATCTTCACCGGTCTGTCCTTATGTTCTCTCCATAGAATCCTTTGAAGATGAGTATCCTTACTAATATCTGTACAAAAAGCTATTGTGTATTGTAAATCTCTGGATAGTCGAACAAATATCTTCTTGGTGCATAGCTCCTACCATCAATACATCATTCAGTGCAGTACCAGAACTTGTATTTTCTGAACCATTAAACACAGCTTGTAGTTTGGTGGTAGAACCCTCTTCTTTCACAATTGTATGAAGTGACATATAATAAGGTGAAAGTTTGTGCTTTCTCCTGCCCTTTGTAACTTCCACATCTTTCACTTGCGACATATGATTTAGCTCCAAATATTCATCCATGAAGTGTTTGCAATTCTCTCTTAGCTTTGGTTGTCTGTCTAACCTTTCCAACGATGTAATCGTGTGTTTGCTATATCATATACCCCCGCAACTGTATCTTTGCACTTGACAGTTCGTGTGGCTTCGCGTAAGGTTGGCTACATTGTGGTTGCGACGTTGCCAGAGTAGGTAGTAAACAACAACAGCTGATTGTTCTCCTTTCTATCGTGTCTAAGCCGAATACAAAAAGTGTGCGTAAGAATCGAACGTCAATGAGTAATAACTATTTCATATTATTATTGTTAATTGAAAATAACTCTGCATAAACATTGCAGCATATGTAGAATAAATTACGCACTTTTGTCAATATAGAAACAAAATAATACAAACTTCCTGCTACAATGAGGAGAAATAAAACAAATTATAAGCATGCCATAACAAAGTTATTTTCACTCATGCATTTAAAACTGCAATGGCTCAATTCGATCCAAATCCCTGTTGCCGTAGTCATCCTTGGAATCATCATTATCTTCACAAAGGCATATCATCAATGCTTCACAGTCACTAATAATTCTTGTGCTTTTCGTATTAGCTTATTCACATGATCTACTTTCTTCTTCCACGAAGCCGCGTCCACCGTAGCCTTGTGAATAACAGTTCTCGTGATTAGTCCAAGAGCTGCTGCAGTTCGTTGTACGGCTTTATCAGCAGGAATAGAGGGATTGCCATGAAGCTTCACGTACTCCTTTTCCTGTTCAAAGAATTCCCGGGTTCTCCTTAATAGTTCCAATGCACGACTATTAAGTGGCACGCCTCGGCGCAAAGGATTTTCACTTCGTGAATCATCACTCGCCGTTTGGCATCGTTTTATCACACATTGTCGCACTTAAGTTTTGTTTAAATAATTAATATGAATGAAATATATATAAAATAGATAAATTTTAAATAAATGTGTATAAAGGAACAATAACAAAACTATCAAACAATAACCACAAATATAAATAACAATGAACAATATGTAGCTTGCAAAGAACAACTCGACGCTCGTGCTAGAGATTCACAAACTGAAGCACGTGGTTGGGAATAGTTACATCTGGCAACAGAGCCGATTCTAGTTCCAGTTCCGCTTTGTCATCGACCTCCGGAATGCTGCCTTGTGATTGGCTTAGGAAGTCAGGTTCAAGCTTTTCATCTGTTTTTTTTTGCGAGTGCACCAACTTAAATGCTAGCTGTCAAGTGCAACGTTACAGCGGCGGGGGTATAACTTCAGATGATCCTTCCGAATAGGTAATCTAACTTGGTATCTTCCATCATCTTGCCTTACAGTGGTTTCTTGGAATTAAATTAAATTGAGTTTTATTTATGGACACACTTTAGCTACTATGGTCCTTAGTGTCCCATTGTATATTGGGCATGAAAGACCAGTAATTCTGCTCAGAGGCCTCTTTATCAGGCTTGATGTTCTTTTACGTGCCGTAAATCTACGACACGGGACCACTGGCTTTACTTCCCTTCCGAAGGAAGCTATGCTGAGGATTTTTACGCCCAAAAAAATTCCATTGCCTTTTGCTGGGCTTGAACCGGCGCCTTTCATATTCTCTCTCTTCTAAGGTGAGTACTTCATGACTAAGATTTTCCAACAACCAAAGTTTCTCCATTTGAGTATACAATTGGTCAGTGTGTGTGAAAAATGTATTGTTCTGTACCCTTTGATTCTTGACATCACCACCTGGAATAGTTCCCAAAACTATAAATCCTAAAGTTGTATTCTGCAACACTGGTAAATCCTTGCACTGTAACCTTCCATCTTGCAGCACACCAAAGAATGTGTCAGCTCCTAGCAGAAGGTCGACTTTATGAGGTATATTGAAGTTGGTATCTGCTAATCTATGTTAGTTGGAATTTTCCATTGAGACGTATCAATGTACATGGATGGCATTCTCCCTGTGATATGAGGTAATACAAGACATGCCACTCTAGTTTTGTAATTAATCACCTCTGAATAAAGTTCAACAGTTGTCATGTGGGTAGTTGTGGTTATTGCATTACTAACACCCTTGAGAGGTACCTCAGCTCTTGTTTGCTTATGCCCTAATGCAATGTAATAAAGTTAATTTGAGAACAACTGTCTAACAGAACATAGCATTTGTGTAATCTCCCAAAGTTATCTTTCACCTCAACTTGCGCAGTAGCCAGTAAAACCTTTGACGACATTACACCCTTTATTGTGCAAAACTGTCCATATTAATTGGTTGATGTAGCAATTAGTGGTGATATTTTCCACAAGCTTTACGGCCCCTGGAGTTGCACTGTTGTATGAACTGATTATTAGCTAAACATAACTTACTTTCCTTTACAAATTTGTATCTATTATCAACTGTGAATTGATTAAATTGACTGCAATTCCGAATACTATGGTCACTCTTATATAAAATGCAAGCATCCCTTGTTGCAGTGGCGTAGCTTGATACTGTGTTCTGGGTATACTAGATTTTAAAAATTGAATTTAGAATTTTTTAAATGATGCACAAATTCCCATACATTAGTGTTTCATAAAATAATGTGAATTGTCTATTAAGATTTGATTATTTTTATGGTTATTATTGTTGTTTTAGTGGTCATTAGCATCACTACTAATTGGCGAAATTGACTGAACTTGCATTTTAAACAAAATAGATTATAAAAATGTAGTGTTACCTGTAACTTTACAAAAAGCTGACAAACCATTGTATGATTGTAAATCATGAAAACAATGCAGGTACTCATTTAGATTTTCTTGTATATAAGCTCCAGTCGGCGATTTTTATTGCAAGCTTTTCTTTCAATGTTTTTAATATTTGATATTCCTTCAACACTCCATTTCTTTTACCCGCCAAAAGCAAACATGTGAAGCAACACACTTTGTTATGAATGTAACTGCCAGTTAACCAATTAAATTTACTGTACCAGGCTGTTTGAAATGTCCAGTTTTGGTTCTTTTTGGAAGACAATGCCAAGCTTAGGAATTGGTCTTTTGCCTTTAAGTTCACACTTTTTCTCATAAGATGGAGTCGAAAACTGAGTTTTTAATAAGTAATCTACTAAATCGATGGAATTGTCCATATTTATAAAATCATAAATAAAATATGCACAATGAAAACAATACACAGGTTTACATAAAATTAACACTTTACTGCACTGCACGGCTACATGCACATAATGCTGGTTCACCAATAACTGAGGAATTAAATGTTTGTTACACTGGCTTACCCTTCATTAAACATGTTAAGTCTCTGCTGCTGCCTTTATGCCCTTAATGCACAACAAAATATAGGCATGTCTTCTTACAATGAATGGTTGAAATTTATTGGGTAAAGCTATATAAGTCCACTCTTGATGAGACTTGCACTCACTCAGCCATCCTCTACTCAACTTTACTGCCGCATCATGAGACTTCAAAGTTGCCTAAGTTCGCAGCACTACAATCTGACACTTAGCAGTGTGTAGGGGTTGGGGTAAGCAGTGGTTAAATTCTTGTTTCTTACTTGCCGCTTCAAGAGCATTGCATCTGCTTTCAATAAATTCATACAATTTAGTTAGCCTTGGTAGCTGTTTGTCTGAAGTGTGTAGCTCCCATGCCCCTTTAGTCTTGATATCAAGCTTCTGAACAACAATGTAAATTATCATCGAATCCTAAGTGCTTGTTTGCTGATTTAAACTGTCTAATGCCTTCAAATTGTTTTTGGTAACATCTATCAACCTCCTAAGTTGAGTACCATTCTGAGTCACAATTGCATGCTGCTTCATGACATCAATATGTGTGTTAACAATCAGCTTTTCATTTTGATATTGTTATACATTGGGGAGCATAGCTGCAGAGGCAAACGAGAGGACCAGGAATTTGCTGCACAAATTTAAAGCAGGCATGGGATATTCATAACATAATACACTTAAATTCATATGTAACACATGACCTGTGTTTATTAAATAATTAACATGGTGCCACTACATTGTTCACAACAGATTACAGCACAAACATTGGAGGGAGATGCTCCACACACATGATCCATGCACACAGAACCACTCGCCTTGGAGACACACATGATACTGACCCATGCTACTGACTAGAAGGTGGGGAGGGAAATGCCGTGCTGGATAAGAATTCAAACTCCCAAATCAAAATGATTATGCACAATAATGTCATGCTATAAAGCAATAATGTGTCCAACGCGACAATGCACACACATACACGCTACATCTCCCCCCACTCACAATAATGAGGCATCCCAGGTGAAAAGAGAAAAAAAAATACAAAGAAAATATAAACATACAAAATTGAATACACAAAGTTTACAAAGATAAAGCCCTGATGAATCCCCCACAGGGACAATGATTCTGTTTTAACAATGAAGTAGTCCCACAGGAACCCCCCAACTCTTAACTCCTCTTCTGTACATACACAGTGTGTTACGACATTCCACTTGAGAATGGAGCAAAAAAACTGCTTTGTCCGGTAACTTTTCCCACCAGTTAACCACGCCAGTCGAAGAAAAGATGGAAGAAACTTATCACACAGATAACTGTATCACTCGATCACCACGGCGACACAGTGAAATAGCTGGAACTCTATAGAGTAGGTCTGTGAGCGACTGGCCCTTCCGCCACAGACAAGCCAAGAGTGAGAACACCCTTGTAGACTGCCATGGTGAGAGGATTGTACAGGAGGTGTAGCTGGAAACCTGTTTGGGTGCGGCTGAGGGAAGTAGCACCATTCTCCAGATGATCTGGGACTTTCCTCTTCTGTGGAGGGGAGTATTTCCTGGGGCTACCGATAGACTGGAACAAGATTTGGAGAAAGCATCAGGGTCACAATATAGAAGACAAAATACACAAAATAATTATTACAAAAACAAAAGGCAAGGGACACACAAAGCTAATAAAACTTAAATCTAGAGCAAGGCCTTGCAAAAAAAAAAAATACATTGATGAGTGCTCAATTTTTGGATATGCCTTCAACTATTCATGAATACATTTAAAGTAGGGACACAAGTCAACATTTAATGACAAAATTTTCAAGGTTTTAAGATGACAATGAAAGTTATAGCTCTTGATGCTTTACAATGAAATCTGACCATAGAAACAGTATTACTGTGAGATTAATACAAGTAAGAACCAAAACACATTGAGGCATTGGTACTAAGAATTTTAAAATGTCATCCTCAGAGAAGAAAAAAAAACTTTGTTAGATCAATCTACTAGCAAACTACAATATAGATACGGGCATACTAACTACAGGATTAAATATAGATAGGGGGAACCATCACCAATTATGCTAAGGATCTACTCCCCAAGGAACGCTCTATGTGCAGTTCGCAAGTGACTGGTTCAAACTCTTTCTTTTTCGCAGATACATATAGCCCCCTATATTCTGTCATGGTTGGGGTGTGGATCAAGCCCCAGTCAATAGATTCTGAAAAACACATTCATATAACAGACACAAAAATAAAGTCAAAATAGTTAGAACTGATCAAAAGAAAGAAATTATTGTAGGTAAACATTATGGATTACACAACCTGCAAATTTTGGAAACTCGTAGTGAAGGGGCCTCCTATACCCCTGCTGCTGTATCTTTGCACTTAACAGTTCGTGTGGCTTCGCGTAAGGTTGGCTACATTGTGGTTGCGACGTTGCCAGAGTAGGTAGTAAACAACAACAGATGATTGTTCTCCTTTCTATCGTGTCTAACCCGCATACAAAAAGTGTGCGTAAGTAGCGAACGTCAATGAGTAATAACTATTTTGTATTATTATTGTTAATTGAAAATAACTCTGCATAAACATTGCAGCATATGTAGAATAAATTACGCACTTTCGTCAATATAGAAACAAAATAATACAAACGTCCTGCTACAATGAGGAGAAATAAAACAAATTATAAGCATGCCATAACAAAGTTATTTTCACTCGTGCATTTAAAACTGCAATGGCTCAATTCCATCCAAATCCCTGTTGTCGTAGTCATCCTTGGAATCATCATTATCTTCACAAAGGCATATCATCAATGTTTCACAGTCACTAATAATTCCGTCTATTTCTTGTACTTTTCGTATTAGCTTATTCACATGATCTACTTTCTTCTTCCACGAAGTCGCGTCCACCGTAGCCTTATGAATAACAGTTCTCGTGATTAGTCCAAGAGCTGATGCAGTTCGTTGTACGGCTTTATCAGCAGGAATAGAGGGATTGCCATGAAGCTTCACGTACTCCTTTTCCTGTTCAAAGAATTCCCGGGTTCTCCTTAATAGTTCCAATGCACGACTATTAAGTAGACAACTCGGCGCAAAGGATTTTCACTTCGTGAATCATCACTCGCCGATTGGCTCGTTTTTCAGACATTGTTGCACTTAAGTTTTGTTTAAATAAATAATATGAATGAAATATATATAAAATAGATAAATATAAATAAATGTGTATAAACGAACAATAACAACACTATCAAACAATAACCACAAATATAAATAACAATGAACAATATGTAGCTTGCAAAGAACAACTCGACGCTCGTGCTAGAGATTCACAAACTGAAGCACGTGGTTGGGAATAGTTACATCCGGCAACAGAGCCGATTTTAGTTCCGTTCCGCTTTGTCATCGACCTCTGGAATGCTGCCTTGTGATTGACTTAGGAAGTCAAACGGTTGAAGCTTTTCATCTGTTTTTTTGCAAGTGTACCAACTTAAACGCTAGCTGTCAAGTGCAACATTACAGCGGCAGGGGTATAACTTCAGATGATCCTTCCAAATAGGTAATCTAACTTGCTATCTTCCATCATCTTGCCTTACAGTGGTTTCTTGGAATTAAATTAAATTGAGTTTTATTTATGGACACACTTTAACTACTATGGTCCTTAGTGTCCCATTGTATATTGGGCATGAAAGACCAGTAATTCTGCTCAGAGGCCTCTTTATCAGGCTTGATGTTCTTTTATGTGCCGTAAATCTAGGACACGGGACCACTGGCTTTACTTCCTTCCGAAGGAAGCTATGATGAGGATTTTTACGCCCAAAAAAATTCCATTGCCTTTTGCTGGGCTTGAACCGGCGCTTTTCATATTCTCTCTCTTCTAAGGTGAGTACTTCATGACTAAGATTTTCCAACAACCAAAGTTTCTCCATTTGAGTATGCAATTGGTCAGTGTGTGTGAAAAATGTATTGTTCTGTACCCTTTGATTCTTGACATCACCACCTGGAATAGTTCCCAAAACTATAAATCCTAAAGTTGTATTCTGCAACACTGGTAAATCCTTGCACTGATAACTTCCATATTGCAGCACACCAAAGAATGTGTCAGCTCCTAGCAGAAGGTTGACTTTATGAGGTATATTGAAGTTGGTATCTGCTAATCTATGTTAGTTGGAATTTTCCATTGAGACGTATCAATGTACATGGATGGCATTCTCCCTGTGATATGAGGTAATACAAGACATGCCACTCTAGTTTTGTAATTAATCACCTCTGAATAAAGTTCAACAGTTGTCATGTGGGTAGTTGTGGTTATTGCATTACTAACACCCTTGAGAGGTACCTCAGCTCTTGTTTGCTTATGCCCTAATGCAATGCAATGTAATAAAGTTAATTTGAGAACAACTGTCTAACAGAACATAGCATTTGTGTAATCTCCCAAAGTTATCTCTCACCTCAACTTGCGCAGTAGTCAGTAAAACCTTTGACGACACTACACCCTTTATTGTGCAAAACTGTCCATATTAATTGGTTGATGTAGCAATGTGTGGTGATATTTTCCACAAGCTTTACGGCCCCTGGAGTTCCACTGTTGTATGAACTGATTATTAGCTAAACATAACGTATTTTCCTTTACAAATTTGTATCTATTATCAACTGTGAATTGATTAAATTGACTGCAATTCCGAATACTATGGTCACTCTTACATAAAATGCAAGCATCCCTTGTTGCAGTGGCGTAACTTGATACTGTGTTCTGGGTATACTAGATTTTAAAAATTGAATTTAGAATTTTTTAAATGATGCACAAATTCCCATACATTAGTGTTTCATAAAATAGTGTGAATTGTCTATTAAGATTTGATTATTTTTATGGTTATTATTGTTGTTTTAGTGGTCATTAGCATCACTACTAATTGGCGAAATTGACTGAACTTGCATTTTAAACAAAATAGATTATAAAAATGTAGTGTTACCTGTAACTTTACAAAAAGCTGACAAACCATTGTATGATTGTAAATCATGAAAACAATGCAGGTACTCATTTAGATTTTCTTGTATATAAGCTCCAGTTGGCGATTTTTATTGCAAGCTTTTCTTTCAATGTTTTTAATATTTGATATTCCTTCAACACTCCATTCCTTTTCCCCGCCAAAAGCAAGCATGCGAAGCAACACACTTTGTTATGAATGTAACTGCCAGTTAACCAATTAAATTTACTGTACCAGGCTGTTTGAAATGTCCATTTTTGGTTCTTTTTGGAAGACAATGCCGAGCTTAGGAATTGTTCTTTTGCCTTTAAGTTCACACTTTTTCTCATAAGATGGAGTCGAAAACTGAGTTTTTAATAAGTAATCCACTAAATCGATGGAATTGTCCATATTTATAAAATCATAAATAAAATATGCACAATGAACACAATACACAGGTTTACATAAAATTAACACTTTACTGCACTGCACGGCTACACGCACATAATGCTGGTTCACCAATAACTGAGGAATTAAATGTTTGTTACACTGCCTTACCGTTCATTAAACATGTTAAGTCTCTGCTGCTGCCTTTATGCCCTTAATGCACAACAAAATATAGGCATGTCTTCTTACAATGAATGGTTGAAATTTATTGGGTAAAGCTATACAAGTCCACTCTTGATGAGACTTGCACTCACTCAGCCATCCTCTACTCAACTTTACTGCCGCATCATGAGACTTCAAAGTTGCCTAAGTCCGCAGCACTACAATCTGACACTTAGCAGTGTGTAGGGGTTGGGGTAAGCAGTGGTTAAATTCTTGTTTCTTACTTGCCGCTTCAAGAGCATTGCATCTGCTTTCAATAAATTCATACAATTTAGTTAGCCTTGGTAGCTGTTTGTCTGAAGTGTGTAGCTCCCATGCCCCTTTAGTCTTGATATCAAGCTTCTGAACAACAATGTAAATTATCATCGAATCCTAAGTGCTTGTTTGCTGATTTAAACTGTCTAATGCCTTCAAATTGTTTTTGGTAACATCTATCAACCTCCTAAGTTGAGTAGCATTCTGAGTCACAATTGCATGCTGCTTCATGACATCAATATGTGTGTTAACAATCAGCTTTTCATTTTGATATATTTATACATTGGGGAGCATAGCTGCAGAGACAAACGAGAGGACCAGGAATTTGCTGCACAAATTTAAAGCAGGCATGGGATATTCATAACATAATACACTTAAATTCATATTTAACACATGACCTGTGGTTTATTAAATAATTAACATGGTGCCACTACATTGTTCACAACAGATTACAGCACAAACATTGGAGGGAGATGCTCCACACACATGATCCATGCACACAGAACCACTCGCCCTGGAGACACACATGAGACTGACCCATGCTACTGACTAGGAGGTGGGGAGGGAAATGCCGTGCTGGATAAGAATTCAAACTCCCAAATCAAAATGATTATGCACAATAATGTCATGCTATAAAGCAATAATGTGTCCAATGCGACAATGCACACACATACATGCTACATCTCCCCCCACTCACAATAATGAGGCATCCCAGCCGAAAAGAGAAAGGGAAAAAAATACAGAGAAAATATAAACATACAAAATTGAATACACAAAGTTTACAAAGATAAAGCCCTGATGAATCCCCCACAGGGACAATGATTCTGTTTTAACAATGAAGTAGTCCCAGAGAAACCCCCCAACTCTTAACTCCTCTTCTGTACATACACAGTGTATTACGACATTCCACTTGAGAATGGAGCAAAAAAAACTGCTTTGTCCGGTAACTTTTCCCACCAGTTAACCACGCCAGCTGAAGAAAAGATGGAAGAAACTTATCACACAGATAACTGTATCACTCAATCACCACGGCGACACAGTGAAATAGCTGGAACTCTATAGAATAGGTCTGTGACCGATGGGCCCTGCCGCCACAGACAAGCCAAGAGTGAGAACACCCTTTAGACTGCCAGGGTGAGAGGATTGTACATGAGGTGCAGCTGGAAACCTGTGCAGGTGCGGCTGAGGGAAGTAGCACCATTCTCCAGATGATCTGGGACTTTCCTCTTCTGTGGAGGGGAGTATTTCCTGGGGCTACCGATAGACTGGAACAAGATTTGGAGACAGCATCAGGGTCACAATATAGAAGAAAAAATACACAAAATAATTATTACAAAAACAAAAGGCAAGGGACACACAAAGCTCATAAAAGTTAAATCTAGAGCAAGGCGTTGCAAAAAAAAAAAAAAATACATTGATGAGTGCTCAATTTTTGGATATGCCTTCAACTATTCATGAATACATTTAAAGTAGGGACACGTCAGCATTTAATGACAAAATTTTCAAGGTTTTAAGATGACAATGAAATTTATAGTTCTTGATGCTCTACAATGAAATCTGACCATAGAAACAGTATTACTGTGAGATTAATACAAGTAAGAACCAAAACACATTGAGACATTGGTACTAAGAATTTTAAAATGTCATCCTCAGAGAAGAAAAAAAAAATTTGTTAGATCAATCTACTAGCAAACTACAATATAGATACGGGCATACTAACTACAGGATTAAATATTGATAGGGGGAACCATCACCAATTATGCTAAGGATCTACTCGCCAAGGAACGCCCAATGGCAGTTCGCAAGCGGCTGGTTCAAACTTTTTTTTTGCAGATACATACACCCCCCTATATTCTGTCATGGTTGGAGTGTGGATCAAGTCCCAGTCAATAGATTCTGAAAAACACATTCATAAAACAGACACAAAAAATAAAGTGAAAATAGTTAGAACTGATCAAAAGAAAGAAATAATTGTAGGTAAACATTATGGATTACACAACCTGCAAATTTTGGAAACTCGTAGTAAAGGGCATAGCGTTGCTGCTGGACAGAAGGATGACTCTTATGACCATTTCCCTCTTTCCTTTGCACAAAAACACAGGGGGGTTGCTATTCAGCACAGTGATGTAGCTGGAGTGACTGAGCAAACTCAAACAGTGCATGGAAACTAACATTACTAGGGACATTCAGCAGACATAGTAATGATTCCACCTTGCTAAGTACTCAATGACACCTCAGCAAGCACATGAAAAAAAAATGCTGTGTGCCCTGGTTTGCCACACCTAAAACAAATCAGGGGTGGCACTGATCTGGAGGTGGTGAACATGGTTGCCATTGTCCTCTTTGTGTAGAAGATGGTGGTCTGTTCCTCTCAGGATGAGATGTATTCATTCCACACAAGTGGTTAGCCAACTGGTCCACTTTTGTAGCTAACTTGGTGACATCATTAGTACGGGGCCCTGAAATTCAGTTTTATTTATGGACGCTCTTTAACTACTATGGTCCTTAGCGTCCCATTTTATATTGGGCGTGAAAGTCCAGTAATTTTGCTCAGAGGCCTCTTTATCAGGCTTGAGGTTCTTTTTCGTGCCGTAAATCTATGACACGGTACCACTGGCTTTACTTCCCTTCTGAAGGAAGCCATGCTAAGGATTTTTACGCCTGAAAAAATCCATCGCCCTCCGCTGGGTTTGAAACCGCGACTTTGGGAACTTTAAAATAAAAAAAGAAATTGAGTTTTATTTATGGACGCTCTTTAACTACTTTGGTTTTTAGCGTCCCATTCTATATTGGGCGTGAAACACCGGTAATTTTGCTCAGAGGCCTCTTTAGGCTTGAGTGGGAACTTTAAGCTAGCACGGTACCACTAGTCCATGGAGGACGGCATAGGGGGTGCCTGGAAGAGCAGGTAAAGGTGAATGACCTGAAAGGAAAGGTTAGTAGTCCCAACTTGTAAAGTCAGAGGTAGAGGAGCCAAAGCATGACCTGTAGGCTGTACCTGTGCAGCGGCCAAGTGGTCTCTTTGTGTCGTATAAAATTGTGCTTTATCCACCCGCTTAAGAGCCTGTAAAAGATCATCTACAGTCAGAGGGTTCATTGGGAGGAAAATGTTTACATACTCAGGTTTCAGATCTTTTAGTAAATTTCTTGTTTGCTCAGTTTGAGTCATACTTGGATTAACATGATCACATAAAGACAGTACATCATAAACATAGTGCAAAACAGGTTCAGAATCTAATTGAATTCTTTGTTGGAGCTTGATTTCTAACAATTCATCTTGGTGAGCAACCTGAAAAGCTGTAATGCTGTAATGAAAGAGGATTTTAAAAGAGCCAAATCATGAGAGGGATGGCTGTGACAGAATATCTGAAACCATTGTATAGCAGTATCCTTAGGGTAGCAAGGCAAATACTTCACTTTTTGCAAATCTGATCAGTTATTAGCATAAGGTACCTTTCAAAAAGTATTCAGAAAATCAAAATGATTGTCTACTGCAGCATTACAGAAAGGGGGTTCGACAGAGGGTCGGATAGCAGGCACAGTACTCTGAACAACTGCTTGTACAAGTGGAATTAAATCATTACTGGTGGCCACCAGGATCGATGACCCAGGACTAGAAGAAGGCATAAGAGGGTGGTCTGTTATTTGTCTTTGGTATAGTGAAATTATATATTACAGTATTAACACAGAAATATAGACAAAAAGAATTAATTATACACAGGCATGCAATTAAACAGTGGCTGTGGAAAAAAAGATGTGTGAACATACAGCATGTAAAAACATTATTGTATCAGAGACAAAAATAGGTATGAGCCAAATGTGTAAATATCAATGCTGTAAGAGAGGTTGAGTTTGCATTTATAACACAACACAGTTAAAACAAAAAAGTAAATTTCCATAGACAATGCCAGAAATTAGCAGTAAATCAAATATGTAAGTCAATGGTACACACAGGTGAGAATTAATCACTCAGTATATATCAGTATAGGCCAGTAATATTCACAGAAACAGATATGACAATGGCAAAGGATTATAGTATCATATCAGAGTATAATGAACCAAATCAAGGTAGCAAGGTAAATAACAAAGAAATTTTCCTAGTATTTAGCATAAACTAACCATGCCTGTGCTAAAATCATACAAAAAATGCTGACAGTATCTGAAATGTAAAACAGTAAGCGCATTGTAAAGAAAAGAAAATTCAATCGGAGCACTGGTCAGAAATGTTAGGTTATACAACACATCTGTAATGCACTACAGTGACAAATTTGTCATAAGAAAGCAAGATTCATAACTGTCAATAATTTCACTAGCACTAGAGGTGTAAGATGTAGTAGCAAGGTGGCATAGCTCACACAAAAATGTCAATATAATGAGGCAATAGGCAAATTTGAAAGATTAATATGGTTATATCAGACATACAAAATCCAAAAATGTCACAGAAATACCTGGCACACTGCTCACATACAGAATATATTCATCAAATTATAGGTCGTTAACTCACTGCCATGGGCACTTGAAACAGAGCTACTAAATGGAAGTTAATTAAAAAAATAATAAAAACAAAACAGGCAAAACTGACCAGGTGACTATGGTGATTAAAACACACAGTACCATACACAAAAAACTTGTACCCACTACGAGTGTGGTCCTCAAACATAAAGAAAAAAAATGAAGCAGTGAGGTTTGGAAAAAATATGCAACGAGAACACATATCTGACAAAGAGTTGAAATACACACAGACATACACACTCATACACACAGCAAACAACATAGGGACAGGGAAAGGAATAAAAAAAATAAGAGAGAAAAGGAAGGGGAAACAGTGGAGAGCAGGAGAAAGGAGGAGGAAGTGGTAATGCAGAGGCACCAAAAAAATTACATAGCCATCGCATAAAAAAATGAAATCTACTAAACGTGAAAAATTTTCATGGCCAAAATGGTGGGGAAAAAAATACAATTTTGCTTCGCCACGCCACACTTTGAAATAATTTAAAATTTCTGGTGTAACAGTCAGTTACTGAGCCAAAATGTGCTGCCTAAATGTGGTACGCCATGCCTTAAAAAGAAATCGTATCACATCGCTGCGATCCTATGTGAAAAGAACTTACTATACAAATTCAGATAGACAAATAAACCCTTCATACACTCACATATAAAAACTTACCTCAAACTATAGATATAAGCACCACGTGCACACAAAAAAAAAATTTAACACTCGCACGCTACACACAAAATTTTCTTCACAGCGATGTGATTACAAATATTGTTTCTTACCCAGTGACATACCACCAAAAATGTTATACACTGGGGTGAGGCCAAAGGTTTTGCAGCTGGATATTAAATTTGGTTACTCCGGCATAAACACTGGGGAACATAGCTGCAGAGGCAAATGAGAGGACCAGGAACTTGCTGCACAAATTTAAAGCAGGCATGTGATATTAATAACATAATACACTTAAATTCACATTTAACACGTGACCTGTGGTTTAGTAAATAATTAACATGGTGCCACTACATTGTTCACAACAAATTACAGCACAAACATTGGAGGGAGATGCCCCATGCACACACAACCACTTACCCTGAAGACACACACAAGACTGACCCATGCTACTGACTAGGAGGGGGGAGGGAAATGCCGCGCCAGACAAGAATTCAAACTTGCAATTAAAATGATTATACACAACAATTTCATGCTACAAAGCAATAATGTGTAGAATGCCCAATGCACACACACACACACTAGATATCTTTCTACTAACAATTTCCAAGCAATGTCATAGCTGTCCTCAGTTAATGGAATGAGCAAAATTATTCTCTTAACATCCCCATGGAGAGCTGACATTAGATAATGGAATTTCTGTATGTTTGGAATATTTTCATTATTTCCAATAATAGATAAATATGCATCCTTAAAACTAACCCACTCACATTTCCACTAAATTGAGGTACAGATAATTGAGGAAGCTTTACTCTAAGTACTGGTACATCAGGCACATTACAGCCTTGTGAAGACTGAGGCCTCCTTTAACTTTCCTTGTAAGAAGCTCAATAAAGCACAGTATCTATTTTCCACTGAAGCTCTTTCTTGGTCATTAGTTTCAGCTTCTTCTAACATTTCTAACTCATCTTGACAATCATTTTGCCCAATTTTCTTGCAGTAAATTTAATCTAACTTCCAATTGCCCTCTATCCCCTTGATCATTCCATGAATTTGCAAATGTTTCCAGCCTAGTAAGTACTTCTTTAATGATTGCACATTTTTTCTTCAGTTCACTAATTCTTACTCTGTGTGCCATACTAAAGTATGCAAAGGTATAAGGAAGGATAGGGATAGGTACTTGTCTTACCTTATTGAAGCTAATTAACTGGTTATGATCATCTAGACATCTGCCTTCTCCATTGATCCATCGAAGCTAGATCCAAGAAGTTCCAACTACTGCCCACAGATGGCGCTGCAGTCTTACAACTTCCAGTTGCTCCATCTTGTTGACGCTTCAACCAACACGGCCGTTGCATTTACAAATTTCAATTTTCATCAACTTTCACTGTCAATTTGTTGCTAAAAAGACAAAAAGACATAAGCGACATAAGTGTAATTTTACAGGAGAGCAGTTTAAAGAAAGGTGTGTTTACTTAGGGACCTACGGCTCAAAAGCATAAAATGATAAATAAAATATAATAAAGTGATTGAAATCTTTAATAGTTGTTCTTAATAAGGACTAATGTTAGACTCTAGAATTTGGATACCATATAGGCCAAAAAGGCCTAAATTGGAGATATGTCAGTTTGAAAGATTTCACCCATGATAGTTAGGCGCTTACACCATACACATGATCAATACATTATGCTGATTTTTGCTGTCTTTTGGACTGTATCATTTATTTCTTTTCATGTATATTTTTCACGTATATGTTTCTATTCTAAGTACATAGTACAATGTAAAGCGTTGGAAGTCGATAAAACAAATAATGGTATCTACCTATTTAACAACAGTAATATCAAGTATTTAAGTGTATTTTATTTATTTTTAATAACCTGCAATTTAGCAAATAATATATTTGTTTGTTTACACATCTTTAAAGAAACACAACTTCTGAACTTATTTTAACAATAGCAAAATCAAGCATATAGATGTGCTATTCTGAATAGTTTGATGAGTAATGTACAATAATATGTTTACAAATGTTTTCAGGAAAGAAACAGATAGGAAATTCTCTTTAACCATAGCAATATCAAGTATTAATATGTATGCTATTGCTATTTTTCCAAACTACATACAATAACGTTTTGTTTACAAATGCTTTTAGGAAACGCAAACAAGTATTGAAAATGTTTATGGGTTAATACAACTTAGAAGTGTGGCAGTTCCTTGTAGAACGTTTTGTTAACAGCATCTCTTATTACTGGTGTTGGCTGTTTGCGTAACTCCTGTAGATCGCTGTACTTCTCAGCCGAAAGCTTTGAAGAGGTGGAATTAAGTCGAGGCAGAGCAAGCTTCAAAACCCGTGAAGTGTTCCTGGATTTCAGAAATAGCCGCTCAGAATGTTTGGCCAAATGACTGATTTTTACAAAGATGCAAGCGGCGTCGTCTGTGGTCACTTTGACTTCTCTGATTGCAGTCCAATTCACTTTGTTTCCAGATTTAAATCCTCGGGGATCGAATCTGTAGGCTCTCTGAAATACTGTTGTAGTCCAAGAAATCTTCTACCCTCATAGAATGTGTTTCATACAGAGCAGCACTCAAAGTCTCGCAATAGGTACCAGCTGGCAAGGTATGAAGATGTTCCATGCCTGAGTCAGGGCTCTTGAAATGGTGCTGTGGGCAGAATCACCTTCGTTTTGATCATGGTTAGGCTTAAAGAAGCACAAGTTGGTAGACAGTGAATTCTTTTGAGTTACTTAGAATGTACAAAAACATGGTCACTGCGGTGGTATTCTGGCTACTGCAGGCATCAGCAAACAGCCTGACATACTTTACACCGTGGACATCAAGATGTTGAAGGTAGATTTCCACACAGGTTGCAATCTCAGATGATCCCCTTTTGTTGATGGTCTCGCTTCACAGAAAGCAAAGACACTCTTTGACTCAAATGTTGTAAACCGCGAAATTATGTGCTGACAAACGCATTCGATAGAATACAGCACTTTCTTTGGAAAGGGGCAGCTGAATCACTTGCTAAAGCTCAAATACCGCAGAGGAATACTATCTTGGGTTTTCTTTGGCAGCTATTTTAGCATTGTTTTTCTTATTTCTTACAGAATTCTTTTCTTCAGTGTGTTTGTCTTACATATCTTGCAACTTCATTTTCTTCGCAGTATCACATGAGCTAAGTTGCCACAAACTGCACTAGTCCTCCTTAGGATACTGGAATGATAGACTCATTGATTTGTAAAGTAAGTTTTTGATAACTGGTTTTGGACTGTGAGATGTTACCTTCATTATGCATAGAATACATTTTAGACAATGTCAGGACTGGATGTAAATATTCTTAGGAATACTCTTATGGACGATGGTAAGTGCATTCGTTATTGTTATTTGAATTCTTTGCACATAGCAAACATAAACAAAGTGGGCAAATCCCAGAACCTTCATTTTTGTAACTGAGAAACTGATAGTTTTCACTATATGGTGGATCATAGTTACTATTATTACAGTCACTAAATGGCTATTTCCTTTTCTTGATGACAACACTGTTCCCTTATATTAGTACTGTCTGCAGATGTAACATTTACATTTTCAAAACTGTCTTGTGTGTGGATCTTTAAAACGCTGAGAGCAACATCCATAGACTCCATTCCTGATTTTTCGTTCAGATTTTCCTTTGAACGATCCATCTGAATCACTTTCCCATAATAATACTTCTTGTCTGATAACCACTATACTTAATTTCAGCACCTACCTTTAACGCATCACTTTCAATGCATTAAATTTCGTTGCATTATACCTCATTTGTAGATACATCTCTCCGCTTTACTAATAAGTCCATGTTCATAACAGACTGCATTAGTTTGTTGCAGGTGTATTCAGACCAATCAGTATTGTTGAAGCAGCTTTTTCTTGTCCAAATTTATAAACACATGTTAATTTGGCATCAGGTGGCAAAAATTGGTCTAGAGTGGCTAGCATTACACTGAGCATATAGACGTATCGACCAATTTTAATAATGGTAGTATCTAATGAAGAGACGTAAGCGACTTGGGAGTCTCATACGCCTGTTCGTCTGAAAAAGAATGATAGAGCAATGGCGTTTACGATGATAACACAATGTTTATTGCAAAGTAAGCATTAGAGATGGAGGTATGCCAGTTTGTCAGTATATAGATATGGCCAAATGGAAGTGTACAGGTGAAATATCTCAATTTTTATGATTTTGGTGCTTATGCCACTTCGTCAGATGAGTGACGAATTAACACTTTTGTTAGCCTTAACACCTTCACAAATGCTTTAAACTATCTGATTTTGGATGCTTTCTAAACTTGTTGTTCACCAATGGCACTGGGGATTAATTGATCTGCATCATTTTCTCTCTGGCTTCCCAATATAGAGTCTGTAAGTTATCACTTTTAAGGGCTTTGCATTTGACGAAATGCTGTTTGTTCAGGATGACATCTTCTTCAAGGAGAGTGCACATGGGTGTAGGTAGGCATTGTATCTTGTAGAGATGTTCTGCGAGGCAATCGTGGCCAGTTGCCATCCTAAATAAGGCCACTGCAGTCTCCCTTGGCATTTTTTGTATATCAACTCTATCTTTAATAGTCTTATAATCTTTATCCTTTAATTTATCTTCTTCATCAAGTCTCTACTGTCTTTTGAAATGTTGTTTAATGTTATTTAATTGTTTATTTATTTCTATCTATTTGTCCTAAAGGTTTTGTATTGCACCTTTCTTTGCTAATTGATCCGCATGTTCATTGCCCAAAAGTCCAACATGAGCTGGGATCCATTGTAGAGTGACATGATTTCTAGGTTCAACTGCTTTAATTAGGCTTCTTATTTCTTTAATATTTCTTGTTGTTTTATTATTGTAATTCACTATTCCATCTATGGCTGATTTTGAGTCTGATAAGATGACTATTTTTTGTTTTATGTATGGTCTATATAAAATGTTCTGTAATGCTGCTTTTATAGCTGTTAATTCTCCATCATAATGGTTTGACGCTTCATCTAATGTTAGATACTGTGCAAAATGTTTGCAGTATACTCCTGCACCGGCATTTTTTTTACTTATCCATCTGTATATATTCAGAGCCATTCTTTTTCTGGGTATCTTTCATTTTTCGTAGCTATTGCTATGGCTCTCATTTCATCTGGTATATTGTTTTATTTGTGTATTGTATATATCAGGTCATTCTGATATTGTATATCAATATATTCTATTGAACTTGTTACCTCTGTTGCAATTATATTTGTTGTAATTATATTCTTGTATTTTAAGTTATTAATATATGTTCTGAAGCTTATTTGAGTTTTTAAATTACTTATGGTATCTGTTTTGTGGTACCATTTGTATCTGTTTCTATTGACTTGCAGTTTTTGTGCTAGAGTAATTGCTTTCAACTCATGTTCCAATTCTATAGCCATGTTTTTGGGTAATGCTAAATGGACTATAACACAGGCATGCTTCCCAAGCCAAAAAGAATTTGCTTTCTAAACTGATGCTACAGATTTTGCTGTAGAATGCCAAACTGTAAATATCATAACCATACCACTGTCCATGTTTACGTGGCTTTGTGCTGTAACCATTACTCACTACTTGTTAAATTCTTTCTTGCACCACCATCATCATCACCACAAACTATGTACTTTTCCACATCTAATCTGACGTGTGAGGACCAAACAATGTCTAGTAACTCTGAAATTACGTAGAAAAAAAACATGAATGTAATATAGAAGATATTTCATAAGCCATAATGTCAAAACAAAATGATTGCAAAGTGATTCCTTCATTAATGTGTACAGAATCTCTTCAACAATACTGTCTGAAATAGATAAATGGTTTGATTTAGCACTGGTATGAAACTATCACTTCTCACTCTGTTGAACTACTTTGTTACAAGCTTATCTTGGCCCTTCTTCTAAGATGCTCCCTATTCCAACAAAGGTGCACTTCTTGGTTGCAGCATGAGGTAGCTCAATGTAAGACTTCTTGTTCTTTTCAACTGTGGAAAGTCTTGACAAGTGTACATCTTTGTACTTTTCTTCACTAATTGGCAGTTTTTCAAAATAAGATTGAGGATACAGGTCGAATTCATGATGGATATCTAGGAAGTTGGTGTCTCCTTTAATACGTGTGCTTCTTGCTTGTGCAGTTGTTCAAATAGGGTCTTTATAGTGTTCTCCATTGTAGTTAGGTCAGTGTAGAATAAGTCATGGGTAGTCACTTGTGCTCATGGTTTCTCTCATTTTTTGCATTGGAAACGGGCAGGCTTTTACATGTCTTTGAACAATTCTGTTCATTGTTGGATTGTGCCTGCTGTACTGAGACTACAGTGGAAGGTGTAGGTTCTCAGAAGCATTAT
Source organism: Deroplatys truncata (assembly GCA_030765065.1). NCBI lineage: Eukaryota > Metazoa > Arthropoda > Insecta > Mantodea > Mantidae > Deroplatys > Deroplatys truncata. The sequence goes on along the minus strand of CM060987.1, from coordinate 171,058,905 downwards.
CTGTTGAATGGTGTAGGTTTACTGCTTGTAGGGGCTATATTCTGTTCCCAGTCATTGGGAACTTCATTCGTTTCTTTGAATCTATTAGTCCCATATTTATGTTGCATTCCAGAAAGCAATGTCCGTGCACTGGGAAAGTTACCCGAATTGATTTAAAACCAAGTAATGTAAAAAAATACACAACTGTGTAAATCTTGTTTTGCTCATCAGCTCCATCACAAAAAAGTATGCAAGTGTTGTAGGTTTCTTGGAAGAAAATGAACAATAAATCACACAGAAAAGAGCAAACTTCGTCTGATCCCATTTTTCCAACAAATTCTGGAAAAGTGTAGACATACACACTACTGTTTGACAACATGGGATATTAAATGTGTACACCGACAGCTGCCATCAATAATACACATTGTTAGTTTAAGGTTTGGCAATGACATCCTTTTCCTATAATCTAGGCAATGGCATCCATATCCAATAGATAATTCTTCTCCAAAATTGCATATTTTTAGTTCTCTTTCATTGCCTTTATTGTCATTGTCCATTCCTACCATGACTTCAATTGTTTTCAGCAGCAATATCTGCTGCACTTTGATTGTCTTCACTCCTGGCAAGTTCATTGTCAAAGTTTACTATTTCTTCAGCTTCATCTGGCAGATTCTCTTGTTTACAGAGATCGGAAATTTCCTGTTAGTTTTCTGCCGTAACATCTTGCGTATCCGCCAATGCTTGTGCAGGAAAACAGCTTTAAAGAAACACTTCTGTGCTATTTCAGGCAGAACTTTTTTCTTGATCTGATAGTGAACAGCATCAAGGACATTAATTTGCTTAACAAGCTGAGAAACATTGGTGCAGATATTGATTTTAGCAACAAGTGACTGCAGTACAAACTTCCTGTTCAAGATTTAAGTGTACAAATTTCACATTAGACAAATCAATCTTTGGATGATAAGTTGCATTGTCTAAGAACAAAATGACCTTACAACTTTGACTTCTCATGCTTCCATTAAAAGAGTGAAGCCACTTTTCGATTATTTCACTGGCCATCCAGACTTTTTTTTATTAAATCATTAATTAATTGGGGGAGAATTATGATCCAGGTGTCGAAGGGCCTGGGACATGCTGATTTTCCAATCACCACAAGTTTTTCAATTTCACCAGCCATGTTAGCACAAATAAGTCTTTGTTTAGACAGCTTGCCACCTGTGCATTTATCTCTACTATACACAATTCTAGGTTCATGTCCTGCAACTGCATCTTATGTTTTCCTTTTTCAGTCCATTACTGTTTGCATATCAACATCATTTGCTTCAACACACAGCATTAAAAACTATGTTATGGCGATGTTTAAAACTCTCAAGCCACCCATTGGATGCTTTGAAATTATGCTTGCTAATGTTTTTACTGTCCCTAAAGCTTCAATCTGTACCAATGGTCCAGAAATAGGAATTCTTTAGTGCGCCTTACAAAGAACCACTCAAACACAGCATGATTTATTTCATCATATTTCGTAGATTTTGTGATGTGTTTCACATGCCCTGTTGTTCCCTTTATCCACTTGTCCTCAATTTTTATTTTGTTTGTCGAAATGCCATAAATCTGTTGTCCCCCCTCATTTTAAACAACACCAACACAGTTAATTCTTTAGCTGGAGATTTATTTTTTTCCTGCTCTTCAATGACTTTAATTTTCTCCTCCAGTGTAAGTGTTTTATGTTTAGAAGTCATTGTTACCGAATTATGTACTCAAATACTGTAAAAATCACTCAAGTTCATAGTTTTCTTCCTCTCATGCTTAATCACTTGTCAAAATGAAACTGAGAATGAATACACTACACCAAGACTTACAAATCTGCAGTGTACCTGTTGCATCCTTTAAGATTTAGAGCTGAAGTATTAGCTTTTACTTGGCAGCAACTTTTAGAGAGAGAAAGGTAGATTTCCTTACCTTCTCTTTTGTTTAAGGCTTGCCGTAACTGGAAACTTTCTTCCCTAAATCAGTGACAGCAAATAAAAGGAAGTAGCTAGTCATTTAAAATGTCTTTTGTTAAGAGGAAAACCAATTCCTCCAACCCAACAGCAGGTTAGGTACATACTTGTGCCACATTAAATCTCACATACACGGTTCTTAAAACTTTGTTGCAAGTATAGTCATGTTCAAAATTAATGGCTATCACTTTAAAATTTAGTAGTACCTATGTATTACATGTATAATAATGCATCTTAGGTTATTTATGCAAATGGTTTCAGAAAATCATCCTGTTTCCATGTTAGGAAATTTTCTGATTTAGAGTATTATTTAACATAGGAAATAGCTCCATTCCAAGATCTATTTTCTTTTTGTTCAGGTTTCTGATGTATAGGGGGTGTGGTTTAGGTAGGTTTTACTGCATTACATTTGGTGAACTGAGTTTTGAGCCACACAGTTTAAGTTGCATTTTTTTATCTAAGCCTAAAGAATCATTACAGTGCATGTAGCAAATAGCATTCAACTCCATGACAGCTCTACCATCAAATAAAATTCATAAAAACATAATTAGCAAGGTAACATATTTCGTTTACTCTTTTGACCAGTACAACTTCTGAATAATTACCGATTTTATCTTACAGTGAAGAAATTCCATTTATTTCAGACAAATCCTGAGGAAATTGCTGAGCTCAAAAAAAGTGACAAATACTCATCTCTTTTCCGGATTGTTGTTAATGACAGGGAAGGTGATTCGTCTGTGAATCAAACTCCAAGCAAATTTTCAGGTAAGTACCTGCTATTTCTTTTATGAACAATTAATTTATTTTAAAGTATTATCATTACTTAAATATTTTTTCTTGCAGGAAATAGTTGTCATATTTGGTCTGTTTTCTGTGCAAATTTTGTTAAGTAAACTGAAAATAAAGATATATTTTATTGGTTTTTACATTATAATGGGAGAGCCAAGAAACTACGAACCAGCTACGCTGTGTTTTTCCACTGGGCGTGTGGAAACATGATGGCGCACTGCTATAAACAAGGTCACACTGTTGATGTGGTTTTGCTCTGCAGTGTGAAGTACAGTACTAAGTTGATGGTGATGTGATGTAGTTCAGTTATTACAAGTTATTTATCATTTTGTCCTGTATTGAGTCACAAAGTATATTATGGCTCAGTATATGTTCTCTACTGCACAGCATGTATTTATTTATGATTTGTATGTGTTAACTCAGTGAGCTTGCCGAGTGAAAATACGATTTGCAAAAAGATTTCCAAGTGTAAAAGTTCCAGGCCGTAACAATTCATGAACTTGACAATAAATTTCAGGCCACTGTAGTGTTCAGGCTAAGAAATCTAAAAGGTGGCGTATGATTCTTACCGAAGAAGCATTAGACAACATCAGTCATCGTTTGGAGAATTCCTGCAAAAATCACTTAGGCATCTTTCACAACAGGCAGGCATTTTTATAGCCCTGCGCGAAGAGCTACCAAATTGCTGAAGTTAAAACCATAAAAATAACTGTGGCACATGCTGTTCAACCAGGTGATCTTGTAATTAGGCGCACATTCTGTGAGTGGAGTCTCAATAGTGTACACAATGGCGAAATAGATCCATATTTAATATTTTTGACAGACGATGCTTGGTTCCCCTTCTTGGATATGTGTACACACAAAATCATTATTGGAGCTCTGACAAAGTTAATATTGTTCATGAAGTACCCCTTCATGACAAAAATAATTGGTGTATGGCGCACCATGAGTGGAGAAAGAGTTACAGGGCCAATTTTTTTCGAGTCAACAATTGACACCTGTACATACATAAATACAATTCCCCCCACTTCTTTTTAGAGAATTAACGGCCAGGGAGCGTGATTTTGCCTTTTTTTCAATGCAACAGCTCATATCGCCAATATTTTGATGAGAACAATTGAAAATGTGTTTGAGTAGAGATTTGTGGTCCCCCTGACCTAACCCCCTGCGATTTCTATCTCTGGGGTAACTTAAAACAAATTGTACAAGACAAACCCACACATCTTGGAAAAATTAAAACAAAATATCTGCCAGGAAATTGCCAGCATTTCTCAACGTGAACTACAGCAAGTGATGGATAGTTTCCTAAAGAGGTACCAAAACTGTATGAACAACAGTTTCAGCATCTCCTTTCATAAAGTTGGTAAGTAAAGCCTTTAAAAGTAGTTTTAAAAATGTTGTATGGTTTCATCTGTTCCTTTCTATGATAGCAGCAGATGGCAATGAGCACCGAGGACAGGAGAAACACTGCACAGCTTGTTCATAGTTTTTTGGCTCTCTCTGTACATATATGGCCTTGTTTCTATGTTCAAAGGAAATATTTTTATTAGTTGCTAGAAAGTCCATATGAGCCACTAGTATTCACTATATTGATAGATTTTAGTGTTACCATGGGTTCCTAAATCTTGGACTGATAGAAAATATTTTTATTAGTTGCTGAAATGTCCATATGAGCCACTGGTATTCACAGTATTGATAAATTTTAGTGTTACCATGGGTTCCTAAATCTTGGACCAAAAGGAAATATTTTTATTAGTAGCTGGAATGTCCATATGAACCGCTAGTATTCACAATATCAGTAAATTTTAGTGTTACTTTGAAATTCTAAATCTTGGACCAAACCATTATCTTGAACATTGCTCATTTCAATATTCGTCATTGCATTTATTATGCCAGATTTCTAGCCACAGATTTCATTGCAAATGCTGGCGATTCTTGAAATTTTTCATACTGAAGCAGAGAAAATGGTTAACTAGCACTGTAACAAATTGTGATGCATAATAAATAGCAAAGAAATATATGTTATGTATATTGGGGGTGTACTCTCTTATAGCTTTTGTGTTGAAGTTTATTTTTCTTAAATTATAGCAAATGTTTATTAAAAAGAAGGAACAGGCCCTAGAGAGGTAATTGCTTTTATATTTATGGCAGAAAACAGAATTGGATATTAATTTTTGCACCTAACCAGTATGATACCCATTACTATTATAGGTCAGTGAATATCCTAAGGTACTTTTGCCTTAGCTGCTTTCAGACCCCGACTTAGACTCTGAAAACTTCTGAACTGAAAAAAATTGGGAAAAGATAATGCAAAGTGAGCATTACCAGTGTGAATTTCTTTAAACCATAGCATATTTATGTTGAGACCAGGGGAAACGTGCACTGTTACAGTTATGCATACTTGTAAACTACTATGGTTTTCCCATAAAATGTGTGGGGGTTGAGGCCTTTTTGCAACTTTACGGTAGAGGAGGCATTTTTACAACTAGGGGCAGATTAAAAGTATTACATATTTTCACCACAGACATGTCGAAAGCATTAAATTCTATTGCATTATTTTGTAACTTAAGATTACAGACTGAATGTACCCTGTTAATTAGTATACAGTGCAATGATAGGTCGGAGCTTATCTGTATGTGTATCCTTCACGAGCTTGGTCCCCCTTAGGCCTTATGGCACTGTGTTGTTTGTACAGACTCTGAGTGCCCTTCAGAGTATTAATGCACTGTTCAATTACCACCCCCTCGTACAGCACATACATGACCTGCTCCACTCGCTTGGTGCCTCTGGCATCAGCGTCTACTTCTTGTGGATTCCAGATCATGTGGGCATCTCAGGAAACGAGTCTGCCGACGCCGCTGCCAAATCAGCGCTTTTATCACCCAGATATTTTACCTGTGTTGTTCCTTCCTCAGATTTTTATGTTATTTTATGATACCACATCCTCTCGCTTTGGAGCGATGAGTGGACGACCCTCCAGGGGAACAAGCTGCGGGAGGTTAAACCTCTCCCGACAGTCTGGGGTACCTTTTCTCATCGGGAAGAGGTAATTTTAGCTCGTTTACAAATCAGACATTGCCTTTTTAGTCATAGATACCTTCTCAGTGGTGAACCCGCACCACTTTGTGAGCGGTGTGATGCACCCTTAACGGTGACAAACAGAGTGTCAGGTTTTAGCACAATTGCGCGTTCGTGTCTCTCTGCCTGTTGGTATAGCCAATGTTTTGGCAGACGATGCGCATACTGTAGAATGTCTTTTACGTTTTATCATGACAGTGGTTTTAGTCGGCGCATTTAATGTGCTGAGCATTTTTTAGTTTTGTGATTTTATATTGCTGTTCTCCCCTGGGGTCCTATGGCGCTCTTGTACCTTGACTTCTACAGTTCCTGACACATAGTTTGTTTTATTGTTTGATTTACCAAGTTTTTAGTGTGGTGGCTTTTAGACTTGGATATGTTTGTTATTGGTTTGACTAAGTGGGTTTGTGTCCTGTATTTTATTTTCTGGATTTTCAATTTTATACATTGTAAGGGCGCTGATGACCTCAGCTGTTTAGCGCCCTTAACCCTATATCATCATCCTCACACCCCTTAGGCCCCAAAGGTTTCAACAAAATACATAGGATGCCGATTTAAAATCTGGTTGCACCACTAGTGAGCTCTTAGTAACCGGTGAACAGTAAGTGGGTATAGATATTTAGTAATGGATGACATGAATTGTAAAGTCAACTCCCTCAAGTAAATTGTTGGATCTTATTCATGTTATATGGCTGCAGGATATGTTTACCACTTTATATTTAATGTTACGAAGTGTAAAATATGGACTAGAAATCAGTGTTTAGCCTAAGAAGTGGTGTTCTTTGCTTTAATACATGTTTATTATGGTACCAGAAAGAATTTCAGCATGTGTGACAGTTTAAGCAGTACTTTAATGATCCTTATAAAGTAGTAGTATTTCAAGGATTCTTATAAAATGGAACCTCCTAATATTTTACATGTAATTTTTGTTCATCTTATGCTTTCTAAATTTAATGTCGAAAATTATTATGGTTTGCTAGACAAGAGAAAGTTTCTTTTGTTTCAGTTTCAGGAAGTTACCAAGTATAGGGTCATTATATTATATGGTAACCCACTGTGCAAGTGAGCTGGGAGTTGGCGGTGAAATGGTGCTGGTAGATGCACACTAAAAATCCTTACCTTATAGTAGATGCTGGAAATATTGAGCTTCTGCCCTTGGACAAGCATCGTACCTCGTAAAAATGTTTATCACTCATCTAAGCCAGCCAGTATAAGTTCTTGCGATTTCTCACATGACGTTATCTCTAAGTTCCTGTAGTGTGCAAGAATACACTCTTATCTTTCAAAGAGCCCCATAAATAAAAATCAAACTCTTTAGGTCGGAAGAGCAAGGGGGCCACAAATCAAAACTTAATAATTCTGTCATAAATGCTTCTCTGATTGCATTTAATGATTCAGCACTTGTATGTTCTGTTGCAGAATGTTGCTGGAACAAACCATATGAGTTTTCTTCTGCCAAGCGCTCAAAAAATGGTCTCAGAATTAGTCTCTGTTATCTCTTTGCATTACTTGTTTCTCTCTCTTTTTTTGTTAGTTTATTGTATACATTTCAGCTTACATTTACAATATTCTGATACATTTATTCATCATATTTGTACTTTAATATGTACATGCCTGATACCTTCCTTTGTATTGCACAGCCAGTATGGCTCCCTGATCCTCAGCACTGCTGTGCAACATATACTTACTTTTGGATATGGGGCATGAGTTTTTCTGAAGCCTAATTTCAACTGTTGTGAATGTTCACACATGCATTTAGGTGAAACCAAGATTCATCAGAGGAAAGAAAAAACAAAAGCTGGAAGTTCAATGAAACATGTTCTACAGACCCGAAAAACCAATTGCAGTAATTCACTCGTTTTGTGACGGTATTCTTTGTTAAGTTCCACGTTGTGGTAGCCAATTTGCGATGGTATTAGTGTTTGTTTGAAAAAATGCTACTGTTTATCTGCTGCACGTATAAAAGACAATTTGTCGCGGTCACTTCGTGTTATCTTTTACAGAGCGCCTATTATTTTATTTAATTTTTTGGTTCACTGTCCTCCGGCTAGCTATGATCTCTCGGTCAAGCAAATCTCTTAATCAAGGTGTGTAAACGGAAAGGAGTTTTTATCCAAAGATAACACTGATAAAAGAATTTGTTTTATACTTTTATTGTCGTAACACATTATGCACTTTCACATATTAATCTTGATACTCGCCAAACTGAAACTGTTATAATAACTTATTTACTGCACATTATTAATTTGCGTACTTCAACTTTTTGTGTAATTAACTTTACAATACTTGGGATTTTATTTATATAACTTTGCTACGCATAACCTGCGAATCGATAAACTATGCTATGTATTCACCATGACTTTTTCTGTTGAACTCGACGACGTGTAATGCACAAATGTTTCCGATGGACTGAACGAATTTGACTCTGACCTAGCCCTTTTTATACTCCTACACCCCGATATGCCTAAAGATTATAACCGATCTGCTATTGGTTAATAAAACGCACCAACATTAGCGTCTATTTTTATATCCAATAAAAATTATGAACACAGATGCTCTAGGGAAAAATGTTCCAGCAAATTCTAAAAAAAAAACGCGCCAATATTACGTCATTTGCTCGTCTCTAATAATGATAAACAGCTCACCCCCTCGCTACATTATTGCACGCTATTATTGTCAGTTTCAGTAAGGCCGTATAAACCCACTTCTCAACAATAATTACAATCAACAAACATCTCAAATCAATGTCGCACAATAATGCATATTCACACTATAATCACTCTTGACATTTACATAATTTGTGATACAAATTACTGCGTCAGCTTACCGCAATCATTTGGTTTCAATGCTTGCACTTTTTATAGTGATAGAGTTTGTTTTAGCAGACATGTAGCGTTTCTTACAGAAGTTGGAGATAAACCTGTTTGTTGAGCTAATTTGTTTTGCAATTTTCGAGGTGATCATTCTAAACTGGCACCAATTTCATCTAGTTTATATTCAGTTAAAACCAATATTCTCCTAGAATGCTTCTTGTCTAACACCAAACCTGAAGCTTCAAATTTATTGACAATTGAATGTATAATTTTTCTTAGAGGTAGCACAGAGTTTGGAAAATTTTCAACAAATTCCCTGCACACACAGCCAGCAGATTCGTGTTTAAAATAAACTTGCAAATAAACACGCATACTTCCACAGAAAAGTGATGCACCATGTTTGCCGCATCGACAGACACACCTGGCTGACTGGATCTGACACAGCAACACATGTGAGACATGGCAATAGTGCACTTAGAGTGCGAATCAGCAGTTCATGTTCCTGGCAAATAGCGAGGAAATAGTAAAGAAGAGAGAGGCCGCAATGGGGTTACCAAATATGTAATATGATGACCCTATATGCTTATGTAAGAAAGAAGTTGGTAACAGTATTGTGTTATTAAATTTGTTATAAATTGTGAGTTGGGACGTTCAGAACACTACTGTCACATGTTTCAGAAACATTTGTCCCTGTCCTCAACATTCTAACTGGTTCTTAGTGGAGCTGATCTCATGGTTATCATTTGCAGTGACAATCTCTTGTGCTAGCACAATAAACTTCAGAAGGAGTTTGGTGGTGGTGAATCAAAGTTCATCTGCTGAGTTTTGTAATTTATAATAATTATCTCCCAGGTGTTCAGTTCTGATGTATATCTGGCAGGTTTTAGGATCATTATGTTTTCTGAAATGTTGTTGTTTGACCAGAAGTGGTATGATACTGCAGATTTGTTTGCTTATATTTTATGCATCTTATGATGTGCTGTTTTAGATTGGTTTCCAAATTTTATTTTAGTCTTGCCTATGTTGTTTCTGTTGCATTTTGAACAGTTTGTTTTGTTGATGTCAGCATTTTACTTTATCACCTATCACACATTAGAGGAGGTATTGTATCCTGCATATTCTGAACACTCCAATATAATCTGCAAAAACCAATAATTGAATTTTGGTTTGCCACCATTAAACATCCTCTAAAACTGTGTGAGGTTTGAACACTGCGGTTTTATCTACACTGATGGCTTGAAAGACGCTCAGGGAGTAGGATGTGCTTTTATTCATGGCCGCCGCTGTTTTACATTTTGGATTTTACCGCATTGCTCGATTTTTACAGCTGTGCTTCTTGGTATTTATCAGGCTCTTTTATACATCCAACAGCATGCCTTGCAGCAGTGGGTTGTTTGCTCTGATTCAATGAGTGCCCTTCAAAGCATACAGTCACTGTACAGTTACCACCCTCTAGTGCAGCATGTCCAGGCTTGTCTTCACTCGCTCGCCAACATTGAAGTTATTGTATCCTTTTTGTGGGTTCCTGGACACATGGACCTACAAGGAAATGAGGCTGCCAATGCTGCTGCAAAGGCAGCCCATTTATCTCCCAGGTGTTTTAGCTCTTGTGTTCCTTCTGATGATTTTAGCACATTTTTAAGTGGTTGTATACTTTCACGCTGGAAGGATGACTGCACTGGTCTTCAGAGGAACAAACTTTGGCAAGTGAAACCCCTCCCTGTCAGCTGGAATACTTCCTTGCATGCTTCTCGTCGCAAGGAAGTCGTTTTAGCCAGGCTGCGCATTGGGCAATGCCGTTTCAGTCATGGTCATTTATTATCTTCGGACCCTGCCCTGGTCTGATCACTGTCTTGAGCCGTTGCCGGTGCGACATGTTTTAATTCAGTGCCAGTTTTTAGTTCCGTTACGTGCATCCTTGGGCTTGCCAGCGACACTGTCTGCGGTGCTGGCAGACTTTTCCTGTGCTGCGGATCGAGTCTTGCATTTTATACATCATAGCGTTATGGCCAGCCGTGTTTAATGAATTACTTTTATCCTTTTGTGCCCTTTTTTAGCTTTTAATGCTGCTGCATTTTGCGTTTTATAGTTTTTTACCTTGTGCTTTTAGCATGATTTGTTCTACGTTTTGCTGTTGCTGGCATTATTTAGTGGAGTTTTAATTGTTTCGTTTTAAGCTGCAGGGTTCGTACCTGGTTTTTAATTTCTTAATTTAGCTTTGTTTGGGCGCTAATGACCACTGCTATTGTGCGCCATAAAACCCTACTATTACAAACTGCGTGAGGAGGTTATTTTAGCTAAATTGCATATCGGCGACTCATTTTAGTCATAGTTGCTCATTAGCTTCTAATCTTGCACCTGTTTGCGCTTATTAAGAATATGTTCTACAGTTGCTGGTATTGTTTCAGCCACAGTTTTATTTTGCTTTTATGCTTTGGGACACAAGATTAGTACCTGATTTTGTACTTTTATGGTTTTGTCATGGTACAAAACCTTGGTCATGATGTACCTAGCTTTTGTGCGCCCCTAAAACCCCACTACCACTACTTATTGAAAGTTTATTGTGCTGTTGCAATAGGCTATAACTACCAATGGCAACCACTAGATCAGCCTCACTAAGAATCAAAGAACTAGTTGGATGGCGTATGGGGATAAATGTTCCTGAAACATGTGCAGAGTATATGACTTATAAGTGGTGTTGTGATGGTTTGTTGCAGTATCACACATGCCTCCTGCTGTGCAGGCAGCATTGTCAGCTCTTCAGCAGCAGCTTGTAGATGCTATTCAGCAGGAAACTACACGCACAGAAGAGTGTATACGCACGTACTCTGAGCAGCGTTATGCAGCTCTGGAAGAATTCAGAGAACATGCTCATAAGCAGCACCGCATCCTTTCAAGGTAAACAGAAATTTTTAGTAAGGCTTCTCATTGTGAAGCAGATTAGTAATTATTAATATATAAAAGTTGGAGAAATTGTTAAAACTTTGTAATTAAATTCAGAATGTAAAGTTGAATCAGAGATGAGAAATTGAATGTCGTGAACCTTTGGCTTTGTGTGCAAATGACATTGAAGCTCTGTTAAAAAGTCAAATACAGGAAGTTAGTGGTACAGAGAACCATTTCATTTATCAAAGGCCAAACATACTGCAGTCTATCCGTCATCTAACTGCTTCAGTAAGTCTAGTTTTAAATACTACATTTCTCTGAATACAAGATAATGATTTACAAAATATTCCTGTCAACCTACAGGTCAGCTTGCAGTCAGTATATATATATATACTTTACCTGTGGATAGAAATAAGCTTAAAACTTAGTCAATTTGGGCCAAGGGAAATGAGATACTGATGGTCCCAGCATATTGCTAGCTTTGCATATTTCATTTCATATTGGTAAGTTGTGATTTAACAGCAAGTCTAGCACAACTAGTTGATGAGCCAACAATATGCACTTGTATTTCTCCTCTTACAAATTAATAGGAGGACATGTTTCATGGGCCCTATGTCTACGTTCTCAGCTGCTATTGGCTAACCAATGATTTCCAATGTTGTTCTTCCTTGTGTGGTAGTGTCATTCGAGATGGTGAACTTTGAAATTAAGGTCTTCTGCTTCAGTTTTGAAATTCACAATGCAATGTTTGAATCTTTATGAAGGAATGAATGATTAAAACCTTATTTGTACATTTTTTACACAATTTTTTTTCCAATATTAAACTAACTTAACCTATGTGCAAATTTCCTTGCCGGCTATGTTCTACCTTATACTGCTCATTTTGCCTGGCACCCTGGCCTTATGGCTCTGCTGAGCAGCCCTTGCTACCTTAATCACCTATGATCCATTCTCTCCCTCCTCCGTTTGCCCTTCTATCTTTCTTATCTCTCTTACTTTTTCTAATCCATTTCTCCTTTACTTTCTTTAAGAACTCCCCCATCTTCATCTTCTTCTTTTCTTGTTAAGATTTAATTGCTGCTATTTTTCCTCCCATACTTTTTGTCTCCATTCTGCTAATTCTTTTCATTTGGTCCACTACACTTTGCTCCTTTGCGTTTACAAATGTAAACTCCCCTTCCTCATCTCCTTCCATTGTTCCATTACATATTAACGTGTTGTTTACCTCACAAAATTCTAGTAACTTTCTTCCTTCCCAATTACTCATCCCATTCCTGCTTTTCCTTGGCCTTATCACATCCCTATCCTCTTCTACCTGCTCTTTGTCTAACAACCTTATGTTCTCCTCCCCTATTCTCGCAATCAAATCTCCCATCACAATAAATTCTGTCTCTGGCATCTTTTTCCGTATTTCCTCCATGTCTTCTTCTAGCTTACTATAAAAATTACTGTTGTAAAAGTATGATGCTTCTGGAGAGTTATATGCCACCCATATTCCTAATCTTACTCCGATATTAATTTTTGACCATAATGCAATGGAACCTCTATTCTCCATTTTTTTTATATTAATAATTGTTTCCATATCGTTCTTTACAAACAGGCCTTCTCCTGACGCTGTTCCCCTATTGCATCTTTTCCTTGCCTTTTTCTCTAGAAAACTAAACCCTGCTATCTCTGTTACCTCTTCCTTTCCTAACCATGTCTCTGCTACTACTACGAAATCCATAGAGCACATAATGTTTTTAATTTCACCACTGCCTATCTTATTTGTTAGCCCTTCCACATTCCAAAACATTAATTTCAACCCCTTTTCCTATTTGTTCTTTTGTCGTTCTTGAAACTTAAAACTCTCCGTCATTTTCCTGTATCTTGTAGTTCTAGGCTCCATTTCCCTTTCTTCTCTTTCACCCCTAAGCTGAATATAATGCTCCTTGGATATAATTTTTAAACCCTTCTTTTTATTATTTCTTCTTTCTCATTCATGGATCTTACCCATATCACTTCCCCACTTTGCCCCTCCCCGCACTTTCACTTCTCACTGTCTCCCTTCCATCACTCCTCACAGCTCCTGCTGCCTCCCCTCTTCTTTCTTCTGGCCTCTCCCTCTCGATCACCTCGCTTACCAATGTTGCTCCTTCACCATCCCCTTCCACTACCAGCTCTTCTTCCTGCCTTCCCCTTGTTGTCTCTTGTTGATGTATCTCCCTTGTCTCCTCTTGTCTCTCTCCAAAACTGCTTCTCCCACTTCTCCTGCCCTCCTGATCAGCTGTTGTATGTCTCATAGTGCTCTCGTGTTGATGCCCTCTTCTTGCCCATGTATTTTCCAATCATTCTATATTTTGCTACATAGCGTACGTTCCTCTGCCTTCGTTTCTTTTAATACTCATATTCCATTTTTCACCTACTATTAATTGTAGACCTCTTAAGAATGCTTTCCCCCCCCCCCCTCCGCCCTTGCTTTCTTCATTCTTTGAATTAATTCCTTCCTTAGGCCTTGTTCCTCTTTTGTATAGTCCTGTTCTATAAATATTTTTGTACCCCTCAGTCTTCTTGTTTGTTTAGTGATTTTGATGTGGACAGTGAATGTGAGAAATGTGAAAGAGGCTATGTTTAAGTGAATTTGAACGCATGGAGCATGAATGAAAGCAGATTAAGTCTACTAGCTAGGATCTTAAACAAAATACTTGAAGATGGTAATGTTCCAAGGAGTTGGAGAACAGCAATAGTAGTGCTAGTATTCAAGAACAAGGGGGATGTGAAGAACCCAAACAAATTATGGGGGAATTAGCTTATTATTGGTTTTAGGTAAGATTTAAGAGTGCAGAATTGGGCAGAAGATGAGGGGAAGTTATCTGATCTCCAAGCAGGCTTTAGGCTAAATAAGAGAACTGGTAGATAACGTTTGTGTAATAATTACAGTAGTAAATAAATATTTATCTGAAAAGAGAGGGTGATTATACATGATATTTGTGATTTTGAAAAGGCTTTTGATACAATTAATTGGGAAGCACTGTGGTTCAAATTGAGCAAGAAAGGAATGTACACTAGCTGTATAAGAATACCTATTACAAACAATATAAGTCTAAGGCAAGGGTGCAAGTTTAAGTCGTGTATTTTTAACCTGTTTATAGATGATATTCTTCAGACTAATGTGAATAGACATGTGCCAATAATTAACAACAATGAAATACCTGGTTTGCTATTTGCTGATGATTTAGTAGCAGGATCTACATCCAATGTAGGAATAGCTAAAATAAGCAATGGATAAATTTTGTAATAAATGGACTGCAAGAATTAATGTAAGTAAAACAAAACTTATGATTTTAACATAATACTTTATGGGAAACACAATAAAGTAGTTAAAATATTAATAAAAATTCTAGTGGCAACACACTCTTAACTTCACTCTTTCAAGATAATTACCTTGTACGTGTTTTGAAGACACCTTGTCTTTATCATCAGCTAAGAGTCACTAACGAGTCTGTCGGTTCCGTGTAGAGGTAGCCGTTGGGCTTCCTGACATTACGTCATATTCGGTTTGGTGTATTTAAAGGTGAGATTACAAGTAATTATCTTGAAAGAGTGAAGTTAGAGTGTGTTGCCACTAGAATTTTTGTTAATAAAACTTACGATATTTAAAAAAAGTGGCAAGTTAAGGAAATTAATGAGAGAATGGTCACCTGCACTTTTTTGTTGAATGGTTTTAATTGAAAACGTTTGCAACGTCTGTTGACCTTATCCCCAGCCATTTGGTGATTAATCTGTAAAGCCTGGTCTCCTTCCTTCATCGGCTGACTGGGTCCATGCTGCCATCTGGTGGTAGAATCTTTTACGGAGTCGCTCACTGGCAGGAGTTTAAATTGTTGACATCTTGAACATTTTTAAAAATGTGTAGCTTTTCCCAGACTTAATGTTGATGTGGTCTGTTTGAGGATTTTAATACTGTCACCTATATTATGATTTTCTTTCCAAAAATGAGATGCAACTGCTGATCTATTTAATTGTTTCTAACTGTTCTTTTACAAATTTCTTTTGATTTTTCCAATATAGAATTTTTCACAGTCATTCTATTTTGTATATTCCTGACTTCATCTTGTGTGATAATGTATTGTTAAGTGGCATATTAAGCAGATTTTTTAAATTATATTTATTTTGTGGAGCCAATTTAATGTTATACTCTCTCAAGAAATTTGAGAAAATATTTAATGCTCATGGGTGATATGTAAACTTTTTGTATTTTTGTGCATTTTCGTCTATCTTCTTTAATGTTGTCATCTGAGATACTGCCTTCAACTTCTTCCTTTTTAACAACTTGTTTATGTTGGCTGGTTTGAACTCATTTAATTCTGCTGTTCTTAACATGTGTTGATATTCTTTGTCATATTCTTCCTGTGTTAAAGGAATGTTAACTGTATACTAAGCTTTTAAATACTGCATATTGATAAGAAGTGGGATTGCACCTATTTCTTGGAATATAATTCTCCACGTGAGTTTGTTTTCTATGGATTCCAAACTTAAGTGTGTTTTCATGTCTAATAATCTTCAAGTAAAGGAATGGCAAACATTGTCATTCTCCACCTCCATCGTGAATTTAATAATTTTGGAGCATTACCTTTAAATTTAATTGGAATCACTGCAATAATATCATTCACATGTCTATACCATAGTTTAAATATATATGGGAAAGCATTAATTATGTGTGTTTCTATATCACTCGCAGTCGGTGATAGTGGATTGCCCATAGGCAAGCTGAAGCTTGTTGACAGTATTTCTCATTAAACATAAAATAGGTAGTGTGTTTCCAGTGAAATGTCAGTATCAAATTTTTGGGTGGAATGCAATACTTTCCCTACTTACTCTAAGTAGTAAGAAAGTAAAAAAGTTATTTGTCTAAATAAGCTAACATTTTATGTACACATCCAATCTAATGCACTATTCCACTGCACCACAGGGTAAATCTCCTGAATGTCCTCAATCAGCTCATGAAATGGATCAGTTGATATGTTTCTGCAGTCTTGGTGCCACAAATTACTCTTTCAAATACATATCCAGTTGGTCACATCTGATGTTGCATCAGAATAGGCAATGCCGTAGATTGCCAGTGTGACTTAATATTGTTTATGTGGTAGACATTTGTTACTGGGTCCACAAGATGCTGGCTCAGTTTACAATATGGTGGACTGCAAAACCCTTAGCCATCAATCCATTGTATCCACCCCAGCAGTCAGTGTGGATTGTACTGACATACCCCATATGCTCCTCAATTAAAACAGACAGTGTGGCAGCATTTCTACTATTATCAGAGCACACTGTCATCCACACTTCATTGTTGCAATCAGTCATTTCCAGAATCCAGTTTCCTTCCATGATGCAGCTGTGATGATATTTTCTTCTTCCAATTTTACACATTGTTCTGAATGACATGGTTATCATTGTCTGTTTTGTCCTATTGGTGTATTTTGTGTGCATTGAAGATGTGCGTACCTCCCAACAGCTGAACAGTTGGCTATTTTTCTGTGCCTTATGTTGATTTCTCAAAGAGAACTCTGGATAACGGTTTGTTCAAATGAAAAATTCTGGGCAAATATGTGGGTAATTAGGAGTACTTTGTAATCTACAGTTCTCGAACCAAGTGACCTTTGCAATGGACTCAAAAAAACTGCTCATGCCTTCTACATGAAAACATCTAGTATCAGTCATCTAAAATCTCATATCATAACAGGGTGAAGGGAGTATCACACTCTGCATTTTTATCATAGAGAAAACTGCATGCTTTGTTCATGGCACAACGGTGTGAGATCATTTAAATTTATAAACCTAGCCACTGCAGTGAAACCCAACTTGCGTTTACCAATTTGCTTTTCTGAATGGCAGGGACCCAGAGGATATTCTTTTTTGGAATAAACAATAAAGGTGGCTTAATTCTAACAGTGGTATATATGGTGAACACCTGTTAAGATTCAATACCATCTGCAAGACATGTCTGGGGTGTTGGTGCAAGGGTTGGCAGCAAATGGCCATGCAACTATTGATGTCCCCTGCACTGTAATTGCTAGGTGAATTTGGCAGGTTCCATTAGCACCCATGCATGCCTGTCCAGTTTTGGACTTCACAAGAAATTTTGCAAGGGTAAAGAAAAGAATATCCAAGCTAAGATGTCATTTTGAATTTGCCTCTTGCACAAAATAAAATTATGGTGATAATAGAATTACCATTATGTTTCATGGCAACTAGAGACCCTACTTCTTGCAATGGTTTTATTGCTGTTATAATAGCATGAAATAGGTAAACTGTAAAACTATTATGGTAAGGCGTAAGGGAAAATAATGACAGTGTTGTAAATATGAGAAGAGCTGTACAGGAAACACTCACAAGCCCCGTCATTCGAGATATTTTTCGAGGATTCGCTTGATTAGCAATATTTAATTAGCTCCTCTGCATTGCTCCCTCCAGCTTTCGACAGCTTCTTCAGCATTTGGACGTTACGCCAGCGCTGACCCTTCCCAGGGGGGGAAACACGGTTTCCTTCTTGGTTGCGTGCTGAGGCCCACTGTCACCTTGGATTAACGTCTATGCCGAAGAGTGAGACCTCTTCTTCAGTCCTTAGATTAGCATTTTTAGACTTCAGGCAAAATTCGGGGAATTTCGTTTTATATATACTGATAGGTCTAAGACTGATGTTGGAGTAGGGTGTGCCTTATTGTTCGTTTACTGGGGCAATGTTCGATTTTTACCGCCGAACTTTTTAGTATTTATCAATCCCTTTTATACATCCAGCGGCATGACTTACGGCACTGTGTTGTTTGTACAGACACTCTGAGTGCTCTTCAGAGTATTTGTGTGCTGTACACCTACCGCCTGCTCGTACAGTGCACTCATGACCTGCTCCACTCGCTTGGTGCCTCTGGCATCAGCGTCTCCTTCGTGTAGATTCCAGGTCATGTGGACACCTCAGGGAACGAGTCTGCCGACGCAGCTGCCAAATCGACAATTATATCACCCCGATGTTTTACCTCTGTTGGTCCCTCCTCAGATTTGTTTGTTATTTTATGTCGCTGCATCCTCTCACATTGGCGCGATGAGCGGACGGCCCTCCGGGGGAACAAGTTGCGGGAGGTTAAACCTCTCCCTTTAGTCTGGGATACCTCTTCCCGTTCTTCTCATCGGGAAGAGGTTATTTTAGCTCGTTCACGTATCGGACATTGTCTTTTTAGTCATAGACACCTGCTCAGTGGTGACCCCACACCGCTCTGTGAGCAGTGTGATGCGCCTTTAACAGTGCATCACATTTTAGCTGAGTCAAGCTTTAGCTCGATTGCGCGTTCGTTTGTCTCTGCCTGTTGGCGTGACCAACGTTTTGGCAGACGACGCGCATGCTGTAGAATGTCTTTTATGTTTTATTAGTGAGTGGTTTTATTCTGCGCATTTGATGTGCTGAGCGTCTTTAGTTTTGTGATTTTATATTGTCTGTTTTAATGGGGCTCTTCTCTCTGGCGGACATATGGCGCTCTTGTCCCTTGACTTCTACAGTTCTTTACACGTTGTTTAATCTTTTATTGTTTTATTTGCCATGTTTTTTGGTGTGGTGGATTTTTAGTATTTGCAACCTTGTTTTTTAGTGTTTTAGACTAAGCGGGTTTGTGTGCCCTATTGTAGTTATTGGATTTTAAATTTTATACGTTGTGAGGGTGCTGATGACCTTTGATGTTTAGCGCCTTAACCATCATCATTCTCACAAGCTTTCTACAGACTATTAGCCATGTCGCAGTCTTTGTCCGCCCAAAGATTCGGAAAAAATGTATGATGCAAGTATAACTCTGAACCAGAGAAGTACAAACACTGTGGTCTGCCAGAGGAAGTTTTGCTTCCCACCAAATTCATTTATGGAGGAGATCTTTCCCTCCTGATATAAAAAGTGTACATAGAAGGCAGGACCCAATGAATCCTTTAACAGTGTGGTTTGGACCAGGATTCTAAAGAATGGGTGTATAGGACTGCGTATCATGAAGATGGAAGTGTTTGATGCCATTTTATCCTTAATAATGGTAATACAGGAACAGAGGTGGAGCCAGGGAGATGAAATAAGGATAAGTGCTTCAGTGGAGATAGCTAATATTTCCATTATCTCAAATGATGTTGAGACTGTTGCAGGAAAACAGGTGGGCCTATTCAAATGGGGACTATGTTTATTAGTAGTAAAATAAATAACAATACATTACGCCTTAACTAATGTTTACTATAATAGTTTCCTTATAATAAACTTGAGAAATTTCATCACTATGGAGGTAAAAGTCCCAAATACTCATTTTTGCTTTGTGGTACAGTATGCTATTTTTTTCCCCATAAATCCACCTTTGTGCATTGCAGCATCTTGATGTAGATTCAGTTCCTTGCAGTAGGTCTGGAATCGTTCAAGAAATCTGATGTAGCCTTGAACTCAAGAAAACGAGACAAGAGGAAGGGAAAAACCTAGAGGACACAAGTATCTTACCGGAGACTTGGAGTGGTGGTTTTTCTACACTTTCATTTTTCAAAATTTGTGGTGCACTTTACTGTTTAAGATAATGAGTTCAGATTAAAGAACAAAGCAGGCCCTTTAATTTAAACTAAACAGGTTAATGATCAAATTTTTAAATCCAAAATACAAATTTTAATACCACATTTGTAGTACTAAAACGTTACAATTTAAAAAATAAAATATATTGTTCTAAAAAGAAAATTTAAATGACATAAAATTTAGTTTGATATAGAGAGGAAGATTTAATTAAAACTACAAAAAGGTTTCTTGTTATTACATTGAATTCAAGTAAATTAACATTGTCAAGTTAGGCAGTACTTGCTCCCATGTGAAATTTGTAAAATAGGAGTTCAACTGTAAATATTTTTAAGTATTGTTGATAGAGAGAATCCTTGTAATAATTCTTTTGTTTTAAATGTTGACTATAAGCTTTTTGTATGAAATGCAGTGTTTACAGCATAGTAATTGTTTTGTGACACTTCTGCTGAAGTCACTAGTTAATCCACAAGCTCTAGAATTGTTTATCATTTCCCAAAATGAGCAACAAGGGCTTTTTGCATGAGTGTTTTTGACTAAGTCAAATAAATGTTCATGTAAATGAAAAAAATGAAAGGCTCATAAAAGGAAGCCACATTTTTTGTTACAGGATTCTTTGTAAAGGCCAAGAGCCTTCGTCACCGGTGGACAGCTTAGATGCATTAAAGTCTCCACCCAACAGTCGGAATAGTTCCACTCAGAACGTCTTCTCTGCAACCCCATTTTCTGTCATAGTGGCAGGGAATCCTAAAAATGTTCCGCAGAATGCAGAATCGAGGCAGCAGAAATCCTCAGGAAAGCAGCCGTCAGCTTTTGTTGATTTGCGGCATGCACGGCGTACAAATATACTCTCCCCAGTAAGTAAGATGGATGAACAGCTAGATAAACCATTAATGTTATAATTGTTTCCTCCTCCTTCCCATCCTTGATTGGACATGCACATGTGTATATTTCCAATGTTCTGTTAACATACATTTGGCACATTGCATCTAAATACTTATAATAATCTTTTAACTTAATGGATTTATAATATGTTCTAAAATGACATCTTGGTAATGCTTTTTCATTTCAAAGTGTCTACTGGTAACAAAAGTAACAAATTTGCCCCTTCAGTAATGAGTATATTGAAAGTAATTAAATTAGGCCTCTCAAAATATGGTGCGCCAAGATCACTGCTTCACTTTGACCAATCAGATTTGCTAGTTTTGTTTGCTATTTAGCAAACAATGCTGCCGCCGCCGCCACCACCACCGCCACCGCCACCGCCACCACCACCACCACCACCACCACCACCACCACATTGTGGCTGCACTATAATGTGCATCACATAACGGCTGTATGAATTAATAACCTGAAAAATCCATCTATCACTATTATCTTCCTTTCAGGAACAGTAGTTGATTATTAAGTTTTTAATATAGAGTCGACTGAAAAACTCAATGCCACAGCCGGGATGTGAACATGGTTCTCTCACTCTCCGTGCGGTTGTTCTAACCATTGAGCTACTGTGGCAACATGCCGATGGGACATTGAATTCCCCAATTGACTCAAGTTTGGTTCCCAGACAGACCACCAAGGCATCTCACTCAAGATGACAATCTCAGTAGCGACCTACGATCACAAGTACTTCAGTGCTGGGTGTTTATGGGTTTCTTAAGGTTTTACTTTTTTTTTATTATTATTATTATTATTATTATTATATATATATATATATATATAATTGAAATTAATTATACCTTTTCGAGACTTTAGCCTGGTCTTGGTAAGTTTTTAATATAGAGTCAATTTGGGAATTCAATGTCCTACTGGGCATGTTGTCACAGTAGCTCAATGGTTAGAGCAACCATACAGAGAGCGGGAGAACTGTGTTCAAATCCTGACTGTGGTATTGAGTTTTTCAGTTGACTATATTAAAAACTTGCCAAGACCAGGCCAAGGTCTCTAAAAAGTATAATTAATTTCAAGTAATTATTATTATTATTATTATTATTAATAATAATAATAATAATAATAATAATAATAATAATAATAATAATAATAATAATAAAGTAAAATGATTTATAAACTTATTACTTTTAAATTGGAAGACATAGTGAAAAGATTAAATATAATATATAGAAGTGGTTGCAAATAGGTTCAATACCTCAGAACTAGTTTCTAGGAATCACTTCCTCAACGTCAGCTGAGTGCAACTGGTTGGCTTTCCTCTGATGGTTCCAAATATCTCTTTGTCCCTCTAGTGGTTATTCTACAAGTTTAATAATCAAATTTTTGTCCATGGGGATGTCGAAATTCATTAACCTTGGATGAAAATAGTGAAATTGTATATTTGCAACCACTTCTATATATTAGATTTATAGTGTTTAATTTTTTTTGAACTTCTTGCATTTATTCCTTTCTTTTTCCATTACTGTTTAAAGGCAGTTGCAATAGCATTGCAAAGTAATAGAAACACAACAACACATTTAGAATGCTCCTTTTTTAGCAACAGAAGGTAACTAAAAAGTGACTTGCTTTTATTTTATATATTCAATAGATGCACTGTATGTGTATTTCAAGTACTCAATACTTAAATCGGCCTGAAGATTTTTAGAGGACATTGCCCTCTACTGGAACTTGGAAGTGGGGACAGTTCCAAGATCAAGTACTTGCCAGTGTTGTATAGTAACAGAATGTACTCTTTGCGATCACAGCATTACGTTTGGAACTGGTTATAAAGATATTTGAATCATAGCATTATTGCAGAGTTGGAGGATTATTATTTTGGCCTATACAGAAACAACTCCATCACAACTGTTCCAAAATAACAGATTATAGTTTGTATACAGAAGTTAGAAACGGAAATCTAAACAGTTACGTTATTTTTTTCTTGCCTCTGTCTAGTACTATGTCTCAACATTGCCACAATGTAAATAGTTTAGAGATTTCATTGTAATAATTATACTTCTAGATGCACAATGCTGGAAGGGGACTAAGTAAGACTGAGCAGATGTTGCCATCACGAATCATTGGTCAGGTTGCTTCTCGGAGGAATGATCCTTCTTCGTTGGACAGAGAAGGATTATTTGATTTGGAAGGAATGGAAGAAAATGCTGGGGAATCTTTCCACTCAGAAGAGGAGACAGACACTGATGGTAAGTATGCATTCTTTATACAATACAGTTCACTTATAACTACTGTCTTAAAATATCTGCTAAACTATTACTGTAGGATGTGGTAGCTTTGGTCCACGTTACTTTTTTTTTTAAATTTTCCACCTATAGATACCTGTGGACTGATTTCATAACTTAGTGTCTTTACAAATAGGAAAATTGCCCTGAAGGTCCAAAGTCAACCCATCTTATAGTACCGATATGAGCAAGGTATTTTTCTTATCTTTGGATGCATAGAATCTCTTAAATCTGACTTTTAGGATTAGAAATATTTGAATTAGAAAAGGAGCGCTTTTCCAGAAAGTTTATAAACAATACCTATAGAGAAGCTACAGAGTAAAACTGTTTGTGCTAAATGCACTTTTACTCAGAGGAGAAGCATAAAGAGAATTGTGGTGCACCAAGTAATTATTCCCCCCCCCCCACCTTTATTTGTGCTAAGTTGTCACAAGTGAATATGGTTGGCATTCAGCCCTGGTTCTTCACCAGTCATATTCCTAATTTACAATACCTTATACTAATCATTAGTTTCTTAATTTAATATTGTTGTAAGTTGTTATTGCTATTTGACTTGATTCAGTGTCCAAACCCATTTATTTCTTTAAATCCCCCAGTAATTAGAAGAGTGAAAAAGAAAGTTCTGTGTTGTATTTTCTTTTTTTGCTGCACCTCTTTTTTTGTGTGTATACAACTTATAAGGGAAGGGTGTTAGTAGATTTGTTTAGGTTGGAAGTGACTGAGATTTAAGCCCTAGGTATATTAAAATACACGATATGCTTCACAACTTATCAGTAGTATCTTAGCTGTCTCCCTTCTTGTTTACTATTTTGGGGATGTAAATACTAAACAAGTAGTGAAAACAGCCTGAAATCATGCATTTGAATGTAATTAAAAAGATAAGTGAGCGATATTTGCTATTTATACTTGTTTACTTGCTGTTTGCAGGAGATGGGGGAAAATGGTTATTACCTTCTCTTTTATTTACCTGTAGTAAGTAGAGGAAGTATTGCATTTCATCCAAAAATTTGTTACCGAAATCTCACCAGAAATACATGTTTTCAGGCTCAAAGAATGAATGAATGAATAAATAATTTTAGAAAAGGATTTTTGCATTTGTGAACAGCATAACCCAAAAACAAAAAATCGGATAAGAACTACGGAGGGTTGCCCCACTTAAGCTTGGACGACTTTGAATCTCCCTCCCACTCCTGTCATGGGGCAAACTGCTTATGTTTATTATTTCATCAGCTCACAGCAGTGCCAGCTGTCTGCTGGGCCAGTCTGAGGCAAAGGTTACTCGCAATGGCTTCAACAATTGCTGACTGGCAGGGGTACATTGTTGGGCTTTCTGATGTCAGTTACAACCTTTCAATGATGATGGAAAGGTGCAAACAAAAAGATCTTACCATAAGTAAGTTGTGTGTGGGGGCGTATAACACAACTGCAAAAAAATGGATTCCCACCTGAGGTTAAGTGTGCAAAAAAACTAGCAAGAAAAAGGCCACAACCTAAAACAGTAGTAGCCAAGGTGAGTGCCAAGTGACTCGAGAAAACCACCAACCCAAAGAAGCATTTCCAGTCGCATTGGAATATCCAAAAGGACTGTCTGTCAGATAATACACAGCAATTTGGGTCTGAACGGCACCATAAAGCACGTGGACACGCCTTGAAAGAGCGGCATATCAGAGAATACTTCACCAATGCAAGAAAACACTATGAATACCACCTGGCAGGTGAAAAGTGGCAATGGGTCGTTTCTTTAGATGAAGCATGGATTTATCTAGGTGACACAAAAACCCTGTGCCATTTATTACCATCAAATGGGCCAAAAGGGGTGCTTCAACTTTATTTGGGAGAACAAGGAAAAGTTTTCCAAGGGATTCATGGTGGTTGCAGGTTATTGCTCTTGGGGGAAACTCGGTATTCAGAGTTGCCAACAATGTAAAAATTAATGCAGCTTGCTATCAAAGCAATGTTATGGACCCAATTTTTGATGAAGAGATTCCTCAGTTGTATGGTGAGAATGCCCCAAATATTTAGATCCATATGAATAAAGCATCCAGTCACACTTCTCGGTCTTCCCAGCATTACTACCACTGGATGTCAATGTGATACCATTTAAAAGGATCCCTGTGAAGCCACCAGATGCATCGCCAATGGATTTTTGCAGATTTGGTCTGCTGAAACAGTGCCCAGTGTCCCACCAGAATTGAAGGACTCTGGAAAGTCTGGCAGGTGGAGTGGGCTAACATCCCCCTTCCTGTTCTTAGATGCAGCCTTCTTCAATGGAAATTGCACTGCAGAACCATAGTTAAAGCCCGTGGAAATCACATTGAACACAATAGGTAGTGGTGAAAGGGAATCTCACCATGCAAAACAAGCAAAAATGTCCAAGCTTAAGTGGGGCAACCCTCCGTATACTTGGTATTTCAGCATCTACTATGGATGCGACACAATTTTCAAAAGTTTACTTCAAGTGACTGTTTTGTGGCATCAGCCATATCCAAGATACTCAATGTTATTGGTTTGAATTTTTTGAAATGGTTATCATGCAGTTATTTACCGTCATGCCATGGAAAGGGTATGGAATTTTAATGCCAGAGTAGAGCAACTCTGTTTTAAACATTTTAGAATCACTTGGTTTATGTATCTGTCTTGTGCCTGCTACAAAATGTGTAATGAAACTAATCTACAAATGTTTATCTTGATTAATATGAATTAAATAGACAAATAAGTTTTATAAGAATAGTTACTAGAAGCTATATCAAAATAAACAATAGTGGTTAGAGAAAGTTATGTGAATGTAACATTTTTTAGAACACATGGTGCAATGAAGTAGGTACTCAGTTTTCACAAAATGTTGTTTGTTCTCAGACTCAGGCAGTCATGATGAAGGAATTCACATCCCTAAAGCAAGAGGATCAAGTACAAATCTTGCCAAATCCTTGCCAGTGAATGTGCCAGCATTTATGCCCCGGCAAGATGGAGAAGAAAGAGAGGACACTGTGAGTATTGCAAAAGTGTTTTAAGTTGGAGGAGAAAATTGAATTTTTTATGCATGTTTTCTATAAAACCAATTTAAGAAGAAGAATTAGGAAAATGTATGTATGAATTGCATATCTCAAAAGTGATGTTGGATAAAAGAAGTTGAACTTATGGATCTTTGATATTTATCCAAGTCCCAGTTATGGAATGGAACTTTTCTTTCTTTCCTTTTTTACTCTCTCTACCATGTAAATAATAGGTAGAGAAGGTATTGCATTCCATCCAAAAATTCAACATCGATATTTCTATGGAAATACATGTTTTGAGGCCCTGAGTCCAAATAAAGAATTTTTAGAAAAATGTTCATGTGGGTGTGTCAAAACTCAAAAACACAAAGTTGGATAAATACCAAACTTGGTACCTTCGAAAGATGCGACCCGAAAATTTCCAAGAAAATCCCCCTACCCCAAACTACCCTTTACATGGAACTTTTATCAAAATTTTTTATATTCTAAAAAATGCCTCTAATAATTTTGATTAAAATACCATATATTAAGGTTATTTACATGGCAAAATGTATAGCTTGAATTTTCTGGGAATAGCCTATAGTCCTTGTCATTTGAAAGGAATTTTGTATAATCTTGCATAACTGGTTAACATTAAGGAATAGACAGAATGTACTACACAAAAAATGTATATGTCTTTAAAACACACAATTTGGTTCAAATAAGTTTTTTTTTTCTTTGTGCATACCATTTATGAGATATGCATTATTAATGGCTCGAATTCTTCATTACTTGGTCTTTCTTTTTTTTAAGTCCTGTAAACATTCAGTTGTTTCTCTGAATTGCATAGAAACTGTTTGGAATTTTAAGGCCAGCCTATAGCTTCCAGTTCTTAAACAACTGACTACCGCTTTGTTCTTTGTATATTTAACTAAACGTGTAGTTTTGTTGTAGCTATTTCTGCAAAGGTTTATTTTGATTAAAACAGTAGAAAGAAAAATAAGCTTTATAGTAAGAATAGATTGTATACCCACTAATAAAGATAGAGGGTAGAGAACGTTATGTGAATGTATCACAATTTTTTTTTTCATTTTACTTAATGAATTCCAAATGCTCTGGCTTGTCCATGTTAAAAGTTGGATCAAATGAACTTCTCTAAAATGTCCGTTTTAAACCATCTTCAGTGTTAACTGATAACTATAGAAGTCTGGGGATTCTTATACATAGTATTGGTGGGTGAAGACAGGTGAAATGCTGTAAGTTTATTGGTTCACAGCATCTGGCTCTGAGGTGCAGCAGATGAAACAAACACCCTGGAAGCAGATCATCTGCATTCCTGTACTTTTATACACGTTTAACACAACAATTTTGTCAGTAACTATAGAAGAAGTATTAATAAGTTGGAAAACATGGTGGTAACATTAACAAAACAAAAAATTGGCTTTAAAAAGGGCAATGTGTATGGAAGCCATGAAAAGTGGAGTGGACAGAAAATAGAAAACATTTTCCTACTGCTAAGTAGGAGAAATGTTGAACGTGTTGAGAGGAGAATGGAATAAACCTATCTTAGTCACTAACAATTAAAGAACAAGGACACTATTGCATACTGTTATGTACTTCATGATGTACCAGTAGATACATTGGAAAAAAATTTATAATTCCCATGATGTTTTACAGAAGTGAAATTTTGGGGTGGTAAAGAGCAGAGCAGGCAAATAAAACTGAATATTTTTGAAAAGAATTCTTGGATAATGAGGGAGGTGGGATGTATGAAGACCACCAAATATTGGTTGAGCCTGAAGTAGGAAGATCGTTCCAAATTTTACAAATACCAGTGATAAAAACCTGTCTCCTAAGTTTTGGGCAGCTGAACTGGAAACAGGTTTGAATACATTAGGCATGGGGGTCACTATGGCAAAAAGGTGAATAAATAGAAAAAACGTATGTAAAATTGTCAAAAGAAGGCTAATTTGGCATTAGCTGACAGGAAAATTTAATCCGATAGTAAAATTAAGCCTTCTCTAAGCCTAGCAAATGAAATAAAATTGAGTTGGAGTAAACGGGCATAAATAGGAAGAAAGAAAAGGTCCGGGATGGAAGTATGCATATACAGTCAACAATCCATGTACAAAGTGTTTGCATAATAATTTTACAATAATAAAGATACCTTATCTGCTTACTAACCAGAGCTAAGGATTTGAAATGAACACATAAGTCATGATAGCGGAAGTAGCTAGAAATTCATCCATCTAGGTGGAAGGGGTTATTGGTCCACTGAATATAAGGTAGTGGAAAGGTCAGATCTGAACAGCAGAGAGATGAAGTCAGTTGTGCATCTTCAGCCACATGTTGTTGCTATTATTATTGATAATCCTTATTAATGATGTATTTTTGGGGTTATCTATGAAAGGAAAAAGCAAAATCAACAACTATTTCTCAATGCACTCGGGCATGTGCAGCTGATATATTTACCCAACTGATGACAGGACACGAGATTCAGCTGTTAGGATATATCTTGCACCATTCCTTATCCCTACATGTACACCAGGTGCACCAACTTGCTTGCAACATTCTGGAATATATCTGTATTAACTATGCATAATTTGTGGAAAAATTATGGTAAAATACTTCATAAGAAATACACTAGGACTTGTTGTAATCTTACAATAATTACTGTTTCAGAAAACAGTCCTAAAATGTGCTGAATGAGCTCAGTGTAATTGATAGCTTTTTTTCCTTTGTTATTTCCAGAAGCTTCCACAGAAACCAGATGATATTGCTGCATCAATAAAAGCGCTAGCAAAAAGTGTACATGGAGATTCGGACGTTTTTGGTGATCTTCCCAGACCTCGCTTCAGCACTCAGATATGAAGAGAAGAGTATGTCTTCACAAAATTGAAATTATTGCCAAGAAAATGTGTGTCATTTTACTATAGAAGAGGCTCAAATAATGCTTTCTAGTCTTTATAATGGCACTCTTCCATTGTTTGTTTTTTGAAATAATGTGATAAATGCATGAGCTGTGCTCAGGCCAATTAGGTATGGGAGATGGTAAAAATGATTTTTGCTCCATTCAATGTTACTATACTGCAGCTATAATTAGATGGAGAAACTCTGTGCAAAGCTTATGCTTTCAGAGCCTAAAAGGTTTTCTTTTTTTCCATTGTTGATATTAATGACTCATTAGTTAGCTTACATCTCAAGAAGGTGAATATTTCTTATTGCCATAAAGATATTGTGGTAACTTTTTTTATACACTTAAAGGAATTTATCTGTATCAGATCTGCTGGGTAGGATTAAGCAGATGTAAAAAACCTGTACAGTTATAAAACACAAATAAACTTTGCAAAAGTAAATTTTTTGTGTTATGCATATACTTGATCATTTAGTTTATTAATACCTGTATATTAAGGCACAGCAACCTTTCCTTCTCCTTTTAGGGGGTGTGGCAGGGCAGGGCTACAGGGGCTGGGAAGCTGGGCTAGGCTGCGCAGGGGTTGGGACATGCTGCTGCTGCTGCGGCCGTGCTGGAGGAGCTGGGCTGCCCTGCAAGTACTGGGGTGGGGCAACTGCGCTGTGCTGTATGAGCAGGATAGGGTCGGGCTACAAGGGCTGGGCTGCTCTGCAGGCACGGTGTAATGGCCTGGCCGCTGGACAGCAGTGGCTGGGCTGGGCTGGGCTGCACCACTGCACTGCCCTGCCCTGCAGGCACTGGAGTGGGGCAGGGCTGCTGGGCCAGGCCAGGCTAGGCTGGACCTGGTAGAGCTGCGCTGCACTAGCTGGGCTGGGCAGCAGTGGCTGGCAGGGCTGCACTGGGGCAGGGCAGGGCAGGGCTACTGAGGCCCGGCCGGCCTGGGCTGGGCTAGCCTGACCTGCAGCGGCCCGGCAGCGCTGCAGGGTCTGGGGCTGGGCCCTTCCCCAGGGGTTATGCTGGTCTCCATAGGGGCGGGGTGTGGCAATACAGGGGCTGTGCTGGCTCCCAGTAGCTATTCTGGGCTGGGCTCTTTAGGTGCAGGGGTTGGGCGGCTGGGCTGGGCTAGCCTGACCTGCAGCGCCCTTCCCCAGGGGTTATGCTGGCCTCCAGCAGCTATTCTGGGCAGGGCTGCTGTGCTAGGCACTGCACTACAGGAGTCAGGTAATGCAAAGCATGGATAACTTAATCATCAAAACAGTATTTTATATTAAAAGTTTATTTCTCTAGCTTAAGCAATCACATTTATTTTACATTCAAAATTTATATACTGAAATTAATCTTTTCATTGCTGAGCGAGCAGTTCTATCTGAGCCTGGGCAACAGTCATCATGCTCTCCTGAGTAACCTGAAGATTGGTCTTCCAAGAGTGCAATAGGTCTCTTAGTTGCTGCCATTGTGCTCGTCCAAATGTGCGGTGCATTGTACTGGAGATATACACTTTGCGTGCTGCTTGATCCATTCGAGCACGAACTAGTTTAGTTTTCAATACTGTAAGGGAAACATCAAATAACATTGCATCAGCAAATGTGGGTAATTGTGCACAAGCTACTTAATGCTAAATATATGTACATCTTATTTAGGCTTGTAATCTAGGAGGTCAATATCAAAATTTGATGGCAGTACAGCATATGCAAACAGAATCAGTCCTGCTTTCTTGGCTACAGCATGTACACTCCATAAAGAAGGCAAGTAACTTGAAAATACTGTATTCCACTCTTGCTGGTCCTAAATATTACAAACCTAGTTTTGATAACAGCTTTCTAAAGTGAAATGCTGAAGATCTGTGCATAACATGTAATATACCCCAGAGAGTTATCTGTTACTATTTTATGTGACTATGCTATTGCATAGCATCAATTTATCTGTGTACACATAAAACAACTTGCCAACACATTTCAATGTGGTTGAAATCAGCAAAATATTAAGGATAGTTTAGATAATGAGCCTTCAAACCGCGGTTGTAGCTGTATATTTCTGAACAAGGGCTTAAAAGCTTTCCAGAATTTGTATTACTAGCAATGTTTCCATAACGTATGCACGTAACCAACCAACTACAAACTGACAAAGGAAATAAATATACTATCTTTTAAAAGACACTTAAAGTGGAGTCAATACTAGCTTCACTCACCTATTTATTTTGCAGAACATATATTGTGAGCTCATCATCAGCTGCCTGTTGGAACAACTCTCGAGTCATTTATTTTAAAGCGGCCCTCTGGTGACCTGTGGATGAACCTAAATAAAGGGTTGTCTGCTTCTGGCAAATCAAAGTTCATGATGCAGTTTTCAAACTTAATGTAAATCATCTCCCATATTTTAAGCTCTTTGGGTTTCTGGGCTGGTTTCAACAACTTGATAATATCTATTTCATGGTTTAAAATTCAGAAGTGAGAAGTGACTGCTTATTTTTCAGTATGTTTGAACTTGATGCAACATCGGCGTTCCTTGAAGCCAATGCCTAAGTTCCTTTTTGTTTTTCCAACGTAAACTTACTCGCAATTTTCGCATTGGATCCAGTAGATTCCTGACTTTTTCTCCTATGTGATCAGATTTTCTTGTTTTAATGAGATTCTTGATGCTGAATTTGTGAACAAGACCTGAGAGGTCTGTAAATTTTTAAAGTTGGTCTTTCTTTGCTGTGTTAAAGACCTGGATGGTATGTAAATTTATAAAGTGTGGTGACCTGGTTGATGCATTTTTGTCTTTTGAATTTCAGTATTTTCCTGTCTGCCATTTCCTGATGAATCCATATTATCTTTTAACCCCATTTATGGTCTTACGGCTATTTCGTTTTTAGTCTCTTCTAAT
Source organism: Deroplatys truncata (assembly GCA_030765065.1). NCBI lineage: Eukaryota > Metazoa > Arthropoda > Insecta > Mantodea > Mantidae > Deroplatys > Deroplatys truncata. Next base: position 171,026,882 of record CM060987.1, on the reverse strand, counting down.
GCGTTTTTAGATCGACCATTTTCAGTTTTAACTGTTTTTATGTTTTTCTTTGGGCCGAAATGACCTAGCTGTTGACGGGCCTTTAAACTCAACTCCACTCCACCACCACCACCACATCTACTGCAGATGACGATGTGTTGATATGCTTTATAGTATTCAGTTCTGTTGAGGGGGATATTGACTAGTGTATGAGTCATGCTGTTGAATGCACCTTCTGTGTTTGCCTTGGGGTTGTAACTGTGTGCATGGGTCTTCTGCATATTCCAAAATCTTCATTAATTTGAGGTCCAGAAAAGCTATGGAGTTGCTGATAGCTGTCTCTATTGTAAACTAAATGGACGAGTCCTGTAAGTTTAAAAGATTGAGTGTCCTCTATGTGCTTGTGTTTTACTATTGCAAATATATCTTTGAACAGATAGGGGAAGTCTTTGGTGATGTGTGTTTCAAGCTGACTCATAAATAAATTCCTCAGGAAAGGGGATGGGGGCTTCTCATTGCCAAACCTGTTGATAAACTATTCCATTTTTGTTTATGAAGGGAATTTCTAAGCAGATATTGGTAAGGTGTAAATATTCTTCACGCTGTTCGGCAGGGATGTGTACTGTCCAATAACATCCTGCCAAACCACACCACCACCCTGGCACCTTAGATCAAATTTAGCATCAAGAATCTCAACCCATACATCAGCAGTAAGTCAGAAATCTACCAGATCCAATATGCAAATTGCGAGAAGGTTTACATCAGAAAAACAAAAAGGAACACCGGTGTTGCATCAAGTTCAGGCCGACAAATCAGCAGTCACTTCTCAGTTCTGGACTTTAAACCATGATATAGACATCCAGTTGCTAAAACCAGCCCAAAAACCCAAAGAGCTTGAATTATGGGAGAAGATTTACACGAAGAAGTTTGAAAACCACATCATGAACTTTGATTTGCCAGAAGTAGACAACCCTTTATTTAGATTCATCGAGAGGACATCCCATGTTTTCAACAAAACGACTCGAGAGTTGATCCGGCAGTCAGCAGGCAACTGATTATGTGAGCTCATGATACATGCTCTGCAAAATAAATAGGTGATGAAACAGTAAGTGTGTTTAAGTCAACTCCACTTTGATTAAGTGTCTTTTATCAGACACCCTTACTTAACCACATGTTGGCAATTACTTCACTGTGTGCAATTCCACAACATTTTGGATACTGTCTTTTATTTAAATCCTATTACCATTGGTAGCAGCATGTATCTATAATAGAATTCAGAATAGTAGCAAATGCTGTTACAAACAGTTGCCACACAGTGTAATGGTTTGCGCTCTCACTTGTCATGAAATAACTTCAGTTCCACACCAGGTATATAAATTTTAACTTACCTTATTAATAGGGACAGAAAAATGTTGTTTTATTTTTTAGGACATTTCGGTGTAATGTTCAAGTCAGTTTTCAGTTGATTTTGGTGACAATTTTATGATGCGCAATTAATTTCTTAACTTCAGTAAGAAGGTAATTTTAAATACAGACACTTCATGTATATAGTCATTAAAACAAATGCTTCATTTACTGTTATACAAACACAATATATCAGGAATTATAAGACGTTTTTATTTAGATATTAAATTTGCAGTTCTATCAGTCATTCAAATACTATAAAATGTATTCTTCATAGTCACTTAACAAGAGTTTAATAACTGCATCATTAAGCAACAGCTGATGTATTGTGAGCTTGAGCTCACATCATGTTCTGCAAAATAAATAGGTGAGTGAAGCTATACCCCCGTCGCTGTATCTTTGCACTTGACAGTTCGTATGGCTTCGCGTAAGTTTGGCTACATTGTGGTTGTGACGTTGCCAGAGTGGCTAGTAAACAACAGCTGATTTTTTTCCTTTCTATCGTGTCTAAGCCGCATACAAAAGTGTGCGTAAGTAGCGAACGTCAATGAATAATAACTACTTCGTATTATTATTGTTAATTGAAAATAGCGATATAAGCAGCTTTGGTATGGTTGGATACTCCTTTCTATGATAATAAGCATAAATGTGTCTACGTATGGCGTCTAATTGGAAAGCATCAAGATTTGTGACTGGACAAGGCTGCTTTCTTTTCTTCCCTGGAGTTGATAGAAATACCTGTTGCATTCCAGATGGTTCAGGAATTTTGTCCTCTTTCTCTTGGAGTTTCACTCCCTTGTGAATAACAGTTCTCGTGCTCAGTCCAAGAGCTGCAGTTCGTTGTACGGCTTTATCAGCAGGAATAGAGGGATTGCCATGGAGCTTCACATACTCCTTTTCCTGTTCAAAGAATTCCCGGGTTCTCCTTAATAGTTCCAATACCTGACTATTAAGTGGCACACCTCGGCGCAAAGGATTTTCACTTCGTGAATCATCACTCTGCGATCGGCGTCGTTTTTCAGACATTGTTGCACTTAAGTTTTGTTTAAATAAATAATATGAATGAAATATACATAAAATAGATAAATATAAATATATATATATAAACAAACAGTAACAAAACTATCAAACAATAACCACAAATATAAATAACAATGAACAATATGTAGCTTGAAAGAACAACTCGACGCTCATGCTAGAGATTCACAAACTGAAGCACGTGGTTGGGAATAGTTACATCCGGCAACAGAGCCAATTCTAGTTCCAGTTCCGCTTTGCCATCGACCATCTGGAATGCTGCCTTGTGATTGGCTTAGGAATCAAACGGTTGAAGCTTTTCATCTGTTTTTTTGCGAGTGTACCAACTTAAACGCTAGCTGTCAAGTGCAACGTTACAGCGGCGGGGGTATAGTAAGAGTATTTAGCTTGATTCCACTTTCATCAAGTGTATTCCACTCATTTTGCAAAATTACTATAGAACAAGTGAAAACGTTAGAATAGATTCAGAGAGTTTATATAGTGAGTATACAAAAAAAATATTATTTTTAGGCTTGTTTTATAAAACTTCTAAAAAATACCAAAATGCAAGAGAAAATGTTGCAAATGCACTGGAATTGTAGTTATTTATATGGCTTTATGATCTTGTTATTACTTACTTACAAACATGCATTTTATTTTGGTAGGAACTTAAACAGTTCTGGTGGGTTACATTCACATGACTTTCTTTATACTGGAAGAAAGAAACAACTTTTGTATTACTGCAGATGATACGTGCAGAAAACAAGCGATCTAGTGGTCTATGGTAAAGAGCGTGTGTTACCTTTGCCCATGTCTTACACAAAATTTGAAATATCAATTGGAATAACTTCTAGTAATATGTCTTTCCGCTTTCCCTCTATAGTGGTGAATGTTTTTCAGACATTTATGTCTCCACAGTGTAATTATTATTGTCTCTATTACAATTAACATTGATATTATTTATTTTCACTAATAAATAATAGCAGAGAATGGAAGCTCATTTGGTTCAAGTCTGATACTGCATGATACTGGCTTCTAAAACACGGTTAATTTTACTAAATCATTTATGGAATGCCCCAATTATATTTTATTAACTTGGGAAAGACGTTTCAAATAATTTGTTTCTCACCAATTTTTAACACTTTACTTTTAGGGTGCTTTTTTATTTTTAACCCCCAAACGTTCATTTTAGCCAGTAACAAGTTTGCCATTATATTTCTCACTCATATTCTCTTTGTTTTCATTCAGTCACAATAACTGCTCAGTTCAGTACGCTGATTGGTTTCTATTTCCAAATAACAGTGAAAATTAGTATATTTTAATTCATTAAACGTACCCAATACAGATTTCTTTTTGTTAATACCTTTAAAATGATAGGATGTATTTTTCTACTTTAGGCTGAAAGTTATAGTCAGGGGCCAATGAGAGCATTCACTGCTTGGGGTTGCCCTTTGCCTCTGTTTACCTCAAGTGTGTTTCTTATTTTGGGAAGAGTAAGCCACTATCATTTATTTTTATGTTCTTCTACAAACTGTCGTTACAAGAGCCTATTTTTCTATGTATTTACTTCATGTTAAAATAAACATATGTAGAAATGGTTTCACTACACATTTCCTTATAGGTACAAGAGGGATGCAGAAGGCTAAAGTTATGTCAGATCTTTACATGCTAGCATTGGAATTCCATAACAGAACTCAGAAGACTGTCAGGGGAGGTTAAGGAAGTCAAGACATTCCGCCAATGCTTCACATCCCTTTGCATAAATATCAGGGGAATAACCAGGGCTGTAAGAAATTACAATTATAAGGGGAGGATTCTCCACAAGTCTTCTAAATAGTTGTACAATAATTTTCATACAGAACATAGAGAAGTAAATGAAATTAATTAAATGCCATTAGAGTTTAAAGACCTAACCTACGCATGCTACTACCTACCCTACCACTGCTTAGTCTGTTGATATAATAGGCAAACCATTATGAACCACGATGCTTGGCTCAGGCCACATACAAGGATCACTAGATATGTATTGAGACAAGAAAATTGGCCACCCCTGGGGAAAACGTTGCTTTGTCAATATAGCTGACTCATTGGTAATGCAATGGTAGTTTATGTTTGAAGTCTGGAAAGTATGGACATTTTTTTCAAGTGCAATGGAGAGTCAGAGAGAGCATTTCCATGCAGTGATCAATGATTTTGTACAACTTAAAATGTGGCTTAAATGAAATGCAGTCACTTGAGCATTTGAAGGGGGGGGGGGGGGGGCTTTTGGGGACTATTCTCCATCACGTGCCACTGTGTTTCTCTAGTTTGCAGAATTTACGAGGGGGCGCCAATCTCTTAAAGATGAAGAGTGGCACACCAGCAACAGTAGTGACTGACAAAAACATCACCACTGTGGAAACAATGATTAGGGGTGATCCAAGACTAACCTACAAGGACATTGAGTTGGCATTAGTTTACCGAGTGTTTGCACCATCCTTCATGAACACCTTTGTGTAAAATAAACTTTCTTGAAGATGGCTGCCCCATAATTTATCTGAAGCACATAAGCTCCATAGGGTGAAATATTGAAAAGATTTAACTGCGGAGAGTCTCACAGTGTTTCGGATATTGTTACGGGTGACAAAACATGGATCTATCAGTCTGACCCTGAAACAAAATGCCAGTCCTCCATTTTGGGTGTTCCCAAATGACCAACCACCATCAAGGTCAAAGAGAGTAAGGAGTGCCGGAAAGAAAATGGTTGCTTCTTTCTTCTCAAGTGGTCACTTGGCAAAAGTTGTGCTCGAAAATCAGAAAACTGTTGCTGCAATATGGTACACAGATGTTTGTCTTCCGAAAGTGTTTCAAAGAATCCAAGAAAAGCATCCAAAGACAGGACTAAGGCGCACATTGCTGCATCCTGACAATCCTGTCACAATGGAGCATCTGCAAGGAACTGAGGTAAACCTATGACTCGTCCACCTTATAGTCCCGATCTGGCACCATGTGATTTCTTCCTGTTCCCTACGGTGAAGAACCAACTTCGAGGTCACTGATTTTCCAGCCCTGAAGAAGCAGTTTCTGCATACGAAGAGGAGTTATCTGCAGTGCCAGAAACTGAGTGGCATGGATGCTTCCAGAAGTGGTTTCGGAGGATGGAATGCTGCATACAGTGCTGGGGAGAATACTATGAGAAACTGGGATAAACAAAACGTTTCTGTGTCTATTCATATTTTGCTGTCTCAATACATATCTACTGTCCATTCCAAACCAGAGTGCCTTTCATGAAAACAAACTCTTTGTATTATCCGCGCGAAAGTAGTTCGCAATCCCCGCCCATAATGGCTGCTTGTTCCACTCGCACATGCTTGTTGAACACTATTTATTCCATAAAAAGGCGCTCTGCGTGAGAATCATAGTTCAAAAGCAACCTGAGGTAACAATTGATTTTATAAGTATGCGGCAATGAACATTTTACTTACGTTGATTACAATCCTCAGGCAAAAGTGCAACACCCAAATCCGAATCCTCCGAAGATGACTCAGCTACCATATCAGAATCAGAACTACTCTCCAAAATAATGACAAGCTTATCCACAGCAATGTCGCACTTAAAACAAGTTCCCACATTTTATCCTCTTCTATGTTGTATTATGTCTATTTATATTCCCTGTTCGCTTTCATTACACTTCTCACTGAAACGCCTGTAAAATCCGATATTAGTTTCGTAATATGTAATAATGCAAGTGTTGGGTATTTTTGTAATAGTGAGTTGAATATATGAAGTATTGTTTGTTTTTAGCCACTTTTTAACTGTTTCCCGCTTCTGTGTTTGAATAGTTTATTCGCACTACACGCACCTTCCTCTGCCATGTGAGCTCAAATACCAACTGACTAAATCACAAGATTTGACCTGAGCTGAGCATATGTGTGTTAGTGTATTATGAATGACTGTTCGCTTATCATATATCCTGTGTTACGCAAAGTGTTTATTCGGTACTCAGATAGCACCTCTGGGAATTCATTGCTGCATTTCTTGTATATGTAAGAGAGTGGCAGTAATGCATTATGGTTGGTATTACCAAGCAAGATGCTCTCGGCGTTAGCGCAATAGCAGATGAAAATAATATTTTGTAATCTCTTAACAGCTAGTATATATCCATTACCTTTAACGATGAGTTCTTATGATAACCGCGATAAAATGTGCAGTTCTATACCTTTCCTGCTCTAATATTTCGTAATACAATACATGTATTAAGGAACTATTTACGTTGGCGTTAAGAGTATATTCTTGGGTTCGTGACAAGCCGAAGCACGTGCTTCTGTTTACATCAGAGGGAACTCTGGTTTGGAATGGACAGTAGTGACCCTCGTATGAAGTGTTTTTCATGTACTTTGTGGGATACTTCTTCCCCTGCCAGGTCCTCAATGATACATTTTTACATAATTTCATCACGTTTCTGTAAGGTATATAAACAGCTCAAGGGCATCTAAATATGTAGAAATGTAAACATGAATTAACATCATAGCTTCTTAGTTAAGTACACCTTATCAACATCCCTCTATCCAAGTTGAGAATTCGCTTCTAATGTTTTAATGAAATCTGTAATGCACAGATGGCTTCCACCAAGGTCATCACCATTGTTAAAACAGAACATTTTCTGAATATAGTTCACAATGTAAACAAAACAAATGCTCTTACCATCTATTATAAATGATTCAACTTCATTTTCCTTCAACTGAAGTTCTTGCTGAATTGTTTCAAACGTCATTTCTGAGTTTCCTTCAGCCAGCTGCATGAATGTCAGAAGGCGCATTTTCTTTAAATTCTGTTCATGATTCAGGCCTGTAAAACAATAGGTTAAACATTAGCTCTTATGGTGAAAACCATTAGATTGCTAGCGCTGAAGCAGGAAAACTTTCAACGGAAGCAGCACCTAAACACAACTCTCAGCTGATTAAAAACCATCATCTTTTGATCACAGTGGCAAACCAAAAATATATTTAAATATAGGTCCATAGCACAGATAGGCCACTGCCACTTTTTCCCTACAGTTTCATTAACTTTGGCTTTGTTTCTTTTCTGCTTCAATCATTGTTTGTCTGTCCATCTTATTTGGTTTCTCACGTCAAATACTAGTGAACCATTATTTTCAATGTTCACAAAGATTTACAACTTTCAACCTACTGATATGAGGAGTATTCTAAAATTTAAATAAAAGAAAATAATTATATTGTTCTGGGAAATGCTACATACTTTTAATCTGTTAGGCCAAAAAGTTTTGACTTGTAAGGGTAGCAGAAGTTTTTTCAAGTTGTAGGGTATCATTTTTGCCAAATTTAACAGCCAAGTATGTCGAGTTGTCAAAATCATACCAAAATTACGTACCATAAAATCAGAGGGAAACTTATACACTATCCCCCTCTAACAACTCAATTTTAAAGACTTTTACCCTTTCCATTTACCCCTCTGGGTTGATGATCATTAAAAATTCACCATGTTACAATAAAGGACCAAACATTATCCTCTAATATACCTGTATTTTTGTGGACTCAGTTTTGTAATATCATTTTCAACCTCAGAGGTCTGACTGCTGTTGTTGATTGTAGTTGACAGTAGCCTTCTCTCTGGTGGTAGAACGATGAAGAGGAAAAACTGCAGTCAAATAAATCCAGCAACGGCCCCCTAAACTAATCCCTCATAAATTAAAAACTATGACAGTGCTACAAAACCGATTCCACAAATATACATGTATAATTTGGATGTCACTGTTACTAATTTCCTTTAAACATCAATTAATTATCCTCTAATATTCATACTCAATTAAACAGGCTGAAATTGTTGGGTGGTATGAACATGAAAACCACTCTAAACCACCTACGTAAATATTTTTTGAAATCATGAGCATTTCAAGAGTGTAATGAAGTAACAAATACAGTGAAGCGCCACAAATTTGTAAAATAAGAAAGGGAATAAATAGATTTATGATGGAGACATTGTTCAAAAATAATTCAAGATTTTTAAATATTTGTTACTTTGTGTTAAATTAATAACTATAAAAATTACAATGTTTCTTTGTTCATTCGAGGCAATATTTGTATATTATTGGGATAGTTAAAAAGTCCGGAATATTAAGAAAAAAGGTAAAACCACTAATTATGTTAGTAGATCTCATAGCCAACCATAAAGAAATTCATCAGTGAGAAAAAATTTGTGTCACTTGAATTGCTACTTGAGGAGTCAGTTAACAATACTTATAGATTTGGTTTCGAGACGTCAAATACCATATAAGGTTTGTCTGGAGAAGAGGGGTTTATTCGTAGTGTCTCTTTGCTTCGTTAAATATCATCACGTAATTAGCAAACGGGACCACGGATAGGAAATACTGTAATCAATATTCTGGACGTACATCGGGAGCGAGAATACTTCAGAAATTAAGCAAGCAAGTATGAAAATCATTATTAATTGTGATTCAGTTGTTATTTTGGTAAAATATCAAGAGTTTCAGAATAAATTACAAATTCCTGAGAATTCGCAACTTTATTTTTATTACCTTCCTATACCTCGACCTGAGGTATTAGTAAAACAGAGTTCTCATAGCTCAGGCAATACAAAATAAATAACACAGCACGAGAAGCGACAGAAAAATAATGAGGAACTCAGCAAGAGAGAGAGATACTCCACAGAGACAAGTTGATGCATCAAGATCATCAATGCTGGTGAGTAATGTAAACTTGAAATATACTGCCAGAAACATCTGCTAAGCGCAATATCCTAAAAAAAAATTCAGCGTTAAATGGAGTCAAAACTGCAGCCCAAAATACAAAACATATACAAGCCATTTTTTGAAACATAGACACACATGCTTAATTATGTCATATTTAAAAATCCAAGTGGTGTTTTTGGAAAGATTCTCCCCATCAGTTGGTCACCAACAGGTATTCCTTCCTGGTACCATTAGCCAGCTCTTCCTTTGGAAGCTGTGCCCTTTGTGCTGCTGTCATAATAATTGCAAGTCATACTGTCATCCACGGGTGTAATTTCAAAGTTCATATGAACTGCCAAGAATGTGATAAAATATGATTAGGAAAACAAAAACGAACTTCGAAATTACGATGAAGGAACACTTTAGGAATGACCAGTATAAACAAATAGAAAAATCTGCAATACCACACCATTTTGGACTTCCAACAATAATACACACCATCACATAAAAGAACTGAAACACACAAAATAGCCACTAGCACAACATAAGGGAAAAGATATTGATTATAAAAAACCAGGACAAAATTATAAACTCTGAAATCCCACCATAGTTGACATCATCAGACTTGTAGTTATTACAACAGATCCAAAGGAAGCGCCAGTTAACGGCACCAGAAAGGAATACCACTCAACGGGCAACTGATGATGGGAAGAATCCTCCCAGAAACACCTCTTTGGTTTTTTAATTTGACATAACTGAAGCATATGTGTCTACATGTTTACAAAACACTTTACATATTTCTAGAAATACGAGGTCTGTTCAAAAAATTCCAGAACTTTGTCCACAACATTTTCTACACTTAGCTTTTACTTATTGTGCATGGTCTCCTTGAAATACTCTCCTCCACAATTAATGCACCGTTCCAACATCATTTCCACTTCTGAAAGCAGACTTGGTACATCCCTTCTGGATCGCGCAAAGCGCTGTCTGCGAATTTTCTTTTATCCCATCTATCATTGCAAATCTTCATTCTTTCAACAAAGATTTGCAATGATAGATGGTTTTCAACTTTGGAAATAAAAAAAAGTCTGCAGGGACCAGGTCTGGAGAGTACGGAGGATGAGGCAACACAGTGATATCACTTTTTGTGCAATAGTCCCGCACCAACAGGGATGAATGTGCGGGTGCATTATCGAGATGCAAGAGCCATGAATTGTCTTGCCACATTTCAGGCTGTTTCCTTCTCACATTCTCTCGCAGGCATCGCAATACGTCCTGATAGTCAGTCTTCAATTGGCACACACAAATTCATTGACGTTCCTACATGAGCATCGTCGGTAGACGTTGAAGGGTGTCCTGAATGAGGGTCATCTTTAACTTCCATCCAGCCATTTTTAAACCATGTAAACTATTCGTAACACAGAGTATGGCTTAAGCACTCATCACCGCAGGCTTCCTGCATCATTTAGTGCATCTCTGTAAGGTTTTCTTGAGTTTCATGCAAAATTTAATGCTGACGCATTGCTCCTCTAACTCTGCCATCTCGAAATTCATAAACTGTGCAACACAACATTCTACTCAATACAGCACTGAACAATAACTAACAGACATAGAATAATGAAACTTCTGGCAGTTACACATTAAACACACTGTGTGCAGGGATGCCAACCGCATTTCGCTCCAACACTCCATTGGCGTGAATTTACAATTCCAGAATTTTTTGAACAGACCTCGTATTTTATAGCCTAAATCCATTGGGAAGAACAGTGCTTTTCAACAATGAAAAAATTATTAAAACTGGTTGGGTAGGTTTTTTAAAACTACCTATATACACATACATAAAAATTTTCTCTCTTAAATAATATTAGTATAGATAGATGATTAAAGATACTCATCATTGAAATTATATTCACCTAATGAATGGACAAATTCTTTGTGATGTTGGTAAAAATACAAATAGCTGGGCAGTTTTTCTGATACAAACACAGACAGAAGATCATGAATCAGCTCTCCCTCCAGGAAACGCACTGGCTTCAGTGCTAAGAGTGGATCGAGAAGGAATGTATTGGGATCTGCAAGAGCAGCTAAGATGCATCGCTGAGCATCTTCTCTCGCTTGTGAAGCATTCTCAGCTGTATATGTTCCCAGAAGCTCGACCATCACTTTCGAGGCCAATTCACTGCAACATACAATCAAACTTATAAGACATATAACATCTGTTGATTTAAACATCAATACTTGATACTCAATTTTAAATGTGAGACTCAATAGAAAAAAGGCTGTTAACAATAAGGGAATAAAAGCATAAATAGACAGGAATGACAATGATAGCAATCCAGAATGTTGAATATGCTCATCAGTACGTCATTTGTTTGTTAACGACCAATCAAATTTCACTTACTTGCAATTCAAAAATCTAATACAATAAACGTTTTCTAAAAGTCACAACAGTACTACTGATTCTTCTTGCAAAAGTGTCATCATAACATCCGAATAATAGTTATTTTCTCTTGAGATTGGTTTGGTAATGGGAAACATTTTAATTTGGTGTAATTTCTCATAGCCTCTTTGCCAGTCCATTGCAGTAAAAGCTTCAAGTGCACAGGTGGCAGCACTGCACGAGTTTAGAAAATTACTTAACATCGGTGTCCATATCAGACGGCACATTGTGATTGAATTCCTGAATGCATTCATAAAAGGTTGAAAGTTTATGGATATGCAACAGTGGATGTCAGCAATGTTAAAATGATGGGTTTGTCACTACATAGAAGCTGACGGGGAAACAATGTCGGCCAGCGATTGCTGTGACTCCATGCAATATTCAGCTAGTTGATGAGAACATTTGTGATTCCTTTTTCTAATAGTGTTTAATGCCATCCATACTCCGTACAGCACCACAGTGATAGATGAAATGTTAATTGGTAAAGGAAATTCTGAAAGGAAACATTTCATGCGTAAGTTTAGGGTACGTCTCCAGCATTCGTAGTTATGAGGACTGAGGAAAACACCTCAATCAAGGAGGTCGGTCCAGGCAGGATTTGAACCACAAACCTCCCATTCAGAAGCCTGTGCCCCAACGTTCTCAGCCACCCATGTCAGGAATCATTTGTGATGACTGTCTGGTAACAAGTTCTGTCTCATGCTCTCCATTGGTAATGACAGTGTGAGGTCTAAAAGTTTAAAATACACTTGATGAAAGTGGAGTCAACCTAAACACTCTTACTAGCTTCACTCACCTATTTATTTTGCAGAACATGTATCATGAGCTCACATCAGCTGCCTGTTGACTGTCGGATGAACTCTCGAGTCGTATTGTTGAAAGCCTCAGATGTCCTCTGGTGGCCCATGATGAAACTAAATAGAAGGCTGTCTGTTACTGGCAAATCAAAGTTCACGATGTGGTTTTCAAACTTCTTTATGTAAATCATCTCCCACATTTCGAGCTCTTTGGGTTTTTGGGCTGGCTTAGCAACTGGATGTTGCTATCTATTTCATGGTTTTGAGTCCAAAAGTGAAAAACAACTGCTGATTTGTCGGTCTGTTTGAACTTTATGCAACCCGGTGTTCCTTGAAACGGATGTCTATGTTCCTTTTCGTTTTTCCAATGTAAACCCTTTTGCAATTTTCACATTGGATCTGGTAGATTCCTGACTTTTTGTCCTGGGGTATGGGATCAGATTTTCTTGTTTCAATGAAATTCTTGATGCTAAATTTGTTGTAAGGTGCCGGGTGATGTGATTCTTGAATATTTTCTGAAAGTTGTGAAAGAGACCTGGGTGATATTTGAATTTCCTGAAGTTGATCTTTTCTGCTGCGTTATAAAGTGTGGTGACCTGCTTGATGCATTTTTGTCTTATGAATTTACGTATTTTCCTATCTACCATTTCCTGGCTGAATCCGTTCTCTACTGCAGATTTGACAATGTGTTGATATTCTTTATAGTATTCAGTTCTGTTGAGGGGTATGTTGATTAATCTATGAATCATGCTGTTGAATGCTGCTTCTTTGTGTGCTTTGGGGTTGTAACTATGTGCTTTGATGTAATTATATGTGTGTGTGGGTTTTCTATGTATTCCAAATTCTATGCCATCCGAAATCTTCATTAATTTGAGGTCCAGGGAAGAAATGGAGTTGTTGGTAGCTATTTCTATGGCAAATTGAATGGATGAGCCCTGTAAGTTTAAAAACTTGAGTGTGTCCTCTATGTTTGTGTTTTACTATTGCAAATATGTGATCAACGTATTTGTACCAAACTTTGAACATATAGGGGAACACTTTGGTTATGTGTATTCCAAGTTGGCTTATAAATAAATTCACCAGGGAAAGGAATGAAAAGGAACACTTTAAGGAACACCGGAATTGCATAAAGTTCAAACAGGTTGACAAATAAGCAGTTGCTTTGCACTTCTGGACTAAAAACCATGAAATAGACACTAATATCCAGTTGCTGAAACCAGCCCAAAAACCCAAAGAGCTAGAAATATGGGAGAAAATTTACATAAAGAAGTTTGAAAACCCCATCATGAATTTTAATTTGCCAGAAGCAGACAACCCTCTATTTAGTTTCATCCATAGGCCACCAGAGTACCTCCAGGCTTCAACAGTCAGCTGATGTGAGCTCATGCTCACGATACATGTTCTGCAAAATAAATAGGTGAGTGAAGCTAGTAAGAGTGTTTAGCTTGACTCCACTTTCATCAAGTGTATTTTATTAATTGCTTCACTGTGTGTGATTCCACCACTTTTTGAATCTCAAAAATTTGTTCACAATGGGTACCAAAATGTTGAACAAACAGAATAAAGAAGTGGCAAGGAAAACAATAGCCTCTGATCTGTTACAGCACTTCAGTGTAGAGGGGGGGGGGGAACTTGGTGGAAACTGTGACTGGAGACGTGACTTGGTTTAATCATTTTGAAACTGAATCCAAGGGACAGTCAACGGAAAGGCATCACTGAACCTTGTAGAGAAAGAAAACATTTAAAACTGTGCATGTGGCAGGGAAAGTTATGACGACAGTATTTTGGGGTGCAGAATGTGTGATTCTGCTTGAATTTTTGGAGCAAGGCTGAGAAATGCTGTCACTTCGTCAACAGCCTCAAGAAGCTTAAAGCACGTCTTTGGCGAGTTCGCCTATCTAAAGCTATGCCGGATATCCTTCTTTTGCATAACAATGCAAGACCACATCATTGGTGAGATTGCAAGTATGCCATTTATCCAACTCTTGATGAATGGAACTATCCTTTTCCATTGATAGTTAATTACTATGTTACAGAGTAAATTCCATGAAATTTAGATTTTTCATAACCTAACTTCTTTATTTGTTAATTTCTTTCTTGTGTTCTCATAGAATTATCAATTTTCTTGGAAGTTAATTCTTGGTATAAGTTTTACAGACCTCTGTTTGCATGCCAAAAGGACCTCATGGAGCAATCTCAGAAGTTTCTGCATCTGTTCATTTGAAGGAGGACAAGCAGCGAACTGTTGCTTCAAATGGTCTACATCCTTGAACACAGCACGCACTTGATCCACTTGACGAGCTACCTGAACCAAGTGGTAATATACATGGTATCGCATTGGAGAGTGCTCATCCAAAGACTGAAACATCAGCCAGCCTCTGAAAACATAACACAATATTGTTACTTCTTGTGTAAACAATACAACATTTAAATTTAAAATCATTAGAACTTGCATACAGTGAAGCAAATAAATTATGGTAAATGTGTCAATGTTAAGTGTTCATTTGCTCCACTTAGGTCTTGTATTATGATCTCTAGTTAAAAGCTGAGGTTTTCTAACTTGTAGTTACTGCTACCAATGGTTAACCCGAGTGCCCAATATTACAAATGCAAGGTAACTGTAGGGTAGTTAACCTGGAGTTTGTTAATTTGGTAAGGTTGGCAACATTTTCATGTGCGATTTCATGCCACACATGGAGTATTGTTACACTATATCTTTAAAAAACTCTGATGTGTTACACTCACATGACTTTCTCTACTCTTGTACAAACTATTTTTACAAACGCTTATGCTCCATATGCTTCATGTT
The DNA here is from genome assembly GCA_030765065.1 of Deroplatys truncata. Classification (NCBI taxonomy): domain Eukaryota; kingdom Metazoa; phylum Arthropoda; class Insecta; order Mantodea; family Mantidae; genus Deroplatys; species Deroplatys truncata. The sequence continues at coordinate 171,011,748 of CM060987.1, read as the reverse complement.
AATCTTATTGCTAATTTTCTTGTAGATGCAAGGGGAATATGATAGGCTTTAAGCGATAGTCAAATCTTTTAAGAGCTGGTTGCTATGTGGCGCATTCTTTGCATGTCCAGGACATAAAAAAATGAATAACAAATTCCCATTTCAGAAAAAGTAGTATTGGAAAATTTAAGGGAATAACAAGCAATATCTTGAAAATGGCTCACTCAACAAAAGAAATCTATATGACAAACTGTGTATTTTAGCGCAATCTACATTTTTTGTGTAGTAAAATTTTGTCTATCTCTTATGGTTTACCAGTTATGCAAATGTCGTTCACAATGAAGAATACTTTTGGAGACATTCCCAGAAAATTCTAGATATACATTTCATTTGTCATGAAAATATCTTAAACATATATTTTAATCAAAATCGTTAGAGCCATTTTTGAGAAAATTAAAATTTTCGAAAAATGTTCCATGTAAAGGGAAATCTGGGGTGGGGGGATTTTCTTGAAAACCTTCGTGTCACATCTCTGGAAGATACTGAACCTAAATATCAAGTTTGGTGTTTATCCAACTGTTCATTTCTGAGTTATGCTGTTAACAGACACATACGGACAGGGGATCTCAAAACATATATTTCCGGTAAAATCTTGGTATCAAATTTTTGGGTGGAATACAATATTCCCCTACTTACTATACATGGTAGAGAAAGTAAAAAACTGATGTGTTGCGCTCATATGACTTTCTCTACTTTGTACAAGCTATTTTTACAAACCCTTATTCTCCATATGCTTCATGTTAATCGGGATGTTAATCTTATTTCTAATTTTCTTGTAGATGCAAGGGGAATATGGTAGGCTTTAAGCAATAGTCAAATCTTTTAAGAGCTGGTTGCTACATTGAGCATTCAATTATTTTTGCGTGTCCAAGACATAAAAAAACGAATAAATTCCCATTTGGGGAAAAGTATAGGGTAGTTAAATTATATTTGAAGCCACTCACAGCCTCGTGAGAGTGATTACGCCGACAGATGCAGACTAAAATCCTTACCTTATAATAGATACTAGAAATCTTAACCTTCAGCTCTCAAACAGGCAGCATATCTCCTGTAAATATTCTCGCTGAAGCTCAGCAGCAGGAATTCTTATGATGAAACGCCTCATTATGTTCAGAAAACTGGAGTGTGGTGTGCAATAAGTGCTAGGAGAATAATAGGGCCCATACCCTTTGATGAAACAATAAATGCAGAGCGATATCAGAGGTTAATTCTTAGGCCATTTTGCAATCGCTTGACAGAAGAAGAGAAATCGTATGGTTGGATCCAGCAAGATTCTGCAACAGCACATATGGCTGCCGAATCATTACATGCAATAAGAGAGGTGTTTGATGACAGAATAATTAGTGATGATTTGTGGCCACCTCGTTCTCGTGACCTAACGAGTTGTGATTTTTATTTATGGGGTTCTTAAAAAGACAAAGTGTATAGTTCCAATCCTCGCACACTACAGGAAGTTAGAGAAAACATTGTGCAAGAAATCACAAGAATTCCTGCTGCTGAGCTTCGGAGAGTGAGCGAGATATACTGCCTGTTTGAGAGCAGAAGGTTAACATTTCCAGCATCTATTATAAGGTAAGGATTTCAGTCCGCCTCTGCCGGTGTAATTTCCCCAGCATCTGCCGGCTGTCTCGCACAGTAGATAGAGGCCACGAGTGGGTTCGAATATAATTTAACTACCCTTTACAAGTATTGGAAAATTCAAACAAATAACAAGGAATATCTCGAAAATTGTTCGCTCTACAAAAAAAAAAAAGGTATGACAAATTGTGTGTTTTATCAAGATCTACATTTTTTGTGTAGTAAAATTTTGCCTCTCTCTCATGGTTTACCATTATGCAAAAGTCATTCATAATGAAGGGGGCTTTTCCAGAAATTTCAAGATATAAATTTCATTTGCCATGAAAGTATCTTAAACATATGATATTTAAATCAAAATCATTAGAGCTATTTTTGAGAAAATAAAAAAGTTTGAAAAATGTTCCATGTAAAGGATAGTCTGGGGTGGGGGGATTTTCTTGAAAACCTTCGTGTCGCTGCTTTGAAAGATACTGAACCTAAATACCACTTTTCATTTTTGAGTTATGCTGTTCACAGACATAGCGACAGACCTTTTTCTAAAAATGCTTTTCTTTGGATTCAGTGGGCCTCAAAACGTGTATTTCCGGTGAAATCTCGGTGTTGAATTTTAGGGTGAAATGCCATACTTCACCTACTTACTATACGTAGTAGAGAAAGTAATAAGCTTTCTGCTGTAATTTTCCAGAGTTTGCCATCTGATTTGTGTGTATAATAAAATCTAAAACTTACATTAAACTAGTTTGAGGAATTTTGTGATTAATATAGACCGTTTATGATAGCTGGATGCATTCAGGAACGCAATAAAGCATACTTTGTTAATATTACGATTTATATAGGTTATGTAGTGGCACATTTCTGAGGGTTATGCTGTTAGTTTAGTTCACACTGGAATAGGTTAAGTGCATTTTGTTATGTTTAAAAAAGAATGATTTGCTGTTAATATAGCTCTTGGAGGAGTGCAAAATAAGATAGCTATATGTGTAGCTTAGTTCTAAAATAAGTTAAGAGTTTTTCGGAGTATTAGGTTATGTGGGATTTCATTCTCAATATGATTTAGGTTCAATTTTTGAAGATTTAGAAGCTTGTAACAGTGATGTGTCATAATTTAAAATAGAGAGTTGAGGGTTGTTACACTACATCACTATGATAAACTTACTTGAACGCGTTTCGGGAGACGGCTTGTCCCCATCGTCAGCATTCTCTCTCAACTGATCAGTTGAGAGAGAATGCTGACGATGGGGACAAGCCGTCTCCCGAAACGCGTTCAAGTAAGTTTATCATAGTGATGTAGTGTAACAACCCTCAACTCTCTATTTTAAAATAAATGATTTAGGTTAATTGAAAAATAGATTTTGCATAATATAAGAACGCATTGGTAGCGGAGAATGCTGGAGTTTCTCTTGGTTCTAACATACACTAATATGTATTGTGTTGGTGTTGCTGTTAAAACATTTGAAACTGATCAGAGCAACAATGAAATGGTTTACCTGATGTACATTACTATCGTACTTATTTTATTTCTGCCAGGTGCTTGATGTCACAGAGGTATTAGCTGTAAGGCTTATTCCACTACATTGAAATTTGCAATGGTTACATTTAAGAGTCGAGTTAAAAAAAGAACATAAATTCAGGAAGAAGTGGTGATGCTGCTACAAATTATTACAGAGCATAAGTATGAAAGAAAATAGAGCCATACTGCAATTTTCGTTAACCTGAATCATTTCCGAACTTCCTCATCCCTCTCCCTGAATTTATTTTTCTGTGATCTTATTCATATTATATTATAAAGTCTGAACATTCACCTCGGCATCGCTACAAAAAGGAATGATGCGGGGCTTTTGCTAGATTAAAACATTTCAGAATATTAAATTATATACGTTTTGTTGTTAACACAGATGTTGTTGCTTATGTTTAAAAGAAAACCCCCACAAACAAACAGAAAATGGAAAGCCTATGTTAAGTACCTAAGATTTCACCATTAATATACTCTTGTAGATCAGTGTGGAAATATTTTGGGTGATTTCAGAGTATTAACTTATATGGATTTTTGTTTTCAGCTTCCTTCAGGTTAGTAGAAAAATAGGACCTTTTGGAATGTAAGATTAAATTTCAGTTATTTTGTAAAGGTTACTTGCAAAACAGGTTAGATGCACAAATATTGGGTTAATATGAGTTACATTATACATTTAAGTAAACATAACTGTCACTTATACCATAAATAAAAATAAAATAAAACGATATGCAAACTATGTCTAAGATTAATGCTGGAGGTATTATGTGGGAGAAATTTAATAGAACCAGTGCAACTTTTGACAATCTAATAGCATTTACGAAATTCACCCTCGTCACAAACCTGGAAATTATTCTTCCAGAACTGTAATTATTTTGGCTTTCCTTCTGTTATATAAATATGCTCTAATATTTTGCCTTGGAATTGCTACCGACTAACAATTGAGGCTGAAGGTACACCATTTTTGCATGGTTACCTCCAATTTAATATCCTAACCATTACCCAAGGTGATAGTTCATCCCTAAGAATAACTCCTGGTTAGCTGCTAACCGAAGGTTGTAATACAAAAATTTGCCCTGACTCCTAATATCTAACCAGAACCTTAACCGGAGATCATAATACAGGCCTTACCAAATTATTGGCAGACATTTTCGAAGACCTATTGTTCCATGATCTTATTCCCTGGGTATCTGTAGCATTAGTGAGTTTAGAGATTAAACTATCATCTGCTTCAATCTTAACATTAATAATTTGGTGCTCGAAACTTTTGATATATGTTCTTTCTTTAGAATTGAGCTTGTAGGAAAGATCATAGTATATTAAAGGATTCAAGAGCGAACTGTGAGCTTAAATTCTAGCATATGATAACTCACCAGATGATGCTACAGATATCCCAGGAAGATGATCAGGGAAATCATTGATTAGTTGACCTGCAGCTGAGAAGTTATAATAGGTCCTTGAAACACGTTCTATCAGTAATTTGGTAAATGGCATCATATGAATGTTTAACGCTGATTCAATTTCCAAATTTAATACAATACTTGTTGCAATAATAATTCAAGTGCATCACTCACTCGCTCAAAAGCTTTACCATATAAAGTACAACTAAAGAAAATGTGTACTTGCATAACATTTTTTGGACTGCAAATCACGACTTTCATAGAGAGCGGAAATTAATAAAGGTAACCCAGAAGCCAAAAAAATTGACAATGTGGTAAAAACTCCTGATACAGAAGAACAAGAGCCACTTATATTTTAGTCTTTCATCTACAATGTCTTTCCTAATGTACATCCAGTCACCAGCAGCAACATCTACATCAAAGCCAGGAGTGATTCTCTTGAATTACTATTACAACAATTAGTGAACTTAACTGTGTCCCAAAAAAGGTATTTGTTTATAACACAAATATCTAAATAGCATCAATCAGCGTATACAGTTCACAATGGAACAAGAAAAGGATGGCCAACTAGCCTTTCTAGATGTACTCGTTAGCAGGAAGGCTGACGGCACGCTGGGTCATACTGTCTACTGCAAACCCACACACCCAGACCGTTACCTTAACAAGTACTCCAACCACCATCCTAGACAAAAACGTGCTATGATTAAGACACTCGCAAACCGTGCTTCCCATATTTGTGAACCACACTTACTTCCACAAGAAATCCGACACCTAGAAACAGCTCTACAATCAAATGGTTATTCAGTCCAAGAGGTGAGAAGAGCCTGCCGTCCGGGCAAGCCCCGACCGGTTACTCAGGACCAACCCAAAAGCAAGTCCATTGTCTTTCTGCCATATTTCAGAAATGTCACTGACCGTATTGAACATATACTTCGTCATAACGTCAAAACAGTATTCAAACCTACAAGACAATTAAATAGCCTACTGCGCTCTTCCAAAGACCCCCGAGATCCCCTGTCATCGGCCGGTGTTTACCGTATTCCTTGTTCCTGTGGTTCAGTGTACATTGGTACCACACAGCGGAGCGCTAACACCAGACTCAGCGAACACAAAAGAAACTGCCGCCTGGGCCATACAGAAAAATCGGCAGTCGCCGAACATGCCATTGAAGCCGAGGGCGAACACATTATTAGATTTCAGGACACCAACATTCTTTCCTCCATAAAACATTACCATACCCGGCTACAACGCGAAGCAATAGAGATTTACAAACATCCCAATAATTACAATAGGAAAGAAGCAGCATTGAAACTCAACAGTAACTGCAATCCAGCAATCGAGAACAGGTAAACCTGGGCGGAATATAATCGCCACAGTACCTAGCCGCGTATGCGGCTTTACCTGTGCGATAAAGGAGGTTTAAAAGAATATACACAAGCTTTTGATTTATGTCTGTCTTGGGCGGGGTTTAGCTTTCTGCACTACCATTTGGCTGGGTCTCGGCGTTTCCTCATGGGCGGACTAGCGACCATGCGGTGACCAAGCCCAATGCTGCTTAACTTGGGCGACCGCTTGTGTGGTCGTCAAGTTAAGCAGGCCGGCATTGCAGCAAAGCAAGATGGGAATACAGGTAATGGGATGGGGGTACTCAAGTTGGCGGCAGGGCGGGTTGCTGGTAGATGGTCACTCATCCAGCCAGCGACCGGGCCCAATGCTGCTTAACTTGGGGAAGTTTGTGAGATGAGGGATTGGTAGACTTCAGCCTCGGGGGCCCAAGCCGTCTTTCGGCAACCGGTAGCTCTTCCTCCGCCGTGGCGCCTTGTGGTCATAGCGGCCCAAAGAGTTAACCAGCTGGTTGGGGTGGTAGGTAAGTTTCGCGTACATGGTGCGGGTTCTCTCCCGCACCACGTCCACGATGTATGGGAGACCGGAATGGGTATGTAGGATATGTGATGGGAATCTACGCCCGGTATCATATATCATCCGAAGCGCCCTGTTCTGAACGGTTTGCAGTCTGCGGATGGTGGTCGCTGCCGCCGATCCCCAGACCTCGCAGCCGTAAAGAATCAGGGGCGGGATAATCGCCTGATATAGGCGTAGCTTGAGGCGTATGGGCATTGTGGAGCGGAATACAGGGTACAGCTGCCTGAGCGTGGAGTGGCCGAGGCCGACCTTTGCCCTGACATGTGGCGCGAAAGTGAGGCCGCGGTCGAGCGTGACTCCGAGGTATTTGGCTGAGGTAACCCAGGGGATTCTCCTCCGCCGCAACCTCAGAGGCCGCTCGGGCCGCCACCGACGGACCTTCGCCAGGAGAAGCGCAGAGCTCTTCCCCGGGCTGATGGCCATCCTCCACCTTTCGCTCCACCTGCCAATGGCTCGGAGCTGTCGCTGTAGTGGAGGGAAACAGAATCGGGCATTCTTGTTCTGTGCCATTATGAGGACGTCGTCGGCATATTGGCACGTAACAGTCCTGGGTTCCGTGGGGAAGTCCGACATGTAGGCCGCGAAGAGAAGCGGGGACAGTACACTGCCTTCCGGGACTCCAGCGGCTATGGGACGGACTGAGGAAACCTTCCCCTCCACTCTCACCCTGAATGTGCGATCCCGGAGGAAACTGCTTATCAGGGCAAGATAGGCGGGAGGGATGTCTGACTCCTTGAGTTTATACAAAAGGCCTTGGTGCCACGTCGTGGCAAAGGCCTTCTCTACGTCCAGTAGCACTGCTATGGTCTTGAAGTTCTCCTGGAAGCCCAGGGAGGCCTTCTCGGCCAGTCGCAGTAACTGCAGGGTTGTGGAGTGCCCATGGCGAAAACCAAACTGATGGTCCGGGAGGAGCTGCCTTTCCTCAAAGAGAGGTGTAAGGTGGGCAAGGAGCAACCGCTCAAAGACTTTTGAGACGGTTGGGAGCAAGCTGATGGAGCGGTAACTGCATGGAAAGACCGGATCCTTACCGGGCTTTAAAATGCATACCACCCGCGCCTCCTTCCAACTAGTTGGAAAGTGACGGAGGTGAAGGCATGCATTGAAAATCCGCGTCAGATGGATGACAGCCTTCTTGGGAAGGTGCTGGAGCATGGGCGCCGTGACGCCGTCATGTCCAGGGGATTTATTCGGATTGAGTTTTCGGATTTCGGAAGCCACCTGTTTAGGGGTGACTATGGGAAGATGGACCTCCTCGTGGCGCGGTTGTGGTTCCTCATAGAGGTAGTCCACAGTCGCTTCCACGAGCTCAGTAAAGTCTTCGTCCTGGGGGTCCTCCCGCGGTTCGAATTGGAGTTCTAAATGGTCTGCAAACACTGTGGCTTTCTCGCGGGGCTCGAAGGCGAGTCTCCCGCGAGTACCGTGCAGAGGATGCTGGTACTGCGTCTTATCCTTCCTCAAGGATTTGATTATCCGCCATGGTTTCTTTTCCTGTAGGTTTACGGTCTCCATTGTTCTTTCCCAGGCCACCTTCCTGTGCACACGGAGCAGTCGCCTTGCCAGGGTTTTGAACCGCTGGTATACTGCCCCTATCCTGGGATGGCGGAAACGCTGCCATAGCTTCCGTACAGTTGCCTTGGCTTTTAGCAGCTGCCGGAGTTCATTAGGGATGGTTCTCGGGTTGGGGATGTCAGACGGGATGCGGTGGGTATGTGCACGTACCGCATTCAGGATCTGTTGGGAGAAGTCTGCCGCCGCCGCTTCCAGCGCGTCGATGGAATCGATGCGTGGCCGCGGGTTGACAGACCGGTTCAGTTAATGGACGGCTGCATTCCACTCGACCTCATTTACCCAGTCTGGGCTGACCAGTGCTGGCATTGAAACGTTGGAATCCACCAGGACAGGGTCATGGTCGGAATCCAGCTCGTTTACCGCCGAGAGCTCTAGATGGAAAGGAATGTTTTTGGTGATCATGATGTCGAGAATATCCGGCCTGCCGCGGGCCGGATAAAACGTAGGTCCTCTCGGTCCGTGCGCGATTAGGCTTGGGTCTCCGCTGATGAGGCGGTAGAGTCCGCGGCCTTTCTGGTTAGCCGTGCGGCTGTGCCAGAGCCCGTGCTTCGCGTTGAGGTCTCCTGCAATGCATACCACTGGGTGTAGGTTGAGTAGGGTTCGGTAATCTGCTTCATAGAAGCGATGGTCTGGGGGGTCATAAACCGCTATCAGCAAAGTGTCTAGCCCGCCAATGGCAAGCCGAATGGCACAGGCTTCCACATGCTGTAGTGGAGGGAGAGGGAAGGGTGTATGCGTGATATGATTTTTTATGAATATAGCTGTACCGCCCCCCAGTCGGCCGACCCGATCTTGCCGATGGGTGACGTAACTTGGCAGCGAAAAGTTAGTACCAGCAATCAAGTGTGTTTCACAGACCAGTAGAATATTAATTCCGTAGGAGTTGACAAACTCAAGTACGCTGGGATAATGCCCCCTTATTCCGTTTGCGTTCCAGAACGCAGCTCGTAATGGCCTCCGGACGAGTCTGGCAGCCATTACGAAGCGGAATTAGGGAACAAATGCTCCAGCGTTTCGAGCATGACTTTATGCTTTTGCATGGGGCTCAACTGCGGGTTGGCTAGCTGCAGTTTGCAGTTCCTGAGTGCAGGTAGGGCCCTTTTGATAAGATCACCGAACCACAGGGATAGGGCCCGGAATTCTTCCATGTCGCTCTGTGAAATGGTGTCTCCAAAGCCGGTCATCGAGACCGTCGATGTAGTTGGGAGCGCCGGTGTTGCGGTCACTGCCGCGGCCGTTGCTTGTTGTGCCGCCACTGCAGGCGGGGCTTGTGGCTGTTGAGCAGCCGGGGCCTGTGGTTGGCCCGGCTCGGTGCTAGAGGCAGGACCTTTCTTGCTCTTGCTCTTCTTTTTGTTCTTCTTACGTCGAGCGGACTGACGTTGTTGTTGTTCCGGCTGTGGCACCTTCTCTGGTAACGTCGCCGTCGTTGCTGGTGTTGTTGGCGCCACTGCAGCGCTCACCTCCTGAGCCGAAGCTCCCTCCACGCCTTGCAGCGTTGTCTCCGCCTTCTTGAGAGCGGCCGCAAAGGAGACTCCCGGTCGGACTGTAGCCGGTGCCAGTGCTCCTTGTCGGCGGCTCTCGATTATCCTCTGCCTCGCCACGCAGCCCTTGTAGACACTGACGTGGTCCTGGCGGCAGTTCGCGCATGTCTTCTCCTCGGGTGCCTTTTCGCAATCCCGCAGAAGATGGGGTCCAGCACAGCGCAGGCATGCAAGCTTGCGCTCACACGCCAGGCTGGAGTGATGGAAGCCCATGCATCTGTGGCACTGCACTGGTCCACCTTGGCCGTAAAAGCGTTCAACCTTTACGACCGTGTGGAACAGCACCCGAACAGCGTCAATGGGCTGTGTCTCCTCGCCAGGGACCTTGTCCACAACGACGAGGTAGAGAGGCATCGGGACTTTCACTGGGCCTTCCTCAGTGACAATTGTCTTCCTCAGCTGTGCCACAGCCGATGCAACTATGTTGTGCTCTTCTGAGAGCGCAGCCCTGACGTCGTCTGGGTGGCACTCAGAGTCAAGCCCACGTATGACTCGGCGCTCCACATGTGGGCGCTGCGGAGAGTATGAGTAGAAGGGGATCTGTAAATCCCTCAGGACTTGCTTGGCCGTCTCAAAATCCTCGGGCGTGAAGGTCTGTAAGTGGACCTTATGTGGTTTCCTTCTGGCTTCAAAACCGCCTGCGATCTTAGACGCCAGCCGCCGCATAACTCCTACATGGTCTCTGAAGGAGTCCGCTATGATCGGCGGTAGTTTGGCCCCCCTTTTGGATGGGGGTTGTTGGGTAACCTGTGGTGGTGGTTGCTGCAAGCTAGCTCCCGAGTTGGGTTTGGAACCCGGGGGTGCCCTTTTCCTTCCCCCGACGACAGTGAAGCCGTCGAGGTCGGACTCCTCCTCCTCCGAATCAGGCAGAGGGGTGAAGGAGGGGTGTGAGTGGATTGCTGGTGTTACACCAGTAGCGATCTTCTGAGGGGCCGTAGCCTTCCTCTTAGATCCCTTGGACCTACCTGAGATTGAAGCTCCCAGTATGGGAGAGGAGAAGGAGCTGGGTCCTGGTACTTGCCCGTCATTTGGGTCAAGGGTCGGCGCGGTTGCCCTTCGGCTGTCCGCAGAGGACCGGACCTCCGCGAGGGAGGCGCCTGTACGAGCCATATCGGCCCTGGGTGCCGGACCAGAGGTCCTGACCCTTGGCTGTGGTCTTGCGAACCCACTGTCTCGTGGTCCGTCAGTCAGTGTGTCCAAGTCTTGGAAAAATAGATGACAGTAAGAGAGTAGTAAGAAATGTGGGAATACCTGTTCTCGAGAATTACCGCTGGACCTTAGCGAGAGACCAGGGACAAGCTAGCAGAGGATGCTAAGTCCACTGCTTGCCCGGCTCCGCTCGACTATTCGCCCGGACGGGCCTTTTTCTGGCGGGCTAGAAGGGGAAGCAAGTCCACTGCCCGCCAGTGGGAGAGGTGAAGGCGGCTCGCACTCTCGCGGCCGAGCGGCAAGCTAGAAGAGGGTGCTGTGCCCACTGCTTGCCGCTATGGTGATGGCTGCCGGTGGAAAGGCAACTTGCAGTAGATGCCGCTAGCTGCCGCTGAGGTGTCCCGCGACTAGACGGTTGATGGCGCTGGCTTCGCCCACGATGGTGCTGCGCTGCCCAAGAAGACCGTAGCAGTAGTCCCTGAAGACGATGTGCACCCTTCGGCTCCACGGTGCGGAATGCGAATGCCAACAGTAACTGGCCAGAGGCCAGAGGAATGTCAGGACGATCGGGGGCTTTGCCCCGGTCGTGTGTCAGTTGCCGCAGTACCGAGCCGCTTTGCGGCTTAACCTGCGAAATGAGCACTAGGATGTGTATGTTCTGCAGGAATTTTTGTTTTAAGGTTGTGTTTTCGAGATGGAATGTAAAATTTTGGGTTTTGTGTTCAGTTTGGATAGATGGGACACGCCCACGGGCAGGCGCACGGGCCAATCAGATGGCCGCGCGTTTTCCTCCCGCCTAATTTGTTTAATCGGTCACTCAATTTGATGGTGACCGAGGTACTAGTTAATTAACCCCGTCTTGATTACGGGTGATATGTCGCTTGTCCATTGTTACCAAGAATCGATGCCTTTTAATCGATTTTGGTGAATGGGGGCGTGGCTTAGCCGAGCGGACCAATGGCGTCCCTTGGCAGTTTGTATGATGGCAAGCGACGTGGCTCTCTCTGATTGTAATTTCCCAGAGTGTTGACCAGCTGATTTGGGTGGGAATTGATTTTGATGTACATTGATCGGGCCCTCGATCTGATGACGTCGATAATGTACGGGATGCCAGAATGTTCGTGGAGAATGTGAGATGGGAATCTCCAGCCGGTACCGTAGATTGTCCTGAGTGCCCTGTTCTGCAAAGTCTGGAGTCTGATGAGGGTGTAATTAGCCACCGTTCCCCAGATCTCACAGCCATACAGAACTAAGGGCGGCACTATCGCACGATATAGCTGGAGTTTCAGGCGTAGGGGCATGCTCTTTGAGCTCAGGATGGGATATAACTGCCGGGGAACTCCGTGACCCTGGGACACCTTGCCTCTGACATGATGGACGAAAGTTAGTTTCCGGTCCAACGTCACCCCGAGATACTTCGCCGAACAGTAACTGGCATCTAGTCATCAAAAACAAGAAAGGTCATACAAAACCGAAAAACACTGCGAGCCAATCAGAAGAGAGCAACAACACAGCCGGCGCCAGCCCCCTCATACCAGCGGGCCAATCAGCAGAGAGCGGCACTAACGGCCAACGCATCAAGCGCGCCCATCACACCAGGCCCCAGGCCACCCCAACTACTGCAGAGGCCGTCACCACGAAACAACCATCCTGCTACAAGCTGCCGCACAGCAAAACCGCGGACTGTAAATATTGTGCAAATAGTGAAGTGTTGTGTAATTAGTGTATATATTTCGTGTGATAGTGTTTAGTTTTAGTCCTGGGACGTGCTTCGCATGGCCAGATGTGTGTATGTGTGTGAGAGCGAGTGTGTGCGTGTGTATGAGTGTGTGTACATATGTATATAATAAAAAAAAAAGTGTTTTCAAAACAAGTTTGAAAAAAAACAACTGAAAAGACTACATACAAAAACTGTTCTCGGTGGCCTAAGGCTGGCCACTGCATGGGTTTTTCCTTACAATATAAACATAGTCTAATGCAAACAAGAAAATTGTAACACTTATGTAAATATAAGCCTGTAAGCCGGGCCTATTGTACCGGCACCAGGTAATTTTTTTTATAATAAATAACCTAACCTCTGATAACCTAACCAACGCATCAGGGCTCAGATCGTCTCAGAGGAGATGGAGTGATAGACACCGTTGAGTAAACACCACACCACGCATCGGTGAAATTCTGTGACTCAAAAATATCCTTTAATACTTGAGTAATTATTCATTGGTTACGGGAAATATGAGTACTACACTCGTGTAGCTCTAGTGAAACAAAATCGCAAAACTAAACGCGCTGGCGTATAAACTTTTCTCTGCAAGTGTTTTATTCCTGTGAATATGTGTAAATAAGTGATCTGTGCTGTATATATACTATAAGTGTATCGTGTGAAGTGCTGTGTTAGTGTATGTGGGCTAGGTTCTCTGTGAAACAGTAAATTCTGCCAGTACTTAGCGTGGGACGCGCAGCCGTGGGCCCTTGTTGCACGCAACAAGCGCGTCCCCACGCAGGGCAGTCTGCTCCCAGCAGCACTTGCGGCTGGGTGCATTGACCGCGGCATCAAGATGGCGTCAGCCGCACTGCCAGCTGATGTGACGAGCTCGCCAGCCGGCAAGGAACTAAGCGCCTCAGGTTTTTTTTTTGAGGGGGGGGGGAAACAGGAATAAAGGTCTGAAGGAAAAACAAGAGTATGAATATAGGTATAGAAAGGAAAAAGGAGAAGGAAAAGAAGGATGTGATGCTGTGATGGCGCAATTTATTTGGGGCATAGTGGTAAACATGGTGGCTGGTACCGCCGAAGCAAACCCGCTGATTGTGGGCGAATACTTAAAGTGGCGGAATTCTCCGCTGTGGTGGTCAGGTATCTGCCATGGCGATGGCCCTGACAGGGACCTGTAACGTCGGTAATTAACAGGAGATGCTGGCTCCAATCCCGGGCCTGTTACCTCCGGGAGTTGGCACGTTGATGATGATGGTGTACTGGATGAGGTGGTTGGTGCAGTCTGTCGATCTGAGCTCGGGTTTCCAGTCTGGTCTCGTTGATGCGTGTGATAAGGTCGTCGAAGTGTGTCTTCATGGCGTTGAAAATCTTCTCATATTGATGTTTAGAACTGGTTTCCATGTTTTTTTTGTTTTTTTTTTGGGTTATAGGTAGGGATATTCATCAGGTGTTGATAGGAGTTAGAAGGAGATACCCCTCCCCGGCAATACATCACCTACTAAGATTATTTACAGGGGGGAACATGTTTCAAAAGTCTTCACTTTTGTTCTCTATTAAATGCTGACTGCTGGAGGAAGGTGTTCAGATGTTGCTGACCTCTGGTGGCAATTCATTGAACATACTGGTGGCGCTTTCATTCAGTCAATACTTAAAAGCTAATAATGATGTTGACTTTTTATGATTAAATTTTCCACTATCTGTTATGTCCTTGAGTAATTCTGATTCTGGTTTAATTCTGTGATATTCTTGTCAAAAATATGTTGTTACTCAATTTTTGAAGATTTAGAAGCTTGTAACAGTGATGTGTCATAATTTAAGAGAATGCTGACGATGGGGACAAGCCGTCTCCCGAAACGCGTTCAAGTAAGTTTATCATAGTGATGTAGTGTAACAACCCTCAACTCTCTATTTTAAATAAAATATGTTGTTACTGCTGATTAAAGAGCATTAAATACAAGCAGAAAAGAAAATCAACAGTGGCACAAAGCATTTCTAACACGTGCATAAACCATAACAGATAATTTAGATAAAGCTGAGTCAAACTTGTAACACTTTCATCACTCATTTAAAAAAGGAAGACAAGTTTCTAGAGCTAATCGCTTCTATCATCAGTTCAAGGTTGACTGGCGGTGTTATTCCTCATGGTGGTTTGGTTTGTCTCTGGTGGTGGTTGGATGAGCTTCTGCATTAGGATGTCACCTGGTAGGATTTCAAAGTTGAAGACATAGTTCTTGTTTTTCCAGATATGGATGTTCTGCAAGTTCTGTGTTGCCTGTGATGTTTCTGAGTAATTTGGGATCTCTGTTGATGCTATGTTGTTCTTTCCAAAAGTGCCAAGCTACTGCTGATTTTTCTTCCTATTTTTGTTTGATGTTCCTATTGTGTTCTTTTGCACTTGTTTTAGTGTTTCTTTTGGTTTTACCAATGTAGGTCTTTTCACAGTAGTTGTAGTTTATCTGGTATATTCCTGGCTTTCTCTAATGTGGGATGTAATCTTTTGATTTGGAATTTAGTATATGTTTGTTTTATGGAGTAATTGTTTTTAGAGGGCTAGAATGATATTGTGCTTTTTGAAGATCCTTTGGAATTTATAGAAAACTGATGGATGGTATGTGACTTTCAAATAGCTCTATTTTCTTCTTTGTTTGAGATGAGTGTACTGATGTCTCATTCTCTTTTTATTCTTTCTGTTTACTTTCTTATGTATTACCTGTTTTTCAAATCCATTTCCTGTTATGTTTATTATACTGTTTAGTTCCTGATCATATTCCTCTTTGCTCATGGGAACATTAACTAACCTGTGCACAGGACTTGAGTATTGCATGTTGATGGGGGACTGGATTGTAACTGTTGTGTTTTATTTACTTTTGGTGGGGGTAGGTTTTTTTTCTTTATATACCAAATGTTAAATGGTTTTCTTTCCTGGTGAATTTAAGATCATTGCATTCTCTCTCCATGGTGAATAAGAAACAGTTAACTCTGTTAAAAAAATATACTAAATTCCAAATTAAAAGATGACAGCCCACAGGAGAACAAGTCAGGAATATACCAGATAAACTGTAATGACTGAAACATCTACATTAAAAAAGCAAACAAACAAACAAAAAATTAAAACAAGAGCAAAAGAACACATTAGGAACATAAATCAAAAACAGGAAGAAACATCAGCAGTAGTTTGGCACTTTTGGAAGAACAATATGGCATCAACAATGATCCCAAATTACTTAGAAACATCACAGGCAAAATAGAACTTCAGTCTGGGAAGACATCCATATCTGGAAAAACAGGAACCGTGTCTTCAACTTTGAAATACTGCCAGGTGACATCCTAATGCAGAAGTTCATCCAACCACTACCAGAGACAAACCAAACCACCACAAGGAGCAACATCAGCAGTCAACCTGGAACTGATGATAGGAGTGATTAGCTCCAGAAACATGTCTTCCTATTTAAAATAAGTGAAGTAAGTGTTACAAATCCGACTCGGCTTTATCTAAATTATTAGTGCACATAACTGTTAGAAAAGTACACCACACCTAATAAAGCCATAACATACTCGAAAATATAAACAGCAGAGAGCTTATTACATGGAAAAACTTGTCACATTGTTTATTCAACTTTAAAATGCCTGTTGAGGACCTCACCGAAGATTCACTGGATCACCACCAGAGCTCAGAAGCACCTCCACACATCAGCAGTTGTGATCTAATTAATGATGGAAGTAAGCGATTTACTAACATGTCTCACTAAATCTTGGTAACTGATGTATTCGTATTATCTACCAACTACAATCATGAACATGATGTTATATACAGCATTTGCCCTTCATAGACACAAAGACTGTATAAAATGTGGAGTTTTTATATTTTGGTGGTTTATTAAGCTCTCACTACTAATTGATGTAAGTTATACTCATAAATATAGTATTGTTGTTGATCTAATGTGCAGAATTTTGATCCATCAAATTTTCCCTTGCTAGCCAATATAATTTGTGTATCTTCCCATCTGGTACAGCTTTCCTCAATTCTGGGCATTCTAGTAGGTGTTCTCCATTTAAAATCTTGTCAGCATTGCAAATTTTACATGCTTTGTCATGCTTCATAAATATAGTTACTTATAATAAATAGAAATGTTTCTAAGTAAAGATTAATTTGACTGAGATTATAAAACATATTATCAACATTGTCTTAGTAAATGGTTTAAGTACTTCGTTTATACATAAAAATATTGAAACATTTAAATATCAGAAAGCTGTTGAAGATGGTAAAATATATTTATAAATTTAAAAAATTTACCTTTTGGGAAATAAAAAATAGGCAATAGTTTTTAAAGAACATGGCATAATAACAGTTCCTCAAATTAAATACAGCATGAAAAAGTTCATACAAATTTCTAAACATAATAAAACTTCAGCGAGAAAGGTCTGACATTTATATAAGTTTACATTGGAAAAACTGAACGTAATTTGGAAATCGATTAAATGAGCATTTTAGAAATATTAAATACAAGCAAATTGATAAATCCAATGTGGCAGATCATTTTTGGTCATTTAATCATGAAATAACTCTTGAAATTAAACTAAATGGATAAATTTGTTTTATTAACCAAATTAAATAAGTGGCTGTTCACAGTAAAGTAGATATATTAAAAGATGAAATGGGTCAAAATAGCCATACCTTTACTAATGTAGGTTATTACTTGGTAAACTTTTGAAGGCGCTTTCCCGCATCTTGCAAAACATATATTGACATGTCCTCGAGATAAGTAAAATATTTCTGGGGAAACTGATGGCAACAGTAAGCAAAATTATTTTTACATCTAAATCTAGTATTGGCATTTGATTCTGATATCTAAGTAATGAGCCTTTAAATGCTTAAATCCAAAGTTTTAACTTACACTCTTAGAGATATCATGCCCAACTTATATCCTGGTGCTTTAGTAAGCTTTTCACAGAAGGCAAGAATCAAGTTTTCTGCTCGTTCAACTGGAATCTGGAAACAGAACACAACTGTGTTAGTATAACATTTTGTTTATTTGCCCAGTTCTTTTTGACAATACTTCCATGCTTACCTTCTGATTAACTTGGTAAAAACTAGTAACTTAGGGAAGGAAAATTCATATACCAGTGGCTTTAACAGATGTGAATACTCAAGAAAACTCTAAACCACCTGCCAGTCCATTTTAAGACACTTTACAAATAGTAAAATCATTGTGATATGTCAACAAATTACTCTCCAGCTTTTTAATATGTGCAGTGTGGAGAAAACTGACAAGCCAACCAGATTAGTGTAATTTGTGAGAATAGCAATATTATAGGTGGCAAACGTTGTTGATATCATACCAATCATCTGAATCCAGTTAATATACATACACACTACTTAACTTAACCTGGGTAAATATTGAAATAGATTGTGACTCTGTATGGCCTACGCTCGCCTCATACTTGTTCTATTATGTCACTTCTACCTCACAGTATTGCTTACTCAAATGTTAACAGACCTTCAGGATAAATTCCATGAATTAGGACAGACACAACATACCCACTACTGACTGAACCATAAACTAATCAGGGAAGGTAAGTATGGAAGTATGTTTTATTTAAGCGACAATATTTAGTAATTAATATAATTACAAAACAGGTTCTATGAGTATAAAAGCTCAAAACTGTGGTGCAAAAAAACATGCAATTCAGCTACTAAAAGCATTTCTCAGAGAATAAACATGACACTAATATAAGCATTGATATGGAACAAATACCAGAAAATGTTTCCAAAATGGCTAATGCAACAAAAGTTTTATGACATTGTTTTATATTGTCAATAGGCCTGCCATGTTGGATAAGATTCTATATGAGTCCAGGCCAGAGATGCTATTGAGGGTCCTAAGCCACAAAGTGTAGCCTATGGATGTTTTTTAAAGAAAACCTTCCTTATGTGCCATGGAAAAATGGTCTCTTACTTCTGCTACAGATGTCACCTTCTAGCTGCGTACAGTTTCCAGCGTACAAACAAAATGTGACAACATATGAATAGCAAACACGCTAATGTGCAATGACTCTAGTGGGCTCGCCAAACCAAAGGCATGAGGAGCCCATCAGAGCTGAGCAGCTGCTTACGACTTTTGTCTAAAGTGGGGAACCCTGGCAAGACGAAGAGGGAAGCCCTAACGAATGCCGTAGGGAATAACAACATAAATCAGAAGGGCAACAGCATACGCAAACACAGCTTCAGGGAAACCAAAACCCAGGGAAAAATCTTGTCAGTAATATGTAACAAAAGTGGCAAAATATGCCATATATTCATGAACATAAGTAAAGCACCATATTATTTGGGTAATTCTGTGCGACAACTCTATTTACTATAGCGACTGCGCAAAGAGTCTTATTGAAGTGACCTCAGAACATATTACTTGCAGCATGCCAGCCGCTACCAACGTAATATTTAACATCGTCAGACGTTAAACAAATGTGGAATACACACACTTATGTTGAAATGTCCATGCCACAAATATAGAGTTCTGGCGTTGGCACTTCAATAAGACTCTGCGCGCGGTCGCCATAGTAAATAGAGTCGTCGCACAGAATTACCATTATTTGTTCTTTATTATCGGTAATAATGTGAAAGGTAAATCTGCTTTTAGTGTATCCCCATTGAAAATGCTTATAAAAGCAAATAAATTACCTTAGGAGTGAGTTTAGAAGTGGATGTGATCTCTTCAATATCTGGTGCCCACCTACCTGCCCGCCCGTTTTAGGTGTTTTACTTTTATGGGCAAATCGCGTTATGAACACAACAAACGTAGCCATTTTTTCGCTAAATCACATGCAAAGTGGGAACTGCCAACCTAAAGAAAAAGTTAAATCCGCTAAATATGCGATGTGCTGTTGTTTCTGCGAATGTGAATTATTTGAGTTTTAGATGCGCAGATCCCTCGGCTACGCTTTGAGGCTGAGGGCCCTCAATCTCTCGGCTACGCCTTGAGGCTGAGTATCTTACTGGCTTTGGCGGCATTAGTTATTCATATGTTGTCAGCGTTACGTTAGAGCAAGCGTATTACTTAGAGTGACATCTGTTGGACATATAACACATCATTTTCATCGCTGTGGAGGATACACTAAGAGCAGAATGTCGGCAACGGCAATTTGTATTTCCAACACGATAGGAATGGCTCTTTGGTTAAAATCGAAAACAGCCTGTAATGCCCTATGTTGAAATTAACTTTGCAAATTATTTACAGCACAACCATTATGTACTTACCAAAACCAACATGGATACAATGCCGTTTAGAATACTTTCTATTTCTGGCTCGCTTACATCTTTAAAACATGCATCGCAAACGCCAATGATTTTATGCAGGTCATCTTCAATTCCTTTTGGTGACTTTTCCTCTGATATTTCCGCCCCAAGGCTTTTGAAATATGCTCGAAGCTCCTGAGCCTGTAAAATACATTGCATTTATGCGCAAATTGAGAACTCTAACCTTACACATACAGTATGCTAACATATTTTTCTGATTATACAATTGTAACTTAATATCAAAATTATAAATAAATTGAAGGTACATTTATGGATATTAAAATTACCTGATCCTCAAGTGAGAGTTCTATAAATACTGGAACAACTAGCATTTTCACAAACTTAATATTCCACGTTTCCGTTTAATTGCAGCTGTCGCCATAGAACAATAAACTAAAATTACTATTGCGTTCACCTCGTCAGGGCTAGTGTATGGAGGTAGAGTTACATTGGCTGATGCAGCATTCTCTCTGGACACAGCCTACAAAAGAAAAGTACCTATTCTGACAGAGTCGCCAACTTATTCATAGATCCTCCTGAAATATACAATGAGAAATGTTACAAATTGACTAAGGCAATACAATTACTGTAAAAAATGCATATCAGACAAATGCAGAGTATAATATACATTATACGATAATGTATTATAAGATACCACACAATTTTAGAAAATAGTAATATATAATAGATACATTAATGATTAACGTTATATATTCAGTGAGGTTGTTTGATTTTTCAATACAATGATTCTGGAAAGAATGGTCACACTTATTTTATTTTTGTATTTATTTTTAAAATATTAAAATAGTTATAACTACAGATAATTTTAATGAACAATATTTTCGGTTCACCAGAATTTTGTTGCTACTTATAGAAGTAGGCAGATGTTTTGCAGTGGTTTTATACTTTCTCTACCATTTAGGTGGGAGGTACTACGTAAGCTATAGAGGTATCGCATTCAACTCAAAAATTCGAAACGGATATTTCACCGGAATATCAGGTCCCTGAGAAAGGAGAAAACACTTATTGGCGTGTATGCGTGTATAGATGAATGAACGAAAAAGCGAAATCCGAATAAACGGGAATTTTCATACTTAAATCAAACATCCTTCATGGATGCAAAACGAAACTTTTCAAAAAAAACTCCTCCAACCCTTTACACGAAACATTTTTCCTTATATTTTTATTTTCTAAACAAATGGCTCTAAGTTTTTACAATCTCATATGTTTGAAATACTCATATGCCCAATAGGTACATTTATTTTAGCTTTCTGTAAACATCACTAAAGCTCTCTTCATTCTTGTTGATTAAGGCAAATGTGAGCCTTAAGGTATAAGACCAAGGTGCAAAAAGTTTTTTCCCTTGGGTGAATATGCTACTGTTTTTTTGAAATGATCTTATTCAATGCATAATGAAAACTTAAGGAGAACTTACGCTGGTAAACATATCCTTATCTTCTCAGACAGCCAGGGTGCACTAAGGCTTTAA
Organism: Deroplatys truncata; assembly: GCA_030765065.1. Classification (NCBI taxonomy): domain Eukaryota; kingdom Metazoa; phylum Arthropoda; class Insecta; order Mantodea; family Mantidae; genus Deroplatys; species Deroplatys truncata. Next base: position 170,990,545 of record CM060987.1, on the reverse strand, counting down.
ATAGTCATAAGGTAACGTCAAAACTGGACAAGGAGCAGCTTCACAATTTATTGACCAGAGTCGGCTCTAGGAACATCTTGATGTTTAGTAAGAGAGGCTATTAAGAACTGGTCCAAAGTAGAACATCACAAAACTTGGCTTAAAACTACAGGAAACAAACTTGGTAAACCATTTATTAGAAAACCATGTAAGAAAGAAGCTGAAAGTTTACTTAAATGTAACAGACTTTAGCTGAGAACAATTATTGCATTTCCCTCAGGACATGCTCCTGTAAAAAAGCATCTTATAACGATGGGAGTGTCTCACGGTAGCTTAGATTATAGAATGTACAAGAAAGAAACTGAAACAGACCAACACATCATATGCTGCTGTGAAGATTTGGCTTACGAGATATATTCTTTTGGGAAAATATTTTTAAAATGAGAAGAATTTGAAGCCATATCCGTTATGAGACTGTACTCCTTAATAAAGGGTGCAGACATAATGAATTGGCTTTAAAACGATACAGCCCAAGGCTGAAGTGCGTCCGGAGCAATGATGGAAATCTGTATCGAAGAAGACAAGACAAGAAGCTTAGGACAGAAACTTAATGCACATAAAACACAATATCGTTAAGAGAAACAATTTATGTAACATAAAAGTTATGATTTATTCCTTAGAGACGGGAAAATTTACGGGAAAATTCTAAATCAGAGATTACAAGCTATCACTGATGCACTGATATCAGAAGAACAATCGGGCTTTAGGAAAGGACGTTCATCTAGCGATAATGTATTTATAATCAGACAAATTTTTGAAAAACGCCGTGAATTTAACCTATAAACTCACATAGCATTTATTGATTATGAGAAAGCCTTTGATAAAGTAAAACGGCCTCTTTAATGGAGCATTTTAAAGAAAAGAGGATTTCCTAAACATCTTATCAATGCTATCAAGAGCTTGTATGTAAATACTAAAATAAGAATTAATTCTGGTTTTAAAATGTCAGCTGAAATCTTAACAAATCAAGGTGTCCGACAAGGGTGTAGTATATCGCCCATTTTATTTAGTTTATATATTGACGATCTAGTTTTGATGTGGAAAGATGAAATACAGTTCGGGATCAGCATAGAATTAGATACCCCTTTAAGTACTTTACTATATGCTGACGATTAAATAGTTGTACAAGAAACAGAAGATTATCTAGAAAGAGCAGTATATACATTAAGCCAAAATGCAATGCATTACAACTTAACTATATCCAGAAATAAAACAAAGACAATGGCTTTTAAAGGAAAGAACACCGTTAGATCAAAGATACTAATAAATGCTAAAATATTAGAATAGGTATCCCACTTCAATTATCTAGGATGTGACGTTAGTTTTAAATTTGACAAAGACATCGAGATGGAAGTTAATAGGTTTCAAACCATTCGTGGAACGATTAGAAGAACTCTAGGAAGAAAAATTAGAAAGGAAACACAAATTAAGTTCTATAAGATTGTGGCTTTACCTACTATATTATATGGTTCCGAGTCGTGGACAATAACAAAAGAGAGAGATCACGCATTCAGTCGCCGAAATGAAATTTTTGAGGTATGTAAGAGGATGCAATAGAGCTGACAAAATAAGAAATGAATCGATAAGATCAGATTTGAATATTGTATCAGTAAATGATAAGATTGATGAAAATAAAAGAAATTGGAAACAACATGCTGATAGAATGGCAGATGATAGAATACCAAAAAAGGATAATGAATTACCAACCGACAGGGAGGAGAAGTTTAGGAAGACCACGCAAGAGATGGCTAGAGACCGGAACAGGTCACCTAATCCTTGAAAGGAGAAGAAGAAAAGTTATGACAGTAGCGGTTGTTTCTGGAATATTAGCTATTGTTGTTTGTATTGCTCTATGTTTAAAGCAGTATACTTAGATTTGTTTGGTTCCCTTTTCCCCTCATGTAGCTACGCAAGGAGCACAAAAATAATAATATTATGACTAGGGTATAATAATAGCATGTTTTTAAATGTCTCGCTTATGATATATGTGTTAAAATAATATATATTAAATAACTGAACTAATTTTTGAGAGTATGTATCATGATTAACCGGAAGGAGGTAGCAAATGAGCTATTTATTAATAATATACGGAATAGCTCTTTAAATAACTGAAGCTGGATAGGAAAAGTTATGTAACGGTTACACATCTGGTCTTTTGTCAGATGCACATGTGTACTTTAAATTCCCTTTTTATGGTAAGGGAAATGCTATTGTCGGGAAATCGATTCTAACAGCGACATCATTAAATAGTTGCACAGTTCTAGCTCTATAACAGGAAACAGAGGTAAAGTGCAGTTTTTAAATTGAGTTTTTTATTTATGGACGCTCTTTAACTAGTATGGTCCTTTGCGTCCCATTCTATATTAGGCGTGAAATTCTGGAAATTTTGCCTAGAGACCTCTTTATCAGACTTAAGGTTCTTTTACGTGCCGTAAATCTACGATTCGGGATCACCGGCTATACTTCCCTTCCGAAGGAAACTATACCAAGCAGTTTTACGTCCGAATAAAATCCATCGCCCTCCGCCGGGTTTGAACCCGGACCTCGGGTCAGTACAGTCCCCCAACCTAGTTGGTAGGCGGGAAAATCCGTAAAAGATCACAAATTGTTGAGCGTACACGCGTAAGCAGCATTCGCACTTCTGGGACTACACAAATGATTATACGTTGCCGCCAACACTAATAAGTAAGTACTAATACGTATGTAATTTTTTATGTAATTTATTTTGGCTGATCAGCAAATATACTATATAAGCAGCGATAACAATAAACTTACATAATAAAGAAACAATGTATGTGGTTGGTCAAAGTGACTCCACTTATAAATTTGTTTGCAATATAAACATGTGCGAATAAGACAAGAATTAGAATTATTATTAATAGATTAGGATTAGTTGAGAGAAGGGACACCTAGCACCTCGACACGCAAGGTATCTTTTGTGCAACGGATGAGATGAAGGAACCGCAGGAGACGTATGGGCGGAAGCACCGGCCGACGCAGACGACAGAGACGCGCGGAGTTCCCTTAGAGTTACAAGCTTGACCACCCGGTCGGAGAGCGCTCAACGGCAGCCCTCTCAAGCCACTGGAGGGTAGCTCTCGGCTCCCCTCCAGCGGATACCGGAGAAAGCTCGACCCAGTAGCGGAGGTTCGAGCGGCCGCCATCTGAGGGTCCAAGAAGGAGTTCCAACACTAAGCCTCTGCGCCATCTGTCCGCAGTCGACCGACACACAGCCCCGAAGTCAATCTGTAATGTGAAAGAGGAAGATGAAATGAGTGGGAGAGGGAAATTCGGAGGATGTAAGGATCCCTACCACCATTCGCCTAGCGACCGGGGAAACCCCCAAAAAATGCAAGGTCAGGAAGGTCAGCCGCGGAAATTGAACCCACGACCTGCCGAATGCGGGCTACAGACATTACCGCCTGAACCATCCCGCTCGGTAAGATTAATGTATTAAGTTGCAAAAATCAACAATTAATGCAATGGTTAAGAATATAATACAATGTTTTCAAGTCTTCTTCTTCTTCTTCTTCTTCTGTGTCAGTTAGTAGAATGTCCTGTGGTAGTTTCCTCTTTAGTCTTGTTCTTCAATGTGTTCCTGTTCCTAGATTGTGCACCTGAGCTCCTGGCACGCCAGTTTAGGGTAGAAGGGTTTAGATACTGTTTAACCGTAAGAATGCCAAGTTCTTGGTGCAGTTGACGGTTGCTTACGAATTAAGGAGTTCCTGTTGCCATTCTGAGAAATCTGTTCTGGTAACTTGACTCTATGAATGTGTGTGTTGTTTGCTGTTCCCATATAGGAACTGCCTATGTTAGAAGTCTGATTGAATATTTATAAAGAACTGAGCATTCCACAGCCAGCTTTTTTGTTTATTAGAGGGTATAATTTAGTGATTCTGGAAACTGAAAAGGTTGTGGTATATTCAATGTGAACTTTCCAAGTTAGTTTGGTGTTGAAGACTCCAAGGTATTTAACTGATTTGTGAGAGGATAACCATTCTAATTGTTCATTAGCAGTATAATGGAGAGAGGTTGTGAAAACGTCTTAGTGAGAATATTTTAGCTTTCGTTTTACTAATATTGGGAGAGAACACCATGTTGCAAACCATTTTCTGAGTAGAGATAGAACTTTTTGAAGAGTGCTGATGCTTACATCCAAGCTGGAGTTTGAATGAAACAGAACAGTATCATCGGCATACATAGCCGTGTAAATTGGTTGTACTTCTTGAATGTCGTAAATAAAAATATTAAATGATAAGGGTGCGAGAACCGATCCTTGTGGAACTTCAGCAGATATCGATCCAGTTGTTGATTTGTAACCATCAATTCGAACCACAAACTGACATTCTGTTAAGAGGCTAGAAATTATTTGGATGAGATAGTCTGATAGTCCAATTCTGTATCATTTCAGAAGTAGTCCTTCATCCACACTTTGCCGAAGGCTTGAGAAATATCTAGAAGTACAGCTGCAGCGTATTGTTTGTTTTCAAATCCATTAATGATAGAATGGATGCCTAAAATCTGGTGTGTAGTGAATATTTGAGGCGAAAACCAAATTGAAAATCTTGAATAATATGATTGCAAACTATAATTATTAAAATACGTTTCCGTATTTTTTTTTTCAAACAATAATGATAGTGTTGGTAATAAGCTGGTTGGACGATAACTGGATGGCAGATGTTTTGGTTTGCCATATTTATGAAATACTTTGATTTCAGAAACTTCCATACTTGTGGAAAGTAGCCAGTTCTTAACGAAGCATTGAAAATCTGAATCAAATAAGCTACAGTCTTCTTCGTTACATTTTTTTATACAGTTTTGGTATTAGATCATGTCCAGGTGTCTTTTTATTAGGAAGTTCACTAATAAAGTTCTTCAGTTCCTACGTGGAGGTGGGAGTAAGTGTATTTAGCGCTATAGGTTTGTTAATGTGTATATGAAGTTCCTTTATTAACTTACTGGTAGTCTCTTCTTTGATTGATATATTTGGAGTGAAGATTTTTTCATGGTATGAGGGCAAAAAGTTGCATTTAGACTCCGTGTCTGTAACAAACTGATCATTTGCACGCAATGATAGGATTATATTTGGTTCTCGGAGAAACCTATTAGTTGCTTGCCAAAGTGGATCGTCGTTGGTGGATACGAAGGTCAAGTATGTGTGATAGGAAATTAATGGAATTGATCTAACTCACTTTCTATCATGCATATTATACTGATAAGTTTTCTTTCGTGCCAGGGCTGTCTTTTCCATTGCCATTGACGACAGATGTGATGCGTTTCTTTAATTAACTGTAAAATATATTATGATAGAATCAAACGAGATCTTGGTTTAAGTTTGTCATTGATTCTTGGATGCAAGAATAAATATTTTCAGTAAAGCCTTCAACCGCATTGTTGTTGAACGGCATATGCTGTGTGCAAACAACGAGCAAAAACAGACCGAAATATGTCCCAGTGAACAAAATCGGTAATAAGCCGTCGCATATTTAATGTGATATTTATTCTTAACTGAATTAATGTAACCATAACTGGACAGTGATCAGAACCAAGTGCTGTTAATGTTAATGTATGTGTTAGCTGCATGTTCTTATGAACACCAATTTCAAGAAATATGTGCATTATTTGAATAGTAAGTTGGTTCGCCTGGTGCTAGAATGTGTAGATTTTTATTATTAATACATTCGCAGAGACGGCAGCCACGTGGATTTGTAGTTCTTCAACCCCAAGAAATATGTTTATATTCTAAAACACCCAATAATAATGGTGAACCAGATGTTGGAAATAACAATGAGAATGTCACATGTCACATGTCACATTGAGCTCATAGGATGGAGGCTTGTAAGCACATAATAAAACAAAGTCGTCATAACATTATATTTTAATTTCTACAATTTCTAGGTCTTTTGAAGTAAGTAATAATATTGGAAAGTGACTGATGTTATGTTATATTATGATTGCCACACTTACGGAAGCAGTATGAACATTTCTGCCATTTCTGTAAACTTTATATAAAAAAACTTTGAATGACTCATTTGTTAGGAAATGCGTGTGTAATACAAAGAGTATCAATATTATGAATAGTCATAAAAGAAATAAATTAAGTATATTTCGTCGGAAGACCGTTCGCGCATTCCAATTCAGTATTGTTAACTGATTAATAGAAAAAGTTTTAGTGCTGCCATTTTGACGGAATAAAGACAGGAAAGAGATTATGAATTGTTGAATTATTTGTGAGGTTATAAAGGATACAACGTGAGGAATGCTGGTTAGCAGGTTAGCAAAGAAGGAAGACAGATTCTGAAGTTGAGCTGTTTGTTGTTGAGTTCATGTGGTTGAGAATGGTTGAATGGTTTAGGTAGCGCGTTGATGTGCGTTTAAAACTATCCGATATTTTATGAATGGATATTTATTTCTCAACACTCACAATTACATAATTATATTACATAAGTAGGAATAAAATAGCGACTTAAGCAAAAGGAAGATGCCGACAGCTGATAAGGGTAATTACACGTGCTTTAACATATGTAAACATATGTAAACACGTGTAACCCACTAATGACCGCCGCTAATGTCAAGTCTAATGGATATGTGTGGTAATACATATGTAAACATATGTAACCTGCTAATGATCGCCGGAGATGCCGACAGGTCCTACCCCCCTCCCCCAAGCGGTCTAGTCGCGTGCCGTGGCGTCCTGACTTGAGGGAATTGTTTTCTCGAGGCCTGCCGCCCCTCGGCAAATTAATTAGGTAATGTTCGTCAAACATTTTTTATGACTACTAAGGCCTGCATATCTAAGGCTCCTCGAGCAATTAAGTTTTTTGAATAATGAATTGTTGACTCGAGCGTGAGTATAAGTAGTCTGCTCACGGGAACAGTCTGTAATGTAATGGAAACACTGCAGCCTTCTTCTATCTGGGGAAAGCGCTTGTCCATTAGCTGGCCATGTTAGACGCTTTCACCACATTAATAGACTTTTAAGTTTGCATTCAGGATCTGTTTACGTACATTAGTGAACAACGACCTACTTCTGCCTGGTGGTAACGGTGACCTCCATTAGCTGACCACGTTAGACGCTTTCACCACATTAGCGAACAAGGTCAGTAATTGTTTTCCTAAGTGCTCTGCACAACTCTCACCGTTTGAGCTTTAGCGGGGGAAATGATATAAAAAGCAGCAGCTTCTCCAATGAGTTCCAAGTTGACCGGGATGGCTGGGGTCGAATCCTAGGAGTGAATACAAATTCAGCTTCTAATAACTCAGAGACTAATTACGATAAAGACGTCAAATAAAGTTTATTACATTAATGTCATTAGATAGCTTCTTGTGAATGTATATTCGGGTACATGGTGTCCAGGGTTCGAATACCGATAAAATGTAATTTAATTATAAATTTAATAACTCCTAAACTAATTAAGGTAAAGACGCCAAATAAACTTTATTGCGTTGATGTTATTAGGTAGTATCTTGTGGATGTGTAATTAGATACCTGACGTTCTGGGTTTGATCCTAATTTTTAAATCGTCATTATCTCAGAAACTAAGAGAGGTAGAGGAGTGAACCAAAGCATGATTGATAGCTCCTATGATGGGTAATTAATACTGTATATAATTTTTAATCAGTTGTCCTTATTTAGAATCCCGATCTTTCAATCACTTACTTATTTTTTCTCTATACTCTAGAATATATCACTTAGATTGATGCTGTAACTGCATACAGCACCTTTAAACATATCAAACTAATATTGTAAATAATTTTGTTTCTGATGTTCAGGGTTCGAATACCGATAAAATGTAATTTAATTATAAATTTAATAACTCCTAAACTAATTAAGATAAAGATGCCAAATAACCTTTATTGCGTTTATGTTATTAGGTGGTATCTTGTGGATGTGTAATTAGATACCTGACGTTCTGGGTTCGAGCCTAATGTTTAAATCGCCATTATCTCAGAAACTAAGAGAGGTAGAGGAATTGACCAAAGCATGATTGATAGCTCCTATGATGGGTAATTAATACTGTATATAATTTTCAAACAGTTGTCCTTATTTCGAATCCCGATCTTTCAATCACTTACTTATTTTTTCTCTATACTCTAGAATATATCACTTAGATTGATGCTGTAACTGCATACACAACCTTTAAACATATCAAACTAATATTGTAAATAATTTTGTTTCCCGGTGTCCAGGGTTCGAATACCGATAAAATGTAATTTAATTATAAATTTAATAACTACTAAACTAATTAAGATAAAGACGCCAAATAAACTTTATTGCATTTATGTTATTAGGTAGTATCTTGTGGATGTGTAATTAGATACTTAACGTTCAGGGTTCGATCCTAATTTTTAAATCACCATTATCACAGAAACTAAGAGAGGTAGAGGAGTGGACCAAAGCATGATTGATAAGTTCTATACTGGGTGATTAATGCTGTATATAATTGCCAATCAGTTGTGCTTGATTCGATTCCTCATCTTTTAATGACTTCCTTAATTTTCCTCTGTACACTAGAATATATCACTTACATCGATGATGTACCTGCATACAGCTTTGTTTAACATGTTGAGCTAATATCATAATTTATTTTGTTCCGGGTGTTCTGGGTTCGAATACCGGTTCAATGAAATTTATTTACAAATTTAATAACGCGTAATCTAATTTAGATAGACATGTCAAGGTAAACGCAAACAGAGTATCTAGTCCTTAAATATCGTTATCATGACAAATATTACTTTAAAGTACTCAGATCGATTCCCGAAGGGATGATTTCATATATCTTCAAGCCTAGGGATCATATCAGGTTCTAATAAAGATTAAATGCTTGATGCTGATGTGGGGGAGCTAAAATACATTTATTAAAAGTATTACCCGGTTCGATTTAGAAGCTTAGAATCTGTGTAACTATGGAAAAATTGCTTTACTCGTGATTGTAGTTAAATGTAATGGGCTTTCTGTGAGAAGATGGAAAGGAAGAATTGAAAAGGGAATGAAAACATGAGATAATTAAGTAAATAAGGGGAAAATCTTCTCGTTACCTTTTAAGCTTTTACTTTAAGTATTGTGATAATACAGCTGGAATTAACCTTGGTACAATAGGTGGTGGTGGTGGTGGTGGTAGGCTTTGAATTTGAAATATATGTCTGAATGAGCGTGGGAGAATGCTTCTCTTGCTGGTGTGACAGCATAAGCAGGTAGTTATGAGATGAGTTTAAACGTGTTTGATGCTGTCAGACATCATGCCTCTAGGTGTGACGTCATAAACATCATGCTTCAGGGCGTGAGGTTATATGGCTGAGATTAATACACGTTGAGTGATCATATACAGCTGGTTATGGAGCGAGTTTATGATTGATCTAAAAGGTTCGTGCTCCCTCTATAAATATGTTATAGGGGAAAGGATGCTCTCCTAAAACATTAGATCTCTAGACAGAAATTGTTCACAGAGACCGAGACGTCAGGATGGATGGGTGCATCTTATATATGAGAGAGGTAGGGGAATATGAGGAGAAGTGCTAGACTAGTCAGGAAGGTCTGAATGACAGAGTATACGTCTATATGGGAAAAGATAGGGAAAACGAAGGTAGGTGCTAGGTTGAGAGAGTCTTCAAGGAGGAAAATGCATTTATATGAGAGCGCTAGGGCATGCGAGGAGAGATGCTAGTCTAGACATGGTTTGAGGAGTAGAGTATACGTTTATATGGGAGAAATATGGAAAACGGGAGAGATACAAGGATAGACAAGGTTGAAGGAGGAGGAATGTAGGTTTATACTGTAATATAGAGAGTAATTCGATTATAAAACTTTTCTCATCCAGCGTTACAACACTTTTATATACTTATTTTCTAAACCTTACAAACTTTATATATGTTAAACACTAGTGCGCGAGACGGAGAGGGACAAACTGTATATCGGTTTACAGTGAAGTATACGTTCTAACCTATTCCCACCTTGTTTGTTCTGGATCTTCTCATTCCTATCATCATCTAACGTAACAAGACGTAACACAACGTAACATAACAGCATGACAAGACGTCATACTAAGTAACATAACCACGCAACATCACGTGACATCTCGTAACCAGAAACGTTACGTGACATAGCAACTATGTAACCAAGTAACAAAACGTAAGAACTACACTCTATGTGAAGAGTCGCTCACTTTGTAGGACTACAGGCGATTATGAAAATGAAGACGATATAACACAGAAATACCATAAATGTCGAGTTCTTAAATTCTGCAAGTGTAATAAAACTACTTCCAAGTGCACTGTTTGTAAGAAAATGCACAAAGAAACCTGATTATAAATGTGTCAATTGTGTAGAGTATGAACTATCTAAAATTGCTGTAAACGTGAATAATTCAATTTTTTTCTATGCAATTAAAACTAAGTAAACTCCCTCATTTGCTTTCTCTTGTTCAGGTTTTATGGTTTCAATGAAATTTATTTATTTTTTAATAATTAATATTATTTGTGTTTTGTTGCAGAATTCACAATTCAGCATTTTAACTGGCATATAAATCATGTAAAAACATTAAAATATACTAATTGAATACAAATATAAATTTGAAATAATGATGCAGAATGTTAATGTTATATGGTAGGGGTCAAAATGATCTTCTGGTTGTTAGAGAGGGTAGGGAAAGGTCGGACTGTCCTAGCGTTAATTTATAAATTAGAAAATTAGCAGTTCAGAGATTAACAAAGGCTTGAATCAATTCATATCTAAGAAACAGAACACAATGTATTGAAATAAATTATATAAATAAGAAAAAATGAAACAATGGAAAAAACATAACACTTTACAAAAAGTAATGCAGACAACATTTATTTTTATAAACATTATCCTATTACATTCCTTCACAAAAAACCATACATATTTCCTAAAGACAAAGGTGATAGTCTAGACATTCTAAACACTCAGTTATATAATCATATACTTCACACAGAAAGAGACCTGCATTATCAGTAAAAAAACTAAACATCTCAACAATGTCTGAATGATGTATTTTATAAGTACAAGTTTTTGATATTTCAAAGTTCCTGTTAACCATGGCCGTAATTGATTAACACAATTTCCCGATCCTGTCATGCTATAACTTTAGAAGCTTTCAGCTTACTTATAATTTCCTCAATCTCTTGTGTGTGACTATTATTACCAGCGTCCCTCGACGCAATTAGTAACCTCAATATATTTACTAGTCTATTCGGATTTTCAAGCGTAGATATCACTGAATCGTCATCATATGAAGATTTCATATTCTCGTAACTTCTGATGTATCCAGATTTTTCACCAACAGTAGTATCCAGTGAAGGACAGAGGCTTGATCCGGTATAACATCCCCCTCTATACATCTTCGGATCTTCGAGTGTAGGAGAGAGAATCGATTCGGTATAACATGTTGCTCTATGAAGCTTAAATCTTGACAAAGAACGATTCTTAAAAACCCGCCCGCATATACATCTAATAACGCGTTTTCCTCCATGTGTAATGTATGAAAAATTGAGTTTCTCATTCGTTAGTTGCACAGATTTTCTCGGGCAGTAGCTCATGCTAAAACTAAAAGAAATTAAATGAATACGTGAATGCTAACGCTCGAAGGAATTAAAAGCGAATGAATGAATTCATAACACGCAACTATGTATATATCCAGGATGAGGACGACGGAGGGAATTGCGATCTATGCATAGCATTGGGAAAGGATACTCTCTTGAAACATTAGTCATCTAGACAACTATTGTTCACGGAGCCCGTAGACGTCAGGTTGAATGGTACAGACCTCAGGTTCAAATCTTTAAGGGCACGGACCCCACCTTTTGCCTGTCATGTATACTAAACCATCCTAACAGCGTAACATTACGTTACAACGATACGTAACCAGAACATGGCGAGTGCGAGCATGGAAAAAAGGATGCTCTCTGGGAACATTCGTGAAAAAAGGATGCTCTCTGGAAACACCAGTCATCCGCACAACGGGTTGTCCCTAACATTTCCAGATTTCGGGTCGTTCAACATCGTGACGCGCCCCTGTCATCTACATTTCGACGAAATTTTACCTCCTGAATTAAAGTTTGGTGATGTCTATAGACCTGTACAACATGCATTACGCTATGTAACAGACTCATCACGCTATGTAACAACCTGATCACGCTATGTAACAACATGATCACGCTATGTAACAACATGATCACGCTATGTAACAACATGATCACGCTATGTAACAACCTGATCACGCTATGTAACAACATGATCACGCTATGTAACATGATCACGCTATGTAACATGATCACGCTATGTAACAACCTGATCACGCTATGTAACAACATGATCACGCTATGTAACAACATGATCACGATATGTAACAACCCGATCACGCTATGTAACAACATGATCACGCTACGTAACAACAAGATCACGCTATGTAACAACACGATCACGCTATGTAACAACACGATCACGCTATGTAACAACATGTTCACGCGATGTAACAACATGATCACGCTATGTAACAACATGATCACGCTATGTAACAACATGATCACTCTATGTAACAACATGATCACGCTATGTAACAACATGATCACGCTATGTAACAACATGATCACGCTATGTAACAACCTGATCACGCTATGTAACAACCTGATCACGCTATGTAACAATCTGATCACGCTATGTAACAACATGATCACGCTATGTAAATAGGGTGGACCATTTAAGTTGAGGCTATACAATATATCCAAAACTAAGCGTTGTAGAAAGAAATGTCTTTAATAAAACTTGCTTGATATTATGGCGAAAGTAAATGCCGCTAGTCGTATTTGTTTCAGGGACGTTGTGAGGGTCATTTCAGGGTCTTTTTAAATGGGACCCTAATTGTAGGTTCCCATTTAAAAAAAATAAATTGACCCAAAATGATCCTCATAACGTCCTCCAAACAAAATACGACTAGCTGCATTTACTTTCGTCATAATATCAAGCAAGTTTTATTAAAGACATTTCTTTCTACAACGCTTAGTTTTGGATATATTGTATAGCCTCAACTTAAATGGTCCACCCTATTTCCATAGCGTGATCATGTTGTTACATAGCGTGATCAGATTGTTACATAGCGTGATCATGTTGTTACATAGCATAATCAGGTTGTTACATAGCGTGATCATGTTGTTACATAGCGTGATCATGTTGTTACATAGCGTGATCATGTTGTTACATAGCGTGATCATGTTGTTACATAGCGTGATCAGGTTGTTACATAGCGTGATCAGGTTGTTACATAGCGTGATCATGTTGTTACATAGCGTGATCAGGTTGTTACATAGCGTGATCATGTTGTTACATAGCGTGATCATGCTGTTACATAGCGTGATCATGTTGTTACATAGCGTGATCATGTTGTTACAAGAGTGATCATGTTGTTACATAGCGTGATCATGTTGTTACATAGCGTGATCATGTTGTTACATCGCGTGAACATGTTGTTACATAGCGTGATCGTGTTGTTACATAGCGTGATCGTGTTGTTACATAGCGTGATCGTGTTGTTACATAGCGTGATCTTGTTGTTACATAGCGTGATCATGTTGTTACATAGCGTGATCGGGTTGTTACATAGCGTGATCAGGTTGTTACATAGCGTGATCGGGTTGTTACATAGCGTAATCATGTTGTTACATAGCGTGAACATGATGTTACATAGCGTGATCATGTTGTTACATAGAGTGATCATGTTGTTACATATCGTGATCATGTTGTTACATAGCGTGATCATGTTGTTACATCGCGTGAATATGTTGTTACATAGCGTGATCGTGTTGTTACATAGCGTGATCGTGTTGTTACATAGCGTGATCTTGTTGTTACATAGCGTGATCATGTTGTTACATAGCGTGATCGGGTTGTTACATACCGTGATCAGGTTGTTACATAGCGTGATCGGGATTTTACATAGCGTAATCATGTTGTTACATAGCGTGAACATGATGTTACATAGCGTGATCAGGTTGTTACATAGCGTAATCATGTTGTTACATAGCGTGATCATGTTGTTACATAACGTGATCGTGGTGTTACATAGCGTGATCATGTTGTTACATAGCGTGATCATGTTGTTACATAGCGTGATGAGTCTGTTACATAGCATGATCATGTTGTTACATAGCGTGATCCTGTTGTTACATAGCGTGATCATGTTGTTACATAGCGTGATCGGGTTGTTACATAGCGTGATCATGTTGTTACATAGCGTGATCATGTTGTTACATAGCGAGTTCATGTTGTTACATAGCGTGATGTTGTTACATAGCGTGATCATGTTGTTACATAGCGTGATCATGTTGTTACATAGAGTGATCATGTTGTTACATAGCGTGATCATTTTGTTACATAGCGTGATCAGGTTGTTACATATCGTGATCATGTTGTTACATAGCGTGATCATGTTGTTACATAACGTGATCAGGTTGTTACATAGCGTGATCAGGTTGTTACATAGCGTGATCATGTTGTTACATAGCGTGATCATGTTGTTACATAGCGAGATCATGTTGTTACATAGCATGATGAGTCTGTTACATAGCGTGATCATGTGGTTACATAGCGTGATCATGTTGTTACATAGCGTGATCAGGTTGTTACATATCGTGATCATGTTGTTACATAGCGTGATCATGTTGTTACATAGCGTGGTCAGGTTGTTACATAGCGTGATCAGGTTGTTACATAGCGTGATCATGTTGTTACATAGCGTGATCATGTTGTTACATAGCGTGATCATGTTGTTACATAGCGTGATCAGGTTGTTACATAGCGTGATCATGTTGTTACATAGCGTGATCATGTTGTTACATAGCGTGATCAGGTTGTTATATAGCGTGATCATGTTGTTACATTGCGTGATCATGTTGTTACATAGAGTGATCAGGTAGTTACATAGCGTGATCAGGTTGTTACATAGCGTGATGAGTCTGTTACATAGCGTAATGCATGTTGTACAGGTCTATAGACATCACCAAACTTTAATTCAGGAGGTAAAATTTCGTCGAAATGTAGATGACAGGGGCGCGTCACGATGTTGAACGACCCGAAATCTGGAAATGTTAGGGACAACCCGTTGTGCGGATGACTGGTGTTTCCAGAGAGCATCCTTTTTTCACGAATGTTCCCAGAGAGCATCCTTTTTTCCATGCTCGCACTCGCCATGTTCTGGTTACGTATCGTTGTAACGTAATGTTACGCTGTTAGGATGGTTTAGTATACATGACAGGCAAAAGGTGGGGTCCGTGCCCTTAAAGATTTGAACCTGAGGTCTGTACCATTCAACCTGACGTCTACGGGCTCCGTGAACAATAGTTGTCTAGATGACTAATGTTTCAAGAGAGTATCCTTTCCCAATGCTATGCATAGATCGCAATTCCCTCCGTCGTCCTCATCCTGGATATATACATAGTTGCGTGTTATGAATTCATTCATTCGCTTTTAATTCCTTCGAGCGTTAGCATTCACGTATTCATTTAATTTCTTTTAGTTTTAGCATGAGCTACTGCCCGAGAAAATCTGTGCAACTAACGAATGAGAAACTCAATTTTTCATACATTACACATGGAGGAAAACGCGTTATTAGATGTATATGCGGGCGGGTTTTTAAGAATCGTTCTTTGTCAAGATTTAAGCTTCATAGAGCAACATGTTATACCGAATCGATTCTCTCTCCTACACTCGAAGATCCGAAGATGTATAGAGGGGGATGTTATACCGGATCAAGCCTCTGTCCTTCACTGGATACTACTGTTGGTGAAAAATCTGGATACATCAGAAGTTACGAGAATATGAAATCTTCATATGATGACGATTCAGTGATATCTACGCTTGAAAATCCGAATAGACTAGTAAATATATTGAGGTTACTAATTGCGTCGAGGGACGCTGGTAATAATAGTCACACACAAGAGATTGAGGAAATTATAAGTAAGCTGAAAGCTTCTAAAGTTATAGCATGACAGGATCGGGAAATTGTGTTAATCAATTACGGCCATGGTTAACAGGAACTTTGAAATATCAAAAACTTGTACTTATAAAATACATCATTCAGACATTGTTGAGATGTTTAGTTTTTTTACTGATAATGCAGGTCTCTTTCTGTGTGAAGTATATGATTATATAACTGAGTGTTTAGAATGTCTAGACTATCACCTTTGTCTTTAGGAAATATGTATGGTTTTTTGTGAAGGAATGTAATAGGATAATGTTTATAAAAATAAATGTTGTCTGCATTACTTTTTGTAAAGTGTTATGTTTTTTCCATTGTTTCATTTTTTCTTATTTATATAATTTATTTCAATACATTGTGTTCTGTTTCTTAGATATGAATTGATTCAAGCCTTTGTTAATCCCTGAACTGCTAATTTTCTAATTTATAAATTAACGCTAGGACAGTCCGACCTTTCCCTACCCTCTCTAACAACCAGAAGATCATTTTGACCCCTACCATATAACATTAACATTCTGCATCATTATTTCAAATTTATATTTGTATTCAATTAGTATATTTTAATGTTTTTACATGATTTATATGCCAGTTAAAATGCTGAATTGTGAATTCTGCAACAAAACACAAATAATATTAATTATTAAAAAATAAATAAATTTCATTGAAACCATAAAACCTGAACAAGAGAAAGCAAATGAGGGAGTTTACTTAGTTTTAATTGCATAGAAAAAAATTGAATTATTCACGTTTACAGCAATTTTAGATAGTTCATACTCTACACAATTGACACATTTATAATCAGGTTTCTTTGTGCATTTTCTTACAAACAGTGCACTTGGAAGTAGTTTTATTACACTTGCAGAATTTAAGAACTCGACATTTATGGTATTTCTGTGTTATATCGTCTTCATTTTCATAATCGCCTGTAGTCCTACAAAGTGAGCGACTCTTCACATAGAGTGTAGTTCTTACGTTTTGTTACTTGGTTACATAGTTGCTATGTCACGTAACGTTTCTGGTTACGAGATGTCACGTGATGTTGCGTGGTTATGTTACTTAGTATGACGTCTTGTCATGCTGTTATGTTACGTTGTGTTACGTCTTGTTACGTTAGATGATGATAGGAATGAGAAGATCCAGAACAAACAAGGTGGGAATAGGTTAGAACGTATACTTCACTGTAAACCGATATACAGTTTGTCCCTCTCCGTCTCGCGCACTAGTGTTTAACATATATAAAGTTTGTAAGGTTTAGAAAATAAGTATATAAAAGTGTTGTAACGCTGGATGAGAAAAGTTTTATAATCGAATTACTCTCTATATTACAGTATAAACCTACATTCCTCCTCCTTCAACCTTGTCTATCCTTGTATCTCTCCCGTTTTCCATATTTCTCCCATATAAACGTATACTCTACTCCTCAAACCATGTCTAGACTAGCATCTCTCCTCGCATGCCCTAGCGCTCTCATATAAATGCATTTTCCTCCTTGAAGACTCTCTCAACCTAGCACCTACCTTCGTTTTCCCTATCTTTTCCCATATAGACGTATACTCTGTCATTCAGACCTTCCTGACTAGTCTAGCACTTCTCCTCATATTCCCCTACCTCTCTCATATATAAGATGCACCCATCCATCCTGACGTCTCGGTCTCTGTGAACAATTTCTGTCTAGAGATCTAATGTTTTAGGAGAGCATCCTTTCCCCTATAACATATTTATAGAGGGAGCACGAACCTTTTAGATCAATCATAAACTCGCTCCATAACCAGCTGTATATGATCACTCAACGTGTATTAATCTCAGCCATATAACCTCACGCCCTGAAGCATGATGTTTATGACGTCACACCTAGAGGCATGATGTCTGACAGCATCAAACACGTTTAAACTCATCTCATAACTACCTGCTTATGCTGTCACACCAGCAAGAGAAGCATTCTCCCACGCTCATTCAGACATATATTTCAAATTCAAAGCCTACCACCACCACCACCACCACCTATTGTACCAAGGTTAATTCCAGCTGTATTATCACAATACTTAAAGTAAAAGCTTAAAAGGTAACGAGAAGATTTTCCCCTTATTTACTTAATTATCTCATGTTTTCATTCCCTTTTCAATTCTTCCTTTCCATCTTCTCACAGAAAGCCCATTACATTTAACTACAATCACGAGTAAAGCAATTTTTCCATAGTTACACAGATTCTAAGCTTCTAAATCGAACCGGGTAATACTTTTAATAAATGTATTTTAGCTCCCCCACATCAGCATCAAGCATTTAATCTTTATTAGAACCTGATATGATCCCTAGGCTTGAAGATATATGAAATCATCCCTTCGGGAATCGATCTGAGTACTTTAAAGTAATATTTGTCATGATAACGATATTTAAGGACTAGATACTCTGTTTGCGTTTACCTTGACATGTCTATCTAAATTAGATTACGCGTTATTAAATTTGTAAATAAATTTCATTGAATCGGTATTCGAACCCAGAACACCCGGAACAAAATAAATTATGATATTAGCTCAACATGTTAAACAAAGCTGTATGCAGGTACATCATCGATGTAAGTGATATATTCTAGTGTACAGAGGAAAATTAAGGAAGTCATTAAAAGATGAGGAATCGAATCAAGCACAACTGATTGGCAATTATATACAGCATTAATCACCCAGTATAGAACTTATCAATCATGCTTTGGTCCACTCCTCTACCTCTCTTAGTTTCTGTGATAATGGTGATTTAAAAATTAGGATCGAACCCTGAACGTCAAGTATCTAATTACACATCCACAAGATACTACCTAATAACATAAATGCAATAAAGTTTATTTGGCGTCTTTAACTTAATTAGTTTAGTAGTTATTAAATTTATAATTAAATTACATTTTATTGGTATTCGAACCCTGGACACCAAAAACAAAATTATTTACAATATTAGTTTGATATGTTTAAAGGTTGTGTATGCAGTTACAGCATCAATCTAAGTGATATATTCTAGAGTATAGAGAAAAATAAGTAAGTAATTGAAAGATCGGGATTCGAAATAAGGACAACTGATTGAAAATTATATACAGTATTAATTACCCATCATAGGAGCTATCAATCATGCTTTGGTTCACTCCTCTACCTCTCTTAGTTTCTGAGATAATGACGATTTAAAAATTAGGATCGAACCCAGAACGTCAGGTTTCTAATTACACATCCACAAGATACTACCTAATAACATCAACGCAATAAAGTTTATTTGGTGTCTTTATCTTAATTAGTTTAGGAGTTATTAAATTTATAATTAAATTACATTTTATCGGTATTCGAACCCTGGACACCATGTACCCGAATATACATTCACAAGAAGCTATCTAATGACATTAATGTAATAAACTTTATTTGACGTCTTTATCGTAATTAGTCTCTGAGTTATTAGAAGCTGAATTTGTATTCACTCCTAGGATTCGACTCCAGCCATCCCGGTCAACTTGGAACTCATTGGAGAAGCTGCTGCTTTTTATATCATTTCCCCCGCTAAAGCTCAAACGGTGAGAGTTGTGCAGAGCACTTAGGAAAACAATTACTGACCTTGTTCGCTAATGTGGTGAAAGCGTCTAACGTGGTCAGCTAATGGAGGTCACCGTTACCACCAGGCAGAAGTAGGTCGTTGTTCACTAATGTACGTAAACAGATCCTGAATGCAAACTTAAAAGTCTATTAATGTGGTGAAAGCGTCTAACATGGCCAGCTAATGGACAAGCGCTTTCCCCAGATAGAAGAAGGCTGCAGTGTTTCCATTACATTACAGACTGTTCCCGTGAGCATACTACTTATACTCACGCTCGAGTCAACAATTCATTATTCAAAAAACTTAATTGCTCGAGGAGCCTTAGATATGCAGGCCTTAGTATTCATAAAAAATGTTTGACGAACATTACCTAATTAATTTGCCGAGGGGCGGCAGGCCTCGAGAAAACAATTCCCTCAAGTCAGGACGCCACGGCACGCGACTAGACCGCTTGGGGGAGGGGGGTAGGACCTGTCGGCATCTCCGGCGATCATTAGCAGGTTACATATGTTTACATATGTATTACCACACATATCCATTAGACTTGACATTAGCGGCGGTCATTAGTGGGTTACACGTGTTTACATATGTTTACATATGTTAAAACACATGTAATTACCCTTATCAGCTGTCGGCGTCTTCCTTGGTGCTTAAGTCGCTATTTTATTTCTACTTACATACATTTTAAACTGTTTAATCTATAATAACATTTGAAAATATTAGACTATTTACGTTATGCATTCACATCTTGGTTGCTTGCTTATGCTAATTTACGGTCTCAACACACACACCTCCTGATTTTCCGTATATTGATGATCCTCTGCCTCCTTGCTTACATTCTTCGTCTATTTCGTCTGTCTTAATCCCATCTTCTTTGTAGTCATTCTTAATCATTTCTCTTTGACCTTACCCAAATAGTTTCCCATAGCTTTTATATTTTTATCCCCTTTTACAGTCAAAATCTTCCTTATTAACACTTCCCCATCCACTTTTGCCATTTCTGTTGCCAAACTTGTCTCCATATCTTTTTCAAACTATCTGCATATGCATGCTGTTGAGAAACGGCAGATGACATATATTTGGATTTTGTTGCACTTGGTTTGCTTCTAGATTTCTGTTACTTGTGGGTTGCTGGTGTGTAGAGGCAAAGTTTGTGTTACATTTACCGTTGCTGTTACATATGATTATTCTGAGTTTGGTATACTCTCTTTCATTTGTAGTTAAAGACAACAGCCTCTGTAGTTAGCTGGATGTTCCTCCTGACAGTTTACACATCTGTGTGGTTATTGGATTTTTCCATTGAGAGAAATGATGAGAGCCAAGGTATTTAACACAACGTGGTTTAAATTGGCAATAGTTCTTAGTATGCCCATAGATTTGGCAGTTTGTGCATTGAGGTATTTCCCTGTGACTTTACCTGATCGCGCAGTATAAAAGGCAAGTTAAGTTCAAGATTGATTTTGCTTGATAATAGGTCCACTGCGCACAACGACATTGGCTGTTTATTTTTTCTGAGAAGGCGCGTTACTTCACGAACTGGGTAGTTCATTATTTGTAATGCGCAAGTTATTTCTTCGTCGCTAAGACCCCGGGACAAATTACGTATAACAACAGAGAATTTCTTATCTGCAGGATTTTTATAAGTGTAATATTCGTGGTGTAAGTAATCAAAACAAGCAGCGAGTGTTCTGAAATCATCAGGGGTTGAAATGTATACTTTAGTTGTTAAACCTTTCATTTTGGTGTGAAAACTTAATTGTATTTTGCTTTGTATGTTTTGCACGAGCAGTTAATAACCTGGAATATTAGGTAAGCAGATAGATGGAATGTAATTTTTGAAATAATAAAATTATTTTGTCCGTTTTAAATGTCATATTTGTTACTTTTCACGTCATCCGATCTTCCCTATCATTCGACCAGGCCACGCCCCGTTTAGGGGATAGTCATGATGACTGCTATAGGAGCGAATATTATCAAGGGTGAGTACAATACTATACAATGTTATACGTTTTTGTAAAAATACGGTGTGGAAGAGCTAGTGGAGAAAGTCATGTGGCTAAAACACATCGATTTTTACTTTCTCTATACAGGTAGAGAAGGTATTGCATTCCAACGAGAACGTTGATGCCGAGATTTCACCGGAAAGACGTGTTTTGAGGCCCCCTCAATAAAAAACACTATTGTTTTAGAAAAACCTTTGTATGTATCTGTGAATAGCATAGGTAACTCAAAAACGAAAAATCAGATAAATACCAAACTTGGTGTTTAGATACAGTGGACGAGCGAGATAGCGCCGCGGTAACACGTGCGACTTGCATACGGGAAGCCCTGGGTTCGATTCCTGGCGACCGCCTATTCTGACCCTTCGGTTTTTTCGGGGGTTTTCCCGGGTCGTCAGGCGAACGCTGGAATGGTTTCTTTCATCCCTGAATTTCCTGCCCCACCATTTCGTTCCATTAATAATTACAGTTCATCTCTCACCCGGTAGGTCTCTTTCAGGGTTGAAAGTGTCCGCAATTGTGTTCCGATGAGGCATGGCAGGCAAAAAGGATGCTCTCTGTGAAACTTTCTCCGTCCCTCGCCCCTTGGGGGCGTTGGACCCTGTGTGGGGCGGGGTCCCCGGTCTGCCTGTCCGACTGCTGGGGCGTCTCAATATGGAAACTGTAGGGACCCTGCCATTGATGTGCAGTCACTCTTGGTTCCGGTCGCCCGGTATCTCCTCTCACCTCACCCCTCCCTCCAGGGGATGCTTCTCCAGGGGCATAGGTACAATATCCTCATTCACTTGACCAGTGCTGAGTCCCTTACGATATACATTCCATTCCAAAGATGCGACACGAAGATTTTCAAGAAACTCCCCCATCCCAAACTATCCTTTATATTGCACATTTTTCGAAACTTTTTATTTCCTTGAAAATGGCTCTAAGGATTTTGATAAAAATACCGTATGTTAACGATATTTACATGACAAATAAAATGTATATCTTTAATACCTGGGAATAACCTGTGAAGTCCTCTTCATTCGGAAGGAATTTTATATAATCTTGCATAACTGCTAAACGATAAGCGATAGACGAAAACGTATTACACAAAAAATATAGATTTCAAATAACTTGTTTGTGGCATCAGCCATTTCGAGATATCCGTTATCAATGGTTCGATTTCTTCAGTGCTTTTGTCATTCTTTTAAACTCCGTCGACATTCAGTTGTTTCTCGCGATTGCATGCAAAGAGCATGGAATTTTAAGGCCAGTGTAATTATAGCGTCCAATTAAACACTTGAATGTCACTATTTCCTTTGTATGTATAATGAATGTGTAATGTAGCCATTTCTGCAAAGGTTTATCTCGATCAAAATGAAGTAGAGAGAAAAATAAACTTTCTTAAAAATACTTTGCGTAATCACTAATAAACTATAGTGGTTAGAGAAATTCATGCAAATGTAGCACTCGGATAAATATTTTAAACAAATCCTATGGCGAACGATGTTTTAGATGTGTAGTGATACAGGAAATAAGAAAATTAGCAAAATAACATATGTGCATGCTGAAAGTATTGTCGCGCCCTTAATTTGAAGGGGCTTGAGAGCGTTAATTTTGGGAGCGTAGCTGTATTTAGGTTCAGGTAAGCACTCATGTTATCAGGACATAACTTACAAAAATATATACATTTAATAAGTGTAAATTAAATAGGGAACACAATAGTGTGCAAGTAAGTCCATATTTTCATTCAGACTACGAATACTTAGTGGCATATTACCTTATTGAGCAGATGTAAAGTCGAATGCCAAGCGTGGGTGTGGGTGGTGTCCTGGGTAGCCCATTCGTTGGGTAGTGCCTCGGCATACCCTCGGTGATACTTCTATCAAGATTGCCCTGCCCATTGATTTATGGAGGGTCTTTTATATTATAGGAGCTCGCCTCCACACAGGACATACCTAAATATGAAGAGATAGCTTTTGCACTCTTAGTTCCCATCAACTACCCTAACAAAACCAAAGGAAATTATTGGTGCTGGATGACACAGCTCTATAAGTCCTGTATTGCACTACGTGAATTGATGACTTTAGAGAATACTTTAATTTAACCTGGCTCATACTTTACAGTATTAATGCTTCAAACGATAGGGTCTGGAGAGCTTTGGCAATGGAATATGAAGTAACTGAATCATCTCGCATACTTAGTGTTTAAGTCCAGCATCGTTCTGGCAACAAGGCGAAGATTTGCTTGAAATTCTCCCAACTACCCTCTAATGAAAAAATACTCATGTTATGTTCTCAAAAAGGATTCAAATATTACTTGTTTCAGAAACTGCAACGAGAAATAAAATGCAAATCTCGAATTTGATGTGAATATCCTGTGAATTCTTCTTTATTCTGACTGAGTTTTGTATAACTCGAAAGCCACATGAGACAGACAAATCCTTACTACAAAAAATACAGAGAATATGTTTTTCTCAAATAAGTTCTTTCGCACTATTAGCACTTTTCAAGGTAATCCTTGTATTCTTAGAAAGAGTATTTATATATATTCTTTATTGTCGCTTCAACTATAAAGTCATGTCGCGACTACTTTAGAATATAGAACATGATTACAATGAAAATACAATATTTTAAACAGTAATAGTACATAAACATTAAATTCTCTATATATGTGTGCTATACATTGTTATACAATTTTGTCGCTTTCATAAAGTTTAAAGTTTTTTCTTGTGCGATTTGTAGGTTGTTGGGGATGTCACATCTGTCTCTGTGTTGTACATAGCAACGGCAGGTTGTAACCGAGAACTATGAGGTTGGATCTGCATAGGTCGCACACAAGAGGAAGGTCACGGTTGAGATATTTGTGCGTTATAGAAGTATGTCCAATATGTAGTCGAGTTAATACAACTGGGTCTTTGCGATTGAAATGACAGTGTTAAAGTTTGGACTCGGAAATGTAACTTGCTTCTAGATGTGGTTTTCCATGTTTGTCTCCATTGATTAATGCAAGTCTTTTTGATGAAGTTGATGAAGTCCGTGTGGGGGAAGATTTTTTAATATTTGTGTTCTTCTCTTTTTGTTTTTCTTCCATGAGGTCATTACTGCGACTTTTATATACACATTTGATCGTTTTTGCCCCCGAATGTTACATGTGATTAAGCCATTATTACTTACTTTTAATAATTTCTAGGCAAAAATAAATTTTGAACAATGTAATGTAGTCTAATCTTCTTCCTACTTCATATTAATTGAGACAAACTTTTACAGAAATGGTTTCATTACACATCCGTTGTAAGTGCACGAGGAATACAGGAAACTCACTCTAGTTAAACATCCCACGCTCCAGCCGGGAATAAAATCCAGGACGGTTTTCTTTCGATTTGAGAGTCACATTTGAAATTTGTATTGGCCATATCAGGATCTACACAGGCTTGCGTGACTTGGTAAAGCCTAGTTAAGGAAACGCTGCTTGGTGTGGACAGATAGTCTGTCGCCTATCTGAAGCATATTTGGTTTTCAAGCAAAACCCCTTAAAACAAGGTCGGAGCTCCCGATAACGAGGCTGGAAGTTTACTAATACTGGTCTCTTTAGTGTTATCGCGGTGTAAGCGTACCATTTAACTATGACGATAATCGCCACCAAAACGTTGCACGAGGAGTGTACGTACACCCTTTCTGTATTTGCATTTCACCTCAGTTTGTCTTCGCAAGAGCACTGGAAACGTCCGACTGCTGTCAATTTATCTGGTAAAGTGGCACACTTCTATTAATATATTTGCTTAAGTGGAGATGGTATGCGGGAAATGGACATATCTCTAACGCTGTTTTGAAATTAAAAATTAAATTGAGTTTTATATTGGACGTGAAAGAACGGAAATTTTGCTGGGAGGCCTATTTATCAGGCTTGAGGTTCTTAAACGTGCCTTAAATCTACGACACGGGACCACCGGTTTTGCTTCCCTTCCGAAGCAAGCCATGCAAAGAATTTTTACGCCCGAAAAATCCATCGCCCTCCACCGGGTTTGAATACGCCGTAGGGCGTCACTGTTTTGAGAAAACTGATTCCAAGTTTACACTCTGTACTCCCATTTCCTGTCTTAGTTATTGAGCTAGCAAATTCTATTACACAATTTTTTTATACTTCTTCTATAGACATGACATATGTGCTATAGTTTGACTAGAAAAATGCGTTTAAAATTAGTATTTTGTTATTCTTTTATCACAGCACGATTTTTTTCAGAAAAGAGTTGAGTGAAAAAAACCTACACAAGACCCGGCCTAGATTTCTGGTTTATCCGGATTGAGTTTTTGCTTATTTACTTCTCCTTACTTTGTATTTCTGCTAATCAAAAAAAGCAGAAAGAAAGAAAAAAAAATTACGCGCTATTTCAGAGAATACAGTATTGAGTTCAAGTACCAAAAAGTGATTTTTTTCTTATTCTTGTTAGTACCAAAATAAATGACTGTATAGGTTAGTAGTTTGTGTTAATTTAATACAGTGCTTGTCCTACATACTGTGGCCGCCGCACGGTTGCTCGCACGTCGGCCACCGCAGCTCTGACTACCGCCGAAACAGTTATAATATCCCCAACAATGTCACATTCTCCTTATTTTAATTACAATTACAATGCTAATAGGCACTACCTTATCATAAGAGATGTTAGAAAATATTGTCCTTCTCTATCCTCATACTCTTGGCATCTTCTCAGGAAATTTTCGTTTACACTGGAGAGTTCAATATCCAAAATTGAGTAAATTTCTCGCCTGATATTTTCGTTTAGTTCTTATAATGTATGAGGGGTCTGTTACATATACCTTATTTTTTATATGATCATCACGAGTCGGGGAAATTTCTGTAACTGGATTTTGCGAAATTATAGAGTAATTGACTTACGCTTAATATTCTTCTCTGACGAAGCATGATTCCATTTATATGGCTATGTTTTATCGCAAAATGTCATATTGGAGTATAGAGAAAACCGATTTTATACAAGAGATTCCCTGTGTGTGTGTGTGTGTGTGTGTGTGTGTGTGTGTGTGTGTGTGTGTGTGTGTGTGTGTGAACTCTCCAGTACGAATGAAAATTTCCCGAGAAGGTGACAGAAAGAGAAGGACATTTCCAACATCTGTAATGGTAAGGTAAAGTTTATCATTGTAGTCGTAACTGTAAATACAAGAACATGAGGCGGCTGCGAGGGTATTATAACTGTTCGGCGGGTATCCGAGCTGCTGTGGCCGGCGTGAGAGCCGCCGTGCGTTGGCCACAGTGTGAAAGAAAAGCACTGTAATTTGTTTCCGGATTATCCGGCTTTTCTTAATCCGGATTAGGTCCGCTCTCACATAGTCCGGATAAACGATGTTCTTATGTAATACAGTCACCTTTTAAAACAAATTATGGACACAAAAGTACAAATCTGATGTGTTACATTTACATGACGTTCTCTACCCACTATCGTTTATTCTTATACAGCTTCTGCAAACCACTCTTACGAACGCTTATTTTTCTATCTACTTAATGTTAACCGAGATAAACGTTTGCAGAAATAACTTCATTATAGATTTCGTTTTGGGTATAAGGGGTTAGGAAACCTGATCGATAGTCAGATTTTAAACGCTATTTGTTAAATGCTCTTCCCATGACATTGCGATAAACAACCGACTAGCAACTGCACTTTAAAAATGACAAAGTATTGAAAAATTCAAACCAATAATAACGGATATCTCAGAAATGGCTGATGCCACAAACATTTTTTAAAAATAAATTGTGTGTTTTAAAGAGTTCTAAATTTTGTGTATGTGTTACGTTTTTGTCTATCTCATAATATGGTTTACCCGTTACAAAAATTATACAAAACACTTCATAGCCTATTTGCAGAAAATTCAACATACACATTTTATTTCTTATGTAAATATCTTAAATATATTGTACCTTGATCGAAATCGTTAAAGCCGTTCGACAGAAAATCAAAAATATTGAAACTTTGATGTTTCTTGGAAACCTTCGTTTCACAACTTTGGAAGATACTGAACTTAAATGCCAAGTTTGCTATTTACGAACATTTTGTTTTAAACTTATACTGTTCACAGACACAGACACACGTACACGCACGCACACACACACGCGTGCGCGGAACTTTTTCTAGAATGCTCTTTTATTTATGTATTTATTATTATTATTATTATTATTATTATTATTATTATTATTATTATTATTATAGGCAGGTGGTAGAGAAAGTAAAACTATTGAAAAAACATGGATGCCTACATGTTAAGGCGAGGAATCGCTGCAAAAGGGAGAACATTATAAACAAACGTTACATTTCAGGTATGTTTTTGAAAACAATTCTAAAACTCTTACAATTCCTAGCAGTCTCCCCGTATAAACTACCTTACATTTCTATTGATTTCAAGCAAATTACGTCCATGAACAATAGTTTAGCATTTTTACTTTCTCTTCTACGTATAGTAAGTAGGGGAAGTATTGCATTCCACCCAAAAATTCGATACCGAGATTTCAAAGGAAATACATGTTTTGAGGTGCACTGAATGCATATAAAGCATTTTTGGAAACATGTCCGTGTGTGTGTCTATCCGACTGTTCGTTTCTGAGTTATGCTGTTCACGGACAGACAGAAAAAACACCAAACTTGGTATTTAGGTTCAGTATCTTCCAGAGATGCGACACGAAGGTTTTCAAGAAAATCCGCTCACCCCAGATTATCCTTTACATGGAACATTTTTCGAAATTTTTAATTTTCTCAAAAATGGCTTTAACGATTTTGAATAAAGTACCATAAGTTTAAGGCATTTTTATGGCAAATGAATTGTATATCTCGAATTTTCTGGGAATGTCTCCAAAGTATTCTTCGTTGTGAACGACTTTGCATAACTGGTAAACCATATGAGATAGACAGAATTTTACTACACAAAAATGTAGATCGCGTTAAAATACACAATTTATGTCATATACATTTTTGTTGTTGAGTGAACCATTTTCGATATATTGCTTGTTATTCCCTTAAACTTTCCAATAATGCTTTTTCTCAAATGGGAATTCGTTATTCATTTTTTTTGTCCTGGTAATGCAAAGAGAATGGAATACTCCACATAGCAACCACCTCTTAAAATACTTGACTATCGCTTAAAACCTACCAATTCCCTTTGCATTTACAAGAAAATTAGCAATAAGAATAACATCTCGATATCTCGATTAACTTGAAGCATATGGAGAATAAGCGTTTGTAAAATAGTTTGTAAAGAGTAGAGAAAGTCATGTGAGTGTAACACATCAGATTTTTTGGCATTATGTAACATCTTCACTTGTTCTCTCGTCATTTAAACAATACCAACATACTGACGTAATCCCGTTTTATTCAAGAGAGTGGTTTGCATTTTGTAAGCCTACAGTGTGAGTTCGGTTTTGCCGTTACGTTATGTGATAGGGTGGTTTGTAAATCTATGAGATCCACCAAGTCGTTTATTTTTAATGCTAGCTTATGTATTGTTTTAATTTGTGAAGATATGTATCTAAGCGCTGCCCGGGAAGTAGGAAGTCTTCACCTTTCCTATGTGATAACATTAAAAATAAATGTTACATAATTTAAGAAAATGTAAATATAGACTGCTATAAAAGCTCCTTATAGGTTGGATGTTGAAGATGACATCAATAATAACAACAATAATAATACCAAACAGAGCTGTTTCCTTATTTTTCGAATTTGTCCTCAAAATAAGCTTAGAGCAATTCTATTTTTATCATCCTGCACCGACATGAACGATTTGTTAGTATATCATTGCAATTTTTACTCTGCCTACCACATACATAGTAAGTAGAGGAAGTATTGCATTCCACCAAAATTTCGATAACGAGATTTCACCGAAAAAATAAGCATTTTTAGAAAAAAGTCATTGTGTGTGTGTGTGTGGGGGGGCAGTACAATTCAAAAAGGAAAAGTCGATAAATAGTTAACTTCGTATTTAAGTCAGCATCTTCCAAAGATGCGATACGATTTTGAAGAAAATTCCAACGTCTCAAACTACCGTTTACATGGAAACATTTCCGATATTTTTGGTTTTGTTAAAACTGTCTCTAAAGATTTTTTATTGAAAATACCACAAATGTCTATGCATGTCTATATAGATATGCCGGCGGAGGGCGATGCATTTTTTCGGACGTAAAATTCTTAGCAGGGCTTCCTTCAGAAGGGAAGTAAAGCCGGTGGTCCCGTGTCGTAGATTTACGGCACGTAAAAGAACCTCAAGCCTGATAAAGAGGGTTCTGAGCAAAATCATCCGTCTTTCATGTTCCAAATAGAATGCGACTTTAAGGACCACAGCGGTTAAAAAGTGTCCATAAATAAAACTCGATGGCAAATAAAACGAATATCCTGAATGTTCTGGGAATAGACTACGAAATCCCCTTCATTCGGAATTTTGTATAATTTTGTATAATTGGCAAATCATAAGAGATAGATAAAAACTTTCTACACAAAATATCTTTTGTAGATCTTTTTAAAACATATAATTTATATCAAATAACTTTTTTGTGGCTTCAGCCATTTTCGAGATCCGTTATTATTGGTTTGAAATTTCCAATACCTTTTGTAATTTTTTAAAAGTGCTGTCGCTATTCAGTCGTTTCTTGCGATGTCACTTCGGTTTCTTGTAATCTCATTATTCCTTCTACGAAATGTGTAATAAACTGTTTCTGCAAAGTTCTATCTCATTTAACACGAGGTAGACAGAAAAATAAGCCTTTGTTAGAATAAGTTGTAGAGGCTGTATAAAAGTAAAAGTTAGTGGGTAGAAAAAGATTTGATTATATATGATGGTAAGTTTAACGTCCTTTTATCCGGTAGATCAATATTTGACGGTAAATGAATATAATGGGTAATTAATGCTCTAATGAACCGAGGGTCAGTAGAGATTAGATATCCGACATCGTCTTCTGAGATAAGAAATCCTCAGAATAAGGTTTTAACCATGTGATTAACCGAGATTCGAACTCGGGACATCTTGAATATGTCAAACAGTCTACCCCCACACCACGGAGGTGCGTTAATGTTTATTTCGACGTTTCAGTAGATTACTAGATTTGACTGCAGTATGCATTTATGTAACTATAAAGCAAATATTCAATTCAGTTTGATCTCTCTCTCTCTCTCCTCTCTCTCTCTCTGTCACACACACACACACACACACACACTCACACACACACACACACACACACACACACACACACACAAGCGATTGAACGTAGTTGTTTTATTTCGCCAGCAGATGGCAGTTGGTAGTTCGCCTTCTAATCACAAGATGGCACATTAATGCGTAGAGAAATCACAACCCCCCGTGTAGGCAAATGGTAGTTTCTGTATCAATCGTAAAATATGTCGCAGCACGATTGCCTCTTCTTATGTTCATTTACCCCTCGGTGCAAGTGCTTTAAATGTGAAAGTTACATCAAACAATGGCATATTTAAATACAGTTGTTGAAAGGCACTCATTGTGCATCCCAGTTATTTGGTTACAACCCGAGTTTTACGGAAGGTTCCATAACAAGCGAGGACGTAAATTACTGCTGTTATAATACTGCTTCGTAATGTGACTCAATGTTTCTTTATTATAATTGATTATAATTTGGGAAGTTAAAATTATCGATAACTAGAACGTTCGAAATGATTAGTATTTGTCATTTATGCTTCTATAGTTAGGTAGGTACATATTGGATTATTGTTAGTAATTGTTGCTTTTATTTACATATGTGGTAGTTAATATGAAGATTTATTGAAAAGTATTATGGATCAACAACGGTTCCAGAGGAATACGTGGACGAAACAGTAGTAAGGTTGAAATGTGCACTAAGGTCTGTTCGATATAACTTTTCCCCGTATCTCTTAAGACACTTGCACCAGTCATCTCTCATTGGCTGTTCTCGTGGAAGAGGTTGTTATTATGCGATACAAAATAGTTGCTTATTTAACATGATTATTTGCCTTAATATATTTGATAATGATAATAATAATTTTCAAATTTACATTTTTATAACTTGATGAATTAAATGTATTACATAACAGAGTTAATGCATCTGGAATGCATTATCAACAATTATTATTAACAAATAGATGGGAGGATCCTTCGGTTTAAAGCTGCCTCTCAGAATGACGAAAGCACGTGTATCTGCCATTACAAAGTTTTTATATCGCTTTTATCGCACATCCTTGCACTGCGCACGGCTTGTTTGTTACCATTCCAAGGTGTACGTTAGCCAACCAGGGGAAAGGGGAAAAAATCGCGGGGCGGAAGAATACATGTCTGCAGGACAAGGCTTTAAGAATTATTGGAAACGTTGAGTCAAGTAATGCAATAACCATGGAGCTTTCGCAGCAGTGACGGGATGCAAAGAAACCATGAAGTATTGTGCTCGTGCAGTTACAAGAATTAAGGCTGGTTCACAACCGCCCGAGAACGGTAACCAGAACGGAAACGAGAACGGGAAACAATGCACCATGCAAGATATTGGTTCACAACAGCCCGGTAACGAGAACGGGAATGCATATCGATCACATATGTCGATTTTGCGCATTGGGATTTCATTTGTTTTTAACTGACCAGCAATATTTTTTCATCTACTTCCAATTTAGCCAAGCCAACGTCAAAATTCGATAGAATAAACATTATCTAAATGCATATCAATTACATTTACGATCCCTCTACTTATACCAAGCTTTCATTCCTTTATTTAATGGCATACATTAAAATTGTTTATTGCTCATTTTTTTCATTTCCACCGGTTTTAGCTGTTC
Organism: Deroplatys truncata; assembly: GCA_030765065.1. Lineage (NCBI taxonomy): Eukaryota > Metazoa > Arthropoda > Insecta > Mantodea > Mantidae > Deroplatys > Deroplatys truncata. The sequence continues at coordinate 170,958,170 of CM060987.1, read as the reverse complement.
TTTGTAGCTTTTGACGTTCATTTGTAGGTAACAGCCAGTTTTGAGTTGCATATAAACAAACTACAAATGACTCCTTCACCAGAGGAACCAACGCTGATTAGATTTGCGAGTATCGGGATGAGGTTAGGAAGCACATTTACTACTAATTCCTTCCAGTTTCATGTTTCCAGCTTACGATTATAGAGAGCACTAGCGGCTGTTTCAAGTCACGGCCGCCTAGAATAACCTCTAGAGTGAGGAGTCTAATATGCACAATAGGGATCTAATATGCCGTGCCCGGGAACGAGAACGAGAAAGTTAAAAGTTGGGCAACTCTTCTTTCCCGTTCCCGGGGCCCGAGAAGACTTCCCGTCGATTGTGAACACTCCCATTTGAATACATGCATTTCAACTTTCTCGTTCTCGTTGGTTGTGAACCAGCCTTTACTGTTGTGTCTTCTTGATAATCTGCCAGGCATTAATTTATCCCAGTGTACTTCCTGCAGTACAATAGCTTTTCATTAACAGCGAGTAATTTGCTGTGTTTGAAAAAACAATTGTTAATTTGTTCTATGAAATTTTGTGATGTCATTTTTATGTAATTTACAAAATAGTGTTGCAAAGCTACTTTGCTGAACTAATCCTCAATTATAGTGTTATTTGGTATCGCAACAGGCTGCTTCTAGTTCTAAAATAAGGTATGCGGTGGTGACACTACGATATGGAAGTATAAATAATTTAACTCTTTCTTTGTTTCCAAAAGGAAATAACTTCTTCAGTCCTAGCGTTGCGTAGGCAAATTACTGAGGAAATAAGTGCAACGAAAGTACTGAATTTGGGCATGTAAACATATAAAATAATCCTAAGTATTAATGTTGTCCTAAAATTATATATAGACATAGACATTTGTCACTTTCTCAACTACATACCTTTGTAAGGTAAGGAAAGTATTGCACCCAAAAATCCGATGTCCAAATTTCACTAGAAATACACATTTTAAGGTCCCCTGAGCAAAAACAACTAAATACGTCCGTCCATATGAGTATGTGTAAGATATGAATGTCTATGAGCAGCATAATGAGAGAACGAAAGGTTGGATAGGTACCAAACTTGATATTTAAGCTCAGCATCTTCCAATGATGCAATACGAAGGTTTTCAGGAAAATCAATCCCCCCACCCCAAACTATCCATCGCAAAGAAAATGTTTCATCGTTTTTTATTTACTCAAAAATGGGTCCAACGATTTTGATTTAAAAGATATTTGCATGAGTAACAAAATGTATATATTGAATTCTCTGGGAAAAGTCTGTGAAGTCCTCTTCATTCTGAATTAGCTTTGTTAACTTTTGTATAACAGCTAAACCATAAGAGACGAAAGCTTACTACATGAAAAATGTAGTTCTGTTAAAACACAATTTATGTCAAATAAACTCTTTTGTTTCAGAGATATGCTTTGTCCTTGTGTTGAATTTTCCAATCTTCTTTTCAAGTGCTAAGGCACCATTCTGTTGTCTCTCTTAGTGATGCAAAGAGTGGAATTTCAAAGCCAGCAAATAGCGATCAACTTTTTAAAGATTTGATTAGGTATTACTTTAGCCTCCAGTATCCGTCTTCTACCTACAACGAAATATATAATGAAACCATTTGTGCAAAGATTTATCTCGATTAAACGAAGAAGATAGAAAAAATATTATTTTGCAAGAGTAGTTTGTAGAAGAATGTATAGAGAAAATCATGTGAACGTTAACACATTCGATTTTTTTCTACTGGTCATAAATACCGCAGACAGATAAAAGGGAAAGCTTTTCTTTGAAATACTTTAAAGAAGGGACGCTGATCAAAAAAGTAATTATTCAAGTACACAGCTGAGTGGCTATTGACTCGTGTCTATGGGCCGATTAACAAAAGCGCTCCTATTTTACCTATTGATATTTACAAAGGGTGAGAGTTGAAAATAGGAAACGAAAGTATAGCCCTGGTCCTATGTCCGAGCATGCATAACAAATGAAGTAATTTAGCGCCCGGCTACATCGGCAACCCACCAAACTCTGGGGTAACGCAATGCTGATTACTACAACCAAGTATGAAAGATTCACAGAGTCTGCTTAGGTATGGCCTCTCTTATCGAGCAAGGGAAACTTTCCTCCAGTAGAAGATCCCTAGAGGGTTATGTGCCAAGAACCTGAAGAAAGCATAGATTTTCTTTTTGTTTTAATTCCAATCTGCGCAAGTAAACCGATTCTATGGAACCCTAGCAATATAAGCAGTTTATTATGATATTAAAAATGTGCTATGCTATAAAAGGTTGGCTAAACTATAATGTAATAAATCTACTTAAATGGATGCATTTATACATTTGTCCCATTGCAATTTTCTCTTAATCTCTTATGTCGATAGAGTTAGTGTCATATGAAAGAACAGCAAACCAATTCCGGCACACGACGCATTTGATTGCGTTCTTAAAGTAACCTAATAATTACTTTCTCTACCGTTTATCTGTGGTAGTTAGAGGAGGTATTGTATTCCACCCAAAAATTCGTATAGAGATTTCACCTGGTGTATACGTTTTAAGGTCCCGAATAAGTTGTTCAGACCACAGGTACCCGTAGACTCAATTTGAAGTAAGATGTATTTCAGAACTTATCGGGATCCAAAAAGAACTGACTGATTCCTACAGGAAAGACATAGTTGGTAATCTAAGTAAGATGGACGATAAGATTCATGATTGAGAAGATTTAGAAATTGATGCGGAGCATTTGTAGGATGCAATAATCTCAGCATTTAATGAAAGCTGCCCTCTGAAAACAAGGCAAGCCCATCAGGAATGTGCTCTGATGGAATCAAGACTTGCAAGTAAACGGAAGAAAATTCGCATATTGTTTAACTTTGTGAAAAGTACCAAACAATGGACTGCTTATAGCAGATCATTGACAGAATATAATGAAGCCTTGAGAAAGGCTAAGAAGGACTCCTGGAGGAAGCCCAGAATGTGCTAGACTTCAGAAGGCTCTTAGAAAAGATCCACAAAGATTCATTAGCAATCTCCAATTGGAACATGGAGAATACACTAAAAGAGAGAAAGAGACGGAAGAACTTCTTCGGGTTCACTTTCCTGGATCGATTATACTTAATAAACCCGAGGGAGGATGGGGCAATCTGGAACTGGGGCTCTTTGGGAAGAGAGCTTCCAGGGTAGACTGGGAAATCACTAAGGAAGTCATCAAATACGAAACATTAAAATGGGCAGTTTCTCATTTCGACCCTATAAATCTCCAGAAAGCGATGGAATAATACCCATTAAGCTTCAGCAAGGTTTTGATGAATTATCAAAAATTTTGGGACAGATCCTAAGATCAAATTTGGAGTTAGGACACATGCCAATGGACTGGAGGTATCTTAGGGCAGTATTTATACCAAAGCCAGGGAAACCTTCTATCCTGGCCCTGGCTAAGTTCCTAAGACCTATCAGTTTAATGTCAATAATTCTCAAAACACTTGAGAAATTAATGGATAGGCATATAAGAGGAGGGCTTTGGAGGTATATCCTCTGTAAGCATCAGCAGGCCTATCGTACAGGTAGATCAACTGAAAATGCCCTTTTTCAGGTTGTCTATAAACTGGAAAATACAATTCAACAGGGAGGCGGCACTTGGTACCTTCATTGATATTGAGCGTGCCTTTGATAACACCTCCTTTAATGCAATAACTACTTCTGTAAGGAAATATGGAATTGATGAAACCCGTTGTGGTGGATTCAATCCATGCTGAGAGACAGAATAATTCATACAAATTTCATGGATAGTAGCCTAGTTGCAAAGGTCATGAGTGGTTGTCCAGAGGTTGGGGTGTTATCACCCTACAGTGGAACCTGTTGGTTGACGGGCTACTTGTTCAAACAAGTAACCTTTGCTTTGATATCAGGGGCTATGCTGATGATATCGTCATCATAGTTCGAGGAAAATACACAGGAATAATGTGGGAACTCATGCAGTCGGCCTTGAATACTGTGACAAAATGGTCTGTGAATGAGAGCTCAACTATTGGTTATCATAAAACAACCATTGTACTACCGATATTTACCAGAAGGAGGGACATAAAGGGATTAGGACCTCTATATCTTCAAGGTGAAGAAGTTAAAAATGTCTGAGGAAGTCAAATACTTTGGAATCACTTCTGATTCCAAGTTGGACTGGAATCAGCATTTCAAGGAAACTATAAAACATGAAAAAAATTGTTGAAGTAATTAGACGCACTCATGGTAACAGATGGTGACTAAGACTTGCTATGAACCATTGGATATATACCAGCATAATCACACCATCGATAACCTATGGAGCACTGATTTGGCAGCCTAAAGTCCTTCAAACAGGCTCTAAAAATTAACGAAATAAAGTTCAAAGAACAGAATGTATGGCTGTTACAGGAGTTTTGAAAGCAACTCATACTGCAGCAATGGAGACAATATTGAACCTGACTCCATTGCATTTTTGTGTGATGAAGGAAGCAAAAATGGCACTCTATAGACTGCAACACACAAAGCAACTGAGAATTCCTGAAATAGACTCAGGTTTGCTAAGAATTAGGAAATACATAGGATATGCATCTTTAGAAATGCTGCCAGACTACACAATTCAAATTAAACGCTTTATAAAAAAATTCAGGTCATTATTGATACTGGACTTTGGACGAATAATACTCTGGAAGCTCCAGAAAAAAACTTTGATGTGGTTTACAGATGGCTCAAAGAATGCTCAGGAACAGGATCCGGAGTATATGGCACAAGACCAAGGTGCAAAACGTTTCTTCACTTGGGTGAATATGGTACTGTTTTATGAAACAGAAATTTATGCTATTATTCAATGCATATATGAAAACTTAAGGAGAGCTTATACTGGTAAAGAGATCTTTATCTTCTCAGATAGCCAGGCCGCACTTAAGGCTCTAAGTAGTCATAAGATAACGCCAGTACTGGTTTTAAACTATCTAAACATGCTCATAAGCTTGGCAGAAAGGAATGAAGTTCAACTCATGAGGATGCCGGGTCATAGTGGCATAGAGGGAAAGCTGATGAATTTGCAAGACAAGGTGCATCTTCACAACTTATTGGGCCAGAGCCAGCTCTAGGAACATCTCGATGTTTAGTAAGAGAGGCTATTAAGAATTGCTCCAAAGTAGAACATCATGAAACCTGGCTTAAAACTCCATGAAATAAACGTGGTAAATCATTATTAGAAAACCATGTAAGAAAAGAGCTGAAAGCTTACTTAAATACAAGTGGTTTTAGCTGAGAACAATTATTGCATTTCTCACAGAACATGCTGCTGTAAAAAAGTATCGTAACACGATGGTAGTGTTTCAAGGTAACTGATCGCAGATTGTTCAAGAAAGAAACTGAAACAGCCCAGCATATTATATGCTCATGTGAGGCTTTGGCTCACAGGAGATGTATTACCTTTGGGAAAGTGTTTCTACCACCAGAAGAATTTGAAACTATATCTGTTATGAGACTGTATTCCTTGGTAAAGGGTGCAGGCATAATGTATTGGCTATAAAACTATACAGGTAGCATAAGCCCAAGGCTAAAGTACGTCCGAAGCAAAGACGGAAATCTGTATCATATGAGACAAGACAAAACAAGGTCCCAAACACCTCCCCCCCAAAAAAAAATTGTGCGCACGTTAATGTATGTGTACAGTGTAATTAAAACGCGGAAAGCCGAATAAATAAACTTTGAATTTAAGTCTATCATTTCTAAAAAATTCAATAAAAGGTTATCAAGAAATTCCCTCTACCTTATATCCTGTGTTTGAGATATTGATACGAGAAAAGTATATTCTGGACTTTCCCTGTATAGGATGTTAAGTAGTATTCTTTTTGATAGAATTTTGTAGAACATTTTTATAACTTGAAATCCATAAGAAACAGACAAATGCTTACTTCAGGGAAAGTGTAAAGCTGTTATCAACATGTTCCTTGCTGAAGGTTTACACTTTTACAAATGTAAGTAAATAATATGATGGGAGCTGCTTGAATGTTTACGATTGTCCTTTTTCCCTTTCTTTTGCAAGATCTCCATGCTCCATTCTCCTGGTAAAAAAAGAAAAAAAGTTATTTGTTCATTTGTAATTAGGCAATTAATTCGAAATTATTTCTGGAAAAAATTGTATCTTGAATAAAGTAACCTGAGAGTAAAATCACATTCTTAATTAATACTGTAATAAATAGGACATGTACTCTACGTGATCAAAAGTATCCGGACACCTGGCTGAAAATGACGTACAAGTTCGTGGCGCCCTCCATCGGTAATGCTGGAAGTCAATATGATGTTGGCTCACCCTTAGCCTTGATGACAGCGTTCACTCTCGCAGGAATACTTTCAATCAGGTGCTGGAAGGTTTCTTGGGGAATGGCACCCCATTCTTCACGGAGTGCGGAACTGAGGAGAGGTATCGATGTAGGTCGGTGAAACCTGGCACGAAGTCGGCGTTCCAAAACATCCCAAAGGTGTTCTATAGGATTCAAGTCAGAACTCTGTGCAGGCCAGTCCTTTACAGGGATGTTATTGTCGTGTAACCACTCCTCCACAGCCCGTGCAGCATGGACAGGTGCTCGATCGTGTTGAAAGATGCACTCGCCACCCCCGAATTGCTCTTCAACAGTAGGAAGCAAGAAGGTGCTTAAAACATCAATGTAAGTCTGCGCTGTGATCGTGCCACGCAAAACAACAAGAGGTGCAAGCCCCCTCCAGGAAAAACATGACCACACCATAACACCACCACCTCCGAATTTCACTGTTGGCACTACACACGGTGGCAGATGACGTTCACCGGGCATTCGCCATACCCAAATCCTGCCATCGGATCGCCACATTGTGTACCGTGATTCGTCACTCCACACAAAGTTTTGCCACTGTTCAATCGTGTAATATTGACGCTCCTTACAGCATGCGAGGTGTCGTTTGGCATTTTCCTGCGTGATGTGTGGCTTATGAGCAGTCGCTCGACCTTGGAATCCAAGGTTTCTCACCTCACGCCTGTCATAGTACTTGGAGTGGATCCTGATGCAGTTTGGAATTCCTGTGTGATGGTCTGGATAGATGTCTGCCTATTACTCTTTACGACCCTCTTCAAATGTCGGCGGTCTCTATCAGTCAACAGACGAGGTCGGCCTGTACGCTTTTGTGCTGTACATGTCATCTTCACGTTTCCACTTCACTATCATATCAGAAACAGTGGCCTAGGGATATTTAGGAGTGTGGAAATCTCGCGTACAGACTTCTGACACAAGTGACACCCAATCATCTGACCACGTTCGAAGTCCGTGAGTTCCACGGAGCGTCCCATTCTGCTGTTCGATGTCTAATGACTACTGAGGTCGCGGATAATGAGTACCAGGCAGTAGGTGGCAGCACAATGCACCTAAGATGAAAACCGTGTGTTTGTGGGGGTGTTCGGATACCTTTGATCACATAGTGTATGTGAATTTGAAAGAGAAACTTGAGGAATATACCACACAGGTTGCTTAAATCTGTTGTTGTTGTTGTTGTTGGTGGTGGTGGTGGTGGTGGTGGTGATGGAGATACCTAAGCTTAATGATAATTGGTGGCTGACTTAACGACGATATGCAGGGTACTAATTGTCGGCGGAGATAGACAGGTCTTCTGCTACGTCACCTGCGATTAGCAGATGCAGGGTGAGCCAAACAAACTACGAACCGGCTGCGCGGTGTTTATCCTGTCCGCGTCCTCGGCGCTCACTGCCGTCTGCCGCTATCATGAAAAGGCGCGGATGAAACCATACAACAATTTTAAAACTACTTTTAAAGGCTTTACTTACCAACTTTATGAAAGGAGATGCTAAAACTGGCCACCTCGTTGTCCATACACTTTTGGCACTTCTTTAGGAAACTATCCATCACTCGGCGTAGTTCACGTTGAGAAATTTCCTGGCGAATATTTTGTTTTAATTCTTCCAGGGTGTGTGGATTTGTCTTGTACACTTTGTTTTAAGTTACCTCAGAGATATAAATCGCAGGGGGTTAGGTCGGGGGACCGAGGGGGCCACAAATCTGTACTAATAATTCTGTCCTCAAACACACTTTCAATTTTACTCATCGAAATATTGACCGTATAAGCTGTTGCAGAGTCTTGTTGAAAAATAGTAAAATCACGCTCCCTGGCTGGTAATTCTCTAAAAAAAGGGGGGGGCAAAATTGTATTCACATATGTACGGGCTTCAACTGTTGACTCGAAAAAAAATTGGTCAGTGATGGATAGTTACCTAAAGAGGTGCCAAAAATGCATGGACAACGACGGTAGCCAGTTTCAGCATCTCCGTTCATAAAGTTGGTAAGTAGACCCTTAAAAGTAGTTTTAAAAATGTTGTATGGTTTCATCCGCGCCTTTCTGTGATAGCGGCAGATGGTAACGAGCGCCGAGGACGCGGACAGGAAAAACACCGCGGAGGCGGTTCGTAGTTTTTTGGCTCTCCTTGTATATACTTCACTGTTTCTGTGTTCGCACTTCGTTACCGTAACACTTTGAACCCAAAAGAGCCTAGATTTATTTGACTAAATAAAACGTTTTACGTGTTACATTCCCATGACTTTATACACCCACTATTTTTTATTTTTATATCTCCTCTGCAACTCATTCTTGCAAAAGTTGATGATTCTATCTACTTCATGTAAATCGAGATAAACGTTTGCAGAAATGGTTACATTATACATTTCGTTGAAGGTACAAAGGTGTTACAGGAGGCTGAAGCGTTAATTAAATACGCGGGTCGCTATATGCTGGCTTTGAAGTTCCATACTCTTTGCGTGATAACGAGAAACAAAAGAATGGTGTCTTAGCACTTCTAACAATGTAAAGTATTGGGAAATTGAAACCAAGAGCAAGCTTATATCGGAAATGGTTAATGCTTCTAAAAGTTAGACATAAATTGTGTGTTTAACGAGGTCTAAATTTTTTGTACAGAAGTTTTTATCTATCTCTTACTGGCTACCAGTTATGCAGAGTTATATAAATTCATTCAGAATGAAGAGAACTTCAGAGCTAATCGCAGATTCTATTTGCCATGCAAATATCTTAAACATATGGTATTTTAATAAAAATCGTTGGAACCATTATTGCGAATTTTAAAAACAACGAAACATGTTTCATATAGGGTGTAATTTTGGGTGGGGAATTTTCTTGAAAATCTTCTGTCGCATCCTTGGAAGATGCTGAAGTTAAATACGAAGTTTGGTATTTACCCGACTTTTCGTTTTTGTGTTATGCTATTCACAGATATACGTTTTTCTAAAAATGATTTTTCCTTCGTTCTTTTCTTTTCTTGCTTTTATTATGCAGACCCCAATACATGCATTTCCAGTGAAAACTCCATATATAATTTTTGGGTGGAATAGGTAGGATAAGTACATTTTAGAGAAAGTAAAAAGCGGATCGTATCCCAGGTTGGCAGCTTGCCATCACAATCACAGAAATGGAGGTCACTTGTAAGACATAATTTTCATGAAATTAGATGTTTCACTCTGTTGCAAAAAATGTGCATTTTTGGCATTAACCTGATATACGGGGACAGTCCCAGAAGTACCCTACCTGACGTAATATAGCAGTTGTTTCAAACAAATGACTATGGTAGAAAGTACCACCCTTATAAAGCAAAAGTTTGAAGTTTGACGATGCTACGTGTTTACTAATTGTTTGGCAGCCATTAATAGTGAACTCTCTCAGCGAATTTGTAAACTTGGATAAAACTGGCCATCGTTATGTGATACAATACTTTGATTTGAAAGGTCTTAATGCAACTAATATTAAAGCTGAGCTAGATTCTACTCTGGGAGAGTCTGCTCCTTCGCTTACAACAGTAAAATATCGGGTGGTAGAGTTTAAGCGAGACCGTACGAGCTGCCAAGACGAACATCGCAGTGGTCGACCAAATGAGGTGACCACGCCAGAAATTGTGAAGAAAATCTACAAAATGGTATTGGATGACCGTCGACTGAAAGTGCGCGAGCTAGTAGACATCGTAGGCATTTCAAAAAGTGCTGTGCATCGCATACTAACTGAAAATTTAGACATGAGAAAGCTGTGCGCAAGATGGGTGCCGCGTTTACCAAAATGGAACAAAAGCAGCGTCGTGAGGATGTTTCAGTCGAGTGTTTGGTGATGTTTCGCTGCAATAAAGCCGAGTTTTTGCGTCGATTCATAACCATGGATGAAACATGGGTCCATTACTTTACATCTGAGACGAAGGAATAGTCAAAACAGTGGATTGAAAGGGAAGAATCGCTCCAAAGTAGGCGAAGATAGTTCCATCTGCAGGCAAGGACATGGTGTCAGTTTTTGGGATGCGCGTGGGATAATTTTCAATGATTATCTTCAAAACGGAAAATCAATCAATGGCGAGTATTGTGCGAACTTATTGCAGCGTTTGAATGATAAAATCAAACATAAACGGCCGCATTTAACGAAAAAGAAAGTTCTGTTTCATCAAGAGCCGGCCCTCGTAGCCGTGGTCGCTGGAGTGGTCGCTCCGACGACTCCGCCAAGCTGAGGGTCGCGGGTTCGAGTCCCGCCACGGGCATGGGTGTTTGTGTGTGTATGTGTGTTGCGGAAATAAGCGGTATGAAAACAGTAAAACACAGTAGCATAAACTGGGAAGAACAAGGGAACTTTAAAAAAATAAAAAAAATCAAGACAATGCACCAGTTCACACATCCATTATCGCCATGGCCAAAATCAATTAGTTAATGTTCAAATTGCTTCCTCATGCACCCTATTCGTTAGACTTAGCACCCTCTGATTATTTTCTGTTTCCAAAGTTGAAGAAATGGTTTGGTGGTATAAAATTTGCCAACAAGGTGGAGTTTGCAGTTGATGGCTATTTTGCAGAACTCGACGGTTCTCACTATAAATAGGGTATCGAAGCTATTGAACATCGTTGGGAAAAGTGTAGCGAGCTGAAAGGAGACTATGTAGAGAAATAAAGATGTTTTTTCCCAAAATTTTTGTGTTTTCTTTGTTAGGTCGGGTACTTCTGAGACAGCCCTCGCATTTGTAAGTTACATAGTATTCATAAACAATCATGAATGTAAAATTTTCGTTGCATGGAATTATTCTGTATTTGCTTAGAGTAACTTTGGCATATGATAACTGAAAAAATATACAAAAATAACAACGATCTTTATCTGAGAGGTCGGTTAAAATTGTTAATTGCTTTCCTTTGAAGTAAATTTATTCTGTCAATATGAGTAGCATTGCATATGAACTTGAAGATAATAGATAGACAAACTTGCGTGACTTTTGAGCATTAGAATTTCTGAATTATAATACACTAAAGGACAGCTAAAATAAAGTTTTCACATCGAATTACGAACAGTTTGTGGGTAATGACTCTGTAAATATCGACATGTTATAATGTAAGAGTAAAGAAATCGCTAGCCCAGAAGAACGTTAGTGAAGGGAGAACAACTGGACAGCCCCCCCTTGGAATTGTCCGACATTTCGGAACCATGGCCACCTCCCCTCCAACCCTCCCGGACAACGGTCGAGAGCTAAACCCCTTATTTGAAATATAGCGAAGGGACGAAAGGACTGAAAAGGTTCGGACGCAACAGAAAGAAGACAGCTTCCAAAGAATCCATCACCCCCTTTCATCTTTACCTCCTTTTTCCCCGTGTATATGCATTTTCGGTGCGAAGCGAAGGGAGGAACCTAAGAAGGGTTTCAGAAACGTTTGCAGCCGTAGCAAATTATCCAACATTCTTCCTAAACAATGGAGAGCACCAGAGGGTCCTGCTTGAACGTATTCCTTAGTTAACTTACTTCTTCACGGTGATCATTGCCATGGTTTTGGTCATTTATCGTGGACAAGGACGATCTCTAAATTATGAGTGTAGGTTACTCGGTTCACTGGAAGGGGTTGTCCTCTTTTTGAAAGTGAAAACGCTTTGCAGTAGCCGTGAATAATAATGGCCTTTACAGGGCAAAAAATAGTGGTCATAGGACGGAAAAATTCTGGGGAGTGTCACAGTACAAGAAACCAGTCGTAGGTAATCTTTTCACATTCAGAATATTACTGAGCTACAAACAAATTAATCAAGTACTGATTAGGTTAGGCGAGTTCACGTCAAATGTTTGCGGCAAATTTTTGTTAGTTAATTTCTTGTATTTAATAATTAATTATTCTTCCACAAATGTCGCTTGGAAAGGTAGAATCAGATTTGAACCCTATCTTCGACTTTCCGTGCCGCTGTTTTAAACTACTGTGCTACCGTGGCAACATGCAGGTATGGCATTAAACTCCCCAACTGGCTGACATTTTTTCCCGATAAACAAGAGTCGTTCTCAAATTCATGTTGAGATAATGCTCCCCATGTTATCTGAACATGGGTGAAGAATAATTATCATTGATTGACCTAATAGTGGTTAACTATGAAGCCCGAGGATTAAATTATTAAGATATTGTAAGTCGCCATTGGGGTATGTTATCTCAAAATGAATTTGAGAACTCCTTGTGGTTTCCGGAAAAAAGTGGGTCAGTTGGGGAATTTAAAGTATAGGCCTGTTCATAGGAACAAGAGTAACAATTTCAACATTTTTGGTTTACTTTTTTAAAAATGTAGGAATATTAAAATCCACATGTTTAGCTTTCGTTCATTAGCCATTAAGGATTCGTTGCTTATACGTAATCATCTTTGTAAATCCTAAAATAGTTTTTAGAAAATCATGAAACTCGCTACCGCTCGTTACATAAGCATACACTACGTGATCAAAAGTATCCGGCCACCTGGCTGAAAATGACGTACAACTTCGAGGCGCCCTCCATCGGTAATGCTGGAAGTCAATATGGTGTTGGCCCACCCTCAGCCTTGATGACAGTGTTCACTCTCGCAGGAAGCTGGAAGGTTTCTTGGGGAATGGCAGCCCATTCTTCACGGAGTGCGGAACTGAGGAGAGGTATCGATGTAGGTCGGTGAGGCCTGGCACGAAGTCGGCGTTCCAAAACATCCCAAAGGTGTTCTATAGGATTCAAGTCAGGACTCTGTGCAGGCCAGTCCATTACAGGGATGGTATTGTCGTGTAACCACTCCGCCACAGCCCGTGCAGTATGAACAGGTGCTCGATCGTGTTGAAGATGCAATCGCCATCCCCGAATTGCTCTTCAACAGTGGGAAGCAAGAAGATGCTTAAAATATCAATGTAGGTCTGCGCTGTGATCGTGCCACGCAAAACTACAAGGGGTGCAAGCCCCCTCCAGGAAAAACACGACCACACCATAAACACCACCTCCGAATTTCACTGTTGGCACTACACACGCTGGTAGATGACGTTCAGCGAGCATACTCCATACCCACACCCTGCCAGCGGATCGCCACATTGTGTACCGTGATTCGTCACTCCACACAACGTTTTGCCACTATTCAATCGTGTAATGTTGACGCTCCTTACACCAAGCGAGGCGTCGTTTGGCATTTTCCTGCGTGATGTGTGGCTTATGAGCAGCCGCTCGACCATGGAATCCAAGGTTTCTCACCTCACGCCTGTCATAGTACTTGGAGTGGATCCTGATGCAGTTTGGAATTCCTGTGTGATGGTCTGGATAGATGTCTGCCCATTACTCTTTACGAACCTCTTCAAATGTCGGCGGTCTCTGTCAGTCAACAGACGAGGTCGGCCTGTACGCTTTTGTGCTGTATATGTCCCTTCACGTTTCCACTTCACTATCACATCAGAAACAGTGGACCTAGGGATGTTTAGGTGTGTGGAAATCTCGCGTACAGACTTCTGACACAAGTGACACCCAATCACCTGACTACGTTCGAAGTCCGTGAGTTCCACGGAGCGTCCCATTCTGCTGTTTCACGATGTCTAATGACTACTGAGGTCGCGGATAATGAGTACCAGGCAGTAGGTGGCAGCACAATGCACCTAAGATAAAAAACGTATGTTTGTGGGGGTGTCCGATACTTTTGATCATATAGTGTACTTGCACCTTGGATTGGATTATATTGAACTGTGAAGCGGAGGGAATTCGGCACCTATTCAGGGAATCCGGATATTGTACCTACGCCCCACGAGGCAGCTCTTCTTATTCTTCTGTTTACTTTTTGGTAAAACTTAAACCTTAATTACATTACTTGTTGTAGGTACCTATAAGGATACAGAAGGCTTAAGCGATAGTCAGATTTTTAAAACTTAGATCGCATTGTGATGCTTCTGAAATTCCATGCTCTTTGCACGACCAGAAGAAAAACCAAATGGCGACATCCCACTTGGAAGAAAAAAACACGTTTTTGAAAATTAAAACCAATAAAAAAGAACATCTAGGAAATAGTTAACGCTGAAAAAGTTTGGCATAAATTTTGTGCTTAAATGAGATCTACATTTTTCGTGTAGTAAGATTTTGCCACTGTCTTACTGTTTACGAATTATATAAGTCCTTCAGGATGAAGTGGCCTTCACAGGCTATTCTTAAAAAATTGAAGGTGTGCATTTTATTTGCCATGCATATATCTTAAACATGTGGTATTTTAACCAAAATTGTTAGATACATTTTTGAGAAAATAAAAAAAAAAAAACGAACATTTTTCTGTGGGGAATTTGGGGTGGGGGTTTCTTGAAAATATTCGTATCGTATATTTGGAAGATGAACTTAAATAGCAATTTTGGTATTTAATCGACTTATCGTTTTGGTTTTATACTCTTCACAGACAGACACAGACACACACACACAGACACACACACACACACACACACACACACACACACACACCGTTTTCTAAAAATGTTTTTAGTTCCTCTACCGCGTATATAGTAGGTAAGGAAGGTATTCCATTCCATTCAAAAAGTCTATATTACAATTCGCCGGAAACACATGTTTTGAGGCCCCCTGAATCCAAAAAATTACATTTTTAGAAACATGTCCTTAATATGTGTGTGGCTATGCACAGCATAGGTAACTCAAAAACGAAATGTCAGATAAATACCAAACTTGGTATTCAATACCTTCCAAAGATGCAACACGAAGGTTTTCAAAAAGAATCCCCCTACTCCAAACCGCCTTGACATGGAACATTTTCCGAAATTGTTTATTTCTTAAAACATGGCTCTAACCATTTTAATTTAAATACCATATATTATAGATATTTACATGACAAATAAAACGCATATTTTGATCTTTCTGGGAACAGCTGTGAATACCTTTTTATTCGGAAGGAATTTTGTGGAATTTTGTATAACTCGTAAGCGTTGAGCGATAGTTGAAAGCGTACTACACAAAAAATGTAGATCACTTTAAGACACACAATGTGTTTCAAATAACATTTTTCGTGGCATCAGCCATTTCCGAGATATACGTACTTAATGGTTCGATTTGCTCAATAGTTTTTATCGATTTTCAGTTGTTTATGGTGTTAGCGTGAAAACAGTATGGGATTTCAAGACCAGCACATAGCGTCCAGTTCTTAAACATCTGACTATCATTATTCTCTTTGTACGCTAACGAAATATATAATATAGCTATTCCTGCAAACTTTATCTCGATTAAAGTGAAATAGTAAGAGAAATGAACTTCTGTAAGAAAATTTGTATACCCAGTAATAAAAGATAAAGGGTAGAGAAAGTCATGTGAATGTGAAACATAAAATAATTTGTTTTATTCAGGGTACCTCAAACGTGTATGTTGTTGAAATCTCGGCACTGAATGTTAAGGCGGAGTGCAATATTTCCCCTACTTATATGTATGGATAAGTAGAGAAAGTATAAAAACATAAATTTATATTGAAAATATTTGTGTTCATTTTTTAATGTCCTATACACTCTACTTTAGTAAGTCCCTACCCTGTCTCCGTGCCTGTGAATGTCTTTTTTCAGTTCATATTATATATATACATATATATATATATACATAGACAAGCAGTCTGGCACACATAGATATTACTGGTGAATATCTCTTAAACGAATAAAAGAACCAAATACCAAGAATTCCAAATCTTATAGGAGCAAGCAAGTTGTGATAAGGAAAATAGTTCCATGGGGCCCCTTATGGTGCACATGGGATTCAACCTCAGAATTTTAAATGAAACCATGATGATTGTTTTTCATATTTTGGTTCTCCTCAATAAACTAAGCAGCTTTTATTAAAACATTTTTTTTTCCAAAATAAATTGTTGAGCTCTTAAAGCGTGCTTTCTGAAGTATACAATAGTAGACAATAATACTAAACCAATAAGTAAGTCAGTAAATACCCAGGTGATTACTTTAAATTGCTTTATTAAATGCTCAAAGTAGCCTCCATTAACATCTAAACACTTGGCAATCCTTTTTGAAAGGTTTTCCCTAACTCTTAACGACATACACGGGCTAATAGTGCAACAAGCTTCACAGATTCCAATTTTCATATTCTCTTTGGCTTTAGGTGCTTTTGACATAACTTTCTGTTTTATGTATCCTCATAAAAAGTAGTCTAAGGGTGTTATGTCGGGTAACGAGGAGGCCAGGTGATAGGTCTATCACGTCCAATCCACCTATCGTCAAATTTCTCGTTTAGCAGTTGACATGTGCATGTTGCAAAATGTGGTGATGCATCATCCTGCTGATACCACATTTCTCTTCTCACTTTGAAGGAAATGTTTTCCTAAAGGAGGTAATTCATGGTTGAGAAAATGACAATATGATTCACCAGTAATTGCGCCTTCAAAGAAGTAAGGGCCAATGACAAGGTTGTCAAGAACCCCACACCAAACATTTAGCGACCAACGATGCTGAAAAGGCACAGTTGGTGTTTTCAGGTGCCCAATATTGCATATTGTGCCTACTAACTTGTCCAGTATTTGAGAATGTTGCTTCACCCGAAAATATGATTGCCAAGAATGAACCATTCTCTGCAATGGCATTGCGTAACCACTCGCAAAAGCAACTCGAAACTGAAAATCTCTTTGTGTGAGCTCTTGATGCAAACACATACGATAAGGATAGTATTTCTGCAGCTTTAGTGTCCGTGTACTGAAGTGCGGCTAATCTCACTGACTTTGGACAATTCACTTGACAGTAGCAAGAATATTGATAGCATTTTCATCACCTTCAAGCGATTCTTGTTCTTTACACTTCCATACTTATGTAGTCATGTTTCCATTCATTTGAATTTCATATGTGACATTTTCATCCCGCATATCTCATTGAACACTGTCATGTAGTTCCATAATTTCTCCTGCATTCACCTAGTACTAAAATCATATCCATCTCCACATCAAAATCTGTTATATTTTTTAATTTTAAAGAGCCGCAGCAAATAATCAACATGACTGACTACATACAGTGTTGTATTTTAGGAGTTGGGTGGCCTTGAAACCACAATACCCATGTTCTTTCATTTGATACTTTATTCCCTCTCCGAGTTCATGAGGTGTAACAACTTCAATAAAAACATCTTGCAATATCTCAACGATTCATATAAGAAAAAACTGTTTTAATAAAACTTGCTTAGTTTATTGAGAGGATCAGAATATTAAAAAAAATTATCATGGTTTCATTTAAAATTCGGAGGTTGGGCACCATAAGGGACCTCATGGAAATATTTTGCACATCATAATTTTTAAGGCCCTTGCTCGTATAAGTCGTCCTCCGTGGTGTAGTGGTTACCATACTAGCCTCTAGTTCCCGAGGTCGCGTGTTCAAACCCGGCGGAGGGCGATGGATTTTTTCGGGCGTAAAAATCCTTAGCATGGATTCCTTCGGAAGGGAAGTAAAGCCGGTGATCCCGTGGATTTACGGCACGCAAAAGAACCTCAAGCCTGATAAAGAGGCCTCTGAGCAAAATTAGCAGTCTTTCACGCCCAGTTATAGAATGGAACGCTAAGGACCGTAGCAGTTAAAGAGCGTCCATAATTAAAACTCAATTACTTTTGCTCCTATAATATTTGAAACTCTTAGCATTTAGTTTTTTTTCCCTATTCGTTTAAGAGATATTCACCTGTAACCTTTATGTGGGCACCCCGTATATATGTATTTTTAATTGTCTAGAAAACTTTATTGTATCCAAATACGTATGGAACTTATAGTTATGAGCAATAATAGTGCGTCAATTCATTTGAAACATGTGTTAGCATGCTGTAAGAGTCCTATACCATATTGTATTATATAACAGAAACAAGAAAACAATTGAATTGATAACAAACATGTTAGAAACAATCATAAAACCATAAACGTTTAATCAATGTTACAAAACACATGGATTTAAGAAGCGGACCGTTGTGTCGTTATTTTTAATCTTCTACTGTGCGGTTCTGGTGGGGGGTGTAGGGAAATATCATGCAGCAGTGGGTTTGGATGATTGACAAGAGTTTGGTGTAGCTCGTCTAGATGACATCCATTACCTCTGGAGTATTCAGGTTCCTGTGGAGAGTCATGTGCTAACGTACCATGGAGCACCTGTAATCAATCTTGCATATCTGTTCTGGATCACTTGGATTCTTTCAATTTGTGACAATGAAGAGTTCATATTTTTGTTTCAGAGATATTTGCGATGGAAATTTTACGTGACTCCTTTGCTAAACGGCACCGAAGTCGCTAGTTGAATACGTTTGAGGACTGACAGGAGTAGTGTGGGTGGTCCATGTCCGTGAACTTTATCTGGGTTCATTAGAAGCAGCTCATCTGGAAGTCTTTTGCCCCATGTTGTTTACCTTTGAGAATGTATAGAAGGGTAGGGCAATAACCTTGTGGCCACAAAGGGTAACTGCGGATAACACAAACATATCAGGTGTAGTTAACATGTGCGTGGGTGAGGTGGTCATCCTGGGCGCATTGTTGTCCTCGAGATCATCCCTCTTGAAGGCCGGCGCCCAAACTACTTGAAAGGAAAGGGCTGCAGGGAATTTACCTGCGTTCACAATGCTGCAACAAATATTTGAGTAAAAGTGTTTAAAAGGAATTCTTGAGTTTGATAGCTTGTGAAATAAAAGATTCGAACTGCACAATATGTAAATAATACACGTGTGGTAGAGGATATTCAAACAATCACCTACGCATTGTCTGCGCGGACTGCCGCATAGTCAGTCAGCCTTCTGGCTTTTCAACCCAGAGGTACCGGGTTCGATTTCCGGTTGAGGAGGGACATTTTTCTTTAACCAGAATCATTCCCTATCCCTCACAGAGTTTAAAGCATGAATATGAAAGTGAGTGTGAGCGTGCTTAAAAGTAAAAAAAATCTGATCTTCATTCACACGATTTTCTCTACCCTCTATCGCTTATTAGTTGTATACAAACTATTCTCACTAAAGCTTATTTTTCTATCTATTACATTTTAATCCAAATAAACCTTTGCAGTAATAACTACAGAACACATTTCGTTATAGACACAAAGAGAAAAGCGATAGTCAAATGTTTAAAAACTAGACGCTGTACACTGGCCTTAAAATTCAATATTCTTTCCATGACATCGCGAGAAACAACTGAATGTTGACAGGACTTCAAGAGAATGACCAAGTATTGAACAATTCGAACATTAATAACGGATATCTCAGAAATGGCTTATGCTACAAAATAACTTATTTGAAATAAATTGTGTGTTTTAAAGAGATCTACACTTTTTGTGTAGTATGTTTTCGTCTATCGCTTAACGTTTACCAGTTATACGAGATTATACAAAATTCCTTCCCAATGAAGGGGATTTTGCAGACTATTCCCAGAAAATTAAAGATATACATTTTATTTGTCATGTAAATATCTTTAATATGCGGTATTTTAATCAAAATTGTTACAGCCATTTTCAGAAAATAAACATTTTTAAAAGTGTTACATTTAAAGGGTAGTTGAGGTGCGGGATTTTTCTAAACATCTTCATGTCGTATCCTTGGAAGATACTAACTTAAATACCAAGTTTGGTAGTTATCCAACTTTCGTTTTTGGGTTATGCTGTTCACAGACACTCAGACAGGCACACACACGCACGCGCGCGGACCTTTTTCTTAAAATGATTTCTTTTATTCAGGAGGCCTTAAAATATACATTTCCGGTGAAATCTCGACAGAATTTTTGGGTGGAATAGAATACTTCCCCTAATTATTATATTATGTAATAGAGAAAGTAAAAACGCCAATGCTTCCCTGATGGTCTGTGCTAATAAATCGTATGATCAATATAGTAAAAATGTTATTTCTGCAACAAGTACAATATGATCCTTTAGATAAAGGCAGGAGCGAATATCCAGCGCATAAAGGATAGCAAATGCGCTAATTTTTGAGAATGAATAACATAAGGCTATAAACAACTTGTACACAGCCTATAGTGTAATTCTAGCATTATAAATTGATAATAAATCACCAGAAAATTAAATTTCACTTCATTTTCCTGTCAGCTAAAGGATGGCTTCATGGTGGTATTACGAGGGTGACAAGCTGGTTTACCATCAATACGCATGGAAAAGGTCAACCTGTAATATTTGTTTGCACTTTCATTTGGAAGCTTTCAGTAGCTATGCAGATCCATACAAAATTCGATATCGAGATTTCACTGAACTCGAAAAGCATGTTTAGAATGAAACTCCGCGTGTGTGTATGAACGGCAGAGCTCTTAAAATAAAAGTCGGATAAATACCAACTTTAAAATTTGAGTCTCGTCCTGTTTAGCGATGCCACACGAGTATTTTAAAAAAGGTTTCTCCCAACTCAAAATTATCTTTTACATGAAAACTGTTTCACTATTTTTCATTTTCTCAGACATTTCTCCAAAATAATATAGTTTAAAATATTTGCATGACTAATAGAATGCATATTTTAATTTTTAGAATGGTTTGTGGAAACCTCTTCATTCTTAAAGAAGATTTTATAATTTTTATAACTGTAAGAAACTTACTACCAAACGCTGAGTTCATTCAAATATGCAGTTTATTTCAAATAATTTTTTCAGTAGCATTAACAGTTTTCGAAATATTCCTCGTTGCATCTTTGTTTTCCTAGGTTGACCTGTCATGTGACATTTATAATGAATCTTATAAATATTCTTTTTGTGGGTACCGAGAACCATGGCTACGACGCGAATCAGGGTTACGTAGTAATGGTAGTCTTAAATAGGGCTAACATTGAATAGCCTTATGATATAACTGTGTATTTTCCATGGATTTAACGAGCAGTTTATTTGTTTGTTTAGAATATGGATATATTAGGCGACTGTAATTTTACTGCATAGGGCCATGACTGGACTAGAAGTATCAGCTGATTTCAATTCGCACCGTAGCCAGCCTATCTCGTTAGCCATTACGAGATGCAAACAATTGTTTTGTTTTCTGTACTCTGTATCTGAGCAAGTTAACACTGATTAATTTGTGATTATTTCTAGCCAAAAATTTATAATAACGTAGGTAATGCGAATAGAAAAATAATTATATATGAATACCATAGCATGTAAGGGATACAATAGGTAGAGGAAATATTGTGAGTTTAATGCACCAGACTTTATCCCACACTTATCATTGATTCAGAAAAGAAGGAAAGGATTGTATAAGAATGAACTTCAAATGAAACCTATATTAATCGTAAGGGAAGGTTTATGGCGTGGCTAACGAGATAAACCGGCGCGAACTCAAATCAGCTGATGCCTTCTAGTTTAGCCATGGCCCAATAAAATACAATTACAGTCGCCTAATATATTCTAAACAAACGAATGCACTTCTCGTTAAATTCCTGAATAAACTACAGTTATATCATTAAGCTATTCAATATTAGCCGTGTTTAAGACTACTACGTAACTCTGATTCTCGCCTTTGACTGCCCATCTCATTAGCCACGAGTCTGTAACTATGTCGTTTCCATTGCCAACCCAAATCAAACATAGGCGTTATTACAGAAGGCTTAAGAATTTTATAGGTTAAGGGGAGATTAATAGCTCTATCCCGCCAATGTGAAATCTGTTAAATTTAAGACCCATTGTCTCAGAAAATATTTAAATTCAGACAGAAATTTTTCAGGATGTAGGTGCATGTCTTCTAAGTTCACTGGTATACTTTTATCCAATAAAATTGTTTATCAAGCATGAGAGGAGGTTTTTTAATATACCATCTTCTTATTAAAATTTGTTAGTATTTAAAGATAACCAAACCTCTTGTTAGCACCTAAGTTCTACAATAAAACTTAGAAGTTGTTTTTACCACCCTAAAATTTAATATAGCTATCTTCAATATTTTCTGAGAAAAGGGTTTTACACCTGAAGATTTCATTCCAGAAAAAGCTGTTCAAAGCAAAAAATGGAGGAAACAAACTCGCAAATATTGCAAAGAAAGAAGCTATGTAGCAGATTGGTCAGACAGAAGTTGCCATATTTAATAGTCTACCAATTTTTATAGCAAAACTTCTGCTAAAAGATGGGCTGAAGTTAACCTGTACTCCAAAGTATGTAAGAACGTTTTGTTTTTCTGTGAAGTGCTGCAGAATTCACAGTACATATTGTACATCAGTACCAGTTTTAAAAACATATTTAAAATATGTCTTGTGCCTACAATGAAAGAACATGTATTAAGCAGGAGATTCCAATTAACAGGACTGCATAAAAAACAAAATATTCCATTCTCTGGCAATTTTGGCATTTAGTCTCCCCTTGATAGGAAATTAGATTGGGATCGAGTATGAATGCATTAATTTCAACAGATTTGTTATGCTTTTCTTACCAGGGTTTTATAAAATAGTTGATAATATCTGACTGAAACCTCCAGAAATGTACAGGGTTAACTTTTATGGATAGAAAAACATTTTCTCGTCATTTTTCACATTTTAGACTTATTGGTATACATTCTGTTGCCCCTTCTACCCAACACCAACAAAAGTGAGTGTGACAAGAGTGAAACGATAATAGAGAAACAGGTATCGGCGAGGAATACTATCTCAGGGTTGCGAAAACATCACTGTAAAAAGTGAAAGTTTGTTGGCGTTTTATTACAGAGTTTCGCTTGAAATTTACAACCTTAGACCTTTCCAATTGTAGAAATCAGAGCACTTTTGTGTTGCACGCAGACAAAGGTTTCAGGAACACGCAAATTTTACAATTGCCAGCACGACCGTCGTCGGGACTGAAGAAAAGAATGTTGCCCAACCTTTTAGGCGGACAGGCTATGCAATCCCTTTTATAACAATTGTAGAAACGTCCATGTTGAAGAAAAAGCTTTGCCGGTTTATTAGAGCAGTAGAAAAACACGGGTTTTGCGAAAGGATCGGACACGGAACAGGGGTAATTTAGGTCAGAGAAACGAGTAAACAATTTTTCTTTTACGTTTTCAATACAAGAGGGCGGCGAGATTGGTGCCAGTTCCATTTCCAAGGGTGGATAGGGGCAGGTTCCCTGCTGTCTGCCTTCTTCAACCTATCTTTACTTGAAGATTAGTTTTCGTTCAGGAAAGTATTACAGTACACAAACTTTTATTTTGTACTCAGACTGAAAATTCATTTACGATGTGTAACCTTTATCGATATGAGGTTTATTACTTTATCTACGACATACCTATAGTGAGCAGAAGTAGTGTATCGTACTTACCCTAAAAACTCGATTTTTAGATTTCACTGGAAACACTTTCTTTGAGATTCCCTTAATGAAATAAAATATTTTTAGAAAAACTCCCGCACCTATATATAGTCCCCCCCACACACACATATATGTGTGTGTGTTAAATACCAAACCTGGTATTTAGGCTCAGCGTCTTCCAAAGATGCGGCAGAAAGATTTTCAAGAAAATTACCCACCCCAAACTACCCTTTACATGGAAATGCGTTCATTATTTCTCAGTTTATCGAAAATCGCTCTAACGATTTTGATTTGAATGTTGCTATTTTTAAGGTACCGGCATGATGAATAAAATATTTGCTTGGAACTTACTCTAAAGAGCTTATGATAGCTATCTAGTCCTTATTGAACTGTGTGTAAACTAGGAAGGTACATCTTACTTCATAAAAACACAGAACAATTTATATAAAATAATCTATTCCCGTAGCATTAGTAGTTTTCGAAATATTTTTTTTTTTTTTTTTTTTTTTTTTTTTGCGTGTTTCAAGTTTTACTAGCTTGAAGTCTAAATTATATGCTGCAATATTTTTTAACATCTGTGAGTTTTCCCCCCTTTTACTTTCTTCCTATTTTTTTCTTTGTACGAGCTCATTACTAACAAAAAACCGACTAGTGATATAAAGAACTGAGTTGTTTTCGCATATCACATGTAACGAAGTTCACACTGTTTATTTTGAAACCATTTGTAGATATTTATTCTGAATAATGTGATGTAGATAGAAGAATAACTGTTTATACGAGTGCTGAATATCTACAGAAGTTACTAGAGAAACCACAGCTCTACTCGCATTATTGTGTTAAATACGGGGATATTATATTCTCTCTCTCTCTATCCTTTCTCGCTGTTTCTCATTCTCTTTTTCCTTCGCCCTCCTCCTTTCTATTGTAATACCTCTGTCTCTAAGTACGCCTCTCTTTCCCCTCTCCATCTCTTCTCTCTCATTTTCCACTCTGTGCCACATTCGCCCTCAGTCCCTCCGTTATGATGCTCAGATAACCGATAATAAAACTACTTTTTCTGGGGTGTTAATAAACATTAAAATTGAAGAAGAAAGAAGAGGGGGAAGAGAAGGAGAATATCTGGTGTTAAATTTCTCAACTGTCTGTATTGTTTAGCTGTTTCATCCTGGAAATTAATATAAATGGTTTTGCGTTCGCTCATTCTTAATGAAAGGAGAGAGAGAAACAAAGAGACAGAGAGAGAGAGAAGATGAATGTTGCGGAGTGGAATATCAAATTTTAAGTTAGTGTTACATAGCTATAAAATCTCCCGTGTGTTTGTGTGTGTGCCTGTGAATGGCATAATTAAAAAATAAAAAATCCCCAAAAACATAAAATGTCATAATTGAGTCACACACTTTTAGGCATTCTAGGCTAACATTTTCAAGAAAATTCGACCACCCAAGCTACATCTTGGGCATCACATTATTCAGAATAAATATCTATAAATGGTTTCAAATTAAACAGTGTGAACTTCGTTACATGTGATATGCGAAAACAACTCAGTTCTTTATATCACTAGTCGGTTTTTTGTTAGTAATGAGCTCGTACAAAGAAAAAAATAGGAAGAAAGTAAAAGGGGGGAAAACTCACAGATGTTAAAAAATATTGCAGCATATAATTTAGACTTCAAGCTAGTAAAACTTGAAACAAAAAAAATTCGAAAAAGGTTTTGTTATTCTTAATTTTCTCAAAAGTTGCTCAAGCATTTTTGATTAAAGTAAAATTTATTTAAGGTATTTTTCACGACAAATAAAATGTACACCTTGAGTTTTACATGAATAGCCTGTAAAGTCCTCTTCATTCTGAGTGAGTTTTGTATAATTTTATATAACTAGGAAACCATGAGAAACAGATAAAAACTTACTTCAGGAAAAATTTAGAGTTCCTTAAGACATGCGATGTATGTCAAAGTGTTAACCATTTTCGAGATATTTCATGCTGTATGTTTCAAATGTAGTGCGTGATCTCAGGAATATGCTTGAAAGTTTCCGATTTTTCTTTCTTCTTTTCCTTCACAAGAGGTTGTTACTATTACTTCTGAATTTATTTCTCCATGCTTCCGATAAACAATTGAAAGTTGTTTCAGCATGCTGTAATAACTGAGTTACTTCTTGCTTAGGTAAGAGGTAGTACTGTATTCCCCCAAAAATTCGATGTGGACTTTTCACTGGGAATACGCGTTTTGAGGTCTCCCGAATAAAAATAAGTAATTTTTAGAAAATGGACCATGCGTGTGTACGCTCGCGCGCGCGTATATATGTGAACAGCGTAACTCAAAAACTAAATGTCGGATGAACACCAAGCTTGGTACTTAGGTTCAGATTTTATAACTATTTGACAAGAAGATTTTCAAGAAAATCTCCCACCCAAAACTGTCCTTTAAATAGAACACTCTTGATAGTTTTTTATTTTCTTAAAAACGGCTCTAACGATTATTATTAAAATATTATATATATTAAAAATAAAATCTATATCTTTAATTACTTGGAATAACCTGTGAAGTTCTCTTCATTCCGAATAATTTTGCATAACACTGTTTAACCGGCAAATCTTAAGAGATAGACAAAAACGTACTTCACAAAACAATGTAGAACCCTTTAAAACACACAAGTTTTCTCCAATAAGCTTTTTGTAGCATCAGCAATTCCCCATAGGTATACAGGCTATTACTGGTTTGAATTTTTCAACACTTCGGTTTTTAAAGTGCTGTCGCTTCTCCGTTGTTTCTCGCGATGTCATGCAAAGAGAATGGAATTTTAAGACCAGCATATCGCGGTCCGCTCTTAAATATCTGACTATCGATTAGGTTTCCTCTATCGCTCCTGTACCCACAACGACATGTATGGTGTGTAGGTAATTCAAGGAGGGGAACACTTCGCGCGCTGTGACCTGCACAGATCGATTGCGGCTACCATCCCCAAGGAGTAAGAGAGGAGATGAAAGAACCACAGGAGGCAACAGGTCGTAGGCAGACAGGCCACAGGGAAGCGCGGAAGCCTCTAACGTTACCAAGCTCGCAGACCCGTCCCACTGCTGGAGCCGCCGAGAGAGGGCGAGAGCCCTCTGGTGTCCACGGGAACTACTCTTTCTATTGAGCATGCATCCATGCCATCTGTCCGGCACCGCCATATGCAATGAAACCTAGATGCACACTTGAAAGATGAGCAGGAACCGAAAAGAAAGGGAAATGATGGAAAGGAAATCGTGGTAGAGAAGAAATCATCCCAGTATTCGCCTGCCGACCCAGGGAAACCACGAAAAACCCACCGGTCAGAGTGGGAGTGGTAGGGATCGAACCCGGGACCTCCCGAATGCGAATCACACACGCTACCGCAGCGCCACCTCGCTCGATAATGGGTAATGCAACTAGTTCTACAAAAGTTTATCTCGATTAACACGAATTAAATATAAAAATAAACGTTCATATAATAGTGCAAATATAAAAATAAATGAAAGTGAATGTGACACATAAGATTTTTAATGAATGCAATCACAACTGTATTAAAAGGTATGCCTGCGAATTTGCAATGTGTAGATAGATCAGAGTTTTATCTTGCCATTCAATACGACGGGGAATTCTCAGACTTTGTTTGTTTGTTTTAGTTTTACGAATATAGTGAATACTGTAGCCGGATAGCTCAGGCGGTAATATCTGTGGGCCACATTCGGGAGGTCCGGATTCAAATCACCGGGGGGCCGACCAATCTGGCCGAAGGTTTTTTTTTTCCGCGGTTGATCCTCGGTCGCTAGGCGAATGTTGGGTTGGATAATTTGATCCGCAAATTTGCCTATCATCCCTACATTCATCATCATCATTATTCATCATGTCGTCTTCTGTGGTGTAATGGTTACCATGCTAGCCGAGATCGTGAGTTCAAACCCGGTGGAGGACGATGGATTTTTTTCGGGCGTAAAAATCCTTAGCATGGGTTCCTTCGGAAGGGAAGTAAAGCCGGTGGTCCGGTGTCGTAGATTTACGGCACGTAAAAGAGCTTCAAGCCTGATAAAGAGGCCTCTGAGCAAAATTACCGGTCTTTCACGCCCAATATATAATGGAACGCTAAGAACAATAGTAGTTAAAGAGTGTCCATAAATAAAAAATCTGATGTGTTACACTCACATGACTTTCTCTACTCTTGTAAAAACTATTTTTACAAACGCTTATTCTCCATATGCTTCATGTTAATCGAGATCTTAATCTTATTGCTAATTTTCTTGTAGGTGCAAGGGGAATATGGTAGTTTTAAGCGATAGTCAAATCTTTTAAGAGCTGGTTGCTATGCGGAGCATTCCATTCTCTTTGCATGTCCAGGACATAAAAAAAATGAATAACGAATTTGAGAAAAAGTATAAGAATTGGAAAATTTAAGGTAATAACAAGCAATATCTCGAAAACGGTTCACTCAATAAAAAAAATGTATATGACATAAATTGTGTATTTTAACGCGATCTACATTTTGTGTGTAGGAAAATTTTGTCTATCTCTTATGGTTTACCAGTTATGCAAAAGTCGTTCACAATGAAGAATACGTTTGGAGACATTCCCAGAAAATTCGATATATAGATTTTATTTGTCATGAAAATACCTTAAACATATGATATTTTAATCAAAATCGTTAGAGCCATTTTTGAGAAAATTAAAATTTTCGAAAAATGTTCCATGTAAAGGGTAATCTGGAGTGGGGGGACTTTCTTGAAAACCTTCGTGTCGCATCTCTGGAAGATACTGAATCTAAATAGCAAGTTTGGTGTTTATCCGACTGTTCGTTTCTGAGTTATGGTGTTCACAGACACACACACACACACACATAGACAGACACACACACGGACATGTTTCCAAAGATGCTTTTTTTGGATTCAGGGGACCTCAAAACATATATTTCCGTTGAAATCTCGGTATCGAATTTTTGGGTGGAATACAATACTTCCCCTACTTACTATACGTAGTAGAGAAAGTAAAAAGAATCTCCATCAATCACACTACATTTCATTTCCTTCTTCACCACCATACCAGGCATTTGGTTGATCACCCATCCTGGATATGCTAAGATCCAGAGTTTGCTTGCTCCTAGAAAGGCTACTGACCAAAGGCATTGGCTTGTCACTCCTTGGGGTGTAAATCCTACAAAGAGGAGGGTAATCCCTTAAAGAAGAAGAAAACACAGTCCTTTTTAAGGTAACACAGTCAAAAACATAAACTTTAGGATTTTTAGCTACCATGAATACGAATTTGAAGTCTATAGGATACTTAAGTTGCATATTAATGCCAATCATGTTTACGTAGACACGCCTCCTTTTCAGACTTTATTCTATATAAATTTCCTAAAATGCAAAAGATAGATTTGTGAACTCACCTGAAGAGAAACCAAAAGAGAACGTAGGAAGACAATGATAACTCTGGTTATGGTCCTATAGTCTTTAAATAAGTGAGTAGGAAAAATTTTAATAAAATAATTCAACCTGTTTTTCTCAGTTTAACAATTTTTTGACATCCAGGTACACATTTATTAGTGCACAATGAAGCTATAACCTTGAAATGTTTACTGCTTATTAATATTGCCCTAATAAGTGAAACCATGAATGGAATTTGCTTAATTCCAGGCAGTTTATTACTTTCTCTACTACGTATAGTAAGTAGGGGGAACTATTGTATTCCACCCAAAAATTCGATACCGAGATTTCACCGGAAATATATGTTTTGAGACCCCTGAATCCAAAAAAAGCATTTTTGGAAACATGTCCGTGTGTGTCTGTGTGTGTGTGTGTCTGTGTGATTGTGAACAGTATAACTCAGAAACGAACAGTCGGATAAACACCAAACCTGGTATTTAGGTTCAGTATCTTCCAGAGATGCGACACGAAGGTTTTCAAGAAAATCCCCCCACCCCAGATTACCCTTTACATGGAACATTTTTCGAAAATTTTAATTTTCTCAAAAATGGCTCTAAAAATTTTGATTAAAATATCATATGTTTAAGATGTTTTCATGACAAATGAAATGTATATCTCGAATTTTCTGGGAATGTCTCCAAAAGTATTCCTCATTGTGAACGACTTTTGCATAACTGGTAAACCATAAGAGATAGACAAAATTTTACTATACAAAAAATGTAGATCGCGTTAAAATAGAAATTTATGCCATGTACATTTTTGTTGTTGTTGAGTGAACCAATTTCGAGATAATGCTTGTTATTCCCTTCAATTTTCCAATACTTTTTCTCAAATGGGAATTCGTTATTCATTTTTTTATGTCCTGGACATACAAAGAGAATGGAATGCGCCACATAGCAACCAGCTCTTAAAATATTTGACTATCGCTTAAATACTACCAATTCCCCTTGCATCTACAAGAAAATTAGCAATAAGATTAACATCTCGATTAACATGAAGCATATGGAGAATAAGCGTTTGTAAAAATAGTTTGTAAAAATAGTTTGTACAAGAATAGAGAGTCATGTGAGTGTAACACATCAGAATTTTTTAAAAGAATTTAATGTTGATTTTTTGAAAAGTAATTTTCTTTTAAAAATAATATTTAAACAGATATGATTTTTTAACTGATCCATATTATTATAAATGAAAGCTTGAAAAACAACCTGTACACATTTCAGGAGCTCTAATGGTTATTAAAAAAAGCCACTAACAGTCTGTAAAATTAACGCGGACGTCATAGGTGATGTCTTACTGTAAAATATAAAAAAGATAAAGAAATTGGTTAGGTATCTTGTGTAGAATGTCTAAAATAAATATTTTCAGAGTCTGCACACAAAATACGCAGAAGCTATTTTTACATTTTAAAAATAAGACGAGTTCAGTATGACAATGTGCAGTGCTTGGAGATATAAAAGGAGTACTGCTGACGTCACGTACGCAAGGATCAGCAATAATTACGGTGTGCAGATGGTCGTTATACAGAAAAGGTGAGGGTGCACAGCAACATCTGTGGGGGTGATGGAAAACTTCGCTTCAACTTACGTCAGAACATAATGCCGAGCCATTGACTTGAGAGGGAAAGATTCCAAAACGCGGAAACCGAGGAAAAATACGAGAAGAAGATGAAAAGAAAAGGGCATCTTACGCAACCTTACGTAAACAAGCTGACTTGGTGCGTGGGGGTTAGTATATTGTGTTGTCGGTTCTTGTGTTGGTAACCCGACCCGGCAGGGGGTATATATCTATGCGCATTTTATTATTAAAAGAGGAAAAGGAGGGAATTTTTTTCTATGCCGCATTGATTACCCCCTTTCTCAGGTGCGATGTTGCTTCTTTATGCTTTCCATCTGCACCCATTTGCATCTGTTTGTCCGTCTGAGTGCATGACACGCCGAATCGCTGTGCACTCCAAACCGGTGAACATTTGTATTCGCGTTTCAAAGTTGCTTGGAATCGCTAAAAGTGAACGATTGCTTACTTTTGGCTTATTTAACACGACCACTGACTGTAGACCAGAGGGCCTTAGTTTCGTAATCGCCTTCCTGTATCACCTGTTATATATAGATGGCTTCGCAGTAATGTGCGACGCTCGTATTCGGGAGGTCCCGGTTCGATTCCCGACAACCTCCCACTCTGACCTTGGGTTTTTTGTGGTCCTCTCGGTCGGTAGGCGAATGCTGCGGTGGTTTCTCATCTATTACGATTTACTTTCCATCATTTCTCTTTCATTCCGCTTCCTTCTCATGTTTCAGGTGTGCTTATAGGCTTCGTGGCGTTAGCCGGTGCCGGACAGATCGCGCGGCTGTTTGCCAAGGAAAGAGTATTCGCTGTGGATACTAGAGAGCTGCTTGGTTGAATGGTTGTTTATCGATCTCTCTGAGCAGCTCCAGTAGTGGGGCGGGTCTTCGAGCCAGGAACTGTTAGGGACTTCCGCACGTCTCTGTTGTCTATCTGCCTGCAGCATGTAGCCTACTGTGGTTGCTTCACTTTATCTCTTCCTCCTAAGAGGTGGTAGCCACAATATATACCATGTAGGTCGCAATACGCGAGGTGTTCCCCACCATTGTATACTGTGATTGTATATCCCTGCGATATTATATTGTATATATTATATTATATATATTTATACAGGATGGACCATTTAAGTTGTGACTGTACAATGTCTCCGAAACTAAGTGTTGTAGAAAGAAACGTCTTTAATAAAAGTTGCTTGATACTATGGGTTAAAGTAAATGCCATTAGTCGTGTTTTATTTGCAGGACGTTGTGATGGTCATTTTACAGTCAATTTAAATTTACCCTAATTGTAGGTTCCCACTTAAAAACAATTAATTGACCCTAACAGGACCAGCATAACGTCCTCCAAACAAAACACGACTAATGGCATTTACTTTCCTCCACAATATCAAGCAACTTTTATTAAAGACATTTATTTCTACAACGCTTAGTTTTGGAGATATTGTACAGTCTGAATTTAAATGGTCCATCCTGTATGTGGACCCTATATGTATTACTCTGTCCAAGTCGCTGGGTTTTGGACCGGTAATATCTAATCCGGTATCTACCTGGTGATTGAGAAAAATAACGAAAAACATCAGTCATGGTAGAAACGTTTTGAATCCACGACCTCCCAGTATATGCGAGACATAAATGCTACCACCAGATCCATTCGCACGGTTTTCAGAAAATTCCCAAGAAAATTCTTCCAGCCCAAACTTCGCTTTACATGGAACATTGTTCGTTATTTCTCATTTTCACAAAAATGGCTCCAACAATCTTGAGTTTAATATAATATAGTTGCGATATTAATGTGGCAGAGTAAATGTATATCTTTAGTTTTCTGTGAGAAGTCTGCGACGTCTTCTACATACTGATTAAATTTTGTATAACTAGGAAATAATAGGATAAAAGTTTACTACAGGAAAATATGTAGAGTTCATTAAAATATACAGTTCGTCTCAAATAAATTTGTAATGTTTGACGTTTTCAAATACTCTATGCTGCAAGTTTACACTTTGCCAAGAGCGGGATGTCTCAAGCGGTAACGTCGGTGGCCCGCATTCGGGAGGTCCCGAGTTCAAATCCCGCGCGCCGACCAATCTGACTACCTTTTTCATTGGCCTGGGTGGGTCAGTTGGTTAGGCGCTGGCTTTGAGATATCATAGTCGCGGGATCAAACCCGTCCCAGACCGATGGTTTTTAAGTGTGTTTAAAAGCGACAGCCCCATGTCAGCAGATTCACATATATACCGGGTGTTTCAGAAATACTTTTACAAACTTCGGGTATGGGCTCCTCACACCAAAAGAAGGAAAAAGGTCCATATGAACATATGTCCCATAATCCTTGGTTTTCGCGTTATTCCTGTCACAATGAAAGTGTGAGTTTAACGGCCTTCGGGGTCCAACCTCAAAACTTCATTTCTCTATGCATGCATAGAAGGCGTTGACCCATTGAAAACTACATACGGTAGATGGCGAAGTGTTGCCATGGAGACGTTTACATTTGTCATTTGTCATTAGTCTGTCTTCAACGTTTCAATTGTGTGCATGTAGTGAGTTAACTGCACGTGTTTCGTTCTACCATTGCTGGATATTCATTTCGTGAATGACATGATTTTTATGTATGGTCGCGCGAATGGTAATGGACGCGAGGCTGCACGGCTCTATCAGATGGAGTTTCCAGACCGAAGCCAACCAAATCATCCAACCTTTGTCGCTGTTTATCGTCGCCTTGCTGAGACAGGAACCGTTGCACCACGGACTATTGATCTAGGAAGACCAAGAGACCGATGGATAGGCAGAGGAGGGCCAGTTCCATGGCCTGCACGTTCTCCCGACCTCAATCCTGTGGATTTTTACCTCTGCGGGCATCTTAAATCATTGGTTTTTGGAGCAGCCATCCCGGATGTAGAAACGCTTCATCGACGTGTCATGGAAGCCTGCGAAACCATTCGACACCATCCCGGAGGTTTTGACAGGTGCGACATTCCATGATTCGGCGAGTACAGGCATGCATAAAAGCAAGAGGAGGACATTTCGAGCATTTATTATGAGTTTTGTGTGTTATAAGTGTACTACTGTGTTGAACACCTCGTAACGAGAAAACAAAGGATTATGGGACATTTGTTCATATGAACTGTTTTCCTTCTTGTGGTGTAAGGAACCCATACCCGAAGTTTGTAAAAGTATTTCTGAAACATTCTGTATATACACACATACACTCTCCCTAGAACGTCATCTAAAGGACATGCGTGAAGCTTGCGATATAAAGAGTAGGTATATGTGAATTTGTCATTGGTAGAGAAACTCACATGAGCAGTCACATCAGAGGGTTGTTAAATATATACAAGCCTGCCATATACTTTTGTAGGAAGGGGAATTCAAGAAACCGTAATGAGTTAGTTACATTGGGATGAAGATTTTAATCCCGAATCCTACGAATGGTATCCTGAGCGTTTCTGCCGAGCTGTCCCGCTTGGTGGATTTATTACTTTCTCTACTACCTATCTACAGTAAGTAGGGGAAATATTGTATTCCGCCTAAAAATTCGACATCGATATTTCACCGGAAATGAGCCAAAAATTATATTTTTAGAAAGGTCCGTATGTGTTTCTCTCTCTCTCTCTCTCTCTCTCTCTCACACACACACACACACACACACATACATACATACATACATACATACATACATACATACATACATACATACATACATACATACGTACATACAGAGAGAGAGAACAACAAACTTAAAAACAAAAAGTCCGATAATTACCAAACTTGGCGTTTAATTTCATATCTCCCAAAGATGCGACAAAAGATTTTCAATAAAACTCCCTCACTGTCAAACTACCCTTTACATGGATTTTTTTTTTTTGATTTTGTCAAATAGCCACTAACGACTTTGATTAAAATACAATGGATTTAGGATATTTACATGACAGATGAAATGTAGGTATATCTTGAATAATCTGGGAATAGCCTGTGAAATGATCTCCACCCGGAATTAATTTTGTATAACTTATAAACGTTCCATATAGATAAATGCTTACTACACAAAAAGTGTAGATCTGTTAAAGCACACAATTTATGTCACATACACCTTTTTTGTGACATTAACCATTTCTGAGATATTCTTGTTATTGTTTTGAGTTTGCAAATGATTACGCTTTTTTTTCAAGGAGTCATTCACTATTAGGTTTTTCTCTCGATTTTACAAAGATCATGAAATTTCAAAGCCATCCACTTTTTAAAAATCTGACTATCGCTGTAGCCTACTGTATCCTTCTTATACCTACAACGAAATGTGTAAATATGTAATGTAAATTTATCTCGAATAATAAGCAATAGAAGAATAAGAGTTTGTAAGAATATTTTGTAGAAGAGTAAGTAGAAAAAGTATTACGAACGCAATGCTTCAGATTATTTTTCTACACAATATATTAGTTAATTAAAATCCAATATAGGTATGGATTGCACTTTTGATTCTTATTCGTTAATCAAAATTTAGGTACATTTCAAAGTCCCTTTTAAAGCCTTCGGTTAAAATAACGAGATGTTTCAACGGTTGACAATTCTGTCGCTGTCTCAGCTGATAAGGTGTGGACAGTGATGATAGCCCCTTAGGGTCTTATGTAAATATTGGGCAAAGAGCTGATATACGCAACTGGTTTGTTTCGGAAAGCTCAAGTAGATAATTATTCCTTACTTGGTGATAGTTCTAAGCGTGTGTTTACTTTCGCGCACTTCAAAAACACCTCGTTGCTTAGGAACCTTACAATTCCGGAACAAAACGAGTGAAAGGTCTCTTAACGCTGAAGTCTCTAATGTAAATAAAACAGCTGAATTCTTGGTCCCAATAAACTGACTGGGCTTTATTGGAGTTGTTTTACGTATAAATGCTGTATCCCTTCCTGATTCTCGAAATTCATACTATAGTTGTAAGATAGTGTGTCAATGAAAATAAAAAAATCCACAAGTTTCTTCCGATTGCTTTGCCTTTTTTACTTTCTCAACTACGTATCTAGCAGGTAGAGAAGGTATTGCATTCCACCCAAAACTTTGATACCGAGATTAAGGCCAACAGTACATTTTTTGAGGCGCTCTGAATTAAAAAAAAAGCATTTTTAGAAAAATGTCCGTGTGTCCGTGTCCGTGTGTGTGTGTGTGTGTGTGTGAAGAGCATAACACAAAAACGAAAGGTCTGATAAATACACAAAGATTTTAAATAAAATTCCCCCAACCCAAACTACTGTTTATACGGAACATTTTTCGAACATTTTTATTTTCTAAAAAATGGCTCTAACGATTTTGATTAAAATACCTTATACGTATTAAAGATATTTACACTACAAACAAAATGTATATCTTGAATTTTCTGGGAATAGCCTGCGAAATCCTCTTCATCCAGAAGGAATTTTGTATGGTGTTGTATAACTGGTAAACGTTAAGCGATAGATGAAAACTTGCTATACAAAAAATGTAGATCTCTTTAAAACACACAATTTATTTCAAATAAGTTTTTCTTGTGGCATCAGCCATTTCTGAGATATCCGTTATTAATGATTCGAATTGTTCAATACTTAGCCATTCTTTCCAAGTCCTTTCGATATTCAGCTGTTTCTCGCGATTGCACGCAAACGGCATGGAATTTTAAGGCCAGTATATAGCGTCCAGTTCTTAAACATTTGACTATCGCTTTTCCCTTTTTATCTATAAGGAAATGTGTAGTACAGCTATTTCCGGAAACGTTTATCTGGATTAAAATAAAGTACATATATAAGAAAATAAACTTTCGTAAGAGTAATTTGTATACCCACTAATAAGTGATAGAGGTTAGAGAAAGTCATGCAAACGTAACATATCAGATTTTTTACCATATAGTGCACACAACATTCTAACGAGCTATGTCAAGCCGTTGTTAAAATGTTAATTTGTTTACTCATAATTAGTCACGTTTTGATATGGTAATACGAAAAGCTCCTTGGATCCCATGCTTTATCGTATTGCTACCAAAATTTTAATTTGAGGTTAGTATAAAGCATAAAAGAAATTGTTGCGCAGAAATTTCTTAATTGTAGTTAAGGAGAAAAACATTTTGATACACATTACTGAATTTTCTTTTATCTTTTTCGATGTGAGTAGGTAATGGAAAATAATTCATTTCAGGTGAATTATTTAATCGTTTTAACTAGTGTACAAGTTTTAAGTCCGTGATTCTTGAAGCTCTACCGAAAGCTTCAAGGTAATAAAGGTAAAAGTACGCATCACGTAGGGGTGCCCGGAACTGGGGCAGAGCATCGCACGTAGGCCAGTCGGCCTATTGTGCTTGCAACGTGACCCTTGGGAGTGAAGGATGAGGGGAGAGACTCGAAGGACGACCAGATCCGGATGCCGACGGGCGCAAGCATGGGTGGGGTCCCTAACGTTTCCAGATAGAACGCATCCGACGCCGCACGGTCCATAAGCCACCAACATCCAGGGTCCCCTGGAGCAGAGCCTCACGCCGAGGAGAGATTTCACTGAGCGGTACCGTAGCGACGTCGGGAAGAAACCTTTACGTAATGCAAGCCACCGCCCAGCTGCAACCCGCCGAACACCGTCGCCTGCTCCTACAACCCTGAAACAGATGACAAGGAAGATGACGTGTACAGGAAATGAGAGGAAGGAGAGGCGTGGTAGAAGATGAACCATCCCAGCATTCGCCTGACGACCTGGGGAAACCACGAAAACCAGAGTAAGTGGTCGCCGGGGATCGATCCCAGGACTTCCCAAATGCGGGCCACACACGTAAACACCTGAGCCATCCCGCTCGGTTTCAACCTAATAAGTAATAAACTGTGGTCCTAGGAGATTTTGAATACCGCAAAATGCTTAAGGAAAAATAAATAAATAAATAAATAAATAAATAAAAGTAATTGAGAAAAATGGAGTTTAAGGTTCAAATTACTTTACTTAAATAGTACAGCAATTAATTAAATAGACATTCGTGGCTTTAAAACTGTTTATATTAAAAATCCAATTGTGTAGCATGAAAATGCAAGTTATAAATATAATAAAAATACAAGAATAAACAATCGAAACCTTTCATATTGCAAAATTTCACAGACATTGCTTTAAGAGGACCAACCTGTGAGAATACAACTGACTGCAGTAATCAAAGTTATGCCTATAAGAGGAATCGGCATATTATAGTGTAGGCACTAAAATCATTGAAGTACCAGTCGACTCGGAGTGCAGCTTTCAAGTTTAAATTATCCTCTCCACCGTTAAAAGTAATTTATATTCTTTATTGTTCTTTGTGTAAGATCTATTGTCAATTACTTTGAAGATTTCTCCAAGTAATCTTAAGATGATGATAATATTCCCTGGATATCTTTCAGGAAGAGAAAATAATGAAGTGTTTGCATTTTGAAATAGTTTATATTACTTAAACAGTGTAAAAGGTAAGAAGTATATAATTATACTTTTGAATTTGTTTTCTAAAGTATTTCATGCTTTATTTGCAAATCATGCCATAAGTTGGATGTTTGGAGTATAGAATTGAAATATAGTACCCAAATTTTGAGAACCATGCTACAAGGAAATTTTCCTGTAGATCATTAAAACAATCCGAAAATGTTTCTTTCTCAGGAACTATTCAAAGAATAGATTTTATAATTTGGAAATCTGTTATAGAATATATCACAAATATATGTAAAAAGAAAAAAAAAAAGGTCAGACTGATTGCTTAAGAGATGCTAACTACAAAGGTTTGTCTCTAAGAGCTCCTAAAATCAACAGAACGTACCCGGCTGGTTTTGGTCGATGATGTCATACTAAGACATTTTTTCTCTGCCATTAGTGTCTCCGATACGGACGAAGGGATGGCACAATAGTAAAAATTCTGCGACGGCATAGTCGCGTCAGCTTTGCGCTTCCTGGTTAATCACCGGTAGTCTGTTTCACAGTGTGTTTGGATACACTTGCTGGCTATTTACCAGCGAATTTATATAATTTGGAGCTCTAAATCGACTCCTTTGGGAATTCGCACCCTGGAGAATCCAGCGACGAAGAATAAGGTAAGATACGCAATTATGTCTGTGTGGCAACTGTCACCCACCACCTTCGTTCTATACTAAAGTACTTTTACTATTGCGAAACTGTCCTCGGAATAACTTCAATTGTTCTTAGTACTCTCCTACTTAGTAAGTAGAGAAAATATTGGATTCCACCCAAAAATTCGAAACCGAGATTTCAACGGTAATACATATTTGAGACTCCCTGAATAAATAACAATAAAAACAGCATTTTATAAAAAAGATTCGCGCGCGTGTATGTGTATGTGTCCTTGTGTCCTGAACAGCATAACTCAAAAACGAAAAGTCAGTTAAATACCATACATGGTATTTCAGTTCGGTATCTTCCAGGGATGCGACTCGAAGTTTTTTACGAAAATTTCCCACCCAAAACTACACTTTACATGGAATTATTTTCGTTATTTTTTGTGTTCTCAAAAATGGTTCTAAGGATTTTCATTAAACAAGCATATGTTTAGGAGATATACATGACAAATAATATTTTTTTTTTGAATTTTCTGCGATAAACAGATAATATGTAATCTTATGGTGAAGAGTGAAGTTCTACTTTGCAAATAAGAGGCGAAATGATTGCATATTCGCATGGTATATAATATATTCTGGATGGAGATTATTGCAGTGGATAGCTGGAAGTGATACTACTACGACTGGAGATTTTGTTTGGAAAATTGCGTATTTTCGAATATCATCTAGCGTGGTTCTAATAGCAAGTTTTCCATTTGAACCCCTTCTCAGGAACATAGTCCTGCATCACAAGTAATTTCGCTAGCTGTCGTAGAGTATTCAGTCAACCGTATATCGCTCTGTTAATCCGGTTTGGAAACTGGAATCGATACATGTAGGTTGTTTGTAACCTGTGGGTTACAAGGGACTGATGGTCCATCAGCATATATATATATATATATATATATATATATATACTATTTAAGCACGTAATTAATTATACTATAGTATTTTAAAATCCTTAAGTTTACCCTTGGGGCATTGATTTTTAATGCTGAACGAGATGACAGGCGGTAAGTGCTGTTTGTGTCTCGCATTCGCGAGGTCGCAGGTTCAAATTCCGTGTACCCACCAATCTTTTTTATTTGTTTATTTGTTTCTTTCGTTTTTCTTCGTTGTTTCCCTGAGTTGCCAGGTAAACACCGAATTGGAATTCAATAGCAAAACCAAAAGTCCGATCACTAGAAATAAAATATTTAATACAAGAAGGCGATTGCGCAACTAAGGCCATTTATTAATAACTTACTTATTATCTGGTCTCGTAACTCAGTCGGTAGAACACCTCCCTGCTGTGTGAGGGGTCTCGGGTTCGATTACCGGTTGGGGGTGGAAATTTTTCTCTAGCCAAGATTATTTCCTGTCCTCCCCAATGTCTTGAAGTATGATCTGTAGGTAAAATCCGAAGTTTACCAGAAATCCAACGACAAGCGAATACGAGTTAACGGTACCTATAGGTAATAATATGTTCCAAAAGAAAGGCCACCGATGTAGTTAAAGGGTGGTATAGATGGACATTAAGAAAACAGCCAGCAGTTCAGCAGTTCTATGATGCCAAGTCCACTTTCCGTCAAAATTCAATAGCAACAAAATAGACTGTATAGGACTACGCAACTAAAGCCATTCGTATAGCATGCAATGGCTCAAGTGAACCAACGAACTTATA
This sequence comes from Deroplatys truncata, assembly GCA_030765065.1. Taxonomy (NCBI): domain Eukaryota; kingdom Metazoa; phylum Arthropoda; class Insecta; order Mantodea; family Mantidae; genus Deroplatys; species Deroplatys truncata. Next base: position 170,917,958 of record CM060987.1, on the reverse strand, counting down.
GTAACTGACACGACATGACCAAGAAGTTAAAGCGTCGTTAAAACAAATTAAAATGGACAACTGTAATAACGCTACAAACTTTTTCTTTTATCCTTTTAACTGCCGGTGCTTTTTAATCTTAAAAAGTAGAAAAACTGCCACAAAAGAGGAAGCGTTATCATGGACTTAACGTCCTTCAGAAACAGTTTGCATGCGAGTGTCGATAACGTAATTATATACCAGAAATAGTAAACGGGGTGAACTGAGGTTAATCTTTTAAAATAGCTCACCGATAGCCTGCATAAATAAATAGATAAATAAAAATATAAGACTATCGCAGAAACAAGGCGAAAACTAACTTCAAAACGTGCTGCCTCATACATAGGCAAAGTTAAATGTAAAAGAATCTTTCAGCGTTCTTGATAACAGCTCATTAGGGTTTTCTAAACAATAGACCGAGTGTTTGTAAGTCGTCCGTGGGCGTAATCTATACTAATATCACGAAGATAGAAAATTTGCATGTACGTATGTGGATGTATGTATAATAGTCTCAAAACCACTCAACTGCTTTTGATAATTCTTTCATCATTGAATATTCTGACGGACATGGGCTACAAAACACCTTCTAATTTTACAAAGCCTATGTACTAGAATATGAATACATTGGAGTTAAGATTGACTTTTCGTTGAGATTGCCAAGGAGAGAAAATAGTTGCTACTCCAATATATATATATATATATATATATATATATATATATATATATATATATAAAGAGAGTAAAGAAGGGAGAGATGGTTACGATTTAGCAACTAAGACAGATTGTATTACATTGGCTACGGGGAGAACTCGGCACTGATCCACATAAGGAATATTGTACCTACGCCCCGCAAGGGGCGTCCCCGGGAGGAAGGATGAGTCGAGTGGAGACACCGGACGGTCGGAATCAGGAGTGACGGACGGCACAGGAATGGCATGGTCCCTAAGTTTCCAGATAGAGACTCCCCGGCAGACGGACAGGCAGACCGTGGACTCCACCCCGCACAGATACCCCCGGCAGCTAACCGAAAGCCGAGGGACGGAGTCACAAAGATCATCCCTTTTCCCTGCCACACTACACCGAAACACCATCGCCGAACCTTCCAACCCTGAAAGAGACTAACGGATGAAAGACGAAGTGAAATGAGAATGGAGATGAAATGGAGGAACAGGAAATTCGGGGGATGTGAGAATCATTCCCAGCATTCGCCTGGCGACCTGGGAAAACGCCCGAAAAACCCATGGTCAGGAAGGTCAACTACGGGAATCGAACCCACGACCTCCAGAATGCGGACCAAAGACGAAACCGCCTGAGCCATCCCGCTCGGTAACTAAGACAGAGCAAAAGTAAACAGAATCGAATCTGCTTATAACACTACGTTACGCATGCGATACCATACCATATCGTTTTATAACCCTCAAGGAAGAAAGCTTTTATTTATTTTTCTGTTTTTTAAGTTTAGCGTCCTTTAACCGGTTAGGCCATATCGGACAATGAATGAATAAAATGGGCGAAATGACGCTCAAAGGAGCCCGGGATCAACAGAGCTTAAGATTACCCAACATTCTCCTTTCGGGATAAGGGAAAACCCCGGAAAAAGGTTATCCGAGCAACTTGCCTTAACCGAGATTCGAACTCGGGACCTCTTGAATGTGAGGCAGACACGCTACCCCCACACCACAGAGGTTGGTTTTTCTTTATTTTCTTTGTATGTTGCAGTCAAGTTCGTTAACACGGTATGTTAAATAATTACAGAGAGAGAGAGAGAGAGAGAGAGAGAGAGAGAGAGTATCTCTTTAAACCACACAATTTATTTCAAATGACTTTTTTGTGCCATCAGCCACTTCCGAGATATCCGTTATTAATGGTTGGAATTGTCGAGTTCTTTGTCATTCTTTTAAAATCCTGCCAACATTCGGTTGTTTCTCGCAATATCATGGAAACAATATGGAATTTTAAGGCCAGCATATAGCTTCCAGTTATGAAACGTTTGACTATCGCTGTCCCCTTTGCGTTTATAAAGAAATGTGTAATGCAGCTACTTCTGAAAAGTTAGAAAGGTAGAATCAGACAACTAAAGAATTCAATGCCATAGCCGGGATTTGAACCATGGATCTCCCGGTCTCCGTTAGGTTGCTCTAACCACTGGGCTACCATGGCAACATGCCGGTACGACATTAAACTCTCCAACTGATTCGCATTTTTCCAGGTAAACCACAAGTAGATCTCACTACAATTGGAGATGATCTTGTGGTTTACCTGGAAAAATGCGAATCAGTTGGGGAGTTTAATGTCGCACCGGCATGTTGCCATGATGGCTCAGTGGTTAGAGCAATCGGACGGAGACTGGGAGATCCGTGGTTTAAATCCCGGCTATGGCATTCAATTTTTCAGTTGTCTGATTCTACCTTTCCAACCTTGTCCAACTCACGGCTTGTGTGGAAGAACAATTAATTCTACTTCCTAAAAGATTTGTCTCGATTAAACTGAAGTAGTGAGAAAAATAAGCTTTTGTGAGAATATTTTCATACTCATTAATACATTTCTAATGGTAGAGAAAATAATGTGAATGTAACACATAATATGTTTTAAAAAATAATTGCTGATAAATTTTAATCAAATTATGGCACATTTAAGAAAATAATTACTCTACCACAATAAAAAAACTTGGTGTATAAAGCAGATTAGTGAACTTAGAAGACATGTATCTACATCCTGTAAAACCTTTAGTCTGATATCTTAAATACGAGGGCTGATCAATAAAGACTGAGACTGATTTTTTTCACAGATATTTATTACTCCATTTCAATGTTGACATGATCGTTTTCAAAGTAGTCCCCTCCTAACTGAATGCACTTTTTATAGCGTCTCTGCCAGTCCTCGAACACATGGTGCAGGCCATTCTTTGTCAGGTCTTTGAGAATCGCCTCACTTTTGTTTAGCACTGCTTCAGTGCTCTCAAATCGAATGCCCCGGAGCTTTGCCTTTAGTAATGGGGAAAAAAAAAGAAATCCCAGGGGGTAAGACCGGGGCTTTAAGGCGGATGCGGCACACAGGTAATGTTGAATTTAGCCAAAAATTCCTGGACTTGATTTGCGACGTGAGGCCGCGCTTTGTCGTGATGAAGTCGCCACCCATTTCGATGATGTTCTGGACGTTTCCTTGTAATGTGCTTCTTCAGTGTAGGCAATACTGACGTGTAGTAGCTGCTGTAACAGTAGTGTGAGGGGGGGAACTGCATGCTGGTAAATCATTCCATTCCGAAACACCAGGCCCACCTTGCTTAGCACAGAGGACTCGCCCTTCTTTGAAGTCCTTGAACCACCTAAACACCGTTGCACGAGGTAGTGCATCTTCACCGTATGCTTGCTTCAGCTTTTCGAAAGTTTCAAGGCTGTATGATTTAAACGAAAATAAAATTTTATTGCGCTGTATTGCTCCTCTCGTGTCACCTACATTTTGTAGTATGCGAAATTCAAGTAGGGTCAACAATATACAGCATTACTACCAACCTACCGTTACGAGAGTGCTGTCACTTATGGACATTATACATGAAACCCTGCTCTTTTCAAGTATCCATGGTAGAGACATAAAACTATCAAGGAAACTACAGAAAAAAATCAGTCTCAGTCTTTATTGATCAGCCCTCGTAGCTTGAGATAATGGGTCTGATTTGCCTTGGCAGGATGGGGTTTTTAATTTCCCCTTAAAAGGACTGAAAGGACCGAGAGGATATTAGCAGTTTTGTAAAATTTCTAGTTTCTAATCAATAAATATTCGATAATAAGCTACTGCACCATAAAATCATTTCTATTTGGGCAGTTTTATGAGTAAATTTGAAAAGACTGTATAAAGGACATGACATCTCATCAGACAACGGGATAACTCGAGCGGAACCACGTGTTTTGCTAGTTTTAAACCGATTACACGAGTGTAATTTTCTAAGTTATTGTCTTGAGAGGAGCCGTTTGCGAGTTCTAAATGATGGATGAGAGCAGAAGTTGAAGGGCCAGTTAATGAAGTCTCAGCAGGGCAGGACGTTTCCTCTGAAAGAAGTTGGTAAGGACAATATGGGTGTAGACGGTTAACTTCCTTGACGGACATTTGGGTAGCGTACACATACACACACCACCTTCCTGAAGATGACTTTCACTTTCATTTCAGCTACCAGACCCCTCTGCAAAAATCGAAACAAAACTTTTGCCACATCAGCAAGAAAAATCGGGATATCGTCTCGGATCGTACGATGGCCCCTCTCTCTCTCTCTCTCTCTCTCTCTCTCTCTCTCTGCGCATTCTCTGTGCTGTTCTAATTTAATCTGATATGTCCTCTTTTTCGGGTCAAGAGAGAAAAGCTCTCTTGGCCATTTTCGGTAGATCTACCTTTGTTTGTTGGGTTGGTTAATTGGTTTTGTTCATTAGGCCCACTGCGAACAACGCTCGGGTACATTGAACACGTCAGACAACACTATACACTATGATCAAATACATACAATTACACACACGCACACACACACACATCACCTCTTTATTCCTATGCATTAGTTAAAATAAAATAAATTGAAAACTGTAATCACCACTTATACCTACAGTACACGTACTTCTAATTACTTTCTCTACTACGTATAGTAAGTAGGGGAAGTAGTGTATTCCACCCAAAAATTCGATACCGAGATATCACCGGAAATATATGATTTGAGACCCCCTGAATCCAAAAAAAAACATTTTTGGAAACATGTCTGTGTGTGTGTGTGTGTGTGTGTCTGTGAACAGCATAACTCAGAAACGAACAGTTGGATAAACACCAAACTTGGTATTTAGGTTCAGTATCTTCCAGAGATGCGACACGAAGGTTTTCAAGAAAATCCCCCACCCCACATTACCCTTTACATGGAACATTTTTCGAAAATTTTAAATTTCTCAAAAATGGCTCTAACGATTTTGATTAAAATATCATACGTTTAAGTTATTTTCATGACAAATAAAATGTATATCTTGAATTTTCTGGGAATGTCTCCAAAAGTATTCTTCATTGGGAACGACTTTTGCATAATGGTAAACCATAAGAGATAGACAAAATTTTACTACACAAAAAATATAGATCGCATTAAAATACACACTTTATGTCAAATACATTTGTTTTTGTTGAGTGAACCATTTTCAAGATATTGCTTGTTATTCCCTTAAATTTTTCAATACTTATTTTCTCAAATGGGAATTCGTTATTCATTTTTTTGTCTTGGATATGCAAAGAATATTAATCTGTGGCAAAGGGAATAGTGCTGCACCTAGCAACCAGCTATTAAGATATATGTCGATGCTTAAAGGCTACTGTATTTCTATATTGCCCTTGCAATTATAAAACAGGGGGAATATAGTACCCTTAAGCTATAGTCAAATACGTTTAGAACTGGTCGCTATGTGTTAAATGTAATTCTCTTTGCATATCAAAAGATCGTTTCTGCAAATGTTTATCTCGATTAATATGAAATAGATGGAGAATAAGAGTTTGTAAAAATAGTTTGTACAAGAGTAGAGAAAGTCATGTGAGTGTAACACATCAGTTTACTACTAGTTATCAAAAATTACACAAAATCCCTTCCGAATGCAGAAGACCTCTAAGGCTCTTCTCGCAAAATTCGGGTTATACATTTTATTTGTCTTGTAAATGTCTTAAATATATGGTTACTTTAATCAAAACCTATAGAGCCATTTTGAGAAAATTAAAAACAACGAAACATTTTTCCATTTAAAGGGTTATTTGGACTGGGACGTTTTTCTTGAAAATCTTAGTCTCACATCCTAGGAAGATGCTAAACTTAAATACAAAATTTCGTATTTATCCAGATGTTCATATTTGGATTCCGCTGTTCTCTCTCTCTCTCTCTCTCTCTCTCTCTCTCTCTCTCCTCCTGTCCCACGCAGAAGCCTTTCTAACACTGATATTTGAGTTCAGTGAACGATGTATTTCCGGAAATCTCGTTATAGAATTTGTGGGTGAATTATAATTTATAAAACTACGTGGTAAGACAGTAATAACTTCCCTTCCCGCACTATCTTAGCTTAAACTCCTTTTTTGGAACCAGCTTTAGGGTAAACAAAGTCAGTAGTGAATTAAGTCATACTGGCATTAACAAAATAAAATATGTTAAGGCAAACTTCTTCTTTAACGGATTACCCTTCTCTTTGTATGTCTTACACCCCCGAGGACTTACAAGCCAATGCCTGGCGTCAATAGTCTGTCGGGGAGCAAGCAAACTCTGGATCATAGCATATCTAGGATGGGTGATCAGCCCAAATGCCTGGTATGGCGTTGAAGAAGAAGTAAATGAAATATAGTGATGAAAAAGATTATAGGAAAATTCGCGGATCAAATTATCCAACTCATCCGAGGAAAACCGCCAAAAAAATGTTTGGTCGGATTGTTTGGCCCCAGGGGTTTAAACCCGGCACCTTCCGAATGCAGGCCACAGCGTTACCGCAAACTCATGGATTTAATTAATTAGTTTTCTTTGTTACGTCATCGCTTCTCCTAGCGCCGATTAGTGATTGAAATTTGAGGCAATCTTGTACTTAACAAACCTTGGATCACTCAAAGTGACACGGTACATCCTTAAGTTGAACATATGACGATCTACTTTTGTTATTCGCCTTTCCGATAAATGCTAATGGATGTGGAAGGAAAGGAATGATATTCTATGACAAACACTTGCGTGTCGGTTGTTTTCGACGCCTTTACCCGTGTCTCCTACTTCGCTAATGGTGCAGCCATTAACCTGTTGTTTCCAGCACGGATATTTCCCAACCAGACAAACATGGAAATCAATAAGCCATTACAGCAATGTGGATGAAAGCAGCAATAGCTTTGTCTTTGGCTTCTAAACCAAAAGTTTAGAAGAAAAATTACGATATGTGGTTTTCTCTAACCACTGTAATTTACTCTCATATAAATTCATAAAATTATCCATACAAAATGCCTTTTACTTTCTCTATGTACCTCGTTACCAGGTAAGAGGAAGTAATATATTCCACCCAAAAATTCGATTTCGAGATTTCATCTTAAATACACGTTTTGAGGTTCCCTGAATAAAAGAAAGAGCTCCGCGCCCACGAGTCTATGAACAGTGAATCTAAAAATCTTGGTATTGTTTGGTATCTACCAAGGATGCGACACGAAGCTTCAAAAATCATCCCACCCCAAACTACCTTGTACATGGAAATTTTTTCTACATTTTTTATTTTCTCAAAATGGCTCTGTCCATTTTGATTAAAATACTATATGTTTAAGATATTTACAGGACACAGAATGTAATTCTTGAATTTTCGGGGAACAGCCTGTGAAGTCCTCTGCATATGAAAGGAATTCTATATAATTTCGTATAATAATAAATCATAGGATCTAGACAAAAACTTACTGCTCAAAAAATGTACGTTTCCTTCAAATACAAGATTTATTTCACAAAAATTTTTCTGTGGCATCAGCCATTTCCGGAATATTATTATTGTTATTTTTATTATTATTAGTTTGAATTTTTTAATCTTTTTTTAAAGTGCTGTCACTAATCATCGCGATGTCATGGAAAGGTATGGAATTTCAAGGCCAGCATATGGCGACATCTGACTATCGATTCTGTTTTCTGTATCCCGCTTGTACCTATAACGAAATGCGTAAACTTTGACAAAAGTTTATTTCTGCTAACATTAAGTAAATATAAAAATACACTTTTGTAGGAATAGTTTGTAGTAGGTAGTTATATAAAAATAAAAGATTAGTGGGTAGGAAAAGACACATGAATGTAACACATAACATTTGTTTTGTACTTCTTGTTAATAATGATAAATATTTTCCGAAATAGTTTCAATAAAATGTTGCAATTACATGGAAGTATAGAGGGCACAAATACGATAGTCCAGTATTAACAAGAAGTTTGCTATAGTATCCTAGTCCTTTTGAACACTTTTTGCATGTCAGATGCGAAACAAAAAGACGGACTTAACATTTCAAAAGTATGTAGCTCGGAATACTGGAAAATTAACCCAACAACAGAGAATATCTTTTAAAGGTCTAAAACCATAAAAAATATATTTAACTCAAATTGCATGTTAAATTTTTTCTGAATTAATTAATTCAGGTTATTAACAGAAAATTTAAATTAATTTTATTTATTGTGTCAGTATGAGAAACTGCAATGGTATTAGTGTTTGTTTGAAAGAATCTACTGTTTATCTGCCGCACGTATAAAAGACAATTTGTCGCGGTCACTTCGTGTTATTTACTGAGCGCGTTATTTTATTTAATTTTGGGTTCACTGTCCTCCGGCTAGCTATGATCTTTTTGGTCGAGCACTTATCTTATACAAGGTGTGTAAACGGAAAGGAGTTTTTATCCAAAGATAACACTGATGAAGAATTTGTTTTACACTTTTATTGTCGTAACATATTTTGCACTTTCACATATTAATCTTGACACTCGCCAAACTGAAACTGTTATAATAACTTCTTTACTGAACATTATTAATTCGCGAACTTCAACTTTTTGTGTAATTAACTTTACGACACTTGAGATTTTTTTATAACATTGCTACGCGTAACCTGCGAATCGATAAACTGTGCGATGTATTCAGCGACGTGTAATGTACAATTGTTTCTGATGGACTGGACGAATTTGACTCTGACCTAGCCCTTTTTATACTCCTACACCCCGATATGCCTAAAGATTATAACTGAGCTGCTATTGGTTAATAAAACGCGCCAACATTAGCGTCTATTTTTATATCCAATGAAAATTACGAAAACATATGCTCTAGGGAAAAATGTTCCAGCAAATTCCTAAGAAAAACGCGCCAATATTACGTCATTTGCTCGTCTCTAATAATGATAAACAGCTCACCCCCTCGCTACATTATTGCACGCTATTATTGTCAGTTTCAGTAAGGCCGTATAAACCCACTTCTCAACAATGCTTACAATCATCAAACATCTCAAATCAATGTCACATAACAATGCATATTCACACTATAATCACTCTTTACATTTACATAATTTGTGATACAAATTACTGCATCAAAATACGATATTTTAATTAAAAGTGTTAGAGCTATTTTTGAGAAAATAAAAAAACAACTTAACATTTTCCATTTAAAAGCGCGAGTGGCGGGATTTTCTTGAAAATATTCGTGTCACATCCTTGGAAGATGCTGAACTTAAATACCAAGTTTGGTTTTATCTCATCATCTTTTTGAGTTATGCTGTTCACACACATGCACCCGGATCTTTTTCTAAACATGTTTCGTTTGGGGGGTTCAGATGCCTCAAAACCGTATTTCCGGTGAAATCTCGACATTGAATTTTTGGGTGGAATACAATACCTACTTCCTCTACTTACTATAAGAACGTAGAAGAGAAAATAAAACTGACAAAGTATTGACAAATTCAAACCAAATAACATCTCGGAAATGACTAATGCTTCCAAAAAGTTGCCCATTTGGAATAAACTGTACGCTTTAAAGAGATCTACAATTTTTTGTGAAGTACGGTTTTTTACCAATTATATACAATTATACAAAACTCCTTCCGAATGTAGACGGTTTCACTGGCTATTGACGGAAAATTCAAGATATACACTACATTCGTCATATTATAAATATCTTAAACATTTGGCATTTTAATCAAAATCGTTAGTCATTTTTGAGAAAGCTTTTAAAAATCTTCCATGTAAAGGGGTGTTTGGAAAGGGGAGATTTTCTCGAAAATCGTCGTGTCGCATCCTTGGAAGATACTGAATCCAAATACCAGGTTTGGTATTTATCCTAGTTTTCATTTTTGACTTATGCTTTTTACAAATATACTCACACACACACACATATATATATATATATATATATATATACTGACAGACGTTTTTCTAAAAATTCTTTTGTTCACCCAGGGGCCTCAAAATATTAATTTTCGGTGAAATCCCGTTATCAAATTTTTGGATGGATTGCAGTACTTTCTCTACCTACAAAGTACGTAGTCGAGAAAGTAAAAAGGAAGGAATAGAATTGGTCATCTTAGATTTTTTTCTAATCCCCAGTGCTTGTAGGTAAGGTCTAATGGGGTGTACTCGTATTTGCCTGCCTCTGTTTGGAATGCAGACTCCGACACACGCTACGCAGGAGTTGCCCAATCTTGGTCAGTGCCGCCTGCTGATGGACTGTCCTGTCACCTCGCATTCAAAGGACGCAGGATGTAGGCCATTATTTATACTAAATGTCCGTCACACCGTCCACTTCTTTTGGTGGCTTCTGTCTTTTGAAGACTGGGCTCTAGTGTCCTCATTATTGAGGGAATGCTTGCAAGTGTTTCCTTGGTACACACAGTTCCAACAAAATTCTGACCCAGCTGACAAAGCAGCTGAACAACACAGTTGACCCTTGAGAAGAGTTTCAAGGTATTTATGGAACGTAATGCTTGTACTTCTAGGTATCATACAGTTATTTTATTTGTTCTGTTTGCATAATAAACGTAGCTTCAACATCCAAATATCGCGATGATTGTGTCCAGGTTTCTTGATATATGTAACGAGAGAGCCAAGAAACTACGAACCGGCTGCGCGCTGTTTTTCGACTGGGCGTGTGGAAACATGATAGCGCACTTCTGCTATAAACAAGGTCACGTTGTTAACGTGGTTTTGCTCTGCGGTGTGAAGTACAATATTGAGTTGACGGTGATGTGATGTAGTTCAGTTATTGTGAATTATTTATTATTTTGTCCTGTACTTAGTCACAAAGTATATTATGGCTCAGTATATGTTTTCTACTGCACAACGTGTATTTGTTTATGATTCGTATGTGTTAAATCAGTCAGCTCGCCAAGTGAAAGTGCGATTTGCAGAAAGATTTCCAGGTGTAAAAGTTCCAGGCCATGCAACAATCCATGTACTTTACAATAAATATCAGGCCACAGGAGGTGTTCAGGCTAAGAAATCTAAAAGATGGCGTACGGTTCTTACCGAAGAAACAGACGACATCAGTCATCGTTTGGAGAATTCCCCCCAAAAACCACTTAGGCGTCTTTCACAAAAGGCAGGCATTTCTTATGGCTCTGCGCGAAGAGCTACAAATTGCTGAAGCTAAAATCATAAAATAACTGGCACATACTTTTCATCCAGGTGATCCTGTAATTAGGCACACATTTTGTGAGTGGAGTCTCAATAGTGTACGTACACAATGGCGAAGTAGACTAATATTTAATATTTTTCACGGACGAGGCTTGGTTCCACCTTCATAGATATGTGTGTACAAAAATAATCGTTATTGCAGCTCTGACAAACCTAATATCGTTCATGAAGTATCCCTTCATGACGAAAAAATTTGTGTATGGTGCGTCATGATGGAAAAAGAGTTATAGGGCCAACTTTTTTCGATTCAATAGTTGACGCCCGTACATACGTGAATACAATTTTGCCCCCTTTTTTAGAGAGTTAACAGACATGGAGCGTAATTTTGGCTTTTTCAACAAGACTCTGCCACAGCTCATACGGCCAGTACTTCGATGAGAACAATTCAAAGTGTGTTTGAGGACAGAATTATTAGTAGAGATTTGTGGACCCCTCTGTCCCCCTAAAACATAAAGTGTACAAGACAAACCCACACATCCTCGAAGAATTAAAACAAAATATCCGTCAGGAAATTGCCAGTATTTCTCAACGTGAACTACGACCAGTGATGGATCGTTTCCTAAAGAGATGCCAAAAGTGTATAGACAACGACAGTGGCCAGTTTCAGCATCTCCTTTCATAAAGTTGGTAAGTAAGACCTTTAAAAGTAGTTTTAAAAATGTTGTATGGTTTCATCCGCGCCTTTCTATGATAGCGGCAGACAGCAACGAGCGCCGAGGACGCGGACAGAAAAAAAAACACCGCGCAGCCGGTTCGTAGTTTTTTGGCTCTCTCAGTAGATGGTTTAGTGTGAGCCAGACAGACAGCGAGGTCGCTTTCCTGTACCACCGAGTTATTTTGGCATTGGTTGAATCGTAGGCACAGCCTTCGTGATTGTGAATTGTTGCTGTATGGGTACATATTATACTCGTCAGCGTGATGCCGGACCATTGGCCTTTGTTGTGCAATCGCCTTCCTGTACCATCTGTTTTACTCCTATTCTATGGGTAGAACTAAGGATCATGCAACTGAATACCCAAATCGGTATTACCTGGCGACTGAGCGGAATTACGCCGACACGGGTAGCTGAGGTCGTTAAGGCACGAACTCCTGAACGGGGGTTCTGCTGTTCAAATCTCGTCCTCCCTGACTAAGGCTTATTTTCTAGGCTTCGCTCGGTCTTCATAACTGATAAACGTCGGGGAGGTACCCTAAACTTAGATCTGGAACGTTTCCTTTCCCAATTATTATTTAATTTTATGCAGCACAGTGTCCACCGCCTGTGGTGTCGTGTGAAGTAAGAGCGGACGTAAAACACTGCCAAAATACAAGAAAGAACTACGATAAATTCCAGTCAGATTGACCAGTACACGGAAATTGAAGTCGTGACCCACAGCCGCATTTTGCTCGATGCTTGATATTTTATTGTTACTACAGACATCATCACGGCATAGCATTGCAACTTGTTCCGTCTTCAAGAAAACTGGTTTGCCCACCTCATTCGCGGTCTACTAACATTCCATCTACCTACCTATTGGTTTATATCTTTGTATTATTTGTGGTGTTCGATCTTTATCCTGCCATTTTCGTCTGTATTCATTTATTATTTCATTTATAGTCTGGATACCCAATTCTCCTCTAATGTCTTCCTTTATTTTTTTACTTTACCTATTACGTATAGTAAGCAGGGGAAGTATTGTATTCCACCCAAAAATCGTTGTTGAGATTTCACCGGAAATAAATGTCTTGAGGCCCTCTGAACATTAAAAAAATTAATAATTTTTTAAACAAGGCCTGTATATGTGTGTTGTCTGTGAACAGCATAACTCAAAAATGAAGAGTAGATTAAATATCAAACTTGGTATTTAAATTCAGCATCTTCCAAGGATACAACACGAAGATTTTCAAGAAAATCTGCCCACCCCAAACTACCCTTTACATGGAACATTTTTTGCAACTTTTGATTTCCTCAGAATTGGCTCTAACAATTTGGAATAGAATAGCATAAGTTTACGACATTTTTATGACAAATGAAATTATATCGTGAATTTTCTGGGAATATTCCTCTTCATTCTGTGTTGCCCTCCGTGGTCCAGTGCTACTATGCTAGCTTCTAGTTCCCGAGATCGCGGGTTCAATCCGGTAGAGTACAATGGATTTTTTCGGGCGTAAAAACCCTTAGCATGGCTATAAAGCTGGTGGTCCCGTGTCGTAGATTTACGAACCTCAAGCATGATAAAGAGGCCTTCCAACAAAATTTCCGGTCTTTCACGCCCAATATAAAATGGGACGCTAAGGATCACAGTAGTTGAAAAGCGCCCATAAATTTAAACCCAATTATTCTTTATTCTGAATGACTCTTGCGTAAATGGTAAACCGCAAGAGATGGACAAAATTTTACTGCACAAAAAATATAGATCATGTTAAACAACACAAATTATGACAACTTTTTTGCTTGTTTGTTAACCATTTCAGAGATGTTGCTTTTTTAATTTCTCTACTACGTATGGTAATAGAGGAAGTATTGCATTTCACCCAAAAATTCAATACCGGGATTTCACCGGAAATACTGTTTTGAGGATCCCTGAATAAAAATTTTTTTTAGAAATGATCCGTGTGTGTCTGTATCTGTGAATAGCATAACTCAAAAACGAAAAGTCGGATAAATACCAAATTTGGTGTTTAGATTCATGTCTTTCAAAGATGCGACACGAAGATTTTCAAGAAAATCCCCCACCCCAGACTACCCTTTACATGGACATTTTTAGAAAATTTTGTTTTTCTCAAAAATGGCTGTAAGAATTTTAATTACAATATATGTTTAAGATACTTTTATGGGAAATGAAATGTATATCTTGAATTTTCTAGAATGTCCCCAAAAGTCATCTTCGTTTTGAATGAATTTTGCATAACTGCTAAACTGTTAGAGATAGACAAAAGTTTACTACACAAAAATGTAGATGCCGTTAAAACACACTATTTATGTCATATACATATGTTTTGTCGAGTGAACCATTTTCGAGATATTCCTTGTTATTTGTTTGAATTTTCCAATACTTATACTTTTTCTATGGCGGCGCCGTGGCCGAGTGGTTAGACCGTTCGCCTCCCACCGAGGCGGCCCGGGTTCAATCCCAGGGACCTGCATGTGGGATTTGTGGCGGGTTTTCTCCGGGTTCTCCGGTTTCCCCCGCCATTCATTACACCAACTGCTCCATCATCACCTTTCCTTTCATCCATTTCACCAACATTTCGTTTCATCTACTTCCTTCATCCCATCGGGCTGATCACCCATCCTGGATGCTCTGTCTGATCCATGAGTGTCTGCTCCTCGACGGGCCTCTGACCCCAGGCACCCGCTTGTAAGTCCTGGGGGTGTAAGTCCTACATAAGAGGAGGGTAAACAGATAATGATGAATTATACTTTTTCTCAAATGGGAATTCCACATAGCAACCAGCTCTTAAAAGATTTGACTATCGCTCAAAGCCTACCATATTCCCCTTGCAACTACAAGAAACTTAGCAACATGAAGTAGATGGAGAATGAGCGTTTGTAAAAATAGTTTGTACAAGAGTAGAGAAAGTCGTGTGAGTGCAACCATCAGACATATCGGACGTGAATGAAATGGTGATCAAATGAGCCCAGGGTCCACAGAGTTTAAAGTTACGCGACATTCATATTAAGGGAAAGGAGTAAGGAGAAAGGAGTAAGGGAAAACCCCCGGATAAACCCTTATCCAGGTAACTCACCCTAACCGAGATTCGAACTCGGACCTCTTGATTGTGAGGCAAACGCGCTACCCACACACCACCGGGCCGATATTCCTTATTATTGGTTTGAATTTTTAAGTATTTACCTATACTTTCCTGAAAGGGAAGTCGTGGTGTTTTTCTTTTCTTTCCCTCCTGATCATGTAAAGAGAACAAAGTCTCAAAGCCATCTCATAGCGACCAGCTCTTAAAAGGTTTGACTATTGCTTAAGTCTATTGTATTCCCCTATTCCCATTGTGCCTACAGGAAAGTTACGCAATAAAACCATTTTACAAATGTTTATTTCGATTAACATGAAGTAGACAGAATAAGCTTTTGTAAAAATAGTAGGAATGAGTAGAGAAAGTCATATGAAAGTAACATATTTTTGCCCTAAAGACTGTAACCTACCACATATCT
This sequence comes from Deroplatys truncata, assembly GCA_030765065.1. Taxonomy (NCBI): domain Eukaryota; kingdom Metazoa; phylum Arthropoda; class Insecta; order Mantodea; family Mantidae; genus Deroplatys; species Deroplatys truncata. The sequence goes on along the minus strand of CM060987.1, from coordinate 170,902,630 downwards.
CAAAAATCTCATCTCGGTGGTCAGCACCCAACTCTCACACCCATACAATGTTGGAAAAGCCATCATATAAAGTTTCAACATAGTTTATTTAAAAGATTATTATTTATTTTTAAATTTGCACAGAAGGCTGTGAACTTGAAGCGCGGAGATTACAATGTAAATTCCAGCCAACAATGAAACGCACCACATTGAGACAGGCCTCCAACAATTATATCATGCCTTTGCTCAATGTCGGAATGCTACAACGGCAATGAGCGGGTCACTGCTAGTCTCTATGGTTCAGTGTTCATATTCGTATTGCGTTTAGCTTATTGCATAATATTGTGAAGAGTTACAACCCGAATTAAAGGCCTTCGAAAGTTTATTCGTCCCGGATTAAATACCTAATTTCAAGACGAGTAAATCATATTTTCTAGTTTATGATACAAACAGGAAGAATTAAAGGCTCTTTCAATTAACTTAAGGGGAGACTAAAGGATGAAAAATCGCCAAAGTATATTTTTATACAGTCTTATAAATTTGAATTTCCTCTTTAATATAATATATCAATTTCCTCATATATAGGTATATATATAATCATTATAGGTACAATACTTATATTTTAAATATATTTTTAAAAAGGTACTACATCTGCCATTTTGTACTGTGAATCTCGCACCACTTCACAAGAAAAAATCTGATGTGTTACTCTCACATGACTTTCCCTACTTTTGTAAAACTATTTTTACAAACGCTTATTCTCCATATGCTTCATGTTAATCGAAATATTAATCTTATTGCTAATTTTCCTGTAGGTGCAAGGGGAATATGGTAGGCTTTAAGCGATAGTCAAATCTTTTAAGAGCTGGTTGCTATGTGGCGCATTCCATTCTCTTTGCATGTCCAGGACATAAAAAAAATGAATAAGGAATTCCCATTTGAGAAAAAGTATAAGTATTGGAAAATTTTAAGAGAATAACAAGCAATATCTCGAAAATGGTTCACTCAATAAAAAAATGTATATGACATAAATTGTGTATCTTAACGCGATATACATTTTTTGTATAGTAAAATTTTGTCCATCTCTTATGGTTTACCAGTTATGCAAAAGTCGTTCACAATGAAGAATACTTTTGGAGACATTCCCAGAAAATTCAAGATATACATTTTATTTGTCATGAAAGTATCTTAAACATATGATATTTTAATCAAAATCGTTAGAGCCATTTTTGAGAAAATTGAAATTTTCGAAAAATGTTCCATGTAAAGGGTAATCTGGGGTGGGGGGGATTTTCTTGAGAACCTTTGTGTCGCATCTCTGGAAGATACTGAACCTAAATACCAAGTTTGGTGTTTATCCGACTGTTCGTTTCTGAATTATGCTGTTCACAGACACACACATGGGCATGTTTCCAAAAATGCTTTTTTTTTGGATTCAGGGGGTCTCAAAGCATGTATTTCCGGTGAAATCTCGGTATCGAATTTTTGGGTGGAATGCAATACTTCCCCTACTTACTATACGTAGTAGAGAAAGTAAATAGGTCTGGTCTTCCCTAATAATCAAGTTTATTAGATAAAGGTATACACTGAACTAAGAAGACATACGTCTACATCCTGTAAACATTTCAGTTTGATGTGTTATGCTTTCCGAGATAAGGATCATGAATTTACCAGGTTTAAGATTGGCAGAATGGGGCCTTAGATCTTCCCTTAACGAAACTCCTGAAATGCGAAGACACGTTGACTTTTCAGAGACTATACTGACCTAAATACGAAATGCCCACCCACTTGAAACAGTTGCCGACTATAAATCTCTCTGAACACGTAACTCTTTCCACAAAACTGGCAGAAAGAAAGGGACAGATGTCCGCAACGGCTGCTGCTGGTGGACTACTGTCGACAAGGGGTTGCATTAGGTCACCATGTGCTTCCTGTTCCGTGTCCTTTATCTGTTGCACGTCTTGGGTTCCGTAACCTGAAAGGGAAACATTGTAGCTGCTTAGGGGTTTCGGTGACCTTTACATTCCTGTAGAGCTGGACACTGCCTTCCTGCTTACAATATCACCGAGCAAATCCCGACAAAAATATCGGCATAAAATGCAACACACTTTATCCGCGACCATTTAAGAATTATTGTTTTTTCATTTATTTGTTATTTGGTTGCAAACCATACAGTAAACACAACTGCTTATGAACAAAATGCATAACAGAGTAAATATACAGAACTATTAGGTGAACAAATGCAGAAATATACGAGGACAGTCCAAAAAGTACCGACCTGACGTATATGTAGCGGTTGTTGTTTCAAACAAATGACTATGGTACAAAGTACTACCCCTATAAAGCTTAAGTTTGAAGTTTGACGATGCTACGTTGTTTAGTAATTGTTTGGCAGCCATTAATAGTGAACTCTCTCAGCGAATTTGAAAACATGGATAAAACTGGCCATCGTTATGTGATACAATACTTTCATTTGAAAGGTCTTAGTCCAACTAATATTAAAGCTAGATTCTACTCGGGGGGAGTCTGCCCCTTCGTTTACAACAGTAAAATATTGGGCGGCAGAGTTTAAGCGAGGCCGTACGAGCTGCCAAGTCGAACATCGCAGTGGTCGACCAAATGACATGCTAACATGCATCCACTCTCGATCTACTTGGCAAAAGCGATGCAACAACTCTCGAAGCTGCTACTTCAATATCTGAAGGGATATTCAGAATCATTATTCAGAACGAATTAGCCGATTTTTCTCGATTCCAGATAATCTATACCATTCAATTGTTATGGTAAACAAATTAACATCGTTACATTAGTTATTTTGTTTCTAGACCAACTTTACTATGATCAACGAAATAGCATTAACTAGGTTTTGGTTTACATTGAGTCACAGAGTATCACACCATATGCTAAATAATGATACTATATTTATAAAACATCATATCAAAAACGTGGATAAGGAAGTAGCCACTATTACATGGTCAGGGTTACATAACTATTATTACACTGAGTGCGGAAAAACAAAGTGCAGAATATTGTAGAATGGAAAGACAGCAACAAAATATGCATTTTGAGGTTAGGTTAGGAGCTTTTTTACTGCGCTACATGAGTCAACATTAAATCTGTATATTAGAATCTCCTATTGTGAAACCTGTTTATGGCGTGTCAGTTGTAAACAAAACACGTTCTTGTACAGTATAGTCATTGTTGTCGCTAGGTGTGTCTGATGTGAAGCCTAGTGGTTGGTACAGTAATACCGTCTTGTTCAGTACAGCATGCGCATGTAACGGTAGTTTCTCATTGTGTTTTCGAGATTGCGATTTCAAAGTACCTATACTAAATTATTTGATACATTTCTGCGCTTTTACTCTCTCTATACCACTTATCTAATAGATGGAGGAAGTATACTATTACACCCAAAAGTACGATATAGAGATTTCACTAGAAATATCTTTAGAGGTCCCCAGAAACTTCCCCCCCTCCAAAAAAGACGAGTTTAGAAAATCTTCTGTTTGTCTACCCATGTTTTTGTATGAACAGTACAGCTTAGAAACGAAAAGTCGAAAAAATATCAAACATGGCATTTAAGTTCACATCTACCAAGTGAGATGGCTCCATGGTAATGTACAAGGTTTGCATTCGGGAGCTCCCGGGTTCGATTCCTGATGACTGCCCAACCAACGGTGGGTTTTTCGTGGCTTACCCTGGTCGATAGGTTTTTCATCTAGCAGTTTTGTGGCGTATGACGGTGCCGGACAAATGGTGAGGATGATTGCCAAAGGAAACAGTTCTCCTCGTAGACACTAGAGGACTACATGGTCGATAGGTCGTTCATCGCCCTCTCTAGCTGCTCCAGCAGTGGAAGGCCTTCGAGCCTGAAACTTTTTGGGACTTCCGCGCGTCTCTGTGGCCTGCCTGCGGCCTGTAGCCTCCTGTGGTTCCTTCACTTCATCCCTTCTTCCTGGGAGATGTAGCCACAATATATCCATGTAAGTCGCAATGCGCGAGGTGTCTCCCTCGAGTGAGCGAGCTTGTATAATCTATAAGTTCACATCTTCCAAAGATACGACACCAATATTTTCTATAAAGTCCCTCACCTCAATCTACAAAACATGGAATTTTTCCCCGTACTTTTAGTTTTTTTAAAAAATTGCTCTATTTTTTTGGACGATCTTTAACTGCTATGGTTCTTAACGTCCCATTCTATATTGGGCGTGAAAGACCGGTCATTTTGCTCAGAGGCCTCTTTATCAGGCTTGAGGTTCTTTTACGTGCCGTAAATCGGGGCCACCGGCTTTATTTCCCTTCCGAAGGAAGCCATGCTAAGAATTTTTACACTCAAAAAAATACATCGCCCTCCGCAGGGTTTAAACCCACGACCTCGGGAACTAGAGGTAGCATGGTAACCACTACACCATGAAGGATGACAAACGGTTTTGATTAAGGTACTTGCATTATTAATAAAACGTATACATTTAATTTTCTATGAACAGTCTGTCAAGACCTCTTCATTGGAACAAATTTTGTGTGATTTTGATAACAGATTATCCATGAGAGAGAGAGAGAGAGAGAGAGAGAGAGACAAAGCTTACCACGCAAAAAAAATTCATGTATCGTTAAAATGCACAATTTGTGTCAATTTTTTGGTTTGAATTGTCCAACACTTTTACATTTTTTTTTAAAGTGTTAAGTCGTCATTTGCCTGTTTGTTGACGTATAGAGCATGGAATTTCAAAGCTATCCCATAGTGACCCGCTTTTTAGATATTTTATTATCACTTCAACCTCTGTTTCCTGTTTTGTCTACAACGAAATGAGTGATAACGCCATTTCTGCAAACGTTTATCCCGATTAACACGAGGCAGATAGAAAAATAATTTTTGTAAGAACAGTTTATAGAAGAGTTGAAAATGTACTATAGTGGCTAGGGAAAGCCATGCGAATGTATCATATAATACTTTTATTTTTAGTTATTTTGTTCTGTGGATGAAAAATTGGGTCATGGTAGTGATCTGGCGACTCAGGGAAACCATAACAAAACACAAGTCAAATTGTCCGACACAGGATATGAACCACTTCCAGAATGCGAGTCACAGACGCTACAGCCTAAGCTGTATGATGTCTTTCTCGAAAGTCGTGACAGTTTAATCAAAATCGTTAGAGCCATTTTAAGAAAACCAGTATGTTTTATTTTCTGACTAAATTGTCAATGTGGGTTAAGTTTCCTGAAAAATGTTCAGTGGTACCATAGAAAAATGCTTTAGTTGCTGTTTATGTGTTTTCATAGTTTTGAGCTATGTCGTCCAAAATGGACACACAAACATGTTCCTAGGAGATGCTCGTTTGTTTCTGTGGTCTCAAAAACGCACTTCTGTTGTAACTCGGTGAAATTATGAGTCGAATGCAATGCTCGCTCTGCAGACGAGACTTTTCAGTTTCGATTGTGTTTTCGCTGCGACAAAGAGACAGCCACTTCTGGCGAAACAAATTGTTAGTGTACCATTATATTTACTAGCAGCTTGGAAAATCAAATAGGAGACAGAAACAAAGGGATGGAAGCAAGAAGGTTAGAAGTTAGGAAGAGAGAAGCGAAGAACGAAACACAAGAGGAAAACAGGATGGAAGAGTAAGAAGGAAGATGGAAGAAGGAAAGACATAAAGAAAGAACAATAAAAATAGATAGCAATAAGTAAAAAGAAATTATAAACAATAAAATTAAAGAGAGAGGATGGAAGCAAATGAGGGAAGGAAGGAAGAAAGATAAAATGAATGAATGAAACAAAAAAGAGCAAGGATGGAAAAAAGTAAGACAGAAGGAAGGAAGATGCGGAGAGAAAAAAGAAAAGGAATAAAAATAAATTTATCCATTATCAAAAATGAGTGAATAAATAGAGGAAAAGAGGGGAAAAGAAAGAAAATAAAGTCAGGTAGAAAAAGCAGGAAGAGCGAAACGGATAAAAACATAATGGGCCGAAGAAAGGCAGAAAAAAGATGGAAAGGAAGAAGAAAAAAATAAGGAAGAAGGACAGAAAGAAAGGGAAGAAGGAAGGAAAAGGGAGATAAGAAGGATGTAAGGAAGAAAAAGGAGAAATAAAAATATAGCAATAACTAATTAAATAAATACATAAATAAGTAAAGGAAACGGCAAAGAAAGAAAGCCATATGGAGAGAAAAGGAGGAAGAAACAATAAGAAAATAAGGAAGAAAGGGAAACAGAGGATGGAGCGAAGAAAGCTATGGAAGGGGAAAGAAGGAAAAAAGAAAGAGAAAATGAATAAGTAAAGAAGGGAAAACGCAAGGAAAAAAAAGGTAACGGAGTAAAGTGAGAGAGGAGGAATGGAAAGAAGGAAAGAGCGGATCAAAGAAAGAAGGAGGGCAGAAAGACTAGGGAAGGAAACTCAACCATTTGGAAGTCGCTACATCGAACATTCCAACCATCAATATTTCCCTTGCTTAAGAAGATAGTATCACCGACTGCTGTCAGGTGTTGGAAATAGGCAGTTTTTTATAACGTCTTGCCTCTCCATTCTTGTGCAGCATATTGGAAGTTCTACCCCTTACTGAAAATTTACGGAGCATTAGCACACAGAGAGGATTCCGTACCTTGGCGACAATCCTTTCATTGAAAGGATCCCTGCAGAGGAGGAAGGCTTTCAAAGGCTAAGGATAATGGTCAGCGTATTTCTGGAGGTGTCCGTGCGAGAGTTGAATCGCCTTTCAAAGAAATCGTGCCAACACAAAACACTATGATGGCGTGGTGATGTCCTGCAGTGCTCTGGTCTTACCAGAGATAAAGTACTTCATTGTTTTCACGCTCCGAAACCTGTCCGGTATGGCAGTATGATTTTATAAGTCCATCGCAGCTTAGATCATTGGAGAGTGGTTCAAAATAAACTACGCGTTAAACTGCTGTAATTGTGTACATATTGCGATACAAGTATGCTAAGTGCATCATTGGAGAATGAGAAAGTGTTTGAAAATACGAGATAAAGTCGAATATTTTCTAGTTCCGCGATTTTCCATAACTTTTAACGCATGTGTACTGCATCTAACTTTTCTACGATAGTGGATAATAGACTAGCACTTACACGAAAATAAAATAAATAATTTACTAACAGCTGTTGCACATGGTGGTTGCAGTAACAAGGTCACCAACATAAACCTTGTTGACGAACTGTTGGCCAATTTTTATCCACGTCTGGTTGTTCACCTTAAAAGCATCACAATTTGCAAGTGAAGCTTACTTACTGCATGAATTAAATCGTAAGTAAATATTAACAAATAGAAAGTATGTAAAGATCCAGGTAGGATTTCAATGGTAAAATTCAACTATCAAATATGATTATATTGCATGTCTATAACAACAAACACTTCAAAAGTTAGAGGATTTAATATAGTTCATTCACATACGTGCAGTAAAATAGACAAAACGCGCAGGTAGGTTAGGTTACCAGCACTGAATGCAAGAAATTCAATTTTCCACCATAACAACATGAACGGGAAGTGCATAAAAAAAGGGGAAAAATATTTTAGCACTTATATGATAAAAAGGCAACTGCTCGATCATTAAGGTCAGGTTTCACGTTTTTTTATTTCCTCTACCACCTAATATCTATAATAGGTAGAAAAGTACTGTATTCCACCCGAAGGTAGATATCAAGAATTCACCGGAAATACATGTTTTGAGTTCTCTGAACCAAGAAAAAGCATTTTAGACCCCAAATTACACTTTACACGGAACTACTTCTTTGTTTTTGAACCAGTCAAAAATGACTAACAGTTTTGATTATAATGCCATGTGTTTAAGATACCTTCACGATTAATCAGATTTTTATCTTGAATTCTGTGTGAACAGCGATGAAGTGGCTTTATTATGAATACATTTTGTGTGATTTTGTATTACTGCTAAACCTGAAGAGATAAAAAGTTACCATACAAAAAAGTTGATCTCGTTGAAACAGCAATTGTTTTTTTATTATTTTTGTAGCATTACTATTTCCGAATATTCGTTGCTATTCCTTTGAATTTTATCATAATTTTAAGTGTGAGTAAGTATTTTTTTAAATACAAAATTATTTTAAGTATTTTTAAGTACTAAGTTTATTTCTCGTGATGCCATGCAAAGAATAAAGTTCAACGCCAGTATATAGCGACCTGCTTTTGAAAAATCGATCACTTCAGTCTCCTGTATCCCCCTTGTACCTATAAAGAAATATGTAACTAAACTATTTCTGCAAAGTTTATCTCGATTAACATGAAGAGTAGGTAAAAATATAAGCTTTTGTAAGAACAGTTTTTATAATCTGCATAATAATAAAGGATCGTGTGTAGAGAAAATCATGTGAATATAACACATAAAATATCTTCTTTAACTGTTTCATTTATATAGTTCACTTTAACTTCCGTGATCATATCGGTGGACTTTGACATGAGAAATACTAATGGAACTTGTTTTTTTTCCCCCCATTTAGGGTGTCTCTTTGGATGAAATCTCGGCATTTAAAATACAAGTATTGGCTTAGAATGATAACAAAATATAATATATCGAATTAAAAATGTACAAAAAAATAGAAGAAACTTTTTTTGGAAATTTTTGCCCCTTTACCCCCTAAAGAAAACACGTTTACGCACGTGTAGATAATATAAAGAACATTGTCGTGATGTGTCGTCCTTTGTACACCTGCTTGGCCTGAAGCTATAGGATAGTGCCACAATCACCCACCCCTTCAAGTGCTTTGCTTTCACAAACATTGTATTTGGGGAAGCAAGACACGACAGAACACACTCTAGGCAAAGGATTGGCGAAGCAGAAGACATCAAGTAGGTACGTCATAAGGAGCATTCAGGTGCAACTGAGAAAAATTCAGGAGGGAAGCAATGCCGCTGGCCCGTGTAACTGGGGCATATTCTTTTATTGTGTGTATTCAAAGAATGTCAGATGTGACATCCAGAAGGAACACTGTCGTAATTATGTAGAGGCAAAATTTATATGCAGAAAATATTGAAATAAGAAAATACGGAAAATTTGAAACGTCTATAAGTAGAATTATAATAATTTATTTGCCGAAAACTTTTCCATTTGTTCAGGAAATAGACCTTCTTTCCTTGTAATGCTGAAATTGTCTACTGTGAAATAATTGCTGGGATGTAAAACCTTTTTTCTAGCTATTTTGCTTTCTTTAGCATTTACCCATAGTAGATAGAGCAGGTATTGTATTTCAACTAAATATTTGAATCCAGATTTCATAAGTTAAAGTACAGTAAATTCAAAAGAATAAATTTCCTTCCCCCCCCCTCTTTGTGCATGGGCTCGGTGTGTGAGCAGCATTAATAAAAACCGAAAAGCTGTATAGCGTTTAAGATCCGCACCTTCCACAGAGATTTTCAAGGAATTCCTTCCACCCCTAACTATCATTTACATGCGAAACCATTCGTTATTTGTTATCTTCTCAAAAATGGCTCTAAGAATTTTGATTGAAATATTCATGTTTCATGGCAAATAAAATGTTCTAGGTCATCCATATATCTGTCTCCGCAGCTGAGATGGGCAACAGGAAAAGCGTTTGTACGGGGAGGGAAGCGGTGTGCAGCGGTAACTGGTTTATTCAAGGTCTCGCAACGCAGTTTGTATCGAGTTTCTGTTGGAGTAACACGTGAAGTGAAAGTAACGGCAAATAATATTCCTAATTATTATATTTCACATCGAGTGTTTATTTGTAACTCGTATGTCCTAACAGAATCCGCTCGTGCTGTCACGAGATTATTTAAAGGTTCTTTTAAGTCTGTGACTATTATCTTTGTGATCATTAAAAAATTAACTGTATGAAATGAATGCACACGCTTTAGACGAACTTAAGGATAACATTCGTCAAGAGATCAATTCAATTTCTCAAAGAGATCTAAGAAAAGCAATGGGTGATTTCATAAGATGTCAGAAATGTGTTGTGAGGCAATATTTTTAACACTTAAATAATTTCAGTCTAATTATATAATATGTAAATTTAATAACAGCCCGCCTTAAAGCAATATGTGTATGTAACAATATAAAAAGTGTATATTACAGTGATTGTATATGTTTATGTTATTGTATCCTTGTTCAATAATGTTATGTGAATGTATTACGTAATTTAATAATGTAGGAGCTGTGAGAAATAGGTCAAAAGTTACTATCAAAGAGGTAACAATGAGCTAATCTTGAGGCAATAATGAGTAAGAATTTTTAATAATGCTGCAGTCATTATTGGAGCAACAATAATGCAATTTAGTGACAGTTTATAAAATAGCCAATCAACAACCAGAAAAAGCTTTAGTTAAACGAAGGCATTCTATTGGAGTAGGATTAGCCAATCAGAACTGAAAAGGAGAAACATTTACAAATTCAGAAGTCAGTTGGTTGCAAACAGAGTTCCTAACCGGACGCGAGACACGTCCTCGAGAAGTATATATAATACGTATTCGTGTGAGACGAAAATAGTTTACGTGTTAAAAAGTGCAAGTAATTAATAAAAGAATCTCACAGCTCTCTATCAGTGAAGTGTTATTTAAATTGTGTCAAACATTAATAAAAGGAGGGAAGTAAAATTATAATCTTTATAAGCCTACATTCTTGTTGCACCACAACCCTGCCAAGATATCCATGTCTCTAAAATAAATACTGACGCAGCCGAGGCAAACATAAATATTAAATATTTAAAGAAACAGTTTAATTACAAAGTTAATATATTATTTTAAAACATTTTTGGTGCAAAGGCCACCAGAAAGTACATTTGGGGCAAAGGCTACCGGGTACCATACGTGCGGTTGCAACTACTTCAAGTTCGGTTCCCCAACAGTTGAAATATAATACAACTCCTTCAATACAACCTACTTCAAATTGACGCCCAAAACGTGGGACTAATAAAATACTTCTTCAGCTGAAAACGAAGGCAAGCAGTTCCAGCGTCTCCTTTATTGACATGGGTGTGCACATGACTTTTAAAGTGCATTTGAATTTATTAAGCAGTCACTCTACCTTGCTAAACAACAGGCACCCGTATTAACTGACAGGCGGAAAGCGATAACTTACCGGCCGAGCGGGACAGCGCCTCAGCTGCGGAAACGATATATGGCTAATCCCGTATATCTGGAATTGTCTGTAAACATCCCGTGATGTCCACTTTATTTTATTGAATTTTATTCAATTAGGAAACCATAAGAAATAGGCAACGAAATAACCAACAACTTACTGCAGGAAAAATTAAGATCTCATTAAAATACACACATCTTGTCAAAGTGGCAGAAAAAATAAAAATATTCAACGCGTAATGAGCAGAAAAAAATCAGTTTTTTATTTATGGACGCTCTTTAACTGCTATGACCCTTAGCTTTCCATTATATATTGGGTGTAAAAGACCGGACATTTTGCTCAGAGGCTTCTTTATCAGGCTTGAGGTTCTTTTACGTGCCGTAAATTTACGACACGGGACCACCGGCTTTACTTCCCTTCCCAAGGAATCCACGCTAAGGATTTTTACGCCCGAAAAAATCCATCGCTCTCCGCCGGGTTTGAACCCACGACCTTGGAAACTAGAGGCTAGCATGGTTCCCCTAGACTACGGAGGGCGACGTAATGAACAGAGTAATTGACTTCTAAAATTTGGAATTTCAATGGGTTGTGTGTACAATATCTAATTATTAATGTATACTATAATAACGAGCTATGGATAATTTACAAAGTTACCTTTCGTATTTTACCAATATCTCTATCAGGCGTACATATCTTTCTGTTTTCACGATATTGTAAACATCTTTTTGGTGGACTTCCGAAATATCAGAATGTCTAGCTTTGGGAGCCCATTAGTCTTTGATGCAGTAATTTGTATCACAAATTATGTAAATGTCAAGAGTGATTATAGTGTGACATTGATTTGAGATGTTTGTTGATTGTAATTATTGTTGAGAAGTGGGTTTATACGGCCTTACTGAAACTGATAATAATAGCGTGCAATAATGTAGCGAGGGGGTGAGCTGTTTATCATTATTAGAGACGAGCAAATGACGTATTATTGGCGCGTTTTTCTTAGAATTTGCTGGAACATTTTTCCCTAGAGCATATGTGTTCATAATTTTCATTGGATATAAAAATAGACGCTAATGTTGGCGCGTTTTATTACCAATAGCAGCTCGGTTATAATCTTTAGGCATATCGGGGTGTAGGAGTATAAAAAGGGCTAGGTCAGAGTCAAATTCGTTCAGTCCATCGGAAACATTTGTACATTACACGTCGTCGAGTTCAACAGAAAAAGTCATGGTGAATACATAGCATAGTTTATCGATTTACGGTGTACGCGTAGCAAAGTTATAAAAAAATCTCAAGTGTTGTAAAGTTAATTACACAAAAAGTTGAAGTACGCGAATTAATAATGTGCAGTAAATAAGTTATTATAACAGTTTCAGTTTGGCGAGTGTCAAGATTAATATGTGAAAGTGCATAATATGTTACGACAATAAAAGTGTAAAACAAAATTCTTTCATTAGTGTTATCTTTGGATAAAAACTCCTTTCCGTTTACACACCTGATTAAGAGATTTGCTTGACCGAGAGATCATAGCTAGCCGGAGGACAGTGAACAAAAAAATATTAAATACAATAATAGGCGCTCAGTAAATGATAACATGAAGTGACCGCGACAAATTGTCTTTTATACATGCGGCAAATAAACAGTAGCATCTTTCAAACAAACACTAATACCATCGCAAATTGGCTACCACAACGTGGAGCTAACAAACTTAAATAAACTTTATACCGTCACATCTTATGTAAAATTATTAACTTTTGAATGCGTTAAAATAAAAAATAATGTACACTCGATGTTCTTAAATATTATATATGATTCATATAAAAAGTGTTTCTTGTAACTAAGTTAGGGTATTCATGATAAATATTTACCTAGAAGTTATTTCAAACATACAAAATGCAGAAACAACATTCAGATATTGATATCATATGACGTTGAAACGAGCTCTTGAAAAGAGGGAGGTAAGAAGAATCACAAATTTTAAACTTTGCTTCAGTTGACGTATTTACACTTGATAAAATGTAAAATGGAACATTTTGGTAAAGGATACGATACGAAAGATACAGAAATAAAAAAAAATCTATGACAAAATTGTGTTATTTAGTATGCTCTCTTTTCTGTAGTATGCTTTTGCCCATCTCTTATGGTTTCTGTATTACACAAATTATACAAAATTTAAAGAAAACTCAGAGGTCACGAGCTACTTAAAGGAAATTTAAGATATAGACTTTATTTTTAATATAAGTATCAAACATATATTTCGATCAAAATGTTTAGCTCTGTTTTTGAGAAAATATATTTTTTTTCCACGTAAAAGGAAGTTTTGGCGATGCGAGAATTTCGTGATAATTTTCTTTTTATATTCTTGAAAGCTGTTGAACTTAAATTACATATTTTGGATATGGTTATCAGGAAGCGGAGGAGGATTTGGGCACTTAAGTACACAGTCGCCTACTGTGCCTCTGGAAAGCTCCAGAAGGAAGGAGCGAAGCGAAGGGTACAGAGGATGACCACGTCCGGCCGCAAGTTCGGACCTAGGCGGGGTCTCTAACGTTTCCAGATATTACTCCTGATGTCAGGGGGGCGACCTCCCTCCAAAGGCCTACGTCTCTCTGAGGCCCCGTCCCACACTGAACCCCAGGACAGACAGTTCCACAAAGCAAACTTCACCACCCGTCGTCCACTCGCCTGATCTTTCAACCCTGAAACATTAATGACAAGGAGATGAAATGTCAGGAAAATTCGCAGCATTATATAAGCTACCCTAGCATTCGCCTACCAATCAGGGAAAACGGCGAACAAGCCCAAAGGTCACAGAGACCGGCCCAACGGGAGACGAACCCGGTATCTCCTGAATGCGAGCCTCACGCGCTACCGCGGAGCCAACTCGCTCGGTTAAACGCAAATGTTAGTATTCATCCGAATTTTCGTTTTTAGTTATTCGGTTCATACAGACACACACACACACAGGGGCCTTTTTCTGAAAAGTTTTTTGAGGGTGTTCAAGGGACCTCAAAATAGTATCTCCGAGAAATTTCTATAGGAGTTTTCGGGTAGAAAATAATGCTTCATCTACCTATCTTACATAAACGGCGGACAAAATAAACAATAATGATTCCAACTACTGGTACGGATGCTGAGGACAGAAACGGCTGAAAATCTTTACCGCTATGCTCCGATGTTTACTGTATCAGATGAGACACTTTCTCTCTCCCCCACATGAACCTCCGCTACCATAGCAACTGTGTCTTGTATCGTATTGCACACGCGTAACAAGGTGGTTCGCTCGACATATGGTGACACTGTATCAAAGGGCTAAGCATCACGGATGACTAACTCGCAAAAAAATATTCTTCTCCAGTGATTCTTAAAAGACTCAAGGAGGTAAACTCGGTAGGGAAGAATCAACGTGAAAGAAGAAAAGGATTGTAAAGGATTTCAGTCTGACATGGAAACTTTTTATGTTCGACAGAGTAATGAAATACTTATTTATCAAACTGCTAAAGAAACTGGTGCTTTTCTTTACGTCCGAGCCGTAGGCGATTCCGGAATTTGATGCCAGTAAGAAACTAGAATTGTGTAACAAATGTTCTCGGCGATAGGGTTTTTGATACTGTCATGGTGGAAAGTTGAATTTCCTGTATTCAGTAGGTACTGGTAATCTATCTTGCCTATGTTACTACCTAGCGGGATGGCTCAGGCGGTTACGCCTGTGGCCCCTATTCGGGAGGTCCCGGGATCGATCCCCGGCGACTGCCCATTCTGGCCCACCCATGGGTTTTCGTGGTTCCCCCGGGTCGCCAGATGAATGCTGAGGTGGTTCATCTTCTACCACGACTTTCCTGTACCCATCATCTTCCTTGTCATCTGTTTCAGGGTTGTAGGACCAGGCGACGGTGCTCGGCGGGTTGCGGCATGGCGGTTGCTTGCGCTCTGGGAAAGGTTTCTTCCCTGGCGTCGCTACGATACCGCTCAGCTAGTTCTCAGCGTGGGGCTCCGCTCCTGGGGACCCTGGAGATTGTGGCTTGTGGGCAGGGACGTGCGGCACCGGATGCGTTCTATCTGGAAACGTTAGGGACCCCGCCCATGCTTGGTCTCGTCGGCATCCGGATCTGGTCGCCCTTGGGGGTCTCTCCCTTCATCCCTCCCTCCCAGGGGTCGCGTTGGAAGTACAATGGGCCGACTGGCTTGCGTGCTCTGCCCCAGTTCCAGGGGCCCCTCGCGTTATGTACCTTTACGTTTACCGTTAACCTATGCTAATGCATGTATGTGCGTAAATATATTAAATCCTCTAACTTTTGAGATATGTATTATTATATTTTACTACTGAAATCTTACACGGGTCTTTACTTCCTGCTTATTTGTTAATATTTATTTACGATTTAATTAATGGAGCAGAAAAGTATGAGCTCCAAGTTATCGACGTTTTTAAGGTCAACAATACCACAGTCGTGGATAATCCATCGTCAGTTCACCACCAAGGTTATTGTTGGTGACCTTGCTATGGAGCCACCATGTTCAAAAAAAAACTTTAGTGATTACTTTTATTTTTGCGTAAGTATTATTTCTATTATTCACTGTCGTTGAAAAAAATAATATGCAATACATATACATTAAATGCAATGGAGAATATCGGAAGTAGAAAATACTTGACTTCCTCTCGTATTTTCAATGATGCCTTTACCACATTTGTATCGCAATATTATATTATTATTATTATTATTATTATTATTATTATATACATCATTAATATAACACATTTTGTACATAAACATTTTGTAATGGACCACACAGCTATAACCTGAACTGTAATAAACAGTTGACGCTGTGTTGAGCCTATTTCTTACGTATAAAACCTCTCTTGGGAATATTAATGAACGCTTCTTTACGACAAGCTGCTTAGACAAACGTATGCACGTCTCAGTATATTATCAGAAAATTGTGGACAACAGAAAATTAATTCCTGATTCGAAAATAACAAATCTAAATTAAGAAATCAAACGTGCTCCACAAATGGACTAATTTCTCTTTCTTTGATAAAATGAAAAACGTCAGGCCATGTAGGAAACGTAACTGAAGACCCCCAACAGTTTGCAGGAGAGAGCAATTTGCTAATGAATAAAAGTTCCGAGAAAAGCACTCTGTTTGTATTTGCCTTGAGGTAGTTTGGTTGCTACAGATAAAGGCTGATTTCTTTCCTTTGTGTGCAATTTCTTCCATGAAGTCCTTTAATTCCTGCTCAAACATTTCTCATGTTGGAAAAGAGGGCGTTACAGACAAAATTCTATCAAAAAAAAATACGTTTATAGTCAATTATACTCTTTCAAAGTATAAAACGAGATTTACGAGTGTTTATACTCCGTGGTGCTTGTTATTCTTATTTTTGGGTACATCTACCCTGTTTGGAATCTGGCATTTTACTATAATGTTTATTATTTTAGCAGATTTTTAGATTTATACTGAAGAGCAAGTTCATGGTTACCGGCATAACATCTAAAGACATTTCGGGTGCCTTATTTTATGTCTGAAAACTGAAAATTAATCTGAATTTCTGGCAATTGTTATACTGGAAGAGCCTACTTGTCCTACCCGGCATTGCACGTGCGGTATTTTGAACCTTTAATAATGAGTTGTTTAAATTTATTTACCTCCTCCATATTCTTTGTCATATTATTGTACAGTAATCTAGAGGGGAAAGGATGTAGCCAACTACTGGACCTAGGAAGGAGAAGGTAAGTGAAACTGTGAAGTGTAGTGAAAGAGAAGCGAAGTGATAAGTGAGAAGTGAGGAAGGACGTGATAAAATACCTAATAGTGAGAGTGGAATAATGAAAGTTAGAAAAGTTAAAAATAAGTGAAAGGAAATAGTGAGAGTTAAGTAATTAAGAAATGGAAGAAAGTAAAGTGATCAGTGGATGCTAAAATATTGAAGTTAAAAATATTATAGACATAATGATAAAGTATAAAGGTTAAAACATAGAGTAATAAATAATTAGGTTGGATAATGGATTAAAGAAACAATATGATTTTATTACAGAATATAATTAATCACATTTATTGATAAATAATGATACAAAGAAACTTTATGATTTTAAGGTGAAAGTGGGAAATATGTATTAAGGAATCTACAAATTTAGTAAATGGAATTATTAATGAACTAGTTAAAATATTTAAAATAAATTAAGGCGAAGTAAAATATAAAATAAATCAACTAAATGCACATTTAGGCTAAGAGGGAAGCTGGTTATCAGTACTTAAAAGTTTATATTAGGCTATAATTAAAGGGGAGCAGATGCCAACTGGCAACCAACTGGAAGAGCTGCTGGCTTCAGGTAACAAAAGTAATAGTGGAAAATATTATTAGAATTATCTTAATGCACATTTTATTTTATTATTGTTCATTATTTTAGTTTCGTTTAATAGGTTTAGAATTTATCTGTAGTTATGAATAGAAACAAATTATGTAATAAATATTTATTAATAAACAGTAAATTTGGAATATACGTCCTGGTTAGGCAACAGATGCAAGGATGCTATATTACCAATTTATTTCGTTACCTTCTCTACTATGTATAGTACGTAGGGGAAATATTGCATTCAAATCAACAATTCGATATACTGGGATTTCACCGGAAATAATAAGGCCCACTGAATCCAAAAGAATTACTTTTAGAAAAAGGTCCATGTTTGTGTGTGTCTGTCAGTGTGTCTGTGAACAGCATAACTCAGAAAGGAAAAGTCGGATAAATACCAAACTTAGTATTTAAGTTCAGTATCTTTCAAAGATGCGACACGAAGATTTTCAAGAAAATCCCCCCTCCGCCCCAGACAACCGTTTACATGGAACATTTTTCGAAAATGTTGATTTTCTCAAAAATAACTAACGATTTTGATTAAAATATATATTTAAGATATTTTCATGACAAATAAAACGTATATCTCGAATTTTCTGGGACAGTCCCCGAAAGCCCTCTTCTTTGCGAATGACTTTTACATAACTGGTAAACCGTAAGGGATAGACAAAATTTTTCTACACAAAAAATGTAGAGCGTGTTAAAATAAGCAATTTATGTCACACACCTTTTTTGTGGAGTGAACCATTTCCGAAATATTCCTTGTTATTTGTTTGAATTTTCCAACCTTTTCTGAAATGGGAATTTGTTATTCATTTCTTTTTATGTCCTGGACATGCAAAGAGAATGGAATACTCCACAAAGCAACCAGCTCTTAAAAGATTTGACTATCACTTATCCCCTTGCACCTGCAAGAAAATTAGCAATAAGTAGTGGATGGAGAATAAGAGTTCGTACAAAAGTAGAGAAAGTCATGTGAGCGTAACACATTAGATTTTTTTTATTTTGTTTCACTTTATTTAGTAATCTGGACTATTTCATGTTGAATTCTGTCCTTCAACCCTTATAACTGTAGTTTTGTAATGTCCCCGTGATGTTCCTAATAGCTAAGGAAACATTTCCTGATATTCATGCAAATGGGTATGACATATCGGCAGATGTATGTTTGATTCTACTTAACATCCCCCGACAGACTTCGAGTCCTGGAAATGTTGTATTGCCTGTAAGTATTTTTTGGAGGTTAAACAATTATCGGAATGGTCGAGTAATGTTAGACAAACCACACTAAATGAAATTTCACGCATAATGGCTTAACTGTATTCACATAATACAGAAAGTCCTAGCACAATATACGCACAGCAAAGCAGAGTCGAAAAATACAGCATATCTGGATTGAAACATGTATCAGAGGAGATTAAGGAGATCTTAAATATAACGTTCCCTGATATTACATTCGGGGGATTTTTGCTTCGTGATTACATACAGCATGAGACTACTACATGACTTTTTCTATCTAATATCAATTAATCTAATTTTATGCTACAAAGTATTCACACAAAATCTTATTTTCTAGCTATTTCATATCAATCGAGATAAAAGGCTTGTAGAAACAGTATCAATGCACTTGTCGTAGACACAAGGGAACACAAGGGGAGGCTGAAGTTATAGTCAAATCTTTAAAAAATCTTATATTTACACTCACATGGCTTTCTCTACTCTTGTACAAACTATTTTTACAAACGCTTATTCTCCATATACTTCATGTTAATCGAGATATTGAGATGTTAATCTTATTGCTAATTTTCTTGTAGATGCAAGGGGAATTGGTAGGCTTTAAGCTATAGTCAAATATTTTAAGAGCTGGTTGCTATGTGGAGTATTCCATTCTCTTTGGATTACCAGGACAAAAAAACGAATAACGAATTTCCATTTGAGAAAAAGTATAAGTATTGGAAAATTTAAGGGAATAACAAGCAATATCTCGAAAATGGTTCATTCAACAAAACAAATGTATATGACATAAATTATGTATTTTAACGTGATCTACATTTTTTGTGTAGTAAAATTTTGTCTATCCCTTATGGTTTACCAGTTATGCAAAAGTCGTTCACAATGAAGAATACTTTTGGAGACATTCCCAGAAAATTCGAGATATACATTTTATTTGTCATGAAAATATTTTAAACATATGATATTTTAATCAAAATTGTTAGAGCCATTTTTGAGAAAATTAAAATTTTCAAAAAATCTTCCATGTAAAGGGTAATCTGGGGTGGAGGGATTTTCTTGAAAACCTTCGTGTCGCATCTCTGGAACATACTGAACCTAAATACCAAGTTTGGTGTTTATCCGACTGTTCGTGTCTGAGTTATGCTGTTCACAGACACACACACGGACATGTTTCCAAAAATGTTTTTTTTGGATTCAGGGGGCTCAAAACTTGTATTTCCGGTGAAATTTCGGTATCTAATTTTTGGGTGGAATACAATACTTCCCCTACTTACTACACGTAGTAGAGAAAGTAAAAATGGATCGCTATATTCTGGCCTTGAAATTTCACTCTTTACACGACATCGCAAGAAAAAAGAGAATAAATGACCAAGTACTTCCAAAAAGAAGTATTGGAAAACCCAAAGCAGTAACAACCAGTATTTCCGTAATGCTATAAAAATTGTTTGACATAAATTGTGTGTTTTAATGCGTATTTCTTACGGCAGGGCGTTTTTATTGGAGGGGAACACGTTATCGCAATACGACAATGTGGCTGTACCCCCAGGAGGCAGGGATGAGGTGAAGGAGCCGGAGGAGGTCTCAGGTCCGCAGGCAGACAGGTATACAAAGACACGCAGAGGTCCCTAATATTTCCAATTTGAACACCTACGCATCAGTGAGCCAGGAATCCTCATAAGAGCAACGCTGGGGACCCTAACTGGTAGGACAGCTCACTCTGGCGTGCACGGGAAGAAATCTTTCCAATGCGCATGCATCCACGCCATCTGCCTGTCACCGCCAGCACCGCAGGACTTGAAATCACACCTTAAACGTGAAATGGAGAGGAAATGAGAGGGAATGGGGGAAAGGAGAGATCGTGGTAAAACAATTACCTCTGTTTCCCTTGATGACCAGGGGAAAACCACGAAAAACTCCATGGTCAGAGTGGACGACCCCGTTGCCGCCTGAGTCATCCCGCTCGATATCTCTTACGGTTTACCGGTTGGGTATAAAAATTAATAAAAACTCGTTCATAATGTAGAGGAGTTCACAAGTTATTCGAAGAAAATTCAAAATATAAATTTTATTAGTCATGTAAATATGTTAAACATGTGATATTTAATCAAAATCCTTATATGCATTTTTGTGAAGATATAAAACAATTAAAACCTTTCCATCAACATGTAAATAAACACAAAAGCCTTGGAATTTTGGATTTATCAAACTTTCGTATTTGAATTATGGTGTTCACAGACAGTGTCCTCCCCCGCGGTGTAGTGGTTACCATGCTAGCCTCTACTTCCCGAGGTCGCGGGTTAAAACCCGGCGGAGGGCGATGGATTCTTTTTCGGGCGTAAAAATACTTAGCGTGGCTTCCTTTGGAAGGGAAGTAAAGCCCGTGGTCCCGTGTAAAAGTAAAAGAATCTCAAGCCTGATTACCAGTCTTTCACGCTAAATATAGAATGGGACGCAAAGGACCACAGTAGTGAAAGAGCGTCCATAAATAAATTAAAAAAATTTCAAACACAGACAGTTTTCTAAATTGACGTTTTCGAATTCACAGTATATCAAAACGAGTAGGTACTTCCGGTGAAAATGTGATATCGAATTTTCTGGTGGAATACAATACTTCCTCCGAGAAAGTAAAAATATGCTACATCTGTATACAATAATTCCATAAAAACTTTTCAACCCAGATATCCCGGTTAGATTACCGGCTGGAATGGAGAAATTTTTCTTTAATTAGAATCATTCCCTATCGTCCGTAGAGTCCGGAAGTATGAATGTGGGAGTGAATGTGAATATGTTTTCCAATGAAAATCAATAAAACCAACAGTTAAAAACTATAGCCAATGAGTTAGTTGTTTCTAAAGTCAAAGCCTCGATATAACTAGAGTAGTTAAATAAAAGAGTACTATGCAGATAAAACGATTATAAAAATCTAATGTGATTTATTCACACGACTTTCTCTTATCACTTTTCAACAAATTATTCTTATAAAAGCACATTCTTCTGTCTACCAATTAATTAAACTTCCATTGCGCATTTACACTTTCGTTTTAGGTATAAGGATACAGTAGGTTAAAGCGATAGTCAGATCTTTAAAAAGTGAATCGTTATATGATGGCTTTGAAATGCTATTTACATAACCATGAGAAAGAACAAATATCGACGAAAAGTGTAGGCATTTGAAAACTTTAACCAATAACAAATAATATCTCCGAAATTGTTAACGCTACAAAAATATTTATTTGATATAAATTTTATTTTTAATCGTCATCCACAGTTTTTGTGTCGTAAGATTTTGTCTATCTCATAGGGTTTACAAATTATACAAAAGTCATTCAGAATGAAGAGGACTTCACCGGCTATTGCCAGAAAATGCAAAGTTTTATTTGTCATGGAAGTATCCTAAATGTGTGGTATTTTAATCAAAATCGTTATAACCATTTTTGAAGGAATAACAAATTGTGAATATTTTTCCATATAAAGGAGAGCTCTTAAAATCTCCATGCCTTATGCTTGGACGACGCTGGACTTGAATACCATGGTTGGATTTAACCGACTTTTCGTTTTTGAGTAATGCTGTTCACATAACAGAAACACAGATTTTTTTCTTAAAATGCCTTTTTGGATTCAGGGGGGCTCAAAACATGTATTTACGACGCTTTTTGGGTGGAATGTAATAGTTCCTCTATTTACTATAGATAAGTAGAGAGAAAGTAAAAAGAAGAATTCCACACAAAGTTCGAGGAGAGGGTAACTGAATCAAGATTTAAAAGTCACCCGCGAATGCCCAGGAACCCAGTTTAGTGCATTCATATTTTAAGACGGGCAGGTAGATTGAAAGACAGTACCTGAAGCTCTGTACTATCTGAAATGTGATGATCCAGGCCAACAGTTGACGTGATACATTTCCTAATTAGTTGTTGATGGGACAGGTGTTTCAGTTTTTAAGCCACCCTTTGCATCCGCTTGCGTGCTTTCTACGCCGATGAGGGTGTAATGAGAAGTGTGTTGGCCGAGGTCGTGGAAGTTGACGTCACGGAAACGTTATTCATATAGAGAATAATCGATATGAGCTCCGCACTTGACACAACGGGCTAAGCTCGCGCCTTGTTGTAACTTGCTTTTTACTAGGGGTTGCTGAAGTATTGGGAGCAACAGGGGCGTCAAAAATTAAATATATGGGTGAATACGCCATTAACTGCATCTGAGGATTGGTTAAAGGTACTCGATACTGAACTTTTGACAACATTTCGGAAGAAAAACAACTTTTTTTACGTTTTATATTGAAAACATCAATCAAACCTCGTATTAAAAGCCCAAAACGCGACGTTTAAATGAATTTTTAAATTTATATTGTTATATACTGGGATGAGGCCAAAAGGTTTACAGCTAGATATTAAATTTTAATTACCCCAGCATATGCATTGGGAGGCATAGCTGCAGAGGTAGCAAGAAGACCAGAATCTTAAACTAGCATTCCAGAGCAGGCGTGGGATAGTTATAACAAAATAAACAGAACTTCACATTACTCTCATTGTCTGTGGTTTATTCAGCATAAACACGGTGCCCCTACACCACACACAAAAGATAAAAAGGAAGACATTGAAGGGAGGTGCTACATACGCGAGGCTACATTCACGCGATTTCACATACGACCTTTCAGACCCAACACTCGACCAGAAGTGGCGCTAACCACATAACACAAAGAAAGTAACGCTCACTTTCCCCGCTCTCCACCGCTAGCTAGGATCACCAGCTAGAAGATGGGGAGTCGCCACGCCAGACGAAACTTCAAAACTCCAGCCGAAAGAATTACCCCCACAATGCTGTCGCCAACGACGCAATACTGTGTCTGGCATGACAACACACACACACACACACACACATACACGCCAAAATATGCCACTTTTTAACATCTAAGATCATATCGTCGACTTTGCCTTTGGAACAATTGCTCATCGGCAATGATGTTCACTCGTTTACTATTCTTTTAATCTTTGGGTTTGTTTACGTTAGGTTATTCGCACAAATTTATACTCTCATTCATGCCTCCAGACTCTCGGGAGGATGGGGAATCATCCTGGCTAAAGAAAAACTCCCATGCTCCAGTCGGGAATCGAACCCTGGACCCCTGAATTTGGAAGCTGACATGCAGGGGCCTATTTCATAACGATTACAAGTTACAGGGTACAAATCACAAGCAAATTTTTACAGATCACAAGTGCATTCTACAAATTAATTTGCTATTTCATTTCATAAAGCTTACTCCACAAGTACAAGTCCTTGTAAAACGATTGAAAGTTTCACAAGCGTTCTTAGTATTGTATAAGTATTATAAACACACTGCAACGACTTAAGAAATACATAGGGTTAGATTATACGACATAAAACTCTCTTGTGTGATAATATTTGTGTCTTAATAAATGATTGCATTGGACATAATTCTACACGATTCGTGGATGAAAATGTTAATGAGAGAAGACGAAGAAATTTCAAAGAGCGTATAAACGTGGACTTTGATACATTCTTTGAGTATAATAACATATTCAGAATGAGTGCAACAAAATCTGAAGTGTTACTCTCACATGAATTTCTCTACTCTTGTACAAGCTATTTTTACAAACGCTTATTCTCCATATGCTTCATGTTAATCGAGATATCGAGATGTTAATCTTATTGCTAATTTTCTTGTAGATGTAAGGGGAATTGGTAGGCCTTAAGCTATAGTCAAATATTTTAAGAGCTGGTTGCTATGTGTAGCATTCCATTCTCTTCGCATGTCCAGGACAAAAGAAAGAAAGAAAGAAAGAAAGAAAGAAAGAAAGAAAGAAAGAAAGAAAGAAAGAAAAAGAATAACGAATTCAATTCCCATTTGAGAAAAAGTATAAGTATTGGAAAATTTAAGGGAATAACAAGCAATATCTCGAAAATGGTTCACTTAACAAAAAAAATTGTATATGACATAAATTGTGTATTTTAACGCGATCTATATTTTTTGTGTAGTAAATTTTTTCTATCTCTTATGGTTTACCGGCTATGCGAAAGTCGTTCACAATGAGGAATACTTTTGGAGACATTCCCAGAAAATTCGAGATATACATTTCATTTGTCATGAAAATATCTTAAACATATGATATTTTAATCAAAATCATTATAGCCATTTTTGAGAAAATTAAAATTTTCGAAACATGTTCCATATAAAGGGTAATCTGGGGTGAGGGGATTTGCTTGAAAACCTTGTGTCGCATCTCTGGAAGATACTGAACCTAAATACCAAGTTTGGTGTTTATCCGACTGTTCGTTTCTGAGTTATGCTGTTCACAGACACACACACGGACATGTTTCCAAAAATGCTTTTTTTGGATTCAGGGGATCTCAAAACATGTATTTCCGGTGAAATCTCGGTATCGAATTTTTGGGTGGAATACAATACTTCCCCTACTTACTATACGTAGTAGAGAAAGTAAAAATGTTAGCCCTTCTGAATGACATTGCACAGTTTCTACAAAACCCAAACTCGGTGGAACATTGCCAAAGTTTATTTGTGTGTTGCAAATTATTTGTTTGAGTCCGGAGGACAGTAGCATGCAGTAAGTGACAATCAATGGTGTTTCTCCAGCAATTGCTTGTCGCTACAGAGGCTGTAAATAAGGTTATGTTTCACCAAGTTTTGAACTGGCCTGAAGGTATTTATGAAGTTGTGGCAAAATTTTACAATTTGGCAAGGATGCCAAACATCGTAGATTGTGTTGATGATACTCTTGTAAACACTGATGTCCTTGATGAGCATGGAGTGGCTTTTGTGGTTCATCACGGCATCACTCCAAGAAATGCATGGTTTTATGTGAGCCTGATGCAGTAATTTGTATCACAAATTACTTAAATGTAAATAATGATTGTAATATGAATATGCATTTTTATGTGACATTGATTTCAGATGTTTATTGATTGTAAATATAGTTGGAAAGTAAATTTATATGGCTTTACTGAAACTGTCAATAATAGCGCAATAATGCAGCGAGGGGGGTGAGCTGTTTATTATTATTGGAATCAAGGAAGTTACGTAATGTTGGCGCGTTTTCGGTAGAAACTTCTGGAATATTTTCTCCCTAAAAGCAATATGTATTCGTGGTTTTCATTGGATATTAAAATAGACGCTAATGTTGGCGCGTTTTATTAGCCAATAGTAATTCATTTATAATCTTTAGGCGTATCTTGATGCAGGCGTATAAATAGGCTAGGTTAGAGGTAACGTCAGTCAGTCCTTCAGTTCGCCGAAAGCATTTACACATTACACATCGTAGTCAGTTGTGCAGTTCATCAAAATTCTTAGTGCAATACACGTCGTCTTAAGTTCGTCAGTTCGTCAAAATATTTGTATGAGATACGTCGGCTATAGATTCACAAGTTACGAAAATCTAAAGTATTATAAAGTTAATTATACACAAAGTTGAAATACGTGAATTAAAAGTGATCAGTAAGAAGTATTATAACAGTTTCAGTTTGGCGAGTATCTAGATCAATATGTAAAAGTGATAGTGAACGTGTTCGACGATAAAAATTATAAAACAAATTTCTTCATCAGTGTAATTTTTGGATAAAAGATTCCTTTCCGTTTCACAACCTGTATAGAGACACATGTTCGACCCGAGATAAGATAATAGCTAGCCGGAGGACATTTAAAATGAAATCAAACACAAAACTAACACTGATGCAAATTGCTAACGCCAGATGGAGCTACGAAACTAACAAAGAATGACGTCACAAGATGGCTTCAACACTGATGTAAACAAACATTTGTAAGTAATAATATCACAAATTGGCTCCCATACGTGGGGCAATTAAAATTATGTAACCAAACAAAACAAAAGCAACACAACATAAGATCTTCAAGTTCTAATAACTTACGCTACAAATATTACGTAAGCACAGATACTATTACAAATTGGCACCCAGAACGTGGGGCACGATAACCAGGAAAGGAACACGATGACCAGGAAAGAAGCATAGTGACCAGGAAAGGAACACGATGACCAGGAAGGGGCAGAATTAACCAGGAAGAAGTGAGATGACCAGGAAGGGGCGAATGCAGCAGTGAAATGATCTACAAGACGCAGATTCAAGAAACAACTAGAGGAGCGACAAACGACGCGGATAAGTGGACACAAAAACATCGAGACAACGTAGATTCATCATAATACAACGCAGAAGCGACATACAAACCTAGGAGAAAGGGGCAGAAAGCTGGACATCAAAGCAACATCAGCAGATAGCATCAGAAAGGTTAGAAAAATGTTATGTTAATTTAAAAAAAAAGGGTAAAAAAAATTTAAATGTACCTTAGGAGTGGTAGGATAAAGAAAACAATGGCTACTAATAATACAGAAGAAATAATTATGGAGGGAGATAATGTAACAGTTAGCTGTAATTCAATACAGGTTACAGAAAATAGCCCAAACTTTTTAGGATTTGAGGATGAAAATGTTAGTGCAGAAAGTGAGAATAGAATAGCAGGAAATGTTAATTTTGATGCTAGTATGATGATTGAAATGCTGAGAAATATGAGGGAAGATATGCAAAAGAATAATGAGAAATTGAGGGAAGATATGCAAAAGAATAATGAGAAATTAGAACAAAAACTAACTCAGAATAGTGAGAAATTAGAAAAACTAACTCAGAATATGGAAAAGAATAATAGGGAATTGAGGGAAGATATTGGTAAAAGCTTAGAACAAAACAGGGAAGAAATTGAAAAGAAATTCATGGAGCTAGATAGTAGTATGATGAGAATGAGAAATGAAAATCAGGAAATGATAGCAAATGAGATAGGCGAGGTTTCAAAGAAAATGTCAGAAATGAGCAGGGAAATATCAAACCAAAAAAGTGAGGTTAATACTAAGTTTGAACATGTTGATGTAAAATGTACAGAGTTAGGTAGCCGAATGAGTAGCATTTCAAGTGAGTTAAAAGAGATGATGGAGGCTACAAATGCAGATTTAATACAGGTGCAAGTTAATTTCAGAGGGGAAATATCTGAAATTCAGAAGGAGTCAGAAACACAGAGAAATAAATTGTCTGATTAAGTTAAAGTTTTGTCTATAGATTTGAATCAAAAGCTAACTTCTGAAGTTAATAAGTACCAAGCTGTTCAGAATGAAAACTCCAATCCAGTACAATTTATGACAGATTTGTTAGAGTACTCTCAGATTAAAAAGATAGCAGAAGAATTGAAAATGAAAGTTGTTAAAAGATGTGTTGTTCAGGAAACTGTAGATTGTTTTCAAATGTTATCAGGGGACGAAATGTCATATGAATACAAGAGGTTATCCATTGACAAAAATTTGAAGGTTAGGATACGGCTACGAGGAATGTTTAGCCACACACAATTTGATCCAGGAGGGTAAATAGCAATGAGATGTAAAGTAAATGCTGGATAGTTAAAGACGAAATGCAGAGCAAAGTATTGGAACGTAAGAGGGTTAACTATTTATATATGTCATTTGAAAAGAGAAATAAATTAAAAAAAAAAGAAGAGAAATGTTTAAAAAAAAAAAAAGAAAAAAAATTTTAATTTTTAGTAACTGTAACAACATTTGAAAATTAAGAATGCAAAGATTGAAACTTAATATGCTATTAAATTAAAAGTACATAAATATAATTCCAAGGGTATTGTTAAAATAAAGTACAAAATAACAAAAATGGGTAAAAAAAACAAAAACAAATACTTATGTAGCAAACAGAAAAGATGAAACTTTGTCTAGATTTAAGAGATATAAATATATTTATGTAAAGGTTGAATATTTTGGTAAATATGTGTAATAATTACAAAATTCTTAAATACACAAATTTTTGTTAACAACTTAAGAAAGTAAGCAATTTTGAAACAGTCATTAAATAATTCAGGGTACAGTATTTGCTATAAAAAAAATTGTAATGTCAGATTAAAGTTTAAACAAATTAAACCAGAGCCAGTAAGTAGTGGCGAGATAAAAAAACAAAACAAAAAACATGTCGTGTGTTAAATACGTGTGAAGTGTTAAGTGAAAGTGATAGCGTGTGTTCCAAGATTTAGGAGACTAAAAACCCAATTATAAAATTTCCAAACAAGTTGTAAATATTTATAATTATGTTTCTAGTGGGGCACACTTAAATGTAAATAATGATTGTAATATGAATATGCATTTTTATGTGACATTGATTTCAGATGTTTATTGATTGTAAATATAGTTGGAAAGTAAATTTATACGGCTTTACTGAAACTGTCAATAATAGCGCAATAATGCAGCGAGGGGGGTGAGCTGTTTATTATTATTGGAAACAAGGAAGTTACGTAATGTTGGCGCGTTTTCGGTAGAAACTTCTGGAATATTTTCTCCCTAAAAGCAATATGTATTCGTGGTTTTCATTGGATATTAAAATAGACGCTAATGTTGGCGCGTTTTATTAGCCAATAGTAATTCATTTATAATCTTAGGCGTATCTTGATGCAGGCGTATAAATAGGCTAGGTTAGAGGTAACGTCAGTCAGTCCTTCAGTTCGCCGAAAGCATTTACACATTACACATCGTAGTCAGTTGTGCAGTTCATCAAAATTCTTAGTGCAATACACGTCGTCTTAAGTTCGTCAGTTCGTCAAAATATTTGTATGAGATACGTCGGCTATAGATTCACAAGTTACGAAAATCTAAAGTATTATAAAGTTAATTATACACAAAGTTGAAATACGTGAATTAAAAGTGATCAGTAAGAAGTATTAAAACAGTTTCAGTTTGGCGAGTATCTAGATCAATATGTAAAAGTGATAGTGAACGTGTTCGACGATAAAAATTATAAAACAAATTTCTTCATCAGTGTAATTTTTGGATAAAAGATTCCTTTCCGTTTCACAACCTGTATAGAGACACATGTTCGACCCAAGATAAGATAATAGCTAGCCGGAGGACATTTGAAATAAAAATCAAACAAAAGCGAATACTGCCGCAAATTGCTAACGCCAGATGGAGCTACAAACCAAACAAATGAATGACGTCACAAGATGGCTTCAACACTGATGTAAACAAACATTTGTAAGTAATACCGTTACAAGCCCGATCTAAAATCTCTTCTTCTGCAGTTAAATCACAGGTACCAACACTTTCCTTATTAAATATAAATTCATGCAACTTGTGATTTGTAATCTGTAGGTCCCAGACCACAGAGGCAGTCCTTATAATGTTGTTTCTTACGTTTTTACCACTTTAAAATGCTCCCCATTATGTAAGTTTTATTAATTTCATTCGGATTTTCAGTAGATGGGTAATTTATTTATTGTCGGATAGAGGCACATATGATTGTCAAATAAATCATAATTACAGTTCATTGACATAATTAATTTAAGTTATAAAACAATTCAGAATTAAACATTTTTAATATAAACTTTAAAAACAACGAATTCTAAGTTTCTTATTCTTCTACGTAAGGCATATAAATGGAATTTATCTTAGAAGTATGATAATTACACCTCTCACTTCTAGTTAAATCTCAGGTCTGCTGTTGTAATCATGAATATCAGTAGCAAGATCAGAATAGCTTAACTTCTTCTTAACATCAATAAACAAAGCACGATACAGCTGCAAGGAGGAGCTAATATTTTATATGAAATAAAAATGGGTTTACATGTTCTTTAGAATGAGCTCTATTTATATATAATAAATACACAGTGCTTTCTTTTGAAGTTTAAATAAATTAAAAGTTGAGCTAAGGTTGCCCTACAAAAAAGGTTCCATAGAAAAGCTGCGAGTGTATAAATATAGGGTAGTTAAATTATATTCGAACCCACTCGCGGCCTCTCTCTCTACTGCACGAGACAGCGGCAGTCGCCGGGGAAATTACGCCGGCAGAGGCGGACTAAAATCCTTACCTTATAAAAGATGCTGGAAATGTTGACCTTCTGCTCTCAAATAGGCGGCATATCTTGTGTAAATATTCTCGCTCATTCTCCGAAGCTCAGCAGCAGGAATTCTTATGATGAAATGCCTCATTATGATCAGAAAATTGGAGTGTGGTGCGCGATAAGTGCTAGAAGAATAATAGTGTCCATATGCTTTGATGAAACAAAAAATGCAGAGCGATATCAGAGGTTAATTCTGAGGCCATTTTGCAATCGCTTGACAGATGAAGAGATGTATGGTTGGTTCCAGCAAGATTCTGCAACAGCACATACGCCTGCCGAATCAACACATGCAATAAGAGAGGTGTTTGATGACAGAATAATTAGTGTTGATTTGTGGCCCCCTCGTTCTCCTGACCTAACGGGTTGTGATTTTTATTTATGGGGTTCTTTAAAAGACGAAGTGTATTGTTCCAATCCTCGGCACACTACAGGAACTTAGAGAAAACATTGTGCAAGAAATCACAAGAATTCCTGCTGCTGAGCTTCGGAGAGTGAGCGAGAATATTTACACGAGATATGCTGCCTGTTTGAGAGCAGAAGGTCAACATTTCCAGCTTATATTATAAGGTAAGGATTTTAGTCCGCTTCTGCCGGCGTAATTTCCCCAGCGACTGCCGGCTGTCTCGCGCAGTAGAGAGAGGCCGCGAGTGGGTTCGAATATAATTTAACTACCCTATACATAATGATTTGTTAATAGAACTCTCAAATTACTCTCAATTGCAGATTTCGCAACATAAAATGCCCTTGATATCACTTTAGAGGCTCCAACTCAATCCAGATTCACTACTAAGAGTTTCACACTCATATTAAAATTATCATCATTCCCATTTAAATGGATATGAGATCCGTAACTTCATTTTCGTTCACTCGCAAAAAGTTAGCAGAACACCAATCTTTTACAGTGAGATCACTTTATTCAATAAACCGATCATTTCTGGACATTATTATCTACAACATTATCTGCCAAATCGTCAGCAAAAAGAAATGGTGCTACTGAATTACAAATATTAAATGCTAGATAATTGATATATAATAAATAAAGTTGGTCCAAAAACAGATCCTTGAGGTACACCGTGCTTAACTGAGATGACAGACAATTCTAAACAACACACACAGTATATCTTTTTTTAATGTGGATGAAATGATACAAAGACCCTTTTCTTAATATGAAGATAGTTTTGCATTAAGGGTTTGTATAACAAGTGCAGAAAATTGTAGAAGATTAAAGTGTTACATATTTTATTTTTTTCAGTAAAAGTTTAAATGTTATTCAAAATAACTTTTTATTGTAAAGAGCTATATTTGAGGAATTATAAGTAAAATTTAAAAGTAAACAAGTTAAATTATCATTACATTTTACTTGAGATGGAATATTTATTTTCTGAAAATTATTTTATTGGAAAGTTAGGTACATAGGGCCAAGGCACTTAAACTTCTATTACAGTTATGTTGAACAAATCTGTGTTAGAAGTTTCAGCTAAACTAATTGAAGCTTGTAAAAAGTAGCAATTTCTAGAATTTTTATAAATCAATGAGACTTCGTCTAATATGGAACGATTACGTGTGAGAATAACAGCCATTATTCACTGAAAAATTGTATATATATTTTTTATCACTTCCAAGAAAGCTATAAACTCTAACAAACTAAGAGAGTTTACTTCAGCATGCGTCCAAAAATACCAGGTTTGCCTAGGCATCTCTTAAGATAATCTTACAGTTTAAAACAACGCTTACGCTAGCATTAATAGATAAAATCTTAGGGAATATCCTGGATTTATAAAATACAATGTAACAGTAAAATCCCACTCATATCGGTTATGTTGCTATTTTTAAACGAGTAAATAAGTGAAGGCATTAAATAAAGAAGTTTAACAAATGCTAAGCGAATATTTATAGGATGTACAGTACAGTCCCTAATATCCAACTTTAACATGCCGTGGTCTGGTCGGATGATCGGTAAGGTCGGATGACGTGGAAAGCAACAAACACGACATTTAAAACTGACAAAATACATTTATTATTTCAAACATTACGTATGTACTAGGATGTAACTTGCACAAACCACAAACGCATACCGTATGTACTACAAAGAACAATCTACAAAAAAAAAAAAAAACTATGTACGAAGAACCATGCAACCTGATGAAAAAAGGTTGGTAGTTAATTGGCTTTTGTTTGCCAGCTGTTTGACGTTTTCTACCAGCTAGATCTCGCAGTCTCTGCAGAACTGAAACCTCCGATGATCAAGTTCCTCCAGCTGTTTCATGTATTTCATAAACCGAAAAATGTTACGCTGTTTCATTTTTGCAACAATCGGTTGGTGGCCAGTTGTGTCTAATAATGGCCCAGTGTACAATCATTGTGTTGTCCCAGAAGGGCGAAAGCTGCTACTAAAATTAATATCTACCAATTACTAGAATGCAAGACATAAAATCTTAGGAATGTAATTCCAAATGTATATGTATGATCTTGTTTGAATTTATGTTGATACCATAATCTGCATCGTTGTTACTTATCTCATTTCCTCTTTTCTTACTAGCACCATATCATCATAAAATATTATACACCTTATTCATCTTCCTCTTGCTAGTACATATTGTTTTGGAAACAATTCTTCACCAAATTCTCCAAGTAGATGTTGTATGCAGGGATAATAAAGAAATAAATTCTTATATGTTATATTCACGTGGATTTCCCTGCCCAATACCTTTTATTTTATATAGCTACTACAAACCATGCTTACTCTACTTTAATTCGAACAAGATAAACGTCTGTATGAATAGTTTCATTACAGATTTCTACAGGTACGTGGTCTAGGTATACCATACTAGCCTATAGTTCCCGAAATCGTAGGGTCAAACCCGGCGGAGGGCGATGGATTTTTTTTCGGGAGTAAAACTCCTTAGCATGGCTTCCTTCGGAAGGGAAGTAAAGCCGTGGTCCCGTGTCGTAGATTTACGGCACGTAAATAAACCTCAAGCCTGATAAAGAGGCCTCTGAGCAAAATTACCGGCCTTTCACGCCCAATATAGAATGGGACGCTAAGGACCATAGCAGTTAAAGAGAATAAATAAATAAATATTAAATTATTAAATAAATAAATATTAAATAAATACATGTGAAATAAATAAATGTTAAATAAATACGTCTTAAAGAAATAAATATTAAATAAATAAAAATACAGGTACAAAGGTAATAGTAATAGTCAAATATTTAAAAACTAGTCGCTATATGCTAGCCCTGAAGTTCCATAATCTTTCCACGACATCGTGAGAAACAACTGGAATGCGACAGTACTAACGAACAATAATAACGGCGGAAATGGCTGTTCCTACAAGGTTATTTTAAATAAATTGTGTATTTTAAAGACATCTACACTTTTATAGTAAGTTTTTGTCTAACTCTTAGGTTTACCAGTTATATAAAATTATTTCCGAATGAAGGAAAGGCTATTTCCAGAACATTCAAGATTATGTACACATCTTAAACATTTGGCATTTGAATAAAAATTGTCTGAGCCAATTTTGAAAAATAAAATGTTTTTTTAAAATTTATTCATGGGAGCTTAAAACATGTATTTCCAATGAAATGGAATTTTTGTATGGAATATAATACTTTCTCTACCAAGGGGAAAGGTCCCTAATTTGAACCGCCTCTTAAATTGAACCGCCCCGATATTTTCCAAACTGTTCGACAGATGTCACCATAATCCTAGCAGAAGCGTAGCGTGTGCAGCTATGAATGCTTGGAGTTGTTGACTTTGCATTCTGAGCTGTGGTTTCAGTTGTATGAAGTGTTGTGTGTTTTTGGTGCTTCAGAAGTAATATTTGACTCGTCTAGCTAAGCTTATACGACCAATTAGATAAGTTTGAGATTATATATATATATATATATATTACATGTTATGAAATGTTTATTTAGCAACACTATTCATGCATGCATTTTTTCATGCAGCGTCTCTCCTTGTCACATAGATGCTAAAGCTTCCAAAATGGTGTGGCTCGTAAATTGAACCAGTGTTTGAACCCTATGTTGAACTGGTCCAATTTAGGAAACCTATTGAAGTTCTAGGATTGCTCAACTGCGAATAGTATATCGTGTGAATAACTATCCATATAATATGCTAAGTTAAAAAAAGAACATGTTAAAAACAGTGGATGACATGAATATGTGAATTGTCTGAAATGATGTACATGATCCAGCGCATGAGTTGTAGGATATGGCTTCACCAAAAGTGTGCAAAGATTAGTGCCAAGAAGAAAGTGTTTTATTGTGAAGATTGTGTATAATGGACTCTCTTGTATGAGAGTAAAATGAGTAAAAACTCTATATTTGCAAATAATACCTATTGCAAAACCAAGTGATTGTCAACATATAAGAGTTCAAAATGTTCAAGGAAATTGCTATTCTTATCACAATTTTGGACTCTACTTTTGTTGCTGATAGCATATTTGTTTTTGAATGTACAATAAAATATCTGTATTCTGTATTTATAAAAACACTTTTAAGCTTAAAAGCATGTGGTTCATTTTAAGACCCGGTGGTTCAATTTAAGGACCACGTTCCTAATTTGAACCGATTTACACCATCTCACTGTTTAAATGTTATTTAATTTTAAATTGTGTTGAGTATATTTATAGCCCAAGGATTTGTCACTTTAACGCTAGTGTTTCTGAAAAATTTGATTTGAAATTAGAATTATTATTTACTGTTTAGGCTTCAGTGGTTCAATATAGAGACCTTTCCCCTACTAGAAACGTGGTAGAGAAAGTAATAAGAATTAATGTAGTTAACAATTTAGTTTATCTCTTAAAATAAGTATAGCATCGTGACACTTTGCCCATTGTACATTAATTTTTGTTACGACTTTAGAGGCTCCTGTGACGCCAAATTTGCAGAAAGGGAAGAACGCAATAAAGCGGTGTTTACACGCGAAACGTATTTGTGTTTCACACACGAACGAACGGACGGGGGTGTTCTCTCACTAATTACGTTTATTATGTTGGCAAGGACGTGCGAGAGTTTGGGTCCGGATGTTGTGGCACAAACTTCCTTCATATTCCTCTCGTGTCATTTGTTTCAGTCAAGTTGCCGGGCCGCATTTCGCGTGAGGCACCGTCAGTTGTTTGAGCAGCCTGCTTTAATTGCCATTATTGACTGCGATACGGTTCCCAATATTTTTGTGGTAACCCAAGGTGTTTATTAGAAGTTACGTTATCCGGTATCTCTAAACCTTCCAAGTTCTAGAGTCTGTTATATTTTTTGGTTTCTAAGACAGCGCAAAAAAAAATTGTTTTAAGGAACCCTTTAAATTAGAAACTTAATGTCTACAGTTACAGGACTGGATTGCCATTTAATGAAGATTTTCTATCTTAATGCTATAAAGAGAGGAAGTGTGTGTGATTGACAACTGCATAACTAAAAAACGAAAAGTCAGCTAAATATTAAAATGGTATTTAAGTTCATCATCTTAAAGGATACGACAAAAGGATTTTCAGCAAAATTCCTCCACCTTAAACTAACCTTTACATGGAACATTTTTATCGTTTAAAAAAAAATGACTCAAACAATTTTGAAGAAAAAAAAACGTACGTTTAAGATATTTCCATGACAAAAAATATATCTTGGATTTTTCGGGAAAAGCTTGTGAAATCCTGTTTATTCCGGATTAATTTATATAGGTGCTAAAACATACGAAATAGAGAAAAGCATGCCATAAAAATTCAGAGCTCGTTAAAATATACATATAAGGTATATAGGTAGGTATTTCGTTTTTGTGGCATTAACCGTTTCCGAGATATTCGTTGCTCTTAGTTTGGATGTTCCAATACTTGTATTTTTGAACTGTTAAGTCACCATTATTTTGCTTCTCGCAATGTCATGTAAAAAGGTATGAAATTTCAAAAACCAAAGTATAACAACTTGCTTTTTAAATATTTGACTAGTTTAGGTGTAACCCTCTTATATTCTACAACGAAAAGCATAATGAAACTATTTCTACAAACTATCGTCTCTATTAAAATGAAGTGAGCAGAAAATAAGCTTTTATAAGAATATTTCGTAGAAGATATATATATATATATATATATATATATATATATATATAAATAAATGCAACAAAGCAGATAAAAAGGAATAAAATCAACGATATTACAGAGGGGTTTGAATTTTGCGGGTTAAGAAGAGATTACAATGGACTAATTATAAATCAGTACCTTTCATTAGATTTATTTGGTCATTTGCTAAATAACCACTATGGCACCCAAGCTAAAAAGACTAATCATGCACAATTCTTGACCACCATAACAACGTGCTTATTATGCTAGGATTGCAAAACGACCTTTTTATACACCTACCTAAATTATAAACAACGAAATTCTTAATGATTTGCTAGATTATGGCATTCGTGTAATAAGTGCTAAATAATGGCATTATGTTGATACAATTACCATAACTACACCACCTAGATAAATTAGCATTACAAAAACAAAACACGCACTCACTTTGAGGCAGTATTTTATATCACAACACTGTGAATGCCAGAGTGATTGTAGTGTAAATTAACATTATTGTATGACATTGATTTGAGATTTTGTTAGCTATAAGCATTGTTAGGAAATACGTTTACACGGCCTCACTGAAACTGACAGTAGAGTGAGTAACAATGAAGCGAGGGGGTGAGTTGTTTATCACTTAGAAGAGACAAACAAATAACGTCAGGGTAGCGTGCCTTTCTTTAGAAATGGAGGGAATATCTTCCCTAGAGAATATGTATTAGTAATTGTGATTGGCTTATAAAACAGACGCTAATGTTGGCGCGATTTAGTAACCAATAGCAGCTCTATTATAATGTTTAGGCATATCGGGGTGAGGGAGTATAACTTCTTGAGCCAAAAGCAAGTATCGCGCAGTTCTACAGAATCATTCACGAGGTACACATTACGCAGTTCTACAAAATCTCTCGCGAAGTACACATTACGCAATTCTACAGAATCTCTCGCATCGTAAAGTTAGTTACAAATTCAGTTTCAGCTAGGCGTGTATAAAGATTACAGATGTGAACTATTAATTAAGTGTGACGGCAATAAAAGTGTAAAAACAAATTCTTTTATCAGTGTTATCTTTTAGTAACAACTCCTTTCCGTTTACACGCCCTGTTTAGAGATATTTGCTCGACTGAGTAATAATAGCTAGCCGGAGGACAAAGAACCCAAAATTCAAAATAGTAAAACAATAACAGGCGCTCAGCAAATAAGATAACACGTACAGATTACTGCGACAACTTCATAGCAATTCTTTAGATAGCATTTATTTTATTTTTGTTTAAGTTTTGTAACGTTCGTTTCATAACATTTACTTTGAAGTATACTGTAACATTAAATTTATTTCATGATGTTTACTATTATGGTAACTTTTGGAAATCGTAATAAAATACGCAATCGCTCACTGCAGGCTGTACGGAGGTTGAAATACAACAATCTCTGTTTCTTTTCAATCATCATAATATCCTTAGAGATGGTAACGATGACGCCATGTTATGACACATTGTAGCATCGACCAAAGCGTTTGCTTTGGATTTTTAAGTCTTGATATTTTATTATGCATGTGTCAGTGACATACAATACGAGAAAAATAACTCTGCTAAAGGGTATCTGTACGACATTATAGGTTTCGCTGCCTCAGACCTGCTTGTCCTGTACGGACTAGAGTGGTGGCCTAACGCGCAGGCGTGCGCCACCAAGTTAACAAAGAAAACAGGTGGTAATTTCAATGCACGGGTAGAAACGAACAACAGGAAATAAATGAGATAATAAGGAAAGAACACCACGATGTCACAAAGAGTAACGCTCAGCAAAGGGACTAAAACAAGAAGGAAATTGGATGAAATGGCAGATGCAGTAAAGGAAATGATTATCGCCACGGCCTCTTCTCTGGAGAAATAACAGAAAATCGGCAGATATCTATCCACATGCTGCCTGCCTGGTGTGCCAGTGGGGGGCGAGAGGAAAAGCTGTACCACTTCCTGTGTCCTTCCCTCTCTACTGCTGCAACCATGACCTAACCAAACGTCTCTCCACCCTCTTTCACATATTTACCTCATTTTACGACTTTTAAAAGTTGTGTTAACTTTTCCTTCCGCTACGTTACAGGCTAAACCATTACAAATACAAACAAACGAGATAAGCATCTTCACGCATTTAGGTTAAAATTAAACTGTGCTAAAGAATAACTGTTCTTTTGCTGTTTGTATTGTGACAGGGGGAGAAGATACAGACACTTCTTAATTCACAGGAGAGGTTGCAAGAACGCATTTATACATTTCCTAGTAGAACCCACGGTTTTACTCGCATTACTGCATTAAATGCAGAGAATCTACTCTCTCCCCCTCTCCTTTCTTTCTCTCCCCCCATGTTCTCCACTTCATTACCCTCATCCTTCTCTCTCTGTCTCCTCTCTGTGGAAGTTACATTTGTATGATATATTAATATCACTGCTTTTTCTGGTGTGTTAATACAAATTAAAATATAAGTAAAAGCAGCAGTAGTATTTAACGCTCGTTCTTACTACATAAGGCGCCACAGGCGGTAGACACTGATGATACATGAAATGAAATTATATTTGAGAAAGGAATTTTAGGAAGGAAACGTTCCAGGCCTAAGATTAGGGTACCTCCCGGCATTTGCCATTTATGTGGATTGAGATAAACCTGGTAAAACCTCAGTCAGGGAAGACGGTCCTGGTGGGATTTGAATCACGGACTTCCCGTCCGTGTCTCAACGAATGTTTCATTGGAAAACTTCTTACAACGTAGAACGCAGTTGTATGCAGTACTTGTTGCTTTCTCTACTACGTATAGTAAGTAGGGAAAGTATTGCATTCCACCCAAAAATTCGATACCCAGATTTCACCAGAAATACATGTTTTGAAGCCCCTGAATACAAAAAAGCACTTTTAGAAAAAGGTCCGTGTGTGTTTATGTGTCTGTGCGTCTGTTTTTGTGTGCCTGTGAACAGCATAACTCAAAAACGAATGTCCCCAACCCAGATTTCCCTTTACATGGAACATTTTTCGAAAATTTTAATTTTATCAAAAATGATTCTGATTAAAATATCACATAATTAAGATATTTTTATGACAAATTAAATGTATATCTTGAATTTTCTGGGAACGTCCTCAAAAGTCCTCTTTCTTCTGAATGGCTTTTGCATAACTGGTAAATCGTAAGAGATAGATAAAATTTTTGTACACAAAAAATGTAGAGCTCGTTAAAACATACAATTTATGTCATATACATTTTTTGTGGAGTGAGCCATTTCCGAGATATTCCTTGTTGTTTGTTTGAATTTTCCAATACTTATAATTTTTCTCAAATGGGAATTCGTTATTCGTTTTTTATGTCCTGCCTGGACATGTAAAGAGAATGGAATGCTGCACATAGCAACCACGATTTTGACTATCGCTTAAAGCTTACCATATTCCCCTGGATTAACATGAAGTAGATGGACAATAAGAGTTTGCAAAAATAGTTTGTACAAGAATAGAGAAAGCCATGTGAGTGCAGCACAAAGTTTTATTGTTTATATAGTCCCCTTTAACTTCCATGGACATATAGAGGACTTTGGCGAGAAATAAATTTTTTACTGCTAAACTGTAGGTTTTCTTAACGTTTATCATTATTAGTTTTTACTCTTAAACACACTCAATTTTACTTCAACACTCATATTTCGAGTCTCCGCGCGGAGGACAGGGAATGATTCTGACAAAAGAAAGATCCTGCATCCAAATCCGGGATCGAAGCTGGGACCTCTGAGTAGAAAATCCAGAATCTGACCACGCGACTACAGAGAGTCTCCTCTTAATCTAGTTTCTTATATTTTTATCAATTTAAAAATTTCTTCATGATGCAGTTTTTGTTCAGTTTCTTTCATATTTTTGGTATAAATTCTTTGAAGGCAGATGAACAGATCTAAAGAGCATTTTGTTTATATCAAGCATAGTTTTGGAGTTAAGAGTTTTAATAATTTAATGCAAAATTGATTTTTAGGAAATTGAAGGCGTTACATATTTTATCATTTGTAAATTCTTGTTTGTCTTTTAGTAATATATGAATTGAAATTTGAAGGTGTTTTACAGACCATGTTCGTCGGAAAGACTTGACCTTTTCAATGGTCAAAGAATCAACATAAACGATTGAGTGTTTTTTGGGGGGGATTACACACACACATATATATATATATATATATATATATATATATATATGCAAATTATTCTGTCTTTGAAATATAAGACGTGTAGGTAGATACTAGGAGTAAGTAGTATTGTTATAAAAAGAGACCTTACCATTGCCGATTAGGCATAGTTGCGACTGAAAGTATGTAATGGGCAAATGTGTGAGATTAGCTAGGTATATATGAATAAAAGAGGTGGTTTATCAACTAAATTAAACTCACCATTATGAGAAACTAAACGAGTCATTTAAATTTCCTGTGAATTATGGCTGGTATTTGAAAAGAATATTCACACCAATTTCACCATAGTAGAGTCTAGTCTATAAAACAGAGTACCTACCTCCCTATCGTGCTTCTATGTTGCACTTACATATATTTAAAACATACAAAATGATGCTTGTACCTCTCGTATACCATCTCATTCCTCTTTATTCTGTTTTGGGTGCTTTTAATAATTGTAAATTGCATTTTGGCAAGTTAAAACTTACATGGGTGGTAAAGTACGTCCCTTCTTACGGAGCAAGTTGGTAACGTGTGAGCTTCGCTTTCGGAAAGTCCGGGGTTCGATTCTCGTCGACTGCCCACTCTAACCTTGGGTTTTTCACGGTTTTCCCTGATAAGAAGCCACATGCTAGGGTGGCTTCACATCTACATCGATTTCCTTTCCCTCATTTCCATTTCATTTCGATTCCTTCTCATCTTTGAGGTGTGCTTCTAGGTTTCGTGGTGCGTGGCGGTGCCGGGCAGATGGCACGAATGCTTGCTCCAAGGAAAGAGTAGATATTCCCCGTGGATACTGGAGGGTTGCTTGGTTAAACGGTTATCGCCCTCTCTGGACACCTTCAGTAGTCGAGGCAGGAACCGTTAGACTTCCTCGCGTCTCTGTAGTCTGTCTGCCTGCGGCCTGTAGCCTCCTGTGGTTCCTTCATAGTTAATTTTAATGACGTAATTATATTTGTCAACAGAAAAATATTATAACGAATTTTCACACGAAGGAATTTTCTCCTTGCCATGCATTACTGCACCATTTTTATAGTGGACTCACTAAAGGCTCATTCAACTGTTACACAAAAAGTTTTGTCTGTGAAGATTTACCTTTATTTGTAACTAGCTAGCTTACCCGTCATTGCAATCTCGAATGACGATTTAACTAATTTCATTTGCCTCCCATCGTATTCTTTATTAAATTATTCCACAATGATCTAGAAGAATTTTATGGTGAAACATACCTCTCTGCAATTTCGTATAGCACCGTGATATTCCTAATAAGGATAAAAAAAATCCCCTGATGTTCACGGAAATGGATTTGAAATATTTGTGGATATTGCATTTATGATGTACTTAATCTCCCCCAGACAGTCTTCCAAGTTCTGGAATTGTTGTGTAAATACCTAAGAATCTTTTGGCAGTGAAATAATTTTCAGAAGGTCGAATAACTTTACAGAACACAGTTTTCACATAATACAACAAACCCTGATACCAATATACAAGGAACTTTGGGGAACAACTGATAAATTTAAGGATTCTCCACTCCCAATCCTACAGGTTAAATATTAAAGACAAGTCTGCAACTATCCAAAAAAAAATTCTTCAAATTACCGAAAAAAATTGCCACCACAAGCGCAAGAAATTAAGGGCTAAAACTAAAGCGATTATGGCCTACTTTCGACTTCCTGATTCGTTAAATCCTACCATATGCTCCCTCCTCATATACTCTCTGGTTACAACAGGTAGAAACAGCATTCAAATGTTTATTGGTGGCAACAAGTTCTTGCAATGAAAACAAAGAAAGAAGAAGAAAAGAATTGCAAAGTTTCAGGCATGTTCTTTAGACGATGCACTTACCCTTAGGAAAAGTGTAAACTTGCAATACGGAATATTTCGAAAACGTCCAAGGAAAAGAAAAGAAAGAAAAAAGGTTTGGAACATACTGCGTGTTTTAATGAGCTTCATATTTCCATTTATTAATGCTTTTAAATCTAATTCTTGTAGGTTTCTAGTTACACAAAATTATACACAACTCAATCAAATTAAAGATGTTTCACAGGCTATTAGGGAAAATTCAAGCTGTACATTTTATTTATATCTCAAATTACATAATATTTGATCTTTTTATGAAAATCGTTAGTCATTTTTGATAAAATAAAAAATAACGAGCATTTTGGCAAGTAAAGTCTAGTTTGGGTAGAGGAGTTTTCTTGAAAATCTTCGCGTTGTATCAAACAAGCTAGCCCGCGCTGGTTACACTTTTTACTTTCTCTACTACGTATAGTAAGTAGGGGAAGTATTGCATTCCACCCAAAAATTCGATACCGAGATTTCACCGGGAATACATGTTTAGAGACCTCCTTGGGGTAATACCAAACTTGGTATTTAGGTTCAGTATCTTCCAGAGATGCGACACGAAGGTTTTCAAGAGAATCCCCCACCCCAGATTACCCTTTACATGGAACATTTTTCGAAAATTTTAATTTTCTCAAAAATGGCTCTAACGATTTTGATTAAAATATCACATGTTTAAGATATTTTTATGACAAATAAAATGTATATCTTTAATTTTCTGGGAATGTCTCCAAAAGTATTCTTCATTGTGAACGACTTTTACATAACTGCTAAACCACAAACTTTTACTACACAAAAAATGTAGATCGCGTTAAAATACACAATTTACGTCATCTACATTTTTTTGTTGAGTGAACCATTTTCGTTATTGCTTGTTATTCCTTTAAATTTTTCAATACTTATTTTCACAAATGGGAATTCGTTATTCATTTTTTTGTCTTGGATATGCAAAGAGTATTAATCTGTGGCAAAGAGAATGGTGCTGCACATAGCAACCAGCTATTAAGAGTAATGTCTATGCTTAAAGACTACTGTATTTCTATATTGCCCTTGTAAATATATATTCTCCTTACATCCAAGAGAAAATCAGCAATAAGATAGAGTCTGCAAATGTTTATCTCGATTAACATGAAGTAGATGGAGAATAAGAGTTTGTAAATATAGTTTGTACAAGAGTAGAGAAAGTCATGTGAGTGTAACACATCAGATTTTTATAAACGTGTTTATGTTCGGATTCAAAACATGACATATCGATAACACCTCCTCCACTACTATAAG
This sequence comes from Deroplatys truncata, assembly GCA_030765065.1. Taxonomy (NCBI): domain Eukaryota; kingdom Metazoa; phylum Arthropoda; class Insecta; order Mantodea; family Mantidae; genus Deroplatys; species Deroplatys truncata. The sequence continues at coordinate 170,858,747 of CM060987.1, read as the reverse complement.
TAGTTGTTCTGTACTGCATGAGCGTGTATTCAGTTTACCATAAATCATATTTGCCAATTTTTGATTGAAGTTTTCCATTGGAAGCTTTAATTATAAGTAAGGATTTTTCTGCAGATACTCGACCAAAAAGTGGTTGGCAGAGCACGTTCGAAACGCACATGCATCATCTTGAGTAAATTATCCGGAGAGATTTGCAGAGTCTGAGTTAACATTTTGCAGGAAAGTTTTGATGTAGCGCACGAATTGTCAGCCAATCAATCAATCTTGTTTTCGTTAGACAGTTATACAACTGCAATAGACAAAGTCAATAGACACCATTAAATATAAATTAATTATATACAAAGCAAACTTAGCCTTATACAAAACATTTTCGGACGTAAAAATCCTTGATATAGCTTCCTTCGGAAGGAAAGTAAAACCGGTGGCTCCGTGTCGTAGATTTACGGAACCTAAAAGAATCTCAAGCCTGATAGAGTCCTCTGAACACATTTCCGGTATTTTACGCCCAATATAGAATGGGATGCTAAGAATCATAGCAGTTAAAGAGCGTCCATAAATAAAACTGAATTTAATTTAATTTATCGGTTCTCAGAAACGTCCATATGGATACATGGAAACATCCTATCAACCAAAAGGGGCAAAATTTCGAATACCTATTCAATGAGCCAAGTCAGCATAAAGTAACGTTAGATGATGATGATAATAATAATAGTAACCATAACATTTATAATAGCAAGCCAAAAAGTGGCGGTGAAACACTGCTTGCTCTCAAGTTAGTTGCTTATATTAGATAAGAACAGCTTAAATACAATTTTAAAATAGCTATGGGTGGATCGGATAGGTCAAATAAAGACATTTTAATTATTTGTTAGTCTAAAAAGTGAGTTCATTCCCTCGAAAATAAAGCCTGTGTAACTGAAGTGGAAAATAATCTAAGACCTTTTCGATCTATTTTTGTCCATCATCACACGGACAGTATACTCTAGTGCAAGATTCTGTTTTGTCTATCATCACGGACTGTAAATTGTATTGCAAGCCTGGGAAGTGCCTCTCAATGAGTGCGATCTGCTCATCGTCTTTGCTGATAGGCAAGAGGATTAGAGTTAACCTCGGCTGGCCCCGTAGCTCAGTCAGTAACGCACCTGCCTGTGGTGTCGGTCTCGATTCCCTACTGAGAGTGGGAATTTTTCCTAGCCAAGGTAATTCCCTATCCTCCCCAGAATCTGGAAGTATGTATGTGTGTGTGTGTGTGTGTGTGTGTGGTGTGATCTAATGATTAAAGCTCTAAGTTTACTAGAAACCCAAACACAAGCCAATACGTGTTAATACCAATGTCCGTAGGCAATAATATGTTCCACAAAAAAAGTGCCGATAAAACCATTGTAGCTCACGCTGATTTGCCAGTTCCCCACTGACGTGTGTTTACTTGAAATTGCCCCGTTGAGTTCTACAACTCTCTTAACTCACGAAGGAATATCTACACACTTGAAATACGGCGCGATTGCGCCACTTTTGGGGGTGGGCTTTCTCCAGCACTTACCTGCCGTAGTGAAGGAACTATTGTGCCCACCCAAAACTATCTTATTGAGATTTCATTGAAAATGCGTGTTTTGACACTCCTAGAATAAAAAATAAAGAACATTGTTAGATAAACGTCCATGTGTGTGTGTGCCTGTGTCAGTGAACAACATAACCCAAAAACGAAATGTCAGATAACAATAACAAACTTGTATTTAAGTTCAGCATGTTCCGAGGATGCAACAAGAAGATTTTCAACCAAATTCCCCTCCCCAGGCTACCATTTATATGGGGAAATTTTAGCTGTTTTTGATTCTCTAAAAAAATGGCTTTAAGGATTTGATTAAAATACCAAATGCTTAAGCTATTTTAATGACTAGTAAGATGTATATCTTAAATTTTTTGTGAATAGTCTATGAATTCTCTTCATTGCGAATGGATTTTGTATAACTGGTAAACCACAAGAAATAGACAAATGATTACAATAACGTAAAAACGTACCTACAACTTATACCAAAAATTTGTTTTGTGGCATCAGCCATTTTTATAGCATCCTTTGTTAATGTATTGAATTTTCAAATAATTTTTACTTAATCTACTGCGTATAGAAAATAGGGGAAGTGTTGCATTCCACCCAAAAGTTCGATACCGAGACTTCACCGGAAATACATGTTTTGAGGTGCTCTGAATTCAAATAAAGCATTTTTGGAAACATGTCCGTGTGTGTGTCAGTCTGTGTGTCTGTCATTCTGTGAACAGCATAACTCAAAAACGAAAAGTCGGATAAATACCAAACTTGGTATTTGAGTTTAGTATCAACCAAGGATGCGACACGAATATTTTCAAGAAAATACCCTCACTGCAGACAATCCTTTGTATAAACATTTTTTGAAAGTTTTTATTTTTCAAAACTAACGATTTTTATTAAAATATCGTATGTTTAAGATATTTTCATAGCAAATGAAATGCATATCTTAAATTTTCTGGGAATGTCCCCAAAAGCTCTCATTCTGAATGTCTTTCACATAACTGATAAACCGTAAGAAATAGACAAAATTTTACTACACAAAAAATATAGATTTCATTAATGCACACAATTTTGTCATATATATTTCTGGCGAGCGAACCATTTCTGAGATATTCCTTGTTATTTATTTGAATTTTCCGATACTTACTTTTTCTCAAATGCGAATTCGTTATTCATTTTTTTATGTCCTGGACATGCAAAGAGAATGGAATGCGCCACATAGCAATCAGGTCTTAAAAGATTTGACTATCGCTTAAAGCCTATCATATTCTCCTTACACTTACAAGAAAATTAGAAATAAGATTAACAACTCGATATCTCGAATAACATGAAGTAGGTGGAGAATAAGCGTTTGTAAAACTAGTTTGTAGAAGAGTAGAGAAAGCCATGTGATGCAATACATCAGATTATTTAATCTACTAATAGCTATTAATTTTTACTTTCCCTATATGCACTTTACAGTAAGTAGAGGATATTATTTTCTTCCTTTCCTTTGCTTAATGTTTAACCTCCTTTAACCTGGTTAGGTCATATCGGACGATGAATGAATGAAATGGGATGAAATGATACTCAGACAGCCCAGGGTCTCTAGAGCTTAGGGTTACTCGACATTTGTCTTTTCAGAATAAGGGAAAACTTCGGAGAAAACCTATTCTGGTAACTCACCCTAACGGAAATTCGAACTCAGGACCTCTTGAATGTGAGTCAGACATGCTACCCCTACATCACAGAGGCGAGCAAGAAGTATTTATTCCACAAAAATATTGATGTCGAGATTTCACGGAAATACACATTTTGAGGCCACTGAATCCAAAAAAGCATTTGTAGAAAAAAAATCTGATGTGTTACATTCACATAACTTTCTCTACACCATCAACATTTCAGCTAATTTATATTATTTGTATTCTTAAGTTAATCAAGTTAGTTAATATCTGCATAGAAATGATTTCAGCTAAGTGGTTGTTGTGGAGAAAGACATAAATAAGTTGAACTGCAATCTGCAGAAGCAAGTTATGTATATTTCATAATCTTCACAAATGTTTTATTTAACAGGTATTAAACTCTTAACAGAAGAAAAACACATAATATACAATTGTAGAGTTATTATTTTGAAATATTAATACATATATGACGATAACTTCCATCATAAAAGAACGATTATGGCTGCAGCTGTAACGTTGTTGGTTTCATCATACTGCTGGTATATCCTGGCCACGGACCACTTGTAGACACTTACCCCGGTATTCACCTTGCGAGACTGGGGAAAACCGTGGAAAACCTCAGTCAGGGTACTTGCTAACTGTTTGAGCGCCCACTCAGATATTGTAGGAATATCATCTTTAACAGTTATAAATATTTTTCCTGGAGCACGTCTTTATCAGGCAGTAATTGATAGAATTCTAAGCTCTTTGCGAACTTAGTAGATGGACGTGCAGGCTCTATTCGGTATTACTGTCGTGAACTGGGAATTCCGGCGTATTTCGCTTCTTGAGCCTTCTCTTGTAACCATTCTGTGACAGCACCAAACCTGCCGAGCAAGGACGGATACTCCAATCACCTTCACCTAAGGTTGGACCTCATAGCATTGTTAGATTCCGGCTTTCGGTGTCCCCCTCGGTAGCGATAATATGTAACAAAAATCATTATACCATCATTAAAAACTATTGCTGAATGTTTATGTGTTAACAAACTAACCAAATGTTATAAGACGTTGCGCGTTTTACTTGAGTAGATTACGCTTTGTGCATAGAGTAACAGGCCTTTTTGAAAATCACTGACTTTCACTTCGTATTGTTTCATCCGGCAAAACTGCATATATAGGTTTATGGTCAGAGAAAAGGGTTTGATACACACCAGCAGAAATGTCGATGTTGGAAAATATTATATCTATCTGAGTATTAAAATTTGTTGTTGAAATGTTCTTATGCAACTTGCTTATTAAATTAAGTTTATTCAAATAGTTTGAAATATATTTGTTCTTTTGCTCGTAAATGTCGAAATTAAAATCTCCCATTAGTAAGATTTTATTTTCTAAGTTGATGTTCTTTAAAACAATTGTATTTATACTATCTTCAAAGGTATTACTTTTGGCTCCAGGAGACTTGTATCCACAGACTACGTAGTGCTCGTTAATTTGAAATGAAATTAAATCAATATGACCTTCATTATCAGCTCTATTAACGTAATTTACATCCTGAATTTGAAACTCTTTTTTCACGTATATGGATATTCCTCGTGAGTTTTTTGAAAATGCAATTCTTAACTTCTCATTGAAACCATCTATGCATAATTTATGTTGAAGTGAGGCTAAAGTTTCACTAAATATTAATATGTCTCCATTACTATACCACTGATCTGACCTTATACAATCTATTTTCTTTGGCAGTGAATTCACGTTCTGATAGATGATTTTTATTCCTCCGCTCTCCCTCAAAGTGTTATAAGACAACTTTAGACGTCTTTCTTGTCTTAATCTATCCATTTCTGCTATTATAGGATCATTGCTTCTAGGAGCCTGAGGAGATCTAAATTTACCTATAAGGTATAACCCAGACAAAGTGGTCACTCTGCTCAAAGCAACATACAGCATTGATCTGCTTATTCTTTTACATTTTGTCAAGTCAATGCATACTTCTTTATATGTTTGTCCTTGACTTTTATGGACAGTTAATGCTTCGGCACAGACAACTGGAAACTGTATTCGAATTACCTGTTGTTCCAATTTGTTTGATATATTTAGTATTTGCCTTTTTAAATCTAATGGAGTTAAATTTTGGTTAATATTTTCGTTTTCCATATATGCACATCGTACCATTCTTGCTCTTCGACCCACGTGTTCGTCACCAAAGTCTAAGAATATTATATTAGGTTCGCTGGAATTGGGTTTCAAAGCAATTTCTTTGAGTATCCCGCAAGCTCCATTGACTAAACCATCCTCTACATCTATATTGCTGGTTATCATGTATTTAATACCGATTTTTAACCTCAATTCATGAGGCAGTCCATTAACTTCCGTTAGCTTTTTGTTTCTAACTGCATTCAAAATGCCATTTTTAGCGCTCTCAGATATTGTTCCTATAATAATGTCTCTTGCTACCGATATAAACTCTTCTGCATTATGGCTTGTTATTCTCTTTTCATTGTACTCCTGTACATCTACGTTCCTTGTAAATAATCTTATCGCGCTCTCTGGTACTTCATTTGTTTCCACAGTTCTAGAATTTATTAAGGTAATATCGCTAGTGCTTGTTTTTCCAGTGGCTAAATTATTTAAGACTTTCACAAATTCTAGTTCATCTCTTTGCCTCATTATTTCCGCCAATTCATAGAATTCAAACTCATCCCATAGAGGATTTCTGTCAATTAAGGAAGAAAATTCATTTGAAGCAAATTTATAAATTGGAGTGTCCATTACAGGTGGTAGCTGATGGAGGTCGCCGACTGTTATTACCGAGACTCCTCCAAATGAAAGATCAATTCCCATTATCTGTCGCAGCCTGCTATCGACTCTGCTGAACATTCCGCTTCCAACCATGGATATCTCGTCAATAATCAGCAATTTCAGATTAAATAATTTCTCTCTAATAGTATTGGCTAAGTCGCTGGATAGGGCGGGCATATTGCCTGCAAACTGTGTCACAGGTAAAGCGAAAGCTGTATGCAATGTGACTCCGTTAATCAAGAAGGCTGCCTTTCCTGAAGGGGCGCATAGCAGGACTACTATTTTGTCTTTATCGCCTCCTGGTAAGCTGTCAAAATAGCGCGTTATCACCTGATACACCGCATTTATCACCGTACTTTTTCCTACACCAGCGGAGCCGCTTAGAAATATCCTCATTGGCAGTCTGTTAGTTTTAAAGCTGTTTAGTACATGCATGACGAATTCTCTCTGCTTTCCGTTTAATTTGTTCAATAATTCAAACATTTTTTCTCGTGATACTCTGCTAGGAATTGTGAATCTGTTTATGTCTTGTTTATCAGCCCCTTCCAAGCCGCCTTGTTGCAAAATATCCACTTTTTCTATCGGTTCATCGTTCTGAAGTTCTGCATCGTAAGAACTATCACTTTCAAAAATATTATTCTGAACCATCTGCAAGGCTTCTTCAAGTGCTTCATCTGTTTTAATAGAAAATTTCTTTCCATTTTTTTCGATTTCTTCCAAGCTAGCGCAATATAATTCGTAGCAATTCTTGCTCTCTATGTCACGAATCTCATCTCTAAATGGCATTAATAATAGCACTTGCTCTCGATAATAATTCTCGGGATCTTGCGCCAGCTTGTATCTCCTGTATCTAATCACTGCAGGCTTTCCTCTTTCTTTTATCGCAGTTTTAGCATTTTCATCATCGTTCATTTCATCAATTATTCTTTTGTAGGGTTTATAATAATTAGCCACGAATTCTGCTAAACACACATGCTCTAAATGTTTTGGACGTCGACAGTATTTCTGTATAACATCTTGCATATAAACATCTTCTGAATCTGCCGGCAGTTGTTCCAAAGCTCTCCTGTTCTTCAGCATCACCACCCGTTCTTGTGAAGGACTGGTATTTATGAAGATGACCTTCCTGCTGCTCTTTGACATAGGGAGAGAAAGTACACAATAAGCTGCTTCCTGAGCTGACATTAAATTGCTGTTTAAAAACACGTTGGATATTTTGCGCAATTTTTCCTTTAAGCTCTGGTTCCCTGATTCGACATCTTTCGCTGCGTTTCTCAGAAGTTTCGACAATCCAGACTCTACCTTGCTTATATACTTTATGATGTAAGTAGCCAGTCCGTACTCTTCCAGAACTAGTTGTATATCCATGTTAGACTCGAACAAATGCAGCATATCTTTGTTGTAAGCATTAATACCAACTTCTAGGCTAGATCTTTTTAGGAACACACGTGTTTGCTTTAAAGATGATCTTATTGCATTCATGTACTGCATTTCAGTAATGTTAAGTCTTTTTAAAATTTCTTCGAAAGAAATTGATTCTAGCTTTTTATAAAAGTAACACATCAAATTATTTATCTTTTTCAGGCTGTTCTTTATTTCGTTGTTGTTTTCAACTTCTGATAATGGAGTTAAAATAGTGGTCCTAGGCATCATAGGTAAAGGAAAATGAAACCTGCATGACATTTTGTTTTTCCTGCCTTTGTAGCAAGTGTGTGTGTGTTTGTGCTTCTGAAGAGCAATGTAAGGATCATGTTCATTGTACTCGCACGTGATATATTTGTCAATAAAATGTACAATTTCTTTGATTGATTCTTGATTTGATGGATTATAACTCGGAGAATCTTTCAACCAGAAAAACATGTGTTCATGGGGGGAGCCTCTCATTTGAAATTCTACCCTCTGATAATAATCCTCAACAACATGCTCATCAAATATACTGTCCTCTGCAGTAAGAAGTTTTAAGAAAGATGAAATCTTATAATCGAAATATCGAGCACACGTAACAGGGTCATTTCTAATCAACAGCGTCTTTTCACTGTTGCTCATTTCAAGTGCTTCTTTTGGAGTTAACTTCTTATTGTGTTGCATAAAGTATAACGATGTAAGCAGTTCGGGCCACCAGCTTTCGGCTGCAGACAGAGTAACAAACCAGGTAGGTTTTCCTAACTGCCTGATCATTGCCATTAAATCCTTCTTCTTCTTCTCCCAGAATGCTGGACTGGATCGGATTTCTTTGGTGAATTGGTAGCCGCTGTCAACTTTAATTAAATTATTGACAAATTCTTGATTTAGTAAATTCCCTGCATTAATGCTAGTCGAGGGTCTTTTAGTTCTCCTCAAGCACATATTCATGTTGGCTACGCATTGTCTTTCTATCTTCTGTTTGGCCATGAACAATAGTCTGCTTGGTGTGGAGGATCTGCGATCAACTCGTCTACATTCAGATTTAGCCCGATCGCTGTATGTAAGATATTTTGGCATATTAAAAGCCTGGCCCGCGAATATTTTAGGAAAGCAAAGTTCATCAAAGTGTTCTATTAAATGCCAAGCGACTGGTATTTTGTCCTGTCCTGGCGCTATTATCTCTATTGTGTTTCTTCCTATTTTATTTCTGGACATTAAAAGTACCTCTTCTCCTTCGTCGTCCTCACTGTCATGATCTAATGAAATTTCTTCTTTGCTTCTAGTTTCCAAAGAGTTTACCTCTTTAGCTTTGTTATCGACGATAAACTCCATATTTTCTGTGTATTGTTTTTCATACCTCTTTAAGTACATTTCATCTATTTGGATATCATTATTCTTATATAGTGGAGTTTCTTGCAGGTATTTCAATGCATCACAGACGATTGCTGGTCTAATTGTCTCATACATGTAGTACGATTTGTGCAGAATATGCCGTTTTAACTGTAGCTGGATCGTAGCCATATCATCAAAAGATCTGGGTAGAACTTGCAGACACTCGTTAATGTCTATTGGAATATTTACAACTGATCCCTTTACTCCTAACTGTGGATTAAGTGCAAAGGCTTTTAAAGGTCGCATTTGCATAAATGGTATATAAGGACTACATAATCGCTCCTCTAAAGGAGATAGTTTCTTGATACATTCTGGTATATCCACAAATTTCATACCACAGCTTGTCGCCATTTTTGGAACTTTTAGTTTCATGATATAATTCTTACAAGTACTACACACATGTAAAGAAGGGTAATTATGTATCCTTTCAAGAAACTCTTCAAAATTGTCGTTACCTTGTTTTCTTTTAATTAGATTCGTGTTTAGTTTACTAATGGAGTGCTCAAAAAACAAACCTTCACAACAACAGCAAACATACTCTGGTACATTTTTTCTGCCTCGGATAAAATTCAATTTTAATCTTGACGAATTGTTATCTGTTTGTACTAATTTGTTATAGATGTATTGTCTTGAACAGAGAATCTCGTTACTTCTTTGCGATAGTTTTAATGATTTATTCTTCATTTTTTCGGTTTCTGTGTAGTTTTCATTTGTTCTAATTTGCTTCATATGCTCTTTGTTTTTCTCTCTTTCCATTTCCTTGTAATTTTCGTCTTTTCTTATTTGCTGCATATGATCTTTGTTTCTTTGTCTTTCAGATTCTCTGTATGCTTCGTCTTCTCTGGCTTGCTGCTTATATTCTTTGTTCTTCTTCCTTTCAGATTCCTTGTATTCTTCATCTTCTCTGGCTTGCTGCATATAATCTTTATTTCTCTTCCTTTCAGATTTTTTGTATTCTTCATCTTCTCTGGCTTGCTCCATATACTCTTTATTTCTCTTCCTTTCAGATTCTTTGTATTTTTCATCTTCTCTGACTTTCTTTTTATACCCTTTATTTCTCTTCCTTTCAGATTCTTTGTATTCTTCCTCTTCTCTGGCTTGCTCCATATATTCTTTATTTCTCTTCCTTTCAGATTCTTTGTATTTTTCATCTTCTCTGACTTTCTTTTTATACCCTTTATTTCTCTTCCTTTCAGATTCTTTGTATTCTTCCTCTTCTCTGGCTTGCTCCATATATTCTTTATTTCTCTTCCTTTCAGATTTTTTGTATTCTTCATCTTCTCTGGCTTGCTCCATATATTCTTTATTTCTCTTCCTTTCAGATTTTTTGTATTCTTCATCTTCCCTGACTTTCTGTTTATTCTCTTTATTTTTCTTCCTTTCAGATTCATTATATTCTTCATCTTCACGCAATATTTTCATGCTATCTTTTCTCTTTTTCGTGCGCTGTGAATAGGAATGATGCAACTTTCTCTTATTAACTTTTTGATCAGTTAATTCCTCACTCACTGTTCTACGTTCTGAACGACCATCGGTCTCGGAACCATTAAACACAAAAGGAACTAATGTGAATGGATCATTAGAATCATTAGCTACGGGAAATTTTTGTATCATTAAATTTAGCAACTCATTTATGTTCTCGAAAGCAAGTGCGATAGCTACACCTTCTGCATCGTACAAACCTTTTGCATTACAGCTGTGTGGGTCAAACAACCAGTACATGGACTTATTCTTAATAACAGCTATAGATTTTAATTGTGCAGTAAACACACCGTAGTGATAGCACTGGAAAAATGTTTTTAACACACTGCCTAAATCCCTCAGTATGATCCCTTGTAATGCAAAATTATTTGTTACTGCATTGCAGATTACTTTTACATCATCAATTACAATATCCTGCAGCCAAACCTCATCAGCACACAAGTAAGGCGGATATGGCATAACACCATCATAATTTGAAATTGATTTTAAGTGCAAATCATTGCCTAAATGAAGAATTTTATCAATTACTTCAGAACTCCAAGTATCAATATTTATTACAGTTGAAAAACATAACGCCATCACCGAGTTGCTTGTGCACTGTGTGTTTTTAACCTCACCAAATATGTTATTGTTTTGGTTCAAGGTGCCGGTAATGACTTTGGCTGCTTTCACGTAAAACAACTTCTTAACATTAAAATTAAAACTGGTTCGTTTCTTACTAGGCATTATGAAAAGTCCTAAAACGTAAACCAGTAAACAAAGTACACAAACCAAAATAGAAACACCTGAAATGGTAGTATAACAAATAATATATGAATGAATAAAATGAAACAGCCCTTAAACCGTGGAAACAAAAAATATAAACTAAAATAAGAACACTTAAAATGCTACTATAACGAACATTAAGATATGAATTAATAAAATGAAACGATCTTACCAAATTGGTTCAAATCAGCATTCCTTAGAAGCAATAGCCGCTAGAATATTCACAAAATCATAGCAGTTCGTTTATTTCTCAGTATAAACAAGAAGTGCATAGTTACGACATGCGAGAACCGCATTCATATATTTCATTCCTAGCATAGATAAGTTATAATGTATAGATGGTTAACTCAGTGTTAAAACATTGGTATCTCTGCATTCAAATATTTCATTCCTTGCATAGATAACTAACAACAAATAGATAGTTAATTCTGTATTAAAGCACTGATCTCGCATAACACTTCGGGCGATCGACTAGCTTCCATTTATTTTCATACGGTAGGTGTAGAAACTTACACAGACTTCGGTGGCTTAATTGCACAAATAGCGTGATATCGTATCTCCATTTCTGCTTTTGGTCTACAATATGAAATTGGTTAACTGTTCTCACGTTTACAACCAAATCAAAATAATACCTGAGGTTTTCTGTTTTTTCTTTCCACTACAAATCTCTGAACCAAACCCAAGTTTGTGATCTGACTGTAGACCCGAAAACAACTTAAATTGGGTGTTTTCAAAAGATCCACATTTTAGGTGTAGCACATTTTCGTCTATCATTTAACGCTTACCAATTATACAAGATTATATAGAATTCCTTCCGAATGAACAGGATTTTACAGGCTATTGCCAGAAAATTCAAGATATACATTTTATTTGCCATAAAAGTGTCTTAAACATATGATACTTTAATAAAAATTGTTAGAGTAAATGGTAAACCGCAAGAGAAAGACAAAAGTTTAATACATAAAAATGTAGATCACGTTAAAACGCACAATATATGTCATAAACATTGTTTTTGTAAAGTGAACCATTTTCGAGATATTCCTTGTTATTTCTTTGAATTTTCCAATACTTACATTTTCGTTGTTCATTTTTTTTATGTTCTTGCCATGCAATGAGAATTACATTTTACACATAGCGACCAGTTCTAAAAGTATTTGACTATCGCTTAAGACCTACTATGTTCCCCTTGTTTTGCATTTGCAAGCGCAATATAGAAAAAAAATACAGTAGCCTTTAAGAATTGACATATCTCTTAATAGCTGGTTGCTATGTAGAGCACAATTCTCTTTGCCACAGATTAATACTCTTTGCATATCCAAGACAAAAAAAAAATGAAGAACGAATTCCCACTTCAGAAAAAGTATATTGGAAAATTTAAGGAAATAACAAGCAATATCTCGAAAATGGTTCACCCAGCGAAAAAAATGTATATGGCATAAATTGTATATTTTAACGCGAGCTACATTGTTTGTGTTGTAAACTTTTGTCTATCTCTTATGGTTTACCAGTTATGCAAAAGTCGTTCACAATGAAGAATACTTTTGGAGACATTTCCAGAAAATTCAAGATATACATTTTATTTGTCATGAAAGTATCTTAAATATATGATATTTTAATTAAAATCGTTAGAGCCATTTTTGAGAAAATTAAAATTTTCGAAAAATGTTCCATGTAAAGGGTAGTCTGGGGTGGGGGTATTTTCTTGAAAACCTTTGTGTCGCATCTCTGGAAGATACTGAACCTAAATACCAAGTTTGGTGTTTATCCGACTGTTCGTTTTTGAGTTATGCTGTTCACAGACACACACACAGACACACGCACGGACATGTTTCCAAAAATGCTTTTTTTGGATTCAGGGAGTCTCAAAACATGTATTTCCGGTGAAATCTCGGTATCGAATTTTTGGGTGGAATACAATACTTCCCCTACTTACTATACGTAGTAGAGAAAGTAAAATGAATAACGCATTTGAGGAAAAGTATAAGTATTGGAAAATTTAAGGAAATAACAAGCAATATCTCGAAAACGGTTCACTCAACAAAAGAAATGTATATGACATAAGTTGTGTATTTTAACGCGATCTACATTTTTTGTGTAGTAAAATTTTGTCTATCTCTTATGGTTTACCAGTTATGCAAAAGTCGTTCACAATGAAGAATACTTTTGGAGACATTCCCAGAAAATTCGAGATATACATTTCATTTCTCATGACATTACCCTAAACATATGATATTTTCATCAAAATCGTTAGAGCCATTTTTGAGAAAATTAAAAGTTTCGAAAAATCTTCCATGTAAAGGGTAGTCTGGGGTGGTTGGATTTTCTTGAAAACCTTCGTGTCGCATCTCTGGAAGATACTGAACCTAAATACCAAGTTTGGTGCTTATCCGAGTGTTCGTTTTTGAGTTATGCTGTTCACAGACACACACACAGACACACACACAGACACACAGACACACACACAGACACACACACGGACATGTTTCCAAAAATGCTTTTTTTGGATTCAGGAGGTCTCAAAACGTGTATTTCCGGTGGAATCTCGGTATCGAATTTTTGGGTGGAATGCAATACTTCCCCTACTTACTATACGTAGTAGAGAAAGTAAAAAGTCCGTGTGTGTATGTGTGTGTGTGTGTGTGTGGACAGAATAACTAAAACCAAAAATTCGGTTAAATACGAAACTTGGTATTTAAGTTCAGGACCTTCCAAAGATGCAACACGAAGATTTTCAAGAAAATCCCTCCACTCCAAACTACGCTTTACATGGAAGATTTTTTGAAATTTTCGATTTTCTAAAAATAGCTCTAATGATTTTGATTAAAATACCGTTTGTTTAAGCTGTTTTCATGACAAAATGTATAACTTCAATTTTTGGGTAAAAGCTCCTGAAGTACTCTTCATTCTGAATGACTTTTGGATAAATGGTAAACCATAAGAGATAGATAAACTCTTACAACACAAAAATGTAGATCACGTTAAAGCACACAATTTATATCCAATAAATGTTCTTGTAGAGTTAACCATTTCCGAGATATTCTTGTCACTGGTGTGAATTTTCAAATACTTGCACTTTTCTCAAATAGGGAGTCGTTATTACTCTTTTTTCCGTTTTTGTTTTTTCTGTGGTCATGCAAAGAGAATTTCAAAGCCAATTCATAGCGACCAGTCCTAAAGGATTTGGCTATTCTTAAACTTACTGTATTCCCATTGTAACTACAGGGAAATATATAATAAAACCATTTGTACAAATGTTTATCTTGATTAACATCAAGTAGATAGAAGAAGCTTTTGTAAGAAAAGGTAGAGAAAGTCATGTGAATGTAACACAGAAAGTTTTTGTCGTGGTTATGCAAAGAGTGGTATTTCAAAGCTAGTGCATGACGATTCGCTTTTTAAAGATTTGACTATCGCTTCACCTTACTGTATGTCTCTTGTACCCAGAAATAAATGTACAATTAAAGCATTTCTGGGAACGCTTATCTGGACGTCAAGTATATAGAAGGATATGCGTTTGAAAGTATAGCTTGTAGAGGTTAAATAAAGTAACATGAATTTAGCCACAGGATTTTTATTTATAATAGCCAGTCACTATGTTATAACATTCAAGGAAACGAAGCCGGTGCCAACAGTAGGGGTGTAAAATGAATTAAAGTGGTTGTGCAAAATGAGCGGCTGCCTGAGAAGGAGGTTCAGCGACCCTTGCAAGATGACAGGTAAAGAAGGATGGAGTGATTTCCCACGATGAGGGGTCCATGCAACTCGTTCGTTGACCCCTACACAGGTAGAAGATTCCGTCCGTTGGGGAACCGAAAATGGCAAACATGTTTGTCTGCAAAGATGGGAAGTGTAATTTGGGACGCCCTCAGGACATTCTTAGGGATGTTGTTGACCACTGCTGCCGCGCGGACAAAACAGATGTATCACTTTCACCGATAACGTTCCATACTGGGAGCTGGTGAGCAGGGTATTTGAAATGTGGGTTTACTTCGGTAAGCTTACCATATAGTGACTCCAGAAATTATTCTAGCAGCCAAGTTAACAAGAGTTGAGAAAATTCTCAGTTATAATTTGTAGAAAGAACAAACGATATTACAGCTCACGTGTTTGCGTTTTCAAAACTTTTCATTACTTAATTTTACAAGTTTTGTATACCTGAAATTGTGCTCAAAAAGAGTTTGATCTAATGTAACAAAAATGTCAGAGTTGAAAATTATCAACCTTTCTAAATAATACCTCAGGTTCTACGTGACAAATTTATTTCATTGCTGGCCTCGTAGCTAAATCGGTAGAGCACCTGCTAACTGTGCAAGGGTTCCCGGTATCGATAGAATTTTTCTCTAGTGAAGTTATTCCTTAGCGGCGGCGCCGCTTCTGACCGAGGCGACCCGGGTTCAATCCCAGGGACCCGCATGTTGGATTTGTGGTGGACAAAGCGCCGTCTGGGTGGGTTTTCTCCGGTTTCCCCCGCCATTCATTCCACCAATTGCTCCATCATCGCCTTTCCTTTCATCCATTTCACCATCATTTCGTTTCATCTACTTCCTTCCTCACTTACCAGGCATCGGGCTGATCAACCATTCTGGATATTCTGTCTGATCCATGAGTGTCTGCTCCTCGACGGACCTCTGACTCCAGGCACCTGCCTGTAAGTTTTGGGAGGTGTGAGTCCTACATAAGAGGAGGTTAAACAGATGAAGAAGAAGAAGATTATTCCTTATAGTCCGGAAGTATGAATGACAGTGTGGATGTGTATGTAATCTAATGTATAAAACCCAAAGAAAATGCAGAAATTCAATGACAATTGTATACGAGTTAACACCATTTCCTATAGGCAATATGTTCCAAAGATAAAAGGCCACTGATATGACCATTGCAGTTAAAGGCGGGGTATAAATGGAATAATAATAATACATTTATTTCTCCGTCTGTTTAAATTATATGTAGTGACTTTATCAGGTGTTATATACCGACGCGGGTAACCAAGGTGCTAAGGCACGGGGTGGTGAAGGGGAGGTCTGCGGTTCAAATCCCGCCAGGTCCGTCCTCTCTGACCGAATAACTTTTTCTCCAGATTTTCCTCAATCCTCTTAGGTGCCCCAAACCTAGGTCTGAAGCGTTTTCTTCAAAAGGATTTCCTTTCCTTTATTTCATTTCACGTATCATCAGCGCCCACCGCCTGTGGTACTGTATGAAGTAAGAACTTCTTTTTACAGAAATAATTTCATTACACGAATTTTAATTCAAATACCATATATTAAAGAAATTTACATGACAAATAAAATGTATACCTTGAATTTTCTGGGAATAGCCTCTAAAGTCCACTTCAGTTGGAAGGAATTTTGTATAATCTTTTACAACTGCTAAACGTTAAGCCTTAGACAAAAACGCACTACACAAAATTGTAGGTCTCTTTGAAACAAATAATTTACTTCAAATAAGTTTTTTGTGGCATAAGCCATCTCTGAAATATCCGTTATTAAAGGTTCGAATTGTCCATTACTTGGTCGTTCTTTAGTGTCCCTTCAACATTCAGTTGTTTCTCGCGATGTCATGGAAACAGTATGGAATTTTAAGGCCAGCATATAGCATCCAGTTCTTAAACATTTGACTATCGCTGTTCCTTTTGAATCTATTACGAAATGTGTAATGCGGCTGTTTCTGCAAAGGTTTATTTGAATTAAAACGAAGTAGGTAGAAAAATAAGCTTTAGTAAGAATACTTTGTATACCCACTAATAAACGATAGAGGGTAGAGAAAGTCATGTGAATGTATCACATCAGAGGTTTTTTTTGTCATGAATGAGCCCATGTAGGACTATGCAAAGTTTTTTTGGTTTCCTTTGTATCCATAGTTTCCTTATTCTTTGTCTGTGGGCTTTCTTTCTCTCGCGGTTTGTATGTTGGCCAGCTTGACGCTTACGCACTTTGATTCTGATCTCTGCTTAGGATATCTTCTTGCATAATTCCTGCCAATTTTAAGTCATCTTTTACTTCGCCAATCCATTTCATAGTATCTACTTGTGCTTTACTCTCATTTTTGTAGAGTTCTAATATTTATTTTTTGAGCCTGTTTGAGTTCATTCGTTTAAAATGTCCATAAAATTTTAACTTTCGTTTTCTAATGTCACCGTGAATGTTTGTATAAAAGTTATTACATTTTTACTTCTGAGTCTGTATTGTTCACCTACGACTTGTGGACCTAAAATGTTCCTTATAATTTTGCGTTCTTCTTTCACAACATTTACATTTCTGTTCAATATTAATGTTGTTATTATTATTATTATTGTTTAATGAGACTCGATTACAAACGTTTTTACCTTCTCTATCACATATCTAGGTGGAGGAAGTAATGTATTCTAGTCAAACATTCGATATGTGTGTGTAAATATAACTCAAAACCGAAATGTCGATAAATAACAAATTTGGTATTTAAATTCAAATTGTGGAGCCATCTTTTAGAAAATAAAAATTTTGAAAAATGTTTTATGTAAAGGGTAGTTTGGTGTGGTGGGAGTTTCTTAAAAATCTTCGTGTCGCATCCTTGGAAGGAACTGAACCTAAATACCAAGTTTAGTACTTATTCCACTTTTCGTTTTTGAGTTATGCTGTTCACAGATACACACACACACCTTTTTCTAAAAATGCTTTTTTTGGAATCAGCGGGTCTCAAAATATGTATTTCCGATGAAATCTCAACATTGAATTTTTGGATGCAATACAATACTTCATCCACTTACTATACGCAGTAGAAAAAGTAAAAACAATTACTTAGAATAAGTTCCGCGTGTTTGTTAGTATGTGTATGTGTGTGCGTATATGAATGGCATAACTAAAAAGCGAAAGGGCATTTAAGTTCAGTGTCATCCAAGGGTGTGATACGAAGATTTAAAAAACAATCTCTCCCTCCCAAGCTAACCCTTACATGGAAAAAATTTTGTTATTTTTTTATTTTCTCAAAAATGGCTCTAACAATTTTGATTAAAATAACATATGTTTAAGATACCTGTATGACAAATAAAATGTAAATGTTGAATTTTATGCGAATAGCCTATGAAGTCCTCTTGGTTTTGAATAAGTTTTTGTATAATTGGCACACCGTAAGAGATGGAGAAAATGTTACCACATAAAAATGTAAATACTGTTAAAGCACACAATTCATGTGAAATAAAAAGCTTACGGCGTTAACCATTTCCGAAATATTCTTTGTCATTCGTTGGTTTGATTTGTCAAATACTTATACTGCTTTTAAGTGCAAGTCGCGATTCGTTTTTTTCTGTGGACACACAAAGAGCATGAAATTCAAAACCATCACATAACGGCCCGCTTTATAAAATCCGACTGTCGCTTTAGCCTACTGTATAGGTATACCTACAACGAAATGTGTAAATGTGTATTGAACTTTACCTCTATAAGCAAGAAACAGATAACAGAATAAGATTTTGTAAGAATAGTTTGTGAGTGAGTAGTGAAAGTCAGGTATGCAACACAGCACGTCACATGTTTCAGCTCGATATGCAGTGAATGTTATTACATTCTCTACTACGTGTAGTAAGTAGGGGAAGTATTGTATTCCACCCAAAAATTCGATACCGAGATTTCACCGAAAATACATGTTTTGAGACCCCCTGAATAAAAAAAATCTGATGTGTTACACTCACATGACTTTCTCTACTCTTGTACAATCTATTTTTACAAACGCCTATTCTCCATATGCTTCATGTTAATCGAGATATCGAGATGTCAATCTTATTGGTAATTTTCTTGTAGATGCAAGCGGAATATGGTAGGTTATAAGCGATAGTCAAATATTTTAACGCTGGTTGCTATGTGGCGCATTTCATTCTCTTTGCATGTCCAGGACATAAAAAAAATGAATAACGAATTTGAGAAAAAGTATAAGTATTGAAAAATTTAAGGAAATAACAAGCAATATCTCGAAAACGGTTCACTCAACAAAAGAAATGTATATGACATAAGTTGTGTATTTTAACGCGATCTACATTTTTTGTGTAGTAAAATTCTGTCTATCTCTTACGGTTTACCAGTTATGCAAAAGTCGTTCACAATGAAGAATACTTTTGGAGACATTCCCAGAAAATTCGAGATATTCATTTCATTTCCCATGAAATTATCTTAAACATATGATATTTTCATCAAAATCGTTAGAGCCATTTTTGAGAAAATTAAAATTTTCGAAAAATGTTCCATGTAAAGGGTAGTGTGGGGTGGGGGGATTTTCTTGAAAACCTTCGTGTTGCATCTCTGGAAGATACTGAACCTAAATACCAAGTTTGGTGTTTATCCGACTGTTCGTTTTTGAGTTATGCTGTTCACAGACACACACACACACAGACACACACACACACACACACACACAGAGAGAGAGAGACACACACACGGACATGTTTCCAAAAATGCTTTTTTTGGATTCAGTGGGTCTCAAAACATGTATTTCCGGTAAAATCTCGGTATCGAATTTTTGGGTGGAATGCAATACTTCCCCTACTTACTATACGTAGTAGAGAAAGTAAAAAGCATTTTTGGAAACATGTCCGTGTCTGCGTCTGTGTGTCTGTCTGTGAACAGCATAACTCAGAAACGAACAGTCGGATAAACACCAAACTTGATATTTAGGTTCAGGATCTTCCAGAGATGCGACACGAAGGTTTTCAAGAAAATCCCCCCACCCCAAATTACACTTTACATAGAAGATTTTTCGAAAAGTTTAATTTTCTCAAAAATGGCTCTAACGATTTTGATTAAAATATCATATGTTTAAGATATTTTTATGACAAATAAAATTTATATCTTGAATTTTCTGGAAATGTCTCCAAAAGTATTCTTCATTGTGGACGACTTTTGCATAACTGGTAAACCATAAGAGATAGACAAACTTTTACTACACAAAAAATGTAGATCGCGTTAAAATACACAATTTATGTCATATACATTTTTTTGTTGAGTGAACTATTTTCGAGATATTGCTTGTTATTCCCTTAAATTTTTCAATACTTATTTTCTCAAATGGGAATTCGTTATGCTTTTTTTTTTGTCTTGCATATGCAAAGAGTATTAATCTGTGGCAAAGGGAATGGTACTGCACCTAGCAACCAGCTATTAAGAGATATGTATGTGCTTAAAGGCTGCTGTATTTCTATATTGCCCTTGTAAATATATATTCCCCTTGCATCTACAAGAAAATTAGCAATAAGATAGAGTCTGCAAATGTTTATCTCGATTAACATGAAGTAGATGGAGAATAAGCGTTTGTAAAAATAGTTTGTACAAGAGTAGAGAAAGACATGTGAGTGTAACACATCAGATTTTTTTTAAGTTTATTCCCAAAAGTTTGTCCCGCAAAATATTTATATACTATGAAAGGTCAAGAAACTTTAGGATGAGTGGAAGGTCCCAAGAGAAATTCCCACGCTGGCAACTTCAGTATCTGCACAAAGATGCAAAACACTTTGGGTTACGTCAAAGGAAAGGGTGGTTGACACTGAGCGGGCATTGCCCTGTGCTTATTTACCCTTTCTGCTACAACCCTCTCTTTCCCCTGGTGGAGCAACAATGGCTCTAGTGAGGAGTGGTAGTGTTCAACCATCCGTGAAGAGGTAATCTTCTCTGGTGGGTAATAAACTGGCAAAATATGACATTTCATACACCGACAGAAGCGCCATGTAAGAAAGCAAATTTTCTGTGTAAGAGAGAGAATTCAATAAGCATAAATGCAACTCTTCAGATTTCAAATTTAATATCATGAAAACATCTTCAACTGAGCGAGGTGGTGCGACTCGAATTCGGGAGATGCCGGGTACAATCCCCCGAGCTGACCAACTTGATTGGAGCTTTTTTCGCGGCTTTCCTCGGTCGCTAGGCGAATAATTTGATTCCCGAAATTTCTTATCGCCCCTTTCATCACTGCACTTCACTTCCTTCTTCATCTCCTTCTTCTTCACCGCCACATCACCCATCCTGGATATGTTATGATCCAGAGTTTGCTTCCTCCTTGACAGGCTACTGACCCAAAGCATTGGCTTGTAAGTCCTACAAACAGGAGGGTAATCCGTTGAAGAAGAAGAAAAAACATCAAAGTGTATTCTTATTTTAGCTGTTTTTTTACCAACGACATTTAACCGGAGAACTCGTATCCAAACTCGATGGAATTTATACAAAATGAATGGTCCCTATGGCGCTAAAGCTATCTTATACCGATTTTACCTTAAATAACGCAACTTGCGGCTATCGGGTCTGACTAGCAGGTATCGGGTAACACGACTTCGTTCTGCGATACCTTAACGAGGTCTAACGTTCTTTGGCGTGGTATATAGCAAGAACGACACATGTGTGTTTAGTGTGTTAAGTTTTGCTCGGGGCTTGAATTATCAGTCTTGAATTCAAACAGAAATTCCCTAGTTAGAAAAAATTCAAACAGATTGGGTCCACGTAAGACAAAAAGAAACAAGGGGCTCGTGAGAAGAAGTCCAAGAAATCGCTGCCTCGCACTGCGTGTTTTTGATGGCAGAATAATTGGCTTGCTCTCCAGATCTAACTAAATGTGGGTATCACTGGGGGAACGCTTAAACATAAAGTTTATGCAACAACTCCCCATAAGTAGGACGAGTTACAAGACAGTATCCGGGGTGCGTTTTCCAATATTTCGCCTGCTGTGCCAGGCTTATATAGAGAGTATCATTTCGAACACCTTTTATAACGAAAGGTAAGCAGAGCATATTCATACTACAGAGTGAGCCAAAAGACTGCGAACCGCCTGCGCGGTGTTTTTCCTGTCCGCGTCCTCGTCGCTCGTTGCCGTCTGCCGCTTTCATAGAAAGGCGCGGATGAAACCATACAACATTTTTAAAACTACTTTTAAAGGCTTTACTTACCAACTTTACGAAAGGATGTGCTGGAACTGGCCACCGTCGTTGTCCATACATTTTTGGCACCTCTTTAGGAAACTCATCACTCGCCGTAGTTCACGCTGAGAAATTTCCTGCCGGATATTTTGTTTTAATTCTTCCAGGGTGTATGGATTTGTCTTGTAGACTTTATGTTTTAAGCTAACCCGGAGGGGTATTTTATGAACAATATTACCGGCTGCGCGGTGTTTTTCCACTGGGCGTGTGGAAATATGATAAAAACATGACAACGCACTGCTGCTATAAACAAAGTTCCGCTGTTGTGTTTTGCTGTGCAGTGTGAAGTGTAATTTTGAGTTGACGATGATGTGATGTAGTTCAGTTATTACGAGTTATTTATTATTTTGTTCTGTACTTAGTCACAAAGTATATTATGGATCAGTGTTTTCTAATGCACAGCGTGTATTTATTTATGATTCGTATTTGTTAACTCAGTCAGCTCGCCAAGTGAAAGTACGATTTGCAGAAATATTTCCAGGTGTAAAAGTTCCAGGCCGTACAACAATCCATGAACTTTACAGTAAATTTCAGCCACAGGAAGTGTTCAGGCTAAGAAACCTAAAAGACGTCATCGGCCATCATTTGGAAAATTCCCCCCAAAAATTCCATGATTGGTAGTTTTCCTAAAGAGGTGTCAAAAATGTATGGACAACGACGGTGGCCAGTTCAGCATCTCCTTTCGTAAAGTTGGTAAGTAAAGCCTTTAAAAGTAGTTTTAAAAATGTTGTATGGTTTATCCGCGCCTTTCTATGATAGCGGCAGACGGCAACGAGCGCCGAGGACGCGGACAGGATAAACACCGCGCAGGCGGTTCTGAGTCTTTTAGCTCATCCTGTATTTCTCGTCGTTAGCATCATCAAGGAGAGAAACGGCGGGCCGATCCGCCGCTATTGTACGAACGGTTATGTACAGCAAAGCGATGGTAGCGGCGGACTGCCAGTCGCATCGTTCAAAGAGATCGAGATTAATCTTGGGGGAGAAAAAAAAACTAATTAAAATCATAGCGAGGCACTGTGAGCCAACGGAATTTCAACTAGGCTCTCAGGGTAAGTTACAAGAACGTTAACCCTACAACATAGCGACAATTCATCTGTAGTTGTATTTCTGATTTAACAGAAACAACTTTCGAATCTCTCTTGAAAACATTTTAAATAAGATTGATCAAACGCAATGATCCAGTCAAAATACAGATGCATAAAGTTAATGTTTTTGTTTTATGTTTCTCAGGAGAAACAATAGTCATGCAAATAGAAACCCAAAGTATATTCCATATAATAACAGAATATGGTGTTTAAAACTACCACGACGATTATATCATATCTACGAACCAGGGGCTAAGAAATATATTGTATAAAGGATTTATATTATTATTATTATTATTATTATTATTATTATATCACCAATAAAATAGTATTTCGAGTATAAACTTATTATTTATGGCTTTCTCTACCGTTTAACTATGTTAGTAGATAAGTATTATATTTCACCCAAAAATTCGATATCCAGATTCCAGCGAAAATACTACATATAGATCCCTCTAAACCCTAAAAAGAGGAATGTTTATAAAAAGAAGACGTTTATGTTATATTATTTTTTTCTTTTCTCTAAAAAGTCACTTCCAGTTTTGATTAAAATATCAAACTTTGAGCAGTCACACGCAGAATAAGAAGTATATCTTGGTTTTTCTGAAATGAGGCTGTAAAGTCCTTTTCATTCTGTTTGAATGTTATATTATTTTGCGGAAAAATATGCAAGTGATGTTAAAAAAATCTGATGTGTTACACTCACATGACTTTCTCTACTCTTGTACAAACTATTTATACAAACGCTTATTCTCCATCTACTTCATGTTAATCGAGATAAACATTTGCAAACTCTATCTTATTGCTAAGTTTCTTGTAGATGTAAGGGGAAAATATATTTACAAGGGCAATATAGAAATACAGTAGCCTTTAAGCACATACATATCTCTTAATAGCTGGTTGCTAGGTGCAGCACCATTCCCTTTGCCACAGATTAATACTCTTTGCATATCCAAAACAAAAAAATGAATAACGAATTCCCATTTGAGAAAATAAGTATTGAAAAATTTAAGGGAATAAGAAGCAATATCTCGAAAATCGTTCACTCAACAAAAAAAACATATATGACATAAATTGTGTATTTTAACGCGATCTACATTTTTTGTGTAGTAAAATTTTGTCTATCTCTTATGGTTTACCAGTTATGCAAAAGTCGTTCACAATGAAGAATACTTTTGGAGCCATTCCCAGGAAATTCAAGATATACATTTTATTTGTCATAAAAATATCTTAAACATATGATATTTTAATCAAAATCGTTAGAGCTATTTTTGAGAAAATTAAAATTTTCGAAAAATGTTCCATGTAAAGGGTAATCTGGGTTGGGGGAATTTTCTTGAAAAGCTTTGTGTCGCATCTCTGGAAGATACTGAACCTTAAATACCAAGTTTGGTGTTTATCCGACTGTTCGTTTCTGAGTTATGCTGTTCACAGACAGACACATAGACAGACACACACAGACACACGGACATGTTTCCAAAAATGCTTTTTTTGGATTCAGGGTGTCTCAAAACATATATTTCCGGTGAAATCTCGGTATCAAATTTTTGGGTGGAATACAATACTTCCCCTACTTACTATACGTAGTAGAGAAAGTAAAATGCTGTATTAACAATTTTCAAGATCCTTGTTGCTGTTGGTGAGAAATGTCGAATACATTTGGCATATTTTTGCTTTCCGCCGAAAAATTCAATATCGAGATTTAACTGGAAATACACGTTTTGAGGCTCTCTAATCCAAAGAAAAGCATTTTTAGAAAAAGATCCGTGTATGTGTCTGTCAGTCCGTCTGTTAACAGCATGACTAAAAATTGAAGTATCGAAAAGACATCAAACTTGGTGTTTAAGTTCAGCATCATCCAGGGATGTGACGCGAAGATTTTTAAGAAAATTCCTGCAACCTAATCCGCCCTTTACATGGAACGCTTTTCTTTATTTTTGACTTTCTCAAAAGTGGTTCTAACAATTTGGTTTAAAATGCCAGATGCTTAAGATATTTGCATGAAAAATAAAGTATATATCTTGAATTTTATATGTATTTATTAGAGAAAGCATGTAACGCGATCGACATATGATTTAAACTAACGGAGGAATAAATTTCTGAAGTTGTAAAAACTAAGACACTAATGAGGAAGTTCAGTAAATATGTTGATAATTCCTGACTTTGACTTTCCTATTTTCACAGCAATTTCGGCATTATACCAAAATATTTATTCATAATAGTAGATTATGATACAAGTGTTAAAATTAGCGTTTTAATTTGCAAGTAGAAATGTTTACGAAACACAATCCTACAAGCAACATAAAACCACTTTTAACACTTGTGGCATTTGCTATTTTCTAGACAGGGCTCGAATTTGTGAAATAATAATATATTGATTCCTGAAAGTAAGAGAAATCACGTTTAGAACGAGATCAACTCACGTGTATAGCGAGATATCAGATGTTTTGTTGATTCGCTAGCAGTCATTTTCAGTGAAATTATTTTAAACCAGGCATGAAGTGATTAAATGCTGATTTTTTGGGGGTAAGCACTTCGATTGTTATACTTTCTGCTGCTTCTGTAATTTCACCTGGAACTTCCATTTCAGTTTCTTCTGGATTCATAATTGCCGCTATTGAATCCTTGTGTAGATTATACTGGATAAGAGAATAACGCTTTAGATCAAAGAAAGCACACGGCTACCGACATAACATAATTATAGGTTAACTCCACAACGATTTGCGATAAATTGAAGTATGACGATTTTTACTGTGAACAGATTGTGCACCGCCATGAAAAATTAATCATGTAAAAGGACTTAATGAAAAATAAAACCTAATCAAACCAAGTCAAATTATTAAACATGTGTAAATACAAAGTATAATTACCATATGATTGGACTTTAAACCAGAGCTGGCCACCATGGAGTGTTACAAAAATGTTATCGCACTAGTGGTGTGAAGCTTTTAGTTCATTTGCACTATGTTAAAAGTTACTGTCTAAAAAAATAATTTTTTAAACAACACTACAAAAAAGTGAAATAATCCGCGCAATTTTCAAAAACTCGCAACACCAATAAAGTGAAAAAAATCTTGATAAACGCCAAAGTACACAAACTAACATGTTTATTCTCTCTGCATGTTAATGATTGCAATTATTTCTCCGTTATTTTAGCTGCTAGAATTTCTTAAAGTGCAGAGACGAATGAGTGTTCTCGAGAGTCACCGTAGGTGCGATAGATTCGCGAGTTGTTTCATGTATGCAGATTGAGAAAGTGATGCTAAAAACGTTCCAGGCCTCTGAAGGCGTTAAAAATAAACCATTGACATCATTTCGTAAAAAAAGTTATAAAAGGTGAAGCTCACACTTTCTTCCATTATTATTTGTTTTTTTCCCCACTTCTACCCAGTTGATGTTACTGTGTTTTACTGTTTTCATACCGCTTATTTCCGCAACACACATACACACACACACACACCTATTTCTAAATATGGTTTTTCTTAGGTTCAGGGGACCGCAAAACATGTATTTCAGGTGAAATTCGGTATAAAATTCTTTGTTGGAATACAATAATTCATCTACTTATTGTATACGTACTACAGAAAGTTAAAATTCCGGTGTTGGGCAGGTATTTCTTGTCCTGTTGACCCATGTACCTTGACGAACCCTTAATCCTCCCTCAATGCACAAACGTTCCAGAGGGTTCAATGGCACCAGCCAAGGCCAACCGCTCAACCCCTGGTGCGTCCTGTGTTACTTTATTAGGAACATATGTTGCTAATATTATGTCATTATTAATATGCTATTTATATTCGTATTTATAGCTTTCTTCCAGCAGGAATGATATGGTTCCGATAAATTACGCCACGTTTGTCTTTAAATGCAAATAATGCTTATTTACCTTTTACTTTCTCTGACACCTACCTAGGAAGTAAGTGAAGGAAGTGGAAGTATTGAATTTCATTAAAAAAAATTGATGTCGAGAGTTCACAAAAACACATGTTTTGTGGCGTCTTATTAAAAAAAGAGAAAAAAAAAGCATTTTTAGAAAAATGATCGTATGTATGAACGCGTAAGTCTTAAAATAAAATGTTCGATAAATAGCAAACTTGATTTTTAAGTTCAGATGCTTCCAAAGATGCGGCACAAAGAATCCCACCATCCCAAACTCCCCTATATGTGGAAAAATTTTCGTTAATTTTGATTTTCTCAAAAATCGTTGACAATTTTGATTAAAATACCGTATGTTTTAAGGTATTCATATGATAAATAAATGAAATGGTCTTTATTCTGAATGAATTTTATATAATTAGTAAGCAGAAAAGAGATACCTAGACAAAATGTTGCTTCACAAAAATTTTAGATCTCGTTAAATCGCACAGTTTGTGCCAAATAAGTTTTTGGTATTAACAATTTCCGAGATATTTGTTATTGGTTTGAATTTTAAAATAGTAAGTTCTTATTGGTTTTTTTCTCATGGTTATGCATTTCAAAGCCATCACATAGCCACCCGCTTTTTAAAAATCTAACTGCCCTGATACATAACATTCTTAAGGGCATGAACTGAAATTCATATACATAGTTGTAGTGTGATAGTGGGGCAAGTCGTCCTAACTTGTTAAATCTGCTGTACCGATGCAGTGAACATATACCGGTTATGCTTGGAGTACAATGCTAGCCATTCTGTGCAGATCCATTTTTCAGCTAGGTGGAAGGGGTAACAAGGTCACGGGATGCACTTGTTCTGGATGTTTACGCCTGTTTAGTCTCGGCCATTGTGCCTCGCGCAACCCTTTGACCTGCCCACGTCATTGTTGTGTCGTTAGGAAAGGGTTCGCAGGCCGAGAGTAAAAGTGAATGTGTGTCGGGGACCTGTTGACTACGGATATTTTGTACCCTTTTCTTGCCTGCCTTAATCCTTTCCGAGGACAATGAACTCTCTCTTTCAACCCTATCCCACTGCCGCCTCTATGCCCCAAATCCCAGCAAGGAAAACACATTTACTGAAAAGGGAAGTAATAACACCGGCCATTGTAGTCGCTAATCGTGTTTGTAGTTTTGATCATCCTGAAACACATGGGGGATTAATAAACACTCGCTCTATTCTAAATTGGAAAACACCCCTTACTCTATTATTAGAAAATTCAAGATGTACGTTTTTGCAAATGTCTTAAGCAAATGGCCATTTTAAGCTAAATCGTTACGAAGATTTTAAATACAATTTTCCACATAAAACTACCCTTTAAGTCCAGCAGGATGTCAAAATACATATAAAAGTCTTTCTTTCAAATGGCGCCTTAGATTATTTGTATTCTCCTGAACACGCTGATATACATTTTACATCCTTATATGGCCTAAAATGTTTATGAAAGGTTATAGTTACCAGGTCACTGACGAGGGCTGTCCCAGAAGTACTCGACCTAACAAAGAAAACACAAAAGTTTTGGGGAAAAAAATCTTTATTTCTCTACGTAGTCTCCTTTCAGCTCGATACACTTTTTCCAGCGATGTTCAATAGCTTCGATACCCTGCTTATAGCGAGAACCGTCGAGTTCTGCAAAATAGCCATCAACTGCAAACTCCACCTCTTCATTGTTGGCAAATCTTTTCCACCAATCCATTTCTTCAACTTTGGAAACAAAATAATCAGAGGGGGCTCAGTATGACGAATATGTTGCATGAGGAAGCAATTCGAACTCGTTGATTTTGGCCATGGCGATAATGGATGTGTGAACTGGTGCATTGTCTTGATGAAACAGAACTTTCTTTTTCGATAAATGCGGCCGTTTTTGCTTGATTTCATCATTCAAACGTTGCAATAAGTTTGCATAATACTCGCCATTGATTGCTTTTCCTTTTTGAAGCTAATCAATGAAAATTATCCCACGCGCATTCCAAAAAAACTGACGCCATGACCTTGCCTGCAGATGGAACTGTCTTCGCCTTCTTTGGAGCCCATTCTCCCCTTTCAATCCACTGTTTTGACTGTTCCTCCGTCTCAGGTGTGAAATGATGGACCCATGTTTCATCCATGGTTATGAATCGACACAAAAACTCGGCTTTATTGCAGCGAAACATCGCCAAACACTCGACTGAAACACCCTTACGACGCTGTTTTTGTTCCATTGTGAGTAAACGCGGCAACCATCTTGCACACAGCCTTCTCATGTCTATATTTTCAGCTAGTGCGCGATGTATAGCACACTTTAAAATGCCTACGATGTCTGCTAGCTCGCGCACTTTCAGTCGACGGTCATCCAATACCATTTTGTGGATTTTCTTCACAATTTCTGGCATGGTCACCTCATTTGGTCGAACACTGCGATGTGCGTCTTGGAAGTTCGTTCGGCCTCGCTTAAACTCTGCCACCCAATATTTTACTATTGTAAACGAAGGAGCAGACTCCCCCAGAGTAGAATCTAGCTCAGCTTTAATATTAGTTGAACTAGTTTCAGAGATATGTATGCCTAAATTTCTTGAAATCAACATTGTATAGGAATGTCTTCCTCCCCTTAAATGGACAGGTACTCTCAAAAATGGTCATAACGATTTTTATTAAAATATATGTTTAACATATTTACATGACTAATAAAATGTGAATATGGAATGTTATATGTATAGCCTATGAATTCCTCTTCATTCTAAATTAATTTTGTATAATTTTATATTATTGGTAAACCACAAGACATGGACAAAACTTAAATATCGATCTTATTAAAACACGCCATTTATGTTAAATGTGAACCATTTCCAAATATTCGTTATATTATTTGTTTCTCGCAATATCGTGACATTGCAAAGTCAGCATATAGCGACCCACTTTTTAAACATTTGACCATCACTTCAGCCTCCTGTATCACTCTTGTACCTACAACAAAATGTTTATAATAAAACCATCTCTCCAAACGCTTATCCGAGTTACATGAAGTAGACTTTCATTGCATACTTTGTTGTAGAGACAACGGTATAGGAGAGTGGAGCTGCAGAGAAATCTTTAAAAGCGGGTCGCTAAATGTTGGTTTTGAAATTCCACTCTTTACATGGTCATCAAAAGAAACGAATGATAATGTATGAAGTAGGTATTTGAAAATTGAAACCAATAACAAAAATTTCTCGGAAATAGTCAATGCTATAAAAATATATTTGACGTAAATTGTGTATTTTAACGAGATCAACATTTTTTGTGCAGTAATTTTTTTTGTCTATCTCTTATGGTTTACGAATTATACAAAAGTACCCAACATTAGTTCAGAATGAAGAGGACTTCAAAGGATATTCGTAGGAAATTCACGACAAGTATACACACATTGTATATTTCATGTAAATAAGTTCATACGGCATCTGAATCAAAATCGTTAGCTATTTTTGAGAAAATAGAAAATACGAAAAATCCGTTAAAGTGTAGTTTGGGCTTGGAGGCGTTTTTTTGAAGTCTTCTTGTCGCATCCTTAAATGCCAAGTTTGGTTTTATCTGACATATCCTTTTTGAATTATGATATTCACACACAAGCATACATACAAACAAATCCACACACACACACACACACGGGTCTTTTTCTAAAAATCCTTTGTTTGGATTTAGGGGATCTCAAAACATGTGCTTCCGGTGAAATCTCTGCCTATATCGAATGGATGACAATACTTCCTATAATTAGATAAGCGGTACAGAAAGTAGTAAGCTTTTGTAAGTATAGTTTGCCGAAGAATTTAAAATTTTTTGTAACATTCACATGATTTTCCCTACCCATTTTCAACAAACTATTACTACAAAAATTTAATTCTTTTATCTACTTCATACATACCAATCGAGTTAGCATATTTCCATGTAGGTACAGTGGCTTCCACTTATGCCGCCCTACAGCTTTGTGAGTCATTCTACTTGCCTTCACAGGCGAGTAATTTATGTCTAGCAGGGAGGAGGTGCATGTATCTGTTTACCTTTTCGCGTATGCAATGGCGTCCTGTTTTACGTGCACATTCTAGATTATTCACACATGAATATACAACTTTGAGCAATAGCTTTACTCATAATAACTTATATCAATCATGTTAAAATAATATTTAACTAAATACAATCATGTTTTACACAATATCTCCACAAAATAATATTTTTAATGGCAACATAATGTAAAACAAATACATTATACTTTTACTCTAAAGAGGACATATTTACTGGACATTATTGGAATCATCTGTCCAATCTAAATATACAACTAAATAAAACACTGTTTTACACAATTTTTGCATGCAAATGTATTTTTAATGACAATATAATGCAAAACAAATAAATTATCTGTTTACTCTCAAAGAGGCGCTAAATCAGGTATTGGGCAAGAATAAAGATTGGACGAATTATTAAAATAAGTGTAGTAAATGTATCATATTTTCAGTTTTATGTTATGTTGCTACTAAACACACTTTTTCATGGAGAAATTGTGCAAAACATGGTTTTATTTATGTATTTAAACATGGTTATTACACATAAGTGATGACCAGTAAAGCTATTGCTCAAAGTTATATATTCATATGAGAATAATCTAGAACTGTGCACGTAAAACAGGACGCCACTGCATGCGCGAAAGGGTTAACAGATACACGCACCTCCTCTTTGCTATACATACCGTGAAGGTCAGTAGGATGTCTCCCAAAGCTGCGGGACGGCATAAATGGAAGCGAATGTACAAGGGGATGAGGGAATACAGTTTTAAGCGATAGTCAATTTTTTTAAGAGCGGTTGCTATGTGATGGCTTTGAATTTCCATTCTTTATGCATGGCCAAGAGACAAAGAGACGAATAACGACTTCGCATTTGAGAAAAGTAAAACTATTGGAAAATTCAATCTAATATCAAGGAATATCTCAGAAATGGTCAACTGCCCCCCAAACGTATTTTACATAAATTGTGTATTTTGAAGAAATGCATATTTTTTTAGTATAGTAAGATTTTGTTGATATTTTACGGTTTACCAGTTATGTCATAGTCATCCAGAATGATGAGGACTTCAGAGGCTATTCTCGGAAAATTCATGATATATATTTCATTTGTGATGAAAATACCTTAAACATGTGGTATTTTAATCAAAATCGCTACGACCATTTTTGAGAAAATCAAAAGTTTTGAAACATTTTCCATGCAAAGGGTAGTAACTGATTCGCATTTTTCTCGGTAAACCACAAAGACATCTCAAATTGTATTGAGATGACATACCCCAATGGCGACTTACAATGCTGTAAGTACTTTAAGTCCCGGGCTTCATAGTTTCCACCACTATTAGGTCAATTAATGGAATTAACTGTTCTTCCACATAAGCCATGTGCTGGACAAGGTTGGAAAGGTGGAATCAGACGACTGAAAAATTTGATGTCGTCCCGTCATGTTGCCATGGTAGCTCAGTGGTTAGAGCGGGACGGAGACCGGGAGATCCGTGGTTCAAATCCCGGCCTTGGCATTGAATTTTTTAGTCGTCTGATTCTACCTTTCCAACCTTGTCCAAAACACGTCTTGTGTGGAAGAACAATTAATTCCAAGAAACTACCTTGGTAACAGTTTCCCATAGCATTAACTGTCCGCCATGTTCACCCAATCTGATTCGCATGGACGTTTTGAGCGACGTATTCAGGAGTAGGAGGATACCCCTCAGAGCCGCTTAATGCCACTGAAACTCACTGAGGGTTGTGTCTTACTGTGTGTCAGTAAGTAGGTGTGAGCAATGTTGCAGCGCTGGTCAAATACATTTCAAGCGCTTATGATACATCTCTTAAAAAGGAAATTATCAATACTGCATACCTACATTTGGGCCACTCCATATGGTGCATTATCATAATCAGGGGCGTATTATTATTATTAACGATAGACGCGAAACATGTTTTATGACTTATGCTAGAGGTATCTATATGTTTCACAATAAAGGTAGATGATTTAAATCTGTAATTTTTACTTTCTATACTACGTATAGTAAGTGGGGGAAGTATTGTATTCCACCCAAAAATTCGATACCGAGATTTCACCGGAAATACATGTTTTGAGACCTCCTGAATCCAAAAAAAAAGCATTTTTGGAAACATGTCCGTATGTGTGTCTGTGTGTGTGCCTGTGTGTCTTGAACAGCATAACTCAGAAACGAACAGTTGGATAAACACCAAACTTGGTATTTAGGTTCAGTATCTTCCAGAAATGTGACACGAAGGTTTTCAAGAAAATCCCCCCACCCCAGATTACCCTTTACATGGAACATTTTTCGAAAATTTTAATTTTCTCAAAAATGGCTCTAACGATTGTGATTAAAATATCATATGTTTAAGATATTTTTATGATAAATGAAATGTATATCTCGAATTTTCTGGGAATGTCTCCAAAAGTGTTCTTCATTCTGAACGACTTTTGCATAACTGGTAAACCATAAGAGATAGACAAACTTTTACTACACAAAAAATGTAGATCGCGTTAAAATATACAATTTATGCCATATGCATTTGTTTTGTTGGGTGAACCATTTTCGATACATTGCTTGCTATCCCCTAAAATTTTCCAATACTTATACTTTTTCTCAAATTCGTTATTCATTTTTTTTGTCCTGGTAATGCAAAGAGAATGAAATACTCCACATAGTAACCACCTCTTAAAATATTTGACTATCGCTTAAAGGCTAGCAATTCCCTTGCACCTACAAGAAAATTAGCAATAAAATTAACATCTCGATTAACATGAAGTATATGGAGAATAAGTGTTTGTAAAAATAGTTTGTACAAGAGTAGAGAAAATCATGTGAGTGTAACACTCAGAGTTTTAAATTATTGGATTAATATTTATTTTCGAGAGTTTTTGCGAATTTCTCGCTTTCTTGCGAAAGTC
Organism: Deroplatys truncata; assembly: GCA_030765065.1. Classification (NCBI taxonomy): domain Eukaryota; kingdom Metazoa; phylum Arthropoda; class Insecta; order Mantodea; family Mantidae; genus Deroplatys; species Deroplatys truncata. The sequence goes on along the minus strand of CM060987.1, from coordinate 170,824,877 downwards.
TTTATTTGAGCGAAAAACACGAAAATTGACATGTTTTAAAAATTAATTATAAAAGACGATATAAAGGTAATCAAAGCACTCTATTTTATTTTTGAGTCATCAAAACTAACTGCAAAATCTGATATCAATCTCGATTTGGTAAAGATTGTGTTTAAGCAACTACCTGAATTCCGGAGTGGAAAGAATATGTACTTTCGTGTTATATTGAATTCTGCAACTATGTCCCGAAATTTGTATCAGATAGTAATGAAACCCATGTACTTGCATATGTTGACATTTAAAGCCTAAGGTAACCGTTACATAGATTTTGCGAGATATCTTTTCAAGCCTTATGACTATCATCAAACGTGGACAGAGAAAGATTTTTTGTTGCACTATGATTTAATAGTTACTGAGATATCTTCATGACCTGAAAACATTGAAACTTGTATGTTGCAATTTGGTGTCATGGAATAAACAGATGGGCTAAATATTTAAATTAATATTCCTACCAAACATTAATACCATTTTAAAATAACCAGCAAACCTCGCGTAAACCACTGGTAATGTTAATAATTCAATTTTACGGATAATACAGTAATTTTTCATTGTATAAGTTAATCTTTTTTGTCTAAATATGTTTCAAAGCCATTATTCTACGAGCCATGCATATATTTTGTGGCTTTTACTTTTTTTACTTTACTAAAAAATATTTTACTTTTTTTGCGACATTTTCGCGAAAGTTTGTTGCATTATTAACACGAAATTGCGAAAATTTAAAAATTAAACTCTAATTCTTAAAAAAAATCACCAATAAAACCCGCCCCTGATCATCATTACCACCATTCCTGGCTCTGCAGCCCTATGTGGGTCCTGGCCTTACTCAGAAGCATTTTCCAATCATTTCTTTCTTACCAATTTCTTTCCCCCGGGGTTTTACAGTCCTCTTCCATTTCATCCTCCCATCTTGATCTCGCTGTTCCTCTTCTTCTGGATCCAGCTTCTAAAAAAAATTGAGTTATTTATGGAGGCTCTTCAACTACTAGGGTTCTTAGCGTCCCATTCTATATTGGGCGTGAAATACCGGAAGTTTTGCTCAGATGCCTCTATCAGCTTTGGAGTTCTTTTACGTGCCGTAAATCTATGACATGGGAGCACCGGATTTACTACCCTTCCAAAGGAAACCTTGCTAAATATTTTTACGCCAGAAAAAAATCCATCGGCCTCCGCGACCTCGGGTACTAGACGGGATCTGTCCTCTGATTTTATAGTGAACAATCTTCTTGTCAGGCAATTTTCACTCATTCTCATCACATGACTGATCCATCTTAGCCTGATGATTTTGATTTGTCTTACTCTATTCGATTCCTTATACCTACACGCTGTATGCCTCATCATTGTATCTCCGTCTCCACACTCAATTATATTCTACTATTACAAAGAATATGCCTTTATCGGTTCCACATACCGTGTTTACGCGAATCTAATGCGCCAGCGAATTTATTGCGCACCCCATATTTGAAACTAAATTATGAAAAAAAAAGGGGGGGTTTATATCGAATGTAAACCGCATCAATGACAGAAAATAGGTAATAGATATTTTATTTAAATTTATTTAATACAACAATGGATTCATCGTATATATAAACCGTCAGATTATAGAATTGAAACTTCCCGATTGTTAGGCGACACATTGTTAAAGAACAAAATTAGTGTTACGCGCTGTTTTTCGCACCCTCTTGTTTTGATAACTTCCTTTGTCCCCTTCTCAGTAACAGTGTAGTTCCACGGCATATCAAACTAAATAGGCGTCTCATCAGCGTTGCTTATTTGCCCCATGGTAATTTTTTTGTCTTCCGAAGTGAAACGTTTGTAGTTTGTCCTCAAAATCTGCAGGAAGCTTCTGGCACATTGTTGTACGGCGTCTTAGAGATAAACTCGTCTGCTGCATCCATGGCTAGCCTTAAACTCTTGTTTCGGAATACCAAGAACTTCAGCCTCCTCTTTAGCTTTCTTTCGAATAGTGTCACTAGTCACAGGTTGTCCATTCTTCCTCCTTTCACGCACAAATTCCAACACTTTTTCTTCAACTTCAGGATGTCTTCCTTTGCGAGGACCCGTATTACTCTCTGATACATTGAACTTCCTTCCTGCCTTTCTATTACCATTTTTTTCAGCATAAAGGATTACTTTATGCTTTAAAGCAGGCATCATAAGACGTTCTTCTCTGTTTGCCCTTGCCCTCCATATCATAACTAAAAACACTCAATAATAGGCCAATGATAAATGAGCGGCTAGCTTGTCGCGAGTTTCCAGATGCATGTTAACTCCAGCAAATCCATTATGACGTAATAAACGAAAAATTTGAATGAAGTTACTGGTGTTCTACGAAACGGATTTGCACTCGAATCTAATGTGCACCACGATTTTGAGTACTACATTTGGTCAAAAAATGTGTGCATTAGATTCGCGTAAATACGGCATATTAATTGCTTGCGCCATTCAGTAAAGCGTGCAAACAATCTGGTTGTTACCGTGTTTATGGTTCCTGTGCATCAGGTAGTATTAGTAAAGAACCTTCATGTAGCAACAAGAGGTATTCTAATAGTAACACCAGGACGGGGACATCGCGTGCCGTGCAGTCATACCGCAGGCAGACAAGCCGTTGTCTTGACGACGCCCAAAATGGTGCCAGCAGGCACATCGACTCATGCATCCCCACGAGCTTCGTGTGGACTCAAATAATTATCATCCCCACCTGATACCTTCCACAACCTTTATGCTTCCGGGTATCCACCGAGTCATTCATTCTCCAGCAACGTACAGTGGCTCAAGAAAGTATTCGCCTTCACTTTTAAAAGTTTCAGCCCCCTAGTATGGAGAGAAAATTATAGTTTCTAATACGCAGAAAGAACAGATGATCTTACAGTTATGGAATTTTCCATATTTTTCATTTCAATAATTTCATAATTTTTGGGAAATTTACTGATTTTTCAATTTTTTGTGAATGACATTTACAAAATTGGTTTATATACGTTCAGTAGAGCAATTTTTGTACTTTCTCTAGCGTCTACTCAAAGTATGTAGAGGGTTTATTGCATTTCACGTAAAATCTTCGAGATTACAACAGCCCTAACGATTATGGTAAAATACTTGTTTAACATATTTACATGGCTCAAAAATGCATATCTTGATTTTCTGTGAATGGCATGTGAAGAAGTATTGTTCTTCAATTGTTGTAGTTTATTGTTGTTGAAGGTTTGTACCACGCTTTGGTAAGCCAACTTGAAGTTGTTATTGTCTTTATGAGTTTATTTATTTATTTATCTCCATGTATGGACATCAATTTTGAAGATTGTTTGTTACGTAATATGCTGATACGTATGAGAAGCCGATTTTTGAAGATGTATTTTTGTTGTTACGCTCCAAGTTTAAAAAAAAATTAACTTTGTTATTAAACTGCTTCTATATATATTATTTATGTTTGTTTGCCTCGGCTGCGTCAGTAAGGTTCGTAGAGACACGTTTCTCTTAGGCAGGGTGTGGTGCGAGAAGAATGTAGGCTTACACAGATTTTAAGTTTAAATTCACTTCTTTTTATTAATCCTTGGCACAAATTAAATAGCACTACACTGATATTAAGAGCTGTGAGATTCTTTAATTTAAAACTTCCACTTTGTTGACGCGTATACTTAATTTTCGTTACACACGAATACATAATATTTCTTTAGAGAACACATCTTCCATCCGGTCACTAACAAGGTCTACAGGGAACTGAACATATTTCAACCGTTCAAAACCCGTAAGCTTCTGTATTTCAAGTCTCTGATTGGCTAATCCTAGTCCAATAGAACACCTGCATTTAATTAAAGCTTTTTCTGGCTGTTCATTGGCTATTTTAAAACTGTCACAAAATTTACATTATCGTTGCTCTAATCATGACTAGTAGTATTCAAACTCTCAAACTCATTATTGCCTCAAGGTTGTTAGCAACTTTAAACTTATTATTCTCACAACTCTTACACTATTAAATTACACAATGCATTCACATAACATTATTAAACATGTTTACAATAATATAAGCATATGCAATGACTGTTACATACATATTTAAAAATTATTACATATATATTGTTTTAAGGCGGACTGTTATTGAATTTACATATTATATAATTTAATTGAAATTATTCAAGTGTTAAAAACACTGCCTCGCGTGTGAAGTTCCCTTTAATTCTATTAGTTTTGTATGCTTTTATAACTAGTAAATCCTCATAGATAGTAAAAAACTTAGTACAGTCATCAATTTCAAAGCAAAAGGTTGTTCGAGAATGAGCGTTTCTTGAAAATAGTGTGCCACATCTTTGATAGGTGCTGAACTTAAGTATCCAGCCTGACATTTATCTAACCTTTCTAAAAAGGTTTTTTATTCAGGGACCCCAAAACATATGTTTTCACTGAAATCTCGATATTTGAGTAGAATGCATTACTTCCTCTACCTACTATATGTAGGCGCCAGAGAAGAGTAATAAATATAATGGATAGAGAAAGACATGTGAATGCAACACATCATACTGTGCCTGTTGCTGGCCATAAGAAATGTGAAATATGCGAGTGATATCAGTTGGAAACACAAAAAGGGACATCTGAAGAATCGCTTTATCACCTTTAGGTCCTTTGTAGCTATCGGCCCAAGGAAGAACAGAGCGAGCGACAAAGTAATCGGATCTCAAACTGCCCGTGACAACGGCGTCCCCTGCATCGGCTGAAACTAGGTAAACTGTATTATCGACGTCAGGGACATCTCCGCGTCGCCACATCGATCGCCCGAAGGAAGCTTGTGTTGTCCTAGGTCGCCATCAGCCAATACAAGAAGGAGATGCCCTCTATTGATCCACACACTCGGTCCCAAAGATGATGAACTCAAGGAGAGTCAATATATTATTAAAGAATATTGAATTGATCAGAGGGTGGAGGGAGAGAGAGTGTGTGTACAGTCAAGGGATTTCATTGGACGGAAGATGGATGGCATTGCAGCTGAAGGTATCTCCCTCCACTTCACTTCACTTTTGGAAATGCATTGCATGTTCCATCTGCTCTGCGGTAAAAGTCGTATACGAACGGGCGATTAAATCTCTACACTGCTTAATGCAAAACAGAGGAAGCATTGCATTCAACCTAAAAGTTCCGTATTTCACCGGAAATACATGTTTTGAGGGCCCTGAATAAAAAAGAAAGCGTTTCAGAAAAAGTCCGAGTCAGTGTGTGCGTGTATGTGTATGTCTGCGTGTGTCTGTCTGTCTTTCTGAACAGCATATCTCAACAAAGAAATATGAGATTAATTCCACACTTGTCATTTTAGTTTAGTATCTTGCAAGGATGCGACACGAACATTTTTAACAAAATCCGCTAATCCTAAACTGTTTTACTCACGAATCTTTTTACTTTCTCTACCACGTACTAGTAGGTAAAGTATTGCATTCCACCCAAAAATTCGATACCGATATTTGACCAGAAATACATGTTTTTAGGCCCCCTGAATATATATACAGGATGTTTCAGAAATACTTTTACAAACTTCGAGTATGGGTTCCTTGCACCACAAAAAGCAAGAAAGTTCATAAGAACATATGTCCCATAATCCCTTGTTTTCTCGTTACGAGGTGTTCAACACAGTGGTACACTTATAACACACAAAACTCATAATAAATGCTCGAAATCTCCTCCTCTTGCTTCTATGCATGCCTGTACTCGTCGAATCATGGAATGTCGCACACTGTCAAAAACTCCGGGATGGTGTCGAATAGTTTCGCAGGCTTCCATGACACGTCGATGAAGCGTTTCTGCATCCGGGATGGCTGCGCCATAAACCAATGATTTAAGATGCCCCCAGAGGTAAACATCCACAGGATTGAGGTCGGGAGAACGTGCAGGCCATGGAACTGGCCCTCCTCTGCCTATCCATCGGTCATGGTAGATACCAGTCAGTGCATCTCGCACAATGCGACTAAAATGTGCCGGAGCCAGGCATTTATCACATTGATCAGCAAGGCGACGATAAACAGCGACAAAGGTTGGATGACTCGGTTGTCTTCGGTCTGGAAACTCCATCTGATAGAGCCGTGCAGCCTCGCGTCCATTACCATTCGTGCGACCATACATAAAAATCATGTCTGCCTGTTCACGAAATGAATACCCAGCAATGGTGGAACGAAACACGTGCAGTTAACTCACTACATGTACACAATTGAAACGTTCAAGACAGACTAATGACAAATGACAAACGTAAACAATCTCCATGGCAACACTCCGCCATCTACCGTATGTAGTACAATGGGTCAACGCCTTCTATGAATGCATAGAGAAATGAAGTTTTGAGGTTGGACCCCGAAGGCCGTTGAACTCACACTTTCATTGTGACAGGAACAACGCGAAAACCAAGGATTATGGGACATATGTTCATATGAACTTTTTTCCTTCTTTTGGCGTGAGGAACCCATACCCGAAGTTTGTAAAAGTATTTCTGAAACACCCGGTATATATAAGCATTTTTAGAAAAAGATCCGTATATATGTACGTATGTGCATGTGTTTCTGAACAGCATAACTCAAAAGCGAAAAGTCGGATCAACACCAAACATGGCATTTAAGTTCAGTATCTTTCAAAGATGCGTCACGGAGATTTTCAAGAAAATCCCAGTAACCAAACTACTCTTTACATGAAACATTTTTTGGAATTTTTTCATTTTCTAAAAAATGGCTCTAACGTATTTGATTAAAATACTATATATTAAAGATATTTACATGACAAATAAAATGTATAACTGGAATTTCCGGGAATGACTTTGAAAAGGAGTTGTATAATCTTGTATAACTTGTAAACGTAAAGCCATAGACAAAAACGTGGGAAATGCAGATCTCTTTAAAACACAATTTATTTTGAACAACCTTTATGTAGCATCAGCCTTTTCCGAGATATACGTTATTAATGGTTCGAATTTTTAAATGATTAGCCATTCTTTTAAAGCTCTGTCAACATTCAGCTGTTTCTCGCGATTGCATGGAAACAGTATGAAATTTTAAGGTCAGCTTATAGCGTCCAGTTCTTAAACATTTGACTATCGCTGTTATATTTGCATAGTAGGTTATTTAGGACAGACCTGGCGCAGTTTTTTGCGTTTATATGGGAAAAGATAGGGAAAACGAGGGTAGATGCTAGGCTAGGAGAGCATCCAAGGAGGAAAAATGCGTTTATATGGGGGAGATAGGGATTACGAGGAGTGTTGTCAGGCTAGACAGGGGTTGAAAGGGCAGAATGCACGTTTTATACTGAAGAGATAGGGATTACAAGGTTAGATGTCGACTAGACAGGGTTTGAAAGGTCGGAATATATGCTTTATAAGGGAAAGGATAGGGAAAACGAGGAGAGATGCTAGGTTGAGAGAGTCTTCATAGAGGAAAATGAGTTTATATGGGGGAGATAGGGAAAACGAGGGTAGATGCTAGGATAGACAGAGGTTGAAGTAGGAGGAATGTGCTTTATATGAGAGTGGCAGGGAATACGAGGTGAAGTGCTAGGCTAGTCAGAGGTCGAGTAGAGTATACAATTATATACGAAAAATAGGGAGTAGATGATAATGCTAGACAGGTACTGAAGAAGGGGGAGTACGCGTTTATATGAGGGAGATAGGGAATACGGGGAGAAATGCTAGGGAAGACAGGGACTGAAGGTATGTAGGGTGTTTTCCAGAAGGGAAGAGTAAGAATTTCAGAGGTATTTAGAGCACAAGCACAATATAATTATTTTAGAACACACTTAGAAGCTTTTTAGGTACATGCTTAGCTAACTTTGCAGGTATTCTGATGATGTTTTTAATGCGGTGGAACAGGCATTTGACATCCTCTTACTGGCTTAAAATATTTTTAGATATAGAAACAGATACGTGTTTTAGGGTATTGGGATAAGCATTTTAGCAAGTGTAGTAGGAATTGTGGGAGCATTTTAGTGTTCATTTAGAAACATTTTAGGCATAGTTACAGGTATTTTTGATATGGACAAGGCTTTCAGGACATTCTGGTATGAGGCTGGAGAATTTTAGATGTTTCAGCAGCATTTTGGGAACTGGAGCAGGTAGATTCAGGGTATTTATATAGGTTTCAGAATATTTCGAGGTGTTTTATGATGTTTTTAACGTATTTTGACAATTTTAAAGACGTTTTCAAAGCTCGTGCTAGGAGTGTTTGTGGCTCTTTAAAGGTATTTTAGGTTATGGATGTGGCATAGGCACAGACCATTAAGAGCTCCTGAAGGGCTTTTGGAAAGTGTAATGGCTGTTTTATTGGCTTTTGGAAAGTGCAGTGGCTGTTTTATCGGCTTTTGGAAAGTGTAGTGGCTGTTTTATCGGCTTTTGGAAAGAGTAGTGGCTGTTTTATCGGCTTTTGGATAAGTGCAGAGGCTATTTTGTCGGCTTTTGGATAAGTGTAGTGACTGTTTTATTGGCTTTTGAGAAATGTAGCGGCTGTTTTATCGGCTTTTAGAAAGTGTAGTGGCTGTTTTATCGGCTTTTGGATAAGGGTAGTGGCTGTTTTATCGGCTTTTGGAAAGAGTGGTGGCTGTTTTATAGGCTTTTGGAAAGAGTAGTGGCTGTTTTATCGGCTTTTGGATAAGTGTAGAGGCTATTTTGTCGGCTTTTGTATAAGTGTATTGACTGTTTTATTGGCTTTTGGTAAATGTAGTGGCTGTTTTATGGACTTTTGGAAAGTGCAGTGGCCATTTTTATGCCATTAGAGTTCCTGGTGGGCTTTTTAGAAAGTGTAGTGGTTATTTTCATGCTATTGGCACATGGTTTTCAGGCATTCTCTCTTGTTTATAGAGCTTTTCTCTTGTATTACACAAGTCTTATGATCCATAACCATTTCTAACGTTTTTACAGTCATATAGGATCCTTTTATGGTCTTCACAATATTCTAATGCTAACATGCAAGAAACTCTGTAGAGATGTCTTTTATAACCCAACCTTAAGCTCTGATAGTGATATTGTTTTTTTATTCGGCTTTTCTGTTTTTGTATGGTTAATTGTTGGCTAGGTGTATCGTCTTTACCAGTTAATTGATGCTTTATTAGATAAGGGTTGTAAGGGTAGGTGTCTGCCCCCTTTTATCTAGGCTTGAGACTAGCACTAGGATTTACACCTAATAGCAGGGTTAACGCCTCCCTTTCACATTCTTTTTTTATTTATTCTTTAGGTGTCAGCTAGGTGTATACACAGCACAGGGGTAAGCTTTCATTTCTTTTGAAGTATTGCGACACTTCCAAGGGTATTTTTTTTTCGAAGTTTTCATATATGTATTTGAGACTCTTTAAAGGTGTTTCAGCTTATGATATCAGATATGAGTACAGCCTTTTAGGACATTCTGACATACTGGAATGATAATTTCAGGTGTTTCAATAGCATTCTGGAGATTGGAAGCGGGCCTTTTCAAAGTATTGATACAGGTTTTTAAGATTTTTCGGAATATTTCGAGGTGTTTTATGTTGATTTTAAGATATTTTAACATCTATAAGGTATTTTCAGGATACTGGTGGGAGTATTTAAGGCTCTTTGAACGTATTGTGGGCTATGGATGCGGCATGAACTCGGGCATTTAGAGTACTCTGAACGGTTCTTTAGAAACTTTAGCGGTTATTTTTTGGGTTTTGGCACATGATTTTAGAGTATGCTGATGGTGTTTAGAATGATTGAGATTTTTGTTTAACGCTTAAAAGGTATTTTATGCTATTGCATCAAAGTATTTTAACCCTTTTCAGACATTTTCAAAGCATATTCCAGGAGTAGTTGAGCAGCTTTAAATGTACTTTAGCAACTAATCAGGCACTGTCGCAAGCTTTTAAAACATTTTGTGAAATTTTATGAGTAAATCAGGTATTCACCCACGTATTTATTTCGGTTTCAGGACTTGATATATTTCTGCACATAGTTTTAATGCCTCACGAACATTTATTATGCAGGGTTAGAACGCTTTTATATCCTTTAAAACACCTTTTTTTTTTAAATTTTTGCAAACTTATATATCTTGAGGAGATAAGCTATGAGACCGAGAGGGATAAACTGTATATCGATTTACAGTTTTAGTGAATGTAGAAGTATTCTAAACTACCCTACCTTAACTGCTCACCGATCATCCTGCCCTGAATCATCTTCTCATTGTCTATTCCATTCTGTAATCCTCTAACGCAACCAGGAAACGTAACCATACGTGACAATCATAACGACCTATTCCCAAGACAATCTATGCTAACAGAACCATGCAATAACACAAGGTTTAATGTTGCATATAACAATGTAGAAAGAGATAATTTGTACAAAGAAGCCTTTCTCAGCAGCCATTACTACAGCACCATTGTAAGTTTAACATACATAGAACTAATGCTCCAGTCTTGCAAACCATTCTTCAAACTCGAATAATCATGTAAGTCTAACTTTGCCTATCCCAGACTATCCTAACAATATGCATTCTGTCCGGTAATAATCTAACACAATCTGATACCATTCCTTATAATCTGTCCAACAATCCAGTCCTAGGATAGCACTGAACATCCTAACCTAGCCTAAGATAGTATAAGCAGGATTCACGTCCAGCCTGCTATTAGCTAACCTAGCTCGATGACGTGCATGTTAACGTGTCTCAATCTTAGTCAACAGCCCCCATCATCTATTCAAAACGGTCATAACTTAAAACTATACGTTAATTATCTGTGATCCCCTATTATAACCTCAAACAGTCGAACCTAAAGTGACTTTACACAATGTATGCTATCTTCCCTTTACCGCTCCTAGCCTAATCTAGGTGAAGTCTCTTATATGCTGAATGGAGAGTCCATCCTTGCCTCACCGGATCCATACACCACTTAAATGTTCTCTTAAATCAAGAACTTTGAATGCTTTAAAGGAATTCGATAACTTCTGCAACCACATTTCTCATGTTCACAGTCAACTTTCCGTACCTAATAACCAGTCCATTATCAGATAGTTTAACACCATTGAACCGCTTTGTACACTGATAAAGATCGTTTTTTATGCTCATAGGAATTCACTATGTTTTACAGTGTTCAGGCATGTCTTCGTAATGGGTGTGGGTCCTTCTATACGAATAAAAGGAAAACGTATAAGCATTAAAGAATAACCATCACCTTTCTTATCACCACAATCATTCCCAAAACCCCTCCAAACACTTTAACCATCTTCCTATCACAAACACCATTACTTCCAAATACGCCATAACCTTGTACTGCCACAGTCGCCACATGGCTCTATTAACACCATAAATCTAGACTGTAACTACTGCACAAGTCCATTAACACCAGTATACTCTAATCCCTCAATCCTATCCATCACCGCCACAACCATCACAAATATAGTCATTGCGATTTACACCATAGGTATACACGCTCACCTCAGCAAACATCTCCAAAGCCAACAAACCTATAACCATCTTCCTATCACAAACACCATTACTTCCAAATACACCATAACCTTGTACTGCCACAGTCGCCACATGGCTCTATTAACACCATAAATCTATACCATGACAATCATCATCACAACCTGACTCCATTAATACCATCACTCCCTAATCCCGCAATTCCCATTCATCATCTTCACCGCTACATTAATCAATACAATCATCTAAAACACAGAGCCTCTCATATATGAAGCTATATTATAACAGAGCCACGTACCTATAAGTTCCAGTGGATATCTCTATTAGTGTGTTTTGAAATGTCTCTATGTGTGTATGTGTGTGTATGTCTGTGCGTGTCTGTGTGTGTGTGTCTGTGTGTATATGTCTGTGTGTGTATGTCTGTGTGTGTCTCTGTGTGTGTGAGTCTGTGTGTGTATGTCTGTGTGTGTGAGTCTGTGTGTGTATGTCTATGTGTGTGTCTGTGTCTGTGTGTGTATGTCTGTGTGTGTATGTCTGTGTGTGTAGGTCTGTTTTTGTATGTCTGTGTGTGTGTCTGTGTGTGTATGTATGTGCGTGTCTGTGTGTGTGTCTGTGTGTGTGAGTCTGTATGTGTATGTCTGTGTGTCAGTCTGTGTGTGTATGTCTGTGTGTGTCTGTGTGTGTATGTCTGTGTGTGTCTGTGTGTGTATGTCTGTGTGTGTCTGTGTGTGTATGTCTGTGTGTGTAAGTCTGTTTTGTGTGTAAGTCTGTTTTGTGTGTATGTCTGTGTGTGTCTGTGTGTGTATGTTTGTGCGTGTCTGTGTGTGTCTGTGTGTGTGAGTCTGTGTGTATGTCTGAGTGTGTGAGTCTGTGTGTGTATGTCTGTGTGTGTCTGTGTGTGTATGTCTGTGTGTGTCTGTGTGTGTATGTCTGTATGTGTGTGTGTCTGTGTGTGTCTGTGTGTATATGTCTGTGTGTGTATGTCTGTGTATGTGTGTGTATGTCTGTGTGTGTGAGTCTGTGTGTGTATGTCTGTGTGCGTATGTCTGTGTGTGTATCTCTGTGTGTGTCTGTGTGTGTGAGTCTGTGTGTGTATGTCTGTGTTGTATGTCTGTGTGTGTATGTCTGTGCGTGTCTGTGTGTGTGTTTTCAACTGTCTCGGAGTGTGTATGTCTGTGTGTGTATGTCTGTGTGTATGTCTGTGCGTGTCTGTGTGTGTATATGTCTGTATGTGTGTATGTCTGTATGTGTATGTCTGTGTGTGTGTTTTGAACTGTCTCGGGGTGTGTATGTCTGTGTGTGTCTGTGTGTGTGTGAGTCTGTGTGTGTATGTCTGGGTGTGTGTCTGTGTGTGTGTTTTGAACTGTCTCGGGGTGTGTATGTCTGTGTGTGTGAGTCTGTGTGTGTATGTCTGTGTGTGTCTGCGTGTGTGTGTGAGTCTGTGTGTGTATGTCTGTGTGTGTATTCTTGTGGGTGTCTGTGTGTATGTGTGTGTGTTTTGAACTGTCTCGGCGTGTGTATGTCGGTGTGTGTGTATGTCTTTGTGTTTATGTCTGTATGTGTGTCTGTGTGTATGTCTGTGTGTGTATGTCTGTGGGTGTTTTGAACTGTCTCGGGGTGTGTATGTCTATGTGTGTGTCTGTGTGTGTATATGTTTGTGTGTATGTCTTTGTGTATGTCTGTGTGTGCGTGAGTCTGTGTGTATATGTCTGTGTGTGTTGATCAAGAAGAAGAAAGGAATAAAGTAGAAAGGAAGAAGGAAAGAGAGAAAGAAGAAAAACAGAAAGAAAAATGAAGAAAGAAAATTAAGAATTTTAATTCAGACCTGAGGATACTTAAGTATAGTTATAAATATATGGGTTAAATACTTTTATTCCAGCCGTATATGTCTCCTAGTTCAATATTTATGAACCATTAAGTTTTTTATAAGATTCGAACAAGGACCGCAGGTTACCTAAGTACGTATCACGGTTTAACACAGATAATGAATTATATCTAATAAATACATTTTTGATCCACCCATACAACTCCCTTAGTTTAATAGCTATTGAAAATTAAAGATTTTGCTACTCGAAGATAATAGTAAAAAAATTAATCCTTAAATAGCTTGATTACAATTATTTTCTAATGATACCTGAAAAGTCTTTCACTAAGCCTCTTAGTGCTATAAACGTATTGTGATTTTACCATATTTGTCTAAGTCTTTAGCTCATTAAGAATTAAACATTTAGGCTTCACCAATCAGAGGTCGGATATGAACTTCGGACTCCTAAATAGCTGTTCAGAGAATCTAATCAATGCTATCAATTTAATGTAATTTGTTCCACGAGTCTAGCTGCCCTACTTCAGGAATAATGAAACATGAAAGTTTAAAACTCTGATGAGACTCGAACTCCAGCCCCTAGATATATCTTTCCGTAACTAATCAATAATACAGGACTATGTGAATCATTGTTGATGCTAAAAGGGCATAAAGTCAGTAGGGGTAATGGTACGTTCTGGATAATTTAATGGCTTTTTAATTGGCTTAATTGATTTTAATTGGGTTTAATTGGTCTTTCGTGTAAAGACGACCCAAGTAGCGGGTACGTTCTGGATCAATTAGTGGCTTTTTAATTGGCTTAATTGATTCAATTGGTCTTTCATGGAAAGACGACCCAAGTAGCGGGTACGTTCTGGATCAATTAATGGTTATTTAATTGGTTCAATTGATTCAATTGGTCTTTCGTGCAAGACCCGACATAAAGTGTACCATTACCCACTACTGACGTTATGCCCTTTTAGCATCAACAATGATTCACATAGTCCTGTATTATTGATTAGTTACGGAAAGATATATCTAGGGGCTGGAGTTCGAGTCTCATCAGAGTTTTAAACTTTCATGTTTCATTATTCCTGAAGTAGGGCAGCTAGACTCGTGGAACAAATTACATTAAATTGATAGCATTGATTAGATTCTCTGAACAGCTATTTAGGAGTCCGAAGTTCATATCCGACCTCTGATTGGTGAAGCCTAAATGTTTAATTCTTAATGAGCTAAAGACTTAGACAAATATGGTAAAATCACAATACGTTTATAGCACTAAGAGGCTTAGTGAAAGACTTTTCAGGTATCATTAGAAAATAATTGTAATCAAGCTATTTAAGGATTAATTTTTTTACTATTATCTTCGAGTAGCAAAATCTTTAATTTTCAATAGCTATTAAACTAAGGGAGTTGTATGGGTGGATCAAAAATGTATTTATTAGATATAATTCATTATCTGTGTTAAACCGTGATACGTACTTAGGTAACCTGCGGTCCTTGTTCGAATCTTATAAAAAACTTAATGGTTCATAAATATTGAACTAGGAGACATATACGGCTGGAATAAAAGTATTTAACCCATATATTTATAACTATACTTAAGTATCCTCAGGTCTGAATTAAAATTCTTAATTTTCTTTCTTCATTTTTCTTTCTGTTTTTCTTCTTTCTCTCTTTCCTTCTTCCTTTCTACTTTATTCCTTTCTTCTTCTTGATCAACACACACAGACATATACACACAGACTCACGCACACACAGACATACACAAAGACATACACACAAACATATACACACACAGACACACACATAGACATACACACCCCGAGACAGTTCAAAACACCCACAGACATACACACACAGACATACACACAGACACACATACAGACATACACACAAAGACATACACACACACCGACATACACACGCCGAGACAGTTCAAAACACACACACATACACACAGACACCCACAAGAATACACACACAGACATACACACACAGACTCACACACACACGCAGACACACACAGACATACACACACAGACTCACACACACAGACATACACACCCCGAGACAGTTCAAAACACACACACAGACACACACCCAGACATACACACACAGACTCACACACACACAGACACACACAGACATACACACCCCGAGACAGTTCAAAACACACACACAGACATACACATACAGACATACACACATACAGACATATACACACAGACACGCACAGACATACACACAGACATACACACTCCGAGACAGTTGAAAACACACACACAGACACGCACAGACATACACACACAGACATACAACACAGACATACACACACAGACTCACACACACAGACACACACAGAGATACACACACAGACATACGCACACAGACATACACACACAGACTCACACACACAGACATACACACACATACACAGACATACACACACAGACATATACACACAGACACACACAGACACACACACATACAGACATACACACACAGACACACACACAGACATACACACACAGACACACACAGACATACACACACAGACTCACATACTCAGACATACACACAGACTCACACACACAGACACACACAGACACGCACAAACATACACACACAGACACACACAGACATACACACAAAACAGACTTACACACAAAACAGACTTACACACACAGACATACACACACAGACACACACAGACATACACACACAGACACACACAGACATACACACACAGACACACACAGACATACACACACAGACTCACACACAGACATACACATACAGACTCACACACACAGACACACACACAGACACGCACATACATACACACACAGACACACACAGACATACAAAAACAGACCTACACACACAGACATACACACACAGACATACACACACAGACACAGACACACACATAGACATACACACACAGACTCACACACACAGACATACACACACAGACTCACACACACAGAGACACACACAGACATACACACACAGACATATACACACAGACACACACACAGACACGCACAGACATACACACACATACACACATAGAGACATTTCAAAACACACTAATAGAGATATCCACTGGAACTTATAGGTACGTGGCTCTGTTATAATATAGCTTCATATATGAGAGGCTCTGTGTTTTAGATGATTGTATTGATTAATGTAGCGGTGAAGATGATGAATGGGAATTGCGGGATTAGGGAGTGATGGTATTAATGGAGTCAGGTTGTGATGATGATTGTCATGGTATAGATTTATGGTGTTAATAGAGCCATGTGGCGACTGTGGCAGTACAAGGTTATGGTGTATTTGGAAGTAATGGTGTTTGTGATAGGAAGATGGTTATAGGTTTGTTGGCTTTGGAGATGTTTGCTGAGGTGAGCGTGTATACCTATGGTGTAAATCGCAATGACTATATTTGTGATGGTTGTGGCGGTGATGGATAGGATTGAGGGATTAGAGTATACTGGTGTTAATGGACTTGTGCAGTAGTTACAGTCTAGATTTATGGTGTTAATAGAGCCATGTGGCGACTGTGGCAGTACAAGGTTATGGCGTATTTGGAAGTAATGGTGTTTGTGATAGGAAGATGGTTAAAGTGTTTGGAGGGGTTTTGGGAATGATTGTGGTGATAAGAAAGGTGATGGTTATTCTTTAATGCTTATACGTTTTCCTTTTATTCGTATAGAAGGACCCACACCCATTACGAAGACATGCCTGAACACTGTAAAACATAGTGAATTCCTATGAGCATAAAAAACGATCTTTATCAGTGTACAAAGCGGTTCAATGGTGTTAAACTATCTGATAATGGACTGGTTATTAGGTACGGAAAGTTGACTGTGAACATGAGAAATGTGGTTGCAGAAGTTATCGAATTCCTTTAAAGCATTCAAAGTTCTTGATTTAAGAGAACATTTAAGTGGTGTATGGATCCGGTGAGGCAAGGATGGACTCTCCATTCAGCATATAAGAGACTTCACCTAGATTAGGCTAGGAGCGGTAAAGGGAAGATAGCATACATTGTGTAAAGTCACTTTAGGTTCGACTGTTTGAGGTTATAATAGGGGATCACAGATAATTAACGTATAGTTTTAAGTTATGACCGTTTTGAATAGATGATGGGGGCTGTTGACTAAGATTGAGACACGTTAACATGCACGTCATCGAGCTAGGTTAGCTAATAGCAGGCTGGACGTGAATCCTGCTTATACTATCTTAGGCTAGGTTAGGATGTTCAGTGCTATCCTAGGACTGGATTGTTGGACAGATTATAAGGAATGGTATCAGATTGTGTTAGATTATTACCGGACAGAATGCATATTGTTAGGATAGTCTGGGATAGGCAAAGTTAGACTTACATGATTATTCGAGTTTGAAGAATGGTTTGCAAGACTGGAGCATTAGTTCTATGTATGTTAAACTTACAATGGTGCTGTAGTAATGGCTGCTGAGAAAGGCTTCTTTGTACAAATTATCTCTTTCTACATTGTTATATGCAACATTAAACCTTGTGTTATTGCATGGTTCTGTTAGCATAGATTGTCTTGGGAATAGGTCGTTATGATTGTCACGTATGGTTACGTTTCCTGGTTGCGTTAGAGGATTACAGAATGGAATAGACAATGAGAAGATGATTCAGGGCAGGATGATCGGTGAGCAGTTAAGGTAGGGTAGTTTAGAATACTTCTACATTCACTAAAACTGTAAATCGATATACAGTTTATCCCTCTCGGTCTCATAGCTTATCTCCTCAAGATATATAAGTTTGCAAAAATTTAAAAAAAAAAGGTGTTTTAAAGGATATAAAAGCGTTCTAACCCTGCATAATAAATGTTCGTGAGGCATTAAAACTATGTGCAGAAATATATCAAGTCCTGAAACCGAAATAAATACGTGGGTGAATACCTGATTTACTCATAAAATTTCACAAAATGTTTTAAAAGCTTGCGACAGTGCCTGATTAGTTGCTAAAGTACATTTAAAGCTGCTCAACTACTCCTGGAATATGCTTTGAAAATGTCTGAAAAGGGTTAAAATACTTTGATGCAATAGCATAAAATACCTTTTAAGCGTTAAACAAAAATCTCAATCATTCTAAACACCATCAGCATACTCTAAAATCATGTGCCAAAACCCAAAAAATAACCGCTAAAGTTTCTAAAGAACCGTTCAGAGTACTCTAAATGCCCGAGTTCATGCCGCATCCATAGCCCACAATACGTTCAAAGAGCCTTAAATACTCCCACCAGTATCCTGAAAATACCTTATAGATGTTAAAATATCTTAAAATCAACATAAAACACCTCGAAATATTCCGAAAAATCTTAAAAACCTGTATCAATACTTTGAAAAGGCCCGCTTCCAATCTCCAGAATGCTATTGAAACACCTGAAATTATCATTCCAGTATGTCAGAATGTCCTAAAAGGCTGTACTCATATCTGATATCATAAGCTGAAACACCTTTAAAGAGTCTCAAATACATATATGAAAACTTCGAAAAAAAATACCCTTGGAAGTGTCGCAATACTTCAAAAGAAATGAAAGCTTACCCCTGTGCTGTGTATACACCTAGCTGACACCTAAAGAATAAATAAAAAAAGAATGTGAAAGGGAGGCGTTAACCCTGCTATTAGGTGTAAATCCTAGTGCTAGTCTCAAGCCTAGATAAAAGGGGGCAGACACCTACCCTTACAACCCTTATCTAATAAAGCATCAATTAACTGGTAAAGACGATACACCTAGCCAACAATTAACCATACAAAAACAGAAAAGCCGAATAAAAAAACAATATCACTATCAGAGCTTAAGGTTGGGTTATAAAAGACATCTCTACAGAGTTTCTTGCATGTTAGCATTAGAATATTGTGAAGACCATAAAAGGATCCTATATGACTGTAAAAACGTTAGAAATGGTTATGGATCATAAGACTTGTGTAATACAAGAGAAAAGCTCTATAAACAAGAGAGAATGCCTGAAAACCATGTGCTAATAGCATGAAAATAACCACTACACTTTCTAAAAAGCCCACCAGGAACTCTAATGGCATAAAAATGGCCACTGCACTTTCCAAAAGTCCATAAAACAGCCACTACATTTACCAAAAGCCAATAAAACAGTCAATACACTTATACAAAAGCCGACAAAATAGCCTCTACACTTATCCAAAAGCCGATAAAACAGCCACTACTCTTTCCAAAAGCCTATAAAACAGCCACCACTCTTTCCAAAAGCCGATAAAACAGCCACTACCCTTATCCAAAAGCCGATAAAACAGCCACTACACTTTCTAAAAGCCGATAAAACAGCCGCTACATTTCTCAAAAGCCAATAAAACAGTCACTACACTTATCCAAAAGCCGACAAAATAGCCTCTGCACTTATCCAAAAGCCGATAAAACAGCCACTACTCTTTCCAATAGCCGATAAAACAGCCACTACACTTTCCAAAAGCCGATAAAACAGCCACTGCACTTTCCAAAAGCCAATAAAACAGCCATTACACTTTCCAAAAGCCCTTCAGGAGCTCTTAATGGTCTGTGCCTATGCCACATCCATAACCTAAAATACCTTTAAAGAGCCACAAACACTCCTAGCACGAGCTTTGAAAACGTCTTTAAAATTGTCAAAATACGTTAAAAACATCATAAAACACCTCGAAATATTCTGAAACCTATATAAATACCCTGAATCTACCTGCTCCAGTTCCCAAAATGCTGCTGAAACATCTAAAATTCTCCAGCCTCATACCAGAATGTCCTGAAAGCCTTGTCCATATCAAAAATACCTGTAACTATGCCTAAAATGTTTCTAAATGAACACTAAAATGCTCCCACAATTCCTACTACACTTGCTAAAATGCTTATCCCAATACCCTAAAACACGTATCTGTTTCTATATCTAAAAATATTTTAAGCCAGTAAGAGGATGTCAAATGCCTGTTCCACCGCATTAAAAACATCATCAGAATACCTGCAAAGTTAGCTAAGCATGTACCTAAAAAGCTTCTAAGTGTGTTCTAAAATAATTATATTGTGCTTGTGCTCTAAATACCTCTGAAATTCTTACTCTTCCCTTCTGGAAAACACCCTACATACCTTCAGTCCCTGTCTTCCCTAGCATTTCTCCCCGTATTCCCTATCTCCCTCATATAAACGCGTACTCCCCCTTCTTCAGTACCTGTCTAGCATTATCATCTACTCCCTATTTTTCGTATATAATTGTATACTCTACTCGACCTCTGACTAGCCTAGCACTTCACCTCGTATTCCCTGCCACTCTCATATAAAGCACATTCCTCCTACTTCAACCTCTGTCTATCCTAGCATCTACCCTCGTTTTCCCTATCTCCCCCATATAAACTCATTTTCCTCTATGAAGACTCTCTCAACCTAGCATCTCTCCTCGTTTTCCCTATCCTTTCCCTTATAAAGCATATATTCCGACCTTTCAAACCCTGTCTAGTCGACATCTAACCTTGTAATCCCTATCTCTTCAGTATAAAACGTGCATTCTGCCCTTTCAACCCCTGTCTAGCCTGACAACACTCCTCGTAATCCCTATCTCCCCCATATAAACGCATTTTTCCTCCTTGGATGCTCTCCTAGCCTAGCATCTACCCTCGTTTTCCCTATCTTTTCCCATATAAACGCAAAAAACTGCGCCAGGTCTGTCCTAAATAACCTACTTTGCATCTATAACGAAATGTGTAATGTAACTAATTCTGCAAAAGTTAATTAGATTAAAATGAATTCGATATAAAAATAAGCTTTAGTAAGACTAGTTTGTACACCCACTAATAAACGATAAGGATGGAGAAAGTGATGTGAATGTATCACATTAGAATTTTTCGTTGATTTTGATTTTCTCAAAAATACTTATCTTGATTAAAATACTATAATTATGATTAAGACATTTATATGACTAATTTTTATTAGATTTTTAATAGCCCTTGAGGTCTCTTTTTCTCAATGCATTTTGTGTACTTTTATAAACAGGAAATACCAAACTTGATATTAAGTTCAGTATCTTTCTAAGATGCGACACGAAGATTTTCGAGAAAATCTTCCATCCCAAACTACCCTTTATATGGAATATTTTTGGAAAATATTGATTTTCTAAAAAATGGCTAATGATTTTGATTAAAAAACACATTGCAATAATTACATTACAAAATGTGCATAATGAATTTTCTGGGAATAGCCTTTGAAGTCCTCTACATTCGGAAGACATGTTGGTATAATCTTGTATAATGGTAAACGTTAAGCGATAGACGAAAACGTACTACACAGAAATGTAGATCTCTCCTCTTTAAAACACACAATTTATTTCAAACAATTTTTTTGTGGCGTAAGCCATTTCCTAGATAGCGTTATTAATGGTGCGAGTTTTTTTTAATTAATTAATTTTTTTATAGTCGTTAAGGTCTTAAAACGGCTTTTACAGGGTAGTACATGTTACAGTAAGTAGCATGTTATACAGTTATCATTACATAATTATGCTTTGGATAATATTCAGTGAATTACATAGTAATACTGTGATAAATAACAATACAATTGATCAGTGAGACAGTAACTATAACAAGCGATATTTAATGGTTAGTGTAGCATAAGATAAGCGTGATTTGCAGTTTATTTAGTATTCCGATGTAACTGAGAAAGTTCTTCAACTTGAAATAAGGTGAAGGGCTTCCGATTGCGTTATGGAGTTCGACGGGGATTCCATATCTTTTCCTCTTGAGGTCGATCTGTTGACATTCTGTAGCTATGTGTTCTATTGTCAAGGTAGCAGAGCAGAAGGGACATTTTGGTGTTTCATCTTTAGTTATGAGATGAATATGAGTAAGTCTTTCAGTGGCCTATCCGAATCCTTGTTGCTATGATTTGATCTTGGCTTTTCATGCTATTGTAAGGAAACGGCTTAATTTCGTTATTCTTAACTATGTGAAGTTTGCTGTCGGAAGAAGAAAGCCATTGAAGCTTCCAATGGTAGAGTTCCCTTGAGGTGTGTTGTTAAATCCCGGTGAGGAATTTTGGTGGAATAATCAACGGAGTTTTGAAGAATAGCTGTTTTAGCCATGGAATCCGCTAATTCATTTCCGGCGATGCCAATATGTGATGGGATCCAGGCGAGAACTGCATGGTAGTCTTTAGTGAAAATAGACTGGAGCAGGCGATGAATATCATGAACTAGAGGACGATGCGTGAATCGATCTAATATTGCTTGAAGGGACCTTTTGGAATCAGTAAAAATGGCAGAGAATTTATTATCGGAAGTCATAATATACGAAGTGTTTTCCTGAGAGCCAGTAGTTCGTAGGAGAAGATTGAAAACTTGCCAGAGACGCGATGAGAAGCTATGCAGTCGGTGTCTGTAGTCACTGCATACCCACATGCGTGATCCGTTTTTGATCCATCTGTGTGTAAGGGCTTGGCTTGAGCGTGTTGAGAAGTCAGTTCTCGGAAAAGTTGAATGTAAACAACATTGCTAGTGATGGATTTTTCTTATTTTTCTGAGTTCCATATTAATTTTTGGTATTTTGATCCTCCATGGTGGACATCTAGGCCCAATTGATGCGTCCAGTATTGGTGGTAACGTGAACCCGATATCATTTAGAATACGCTGGTATCTTCGTTGGAATGATGAGTATTTGGGAAAAGAGATTGTGGATGAAAAAAAAACAGTTTCATGTATCTGTAACTGTGGAGAATGCTACTTTAAGTGCGTAAGTAGTGATGAGTTGCTTCCTTTTGAAGGCCAGAGGTGGTTCATTGGTTTCAATTTGAAGGCTTGCTTATAAATGCTCCGAGGGCCATGCGTGATGCTGATGATTGGATGGAGTCTAAGATTTGCAATAGAGGCTGTTTAACCGATGCGTAGATGATGGCTCTATAGGAAGACAATACTTGGTAATCTGCCCCAATTCTGAGCTGCTAAACATCTTAGGGTGTTAAGTCTTCTGAGGCAGTCTTCACGTAAGAATCGGATCGCCATGTGAGCTTTTCGTCAAAGATCATTACTAGCAATTTTAGATTACTGGCGCTTGAGATTGTTTGGTCATTCATGTTCACTATTAGAGGAGAAGTTTGGATTTTGCCTCTGGGGAGGGTAATAGATCTGGATTTGGTTGCAGAGAATCTAAAACCTGTAGTGTTAGTCCATTCCTGAAGTGCATTAATCGTACTTTGTAATAGTTCTTGTGTTGTTTCTGGATTTTTTCCTGAACAACATATGGTTAAATCGTCTGCAAAGAGATTCACACTGACTGGTGGACTTATATTTGGTATGTCATTGACTGCTACTGAGAACAAGGTAACACTTAGGACTGAACCTTGAGGAACTCGAGTTGTTCAATACGTTGTCATTCTTTTAAAGTCTATCGACATTCAGTTGTTTCTCGAGATTGCGCGGGAAGAGTGAGGCCAGCATATAGCGTCCAGTTCTTACACGTTTGACTCTGCTGTTTTCTTTGCATTTATAACGAAATGTGTAATGCAGCTATTTTCAGAGAGGTTTATATCGATTAAAATGAAGTAGATCGAAAATTAAACTATAGAGGTTAGAGGAAGTTGTGTGAATGTAATTTTGTGGTATGCCGCAAAGAAAACGGAATTTCAAAGCATTACATAACGAACCGCTTGTAAAATATCTGTCTTCGCTTCAGTCTTCTGTTTTCTCTTCTACGTATACAACGAAATGTGTAGTAAAAGCGTTTTAGCAAATGTGTATCTTGATTAAATGAAGCAGATAGAAGAACAAGCTTTTTCAAGAATAGTTAGTAGAGCAGTGGGTAGAGAAAGTCATGTGAATGTAAGACCAAAACCTTTTTTCCCCCTAAAATGTTGAAAGGAATGGAATACTACCTGTATCTAGTGTGAGGGGTAATGAAAATGAAATGAGTTGTGGTCTATCAGGAGAAGAGAAATGAACTGGCAACTGAAGAACCATGTGGTCAGCGCGAAGGTCTTCACTGCAGGCGAAGAGCGAGATAACTGTAAGAAGGAAGCAGGGGTGAAAAGAGCAGGGTCAGAGAGACGATGCAAACAGAATATTTTCTCAAGTGCATCAGCCTGAATACGACGCTCACATCAGGTTTATGAAGGGTGCGGCGCTAGCAACGTCCCTGCTAGGATTACTTTCACTGGCTGGCTTCTTCAATCAAGCTACAGGCAGTTAGTTACCTATATAAACCTCGGCACGCAATTGCCCATATACGGGAACCAGAACGGGAACGGAACGGAGAGATGAATACGGCATATGCAATCAATAGAGAAAACCAGCAAACCTAATCTCAATTTTATAATATAATTGTGAATTTATGACTTTCAAATCCAGTACCCAGTACGTGAGAATGGGAACTATAAAGTCAACGGAAAACGAAAGACCTGATGATAACTAATCAGCGACTATAGTTTCCTTCGAATTAGAATAACTATCCTTGGAATTATAAAAAATGTCATTTGTTATATTCCATGCCCTTTTCTAGCTACTAAAAAGCTTATATTTCTATCTACTTCATGTTAATCGAGATAAGCATTTGCAAAGGAAATGTACACATATACAAAGGGATACAGAAGACTGAAGTTAAATATTTAAAAAAACAGGTAACTATATGCTGGCTTCGAAATTTCGTGATCTTTCCATGACATCGCAAGAAACAGCTGGTGAGAGTAGGTACTTTAAAAAAATTGAAACATTCAGATCAATAACAACTGTCTCGAAAATTATGATGTTAAAAGAAAAGTGCAGTATAAAGAGGTCGACGTTTTTTGTGTAGTATACTTTTTTTATCTCTTAGAGTTTAAAAGTTTTATAGAATGGTAAAAATCTCTTCATGATGAAGGAAACGTCACAGAATTCGCAGAAAATACACGGTATGTATATTATTAGACAAATAAATGTCTTAAAGATATGGTATTTTAATCAAAATCATTTGAGCCAACTTTTCCATGTAAAGTGTAGTTCGCAGTGGGGGAATTTTCTTGGGAATCTTCGTGTCGCATCCTTGGAAGATGCTGAACTTATGTACCAATGTTGGCATTTATACGACATTTCGTTTCAGTTGTGCTGCTCACGCCGTGCGATTATTTTTATAAAAATACCTATTTTTTTATTCAGGGGGCCTCTAAACGTGTATTTCCAGTGAAATCCTAAAATAGAATTTTTGGGTGCTATGTAATAAATACTTCCACCGATTACAGCTAAGTGATTGGGAAAGTAATAAGTTTTTGTAAGAACAATTTGCAGAAGAAATACAGCAATAAACTGTTTTGGGCAGACAAAGTCATTTGAAAGTAACAAATTAGATTTTAATGCTTGAAACGTAGCTATATTACTGAAAGTTTATTAAATAAATTGAGAATATGGGCAAGCGGCAGATTTTTAAAACTTATATGCTGGCTTAAAATATAGTTTTGATGGTTCTATAGCCTTAATGTACAGAATTTTGTCCAGGGAGTAATTTGTATGGGTGTTGGAAATAAAGGCAGGGGTAGTTTGTGAATATTTTAGATAAGCCTAATATTTTTGAAGGGTTCTAAAATGCAAACCTCCGAAGTTTCGTCCCGATCAAACTACAAATATTCTCTAATATCGGTATCTAACAAAATCAGAAGGAACTTGAACGATACGAATATACGGTCCAAACACACAGATTTATAGATTTTATAGCTTCCCTTTAGTTCCTTGGATCTGGAATGCCATGAAGTTTGCACGATATTTGTAATAAAGGAGTAAAATCTCCCGTAATATTAATATTCAAGGAAATCTGATTGAAACTGGGTGACAGGAATGTAAAACACCGTTTCGGTGGCATCCAACTTTAAACTTCTACATACAAATGTTTGGTAGCCTGTATCCATCGGGAAGAACAGTGTTCAGTGGTGAAAGGATTATTGAAATCGGTTTACAGATTTCTGAAATTATCCTGTGTACATTCATATTTTCTTTATTTATAATATTAACATAGAAACGAGTGAGATGATTCAGACTATAGCGTCTGTAGTTCGCATTTCGGAGGTCATGGGTTCAAAATTCGCCGGTCAGGGCTTGTTTTTTCATGGTTTTCCTCAGTTTCCAGGTAAATACCGGATTGAATATTCAATACCACGTTTCAAAGTACCACCTACAGAACAAAAGAAATAGTAATACATGGTACCTACAGGCAGGCTTTTACGCAACTAAGGTCATGTATGAACAAATAGATGCTACACAAAGCGACTAAGACCATCTGTCCAACATCACAATGACTACATGTACCCTCTCAATGAACAGCTATCAGCTTACGATCCTATAGTCCATATTCAGTCAAAACTCAACAGCAACAAAATAAAAGCTAAACGAAAGGCGACTACGCAACTAAGGCCATATTTCCAGCATCACAATGACCCTCTCAACAAACAGACAGAATTTCAGGATTCCAAAGCCCACATTCCTCCAAAACGCAATAGCAACAAAATAGATTATACAAGGCAACCACGCAAACTAAGGAAATCTGTCTTGCATACACTGATTGTGAACCTACAATAACCGTGCAATATGACCAAGAAGTTAAAGCGATGATAAGCAATATACGGAGGTGTGCAAAAGTAGGTGTACAATCATGAAACATGAAGGAAAACCAAACATAAATAGTTGTTTATGAAGTAACACTGATATTTTTCGTGAGTGTTCAAACTCTTGACTTTTGCCATTTACATACTACTGTGTGTAGTTACACATCTCGTTATTTGTACCAATTTCTTGACATGCCTTCCTGATGAACTGTATCAGGTCAACAACAGCACATGGTCTTATCTTTATCCGCTTATAAAGATAAGATATATTCTATAATCTTTATCAAAATCCAAAGGAAAAACTCTACAGGATTAGGAACCGGAGTTCTTGGTGGACATTCAATTGATCCCCGTCGTCCTATCCACTTACCTACTTGGAAACTCCTTATCTAGAAGGTCTCACTTAATTTGTGCATAGTAAATGGCAGTTCCAACTTGCTCAAAATAGAATTCAACATGGTATTGCTCAATAATAATAATAATAATAATAATAATAATAATAATAATAATAATCATAATAATAATAATATACATACACACACCTACTTTTGTCCATCCTGTATTATAACACATTAGCATAGAGCTGATTATGCCGCAGGCAGAGGTAATTTACGTCACTCATTTGTTTTTAATGGCAAATGCGTAAAAGCTAACCAGTTATTTTTTAGTTTTCAGATTACGAAAGCGGAGAGGGCGGACTCAGAAACTGGAAGAAGTGTGTCACCTGGTTGGGAATAAAGAAAAGACGATAAACACGTTGTAAGTAGGTGCACTATAATATTACGATTTTGTGCGAGCGCACTCTTAACTTTTTGAGGGTATCTTTAAAATAATTTATCTACAAGCGCTTTAGAACTTTATTTTCAGGAGGTTACGAGTACATTCTTGTGTTTATGTTTCGAAAATTTGTAAAACACATTCTGTTGTGTACAGTCCCAAATTCGAGGGAGACTTATGCACTATTTTAAAAACTCACGTGTTACATTTACAGGAGTTTCTCATCCCTCTGTTGTTTATTGGTGGTTATGCAAACTATTCTTACTAAAGTTTTATTTTCTTATCTTTTTCATTTTAATTGAAATAAGCTTTTTTTCAGAAATAGTTATATTACACGTTTCGCTATAGTCACAAAGGTAGTTATAGTCAAATGTTTAGGAAATGGACAGTAGGTATATGTAGGCCTTAAAAATCCATACTGTTTCCATGCTTTCGCGAAAAACAATTGAATATCGAAAAGAATGACCAAGTATTGAAGAACTCGAACCATCGAATATCTCAGAAATGTCTTATGCCACAAAAAACTTATATAGAATAAATTGCGTGTTTTAAAGACTTCTACTTTTTTTTCTAGTACGTTTTTGTCTATCGCTTAACGTTTACTGGTTATACAAGATCATACAAAATTCCTTCCGAATGAAGAGGACTTCACAGGCTATTCCCAGAAAATTCAAGATAAGCGTTTTATTTGCCACGTAAATACCTTTATCAAAATCGTTAAGCCATTTTTGAGAATATAAAAATTTGCAAAAATGTGGTGGAGTAATTTTCTTGAAATGAAAAGATAAACGAAAGCTCTTTATAAGATACGAGAGTAAAATATCAAGTTTAGTATTTATTTCCGATTTTTCGCTTTTTAGTTGTGCTGTTGACAGACACACACAAGGACATTTTTCTAAAAATACTATTTTGGATTCAGGGGGCTCAAAACATCTATTTCCGGTGAAATCTCGATATCGAATTTTCTCTACTTACTATGTACGTCGTAGAGAAAGTAAAAATGACCGAACAAAGGTATTCCTTAGCACGCTTATAAAATATAAGATTTACGCGGAATTGTTCATCAATTGGTCAGGAAAAATCTGATACATTCACTTGAGTTTCTCTACTGAGTCTTCTACAAATTATTCTTACAATTGAGCTTGTTGTTCTATCTATTTCAGTTTTAATTGGCATGAACGTATGCAGAAATGCTTTTATTACACATTTTGTTAAAGCTACAAGGGAGATACAGTAGGAACACGCGATAATTAGATGTTTAAAATGCTGATCGCTGTATGCTACCTTTGAAATTCCACTCTTTTCATGAACACGAAAAGAAATAAAAATCTGATGTGTTGCATTCACGTGACTTTCTTCACTCATTCTTCCACAAACTGTATGAAAGCTTACTCTTTGTCTGCTTCTTGTTAATAGACAAACTTAAATTACACATTTTGTTGCAGGTATAGGGATAATACAACAGTTAAAGCAATAGTCGAGATTTTGAAAACCGGATCGCCTGCTGATGGCATTGAAATTCTATGCAATTTGCATGGCCACGGGAAAAAGCAAATAATTACTAACTACTTGAAAAAATATAAATATTTGAACATTTCTAACCAATAACAAAAAATCTCTCGCAAATTGTTAATGCCATAAAACATGTATTTGACATACAATTGTGTGTTTTAACGAGATCTACATTTTTTGTACAGTAAAATTTTGTCTATCTCTTATGGTTTATCAGTTATACTAAAGTCATTCAGAAGAAGAAGCCTGTGAGGCTATTCGCAGAAAATTCAAGACATTTGTCATGTAAATATCTTAAACATATAATACTTTAATAAAAATTGTTAGAATCATTTTTGAAAAAAAAATAAAAAAATAACGAACATTTTTCCATGTTACGGGTAGTTTGGATGCATTTTCTTGAAAATTCCCTGCACCATGGTAAATTTTATTGACTTCAAGCCCAAAAGGGTAAATGAAGAGGGTTAAATTTTTAAAACATTTGGGCTATTAGACGGGGGTGGGAGCTATATATCGTGTTCATATCAACAAATTTCGCTTTGATTCCGCTGAATTTTTGTTATCAAGGAACATTCATACTATGATTTTGACTAAAATTGGTACACTTTGGTTTTAGAATCTGACAAAATTAGCTATCCTACAATTTTCAAAACCTTCCACTGCCCTTATTTTCAATCCCTATTTTCAACCCCTAACATAGAAACCTACACTCCCCTAGCAGACAACACTTTGCACACATACTATAAAATGAACGAAAGTTACAAACTATCAAAAACTACTCCTACAATACATTCAACCCTTCTGTATAAATCCCAGTGTTTAACATATCTGGTCAATATTGCACAATTATAACTACTATAACTATAGAATATAACAAAAAGGAAAAACATAGGTTGTGTTACAATTTCCAAAAAGTACCCTAACGTTATTTCAGTCATGCAGTTGGTACCTAATTTAAAAAAATTTAAAAGGCTATCTCTATACTTAATTTTCAACCTTGTATAAATAAAACTGTACTGAGTAGCCGATCAGGGTAGACATTTGTACAGCTGAGCTGCAGGACTTAGCAAAAATTAAAGGATACCTTACAATTTTAACTAAATCCTCTTATTCATATTTCCAACCCCTTATGCACAAATCTATACCATTTGACGAATCTGGACAAAACTTTGGACGCTTGTGGTTTAGGTAATAGTGAAAACTACAGCATAATCAGAGTTTAAAAAATCCACCCATAACCTTTTTTCAACCCCTTACTCAGAGAATGCTAGTACTATAATATGTAATGGATATACGCGAATTTGTGATGGGTAGAGAAATATAAATGTCCAAATATTCCTCATCAGTTTTTCTTTCTAGCCTATAGAACTGAAGTGAGTATAAAAATAAAAGTTTGGTGCCTTCGTCGTGCTGCCGTGGAGAATTGTTAGCGAGGGAAAGGAGTCATTAAACATAATAGCAGTGGATGATAACCCGCCTTGAGTGGCATGCTGGGAGTGACGGCACGAGCCCTCAGCCAATGAGAACAGCCCAGGTAATTGTCAAAGGCGTGTGCAAGCCTTTAAATTAACAACTTCCCCTTGTGAGAGAAGAAGACAACACGAGGTCTGACTAAATGCAGATCGTCATCATTTCCAGCGAGCATCCCCATTTTGGTGGTGGTCCAGTGGTTGTGCCCTTCTACCTGCACAGAACTACAACCTCTGCACGCATGGAGTCGTCTTTGTGGTCTACCAGTTCCTTGTAATTCTTGAGATCTGCAACACTTCATTGTCCTGGAGTTGATTAGGTCGATATCGCCCTGCTTACTGCTGTGTAGCCACGTAAATCTAGCCCCCTATTTAGAGGAAAACAGATCTTAACAATAAATACCTCCGTCCCAAAAAGCATAGAAGTGACGTCCTCCATGGTCTAGGGGTACCATGCTTTAATTCTCGAGGTCGCGGGTTCAAACCCGGCGGAGGGCGACGGGTTTTTATGGGGCGTAAAAATCCTTAGTATGGCTTCCTTGGGAGGGAAGTAAAAAACTTCGGTCTGTGGTCCCGTGTTGTAGATTTATGGCACGTAAAAGAACCTCGAGCCTGATAAAGAGGCCTCTGAGCAAAATTACCGGCCTTTCATGTCCAAAATAGAATGGGACGCTAAGAACCATAGTAGTAAAAGAGTATCCATAAATTAAAAAAAAAACATAAAAATACTGCCGCTCTGTTAATGCATGCAGCTGTAATGTGATGAAAAACCTTAAACATAGCATTCGTGTGACTTTCTCTACTCACTCTTATAAACGAGAAGAATCTTCTATCTACTTCTTGTTAATCGAAATAAACTTTCACTACACATTTATAAATTACATATTATAAGACGGATGCAGTAGGCAAAAGAATACTCACATTTTTAACAAGTGGATCACGTGATGGCTTTGAAATTCCATATTCTATGCAGGACCATGAGGAGAAAGTATAAGTATTTCAAAGTGTAAACCAAAAACAAAGAATATCTCGTAAATGGCTAACACAATGAATTTTATTTGAGAAAAATTGTGTGCTTTAAAGATTTACACTTTTTGTGCAGTAAGATTTTGTGTTACTCTTACAATTTACTAGTTACACAAAAGTAATTCAGAATGAAGAGAGCTTCACAGACTATAGTAGGTACTTCAGTCAAAATCCTTAGTCATTTTTGACAAAATCAAAAATAACGAAACACTTTCCATATACAGGGTAGTTTGGGGTGATGAGATTTTCTTGAAAGTCCTCATGTCACATACTTGGAAAATTCTGAACTTAAATACAAAGTTTGATATTAAACTGACTTTTCGGTTTTGAGTTACGTGTTCATACTAAGGCAAACAGGATCTTTTATATATATTATTTTTTTTATTCAGGGAGCCTCAAAACCTGTATTTCTGGTTAAATCGCTATATAGAATTTTTGGGTGGAGTGCAATACCTATACTATCTTACTATAAGTAAGAGGTAGAGAGAGTAAAAGATCATATCAATGATAGGATGTTAACTGTAGGTTTGAAACCAATAAAAATTATACATTTCGTTGTAACTACAGGAGGATATAGGAAGTTGAAATTATAGTAAAATGTTTAAAAGTAGGTTGTTCTATGCTGGTTTTGAAATCCCACGTTCTTTGCATGGCCACGAGAAAAAACTAATAATAACTTAGACATAATTTGTGTTTTTAAGGAGATCTACATTTTTGTACGACAGGTTTTTGCCTGTTAAAGTTTACTATTTATACAAAGGCATATACAGTGTATTCAGAATAAAAAGGACTTTACAGGCCATTCGCAAAAAATTCAAGAGAATTTTTGAGAATGGCTCTGAAAAACATACATGCGTGCGCGTGGATATTTTTTATTTATTTATTCAGACGGCCTAAAAGTTTATTTCTGGTGAAATCTCAATGTAGATTGTTGTGTGGAATGCATTACTTCCTCTACCTGCTATAAGTAGGTGGTAGAAAAACAAACAGTTTTATTACTGGGTTTCAAAACCGGTACATTGCGCAAAGGGAGGGACAGAAGGCGACAGAGCGGTAGAGTGAGAGGGAGAAGGAGAGAAAGGCAGAAGTGTGAAAGAGGAAGTGAGAAACATTGAGAAAGTGCAGTTACGTAATAATGCAAGCAGAGCTGCGAGTTCTTATACGTAAATATATAACACGTACGTTGTGGTTTGAACGACTGATGAAATCACTTTTACTTAAAAGGAGGTGTTTTAAACAGTTGAAGAAGATTGATTGATTGATTGTTTATCTAGGCTTCGTCACTGTTCCCAACTCCGCAATTTGTGACTGTATTGATCTACTTTTCCTGAATGAGTCACGGCGTGAGCACGTAAACAGAGGAATCAATGGTTTCCCTTGGAAAGCTTAATTAAACATCTATATTTTATCATTCTGAGAAAGTGTCCTTACAAACGTATCTGGAACACTTGTGCTCTTGAACAATGCATACGGTGTATGTATCGAATTCCTATGCAATTTGCAATACTCCACTAGCATCTTTCAAAGGATGAAATTGGAGTTTCTCACGAGTATGTTCTGAAAAATTTAAAACTGACACAGGATGCAATGCTAAAGGGCTAACAATATCAGGGCGAGAGCAATTTTGTAGTTCTCAAAGCATGGCGGTCTTAAAGCATTATGGTGGAACGCATATACGAGTAAAGGCAAATAAATATGTTGTGTATGGTAAGGAGCACAGTGGGGTACCAACTCTAAACGAAATGTTTCTTTATATATTCGTTATTTAAGCATCATTATAAGTTGTCTTTGAAATCCTGCCTGTGTTTATGTAATTAGACCTCGATAGCACAAAATATGCGAAAACAAAATCTGATGTGTTACATTCATATGATTTACTCTACCCCAATGAGCGAGATGGTCCCGCATGGTACTTGTGAGACTCGCATTCTGGAGGTCCCAGATGAAATTCCCGTCGGGTCGGCCACTCTGACTTTGAGCCTTTTCGTGGCTTTCCCAGGTCGGTAGGTGAATACTGGGATGTTTATTCTTCTACCATGAAT
Organism: Deroplatys truncata; assembly: GCA_030765065.1. Lineage (NCBI taxonomy): Eukaryota > Metazoa > Arthropoda > Insecta > Mantodea > Mantidae > Deroplatys > Deroplatys truncata. Next base: position 170,791,241 of record CM060987.1, on the reverse strand, counting down.
TTCCTGTCGATCATTTCCTTTCGTCTGTTTTATTTTCATGTTTTACAGTGTTGTAGGACCAGACAATGACGATTAGTGTGTTGCGGCGGGACGATGGAGTTAGCGCTGTGTAAAGATTTCTCCCAAAACCTTGGATGGCTGGCTGGTACTCCTTCTTTTAGAAACTCATTTCCGGAAACCATGGATTGATGGCCGGTGTTAGGTTTCAGCCATTCTGGAAGCGTTAGGGACCCCGTCCACCCTAGCGCGCATCAGGATCTGGTCGCTTTTCGGGTCTCTCCTTCGCCCCTTCCTTCCAGGGGTCACGTAAGTCACAAAGGGCCTACAATGGACTACGTGTGGTTCTGAACTCAGTGGCTGCCCCTCCTCCGTCTAACTAGTCCATATCCTTATATAACATTGTCGTTTATTTTATATACCCTCCACAAATTGTTTTATGAAAGGTTACTTTTCTGTCTACTTCATGCTAATCGAGATAAACCTTTGTAGCTCTCCTTTCATTACACATCTCGTTGCAGGTACAGGAAAAGCGAATCGACAGACAACTGTTTAAAAGTGGGTCGCTGTATACTGGCCTCGAAATTCTATAAATCTTTAGGTGAAATCGCGAGAAAAACTGAATAACGACAACACTTTAAAAACCTTATGGATACATTTAGATGATTTTCTCTACCCCACTGTCTTTTATTTTTATGCAGCTATTTTTACGAAAGCTTATTTTTCTAGCTGCTTCATGTTAATCCAGATAAACTTTTGTTGGAGAAATCGTTCCATTACAGATTTCGTTGTAGATACAAGAGGGATACAGAAAACTGAATCGTTAGTCAAATGTTTAAAAAATGATCAAGTGTGTATGTAAAAGAATCGGAAAATTCAAACCAATAGAAACGAATGTCTGGGAAATGGTTAATTAATGTTACAACAAATTATTTCGCATAAAATGTGTGTTTTAACGATATCCGAGATTTAAGTGCAGTAATTTTTATCTGTTACCATTCACAAGCATACAGAATTATACAAATTTCACGCAGAATGAAGAGGACTTCACAGGCTATTCCCAGAAAATTAAAGATGTACATTTCATTAGTTATGTAAATATTTTGAACATGTGATATATTAATATCGCTGTCATTTTTTAAAAAAGAAAAAGATTGTGCACGTAAAGGGTAGGTTGGAGTGGAGAATTTGTTTGAAAATCTTTGTCTAGCATCCTTGGATGATGAGTAGCAATAGAATAGCGACTTGAGCCCACAGAGAGATGCCGACAAGCGATAAAGTTCTTTGTTCTACGCCGACAAGCCCCGCCCCCTCCCTTTGTGTGCTCACATGCCGCCAGGTCTCGTGTCGTTAGGCCCCGCCCCCTCTCGCTTTGTGTGCTCACCTAATGCCGGCAGTATCTGTGCTAACAGGTTCTACCCCCTCCCCCATGCGTTCTACTGTGGCGTCATGACTTGATGGAATTGTTTTCTCGAGTCCTGCAGCCCCTCGGCAAATTAATTAGGTAATGTTCGTCAAACATTTTTTTTATGATTACTAAGGTCTGCAGATTGCATCCTCGAGCAATTAAGTTTTTTGATTAATGAATTGTTGACTGGAGCTTGAGTATAAGTAGTCTGCTCACGGGAACAGTCTGTCATGTAATGAGAACACGAAGCCTTCTTCTATCTGGGGAAAGCGCTTGTCCATTAGCTGAACATGTTAGACGCTTTCAACACATTAATAGGCTTTTAAGTTTACATTCTGGATCTGTTTACATACATTAGCGAACGACATACTTCCGCCAGGCGGTAACGGTGACCTCTATTAGCTGACCCGTTAGACGCTTTCACCCCATTAGCGAACAATGTCAGTAATTGTTTTCCTAAGTGCTCTGCCCAACACTCAACACTTTAGATTTTAGCGATGGAAATGATATAACAAGCAGCAGCTTCTCCAACGAGTTCCAAGTTGACCAGGATGGCCGGGTTCGAATTACAAATTCAGCTTCTAATAACTCAGAGACTAATTACGATAAAGACATCAAATAAAGTTTATTACATTAATGTCATTAGATAGTTTCTTGTGAGTGTATATTTGGGTACATGGTGTCCAGGGTTCGAATACCGATAAAATGTAATTTAATTATAAATTTAATAACTCCTAAACTAATTAAGATAAAGACGCCAAATAAACTTTATTGCCTTTATTTTATTAGGTAGTATCTTGTGGATGTGAAATTAGATACCTGACGTTCTGGGTTCGAGCCTAATGTTTAAATCGTCATTATCTCAGAAACTAAGAGAGGTAGAGGAATTGACCAAAGCATGATTGATAGCTCCTATGATGGGTAATTAATACTGTATATAATTTTCAATCAGTTGTCCTTACTTCGAATCCCGATCTTTCAATCACTTACTTATTTTTTCTCTATACTCTAGAATATGTCACTTAGATTGATCCTGTAACTGCATACACAACCTTTAAACATATCAAACTAATATTGTAAATAATTTTGTTTCTGGTGTCCAGGGTTCGAATACCGATAAAATGTAATTTAATTATAAATTTAATAACTTCTAAACTAATTAAGATAAAGACGCCAAATAAACTTTATTGTCTTTATATTACTAGGTACTATCTTGTGGATGTGTAATTAGATACCTGACGTTCTGGGTTCGATCCTAATTTTAAATCGTCATTATCTCAGAAACTAAGAGAGGTAGACGAGTGAACCAAAGCATGATTGATAGCTCCTATAAGGGGTAATTAATACTGTATATAATTTTCAATCAGTTGTCCTTACTTCGAATCCGATCTTTCAATCACATACTTATTTTTCTCTATACTCTAGAATATATCACTTAGATTGATGCTGTAACTGAATACAGCACCTTTAAACATATCAAACTAATATTGTAAATAATTTTGTTTCTGGTGTCCAGGGTTCGAATACCGATAAAATGTAGTTTAATTATAAATTTAATAACTTCTAAACTAATTAAGATAAAGACGCCAAATAAACTTTATTGCCTTTATGTTATTAGGTGTTATCTTGTGGATGTGTAATTAGATACCTGACGTTCTGGGTTCGAGCCTAATTTTAAATCGTCATTATCTCAGAAACTAAGAGAGGTAGACGAGTGAACCAAAGCATGATTGATAGCTCCTATGAGGGGTAATTAATACTGTATATAATTTTCAATCAGTTGTCCTTACTTCGAATCCCGATCTTTCAATCACTTACTTATTTTTCTCTATACTCTATAATATATCACTTAGATTGATGCTGTAACTGCATACAGCACCTTTAAACATATCAAACTAATATTGTAAATAATTTTGTTTCTGGTGTCCAGGGTTCGAATACCGATAAAATATAGTTTAATTATAAATTTAATAACTTCTAAACTAATTAAGATAAAGACGCCAAATAAACTTTATTGCCTTTATGTTATTAGGTATTATCTTGTGGATGTGTAATTAGATACCTGACGTTCTGGGTTCGAGCCTAATTTTAAATCGTCATTATCTCAGAAACTAAGAGAGGTAGACGAGTGAACCAAAGCATGATTGATAGCTCCTATGAGGGGTAATTAATACTGTATATAATTTTCAATCAGTTGTCCTTACTTCGAATCCCGATCTTTCAATCACTTACTTATTTTTCTCTATACTCTAGAATATATCACTTAGATTGATGCTGTAACTGCATACAGCACCTTTAAACATATCAAACTAATATTGTAAATAATTTTGTTTCTGGTGTCCAGGGTTCGAATACCGATAAAATGTAATTTAATTATAAATTTAATAACTCCTAAACTAATTAAGATAAAGACGCCAAATAAACTTTATTGCGTTTATGTTACTAGGTAGTATCTTGTGGATGTGTAATTAGATACCTGACGTTCTGGGTTCGAGCCTAATGTTTAAATCGTCATTATCTCAGAAACTAAGAGAGGTAGAGGAATTGACCAAAGCATGATTGATAGCTCCTATGAGGGGCAATTAATACTGTATATAATTTTCAATCAGCTGTCCTTACTTCGAATCCCGATCTTTCAATCACTTACTTATTTTTCTCTATACTCTAGAATATATCACTTAGATTGATGCTGTAAATGCATACAGCACCCTTAAACATATCAAACTAATATTGTAAATAATATTGGTTCTGGTGTCCAGGGTTCGAATACCGATAAAATGTAATTTAATTATAAATTTAATAACTCCTAAACTAATTAAGATAAAGACACCAAATAAACTTTTATAGGGGAAAGGATGCTCTCCTGAAACATTAGGTCTCTAGATAGAAGTATTTATGGGGGAGAGATAGGGAATACCAGGGCTGATGCTAGGCTAGTCAGATGCTAAAGGAGGGAGGGATATGCTTTATACGAGAGAGATAGGGAACACAAGGAAAGATGCTATACTAAACAGGACTTGAAGGGTAGAATATGAGCGATATAGCAAACCGAGGAGAGGTATTAGGATAGGAGTTTTGAATGATGGAGTAGGCGTTTATATGCGAGAGATAGGGAATACGAGGGTCGATGCTAGGCTAGACGGTGTTGAATGAGGGAATGCATCTTATATGAGAGAGGTAGGGGAATATGAGGAGAAGTGCTAGGCTAGTCGGGAAGGTCTGAATGAGAGAGTATACGTCTATATGGGAAAATATAGGGAAAACGAAGGTAGGTGCTAGGTTGAGAGAGTCTTCAAGGAGGAAAATGCATTTATATGAGAGCCGTAGGGTATACGAGGAGAGGTGCTAGTCTAGACATGGTTTGAGGATTAGAGTATACGTTTATATGGGAGAAATATGGAAAACAGGAGAGATACAAGGATAGACAGAGATTGAAGGAGGAGGAATGTAGGTTTATACTGTAATATAGAGAGTAATTCGATTATAAAACTTTTCTCATCCAGCCTTACAACACTTTTTATATACTTAATTTCTAAACCTTACAAACTTTATATTTGTTAAACAGTAGTGCGCGAGACGGAGAGGGACAAACAGTATATCGGTTTACAGTGAAGTATACGTCCTAACCTATTCCCACCTTGTTTGTTCTGGATCTTCTCATTGTCTGTCATCTAACGTAACCACGTAACAAGACGTAACACAGGAAATCATACATATGGCACATTAAAAAAAAAATAAAGGTATATATAATGAAACATAAACAAGTAGACAGAGGGTCGTCGATACATAGAAAACCAGGAGTTGTATGTACTGAGACCATAGATTAGTATAGGCAAACAACAAAGAAGTGAATTTATAGTGTAAATAGCCTAATATTTTCAAATATTATTATAGTCTAAAAGTATATAACTTAATTATGTATCGAGTATTGAGAAATAAACGTTATTCATTATTCACTAATCTCAGATCACTGCAATTGTATTGAATCAATTCACAATTGCTAATGCCATTCAACTTTCATTTGTCTCTGATACATAAACAAATTACAAAATGGAGAAGGACGAAAGTAATAAAAAAACTCAGGCAGCAAATTTTAAGAAAGAAGAGAAAGATATATGACCGACATTGTTTTAGAACACAAATTAGTGTTGAAAATAAAATGACTGATAGCTCTGCTAAGCGTAAGGAAGAGACATGGAAATAAATTGCAAATGAATACAATTCTAGGTTAGAAAAAGAAGATAAACAACATTCATGTAAACCAATTTTTAAAAATCAGTTTAACTGAATACATGTAAAAAAACATATCACTTTACAAAAAGTAATGCAGACAACATTTATTTTTTATAAACATTATCCTATTACATTCCTTTACAAAAAACCATACATATTTCCTAAAGGCAAAGGTGATAGTCTAGACATTCTAAACACTCAGTTATATAATCATATACATCACACAGAAAGAGACCATCATTATCAGTAAAAAAACTAAACATCTCAACAATGTCTGAATGATGTATTTTATAAGTACAAGTTTTTTGATATTTCAAAGTTCCTGTTAACCATGGCAGTAATTGATTAACACAATTTCTCGATCCTGTCATGCTATAACTTTAGATGCTTTCAGCTTACTTATAATTTCCTCAATCTCTTGTGTGTGTCTATTATTACCAGCATCCCTCGACGCAATTAGTAACCTCAATATATTTACTAGTCTATTCGGATTTTCAAGCGTTGATATCACTGAATCATCATCATATGAAGATTTCATATTCTCGCAACTTCCGATGTATCCAGATTTTTCACCAACAGTAGTCTCCAGTGAAGGACAGAGGCTTGATACGGTATAACATTCCCCTCTATACATCTTCGGATCTTCAAGTGCAGGTGAGAGAGTCGATTCAGTATAACATGTTGCTCTATGAAACTTAAATCTTGACAAAGAACGATTCTTAAAAATCCGCCCGCATACACAGCATCTAATAACGCGTTTTCCTCCATGTGTAATGTATGAAAAATCGAGTTTCTCATTCGTCAGTTGCACAGATTTTCTCGGGCAGTAGCTCATGCTAAAACTAAAAGAAATTAAATGAATACGTGAATGCTAACGCTCGAAGGAATTAAAAGCGAATGAATGAATTCATAACACGCACCTATGTATATATCCAGGATGAGGACGACGGAGGGAATTGCGATCAATGCATAGCAGGGAGAAAGGATACTCTCTTGAAACATTAGTCATCTAGACAACTATTGTTCACGGAGCCTGTAGACGTCAGGTTGAATGGGACAGACCTCAGGTTCAAATCTTTAAGGGCACGGACCCAGCCTTTTGCCTGTCATGTATACTAAACCATCCTAACAGCGTAACATTACGTTACAACGACACGTAACCAGAACATGGCGAGTGCGAGCATGGAAAAAAGGATGCTCTCTGGGAACATTACTGGAAAAGGATGCTCTCTGGAAACACTAGTCATCCACACAACGGGTTGTCCCTAACATTTCCAGATTTCGGGTCGTTCAACATCGTGACGCGCCCCTGTCATCTACATTTCGACGAAATTTTACCTCCTGAATTAAAGTTTGGTGATCTGTATAGACCTGTACAACATGCATTACGCTATGTAACAGACTCATCACGTTATGTAACAACATGATCACGCTATGTAACAACATGACCACGCTATGTAACAAAACGATCAAGCTATGTAACAACTGATCACGCTATGTAACAACATGATCATGCTATGTAACAACCTGAGCACGCTATGTAACAACATGATCACGCTATGTAACAAACTGAGTACGCTATGTAACAACATAATCACGCCATGTAACAACTGATCACGCTATGTAACAACATGCTCAAGCTATGTAACAACTGATCACGCTATGTAACAACATGATCACGCTATGTAACAACCTGAGCACGCTATGTAACAATCTGATCACGTTATGTAACAACTGATCACGCTATGTAACAACATGATCACGCTATGTAACAACATGATCACGCTATGTAACAACATGATCACGCTATGTAACAACATGTTCACGCTATGTAACAACATGACCACGCTATGTAACAAAACGATCACGCTATGTAACAACACGATCACGCTATGTAACAACACGATCACGCAATGTAACAACTGATCACGCTATGTAACAACCTGATCAAGCTATGTAACAACTGATCACGCTATGTAACAACATGATCACGCTATGTAACAACCTGAGCACGCTATGTAACAACATGATCACGCTATGTAACAACCTGAGTACGCTATGTAACAACATGATCACGCCATGTAACAACTGATCACGCTATGTAACAACATGCTCAAGCTATGTAACAACTGATCACGCTATGTAACAACATGCTCAAGCTATGTAACAACATGTTCACGCTATGTAACAACATGATCACGCTATGTAACAACATGTTCACGCTATGTAACAACATGATCACGCTATGTAACAACATGACCACACTATGTAACAACATGATCACGCTATGTAACAAAACGATCAAGCTATGTAACAACACGATCACGCTATGTAACAACCTGATCAAGCTATGTAACAACTGATCACGCTATGTAACAACCTGAGCACGCTATGTAACAACCTGATCACGCTATGTAACAACTGATCACGCTATGTAACAACATGCTCAAGCTATGTAACAACATGATCACGCTATGTAACAACATGTTCACGCTATGTAACAACATGTTCACGCTATGTAACAACATGATCACGCTATGTAACAACATGACCACACTATGTAACAACATGATCATGCTATGTAACAAAACGATCAAGCTATGTAACAACATGATCACGCTATGTAACAAAACGATCAAGCTATGTAACAACCTGAGCACGCTATGTAACAACATGTTCACGCTATGTAACAACATGATCACGTTATGTAACAACATGATCACGCTATGTAACAACATGACCACGCTATGTAACAAAACGATCAAGCTATGTAACAACCTGAGCACGCTATGTAACAACATGTTCACGCTATGTAACAACATGAACACGCCATGTAACAATACGATCACGCTATGTAACAATCTGATTACGCTATGTAACAACTGATCACGCTATGTAACAACATGATCACGCTATGTAACAACCTGAGCACGTTATGTAACAACATGACTACGCTATGTAACAAAACGATCACGCTATGTAACAACCGATCACGCTATGTAACAACCTGAGCACGCTATGTAACTACATGACCACGCTATGTAACAAAACGATCACGCTATGTAACAACTGATCACGCTATGTAACAACCTGAGCACGCAATGTAACAACCTGAGCACGCTATGTAACAATACGATCATGCTATGTAACAACCTGATCACGCTATGTAACAACCTGATTACGCTATGTAACAACTGATCACGCTATGTAACAACATGATCACGCCATGTAACAACCTGAGCACGCTATGTAACAACTGATCACGCTATGTAACAACATGATCACGCCATGTAACAACCTGAGCACGCTATGTAACAACATGATCACGCTATGTAACAACATGAACACGCTATGTAACAATACGATCACGCTATGTAACAATCTGATTACTATGTAACAACGGATCACGCTATGTAACAACATGATCACGCTATGTAACAACCTGAGCACGCTATGTAACATCATGATCACGCTATGTAACAACCTGATCACGCTATGTAACAACATGCTCACGCTATGTAACAACTGATCACGCATATGTAACAACATGATCACGCTATGTAACAACCTGAGCACGCTATGTAACAACATGATCACGCTATGTAACAACATGTTCACACTATGTAACAACACGATCACGCTATGTAACAACACGATCACGCTATGTAACAACATGGACACGCTATGTAACAACATGAACACGCTATGTAACAATACGATCAAGCTATGTAACAACCTGAGCACGCTATGTAACAACATGATCACGCTATGTAACAACATGAACACTCTATGTAACAACCTGAGCATGCTATGTAACAACATGATCACGCTATGTAACAACATGATCACCCTATGTAAATAGGGTGGACCATTTAAGTTGAGGCTATACAATATATCCAAAACTAAGCGTTGTAGAAAGAAATGTCTTTAATAAAACTTGATTGATATTATGGCGAAAGTAAATGCTGCTAGTCGTATTTCGTTTGGAGGACGTAGTGAGTGTCATTTCAGGGTCTTTTTAAATGGGACCCTAATTGTAGGTTCCCATTTAAAAAAATAAATTGACCCAAAATGACCCTCATAACGGCCTCCAAACGAAACACGACTAGCAGCATTTACTTTCGCCATAATATCAATCAAGTTTTATTAAAGACATTTCTTTCTACAACGCTTAGTTTTGGATATATTGTAAAGCCTCAACTTAAATGGTCCACCCTATTTACATAGCGTGATCATGTTGTTACATAGCGTGATCATGTTGTTACATAGCATGCTCAGGTTGTTACATAGAGTGTTCATGTTGTTACATAGCGTGATCATGTTGTTACATAGCGTGCTCAGGTTGTTACATAGCTTGATCGTATTGTTACATAGCGTGTTCATGTTGTTACATAGCGTGTCCATGTTGTTACATAGCGTGATCGTGTTGTTACATAGCGTGATCGTGTTGTTACATAGCGTGAACATGTTGTTACATAGCGTGATCATGTTGTTACATAGCGTGCTCAGGTTGTTACATAGCGTGATCATGTTGTTACATATGCGTGATCAGTTGTTACATAGCGTGAGCATGTTGTTACATAGCGTGATCAGGTTGTTACATAGCGTGATCATGATGTTACATAGCGTGCTCAGGTTGTTACATAGCGTGATCATGTTGTTACATAGCGTGATCCGTTGTTACATAGTAATCAGATTGTTACATAGCGTGATCGTATTGTTACATAGCGTGATCAGTTGTTACATGGCGTGATCATGTTGTTACATAGCGTACTCAGGTTGTTACATAGCGTGATCATGTTGTTACATAGCGTGCTCAGGTTGTTACATAGCGTGATCATGTTGTTACATAGCGTGATCAGTTGTTACATAGCTTGATCAGGTTGTTACATAGCGTGATCAGTTGTTACATTGCGTGATCGTGTTGTTACATAGCGTGATCGTGTTGTTACATAGCGTGATCGTTTTGTTACATAGCGTGGTCATGTTGTTACATAGCGTGAACATGTTGTTACATAGCGTGATCATGTTGTTACATAGCGTGATCATGTTGTTACATAGCGTGATCATGTTGTTACATAGCGTGATCAGTTGTTACATAACGTGATCAGATTGTTACATAGCGTGCTCAGGTTGTTACATAGCGTGATCATGTTGTTACATAGCGTGATCAGTTGTTACATAGCTTGAGCATGTTGTTACATAGCGTGATCAGTTGTTACATGGCGTGATCATGTTGTTACATAACGTGATGAGTCTGTTACATAGCGTAATGCATGTTGTACAGGTCTATACAGATCACCAAACTTTAATTCAGGAGGTAAAATTTCGTCGAAATGTAGATGACAGGGGCGCGTCACGATGTTGAACGACCCGAAATCTGGAAATGTTAGGGACAACCCGTTGTGTGGATGACTAGTGTTTCCAGAGAGCATCCTTTTCCAGTAATGTTCCCAGAGAGCATCCTTTTTTCCATGCTCGCACTCGCCATGTTCTGGTTACGTGTCGTTGTAACGTAATGTTACGCTGTTAGGATGGTTTAGTATACATGACAGGCAAAAGGCTGGGTCCGTGCCCTTAAAGATTTGAACCTGAGGTCTGTCCCATTCAACCTGACGTCTACAGGCTCCGTGAACAATAGTTGTCTAGATGACTAATGTTTCAAGAGAGTATCCTTTCTCCCTGCTATGCATTGATCGCAATTCCCTCCGTCGTCCTCATCCTGGATATATACATAGGTGCGTGTTATGAATTCATTCATTCGCTTTTAATTCCTTCGAGCGTTAGCATTCACGTATTCATTTAATTTCTTTTAGTTTTAGCATGAGCTACTGCCCGAGAAAATCTGTGCAACTGACGAATGAGAAACTCGATTTTTCATACATTACACATGGAGGAAAACGCGTTATTAGATGCTGTGTATGCGGGCGGATTTTTAAGAATCGTTCTTTGTCAAGATTTAAGTTTCATAGAGCAACATGTTATACTGAATCGACTCTCTCACCTGCACTTGAAGATCCGAAGATGTATAGAGGGGAATGTTATACCGTATCAAGCCTCTGTCCTTCACTGGAGACTACTGTTGGTGAAAAATCTGGATACATCGGAAGTTGCGAGAATATGAAATCTTCATATGATGATGATTCAGTGATATCAACGCTTGAAAATCCGAATAGACTAGTAAATATATTGAGGTTACTAATTGCGTCGAGGGATGCTGGTAATAATAGACACACACAAGAGATTGAGGAAATTATAAGTAAGCTGAAAGCATCTAAAGTTATAGCATGACAGGATCGAGAAATTGTGTTAATCAATTACTGCCATGGTTAACAGGAACTTTGAAATATCAAAAAACTTGTACTTATAAAATACATCATTCAGACATTGTTGAGATGTTTAGTTTTTTTACTGATAATGATGGTCTCTTTCTGTGTGATGTATATGATTATATAACTGAGTGTTTAGAATGTCTAGACTATCACCTTTGCCTTTAGGAAATATGTATGGTTTTTTGTAAAGGAATGTAATAGGATAATGTTTATAAAAAATAAATGTTGTCTGCATTACTTTTTGTAAAGTGATATGTTTTTTTACATGTATTCAGTTAAACTGATTTTTAAAAATTGGTTTACATGAATGTTGTTTATCTTCTTTTTCTAACCTAGAATTGTATTCATTTGCAATTTATTTCCATGTCTCTTCCTTACGCTTAGCAGAGCTATCAGTCATTTTATTTTCAACACTAATTTGTGTTCTAAAACAATGTCGGTCATATATCTTTCTCTTCTTTCTTAAAATTTGCTGCCTGAGTTTTTTTATTACTTTCGTCCTTCTCCATTTTGCAATTTGTTTATGTATCAGAGACAAATGAAAGTTGAATGGCATTAGCAATTGTGAATTGATTCAATACAATTGCAGTGATCTGAGATTAGTGAATAATGAATAACGTTTATTTCTCAATACTCGATACATAATTAAGTTATATACTTTTAGACTATAATAATATTTGAAAATATTAGGCTATTTACACTATAAATTCACTTCTTTGTTGTTTGCCTATACTAATCTATGGTCTCAGTACATACAACTCCTGGTTTTCTATGTATCGACGACCCTCTGTCTACTTGTTTATGTTTCATTATATATACCTTTATTTTTTTTTTAATGTGCCATATGTATGATTTCCTGTGTTACGTCTTGTTACGTGGTTACGTTAGATGACAGACAATGAGAAGATCCAGAACAAACAAGGTGGGAATAGGTTAGGACGTATACTTCACTGTAAACCGATATACTGTTTGTCCCTCTCCGTCTCGCGCACTACTGTTTAACAAATATAAAGTTTGTAAGGTTTAGAAATTAAGTATATAAAAAGTGTTGTAAGGCTGGATGAGAAAAGTTTTATAATCGAATTACTCTCTATATTACAGTATAAACCTACATTCCTCCTCCTTCAATCTCTGTCTATCCTTGTATCTCTCCTGTTTTCCATATTTCTCCCATATAAACGTATACTCTAATCCTCAAACCATGTCTAGACTAGCACCTCTCCTCGTATACCCTACGGCTCTCATATAAATGCATTTTCCTCCTTGAAGACTCTCTCAACCTAGCACCTACCTTCGTTTTCCCTATATTTTCCCATATAGACGTATACTCTCTCATTCAGACCTTCCCGACTAGCCTAGCACTTCTCCTCATATTCCCCTACCTCTCTCATATAAGATGCATTCCCTCATTCAACACCGTCTAGCCTAGCATCGACCCTCGTATTCCCTATCTCTCGCATATAAACGCCTACTCCATCATTCAAAACTCCTATCCTAATACCTCTCCTCGGTTTGCTATATCGCTCATATTCTACCCTTCAAGTCCTGTTTAGTATAGCATCTTTCCTTGTGTTCCCTATCTCTCTCGTATAAAGCATATCCCTCCCTCCTTTAGCATCTGACTAGCCTAGCATCAGCCCTGGTATTCCCTATCTCTCCCCTATAAATACTTCTATCTAGAGACCTAATGTTTCAGGAGAGCATCCTTTCCCCTATAAAAGTTTATTTGGTGTCTTTATCTTAATTAGTTTAGGAGTTATTAAATTTATAATTAAATTACATTTTATCGGTATTCGAACCCTGGACACCAGAACCAATATTATTTACAATATTAGTTTGATATGTTTAAGGGTGCTGTATGCATTTACAGCATCAATCTAAGTGATATATTCTAGAGTATAGAGAAAAATAAGTAAGTGATTGAAAGATCGGGATTCGAAGTAAGGACAGCTGATTGAAAATTATATACAGTATTAATTGCCCCTCATAGGAGCTATCAATCATGCTTTGGTCAATTCCTCTACCTCTCTTAGTTTCTGAGATAATGACGATTTAAACATTAGGCTCGAACCCAGAACGTCAGGTATCTAATTACACATCCACAAGATACTACCTAGTAACATAAACGCAATAAAGTTTATTTGGCGTCTTTATCTTAATTAGTTTAGGAGTTATTAAATTTATAATTAAATTACATTTTATCGGTATTCGAACCCTGGACACCAGAAACAAAATTATTTACAATATTAGTTTGATATGTTTAAAGGTGCTGTATGCAGTTACAGCATCAATCTAAGTGATATATTCTAGAGTATAGAGAAAAATAAGTAAGTGATTGAAAGATCGGGATTCGAAGTAAGGACAACTGATTGAAAATTATATACAGTATTAATTACCTCTCATAGGAGCTATCAATCATGCTTTGGTTCACTCGTCTACCTCTCTTAGTTTCTGAGATAATGACGATTTAAAATTAGGCTCGAACCCAGAACGTCAGGTATCTAATTACACATCCACAAGATAATACCTAATAACATAAAGGCAATAAAGTTTATTTGGCGTCTTTATCTTAATTAGTTTAGAAGTTATTAAATTTATAATTAAACTATATTTTATCGGTATTCGAACCCTGGACACCAGAAACAAAATTATTTACAATATTAGTTTGATATGTTTAAAGGTGCTGTATGCAGTTACAGCATCAATCTAAGTGATATATTATAGAGTATAGAGAAAAATAAGTAAGTGATTGAAAGATCGGGATTCGAAGTAAGGACAACTGATTGAAAATTATATACAGTATTAATTACCCCTCATAGGAGCTATCAATCATGTTTTGGTTCACTCGTCTACCTCTCTTAGTTTCTGAGATAATGACGATTTAAAATTAGGCTCGAACCCAGAACGTCAGGTATCTAATTACACATCCACAAGATAATACCTAATAACATAAAGGCAATAAAGTTTATTTGGCGTCTTTATCTTAATTAGTTTAGAAGTTATTAAATTTATAATTAAACTACATTTTATCGGTATTCGAACCCTGGACACCAGAAACAAAATTATTTACAATATTAGTTTGATATGTTTAAAGGTGCTGTATTCAGTTACAGCATCAATCTAAGTGATATATTCTAGAGTATAGAGAAAAATAAGTATGTGATTGAAAGATCGGATTCGAAGTAAGGACAACTGATTGAAAATTATATACAGTATTAATTACCCCTTATAGGAGCTATCAATCATGCTTTGGTTCACTCGTCTACCTCTCTTAGTTTCTGAGATAATGACGATTTAAAATTAGGATCGAACCCAGAACGTCAGGTATCTAATTACACATCCACAAGATAGTACCTAGTAATATAAAGACAATAAAGTTTATTTGGCGTCTTTATCTTAATTAGTTTAGATGTTATTAAATTTATAATTAAATTACATTTTATCGGTATTCGAACCCTGGACACCAGAAACAAAATTATTTACAATATTAGTTTGATATGTTTAAAGGTTGTGTATGCAGTTACAGCATCAATCTAAGTGACATATTCTAGAGTATAGAGAAAAAATAAGTAAGTGATTGAAAGATCGGGATTCGAAGTAAGGACAACTGATTGAAAATTATATACAGTATTAATTACCCATCATAGGAGCTATCAATCATGCTTTGGTCAATTCCTCTACCTCTCTTAGTTTCTGAGATAATGACGATTTAAACATTAGGCTCGAACCCAGAACGTCAGGTATCTAATTACACATCCACAAGATACTACCTAATAAAATAAAGGCAATAAAGTTTATTTGGCGTCTTTATCTTAATTAGTTTAGGAGTTATTAAATTTATAATTAAATTACATTTTATCGGTATTCGAACCCTGGACACCATGTACCCAAATATACACTCACAAGAAACTATCTAATGACATTAATGTAATAAACTTTATTTGATGTCTTTATCGTAATTAGTCTCTGAGTTATTAGAAGCTGAATTTGTAATTCGAACCCGGCCATCCTGGTCAACTTGGAACTCGTTGGAGAAGCTGCTGCTTGTTATATCATTTCCATCGCTAAAATCTAAAGTGTTGAGTGTTGGGCAGAGCACTTAGGAAAACAATTACTGACATTGTTCGCTAATGGGGTGAAAGCGTCTAACGGGTCAGCTAATAGAGGTCACCGTTACCGCCTGGCGGAAGTATGTCGTTCGCTAATGTATGTAAACAGATCCAGAATGTAAACTTAAAAGCCTATTAATGTGTTGAAAGCGTCTAACATGTTCAGCTAATGGACAAGCGCTTTCCCCAGATAGAAGAAGGCTTCGTGTTCTCATTACATGACAGACTGTTCCCGTGAGCAGACTACTTATACTCAAGCTCCAGTCAACAATTCATTAATCAAAAAACTTAATTGCTCGAGGATGCAATCTGCAGACCTTAGTAATCATAAAAAAAATGTTTGACGAACATTACCTAATTAATTTGCCGAGGGGCTGCAGGACTCGAGAAAACAATTCCATCAAGTCATGACGCCACAGTAGAACGCATGGGGGAGGGGGTAGAACCTGTTAGCACAGATACTGCCGGCATTAGGTGAGCACACAAAGCGAGAGGGGGCGGGGCCTAACGACACGAGACCTGGCGGCATGTGAGCACACAAAGGGAGGGGGCGGGGCTTGTCGGCGTAGAACAAAGAACTTTATCGCTTGTCGGCATCTCTCTGTGGGCTCAAGTCGCTATTCTATTGCTACTATGATGCTGAATTTAAACTACATCTCATTTTTGATATGCTGTACTCTCTGTCTCTATCTCTCACACACAGACACACACACACACACACATACACACACACACACGAACCTTTTTTCTAAAAATGCTTTTTTGGATTCAGCGCACCCCAAAACTGTTTTTCCAATGAAATATCGATATTGAATTTTTGAATGTTATACAATAGCTTTTTAAAATACTATAGGTAAGTGGTATACGAACTAATAATACACTAAATTTTAATCTCATTGTATTTTCTAACCCTCTAGTGAGGCAGATCATAACATTACGTTAGGACGAGAGGAAAACTAAAACATATGATGCGTTACATTCTCATGACTTTCTTTACTTCCTATCTTTAATAAAGGGTAGGTATGGAAACTATCCTTACGAAAGCTTATTTTTATAAATCGAGACAAACCTTTGCAAAAGTAGCTACATTACACATTTCATTACAGATTCAAAGAGAATAGCGATAGTCAAGTGTTTCAGAACTGGACGCTATATAAATACTGGCCTTAAAATTCCATACTCTTTCCGTGCAACCGCGAGTAACAATTGAATGGATGAAAAAGAATTGAAGAATTCAAACCATTAATAACAGATACCTGGCACAAAACATTAATAACACAAATGGCTGATGCGACAAACAGGTTATTTGAAATGTAAATTGGGTGTTTTAAAGAGATCTGCTTTTTTGTCAGTGTATTTTCGTTTATCGCTTAACGTTTACTAAGATTATATAAAATTACTTCCAAATGGGGAAGATTTCACAGGCTATTCCCAGAAAATTCAAGATATACATTCTATTTGTCATGTAAATGTCTTCAATATATGGTATTATCAAAATCGTTAGGGATATTTTTGAGACAATAAAGAATTTCCAAAAATATTTCGTGTAAAGTTTAGTTTGGGCTGAGGAATTTTCTTGAAAATATTTGTGTCCCATCTTTGGAAGGTACTGAACTTAAATACCAACTAAATTTTTGTTCGGCGGGCCTCAAAAGATTTATTTCCGGTGAAATCTCGGTATCAAATTTTTGGATGGAATGCAATATCTTCTCTACCTACTATGTACGTGGTAGAGTAAGTAATAACCAAGATTGAATGGTCCATGTGAGAGACAACGTAAACACCTCGAAGATAGACTTAATTTTGTTTCCTATTTCGTCTTAAGGCAATTGCGATAGCGCTGCGAGAAGACTCGTGTTCGATTTCAAGTAACTGAAGGGGGATTCTCCCCAGGTGAAAAGTCTGGTATGAGGTACGCTCAGCCTGAGGTCCTTGGTAACCTTTTGAGCAACTTCCGTCTCGCAAAATCCGTTCCTTATGTGCCAGGGTTAGGCGAATGCTGACCAATGCCACCCCCATTACTACTCTACTCATGACATCTGACGGAGGCAGAGGATGCAGCGGCCATGGAGTAGGCCTTAGCCCTCTTAAGCTGTTGTGCTACTAGTTAGTAAATAAGTCTTGGGTAATTTAATGCTTGTATGCCAGAATAATAAATTCTGCCCCAAAGTGCTTTATACCTTCGCTAGCATTTATCCCCTATAGAAAGTAGAGAAAATCTTCAATAACAAGATTTCATTGTAAATACGCATTCTGAGGTTCAATGCAGGTACCCTCCCCAAAGTTTAGAATAAGGTCGGCGCACGCATTTGTTTATGTGATGTGAGCAACACAACTCAAAAATGAAAGAAGTATACCAAACTGGTAGTTTACTTCAACATTTTGTAAACACGTGACACGAAGATTTTCAAGAAAATCATCTCTCCTTAAAGTACCCTTTACATGGGAGATTGTTTGTTAGTTTTTGTTTTTTCTTCTTTTTCTAAAAAATATAGAACGATTTGATTAAAATAGCATATCTTACCTCTGACCGGGTAAGAGCAGCCAGCTCCGTGTATAGGACACGCATACAAAGCGGAACGTTCTAGGAAGGGAGGTTACTAGAACCGGCTCAGAGGAATCTTGTGGAACTGTAATTACCTAAACTGACTAATAAAGTATACATTTTGAATTATATGTAAATACCTGCATACTGGAATTTCTCTGCATACTGAATGCATTTTTTATACTTTTGTGTAACTGAAAAACCGTAATAGTTACACAAATCCTTACTAGCGGAAACTTGTAAAGCCCATTAAAGTACACAATTTGTGTACCACATATGTTTTCGCAGCGTTTGCCGTCTTCAAAATATTCCAAGTTGGAGTATATATTAGAAATGGAGGAGCATTATTACTTTGCGGTCAAAGCAAAGGAAGATGCAAGAGAGTATGAAGTGCGGCCAGATCTAATGACGACAGGTGCAGCGCATTGCGTTTCCTTACGTTTTCAGACTGAGTATTCCCAGCCACCACTTCGAATTCTCTCATCCCCAAGGATAGGTTCGGACAGAAGATTCCAACCGTCAACCACATACGCCGCACACCATTGTCCACCGCGCTTAAGCCTTACTACGCTGTAAGAAAAAAGAAAACGAAATGAGAGGAAATGGACATGAAAGGAAGGTCTACCCAGAGCCGGAGCTCACCTTCATAGCCCAAGGGAGGTGCCCATTGGCTGCTTCCCCGTGGGTGTTTCCATTACACCAACATCTTATAGCTTTATATGGTTCGCGCTTACGCAGGGAGGAAGTGGATGTGTCACTTACACGCAACCACCCCATAAAGAGGAAGGCTACCGAATAACCTCGATAGGGCTGAAAAACGTCCTAGCTCATCTTCCAGGATCTCCAGGTTGGTGCCGGAGGACATTAAGGTGCCTGACAAGACCGCTGGGCATGATCGACCAGACATACCCAAACCCCCATGAGAACCACTGCTCCGCCGAGTTCAACCCAATCCAATCAACTCCCTTCCGAGATGAACGAAATAAGTGGAAATGAGGGATAGCAAAGTTCATAATAGTATATAATCCACTCGTCTACGGACCTCTGAAAAAACAAAACAAACCAAAAGGAATGTTAGATGTGCCCGTCCAAAGGGAATAGAGCCTGGGACCTCCCAACTGCTCCTCCAGGTCGGTAATATTGTATGTAACTAAGCAGTTATTACTTCATTTTTAAATAATTCCTAGGCAAAAATATATCGTAACGTAACCTAAATAGAGGAATCACTTTTTACATGAATATTATAATAATATGGTGAAAGTATCATGGGTAGAGAAAGTTTGTATGCGTATGAATGTTCACATAAAATTTCTTCCACATTATCCAAACGCATATTTCTTGGAATATCTATATAAAAATTTTGGGTCGAGTGCATTAGATGAGAATTACATAAAGTAGGAAAAGGAATGTTGAAGATAAACGCGAATTCAAGAAAGCATTGTTATTGTTCAGATATGTAAAACTTAAATAAAGAAGTTTCCCTCCACCTTATAAAGAATAAAGGAATAGCTGGAGAGGGGGGGAAACACACGTGTTCTCAATAAATATTCTATCTCATCCCGTCAGAATCCTAAACCACAATGGAGGTTTATCTGTTTATAAGCCAGCTTCTTCCATCATCTCCCTAAAACACTTTGTTAAAAAAAAAAGAAAAGAAGAGAGGCATGTCTTTTTAACAATTGAAACGCGCCGGCACACGTCGGCCATATATTAGAACGTCAGTGCTGGCACGGGCATTAGGCAGGGGTCAACTTGAAAATAAAAAAAGTGACAGTAAAAAAACTAAACCCATGTGAATATTGAAGGGCCAGAGCCGCGCGCGCGAGAGGGGAAAACATAATCCAGTAGTTGCTACCGCGTGTTGCTTTTTTACGCATTTTCTGCTCCCTCGTAGAGGGAAAAGGAGAGCATCGTACGATGAGAAGAAAAGAGAAGACGATACCTTGTTCTTTATCTCGGCTTTTTTGTCCGCAATTTTGACGTTGCTGCTTCTTTTTTTAAAGCCTCCCCTGTGCATGTATGTCTCATTTTGCGGGAATGGGGAGAGATGAAGGACTTCTGAGACCAAATAAGCTCGAAGTGAATATTTCTATTTACTTTCTACAGCATTTTATTACCAATCTTCACAAATTAAGTAGGTTAGTAGTGAGAAACTCTTTGAATATCCTAACTTTTCCATAATTAAATATTATTTCAAGTGTATATGACATTAAAACCTAATTTTGAAGGCACGCAATGGACACAAACTCACATCTTACCTTCATAATCCAGAACCATCACAAGCTAACTTACAGAGGCCATACTCTAAGATATTAGAATTAGTTCAGTTATTTAAATTCATAGCTTTTCTAGACTATATACCATTTCGAACTATTTACTTTAGCAACCGGCGACCGATGTGTTGGGGGGGGGGGGTGAGCTTAGCTTTGCCACAATACATTTTTACTTTCTCTACTACGTATAGTAAGTAGGGGAAGTATTGTATTCCACCCAAAAATTCGATACCGAGATTTCACCAGAAATATACGTTTTGAGACCCCCTGAATACAAAAAAAATTCTTTTTGGAAACATGTCCGTGTGTGTGTCTGTGAACAGCATAACTCAGAAACAAACAGTCGGATAAACACCAAAATGGGTATTTAGGTTCAGTATCTTCCAGAGATGTGACACGAAGGTTTTCAAGAAAATTCCCCCACCCCAGATTACCCTTTACATGGAACATTTTTCGAAAATTGTAATTTTCTCAAAAATGGCTCTAACGATTTTGATTAATATAGCATATGTTTAAGATATTTTCATGACAAATGAAATGTATATCTCGAATTTCCTGGGAATGTCTCCAAAAGTATCCTCATTGTGAACGACTTTTGCATAACTGGTAAACCATAAGAGATAGACAAAATTTTACTACACAAAAAATGTAGATCGCGTTAAAATACACAATTTATGTCAAATGCATTTTTTTGTTGAGTGAACTATTTTCGAGATATTGCTTGTTGTTCCGTTAAATTTTCCAATACTTATACTTTTTCTCAAATGGAAATTCGTTATTCATTTTTTTTGTCCTGGTAATGCAAAGAGAATGGAATACTTCACATAGCAACCAGCTCTTAAAATATTTGACTATCGCTTAAAGCCTACCAATTCCCCTTGCATCTACAAGAAAATTAGCAATAAGATTAACATCTCGATTAACATGAAGCATATGGAGAATAAGCGTTTGTAAAAATAGTCTGTACAAGAGTAGAGAAAGTCATGTGTGTGTAACACATCAAATTTTTAAAAACAGTAATATTGTAATGCGCACGCGTCACGGCTATTCCGCTATAAGAATACGCAGAAAGGTAAAAGGTCTTATTCAAGGAATACAGATGTCATATAACCATGCAATGGAACAAAGAAAACCCGTGATATCGTTTGGGATTCCCTAGCACCAACAAATACGAGGCAATGAGAGATCGGACGAAGCAGCTAACATTTAATGCAGAGATAACAAGCCATTCAGACTTAGCCCTATACATCCGAACAACATCATTACATAATATATATATATATATATATATATATATATATATAATCTCAAAATCAGGGAAACAAGCTACTTACTGTAACAGGATCTTCAAACAACAAATGTATTTTTAGAAACTTAAACAGGAAACATCAAGTTATCATTACTCGCTTAAGAATTGAACATACAAAATGACACACTACTATCTGATCACCAAAGAAACTCAGCCGCAGTATTCAACATGCAAAACTCCATTGACAGTTTCCCATGTACTTGCAGAATGTCAACATTATAACCCAAACAGGAAAATATATAACATCCCAAATAATATTAGCTGTCTTAATAATTCAACAATGTATAAAACGATTATAATGTTCTTACAAAATATACAACTATATAATGACATCTAAAGCAATTGTAATATAATTATAACTGTTCTTTAATTGTATTGTTCCATAAGAAAAGTATTATCTGTTTATTACCAAATGATATTATGTGTGCATATTCCTAGAAATCCATTAATGTTCAACCACCACTGTATTAATGTAAGAGTCGTGAATAGACTTAAACGACTTAAAATAAATAACTTTCAAAAACAGGCAAAAGGTGATCGCTAGGCAATGGATAGGAACTTACCTGAGGTTTATTTCTCTGAAATAGTAAATACGAGGGTCGTCCAATAAGTAAGTTTCCCTATTTTATAAAAAAACATTACACACAATTGCTCATATTGAATTAATTTTATTTACATTGTACAATCCTTCTGTTACTTTTCTACATAGTCAACATGTTTTGCAAGCATTTTTTGGGGACGTGACAAGCTTTTCCATGCCAGTGATGTACCAGGTCGGGTCCTGTGCTCGCAACCAGCTGTTCACTGATTTGACTTCATCATCGGTGTTAAAAGTGCTTACCTTTGAGTTGGAGGAACATTGAAAATCACTTGGGGAAAGCTTCGGTGAATACAAAGGATACGAGAAAACTTCCAATTTGAATCTTGACCCAGGCGAAGCTCAGAGGATTCAACTGGGAGGTTTTCTCGCATCCTCCATATTCACCAGATCTTTTCCCAAGTGATGTTCACATGTTCCCCTGACTCAAAGGTCATCTTGGAGGTAAGCACTTCAACGTGACGAAGATGAATCAGAAGTGAACCACAAGTCGGGTCCTGTGCTCGTAATTATCTTAATTTGCCTCCTTTGGTATTCTTAATAAAACTATTGTACAGTGATCTACAAACTTTTAATAATAAGCCTCCCTTTACACCTTACAACTGTGGTTTCATAAGGATCCATGCCATTCTAAAAATCTGATGTGTTACACTCACATGACTTTCTCTACTCTTGTACAAACTATTTTTACAAACTCTTATTCTCCATCTATTTTATATTAATCGAGATAAACATTTGCGGAAACATATTTTGACATGCAAAGAGTTACATTTTACACATAGCGACCAGTTCTAAAAATATTTGACTATCGCTTAAGGCCTACTATGTTCCCCTTGTTTTGTATTTGCAAGGGCAATATAGATATACTGTAGCCTTTAAGCATAGACATATCTCTTAATAGCTGGTTGTTGTGTGCAGCACCACTAATACAGACAAAAAAATGAATAACGAATTTCCAGTTGAGAAAATTAGTATTGAAAAATTAAAGAGAATAACAAGCAATATCTCGAAAATGGTTCACTCAACAAAAAAAAATCTGATGTGTTACACTCACATGACTTTCTCTACTCTTGTACAATCTAATTTTACAAACGCCTTTTCTCCATATACTACATGTTAATCGAGATATCGAGATGTCAATCTTATTGGTAATTTTCTTGTAGATGCAAGGGAAATATGGTAGCTTTTAAGCGATAGTCAAATATTTTAACGCTGGTTGCTATGTGGCGCATTCCATTCTCTTTGCATGTCCAGGACATAAAAAAAATGAATAACGAATTTGAGAAAAAGTATAAGTATTGGAAAATTTAAGGAAATAACAAGCAATATCTCGAAAACCGTTCACTCAACAAAAGAAATGTATATGACATAAGTTGTGTATTTTAACGCGATCTACATTTTTTGTGTAGTAAAATTTTGTCTATCTCTTATGGTTTACCAGTTATGCAAAAGTCGTTCACAATGAAGAATACTTTTGGAGACATTCCCAGAAAATTCGAGATATACATTTCATTTCTCATGACATTATCCTAAATATGATATTTTCATCAAAATCGTTAGAGCCATTTTTGAGAAAATTAAAATTTTCGAAAAATGTTCCATGTAAAGGGTAGTCAGGGGTGGGGGGATTTTCTTGAAAACCTTCGTGTCGCATCCCTGGAAGATACTGAACCTAAATACCAAGTTTGGTGCTTATCCGATTGTTCGTTTATGAGTTATGCTGTTCACAGACACACACACACACAGACACACACACACACACAGACACACACACGGACATGTTTCCAAAAATGCTTTCTTGGATTCAGGAGGTCTCAAAACATGTATTTCCGGTGAAATCTCGGTATCGAATTTTTGGGTGGAGTGCAATACTTCCCCTACTTACTATACGTAGTAGAGAAAGTAAAAATGTATATGACATAAATTGTGTATTTTAACGCGATCTACATTTTTTGTGATTTAAGATTCTGTCTATCTCTTATGGTTTACCAGTTATGCAGAAGTCGTTCACAATGAAGAATACTTTTGGAGACATTCCCAGAAAATTCAACATATACATTTTATTTGTTATAAAAATATCTTAAACATATGATATTTTAATCAAAATCGTTAGAGCCATTTTTAAAAAAATTAAAATTTTCGAAAAATCTTCCATGTAAAGGGTAATCTGGGGTGGGGGATTTTCTTGAAAACCTTCGTGTCGCACCTCTGGAAGATACTGAACCTAAATCCCAAGTTTGGTGTTTATCCGACTGTTCGTTTCTGAGTTATGCTGTTCACAGACAGACAGACAGACACACACACACACACACACACACGATCATGTTTCCAAAAATGCTTTTTCTGGATTCAGGGGGTCTCAAAACATATATTTCCGGTGAAATCTCGGTATCGAATTTTTGGGTGGAATACAATACCTCCCCTACTTACTATACGTAGTAGGGAAAGTAAAAATGTATGAAAACATATTCGCATAAATAGGTTTGAAATAATTGCGGAAGTTGTATTTCTGAATTCCGTATCCTACCCGGCAGTTCCAAGCTCTGGAAATGCATAGCCTGTATCGTCAGCGGTGAAAGAATTATCGAAACGATTAGTAATTGTTATATAGTCAAGTAAATGAACTTTAAACCGCTGTACCTGTTCTTTGGTTCCTGGTATTTAATAAAAAGACTACACAATTTTTATATAATACAGAAAACCCTAAAACAATGTACAATAAAATGAAGGCCAAACCCCTAGTATTTAATGACATTTTAAGAAAGTTTATATATTCTCAAAATTATAGGCATGCGCTTCATGTTGATGGAGATAAATGTTTTCAGAAACGTTTTTATTTGATATAATTGATCTACCAGCAAAAATGCTGTACAGATCAGTGGTATTATAAGGAAGTTAACATTAGGTACGACTTATATAAGGTTTGCTATATGAAGCTCCTTTAACTAGTCATTAACTACATTTATGTTATCAAAGAGAATAAGGTATCAGTCAGGTTTACTGTCATATAGAAAAATATCTTATGATACACGTTTTGATCTTGTGGGCTGGCGAGTCTTGACGCCCAGGCTGTACTTAGCAGCTCCTGGGTATAGGGTATACAACGAAGGGGGACACCTCGCGCACTGCGACCAACAGAAGGTACATTGCGGCTAGCACCCACCAGGAGGAAGAGATGAACTGAAGGAACCACAGGAGGCTACAGGCCTCAGGCAGACAGACCACAGAGACGCGCGCAAGTCCCTAACAGCTCCTAGCTCGAGGGCCCGTCCCACTACAACAGCTGATCGGAGAGGACGATGAACGACCCTTCAAACCAGGCAGCACTCTAGTATCTATGGGGAAAGCTCTTTCCTCTGAGCAAGCATCTGCGCATCTGACACCGCCTCAAGCCACGAAACCTAGATGACGCATGAAACGTGAGACGGAAACGGAATGAAAGAGAAATGAGGGAAAGGAAATCGTGATAGATGAGAAACCACCCCAGCACTCGCCTACCAACCAGGGAACGCCACGAAAAACCTAAGGTCACAGTGAGCGGTCGACGGGTATCGAACCGGGACTTCCGAATACGAGCCTCACACGTTATCAGGGGCGTCTCGCTTGGTAGCAGCTCCTGGGATGTCCAAGAGTCTGAGGTAGAACGGCTGTGAGAGAAAACGAGTGTAATATATAATGATATACTCGAAGTGGAGGTATTCCTTCATGTAATAATTTGTAATATGTATAATATTTGTAGCTGCGTGTAATATAGGTCGTATGAAAGACTTTTATAATAATAATAATAATAATAATAATAATAATCCCTCAAGACCGAGAGGCATACTTATATGTAATAATGGATATAATTTTGACATTCGTAAGGCTAGTTCAAAATAACCGAGAACGGAAACTGGAACGAGAACTACAAAATTAAAATACAGGTATTATAATGTGTGTGTTCACAATTAACGGGAAGCTTTTCTGGGTTCCGGGAACGGGAAAGAAGACTTGGTCAAATTGTAACATTCTTATTCTCGTTCCCGAGCACGGCCTATTAGATCGATATTGTGCGTATCATACTTTTCACTGTAGAAATTATTCAAAGCAGCTGTGACATGAAACCGCCGCTAGAGCTGTCTCTAGTCGCAAGCAGGGAAAATGAAGCCGGAAGAAATTCTATCAAATGTGCGTTCTGACTCCCTCGGATTTATTGAACGTTGGTGGTTCTAGAGAAAGCATCACTTGCAATTTGTAAACATGTAATTGAAAATTGGCTATTGCCTAAAAAAAAAAAGCAAAAGCTACAAAAGGCAGTAAAAGCTGCTACAAATTAATAGAGCACAACAAAAAAAAAAAGGCAAATAATTTTAATGTACGCTATTAATAAACTAATGTCGCTTGCTGTGACTAATGGAATCTGAAACAGTCTGCATTAAAAGATGAAAGGGAATATTGACGCCCAGGTCAATATTCCCAAAGCATTAAATCGACTTTGAACTTTGCTATCGATGTTTTCATTCATATACACCCCGTCCTCGTTCCCGTGAACCAAAATACTGTATGTGATTTTGCTTCCCGTTTCCGTTCTGGCTTCCGTTCTCGGGTTAAAGTGAACCAGGCTGTATTAAACATGTTTAACAGCAATTTCAGTGTTGTGCGCTGTCCAGTTTTGTTTGATATCCAATAGTACACGAAGGTATTTTATCGCTATGTTGGGTGGTAGCCTAAAAGTTTGTTTCATTTAAAAGTTTTAGCCTTGTACGGCTTTGGTAGGGCCTAACATTTTTACTTTCTCTACTACGTATAGTAAGTAGGGGAAGTATTGTATTCCACCCAAAAATTCGATACCGAGATTTCACCGGAAATACATGTTTTGGGACCCCCTGAATCCAAAAAAAAAAAACATTTTTGGAAACATGTCCGTGTGTGTGTCTGTGTGTCTGTGTGTGTCTGTCTGTGAACAGCATAACTTAGAAACAAACAGTCGGATAAACACCAAACTTGGTATTTAGGTTCAGTATCTTCCAAGGATGCGACACGAAGGTTTTCAAGAAAATCCCCCCACCCCAGATTACCCTTTACATGAAAGATTTTTCGAAAATTTTAATTTTCTCAAAAATGGCTCTAACGATTTTGATTAAAATATCATATGTTTAAGATATTTTTATGACAAATAAAATGTATATCTTGAATTTCCTGGGAATGTCTCCAAAAGTATTCTTCATTGTGAACGACTTTTGCATAACCATAAGAGATAGACAAAATTTTACTACACAAAAAATGTAGATCGCGTTAAAATACACAAGTTATGTCATACACATTTTTTTTGTTGAGTGAACCATTTTCGAGATATTACTTGTTATTCCCTTAAATTTTTCAATACTTATTTTCTGAAATGGGAATTCGTTATTCATTTTTTGTCTTGGATATGAAAAGAGTATTAATCTGTGGCAAAGGGAATGGTGCTGCACCTAGCAACCAGCTATTAAGAGATATGTATCTATGTGCCTTAAAGGCTACTGTATTTCCAAATTGCCCTTGTAAATATATATTCCCCTTACTCTACAAGAAAATTAGCAATAAGATAGACTCTGCAAATGTTTATCTCGATTAAAATGAAGTAGATGGAGAATAAGCGTTTGTATAAATAGTTTGTACAAGAGTAGAGAAAGTAATGTGAGTGTAACACATCAGATTTTTTTTCTACTTTCTCTACCATGTACATAGTAGGTAGAGAAGGTATTGCATTCCATCCAAAATTCCGATGCCGAGATTTCAACGGAAATACATATTTTTGAGTCCCCTTGAATCCGAGAGAGGCATTTTTAGAAAAAGGTCCGCGACTGCACGTGCGCGGGCGAGTGTGTAATAAAAACGAAAAGTCGAACAAATACCAAACTTGGTACTTAGATTCAGTACCATCCAAAGATGCGACATGAAGATTTTCAAGAAAATCCCTCCACCCCAGACTACTCTTTACATGGAAGATGTTTCGAAGTTTTTTATTTTCTACACATGACTCTAATGATTTTGATTAAAATATCATATATTAAAGATATTTACATTACACATAAACTGTAATTCTTGAATTCTCTGGGAAGAGCCTGGGAAGCCCACCTCATTTGGAAGGAATTTTTGCATAATCTTGTTTAACTGTTAAACTTTAAGCGATAGACGAAAACGCACTACACAAAAAAAAAATGTAGATCTCTTTAAAACACACAACTTACTTCAAATAAGTTTTTTTGTGTCCTAGACAATTTCTGAGATATCCGTTATTAAAGATTCGAATTGTTCATTTCTTGGTCATTCTCTTAAATCCTGTCAACAGTCACATGTTTCTCGTGATTACATAGAAACAGTATGAAATTTTAAGGCCAGCATATAGCGCCCTGTTCTTAAACATTTGACTGTTTCTGTTCCCTTTGTATCTATAATAAAATGTGTAATTCAGCTATTTCTGCAAAGTCTTATTTGGATTAAAATGTAGTAGACAGAAAAATAAGCTTCAGTATGAATAGTTTGTATACGCACTAATAAACGATATAGGGTAGAGAAAACAATGTGAATGTATCATATATTTTTACTACTAGATTACCAAAAAATCATGTGCTAAAGGTGCAAAGACTCGCCTTATTTTTATTGACCTTAAGAAAGCATGTGACTCGGTGCCAATTGATAATAAGCTGTGGAAAACCATGGGATATATTGGTATTGCAACTTCATTAACACTAGTAGTTAAAAAGTTATACAGAAGAGTCGGGCTATGTGAAGTTGCTAACCCGTTTCCCACGTCAAAAGGTATGAGGCAAGGGTGTTGTATGTTTTCAATCCTCTTTTAAGATATGTCTGCAACACAATTAGGAGCGATGGAAACATTGACGTAAAGGTTTGAGAGTACCATTGGGCGAGGTATATTATGGCTTGACACCTCTACTCGCGCTTGTAACATTAAGAAACGTATTCTCTACACCCCCCCCCTTGAACAGTATTTTTGCTACTCAAACCTTAGGAATGCACTAATTGAACTGATCGTCGAAACACCGTTCCTTCATTGTCCTTCAGTTCACATGACTTAATCTTTCAATCTCATTCTATGATGAGTTTTGATATTCCTACTAGCTTCCAAGCCTACCTTTGAGGCTTGTCCTCGCTTAAAAGCTCAAAGTCTCCTTGTTGAAGCAGTGGGCGATTCCATTGCCGTGGCTGGTTATCATGGAAACGATTTAGTTCCAAGGCCGTGTTCTTCCACTGATTCCAAAAGGTGTTCGATGCTGACTTCTTTTCCATCCAAATCTGTTGAATGTCCCTTTTTGTTTTGCAGCTAGCTTCAAAGCTTGTTTTTATATTTGGCAGCCTTGTTATACTGTCTCCAAATAGAATGATGATTTATTTTAAAGGGCGCTCAACTACACGGTCGTTAATGCCCTTAAAACCGATCATTGGAAAGACCAGAGATAAAGGTCAATATGAAAATCATAGACAAATCCAGAGATAAAGATATACAAAAGTAAGACAAGAGCTACGAAACATTTATAATACGGATTTGAAAGTTTATCTTTGATAAAGACTTAAAAACCTTTTAGAACCGCTTGGCTATCGTCTGCTGAGACAGCTGCAAGGCTCACCGGCAGTTACAGAGAGGACCGTAAATGTTCTAGAGCAATACACTACAGCAACACACGACGGACCGATAGACCTTCACTACACAGCGGACAAACAGGAGCAGGGTCGCCCTTAAAAATGTAACCTGCGTAAAGGTGCAGCGGCCAATACGCAACCGAGCCAAAATCACCTCCTCACGACGAGATACCGAGAGCAAGTTGCCTAGTTTATCGGAATGTGCTTCACTACTCTAAGCTTATTTCCGCGGTGAGCCAACCACTTCTCGCGCCAGCACGACAGCACCGCTCTCCGAAAACAAGTCTAAAGTCTCCCGACGTTACACGAGATATTGCAACACTGGGTTCTGTAGTTGCCGCCTCAGCTGTCAAATCCGCCAGTTCATTCCCCTGCAAGCCAACGTAACCAGGAATCCAAGCACCCTCCGCATTAACGCCAGAGGGTATAAAACATGGAGGGCACCCTGGATGCGCTGTACAACGGGATGGTAGTTGTACAGCTCACGAAGGCTCTGAAGTACACCAAGGGAATCGCTCAAAATGAGACAGTCACCCATGTTTCGACGGCGCGCATAGAAAATGGCTCGCTATATGCCATACATCTCTTCACTATAAATGGAAGTGCTATCATGTAAACAGAATGTATGGGGTTCGGTTCCATAAACTTAAACACATCCAACACCGTTGGTGCACTTAGATTCATTGGTGTTGTGGCATATTATTTCTTGCCATGTGACGTGTACTGTCTACTACCTATACTTAAGGCAGTTCACCTTTGCTATTATATAAAATATATACTCTCTTGCTACCCTTTGTGACGTATTAACAAAAGCCATTTACACAGGCCAATAATGGGTGTTTCTTTACTTATTGTACGCAAAGCATATCCCATTTATCTTATTAACTTCCCCACACCAGGGAAAAGGTATCATGAATGTTGCACACCAATCACATCCACATATCTTTTCTGTAGAAGCTTTTATTCTTGATATTTAAGTAAATAAAAATACATAAAAAGAACAGATTTATTCTTGCATCATTTACTATTACCCTTGTCAAGTTGCTTTAGACAGACCATACCAATTTACAGTAGTCATATATGAGTATCATTAGTTCCTTGTTCACGTAATGCTTGAATCACTTTCACTAAACCACTTTTGGTCTTTATGTACAACAATACATAAGCTTTACAGGCTTTCTTTAGCCATTTCACTTCTTCAAATATAATGTTACTTTACACATCTATGATACCAAGAATACTTGAAAACAAATATCAAATTCACCGTGCAGGGCGAATGAATAACATGAATGAAAACAAACATGAAGTAGTCATATTACATATTCGCAACTTTCCATAACTTCGTTGCTTTACGCCATGCTTTCAGTGTAAAATGATAATGGCAAGATTAAAGATTACCCCGTTTTGCTGGTCTCCTCCTGGGTGATTTGACCGTGACTCGGCGGAACGTGTATGGCACTCCATACTCTCATAGAAGCTCTGGCGCGTAATTCTTGGATCTGACCCTGATGGTTGAAGCCTTTCAGCTTAATGTGACAATCAGTTTTCCCTTAGATGGAGGATGAAAACAGTAGATGACTAACGTGGTGATATACAAAGCAGCCGCCGTAACCATGTATCTCGGAATCTCTAAAATGTAGCAATATTCCAATTCAGGCACACTTAAATACGTCAACATGCATTGCAACACCAAACGTGTTTCTCTGTATAACTTAACAGCATTCTGATACCGCCGACCATTCCTAATGCATGTCGCTTCTCGGTATCACAGCTGTTACTCTGCACTTCATATACTTGAATACGTATCCTCATGGTAGGTGAACAAACATGAGCGCTGTGACTGACTACAACGTGAGTCAAGTTCACAGTGAACCACTCACCTAGCGACCTCTCAGCGTAGTGCCCGCCAGCAATTTCCTTCTACTCTTCGTGAGACACCTCCTCAACGACTCGTGTTACTCCTCTGAAGTCAGATGTTCGACTTTTTTAGCTTCCTTTTCGTTTCCTCATTCCACGTCGCTATTCAGTATGGGTAACTTCACGCGTAATACTGCATTCTGATGTCCCAAGTCATCGGCTACATTGCATACCACGTAACAGTGTAGATGAAAATTAGGTCATTGTAACCTGACAAAAATTCTAAAATACTAGTACGGATACTAAACGTAGGCATCGTAGAATTCCTGTATTCTATCATCCCAAGATCTACATGAGATATCGCACGTGACCAAGGGGGTACACCCTCTCTCCCTGAGGAAACATGCTAGGCATTTCAATATCATGATTTCTAAGAAACTCCCGGAAACTGTCCTTGGATTAATGTAGCTATTCCTATAACATTCTTCCAGCGAGGTATTGTAAAAAGAAGCGAACGTTGCATGTATAGACATACATTTAAGCCACAATTTCATAATAGGACATCACACAGATATTGCAGAGAAGATTCTGCCGATTCGGCGAAAAGACGTATAACTGGTGTAGTTGGAAAAGCACCGATAGCCACACGAATGCCCCAATTATGCACTGTGTCTAATCTTCTCGTTACAGATAGTCGTGTTGAAGAATAAACGATATAGCTATAGTCTAACTTGGATCGGATCAGTGCGCAAGACTGTCCGATCCGCTCTCCAAGATTTGCCATTTAATACCCACAAGATATTCAGAGAATGGTCACGTCGCGCATTCAGCTGCGCTATATGCGATGACCAGCTAAGTTTCCTATCAAACGTTTACCCCAGGAACCTCATCGAATCTACGAACGGAGGTAAATCTGGACCAAATCGGAGGAAATAGGTAATCGTCCACCTAGGCGCCAGAAGTTAACACCGATTGACTTCTTAGTTGAGAAACGAAAGCCGTTTTAAGAACCTCATTCTTGAAGATTGTCTAAAGTTGCTGCATACGGTGTTCCAAAAAACGGCGTACGCTGAGAAGCACAATCGTCAACGTATAAACAAGACGATACCTGTGGAGGAACACATTTAGAAATCGAATTAATTGCTATAGCAAACAGTGTAACGCTTAGTTCCGATCCCTGGGCACTCCGTTCTCCTGAAAAAAGGTTCGAAAAAACCGAGCCCACCCTCACTCGGAAAACGCGGTCCTTCATAAATTTATGATTCAAAAGTGGTAAGCGTCCACGTATGTTCCAGTTGTGTAGAGAAAGAATTATCCCTGCTCGCCAACACGTATCATAAGCCTTCTCAAAGTCGAAAAATATCCCAACGGTTTGAAAATTTTTAGTAAATCCGATCATGATCTGCGTCGATAAGGATACAAGGGGTCCATTGTTGAACGGCGTCGTCGAAAACCGCACTGGGGTTTGGTGAGTCGATTGTGAGTTTCCAACCATTCCATTAACCATACATTCCGTCACCTTGCAAACGCAACTGGTGTCGGAAATAGGACGGTAGCTGGACGGAAGATGACGGTCCTTTTCAGCTTTAAAAATGGGAAAATGGGTTGCCTCCCGCTACTTTTCTGGAAAAGTGGCATAAACTCAACACAGTTATTATCCTCGAGCAACAAAATCTTACATTCAAGAGGGAGCTGTTGCAACATTCGTACTGGATACAAGCTGGTCCTGGTGCTGATAGTCGGAAAGATGAAAGAGCATGTTCTAACTCCGCCTGGCGAAAAGGTAATATTCACGGTTTCTATAACGAAACGAGTAACCTTGAGACTCCACCTGAGTCTTAACTGGAAGGGAATCAGCTGAATAGGTATCTGAGTTAGATACTTTAGCGAAGGCACTGCCGAATGTGTAAGCAACGTCAAAAGTATCAATAACAGCTCCTGCAGTTGTTTTAAGACCAGCGATTTGTATGTGGTTGATTTTCCGGCCACACACCATAACGTATTCCATACGACAGTGAAAGGTGTATGTCGATTAAATGAAGCTACAAACTTGCTCCATGATGTCCTTTGCTATTCTTAATAACTTGTCTAGACTTGACGTGTATTTCCTTACATTGAATCAGGTTATCCTATGTAGGGCGACGCTGGAAAATCCTAAGAATAGAACGGCATTTCGGCATTCATCCGTCCACCAAGGGTCCGAAAACTGACGGTTTAGTCGATCGAGGAATAGATTGCTCAGCAGCAGAAAGAACCGTCTCTGTGAGATATTCAGTTAAAACATTCACAGAGTCACTAAACACAGCCAACTGGGAGTAAGGGAGTAAGGGTTCCAGTTGGCTTGATCCAAGTGCCAACTAGGTAAACACTTGGAAAATATATTGTTTTAAGAGACTAATGAAACATAAAATGGGCACTAGAGATGTGTCAGAGATGACATTCCATTGTAAGGAAATTGCTAACTATAGTGAACAAACTGCACTATCAAAGTGCGAAAAAGTGTTGAAGGAGTCTGAAAGAAATGTAGATTCTTTGGTGTTCAGGAGAGATAGGTTATAATTGTCCAAGAAATCAGCAGTTAGTTTGCTACTCGCACAATCCCGAGGTGAACCCCAAAAAGGATGATGGGAATTGATGTCTCCCACCGAAGGAAAATGTGTTGGTAACTAGGAGACTAGATCTTCTAAATAACTGCGCGAGGTCAATTGGTGGCAGATAAATATTGCAATGGTAAATTTGGTGGATGTCAGTTTAATCCTTGCAGCGACTGGTAGTCAGATGTGTGGATACAGATTTCATGAGTATATCATCTCTGATGAGCATCATAGTGCCCCCGTGTGCAGGAATACCCTCTACCGGTGTAAGAATACACCGTAAGGAGTTACACCGCCTTTTTTCAAAGCTATCTTGCGGACGGAGTTTAATCTCTCGTAAACATACGCTAAAGCCTCATTCTTATTGAGCAAAATTTCAACCTCTGGTCGTTGTGTTCTAATTTCTCGTATGATCCATTGTAGGATGACAATAGTAATTATAATGGGATAAGTTCTCAGTTGTAAGAGTCCACTGGAAGTGTAGGCACAATCTTCCTGCTCCATATCCTTCACTGAGGCGGACCCTTTGCCAATGGAAAACTTCGATTCGAGAACCTAGGAACCGATTGGAAGTAGAGATCAGCGAAGTTGAAAATCGCCGACCTGAGTCCTTCCCAAAAGGTTCCTGAGAAGAGGATCTTCGAGGAGATGATCGTAGACTTTTCTTACCTTTGGATGTTCTGGATACAGTCTTTTCATTTTCTTTCGGGAAGTCGGTTGTGTCATAGCTGCTCCTGAACTTTAGCGGCGATGCATTATATATTACGGGCGTGGAAGTCTTATTGCTTGAAGTCGACGGTTTTGATTGCGATTTTATGATCTGATCTTTTCAGTAACGGACTTGTCAGATCCTGATGCTGTCGTAGGTTTTGATTTTGAAGTCTTTGGCTGTGTTTTAGCTACGAGAATCTTTTCTGAAATGGCGGCCCCGTTAATATAGCTGGTCTGAGTTGCGAATTCCCGACTCGGTATCGGTTTAGCTATACCTGTGCATAGGTATCAGATTTAGAAGCAGAGGGTTGGAGTATACGGATTTTTTCGTGCTTCCGAAAAGGACACCTTGTTCCTAACTCGGATCTCTAGGATCGCTCTTTCCTCTATAAAGCGGGAGCATTCTTGGGAACTTGATGGATGTTCACCGCTGCGGTTAACACAAGTTGGAATTGATGTTCATGCTCCGTCGTGTGAGACGTCTTCACAATTAACGCAGGTTGATTCACCATTACAGAAACCACTAGTTTGTCCAAAGCGCTGACACTATAACATCTCAACGAGTTCGGAATATATGGTCTAACTTCAATGACGTCATACCCCGTCTTAATCATTTGAGGGAGATGTGCCCGGTCAAATGTAAGAAACAGGGTATGAGTACGCACTAATTCACCTCTTTCGTTCCGCTGGACCCAATATACGGATGTTACATCTTGATCTTCAAAATTTTCTTGAATTTCCTTGTTGGACATGCTGTCCAATGCACGGGTGTTTACCACGTATTGCGCGAAGAGTTCGAGGTCTTGTGCATCTGGACTCGTTTAGGATAGCTGGCTAACATGTTTACTTTCAACGTAATCGCTGCTGGTATACTGAATTTGCATCGACCAGGAGCGTGTCATTGCGTCCTCAGAAGCACGGCTTAACAGGAGTAGCAATGTTGTCGAGACCCTTTTGAACCGTAAAAGGGGTAAACCTCCTTCCTTCCTCTGTTCTGTAGATAACCAAGTAGCGAGGATCACAACACTCGACTACTTCTTTTCCATTCTGTTTTGGTTGTTATTTTAGTTTGGATTTTCCATGGTGAAAAAATCCTCCACCATTACAAAAGTAACCGATTGCATACTCGCATCCTGGGCGACACCCCGGCTTAGTTGAGTATCCTGACATGGACCTTCCTCACGTTAGGGTCTCACCTCCCTGTTTATAGACAGAGGGACCCAATTGCCTTCAGGAGTGTAACAGCTCGTGTAACGGCCCCTTCCCGGGACTGGCATTTATTAGTTGATACGAACACAGTCTTACATGATACTCAGGAGTTGAGAATTACGTTTTAACCAGTCACCCCTTGCGATTCCACTCCACCGACCCACGCAGCGGTATCCGTCAGACTGTATTTAGGGAGATAACTGTTAGTTGGTCAAACACGCTTGTGGACCAGAGTTGATTAGGCGTTTGGCATAAGTCCTCTCACCTGTTAGAGGAACCCAACCAAGAGTGTGGCTTGGGACCCCAGAGGCGCCAATCCGGTACCCATCGTAGTAGGTACCTGGAGGCTCCATATAAAAATGTGCAGGTGTCAACACATAACGCTGGGATTTATTTTTAAGGTGCATAAAGGGTCTGTTATTGATTGTAGCTCCAATTCCAACATGAATTGTGTAAATCTTTTTGTCATCGACCCGTCCACATTCAAGGAATTTCTTCAAACACCGTTTTACCGTCTGCACCATTCTCCAGCAGATTTCTCTCCATCAAGCAGCGCGTTCGTTAATGTACCTCCAATGCTCAAAAAATTTATTAAATTATATCCGTCCAAGCTCTAAGTGGGCAATGCTAATGACAGTACATGTAAACGGTGCAATGTATCTCTTCCTTAACAATCCTCCGTTTTTAGAATATAATGGACCTACGAAATCTATCCCCATGGTTTCGAATGGTCCGCTGGGTATTATGCGTTCCGCAGGAAGTGTGGCTTCAATCTTTGAACAGGCATTAGCTTTCAATGCGCGGTAAGCATTGCCCAATGATCTTGTTTACAACCTGGAGTCCATGAAGCATCCAATAGTCCATTCTTAAGATGCTTAAAAATTCTTGTTTCCCATGTTAAACTAGTTCTTTATTGATGTCTTCTAATTGCAAGGAGTCTGATGTTTTCTGCTGACGCCGTGTGTTTCATGTAAATCGCAATATCCATACTTGATTCTCAAAACTTTTGTCAATCTACTAAATTCTGTAATATCAAAAATAGCTTCAGATTTTATTGCTGAATGAGCATGGAAAACTGTTTCTGTTTCTTGTTCTCCTTCTGTTTAACAATTTCTGCTTCTGATATTTCAACTGACTTTGGCTAGGTTTCTGGTGATTTAATAAGCCAGTCTGAACCATGCCACCATATGTTGCACTCGCTAAGTTGTGCTGTTATTAAGCCTCGTGTGATGTGATCCGCAAGTTTTCTTTGCCGGGACAATGTCTCCACTGTGATGGGTTTGATTTTCGATGATTTTCAGTTATTTTGTTTGAAATGAACACTTTACAAGCCGAAGCTTTCTCTTTTATCCAGTATAACATAATGGTTGAATCGGTCGAGAAGTACGTGCGGTGTATTTCCAAATGTAGTTCATGTTGCACACATTCCAAAATAAAAACTGTTATGTTGTCTGCCATAAGTTCCAGTCGTGGTAAGGACTGAAGTAGTGTAAGTCGACTTTTGACTGTGATTAAATCGATTCTAACTGCCTCGTTCATGAATGTCTTAATGTAAACTGCTATACCATATATTCGTTCACTTGCATCACAGAAAATGTGTAATTGTCTGATCTGTTCTGACTTGATCGCAGATCAGATCCACCGAGGAATTTTTATTGTGTGGATATCTTTTATATTTTCTAAGCACTGGTTCCATTTCTGAATGAGATTTTGGGGTACAAGTTCGTCCCAGTCGATATTCGCAAGCCAGATATCTTGGAAAATAGTTTTTCTTGTTATCATAACTGGCATAGCAGACCTAACGGATCATAAATTCTTGCTTTAGCGTTAAACACAACTGGTTTTGTACTTGGCATAAATGCTACTGCGTTAATTGCGATTTCATTCAAGAAGTAGAATTCGTATCAAGTGGAATGCCTAAGTTTGTGGATACTTCATTTATTTCTTGCCATTGACTGTTCATTTTGGTGAGTTATACAGCCATTTAGTATGTGTAATGCACATTTCGTTGAAAAAGCTCTTCATTGATATTTAAATATATGTCAATTCGTCATCTGTATCTCCACCGGCTACTAAATTGTCAACATAAAAATTGTTTTCTAAAATTCTCAATGCATCTGGATATGTGTCTTCCATCATCTCAGCTGGTTGTCGTAAACAAGCTGCAAACAAGTACGGGCTGCATTCAATGCAAATGGCATCGATGGAAACGGTACATGGTTATCTCATTTTTCTGTGCGAATCATAGGCACTTATTGCTGCGATGCACTTATTAAATGTTCTCAAGCGAAGTAATGTTGCTGTTGATTCTGGATTCAGGTTTGGTCCAGATTTCAGGTTGTTATTTAAAGATGATTCACCTTTCTCATGTGCAGAAGCGTCGAACCCGATCTGTGATCTTCTCGAATTACTGCATGATGTGGCATGTAGAAAGTTTTCCCTCTGATGAATTCTTCACTTTCTATCTCAACGTGGTCATTTTCTATGCGTATTGCTGCATTACTTGTACCGTTCTTCGTATTCCTGATCTCTATTTAAGCGTTTCTTTAAATTCTCGAAACGTTTAAATGCAAGATCCCTGTTGTTATGCAAGAGAGGTTCCTCACATTTCCAGGGTAGATGTACTATGCAATGTCTCTCTCTTAATACACATTTCTCATTCGTTTTTGCTAAAATCTGCTGTTCCTTATCAATGAACGTTTGAGTTTCTTATTCCACTTCCAAAGAGGATTCAGATCAAAAAAAATCTGATGTGTTACACTCACATGACTTTCTCTACTCTTGTACAAACTATTTTTACAAACGCTTATTCTCCATATGCTTCATGCTAATCGAGATATCGAGATGTCAATCTTATTGCTAATTTTCTTGTAGATGCAAGGGGAATTGGTAGGCTTTAAGCGATAGTCAAATATTTTAACGCTGGTTGCTATGTGGCGCATTCCATTCTCTTTGCATGTCAGGACATAAAAAAATGAATAACGTATTTGAGAAAAAGTATAAGTATTGGAAAATTTAAGGAAATAAAAGCAACATCTCGAAAACGGTTCACTCAACAAAAGAAATGTATATGACATAAGTTGTGTATTTTAACGCGATCTACATTTTTTGTGTAGTAAAATTTTGTCTATCTCTTATGGTTTACCAGTTATGCAAAAGGCGTTCACAATAAAGAATACTTTTGGAGACATTCCCAGAAAATTCGAGATATACATTTCATTTCTCATGACATTATCTTAAACATATGATATTTTCATCAAAATCGTTAGAGCCATTTTTGAGAAAATTAAAATTTTCGAAAACTTTTTCATGTAAAGGGTAGTCTGGAGTGGGGGGATTTTCTTGAAAACCTTCGTGTCGCATCTCTGGAAGATACGGAACCTAAATACCAAGTTTGGTGCTTATCCGACTGTTCGTTTTTGAGTTATGCTGTTCACAGACACACACACACACACACACACACACACACAGACACACACACACAGACACACACACGGACATGTTTCCAAAAATCTCAAAACATATATTTCCGGTGAAATCTCGGTATCGAATTTTTGGGTGGAATGCAATACTTCCCCTACTTACTATACGTAGTAGAGAAAGTAAAAAGCGAATAACGAATTTGAGAAAAAGTATAAGTATTGGAAAATTGAAGGGAATAACAAGCAATATCTCGCAAACGGTTCACTCAACAAAAGAAATGTATATGACATAAATTGTGTATTTTAACGCGATCTACATTTTTCGTGTAGTAAAATTTTGTCTATCTCTTATGGTTTACCAGTTATGAAAAAGTCGTTCATAATGAAGAATACTTTTGGAGACATTCCCAGACAATTCGAGATATACATTTTATTTGTCATGACAATATCTTAAACATATGATATTTTAATCAAAATCGTTAGAGCCGTTTTTGAGAAAATTAAAATTTTCGAAAAATGTTCCATGTAAAGGGTAGTCTGGGGTGGGGGATTTTCTTGAAAACCTTCGTGTCGCATCTCGGAAAGATACTGAACCTAAATATCAAGTTTGGTGTTTATCCGACTCTTCGTTTTTGAGTTATGCTGTTCACAGACACACAGACACACACACACACACACACACACACACAGACACACACACACACACGGACATGTTTCCAAAAATGCTTTTTTTGGATTCAGGGAGTCTCAAAACATGTATTTCCGGTGAAATCTCGGTATCGAATTTTTGGGTGGAATGCAATACTTCCCCTACTTACTATACGTAGTAGAGAAAGTAATACTTCTGTGAGTGGTGGGTACTTCTGTTAAGCGAATAATGTCATCTTGGAAGATGTGTTCATGGTAATCGGTACCGACCAGTATTCCGAGGGGATGTTCTTTAATATTTCGTCTTCATCCGCAAATTTAATGGCTAAATTGTTGTCTGATATCCACTGAAATCGGTTTTAAAATCTGCTATGTATGTTCAGCTTCTAAAGTTTCCATTTTAATTTTAGAT
The DNA here is from genome assembly GCA_030765065.1 of Deroplatys truncata. Lineage (NCBI taxonomy): Eukaryota > Metazoa > Arthropoda > Insecta > Mantodea > Mantidae > Deroplatys > Deroplatys truncata. The sequence goes on along the minus strand of CM060987.1, from coordinate 170,749,961 downwards.
CCAGAAGCTGTTCCTATAATTTAAAATCTTACTCGGTTTCGTATTAAAATTAAATTCAGTTTTATTTATGGACGTCCCTTAACTGCTATGGTCCTTAGCGTATCATTCTATATTGGGTGTGAAATTTTGCTCAGAGTACTCTTTATCGGGCTTGAGGCTCTTTTACGTGCCGTAAATCTACGACACGAGACCACCGATTTTACTTCCCTTCCGAAGGAAGACATGCTAAGAATTTTATCTCCGAAAAAAGTCCCTTTGCCGGGTCTCGCTCTCGGGAACTAGAGACAACATGGTACCCCTAGACCATGGAGGACATCGGTTTCGCCATAACTTGATGTTCAAGTGTTGAAACAATAAGGACTCTTCCCGTTTTTCTTGATTCAATTTATTAGTCAGATCTTTTCTAGTATAACTGCGTTCACTGCCGGCGTCAAGTAGTACCTTTGTCATATTATGTTGATTGCCATTGCGATCAGAAATCCACACTAATGCTGTATTCAAAAACATCTCATGCAGTTGTGTATTCATCGTCTCTGTAGCATGAGTTATCATAACACTTGTTTTTTTCTGGAATTGATTACATTGTAGTTGCCGCCGTGACTGTATTTGATGTTTTTTTACCAATAGATTTATGATGTTCCGTAACATTAAAAACTCTGCACTTCTGATCTTTCTTTTTGTAGTCTTTCACTTTATGGTTTTTTCCTGGGCAGGGGTAGCAGCGTCTGTCTTTTGTTTTTCTATTCTATCTGCAACTGCATTCATTATTACAGTGACCATTTATATCACAAAAGCACACGCGACTGGATTTTTTTTCAGCCCATATTTATTTTCCCCTTAGTTGTGCTGTTCCGCTGTTCATTACTCTTCTTTTCGTGTTTCTTGTAGTTACTGGCATGTAGATTCATTCTTGTTGAAAATTTCTCTTCTAAACTGGAGGTAAACTCGTTCAATTTCTCTGACTTTCCTTTGCTCTCTATCAATTTATCCAGTAATTGCATCAGAACATCTAAATTTGCCATCGTGCTTTCCTTCACCGTAGTGTACCAATTGAGTCTTGTTTCGTCTGGGAAGGCACGTAAAATATTTGCTGGTATAAATAAATCAAGCATTGAATTCCCAAAGCCCAGTCCTGTAAGAGCTGCAATATGGATTTGACGACTGTTATATACGTACCTTAAATCATTTGTTGTTACGCTTGAAATTTTTTTCAAGGTGCAGAAAAATCAGTATGCTATTTTTGTAGTGTTTTAACGTTAATAAAGCGTTCCCTTAGTTTCTGAGGTGCAATCCTGTAGTCTTCTTTCAACGGCTTGAGCCCACTAATAGATCTCTTGCTTCACCTTCTACTAAGCTCCATAGGTATAAATGTTTAACAATTGGTGCAATAGTTTAATTCTGATGTATTGTGCTTTAAACTGCTGATAACTGTGAAAGGTTTAATTTCGAGTTTTGGTTTCACAATTGCTTGCTGAACTGCTGAATCATTTTTCACATTTCTAATCATTCATTCATTCATTCACTGTTTAACCTCATCTTATGTAGGACTTACACCCCCCAGGACTTACAGGCGGGTACCTGGGGTAAGAGGCCGTCGAGGAGCAGACACTCTCATGGAGCAGACAGAATGTCCAGGATGTGTGATCAGCCCAATGCCTGGTATGGAATGAAGGAAGTAGATGAAACGAAATGTTGGCGAAATGGATGAAAGGAAAGGTGATGATGGAGCAGTTGGTGGAATGAATGGCGGGGGAAACCGGAGAACCCGGAGAAAACCCGCCCAGACGCCGCTTCGTCCACCACAAATCCACATGCGGGTCCCTGGGATCGAACCCGGGCCGTCCACTCGGCCCAGGCGCCGTCCACATTTCTATTCTGTTGGGGAAACTTGATCTCTATAATTTTCCTGTTTGTTATGGCGATAAGCTTTCGTCCTAACAGACGGTTTTCACGTTCTTCTACATTGCGTTCGTTTACATCCTCTTCTTGCAACCCTTCAATACGTTTCTGAGTTTCGTTCAGATCTACTAATGGTTCGTGTAGTCGCTTCGATAGTATTTATATCTCAATGTGTCTGTTCCATCGTCAATTGCTGCTCGTAGTTTATTTATAATTCTAGCTTCTGAATATCTGGTTGCAGTTCTAACAACTTTTTTCGAACTGTTCATAAGCTTTGCTTTAGTACCAGTAGTCTCATTAGCTGTCATTTTATTTTCGAAATATAGGTAACGTACTGTCACTGAGTGCTTATATACTCTTGTAATAAAATGCTTTAGAGATGCATTTGCAGTTAATACCGCACTGTTTGTAATGCTCACAAAATGTAATGTAAGACTCCTTACCTCTGTTATTTTCAGGTTTCCCGCTTAACGTTGATACATTATTAAGTTGCTATCTCGTCACGTCTGCTTTATTTGCTGTTCTTATACCGAGTTTCGGCACCATAATATTATTGCTTGTAAAGTAACGTAATACACAGTGAAATAGCTTTACATATAACATCGATTTATTAACACCTTACCAACAGTTTTGCATACCACTACAATCAACACGTTTGTTTTTCAGGGAATATTTATGTCCACGGCCACCACACCTCTATTCGCGGTGGTAACGTTAAGTAAGTATTCTCTGCAAGGTACAACACACTCCCTTTTGTTTGCAGATGAAAACTAATTACTCAGAGTCGCGAAGACGCGGAATATAGGTATATTATGAAGAAGCTGATGCAAACCTTTGATACAGAGGCCTTCGGGTCATCATTGAGGCAGTATTTTAATACCTGAATAATTTCAATTGTATTTTTATAATAAGTAAATTCAATAACAGCCCGCCTTGAAACAATATGTATGTAATAATTATTTAAATTGTATGTAACAATCATTGCAAATGCTTATTTTTATTGTAAACATGTTTTAATAATGTTATATGAATACATTACATACTCAAATAATGCAGGAGCTGTGAGAATAATAAGTTTTAAATTGCTAACAATGAGTCAATAATGAGTTTGAGAGTTTGAATGTTACTAGTCATGATTAGAGCAACGATAATGTAAATTCAGTAACAGCTTAAAATTAGTCAATGAATAGCAAACAAAGGTTTTAAGTAAAATGCAGATATTCTATTGGACTAGAATTAGCCAATCAGAGACTTGAAATACCGAAGCTTACGGGTTTAACGGTTGAAATAATGTTCAGTTGCTGGCAAACCTTGGTAGTGACCAGATGGAAGATGTGTTCTCTACAGAAATATTACGTGTGAATCGTAAAATATATCTACGCGTTAGCTAAGTGAAAGTATTAAAGAATCTCACAGCTCTTAAAAAGTGTAGTGCTTTATAATAATGTGCAAGGATTAATAAAAGAAGTGGATATAAAAAGTCAAATTCTATGTATGTCTACAATTATTGTCGTACCGCACCTTGCCTAAGAAATACATGACTCTACAAACATTACTGACGCAGCCGAGGCAAATTCAAACATAAATAATATATAGAAGCAGTTTTAATAGCAAACTTAAATATTATAGTGTAAAACTTGGAGTGTAACAACAGAATTACATCTTAAAAATCAGCTTCTCGTACGTAGCAGCATATTGTGTAACAACAGTAACCATTACGTAATCAACAACTTCAAACCAACGCCCAAAGCGTGTTGCAAACTTCTTAAACAAAGTAACTCCAAGAACAATACTTCTTCAAGTTAGCTTCCAATGCATGAAGCTTAATAAATGACGTAAAATATACTACGTAAATAAATATCTTCTTCAACATGGGAAAACTGAATATCCGGTGGTGGGAGGTAGAGTAAAGAGACATTAGAACACCCCAGGGGACAATTAAATCTGTGTTTGAATTTAAATACTTGGGATCCATGAAAGTGGAAGATGTGAAGCAGATGTAGACTATAAAATACAACAGACCAAGAGGGCGGTAAAGATATTGAATTGGGTTTTGTAGAGTAGAACTATTTCTAGGCAACTGAAGAAAAGAATTCTTCAAAGCCTAGTTGAATCGATATTAATATATGGGGCAGAGGGATGGATACTTATTGAAAGTCAGAAAGGTAGTACTCGTATACTAGATAGAAATGGATGGGATAGCAAGAACAGCCAGAGTATCTAGATTGGAAAGGAAAGCGAACGAGGAAGTAAGAAGTTTGATTCAAATGGAAGAATCGGTGATAGAAAGGGTTGAGCAAAGAATCCTTTAAGCTACGGGTACGTGAGGAAAATGAAAGGAGGATGGCCAAGGTTTATCCTGGGGTAGTCACCTTGAGGAAAAAGGAAACATGCGCGGCCAAGGAAAATGTGCAAAGCTGGAGTAAATCAAATGATGAGGGATCGACGTATGCTGATGGATGATTGGAAAGATCGACAAAGATGACAGGAGGGAATTAAGGGCAACCGCTGTGGAGAAGCCCACAAAAGCAAAAAAACAAGAATACCGATATTATTGGTGGTTCGCGGTGAACATTCATTGTGTCCTGCCAAAGGATGTTATTGTTTGCAGAACGTGTTGCCAGATATCTTGATATGAAGGTGATTCTGTTTTAAGTTTTGCTATTCGATTGACATCATTAACCTTCTTTTAAAGCCTTAGTTGTCTTCCTCGCCGTCAGGATTCTGTAGTTTTCTTGAATTCCTTGTATTATTAGATGCAAGTAGAAAACATTTGTGACGATTATTGGTGATGGTTCATGGTTGTACACAGTTTTATTAGCGATGGCTTCGTAACGTATTGAACTGCATAGTCAATTTCTTCTGTTATGCTTACATGATAACTGTCATTAAAAATTTCATCTAGTGTTGACTGGAAATTTTCTCATTTAAAAAGTCATTGATCACTCTTTGGGTTGAAGAATTCGATTAGGAAGAATTGAAAGTTGAGTAAAACTGGACAATGATCTGAATCAAGTGTAGATATGCGGGGACTGGAAATTACTCTGTACACAGATATCAAGAATGTTTGTACTACTTTTGGATTAATAAGCTGGCTCATCAAGTTTTATAATATTTAGGCCACGTGAGTTAGCCACATCGCATAAAAAGCTGCTATTACGGTGAAATGGTTTCATTCGTTATATGTATGAGAGGAATACAGAAGATTAAAAGCGATAGTCAAGTTTTTACGCTGACTTTGAAATTCCGTAGACTTTGCACGACATCACGAAAAACAAATGACTGCTTAAATGGCACTTCAAAACTGCTATCAAAGTAATGGAAAATTCAAAGTAATAGCAACGAATGTCTCGGAAATGGTTAACGCCACAAAAAACTTGACATAAATCGTGCATTTTAAAAATATCTATATTTTTCGTGTCCTAAGATTTTTTTCTATCTCTTATAGTTTACCAGTATTACAAAATTATATAAAACTGGTTCAAAATGAACAAGACTATACAAACTATTCACAAAAAATTGAAGATATATATTTTATTAGTCATGCAAATGTCTTAAACATACGATATTTGAATTAAAAACGTTACGATAGTTTTTGAGAAAATGAAAACGTGGATAATTTTCCATGTATGGGGTAGTTTAATAAGTAAATAAATAAGTAAATCCTGTGGTGCTACAGCCCGCAAAGGACCTACCCGATTGCCGGCATCACGTCCACTTACGCAAAGCGGAGGTAGGTGATCATCCAACCGATGCATGGAGGTGATGTGGCCAGCATCACGCATCCCCGGAAAGTTAGCTCACGAGGCCAGGAACCCTGCCATCGCAGCTCCTCACGATGCTATTTGGGCACAGCTCTTATACCCGGGACTTAAAATCCGGGTGTGATAAAATCGGGCACATTCTTCAGCCAGGAACCGGAGCTCCACACTCTAGCCCTGGGCTCTCCAAACTTTCCAGCCTTAGGGCCATACTGATTACTCCAGTAAGTTCAAGGGCCAAAGCCATTTTAAATTTCCTGGCATTATCTATAATTTCTAGAGCAGTTGCCGAGTACGCGCCCTGAGCGAACAAACGCTTGCTAAATTCTCTAGTTCAATTACTATTGTGTGTTGTTACGACCGTGACACTTGACGACATCTTCATTCGCGTTAATTTAGCTTTTCCGTTCCTGAAGGATTTTCGGGATGAAAATCATAGGCGTGATTTAGGCTATAGGTATACATTCGAAACATCGGTATACATACTCGTTCATATACGATTCTCTTTACCCAAACATAACTACCGAGGGTGAAACAGTGGGATGTTCGCTAGTTTATAATGTTAGTAGGATTCATTTCAATTATTTGTTAGTTATTATGCGTAAGTTAAACTTCCTGCGTATTATAGTTGTCACTAAGCTTTACCTAGCAAGTACATAAAACGGAGTTATTATCATTCTATGCCTTTTTATCCAACTTATCACAGCAACAATAACAACAATAAGCCATTAGCTATCGTGGGCCGGATTTGGTCCGCGGACCGTAGTTTGGACACCTATGCTGTAGCCCACAGCGCCACGCGCTACGGCGCAGGACAGGTGGTAGTTTAGGGTCAGGATTGTCTTAAAAACATTTGGAAGATGCTGAAGTTTTTAATTTTGAGTTTGCTGTTCGCACACACATTTTTTTTTTTCAAAAAAGGCTGTTTTGGGGGTTCAGTGGACCTTAAAATACAGATATATTTTCGGTGATATCTGTAGCGTTTATGCTGAAGCTACATTGGATTGGTAGTAATGGTATTTCCTACAGGTCACAGCTGTTGCTGTTGATAAGTTTAAGTGCCCGCCTTTCTGGTGTTGGGGTTGCCCGTCTGCCTCCCATTCAAGAGGTTCCGAGTTCGAGTCTCGGTTAGGGCGAGTTACCTGGATAACGTTTTTCCTAGGGTTTGTTTATCCTATAAAGATGAATGTCGAGCAACTTTAATCCCTATAGATCCTGGGATCATTTGAGTATCATTTCACCCATTTCATTCATTCATCGCCGATATGACCTAACCGGTTAAGGACGCTAAACTAAAAAAAAAATAATAAAGAAAGGAATAGTTAAGTATTCATGTCTTTGTCATATTCATTGTGTAAAGTAAGCTATAAATTCAACATTTGATTTCATAGAAAAACCAAGGCCTTGCACCAACCAAATACAGGATGCTCTGTGAATAATTCTGTGAAACGTCATCTAAAACCAACCTTAACTACGACCGGTATATCAACTTTATTCTTGGCCCCAGATTGTATACACAAGGTTAATGATTTGATGACATATGATAAAGCAATACTCGATGGATTACTAACTTAATATTAAACTAAACTTTAAAATAATAAACAATTTATAATATCACTATAAAACGAATTTCGAAAGTGGTAGTTATTAATACCTAATTGCATAATACGTTTATTTTGTGCAACATAAGTGTTTTCTGTTTTGCTTTTTGTACTACTTACCTATGATAATCAGAAGAAGTAATGCATTTCACACAAAAATTCAATGCAGAGATTTCACGGGGAATACACGTTTTGAGGGCCACTGGATAACAATCTTCTTTTTAGAAAAAGGTCCCGTATGTTCATACCATAACTATTGATGGGAAGATATAAATTATTAAATAAAGAAATGATAGTAGGATAAGGAAATAATTGCAATAAATCATTTCCGTATATGAAATCAATGTATAATGTAATAAGCGTGAATTGAGAGATTTGTCTGGAGAAAAAGATAATTAGCGAGTCATGTTAAGAAACGTCATGAGCAATAGCAAGGAGCTAACGCGTTAGGCGTAAAGATTCCTGGAATGCAGTTAGGTTATAAGTTCAGTGTGTTTGAACAGTCACATAGGCAGAAATTCTGAAAAAAGAGAAAGGTAATGAGAGTCGGGGAGGTACCGCCTAGTAATAGTGTCACATACGCATACTTCTGAGATTGGAGCGCATATGAAGTAACGTTGGTGAGACAGTTCTAAGGTCATAGAAGGTCATTAACTTAAGTAATAAAAGGGCGTGTATTGCTAAAAATTAGCGTCTTGTCGTCCTTCATTTTCTTCGTGTACAGCTTTAGAGGCTTACAATCTTTTACGGTGATCGTCAGATCGTAGAGCCCAAGACCGCGCTAGATTATCAATCATTTAGCGGTAGCCACGAGGGTTTTTGCCGGTAAGCATTTTCGTGACTCACGGCAAGTTACGCTTCTAGTTTCTTTTATCGCGGAAACAGTTATTTCAAATCGTAAAATGATACTGCAAAAGTTAGCCGTATTATAAGTCAATTGTTATAGTTTCGAGTGCTACAATTCATAATCATTTTCATTCTTTATCTTCAAACGGTCGGCAACTCGCTTCAATAGCTCAAGTATTAGATCACATTACACTTCTTAGTCAATTTAAGCTGGTGTTATCCTTTTAAAATACACCCACGCATATCTTAAGAGAAAGATCTCATAGCAAACCACTGTAGCAGCCGGTAGTAGAATCAACAGCAGATATTGAAGCAAAGGGTACGGCTTCAAAAAGTGACGACCATCGGTCAGCTTCAGTGTGTAGATATGTGTGCGTGTGTGTCTGTGAGCAGCCCAAAATCGTAAAGCTGGATAAATACAAATTCGTATACAGGTTCAGCATCTCCCAAGGATGCGACATAAAGATTTTCAAGGAAATCACCCAACCCAAACTATCCCTTACATGGAAAAATTTTCGTTAACTTTTATTGTCTCAAATATGACTCTAACGAGTGATTAAAATAACATATAGTTTATATATCTGCATGGCCATTAAAACGCCTATATTGATATTTCGCGAATAGCCTGAGAAATCCTCTTTAATCGGAATACATTTGAATAATTTTATATAACTGATAAACCGTAACAGCTAGACAAATATAGATCTCGTTGAAACACACAATTTATGTCAAATTCATTCTTTGTTGCATTAAGGGTTTCCGAGATATTTTTGTTAACAGTTTTAATTTTCAAACATACTTTCTTCATGTGCTAAGTAGCCCTTCTTTTTTCTCTTGTGGAGTTGCAAAGAGTGGAATGTCAAAGCCAGTGTATAGCGACCCGCTTTTTAAAAATCTGACTATCGCTTCTGCCTCCTATATCCCTCTTATATCTACAATGAAATGTGTAATGAAACCATTTCTGCAAACGTTTTTCTCGATTAACAACACGCAGAGAGAGGGAGATAAATAAGTTTATAAAAGGATAGTTTGCAGAAGATAAATAAAAATAACAAAAGCGGATAGAGAAAGTGATGCGAATGTAACACATGAGATTTTTATTTAAACGAATCTCCGACATACGAACGTAAATACCTTCACCAGATAAAGGAAGTGTGACAACAAAAAGGTTGGAAGAAGGAAGCGCTCCAATTTCTGGGTGCCGAAGTTTGCATAGCGGGGGCGCCGGCCTGCTTGGCTGTCCTCCCCCTTAGCCACCCCAGCTGCTCGCAACCCCCGACCATTGTCCGAGCAACATTGGGCAACACCGCTCACTCACCCTTCTCTAACTATTGTAGTTTCCACAAACATGGAAACGTGGACCGACCCTTCCGCGTTCTACAGCCCCAAGGACAATCCTGCCTGCTTCCTTCCTAGTTCTACCTCAAATTATATTACAGCCTTGACGCATACTTCAGTATTATATTCTACATCTAATCTACTGAGTTATATTCACCAAAGTTAAGATTTTATCATCTGCTGGTTTCCAAAAGTTGATGATTATTATTTATTTTTTGCAACACTCACACCACTCTTTTTTTACCTATTACAAAATCGCCCAAAAGTAGAACCTTTAACATTGTGCACACGAACTAAAAATGCGAAAAAAGTTTATACCACTCCATTGTGATCAACTTGGTTTCAAGTCCAATCACATGGCGATTACCCTTTGTATTTGCACGTGTTTAATAACTCGACTTGGTTTGATTAGGTTTTACTTTTCATTATCTCTTTTTACATGATTAGTTCCTCATGGCACTCGCATTATCTGTTCACAATACAAATCGTCATAGTTCAATTTGTCACAATTCGTTCTGGAGTTAACTTATACCTTATATTGCCAGCCTTGTGTTTTCTATGATCTAAAACGTTATTATTTTATCTAGTATAACCTATAAAGATTAGAAGGCGGCAATTATGAATCCAGAAGAAGCTGAAGTGGAAGTGCCAGGTGAAATTACAAAAGCAGCAGAAAGAATAACACTAGAAGTACTTACCCAAAAAGTCCAGAAAGCAATATGATATAGCATTTAATCGCTTCATTGCGTGGTATAAGACAAAACATGTTGAAAAGAATTTCACTGCAAATGACTGCTAGCGAATCAACAAAACATCAAAACATTTGATGTCTCGCTGCACACGAGAGTCGATCTCGTTTTCAACGTATTTCTCTTGTTTCAAGAACCTCGCTATATATTGAGTTGATCTCGTTCTAAGCGTGATTTCTAGTTTCAGAATCAATATAATATTATTGTAGTACATTTTTGTCCATCTCTTATTGTTGACCAGTTATACAAAATTGTACAAAGTTTCTTCCGAACGAAGAGGACTTTACAGGCCTACAGGACCGAGAATGTTGAATATGTGTATTTAATTTGTCAGTAAATATTTTAAGCATATGGTGTTTTGCACAAAATTGTTAGAGCAATTTTTCAGAAAATTATAAATTTCGAAAAATGTTCCATGTAAAGGGATGGGGACTTTCTTGAAAATCTACGCGTCGCATCTTTAGAAGGCGTTGAATCTAAATACCAGGTTTGTATTTAGCTTTATTTGACATTTTTATAGGGTTATGCTGTTCTCAGACACACATACATCGACCTTTTTTTATAAAAATACTTTCTTTTTTTTATTCACGGAGCCTTAAAACATGATTTGCAGTGAAATCTCAACATCGGATTTTTGGGTGGAATACTATACCTAGTTTTTCTTGGGTGGTTAGAGAAAGTAAAAATAACTGCAAAAATTCAAACATCAAAGTGTGTCATCAAAGTTCATTCGTGGTAACAAATTCTTTCGATGGAAAGGAAAGAAAAGAGAAGGAAGAAGGAATCGCAAACTGTCTAGCATTATCGTTAAAAGCCGCCTAGGAAAGATCTAAGTGTACAACTAGAACATTAAAAAACGGTACAAAAAATGTACTTGACCTAAATGTGTATTTTAACGAGCTCTACGATCCTGGTAGTAAATTTATGACTACATCTGCTGCTATCCTAATTATAAATAAATAAATACATTTATATACAATACTCAACACAATAAACCGAGCTTTACGGGCTATTCGCAGAAAATGCAAGATATGCATTTTATTAGTTAAGCAAATATTTTAAACTATTTTATTTAAAGCAACGTCATCAAAGCCTTTTTTGAGAGAATACAAAACAACAAAAAGGTCCATATAAGGAGTAGTTTAGGATAGGAGGATTTTCTTGAAAATTGTGTCGCATTCTTGGAAGATACTGAGCTTAAATAGCAAGTTTGGTATTTTTTAAATCTCGCTTTTTGAGTCATGCTGTTCACAGAAATACAGACACACACACGGACATTTCTATAACAAAATAGCTTTTTTGTTTCAATGGACGTAAAAATACGTATTCCCGGCGACATTTCAATATCAAATTAGCTAGATAGATGATAAAGTAAAAATCTGATGTGTTACACTCACATGACTTTCTCTACTCTTGTACAATCTATTTTTACAAACGCCTATTCTCCATATGCTTCATATTAATCGAGATATCGAGATGTCAATCTTATTTGTAATTTTCTTGTAGATGCAAGGGGAATATGGTAGCTTTTAAGCGATAGTCAAATATTTTATCGCTGGTTGCTATGTGGCGCATTCCATTCTCTTTGCATGTCCAGGACATAAAAAATCTGATGTGTTACACTCACATGACTTTCTCTACTCTTGTACAAACTATTTTTACAAACGTTTATTCTCCATGTGCTTCATGTTACTCGAGATATCGAGATGTCAATCTTATTGCTAATTTTCTTGTAGATGCAAGGGGAACATGGTAGGTTATGAGCGATAGTCAAATCTTTTAAGCGCTGGTTGCTATGTGGCGCAATCTATTCCGTTTGCATATCCAGGACATAAAAAATTGAATAACGAATTTGAGAAAAAGTATAAGTATTGGAAAATTTAAGGAAATAACAAGCAATATCTCGTAAATGGTTCACTCAACTAAAAAAATGTATATGACATAAATTGTGTATTTTAACGCGATCTACATTTTTTGTGTAGTAAAATTTTGTCTATCTCTTATGGTTTACCAGTTATGCAAAAGTCGTTCACAATAAAGAATACTTTTGGAGACATTCCCAGGAAATTCAAGATATACATTTTATTTGTCATAAAAATATCTTAAACATATGATATTTTAATCAAAATCGTTAGAGCCATTTTTGAGAAAATTAAAATTTTCGAAAAATCTTCCATGTAAAGGGTACTCTGGGGTGAGGGGATTTTCTTGAAAACCTTCGTGTCGCATCCTTGGAAGATACTGAACCTAAATACCAAGTTTGGTGTTTATCCGACTGTTCGTTTCTGAGTTATGCTGTTCACAGACACACACACAGACACACAGACACAGACACACAAACAGACACACAGACACACACACACGGACATGTTTCCAAAAATGCTTTTTTTGGATTCAGGGGGTCTCAAAACATGTATTTACAGTGAAATCTCGGTATCGAAATTTTGGGTGGAATACAATACTTCCCCTACTTACTATACGTAGTAGAGAAAGTAAAAATATGAATAACGAATTTGAGAAAAAGTATAAGTATTGGAAAATTTAAGGAAATAACAAGCAATATCTCGAAAACGGTTCACTCAACAAAAAAAATGTATATAATATAAGTTGTGTATTTTAACGCGATCTACATTTTTTGTGTAGTAAAAGTTTGTCTATCTCTTATGGTTTACCAGTTATGCAAAAGTCGTTCATAATGAAGAATACTTTTGGAGAAATTCCCAGAAATTTCGAGATATACCTTTCATTTCTCATGACATTATCTTAAACATATGATATTTTCATCAAAATCGTTAGAGCCATTTTTGAGAAAATTAAAATTTTCGAAAAATGTTCCATGTAAAGGGTAGTCTGGGGTGGGGGGATTTTCTTGAAAATCTTCGTGTCGCATCTCTGGAAGATACTGAACCTAAATACCAAGTTTGGTGTTTATCCGACTTTTCGTTTTTGAGTTATGCTGTTCAGAGACACACACACACACACACACACACACACAGACACACACACGGACATGTTTCCAAAAATGCTTTTTTTGGATTCAGGAGGTCTCAAAACATGTATTTCCGGTGAAATCTCGGTATCGAATTTGTGGGTGGAATGCAATACTTCCCCTACTTACTATACGTAGTAGAGAAAGTAAAAATTGTTTTAGGGAAATCGTTTATTCTAAATTATTCTCTTAAGGTTTTCAGTTACACAAAATATACAAAATTCAATCAGTAGGAAGAGTTCCTTATGGGTTATTCGCACAACGTGCAGAATATGCATTCTGTTATCCATGTAGATATCTTAAACATGTGGAATTTTAATCAAAATTTTGACTAACTCCTTACAGTTTGGGTTGGGGATGTTCTTGAAAATCTTCGTGTTACATCTTCGGAAGATTTCCCTGCAATAGATAGAAGTCAGAGAAAGTAAAACTATATATTAGAAACATATGTGTGCATGTTTTTATTTGGAAACAGTTTAAATTAAAAAAACAAATAAAACCTATGGATTAGAACTATATTTTTGTTTTTGTTCTGTTTTTATTTTGTTTCGTTTGAGAGAATGACGTTACTCAAATATCAAATCCAGAGATATACGAAACTTAGCATTTAAATTTAATATCCTTTAAGGGAAAACGATAGGTAAGTTTTGTCAAAGAATGATTTTTTTTCTAACATTTTATTTGATAGATTAGACATATCAGCACACGTTCCGAGGGGTTCCTGTTTGTTTTTATACCTCTAGATGCATTTAAAATTTTAAATACATTGGGAGTGCAACTGTATCGCATCCATTTTTACTTTCTCTACTACGTATAGTAAGTAGGGGAAGTATTGTATTCCACCCAAAAATTCGATACCGAGATTCACCAGAGATACATGTTTTGAGGCCTCTGAATAAAAAAAGCACCTTTAGAAAAGGTTTGTGTGTGTGTGTCAGTCAACACCATAACTCAAAAACGAAAAGTCAGATAAACACCAAACACCAAGATTTTCAAGAAAATCCCCACCCCAGACTACGCTTTACATGAAACATTTTTCGAAAATTTTTATTTTCTCAAAAATGGTTCTAACGATTTTGATTAAAATATCATATATTTAAGATATTTTTTTGACAAATAAAGAATATATGTTGAATTTTCGGGAATGTCCCCAAAAGTCGTCTTCCTTCTGAATGGCATTTGCATAACTGGTAAACCGGAAGAGGTAGACAAAATGTTTCTACACAAAAAATGTAGAGCTCGTTAAAACACACAATGTGTGCGAAGTACATTCTTTATGTTTTAGAGTGAACCATTTCCGACATATTCCTTGTTATTTTTTTTGAATTTTCCAAACTTATGCTTTTTCTCAAATGGGAATTAGTTACTCGGTTTTTTTATGTCCTGGATATGCAAAGAGAATGAAATGCGCCACATAGCAACCAGCTGTTAAAAATTTTGACTATCGCTTAAAGCCTACCATAGTCCCCTTGTACCTACAAGAAAATTAGCAATAAGATAGCTTCTGCAAATGTTTATCTGGATTAACATGAAGTAGATGGAGAATAACGTTTGTAAAAATAGTTTGTACAAGAATAGAAAAAGTTATGTGAGTGTAACACATCAGATATTTCTGCCATTCAGAACAAAAATAAAAAAACCGTAAATCTGTCATTTATTTCTTACAATAATTCCGTTGTAGAAGATTGATGTTTTAAATCTGCTGAAATCGCAGTTCAACAAGCAGCAAAAAAAGCCAGAAAAGCAAACAGGGGCAAGAAAAGAAAGAGAGAAAGAACAACAGGTGGAGATAGTTGATCCAGCATACAGTTCTAGAGTGTACTAATTGCAATTATAAAGAATAAAACGAAAATACTTTGAGTATTTTTAAACTTTAACTCAAGTTTTCTCAAAACTACATTCTTCTGCCTTTAGGTACAGTTAACTCACAATTTTAAATTTTCACAGCTTTTAAAGAACAGCATGACGAAAAAACTGATAGTATTACAGGATGGTAGAACTAATGTAAGGGCTAGTGGCCATGGAACAGTAACTGAAAAATGCCATTTTTTAGAATTCATGTATTCATCTTAAGTAATATTTTTGTATCAAAACATAATCACCATACAGGCCTGATCTGCTATAGTTTTTAGTTGGGTAAGTTACCTGCATTGTGTAATTCCTAAGCTGTGGATGTTATACTTTTCGTACTATGTGAGCCTAAAGGTTGCTATGTTTAACATGTAGCCATAAGGCAGTAATCTTGGCTACTGTCTTTCCTTAAGGATACAACGCAATAGTATATTATGTAAGAAGACTATAATTGCAGTAATTAAGACGTGAGTATGTTTATATAACGAGCGTCTTAATTACCATTATAGTCAAGTTGCATGCGACGTTTTTGGTCGAAACGCTATAATTTCAAAACTTTGAGTTTTTACAAAACGACCTTACGTTGTTAATTTTGTGTAATTATATGCTGATCGGGTGGAAACACTCATAGAAAAACCTTGAGCATGTTTGCGGGTAGTTCAACAAATGACGGCACTGTTGATTCCGTATTTATTTATTTGTTGCAGGTAACGTGAAAATACCATACTGAAACAAAGGAAATGAACTAAGTTTATTAGAATATTAAAATTAAAATGAACAGAATTAACTTATTTTAAATACATATTTTATTGCTTATCTGGGGAATGGATCCCAGTGGACTGCTGCTTTGAAGTTATTAAAAGGTATGGGCGATAGGGGAGCTGCACGCGCCGCCGAGTAAGATCGTAATGAGTCGCTGAAGTATTATGGATGCCATAAAAGTTGAGTTACGTCACATGTAATCAGCGTATCTTAGTGTGGTTTAGCAAAACACTTTTTACCGCATTCCCTTCATCTTAAACATTTATAAAGGAAAATGCGCATTGCGTTTTAATTTCTTAAAAATGACTCAGAAGGTTTGGATTAAAATAGACGGTTTAAGATAATGGTATGAGATATAATATCCATATGCTGAATTTGATGTCTACTTTATTCTAACTGTGAAATCGTTAGAAAAAGACAAGTGCGTTCTGTTTAAAATACACGACATATGTCAAACAACTTTTTAATGGGCTGAAAGAACTTTTTCCGAAAGATTTGTTATTGCATGTTAGGTTGACTAATATACTTACTCCAGAAGTGAATCCTTTATAATGCATGTGTGTGTGTGTGTGTGTGTGTGTGTGTGTGTGTGTGTGTGTGTGTGTGTGTGTGTGTGTGTGTGTGTGTGTGTGAAGCTTATACAACAGAATTCTTTTGAAATTTTTACCGACAAATCCCGAAGCTTGTTTAGAAGGGGAAAGTTTCTGCAAACAACCGAACAGTAGTGTGTAAAGTCATTTTACCTAGTCCTTTTACTTCGGCATGTTTCTGACACCTCTGAAGATAGTGTCCAAATATTCAGTTAGGCTGCTCTTATGAAAGCTGGGCATTACACGTACACGTTATTACTTTCTCTATTACGTATAGTAAGTAGGGGAGGTATTGTATTCCACCCAAAAATTCAATACCGAGATTTCACCGGAAATACATGTTTTGAGATCCCCTGAATCCAAAAAAAGGATTTTTGGAAACATGTCCGTGTGTGTGTGTCTGTCTGTCTGTGTGTGTCTGTGTCTATGAACAGCATAACTCAGGAACGAACAGTCGGATAAACACCAAACTTGGTATTTAGATTCAGTATCTTCCAGAGACACGAAGGTTTTCAAGAAAATCCCCCCACCCCAGATTACCCTTTACATAGAAGATTTTTCGAAAATTTTAATTTTCTCAAAAATGGTTCTAACGATTTGATTAAAATATCACATGTTTAAGATATTTTCATGAAAAATAAAATGTATATGTTGAATTTTCTGGGAATGTCTCCAAAAGTATTCTTTATTGTGAACGACTTTTGGTAAACTGGTAAACCATAAGAGATAGACAAAATTTTACTACACAAAAGATGTAGATCGCTTTAAAATACACAATTTATGTCATATACATTTTTTTTGTTGAGTGAACCATTTTCGAGATATTGCTTGTTATTCCCTCAAATGTTTCAATCCTTTTTTCTCAAATGGGAATTCGTTATTCATTTTTTTGTCTTGGATATGCAAAGAGTATTAATCTGTGGAAAAGGGAATGGTGCTGCACCTAGCAACCAGCTATTAAGAGATCTGTATGTGCTTAAAGGCTACTGTATTTCGATACTGCCCTTGTAAATATATATTCCCCTTGCATTTACAAGAAAATTAGTAATAAGATAGAGTCTGAAAATGTTTATCTCGATTAACATGAAGTAGATGGAGAATAAGCGTTTGTAAAAATAGTTTGTACAAGAGTAGAGAAAGTCATGTGAGTGTAACACATCAGATTTTTACTTTCTCTATTACGTATAGTAAGTAGGCGAAGTGTTGTATTCCACCCAAAAATTCGATACCGAGATTTCACCGGAAATATGTTTTGAGAGCCCCTGAATCCAAAAAAAGCATTTTTGGAAACATGTCTGTGTGTCTGTGTGTCTGCATGTGAACAGCATAACTCAGAAACGAACAGTCGGATAAACACCAAAGTTGGTATTTAGGTTCAGTATCTTCCAGAGATGCGACACGAAGGTTTTCAAGAAAATCCCCCACCCCAGAATACCCTTTACATGGAACATTTTTCGAAAATATTAATTTTCTCAAAAATGGCTCTAACGATTTTGATTAAAATATCATATGTTTACGATATTTTCATGCCAAATAAACTGTATATCTTGAATTTTCTGGGAATGTCTCCAAAAGCATTCTTCATTGTAAACGACTTTTGCATAACTGGTAAAGCATAAGAGATAGACAAAATGTTACTACACAAAAAAATGTAGATCGCGTTAAAATACACAATTTATGTTATTACATTTTTTTGTTGAGTGAACCATTTTCGAGATATTGCTTGTTATTCCATTAAATTTTTGAATACTTATTTTTCTCAAATGGGAATTCGTTAATCATTTTTTTGTCTTTGATATGCAAAGAGTATTAATCTGTGGCAAAGGGAATGGTTCTGTACCTAGCAACTAGCTATTAAAAGATATGTATGTGCTTAAAGGCTACTGTATTTCTATATTGCCCTTGTAAATATATATTCCCCTTACATCTACAAGAAACTTAGCATTAAGATAGAGTCTGCAAATGTTTATCTGGATTAACATGAAGTAGATGGAGAATAAGCGTTTGTAAAAATAGTTAGTACAAGAGTAGAGAAAGTCATGTGAGTGTAACACACCAGATTTTTACTTTCTCTACTACGTATAGTAAGTAGGGGAAGTATTGTATTTCACCCAAAAATTCGATACCGAGATTTCACCGGAAATACATGTTTTGAGACCCCCTGAATCCAAAAAAAGTATTTTTGGAAACATGTCCGTGTGTGTGTGTGTCTGTGTGTCTGTGTGTGTGTCTATCGGTGTGTGTGTGTCTGTTTGTGAACAGCATAACTCAGAAACGAACAGTCGGATAAACACCAAACTTGGTATTTAGGTTCAGTATCTTCCAAGGATGCGACACGAAGGTTTTCAAGAAAATCCCTCACACCCCAGAGTACCCTTTACATGGAAGATTTTTCGAAAATTTTAATTTTTTCAAAAATGGCTCTAACGATTTTGATTAAAATATCATATCTTTAAGATATTTTCATGACAAATAGAATGTATATCTTGAATTTTCTGGGAATGTCTCCAAAAGTATTCTTCATTGTGAACGACTTTTGTTAAACTGGTAAACCATAGGAAATAGACAAAATTTTGCTGCACAAAAAATGTAGACCGCGTTAAAATACACAATTTATGTCAAATACATTTTCTTTGTTGAGTGAACCATTTTCGAGATATTACTTGTTATTTCCTGACAATTTTCAATACTTATTTTCTCAAATGGGAATTCGTTATTCATTTATTTGTCTTGTATATGCAAAGGGTATTAATCTGAGGCAAAGAGAATGGTGCTGCACATAGTAACCAGCTGTTAAGAGATATGTATATGCTTAAAGGCCTGCAAATACAAAACAAGGGGAACATAGTACGCCTTAAGCGATAGTCAAATATTTTAGAACTGGTCGCTATGTGTAAAATGTAGTTCTCTTTACATGTCAAAAGATCGTTTCTGCAAATGTTTATCTCGATTAATATGAAATAGATGGAGAATAAGAGTTTGTAAAAATAGTTTGTACAAGAGTAGAGAATTTTTTTTTGTCCTGGATATGCAAAGAGTATTAATCTGTGGCAAGGGGAATGGTGTTGCACCTATCAACCAGCTATTAAGAGATATGTATGTGCTTAAAAGCTACTGTATTTCTATATTGCCCTTGTAAATATATATTCCCCTTACATCTACAAGAAAATTAGCAATAAGTTAGAGTCTGCAAATGTTTATCTCGATTAACATGAAGTAGACGGAGAATAAGCGTTTGTAAAAATAGTTTGTACAAGAGTAGAGAAAGTCATGTGAGTGTAACACATCAGATTTATTTAATGTATTTGTTTAAGGTCGCTTTAACCATTTGGTGTAATCGCGACTGATTTAGATTCAGTATAACAATTTTAAAAAGCATTTCTTACAATTATTTTACAAAAACATAACAATTCACATTGAAAATAACGATAATCTTACAATTAGTTTTTACAAATTGAAAATAGCAATGGTTTATAAGAACAATTAATACACAATGAATATTACAGTAATTTTAGAATGCCAAATTTCCATGATTAAAAAATATTCTTAATTCTTTTGATTAAATATCGTTATATAATTCAATTGCTTTAAGGAAGTTGATAATATTTCGACAGTGAGTGTGTTCATTCAGTGCTGCATGAAGGTTTATTGGTATACCAAATTGGTTTCTCTGCTGTTGAAACTTTGAACATCTGAGTATAATATAATCTACTGTTAGTGCTGTTTGACACTTATCGCAGGCGGGTGGAGGACTTCTGTTTAAAAGGTAGGAGTGTGTAATTCTATTCCATAATAATATTCCATTGGAGCAAAAACGACCCCGTATAAAATGGATTAGTTACTACCATCTGTTAATGTAGTAGAATTGCAAGCGTCTTCAGTATATGCTTGCAAATTTCTTTTTAAGAATGAATATTTTTGTCTTTTAATAGGGTAATGTGCATCTAAGAATTCTAACAGGGGCTGGACATCTGTATTTTCTAAATATTCCAGCGCAACAGCTACTGGATTCGAATTTGCTTTAGTTCTCTCTAAGAGACCTTTGAGTTGCATATAGTTTAGTAGATGTTTGTTTTGAGTGTCAGATAAACTTTCTTTTAGTGGAGTAAGTTGTGAATCTAGATCGTGATTGTTCTGTATTTTCATCTGGGGCTCGATTTTCGGTTCTTTAGCTTGTTCTGGTTTATTATGGTTTACAGTTGCTGGACTCGCAATTGTTTTTGTTACTGGTTGTTCTTTCATATTGGCAATGGCCGAGTCAGAGGAAGTAGAGAGTGGACGTTTCGTTGGTTTGGTGTGAGTGTTGCGCCTTTTCTGAAATAACTGGTTTCAATGGTGGGAATTCAGTAGTATGTGTGCTGTGATCAGGTTCTGTTTGTGGTTCAGTATGTTGTTCATCTTCGTGTTTACAGTCTTTTGCTACATGGCCTGGTTGTTTACATATGAAGCATGACGAGTCAGTTGTCAGGTACGTTCAGTAAGTCGTACCATCATATTCCACGTGCATGGACTCTGGGATTTTATCTAAGTCATCTGGGTGCACATAAACTTGACTTCTAAAATATGGGCAAACCCTGGTTCTGACATCCCCGCTCTAAGAAGCGTTATATTGATCCCAAACGAATATTTAGAGCTTGTATTTCACGCTCCAGTACATAGTGAGGAATTACGGGGCACACATTTGAAATTATTACTCTTTGAAATTTTGTTAACAATGGACTTATTTCCAAAGATACGTCTGCAATATTTATTCTAGTTTTATTCTCAGTTAATTGCTGTGCTATTTTCTTGTTTGCTAGATAGAGGCAGGCACGGTTTCTGGAAATTTTAGATGCAAAGCGTATATTTGTAGGCTTAATTAGCTTACCAATAGCATATGTATATTCCTTCAGTGTGAGCTCATCCACAGAATACAGGACGATAGCTTATTCTTTCGTAGGGAAGACATCCTTCTGCATAGCTTCTAGATGATTGGGATCCATTTCGTTGTATTTCCGAAATGGTGGCCCCTTGTTCAGAGGTCATTTCGATGTAACGATTGGTTTTGTTGCTTCGTTTGGAGAGGGTAGGTACTTAACGTGATTGAGCTGTTTTAGATTAGTAACTGTACTGAAAATAACTTACAGTGATACAAGATGAATTAAAACACTCCTGTAGATCTCTTGCATGCAATTTTAGCTATTGATTGCTCAATAACTAATTAAAATAGGCATAGGAACACGCGGAAATTTTCTACAGAAACCATGACCTACCTGATGTCCAGCACCTACTTGTAGTGTAGGTAGAGGAAGTATTGCATTCCATCTAAAAAAATCTGATGTGTTACACTCACATGACTTTCTCTACTCTTGTACAAACTATTTTTACAAAAGCTTATTCTCCATATGCTTCATGTTACTCGAGATATCGAGATGTCAATCTTATTGGTAATTTTCATGTAGATGCAAGGGGAATATGGTAGGTTATAAGCGATAGTCAAATCTTTTAAGCGCTGGTTGCTATGTGGCGCATTCCATTCTCTTTGCATGTCCAGGACATAAAAAATATGAATAACGAATTTGAGAAAAAGTATAAGTATCGGAAACTTTAAGGGAATAACAAGCAATATCTCGAAAACGGTTCACTCAACAAAAGAAATGTATATGACATAAATTGTGTATTTTAACGCGATCTACATTTTTTGTGTAGTAAAATTTTGTCTATCTCTTATGGTTTACCAGTTATGCAAAAGTCGTTCACAATGAAGAATACTTTTGGAGACATTCCCAGAAAATTCCAGATATACATTTCATTTCTCATGACAATAACTTAAACATATGATATTTTAATCAAAATCGTTAGAGCCATTTTTGAGAAAATTAAAATTTTCGAAAAATCTTCCATGTAAAGGGTAGTCTGGGGTGGGGGATTTTCTTGAAAACCTTCGTGTCGCATCTCTGGAAGATACTGAACCTAAATACCAAGTTTGGTGTTTATCCAACTGTTCGTTTATGAGTTATGCTGTTCACAGAAACACACACACAAACACACGGACATGTTTCCAAAAATGCTTTTTACTTTCTCTACTACGTACAGTAAGTAGGGGAAGTATTGCATTCCACCCAAAAATTCGATACCGAGATTTCACCGGAAATACATGTTTTGAGACCTCCTGAATCCAAAAAAAGCATTTTTGGAAACATGTCCGTGTGTGTGTCTGTGTGTGTGTGTCTGTGTGTGTGTGTGTCTGTGTGTCTGTGTGTGTGTGAACAGCATAACTCAAAAACGAACAGTCGGATAAACACCAAACTTGGTATTTAGGTTCAGTATCTTCCAGAGATGCGACACGAAGGTTTTCAAGAAAATCCCCCCACCCCAGACTACCCTTTATATGGAACATTTTTCGAAAATTTTAATTTTCTCAAAAATGGCTCTAACGATTTTGATGAAAATATCATATGTTTAAGATAATATCATGAGAAATGAAATGTATATCTCGAATTTTCTGGGAATGTCTCCAAAAGTATTCTTCATTCTGAACGACTTTTGCATAACTGGTAAACTATAAGAGATAGACAAAATTTTACTACACAAAAAATATAGATCGCGTTAAAATACACAACTTATGTCATATACATTTCTTTTGTTGAGTGAACCGTTTTCGAGATATTGCTTGTTATTTCCTTAAATTTTGCAATACTTATACTTTTTCTCAAATTCGTTATTCATTTTTTTATGTCCTGGACATGCAAAGAGAATGGAATGCGCCACATAGCAACCAGCGTTAAAATATTTGACTATCGCTTAAAAGCTACCATATTCCCCTTGCATCTACAAGAAAATTACCAATAAGATTGACATTTCGATATCTCGATTAACATGAAGCATATGGAGAATAGGCGTTTGTAAAATTAGATTGTACAAGAGTAGAGAAAGTCATGTGAGTGTAACACATCAGATTTTTTTGGATTCAGGGAGTCTCAAAACATGTATTTCCGGTGAAATCTCGCTATCGAATTTTTGGGTGGAATACAATACTTCCCCTACTTACTATACGTAGTAGAGAAAGTAATTATATATCAAGGTTTCACCGAAAATACACGTTTTGAGTTCCACTGAGTAAATTTTGTTTTATATAGAGTCCCTTTATGTATCCGTGTGTGTGTCAGTGAACAGCACAATTAAAAATGAAATGCCGAATAAATACCAAAATTTTATTTAAATTCAGCATCTTTCAATTATGCAACGCCAAGATTCTCAAAAAAAAAACAACATTCTACCACTGCAAACTTTTCTTTACAATGAAAACAAGCTAAGTTATTTTTTCTTTTTTCTCAAATAGCTGTAACGATTTTGAACAAAATACCATACATTTAAGATATTTACATGACTAATAACATGTATATCTATTTTGAGTTTTCTGGGAATTGCCTTTGAAGTTCTCTTCGCTCTGAATGGATTTTATGAAAGTTGTATGACTAGTAAACATAAGATATAGACAAAAGTTTACTGCACAAATTAATATCAATCTCTCTAAAACAATTTATTTTAAATAACGTTTTTACGGCATTAGGTATTTCCGAGATATTTGTTGTTATTGATTTTCTTTTTCCAAAACTTTACATGTTTTGAAGTTCTAAGCCACAATTGTTTTCTTTCTTGCGTCGCCATGGAAAGAGTAGGTACGGAATTTCAAATTCAGCGTAAGGTAGCCTCGTGTACCTTCAAAAAATGTGTATTGAAACTCTTTCTTCAAAAGTTTACTCCCTATTAACGTGAAGAAGATAGAAAAAATAAGGTTTTGCGAGAATACATTGTAGAGGTTATATAAAATAAGTGACAGTAACTAGAGAAAGTGATGTGAGTGTAATACATAAGATTTTGTTTTAATTCTTTCAAAACTGGACATTGAGTACCTTAAGATTACAAGAGCAACAACAACCGCAACGATTTCGAATATGTGAAGTCAGCCAGCGATAGTTAACAAACACGATCAATCCGACGATCGTTGACAAAAGTGGCCAGCTTTGTCGTGCAGCACCGCCCGTCAATTTCCTCAAGTCTCTACATACAAGCGCATAAAGCACTGGGAGGTACAGTCACATTAAGGTCCCATTATACCTTTACCTACCATGTCAATGAAAGCTCCAAATTTTATATTGATTCTACGAAACTTCTTACAGAACACACTTCCGGCCGCACAATGCCGGCCTTCCCGCAAAACAGAAACGCGCAGTATTGGGTATCGCCTGCTCTTTATTTTTTGTTAAATGGGAGTAAGCATCTGCTTGGGAAACAGTTCGCAAAGACTTTGGTTTGACTTTTAATAATTCACTTCCGGGGCGCTGTGGAGGGAAATAAAAGACAGGCGCGTGTCCCAAATAAGTATTTCTTGCAAAAGACGTTGAAGAACAGTTACCTTGATTGACGTTCATGTCCATCCCATTGGCTGTACGACAGGGGTCTTTCTCAAGTTTCATATTCATACTTTTTCCCTCCATTTTATGAATGTTTGAAGTGAGTATAGCTTTATAACTGTACAATTTCATTTTTGGTATTCAGAGGTTATGTTTCGGTTTGCATATTTTATTTCCGGGTATCCACGACCATTTGTTAAATCTTTTTTTTTATGAGCTTCTTACTTTCAAATATTTGCAGCTGTCACATCAGCTATCTAAAAAATCGGATGTGTTACTTTACATGGTTTTTTCTAGCCATAATCGTTTTTTATATGTAACTTCCACGAAATATTCTTAAAAAGATTATTTTTCTATCTCTTCTTGTTGATAGAGAAAAACGCTTGCAGAAATAATTATATTACTGATTTCATTGAAGGTATAACGAAATGAAGAACAATGAAACGGTAGGCAAATGTTTAAAAAGCGGATATGTTGGCTTTGAAATGCCATACGCGTTGCTTAACATCACGAGAAACAACAGAACTGTAATGTGACAGCACTTAAAAAGTCCAATGTGTTATATTCACATGACTTTCCCTACCCACTATCACCTATTTGTATATAGCTTCTACAAACTACACCTAAAAAAAGTTTATTTTTTATCTTCTTCATATTAATGGAGATAAACTTGCAAGGTGGATACAAGGAAACGAAACAATAGTCAAATGTTTGAAAGCGGGTGACCTTGTGGCGTTGAAAATCCACACTCTTTCCATGATATCGCGAGAATGAATGATCACCACTTAAGTAGTCGTAGTAGTAGTGGTAGTAAAATTAAATTAAAATGAGTTTTATTTATGGACGCTCTTTAAATGCTGAGCCATTCTATATTGGGAGTGAAAGACCAGAAATATTGCTCAGAGGTCTCTTTATCAGGCTTGAGGTTCTTTTACGTGCCGTAAATCTACGACACGGCACCACCGGCTTTACTTCCCTTCCGAAGGAAGCCATGTCAAGGATTTTTACCCCTCAAAAAAAAAATCCATCGTCCTCCGCGGGGCTTGAACCCGCAACCTCGGGAACTAGAGGCTGTATGGTAGCCATAGTCCATGGAGGACGACGTAGTAGTAGTAGTAGTAGTAGTAACAATAATAATAGTTTAACATTCACATGACTTTCACTATCAACTATTGTTTATTTTATATAACTTGTACTATTGTTACAACAGCGTATTCTTCTGTTTTAAAGGTTAAACCTTTGTAGAAAGAGCTACCTTACAGATTTTGTTATATATACAAAGGGAATAGCGACAGTCAAATGTTTAAAAACTGCTCTCTATGTACTGGCCTTAAAATTCCATGATCTTTTTATGACATCGCGAGAAACATCTGAAGCTCGGCAGTAATTCAAAGCAATAACAACGATATATCGGAAATGAGTGGTACCACAAATAACTGTTTCAAATAAATTGTGTGTATTAAAGAAATCTACATTTTTGTGTCGTACGATTTCGTTTATCTCTTGTGGTTTAACAGTTTTACAAAATTATACACAATTCCTTCCGAATGAAGACAGGCTATTTCCTGAAAATTCAAGATATACATCTCATATGCTATGTGAATGTCTTAAATCGTATTTCAAGAAGAGATTACAGTGTGAAAATTATATTTTTACATTTTGTGCAGCCTTATTAATTTTAATTTCCTCTTCAGTTTGATATGCATTTTCTCATATTAGATACAATGCTTATATTTTAAATATATTTTTACTTCGTATACCACGTACCTAGTAGGTAGAGAATAAAATGCTTTCCACCCAAACATTCTACACCGGGATTTCACCGGAAATACATGTTTGGAGGCCCCTGAATAAAAACAAATAGAAAAAGGTCCGTGTGTATGTGTGTGTGAATAGCATTACACAAAAACGAAAAGTCGGACAAATACCAAACTTGCTATTTAGGTTCAGTACCTTCCAAAGATGCAATGCGAAGATTTTCAAGAAACTCCCGGAAATCAAATTACCTTTTACATGGAAAGTGTTCAAAATTTTTTAATTTCTAAAACTGACTCTAAGGATTTTGATTAAAATATCATATAGGCATTAAATATATTTACATTAAAAATAAAATGTATATTTGAATTTTTTGGGAATAGCCTGTGAAGTCCTCTTCTTTCGGAAAGAGCTTTGTATAATCTTGTATAACTGGTAAACGTTAAGCGATGAACGAAAACGTACTACACAAAAAATGTAGATCTCTTTAAAACACACAATTTATTTCAAACAACTTTTTATGTGTCATCAGCGATTTTCGAGATATCGTTGTTAATGGTTCCATTTGTTCTGTCATTCTTAAAGTCCCGTTGATTTTCAGTTGTTTCTCGCGATTGAAAGGAAACAGTATGGAATTTTAAGGTCAGCGTTTAGCGTCCAGTTGTTAAACATTTGACTATCGCTGTTCTCTTTGTATCTATAACGAAATGTGTAATGTAGCTATTTCTGCATTGTCTGCATCTTTAATATATCATATTTTAATCAAAATCGGTAGAGGCATTTTTTTAAAAAATCAAAATTTTCAAAAACTGTTCCATGCAAAAGGTAATTACGGCAATTTTCTTCAAAATCTTGTGTGGCATCCTTGGAAGCTATTGAACCTAAATACCAAGTTTGGTATTTAACCGAATTTTCATTTTTGAGTTATGCTGCTCACAGACGCGCGCGCGCACACACTCAGACACATAGAGACATACACATAGACACACATAGCATTTTTCTAAAAATGCTATTTTTGGATACAGGGGGCTTCAAAACATGTATTTCCTATGAAGTCTCTGAATCGAATTTTTGGGTGCAACGCAGTACTTCTTTACCTACTATGTAGGTGATACAGAAATTAAAAATAAACTCCTATACGTTTTAGAGTAGAGCGGTAAACGTTACCCCATCTTTTAGGGGGAGTTTTGCTTTATAAATTGGTACTACTGCTAAGTATACCAGCTTTTGTGTGCTCAAGCCACGTGGTTTTTTTCTTGCAAATATGTGCGAGTTTGTTTTCTTCACTTTTACTTTGAACAGTTTTTTCTGTAAATAACATTTCCTAGTATATATGACCCGTTTTCTCGGAAACTATCAAAGAATCCTAAATTCACTTTTAGGAGGATAAAATAAGTGCTACTGTGGATCTACTTGGGTGTTAATAACTCATGATAAAATTTAAACGAAATATGGCATAATTAATAAAACAACTGTTTCTTCCTTAATAAACAATCTTATTGGATAAACGTGCATCAATGAACGTAGAAGAAATGCATTTACATTCTGTAAAAATTTCAATCTTATATGTTAAATACTTTCTGAGATAATGTGTTATGAATTTAGCAGGTTTAGCAGGATAGGATTTAAAATCTTCCCTTAGTCAAAATAGTGCCATTTTTGAGCAAAAAAAAAAACAAAAACCGAAAAATGTTCCATGCAAAGGAGTGTTTGGGGTGGGGGTTTCCTTGAAGTGTTGTATCTTTGGGAGCTACTGAATTGAAACACAAGTTTGATATTTATCCATTTTTAATTGGTTTTGAAGTTATGCAGACATACACACACGCGCCACAAAAAGCTTTATGAGACAAAAATTGTTATATTAATGTTATCTACATATTTTTTGTAGTAAGTTTGGTGTACCCCTTACGTTTATCAGTTATACAAAAGTGTACAAAATTATCTAATGCAGAATGGAGAGGACTTCACATGTTATTCGCATAAAATTTTATTTTATGTGTTCATAAGAGCACCATTTGTTATGCGAGGACGACCAGCGCTTTTCCGTTTGCATACGCAACCATCTTCTACGAATTTATTGTACCAATTGTAAATTCTTTATGACGAGGCGGCTCGTTGTTGAACTTACAACGAAATGCACGCTGCAATGAAAAAATGGATTCACTCTTTGCATAATGCAGCACACAAAACGACTTTTCCCATGGCGTCGCCATTTTCTCGTAAACAAACACAGCGCCGCTGTAGGCAATGAATGGAACTAATAGGTGGGGCTTAAAACTTTGAACTTTCCTCTATTCAATGATGTTTCGTATGTGTCGCTATCTATTGTTGTTCATTAAAAATGAATATTTAAAGCTTGTTCCGTCTTTTTGAAGAGCCCTGTGTGTGTGTGTGTGTGTGTGTGTGTGTGTGTGTGTGTGTGTGTGTGTGTGTGTGTGTGTGTGTCTATGTATTTAAGAAAATCAAAAAGAAATAAAATATTTCATGTAAAGGCTATTTTAGTATGAGAGAAAATCTGCGTGTTGCATCCTTGAAATACGTTGAACTTAAACTCCAAGTTTGGTATTTATCCGACTTTTCGTTTTGAGTTATGCTGTTCACAGCAGACAGAGGGAGAGGGAGAGAGGGACAGAGAGAGAAAGACAGACATGCAGATAGATACGCACAAACACATAAATATATGGGTATTTTTCTAAAAAATATTTTTGAATGCAGGGGCCTCAGATGAAATCTAGTTATAAGTTATAGAATGTTTGAATGGAATATACTTCCCCTATTTAGTATAGCTAAGTGATAGAGAAATAATAAAAATAGGTTACTGTTTTACTATAAGTAATCTATGTTTTGAGATATAGTCCGACTCTCAAGGGGATTGTGGGGTCTAAGAAACCAAAGAGTAATCGACCGAGACAGTCACTAGCGCGCATAAGTGTGCGAGTGCTGTCTCACCACAGCTGTTTCGGTGATAAGCACGCAGCGGCACCTGTGTCACGTTATAACGGTACATACCACATTACAACCCTTCCTGGGAACACCCCTTACCTGCTCCCCAACCCGACAATACGCGTATTATTGCTTGATAAACAGACATTCTGTGGTCGCACGGTTGGGTCGGGGTAAACGGCTTACAAATACCAACCCTTTCCGATTTTTTGTACGTCGCAGCTATAAAGGGTGAAATGGCAGGTTACCCAGTGTATAAAAAACTAGATATACGACGACATCTCCTCCCCGAACATTTTCCTTCCCTAAAAATACAAAACAAATTTCACCCTTTTATGATATCTTCGGCACACGCCCGTTGTTAAGTGTATTTCTTTTTTTAGTGGCAGAGAGGACCCTATAAGTTAGTAACTTCCCTTTCAGCACTAATAGGCAAGAAATATATCACCATCTATAGAAATTCACAGAGTGTCATAGTAATGGGTGGTGTACAAGCCTATACTCAAACATGCTACGCAACGTATTGGCATGTTAAGAGTACTCGGCGCTGAACCGAGCGGAATGGCTCAGGCCGTTACGTCTGTAGCACGCACTAGGGAGCTCCCGGGATATATTCCCGGCGACCGCCCGTTCTAGCCTATGGGCTTTTCGTGGTTTCCCTGGGTCGCCAGGTGAATGCTGGGGTGGTTCATCTTCTACCACGACTCTCCTTCCTCTCATTTCCTGTACCCATCTTCTTCCTTGTCATCTGTTTCAGGGTTGTAGGACCAGGTGACGGTGTTCGTCGGGTTGCGGCTGGGCGGTGGCTTGCGCTCTGTAAAGGTTTCTTACCTGATGTACCCGCTCAGTTAGTTCTCTCCTCAACGTTGGACTCCGCTCCGGAGGACCCTAGAGGTTGGTGGCTTATGGGCAGGTGACTTGCGGCGTCGGATGCGTTCTATCTGGAAACGTTAGAGACCCCGCCCATACTTGCGTGCGTCGGCATCCGGATCTGGTCGCTCTTCGGGTCTCTTCCCTCCAGGGGATCATGTTGGAAGCACAATGGGCCGACTGGCCTGAGTGCGGTGCTCTGCCCCGGTTCCGGGGGCCCCTTTGAGATACGTACCTTTAACTTTACTCGGCGCTGAAATCGTTAATTTCTGCTGAATTCAACCAATTTGTCTACATTTTTATCACAGATTTATTCAACATGCGTACAGCATAAAAATAAGTTTAATACTCCTATGTACCTAATTTTCTTGGAAATAGTTTTCAAAAAAATTAAAGCTGAGTTTCATGTAAAGCTCCCCATGTGCTGAAAATATGGAAACTTCACCCTACATGACCACTACAACGTCCTCCAAATAAAACACGACTAATGGCATTTACTTTCCCCAATACTATCAAACAACTTATATTCAAGATATTTCTTTCTACAACGCTTAGTTTTGGAGATATAGTACAGTCTCAAGTTAAATGATCCAGTCTGTATGTGTCTATAGGTACAATATCTAAACTACTAGCTGCAAGGGAGGGGGTTCTAATGGGGCTTAAAATAAAAAAGAAACATCGAAATTTCTAGTTTATTATCCACTTCTTTGAGAAGTATCAAATAACAAAAGTTTTTAAGCATAGTGCTTTTTACAAGGTTTGTTATGTACAATATTTCTATATCATATTAAAAAGTTATTGCACATATATCTATATTTCATTAAGAGCGGTCTTTTATGGTGCGGCTCAGATCGTGTGTATGCGTGCTCCGCGCAATGTCTACTACAGCGTGGGGATTTCCATTTTAAAACTCTCGCGTTAGATACTCATGAGTAATAGCACTATAATGAGCTCTAATCTTGTTGTAAGTGGAGCTGAAAAGTGGTATCCATCTGCACTGAGACATTTCTGGCATTCCTCGTCGTCACGAGGTTGTAGTTCACTAACAATAGTCACCCTGTAGGGTTTCAATTTTAAACGTGTAACAGCTGTAAGAACAGAGGTTCTTGAAACACTCACTTGCTGTGCAACACGTCTTAGAGACATTATTGGAGAGTGTTCCAATAATCCACCAATTTCGTAATCTTTTTTCCACTGTTAGAACATATCTTTTTTGAATATAAAATAAGTGGTAAAGAAATAATTACTAGTAAGATTTTATTTGAATACAAAAACATTTCATTAGAAGCAAGTCTGGTAACATATATAATTAGAATTAATTTTCTCCCTAAATAAATTAATAGTAACACATAGGAGAATCAATGCGTTTAGCAATCCCATAACCTAAACTTATTAACCAGACATCTGACAGTGTTTCTGTTTGGAATTGGAATACCAGGAAATGTCTCCTGAAATTGACTACACACCTGTCTATATGATTCGGTTTTTATGTATGTATCATACATACAAATTCTTTATTCAGGTGTGAATTTTTCGATAGGCACTTCAGCCGACTAATAAGAAGATAAGAACAGCAACAATAATAAGAATACACGCACAACACATGTTTGCATAAGCTTTCACTTCTGAGATGCACAATAAACAAACTCTAGTCTTTACAGCACGAGCAGAAGGTAGTAGCTGACTGTTTCATAGCCGAATAGCGTAACCTTGAGCGGACCTTCACCACTAGTGTGCTGGCGGAACAATATTGAGGTCACCGCAGTGCACGTGAATCACGGATACACACGATCGTGGCCGGGTCACAAAACGATCGCTCTATATTATCCATGGACGTAAGCCGATTACGAGAGAAACTGATAAGTTCCGGTCGCATTACAAGCGTGGCACAACTTTGTGTATTGTTAAACCTTTTACTTACCCAGAGTAAGCAAAGGAAGTATTGCATCGATACCGAGATTTCATCGGAAATACACGTTTTGAGGCTCCCTGAATCCAAAATACGTATGTGTCTGTGAACAGCATACCTCAAAAACAAAAAGTGTTGCTACAAATTTAACATTCATCCCGGCTATTAGTACCATTACTTATAGTTTCCTTCAAATAAGTCTTTTGTTTTTAGCCTAATCAATACAACTATTGGAAACGCTGTAAACTTGCTCATATGCTTGTTTAGATTTCTGTGAAATTAGTCGTGTTTCAGCTTCCTTCAATAATTCTAAAGGAATATCTTCCATTTCAGCAGAACTATACTTCCCTTCATTCACTTAATAAAAAAAAAAAGCAAACAAAACAAGTTTGTCAAGCTTATCTTGTAGCTATGAAAGCATGACGTCATTTTTTCGATTGACAAGAAAATAAAATGAAATTGAATTGTCTAATTTTGGAAATTATTGTCAAATTATAATGCTAGGGTTCTAAAAAATTGTATGCAACTGTGTATGAAGATTAACGCATCAACAATAGGAACACTAACTTTTCACTCATGCCACAATATGAAGAATTGGTTGTAACATATTGCGACGTGAGTGTGGGAAGTGCACTATTTATTATAGAATCGAGAAATAATTTGAAAAGATGAGACGAAGTCGAGTCTTTTTCCATTTCCAATGTTTTTTTTTCTTTCTTTTTTTATGGACGCTCTTTAACTGCTGTGGTCCTTAGCGTCCCAATCTAAATTGGGCGTGAAAGATCGGAAATTTTGCTCAGAGGCCTCTTTATTCAGGCTTGAGGTTCATTAACATGTCGTAAATCTACGACACTGGACCACAGGCTTTACTTCCCTTCCAAAGAAAACCATGCTAAGGATTTTTCGCCCGAAAAAAATCCATTGCCCTCCGCGGGGTTTGGACCCGCGACCTCGGGAACTAGAGGCTAGCACGGTAACCACTACACCACAGAGGACGACTTCGAATATTCTGTTATGCATTTCACACACATGTATTGTACAAAAAATTTTCACAATCGTGTATTATAATTTTGAATGAATTGCTAATTAGAAACAATTTCTAATCAACTTGCCCATTGTCACCTCGGATTTTCAGTTACGCAATGCTGACAATTAAACAACTATAACTAATGCGATGAGGAGGCTTTGAGCCTGTTTGACGGTTGATGCCGTGACTCAAAGCGAATGCTTGAAAATAATAATACGGACGATAATAGAGATTCAGTATTTCAAGAAGATTTTGATGGCGGAGGGCGGATTATGAAGGCGCAGATATTGAAGTATGGAAAATTGAGTTGTATTTTACTTCTCGCTTTAGTATATAGTGTATATTACTTGTATTAAGGAGAAATTAAATGGCAAAAATTGCCCCAAAGTGGCAGTTTTTAGTTTTGATGTAGACTATTAATTTTTAATTTCCTCTTTAATATCATGTATATGTATATAATTATAGGCAAATACTATTTTGAATATATTTCTACAAATTTTGTTGTATTTGCCATTTTGTACCGTGAATTCTGCATCACTTCACAGAAGAAAAAAAACATAACTCCTACATGTTATGGAGTAGACAGGTAAATTTTAGGTCATTTTTCAGGGAAAGTTTTGATCTACAAATTGGCACGACTGTTAAATATGCCAGCTTCTGCTTTCTTTGCTTTTTTGGGGAGGGGCTTTGAGCAGCTTTTTCTGTGAATGACACTTTATAGAATAAACGACCTGTTTTCGAAACCATTGAAGATAGTTAAATTAAATTTTAGGAAGATAAAACATGTATAATTGCTGTTGTGTATCTTCTTTGGCTTAATAACATGATTGGTAGGTTTTTTAAAAAAAATATTGCTGATAAATGTTTAACCGTAAAATGTAATTGAGAAACAAATTCGTTTCCTTAATAAACTGACTTATTGGATAAAAGTAGATAATTAAATTTAGAATGCGTTCGCCTACATCCCGTAACACTTTGGATATGATAGGTATCCTAAATGGATTCTGAGATAATGGGTCAAGAATTTAGCAAATTTAAACTTGGCGGGTTAAGTCTTTTTATATTGATGTTGGCAGACATGGTTTACCTAGGAAACGAATTCATGTGTTGGAATTCCAAATTTTCTTCTGCGTAAATATCATCGGGAAGACGTAGAAAACATAACTATTAAGCGTACTATAAACACCAGCTTACGCCGATGTATCCGATACTGTCACAATCCATGTTTCTTGTTATGTTTTTATAAGTCAAGACATCATTATTGTGCTTTATAAGCCTGTTCGCGTGTTGATAGCTTGACATGTGGTGGCAAATGCCTAAAGCTTCTTTGGCGTTGAAACACGATAACAAAGAAGCTGTTGACCTAGAGAAAGGGTAGCAGGAAAGGGAAAACATTTAGGTTAGATCCACAATAGAAGGGGGATAAAAAATGCGGCGAGGAGTCCGGAAGGAGTTTTAACCCTATTCTTTAATGGGATAAAAAACGGAGGTACAGGTAGATGGTAGGGTTGGCGCGTGCCACCGAGATCATTAAAACAGCTTCTGCCATACAAGTCAAGGATAAAGGGGTTAGGTTACCAGTTTGTGTTTTTTACGACCTTTTCTTTTCTTCTTTTTGCGATAGGCCTTCGTGTTTTGATAGATCGGCGTGGTGCCGTTGACACGGGTTAGGTAGGTAGTGTTTACCCCTTCACAAAAACACGTTATAAAGGAGAATTACTACGGGATATTAATGGAAGGGGTTGGGAAAGGAAAAACCCCTTTATCGCATTAAAGTACGATAATAACAACATTATTCTGCACGAATATTGCTTCACACAATAATATAGCCAATTTATTCCATCGACAGCCTCTGAGGTAGAAGTTTATATCGGTTATACCTACAGGCAATAACAGAAATATTTCTGATAAGTTGAAACTTCTAGCCAGCATGGCTACTTAAATATAAAATGTTTCCTTGTGTAAAAGGGTTTTTTGATCAATACTGTACACCTACAAGATTTCTTGAATATAGTTTTATCAAATTTTCAGATTTTATAGTTTTTGAATTACAATTTTTACTAACCTTTAATTGTTTTAGAAAAAAAATTACTATCCATATTACTTACCTATAGTAAGTAGGAGAAGTATTGTATTTCACCCAAAAATTTGATACCGGGATTTCACTGCATATACACGTTTCAAGGTCTCCTGAATACAAACAACATTTTCAGAAAAAAGTCTGCGCGTGCGTCTGTGTTGCTCTGTGTGTGTGTGTGTGTGTGTGTGTGTGTGTGTGTGTGTGTGTATCTGTCTATGAAAAGTATATATCAACAACGAAAATTTGATTAAATATCAAACTTTTTATTTAAGTTGAGCATCTTCCAATGATCTTTCAAGAAAATCGCCACCCCACTACAACTACCCCTAGCATGAAAGAATTTTCGTTATGTTTTATTTTCTCAAAACGGCTCAAACGATTTTGATTAAAACCCTTATGTTAAAGCTATTTGCATGAGAAATAAAATGTATGTCTTGATTAACTGAAAATAATCTTGAAGTCCTCTTCATTCTGAATGAACGTGTTTCTTATTTTTCGAATTGCACCCCTGAACTGTTTGAAACAAATAAATAAAACATCTGATGTGTTACACTCACATGACTTTCTCTACTCTTGTACAAACTATTTTTACAAACGCTTGTTCTCCATCTACTTCATGTTAATCGAGATGTTAATCTTATTGCTAATTTTATTATAGGTGCAAGGGGAATATGGTAGGTTTTAAGCGATAGTCAAATCTTTTAACCGCTGGTTGCTATGTGGAGCATTTCATTCTCTTTGCATGTCCAGGACATAAGAACGAATAACGAATTCCCATTTAGAAAAAGTATAAATATTGGAAAATTCAAACAGATAAAAAACTCTACTTTGTTGTGTAGAAGCATTTTGTCTATCTCTTACGGTTTACCAGTAATGCAAAAGCCATTCAGAAAAAAGAGGACTTTTGGGGACATTCCCAGAAAATTAAAGATGTGCATTTTGTTTCTCATGAAAATATCTTAAATACATGATATTTTAAACAAAATCGTTGGAGCTTATTTTGAGAAAATCAAAATGCTCGAAAAATGTTCCATGTGAAGGGTAGTCTAGATTGGGGGATTTTCTTTAAAATCTTCGTGTCGCATTTTTGAAAGATACTGAACCTAAATAACAAGTTTGGTATTTATCCGACTTTTCGTTTTTGAGTTATGCTGTTCACAGACACACACACACACAGACACACACACACACACACACACACACACACACCACGAACATTTTTATAAAAGTGTTTTTTATCTTCAGGGGGCCTCTAAACATGTATTTCCGGTGAAATCTCGGTATCAAATTTTTGGGTGGAATGCAATATTTTCCCTGCTTACTCTACGTAGTAGATAAAGTAAAAATCAGATGTGTTGCATTCACATGGCGTTCTCTACTTACCCTACTGATATATCGATTTTCGTATTATCTGACTTTCGTGAACTTTAAAAAAGCGATAAACTTAAGTATAAATTTTCAGTGGAACTCACTGAAAATGTTACTAAATAGTAAATGGTTCCCCTTAAATTTCGTAATTGCAAGACTAATATTTTCCAGCTATATTTTCCTTAGTGTATGTTTTTTTTTCACTAAACATTATTCTTAATGTTACTCGCTTCGAAGCTTGACAAATACAGATGTCAGACTGCGGAAGGGCTTCCATCAGAAACATTAAGCCGATGGGAAAGCCATCAGATGTGACGTATTTAATAATTAACGACGCAAGAAATGACTCCAGGAATAACAGGGATAAAGATGGATTCCCAATACTCGGAAGGATAATGCCCCCCAGTTTTGTTATGTTCATATGTGACAGACTTCACCCTCGACTGACCAATCAATGGCACCCAGTGAACGGACATAGCCAATCAATAATCAGGAAGCAACCGTTCTGTCCCAAAAGTTGATTGATCGTCCAGAGGGCAATGGCCGACCACAACAGGCCACTAGGACCTTCCTTCCCCGAATTCTGCTCAATTCCGTAAACTACCCGCTAGAAGTCCTTGAACATTTTGTTACGCACAAAAAAAATCCTTTGTGGGTGGTTGGCATGTGTAGGACCGGGTCATAAAACAACGGTACATAAAAAAAAATGTGGACAATCCACAGTGTCGCTTAGACACGTTTCTCCTACTCTGGTGATTTATAGCTCCCTTAGTTGCGTTTGTACGGCTGTAGAAATAACATTGCGTTTGTTCGAGAAGTGTTGCACAACTGCTCTCTCCAGTTATCGAACTGTCGACCCACTTCAAACAATAGCAGTGCCCTATGCAAGGACTCCAGAAAGTATTCGTAACCACTAGAAAAACTAAAGCAGTCAAATTAACTTTACAGTTTTTCCAGATGTTTCACCTTTTTCATCTGTGGTGTTCACAAAAAAAATATTTATATAAATTTAGTAGACCAATTTTTAAAATATAAAAATGTTATCGACACATAATTAAAAAACTGACGGAAAAATAAATGTGTGAAGTCACCACCACTGAGACGTTCATAAAAATGCAGTAAAAACGTTGATAATTCCTGAATTTGACATTATTTTCTTTCGTCATATTGAAACTCTCGCCGCAATTTCAGATATTATGTAACATTTTTCTCTATCAAATGCATGTACAATAATTTTCTAAACACAGCACAAGAATAAGTTGAAAAATCGGTGCTATTTTTGCAAAATTTTAAAAGCAATAAAATGAAAACCGTTTTAAAAAAGCAAGACAATTATTTAGCTCGTGATGCAGCGACAAAATCTATATACAATTTTGGGAATTTTAAACCGTCGCCGTTTTATCGTTTTATCACTTTCATTTTATTGCGCTTGCATGGCCTTTTTTGTGTGAATTCACCTGAATAGGGTAATAAAACAAATTTATAGCACCTTTGTACATTTAAATACTATTGTAGATATTACACTTCAGTTGTCTTCAATAAAGCATTTGTTTTCAAAGAGTTTATGTGTTATATTGAATGACTTTCTCTACCCATTATCGTATCTTTTTATATCCCTACTTATACTGTTCTTACAGAAGCTTATTTTTCTACTTAATTTTGAATGAGATACACTTTTGACGAAATGGCCTTATCAATTCGTTGGGATACAAGAGGATTACAGGGATAGTCAAATCTTAAGTCGCTATAATTATGCTTGCTTTGAAGTTCCATATTCTTTGCAACATCGCGAGATACAAAATAATGGTGAATTAGTACTTTAAAAAATTTGTGATGAAAGTGTTGGAAAATTCAGACCAGTAGCAACAAATATCTCGGAAATGGTTAATGCCACAAAAAAGTATTCGTCATAAAATGTGTGTTTTAACTAGATCTACAGTTTTTGTGTAGTAAGTTATTATCTATCACTTATGGTTTATCAGTTATGCAAAATTGTACAAAATTCCTTCAGAATGAGGACTCTGCAGGCTGTTCGTAGAAAATTCAAGGTTATACATTGTCATTTATATTTGTCATACTAATATTTTCGACACATGGAGTTTAATCAAAATTGTTAGAGCTATCATTGAGAAAATCGAATGTGAAGAAAAAAAAATGTCGATGTAAAGAATTATTTGTGGTAGGGAGATTTTTATAAAAACCTTCGTGTCGCATTTTCTGAAACTTGAATACCGAGTTTCGTACTTATCCGATTTTTCGCTTTTAAGTTATGATGGTTACAGACCTCGAAATATTTATTTCTGGTAAAATATTAATATCGAATTTTTGGTTGGAAAACAATGCCTACTTCTTCTTACCTACTCTAAGTAGGTGGTAGAGAAAGTATAAATAAAGCTGAAAGCTGTATTCTCTAAATTAGGTCACAGGCAGAATCTAGTTGCAGTTAATGAAAACCTGTAAATAATGAAATACTTATATATCGGACTTTTTAATATTAATTTTGAAGTTACTCTCTAAATACAATTTAGACTCCAGATTTCTTCAAAATTAATTCAACACAACTCCGTTTGCGGATTTTACCAATAAAATCTGCAGATATCGTTAATTACTGCAGAGATTTTCTCTCCAATCCTGATAAACATATGACTAGAGCCAGGATGTTTAGACATTTATAACAATCAAACCAGGCAGTCAAAATTGTAGTAAAAACGTAAGGAAATACTCGCTAAATTTAAGATAAGGAATTATAGATTTTAAAAATGCAACATTATAATATATTTAAAAGCCAATATTTGGTTTAAAAATCACATTTTTATTGTTAAACATTACCAGAAGGCATTGCTATAAATGTTCTCCGGAATCAACTAAGGATTTACAGAAATAAAATGAAAACTGGACTGTCTGTTAGATGTGGCAACGGCTGTTGGAAGTAACCTTGTTTTCCTGTCATTACTATTTGAAACGCGAGCAGATTTGTGCTTTGTTGTTAATACGTGTTAATTGATAAAATACTTCTTTTCATGTTAAACTGTTTCAAGAATCTTACACAATTAAACTGTTCCATCATTTGAAAACTCATGGGCATCAAAATCATTAACATAAATGTGAAGTTCGCTTTACAATAGTTGACTGAATTTTGAAATCGTAACTAAATGAGGTTATGTCTGCTTTCACTGATAATAACTGGTCATAATATTCGTCAAAATATTTTCCCTTCAACACTCCCTGATACTGGGGAACCCATTTTCAGAGAGAAATGCTGAATCTTAGCAGTTTGCAAATACTGCAATACAAAAGAAGTTCACATTACAACGTAGAGGAGGTTCAAGCTTCAAGATTGAAGGGTGGAGTTCATCTAGAGTTTCCTATGTATAGTAGAAACATTGAAAATAAGTTTAAAATTTTGAGTCGATTTTAAGAAGACAAACATTGGCATTTATAATTCAAATAGGCAAAATAGACAAAATAAAAACTTGTTCTATCACTTCCAAATGCTTCAAAACACGGTTATATCTAACTAATTTAGATTTATTACCACACAATAAAACCAAGCGAAATTCTCCGTGGTTAGTATAAGGCTCGGGAGGTCCGCGGTTCAAATCCCGCCAGGACCACTCTCCCTGACTGAAATTTTCTCCAGGTTTTCCTCAGTCCTCGGGGAGGTATACTAAAAATCTGATGTGTTACATTCACATGACTTTCTCTACTCTTGTACAAACTATTTCTACAAACGCTTATTCTCCATATGTTTCATGTTAATCGAGATATCGAGATGTTAATCTTATTGCTAACTTTCTTGTAGATGCAAGGGGAATTGGTAGGCTTTAAGCGATAGTCAAATATTTTAAGAGCTGGTTGCTGTGTGGAGTATTCCATTCTCTTTGCGTTACCAGGACAAAAAAATGAATAACGAATTCCCATTTGAGAAAAAGTATAAGTATTAAACAATTTAAAGGAATAACAAGCAATATCTCGAAAATGGTTCACTCAACAAAAAATATGTATATGACATAAATTGTGTATTTTAACGCGATCTACATTTTTTGTGTAGTAAAATTTTGTCTATCTCTTACGGTTTACCAGTTATGCAAAAGTCATTCAAAATGAAGAATACTTTTGGAGAAATTCCCAGAAAATTCGAGATATACATTTCATTTGTCATGAAAATACCTTAAACATATGATTTTTAATCAAAATGGTTAGAGCCGTTTTTGAGAAAATTAAAATTTTCGAAAAATGTTCCATGTAAACGGTAATCTGGGGTGGGGGGATTTTCTTGAAAACCTTCGTGTCGCATCTCTGGAAGATACTGAACCTAAATACCAAGTTTGGTGTTCATCCGACTGTTCGTTTCTGAGTTATGCTGTTCACAGACACACAGACACACACGCGGACGTTTCCAAAAATCTGATGTGTTACACTCACATGACTTTCTCTACTATTGTACAAACTATTTTTACAAACGCTTATTTTCCATATGCTTCATGTTAATCGACATGTTAATCTTATTGCTAATTTTCTTGTAGGTGCAAGGGGAATATGGTAGGCTTTAAGCGATAGTCAAATCTTTTAAGAGCTGGTTGCTATGTGGCGCAATCCATTCTCTTTGTATGTCCAGGACATAAAAAAATGAAGAAGGAATTCCTATTTGAGAAAAAGTATTGGAAAACTTAAGGGAATAATAAGCAATATCTCGAAAATGGTTCACTCAACAAAAAAAAAATGTATATGACGTAAATTGTGTATTTTAACCGATCTACATTTTTGTGTAGTACAATTTTGTCTATCTCTTATGGTTTACCAGTTATGGAAACGTCGTTCACAATGAGGAACACTTTTGTAGGCATTCCCAGAAAATTCAAGATATACATTTTATTTGTCATGAAAGTATCTTAAATATATGATATTTTAATCAACATCGTTAGAACTATTTTTGAGAAAATTTTCGAAAAATGTTCCATGTAAAGGGTAATCTGAGGTAGGGGGATTTTGTTGAAAATCTTAGTGTCGCATCTCTGGAAGATACTGAACCTAAATACCAAGTTTGGTGTTTACCCGACTGTTCGCTTCTGAGTTATGCTGTTCACAGACACACACATACACACACACACACACACACACACACACCCCAACGGACATGTTTCCAAAAATGCTTTTTTTTTGATTCAGGAGGCCTCAAAACATATATTTCCTAATCTCGGTATCGAGTTTTTGGGTGGAATGCTATACTTCCCCTACTTACTATACGTAGTAGAGAAAGTAATAAACTTAGGCCTGGAACGTTTCCTTCCCAAAATTCCTTTACCAAACATTGTTTCATTACATATATCATCATTCATCAGTGTTCACCGCTTTGGTACCTATGTAGCAAGAACGGGAGTTAAACACTACTAAAGTTACCGCCATGTAAAAAAGGCATCTTGTCTAACATCCCAGCTCTACACTTCCTTATACAGCATTCAATTTTCCTTCCCGTGTTTTTTAACTCGGTGGAAGAGGCAGGCCATAAACTCCGTTGAAAAAACAGCCTTGCTGTTGCGGCCGGTCAGTTTGGCGGCAGAAGTTTGAACTGTTGTACCCTTCCCCTGCCACAAAGGCATGATGATAGGGTAAACCACAACCTCCAGCCCTTTGGTAATTCATCTTCACTCATTGTCGTCCTTTGCCTTACATCTCCAACAAAAAAGAAGCTAGGGTTTTTTATGGCCAGCACGCCGCTAATTCTTTCCCTCAAGTTAATAAACCCTGGGTTTTGTCAACGTCCTTTTCTTTCTTTTTTAAACCTTTTTTTCTTTTTCTGTATACCGTGCCTCAAACCTTTACCTCCCATTTCCCTTTCCCAATAGGTCATAAAACTGTTGTCACAGGGCATAATGCTGTACTTATCACTTATTCTTTCGGCTTTCTCTTGTATTTTTTTATGGTGCTGGATGGTTTGGCAAACCTTAATTTGGTGGTTGATAGTACTGGTTTTCGATGAGACCGAAAAAATGATGAAAAATACTTAACCACTTGTATGTAGACCAACCAGATTAAACAGAGAACTAATATCACCACAAACCAAATTCTTCTGATCTTTTAAAAGTAATTTATATTACCAAGAGAATTAAATCTGTAAAAGTCCTAAGTATTTTCCTTTAATATTTACAAAGCAACACCTTTATTACCCGGCGTTGTACGGTTAGCCTTTTAAACCAGAATAAGTTAATTAATTTCAATTACCTCCCCGTTCTTTATGAAATGATCCAGAGAATTTGTAAGGCTAATCCTCCTCTTTATCCCTTATTATAATTTCGCATAGCCCCGGTTATTCCAAATCAAGGATGAAATTTTCCTGATATTCGCGCAAAAGAATGTAAAATAGAGGCAGAACGTTTGACTTCCTTAACCTCCCCCGACAGTCTTCCTAGTTCTGGAAATGTTGCATAGGCTATAAGTAGCCTTTAGCGGTAGAGCAATCATCGGTCGAAATATTCGAATAATTTTGTAATAATTACAGTTGGTGGGATTTTAA
The DNA here is from genome assembly GCA_030765065.1 of Deroplatys truncata. Taxonomy (NCBI): domain Eukaryota; kingdom Metazoa; phylum Arthropoda; class Insecta; order Mantodea; family Mantidae; genus Deroplatys; species Deroplatys truncata. Next base: position 170,706,713 of record CM060987.1, on the reverse strand, counting down.
ATGTTTGTACCTTCTCTTTAGTTATGTTATTCAGTAACATAAAAGCTATATCGTTTTTACACAAACCCTTAACGTATACAAAGAAATAGAGGTGAGGCTGGACTCCCTGGTTAACTCTTTGGAAACCTCTGTCGAAACCTATAACCTCTTTTACTTTGAAAAAGAAACATACGCTACATCCATCGAGAAAAAGAATATTCTCAGCTGTTAATTATAAAATACCGATTCTCTGATTTCAAATGTTAGCAATTTTTTTCTCTTTATACAATTATTTCATGCGTTGCTAACGAACTTGATTACAATATAAGTACAAAGGAAATAATACAAAATGTTATTACATGAGGATTATTAAAATATTTTGGCAGTGGTATCTTAAACAGATTCGATTCTATTATTGTTTTGCTGCGTCTTTTGTTTTCTTAGTTGCTAAATCGTGACCATCATGTTTGGAATCAAATATCGACGGCATTTGCCTTAGTTTACATGCATTTTCTATGGAGTAACAACAACCATTTTTTACTCCATGGCAACCTCGACGAAAAGTCAAATCCTTATTCGCAAGTGTGTTCTTTTATAACTCCAAGTCTAGTACATGAGCCTTGTAAATCCTATTTAGTGTTTTAGTAATTTATGACTTGAAACTAAAAGGTATTTTATAGCCTATGTCCATCACAAGGAATATAGCTTTTCAATGGTGAAAGAAGTATTAAAATCGGTTGATGGTTTTTGAGATTACCCTACATACAAAAACACACACACACACACACACACACACACACACACACACACACACAGGTAAACTGACAAACACACACGTATCTTTTTCGAAAAACCTATTTGTTTATTCAGGGGACCTCAAATCATGTATTTCCGGTGAATTCTCGGTTATTAATTTTTTGTGTAAAATGTAATACTTCCTCTACGAAAAAGTAGGTGCAAGAGAAAGTAAAAACCTTGTCCCTACAACTTCTTTGTTTGATATATGAAATTTCCTGTTTTGTCTGTGTCTGGTATTTGCTGCTGTTCAGGATTTGATCCATATGAATGCCTATTTAATGTATTTCTGTTGTCCTATTTCTCATCCACATCTGTGCACCAGTTGTAGTTCCAAATACTCTGTACATATGAACTGCTGAGGGTATATAAAACAGAAGAGGTATGTGTGTAGTAAGTATTGAATCATAATACGCAATGATTCTACTAGAAAGCTGGGTGGAATAGCTCAATGGTTGGACGAGATTTTACCCTTTTGGCCACTCCTCCTTGTCAAAGTATTTAGCAGCTGACCAGTGGACGGCATAAGGGTGGAGTTTAAGGGCTGTCGCTTTGCTATTGTGTGGGTTAATACGGAAAGAAAATTAAGAATAACACAAAGAAAGACTTCCGCAGTTTAGGGAGTAATACGAAGAAGCCGCATTTCTATGGCCTGAAGTCTTTGCCGTGAAATATTGAATGACAATAGTAGACTACATCGGATGAAAAGGGCATAAATACCATCCTCTTAGGGGATGATTGTATATACAATGATGAATGAAACGTTTTAATACCATTTTAGTTTATGAACACTTATTTCAGCAGAAAAAGTAAGTTTTCCGCATATTTTGCTGCATTATAATTCAAATACGGAACGATTCTTATTAAAGTATATGACAAAACGCCAAATAATGCACATTTTCTTCCTTATGTGTCTCATTTCACCGCAATCCAGGATTTTAGTTTTGTACACGTCATACATTGCTTTACGCTGGAGTTACGACGTCGCAACAGCGGTCTTAGACACATACGCCTGTAACAAGTTACTACGCTTTCTACCACAGCTCGCTTATCACGCGTTCGTATCTGCGGTAAAAACTTCGTCCCAAACACTGCATGTCGCTTTTATTTCCTTTTACTGAATCTTTAGATAAAGATAAGAAAGTTTGGTTGTTACTCTCGTTTACTGAGTTTTAAAGAGTAATCGGTTATTTCCACAAACTTCGACCACTTTACTTGAAATTTTTATCACAGATTTTTTTTTTCAACTTAATTATAATATGAAATTAATTTTCGTAGTCCTATGTAGCTAACTTTTCAAGAAAATAATTTTAAAAACGTTGAAAATCGAGTCATATATTAAATGCCTCGCGTGATGAACATTTTAAAGTTTGAAACTTTTAAATTTTGGACTTCCTAACTCGAATATTGTTATTTCCAATCAATATTAAATTTTGTGAAACATTAAAGCTTTTCTTGAAAAAAATCAAATATGCAATTCTTTTAATCTTCTAAAACACATTCTTGTATTAAATTAGTATTAAAATCCTAAATACAAAACCACCTGATATCATGAAAATGCTCCTTAGCTCTTTCGTCCCTCTTCAAGGAATGTATATAGGTATTGAAAATTTAAGATGAAATGAACAAAAATTACATCAATGGAAACATGTTCAAGTGACAAGAGTGTAAGGAGAAAAGAATACGAGAAAATCAATTTAAAATTTCACATGCTATTTGCACACACCTGCACTCGTCAATTTAAACTCTCAGTTTTAGATTTAAATGGATAGAAGGGTAAAACCGCAATAGGGTGCTGATTATGCAGTGTTTCAGTGGGTTTTTTTGAGGAAATATTTAAAAAGTTATTTAATTTGTCGAAAATTCAGTATCGAGTAAGCTTAACAATTTATTGTGTTCATTGTTAAATAAGAAACCCCACTTTATTATATTGATTGTTCTCAATAAATGCTTCGATAAGCACCTGAATATTTTTGCATCCCATAGTTATAAAATACTCTACCCATTTAAATTTTACATTAAATACATAGTAAGTAAATGTTTAAATTGAAATATTCATTTTAATTTATTGCTTCATTAAAAATTAAAATAATTTGTTGGTTGCTTTCCCTGAACATTTAGTTGAAAACATATGAAAGAAATGTCTTGGGGACTATCACCAATGCAAAGTTAATATCGTTCCCGTAATGCAGCAACAAATTCGCAGCAGCATCGGAAAAAAACACATTCTACTCTGCGACAGCCCTGACATCCGTCAGGTGTGATTTTCCTATTCTCTGAAGCACTGTTGTCAACCTTTCTGCGTTTCAGAGCGTTTTATATAATGATATGAAAGAAGAAAAGCGTTTATAAACTTTTTCAACATGCTTAATGAGATAGGTTAAGCTAATGACGTCAATACCCCTTCCACCAAGGATTATACATTGAACGTTTGAGCTTTGCTCGGTGATGTTATAATTTCGCAGATGCTTAAGAGCTAGATCGATTTTTCTTTTGTTAAGTCAATATCAGTAAAAGTTGGCAAGAACGGAATATAAATGTATATTTAACTAGTTTTACTGTTTCAAAATTAAATTTGTATAACTTAGAATATATGGGTATTTATAGTTAGTGAGCATAAAGCTAGCAAGGACAACTAAATAAAACCGCAATAAATCTGTATGTAGTTGTGTGTACATATTTGTAATTAGCTGAAACACATTGAACAAGAATCTATTAAAACAGTTACAATAAAAACGTACACAAAATTAATTTAAATTGTAAAAGAAATTGTCTTTGCCACTGTCGATTTCTACTGTCGTCCTGATTATTAATATTTATTTTCACTTGACGTAAGGGCATGGCATGGACTTTCTGATGGTAGCAGTACTTATAAGAAACTTTATCTTTTAATTCGGAATGTCGCGGATGAGGTAATAATATTTTCGATAAAACATTTGCTGTTCATATGTTTGAGCACACATGTCTTTCGTTACAAAATATGTTCAAAACGATATCCCTTTGAGTCTATACAAGTCTGACACCTGTTGAACACATTGTTGAACACTCATAGATTTCTGCAGCCGAAATATTGGAAAACACAAACGGATACTGACCTCTAATTCGTCGGGTGTATGAGGATTCGTTGCACAAACTTTATCTTTAAGCATTCCTCTCAGATAATAATCATATAGATTTAGATCTGGAGAGCCAGCCAATTATACTGTCATCAAAAAACTTGTAATGTGAGGTAACAACTTCCTTGGAATTCTTTCCACAGAAGCCGCTATTTTTCTGGTTTTTCCTCGGTTAGATCTGTTGGCTATTTATGTTTATTTTTATCTAAAATAAAACCAGTCTGTTCAAATTTTTCTAACAACCTGAAATTGTGGTTTTGTTAGAAACGTTGAAACCTTGCCAAAGAATGTTAGGTTGAATTGTAAATGCTGTTACCCTCCATAGAAGTGTGAACTAGGCTATCGCAGAGCGAGGTTATCCAACTTGATAACAGCTACGAGTTAGGCCCAGCTGTCGTCAGTCAAGATAAATCCGGTCTAAGTTAATGACGAGAGCGTTTACTGAAAGTCCAATGTCTTACACCAACTAAATATATAAAGTGATCTAGCTGGAAGAAACACTTGAAAACCCTAAGGCCAGGCTGGTCCGTCCAACAAGAATCGACTCCGGAATCATCTCCCTAATACCAGCATCAGATGTTACTGCATGAACCAGCCCGCTCGGTTGTTCCTGGATACCTCTCATATTACTTTCTCAATATGATCTACTCTTCATACGCATATGAAGTGATTTCAAACAGAGATTTCATCAGAAATACGCGTTTTGAGGTTCCCTGAATAAAAGAAACCAGTGTGTGTGTGTGTGTGTGTGTGTGTGTGTGTGTGTGTGTTTCTGTCTATCTGTCTATTAAAAGCATAAAGAAAACTTAAGATAAAGATCAAACTTAGTACTTCTTTTCAGCAACTGCCAAGGATGCCACATTAAGATTAAGAAAATGAACCCTGCTCCAAACGTCCTTACATGTGGAAAATGGATACTTTTTTTCTCTCTTAAAAAACCTCTAATTTTTTATTGAAATATGGTTTGATGTATTCATATGTATAAGGAATAATATTTATATTTTAAATGTTCTTTAAATAGTCTGTGAAGACTTCTTCATTCTTAGTGAAATTTATATAACTATGAAACCAGAGGTAGACTAAAACATGCTTGAGATTAAATGTGGAGGATTTTAAGATATAAATTTGTGTTCAATCAATTTTTTGCTTTAGATGTTTACAAGACAGGTGTTTGCTGTTGTTGGTCGGACTTTCCAGTACTTCAAGTAACACTTCTGAAATGTTATGCCCATTCTTTTGTTTCTAATCAGGCTATTCCAAGTGCATTCAAAATATCAAGTCCAGCATAGCATAAGTAGAGGAAGTACTGCATACTACCCAAAAATTCTATGCTGAATTTTCACCGGAAATACACGTTTTGAGGCTTCCTGAGTATAGAAATTGTTTTTTGAAAAAATTGTGCATGTATGTATGTATGTAGGTAAGTGTTTGTATTTATGTCTGTCTGTGACCAGCACAACTAAAAAACGAAAAGTGGTTAAATATCAAACGTGATGTTTAAGTTCAGCGGCTTACAAGGACGCGACAGGAAGAATTTTAAGAAAATTCCCTCACCGCATAGTATTCTTTATATGGAAAAATTGTCGTTGCTTCTGATTTTCCCAAAAATGGCTCTGAAAAACTTACTACACAAAAAATGCAGAATCTTTAAAATATAAATTTATGTTAAATAAATTATTTTGTGCATTAAACATTCCCTATATATTTTGTATCATTTGTTTGAATAATTCTAAAATACTTTATATTTTTCAACTAAGTCTCTGTTCGTTTTTTTATCGTGTTAGAGAATGGAATTTCAAAAAGAAAATCATGAGAATATAATATCTACATCAGATTTTTAAGAATAATTTGCAGAACACATATGAAAATAAATTATTGTGGGTAGAGAAGTCGAGTGATTTAACACATCAGGTTTTTCTTTCTTTCTTTTCTTTTTTTTTTCATTTCTTTTTGCAATTTTCTGACTGTATACCTTAAATGCATTTTTAAAATTTTCAAATGCTATGTATTCAGATTTGGTGCGTTGATTTCTTATAAATTAATTCTTACCTGATAGTGACATTTCAGCGATTTAAACGCAAAATGCCAAAAATAAATTATAAAAAATATAAATACTAAATACAAAAGACGCGATGTGCGAAAGGTTCGCATGGGTTTAGAGGTTAATGCAGTGGGATGAACTCGGCTGTTTTCGGATTGCATAACAAAAGATAGTGTATTCAAAACCTTGCTGTAAAACAATATTGTGTCCATTGCACCTGGAACACACATTCTGCAGTGTGGGGAGAAAAAAAAAGTATTTCACAATCATGGTACTTCAAATCAGAGCGGTCCTCTCGGATGGAGTAAAAAATTGGAACCAAGCATATGCGAAATAGTTGTCAGAGAATAAATAAAGAACTGTAGCAGCTGGACCAAAAACCACAAAAAAATTGAGCATAAAAACTTGATAAGTTACAACCGTAACTGTCCAGAGGGCCTCGCATCCTGCCGCGTGCTCAAGTTTCTGATAAAAAAATAAACACAAAACAGCACACGCTGAATTTCGTGACGTGTGTCCAATGTTAGAGGCGTGTTGTCGAAATCATTGCCAGGATATGGACCTAGAAACGTCTCACACAATTGGACCCAATAAGGCTCAACGTTTTTCCCCTGTTTCTTTGTACAGCAGGACAAGATTAAGAGAGCAGGGACGGATCCAGCAGGTGATGAGAACAACTGCTTTAAATAAATTGTACCAAAAGCCCAAGAGCAAACAGTGGGTTACCTCCTAGGTGCTAATTCACCTGTCACATGATCGGCACGTTTCAACATACACCCCCTCAAGAAAGTATTCGTGTGCACTTTAAAAAATTCTAGCAGCCAAATTAATAGAGCGAAAAACCTAACCTTTTATTACATAAAGATCAAATGGTAATATAATTTACGTGTTTTGGTGGTTTTTGAGATGTTCATTTTGTCAGTTTTATACATTTTTCAAAAACATGCCAATATTGTAACTATTTTATACGTGCTGTTTTCAAAGTTATTTTTCATGCATTGTGCAGAGCATTTTTTTTTTGTGCATACATCCACACACTTTGATCGACATGTGACTTAAACTGGTGGGGAGATAAATTCGTGAAGTAGTAAAAAGTGAGCCGAAAACCAGGAATTAAGACAAAACGTTTGAAAATTCCCAACTTTGACATTTTATTCGTCCGCCAAATAAAATCCTATTTCCACCGCAAAATCAAGTAATACACAAAAACATTTTTCTACTCAGTACATGTAAATTTAATTTGAACCACGTACAAAAGAGTTGCAATTTTGGCATTTTTTCAAACATGTATAAAACGGATAAAATGAACGATCTGAAAAACGACCAAAACACGTAAACTGTATTATAATTTGATCTTTATGTAAAAAAAATAGATTTTTCCCTCCATTAATTTGGCTGCTATAACTTTTTAAAGTGAAGACGAATACTTTCTTGAGGGGGTGTAATTGTTACATCACCAACGTAGTAGATTCTTATCCAGGTTGAATGTGTTAAACTTGCATGATTTTCTCTACCCATTATCGTTTATTACGTTCTCCACCACATAATAGTAGGTAGAGATGTATTGCATTCCACTCAAAAATTCAATACCAAGATTTCACTGGAAATATATGTTTTGAGGCCCTCTAACCCAAAAATATCATTTTGGAAAAAGGTGTCCGTGTGTCTGTGAACAGCATCACCCGAGAACGAAAAGTCAGATAAATATCAAACTTAGTATTTAAGTTCGGTATCTTACAAAAATGCGACACGAAGATTTTTAAGAAAATTCCCCTACCGCAACTAAACTGTACATGGAACATTTTTCGAAATGTTTTATTTTATAAAAAATGGCTCTAAGGATTTTCATTAAATAGTAAGTATATTTAAATGACAAATATAATGTATATCTTGAGTTTTCTGGGAATAGCCTGTGAAGCCCTCTTCATTCTGATTAACTTTTGTTTAATTGGTAAAACGTAAAAGATAGAACAAATCTTACTACGGAAAATAAATGTACATCAGTTAAAAAAAAATTGTGGCATTAAGAATTTCCGAGATATTCTTTACTAATTGTTTGAGTTTTCAATTACTTCTACTTTTATCAAGTGTTACAGTGCTATTCATTTTTTTTCTTGATCATGCAAAGAGTATGGAATTTCAAAGCCATCCCTTAACGATCCGCTAAATCTAATTATCGCTTTAGCCCACTGTATTATTTTTATGCCTACAACTAAATGTGTAATGAAGGTTTATCTCTATTAACAAATACTGGTCAGAACAGTTAGGTTTTATAAGAATAGTTTGCAGAAGAGTGAGTGGAAAGTCATATGAATGCAACACATCGGCTTGTTTTCTATTGTTATGTTAATCGAGATAAATAGTTGCATTACACAATTCGTTGTAGGTACAAGAGGAGATTTTAGTTATAGTCAAATGTATAAAAGAGGGTCGCTAAGTGTTGACCTTGAAATTCCACTCTTTACATGACATCACGGCGAAACAAAAGAATGATGCATTTTTTTATTGCTTCATTTGTGAAGGCCCCATTAACTTCCATGGCCATATCGGGGACTAAGGCTTGTAAAACCCGTTGACCGTAGGCATAACTCTGGTTTCATTAACTGTAATTATGAAACAGGCTCACATTCATTCTTACAGACTCTGCGGAGGGTAGGGAATGATCCTAGTTAAAGAAAAATTCCCCCACCCCAGCCAGAATCGAACCCAGAACCTCTGGTTGGAGAAGTCAGAAGGCTGACCACTTGACTGCAGAGGCAGTAAAGGATTGCATAGTATTTAAAAAAATGTAACAGAGTATTCGAAAATTCAAACCAATAGCAACGAAAATCTTGGATATGGATTGTGCTCCTTCACCTCCCCCCTCAAAAAAAGCATAAGTTGTTTTTAACGAGATCTTCATTTACGTGTCTATCTCTTACAGTCTACTAGTTATACAAAACTGTTAAACATTCATTCTGAATGAGGAGATGTTCACAAGGTATTCACAAACATTTCAAGATATAAACACTTTGTTAGCCATGCAGATATTTTACACATATTATTTTAATCAAAATGTTAGAGTTATTTTTGGGAAAACCGAAAATAAAAAAGCATTTAATATGTAAAGGGCAGTCTGGAGAAGAGCGATTTTCTTGCAAATATTCTTGTAGCATCCTTGGAAGATGCTGAAATCATATATCAAGTTTGTATTAATCACTCTCCCACACACACACACACACACACACACACACACACACACACACACAGTTTTATAAAAATTATATCTTAATCAGGGGCCTCGAAACATGTATTTCCCGTGAAATCTGGATATTGAGTTTTCGGGGAGCAATGCAATATTTGCTATGCACATTATTAGGTAAGTAGAGAAAATAAAAGTTACATTTAGTATGTAAGGAGAGATTAAACGACCTATCTCATCAATATAAAACTTGCTAAATTGATGATCCATTATCACAGAAAGTATATAAGATAACAGACTGAAATTTTTACAGGATGTAGATGTAGGCTTTCTAAGATTGCTGATTTACTTTTACCCAAAAGTTTGTTTATTATGGAGGACAGAATTATTTTTTTCAATTATACCATCCTTTGATTAAAATTTATCAGTAATTATTTTTTCAAAAGTAACCAATGATATTATTAACCAAAGTAAATCTACAACAGCACATAAATCTTGTTTTTATCATCCTAAAATTTGGTTTAGTTATCTTCAGTAGTCTTTGAGAAAACAGGTCATTTATATCAGAAAATGTCATTCAAGAAAAAGCTGTTCAAAGCAAAGAATGGGGAAAACAAACTCACATACAACTCTTGGCTTGAGCACATAGAAACTTCTGTATTTAACAATAGTACCAATTTGTAGAGCAAAACTTCCCCTAAAAGATGAGGTGAAGTTTACCTCTCTTTTCTAAAGTGTATAGAGGTTATGATTCTTTTTCTGTATAGTGATTAAAAATTGGCGGCGCCGTGGCCGAGTGGTTAGACCGCTCGCCTCCCACCGAGGCGGCCAGGGTTCAATCCCAGGGACCTGCATGTGGGATTTGTGGTGGACGAAGCGGCGTCTGGGCGGGTTTTCATCGGGTTCTCCGGTTTCCCCCGCCATTCATTCCACCAACTGTTCCATCATCACCTTTCCTTTCATCCATTTCACCAATATTTCGTTTCATCTACTTCCTTTATCCCATACCAGGCATCGGGCTGATCACCCATCCTCGATGCTCTGTCTGATCCATGAATATCTGCTCCTCGACGGGCGTCTGACCCCAGGCACCCGCTTGTAAGTCCTGGGGGGTGTAAGTCCTACATAAGAGGAGGGTAAACAGATAATGAATGAATGATTAAAAATTGACAGTACAATTCACATGTTTAAAACATTTTAAAAATATAAATATTATGCTTACAGTGATAAAATATACATAAAATTAATGAGGAAATTCCAATTTATAAGACTGCATAAAAAAACTAAAAATGTAATTTTTGGGCAATTTGCACCATTTAGCCGCTCCATAAGCACTAATAAGGTGTACAAAGCCCTACTGCCTGACTGAACCTGTACTAGAAGCTTATCTACGTCGTTTCAAATAACTGATAAACCTTGAATAATGAAAGTGTTATACAATTTAAAGAGAGTACATAAAAGCGTAGGAGTTTCGTGTGTAGTGCCGATATCCACTAAATCCATCTTTGTGTAGAAGCTTGCAAATGGCAAGGGTGTGTAACTCGAAAGCAGATCATTACCAGGAAGATGTGAAACAGCGATAACCTGGCGAGGCAAACATGTGACGTTGGGATGAGTTGTTTTTCTTCCAGTAATGCCAAGGCCAAGGAAGTTGAGGTCATCGAACCCATATGGGCTTAGGGTAGGTGGGTGGTTGGGTTACCGGAAGGGATGCAGAGGGGAGAAGAGAATGTGCGAAAAAGTATTTCCTATAGGGATGCCGAGTTCTTTTGCGTAACTCAGGCAAACATCTGAACATCAGCCTTTCATGGTAGTTCACCTGAAAATTTCTTGAAACCAGAGAGTCTGGTGTAGTAACAACTAGCATATGGGCTAAATTACTAAACTGATTGTATTAATCTCACTAAAACTTTTGAATGTATAGATTTGATAGTGAAGAAGTCAAGAGTAAATTTATCTGCAGTGATATAACTAGAGTTACTGAATTTGTCTTAAAAACTGTGTTGCATTCACATGACTTTCTCTACCCACTATCGTGTATTTTTACATAGCTTCTACAAAATATTCTTACTGAAGCTTGTTTTTCTATCTAATTAATGTTAATCGAGGTAAATCTTGGCAGAAATAGTTTCATTACGCATTTCGTTGAAGGTACAAGGCGAACAGAGGTCTTGAAATTCTATAGGCTTTCCATGCCATCGCGAGAAATAACTGAATAGCGGCAGCGCTTATAAAAATGACAAAGGTACTGAAGGTTTCAAAACAATAATAACAGTTATCTCGGATATGGCTAATGCCAGAAAAAAATTTATATGAATAACCGTGTGTTTTAAAGAGCTCTACATCTTTTTACGTAAGTTTATATCTATAGCTTATGGTTGATTCGTTATTCGAAATTATGTAAAATTCCTCCCGAATAAAGAGAAATTCAGGATACATGTACATTTTATCTGTCATGCAAATGTATTAAATATATGGCATTTTAATAAAAATTCTTAGAGCCATTTCTGAAAAATCAAAACTTTCAGGGTAGTTTGGAGTGCAAGGATATTTGTGAAAATATTTGTGTCGCATCTTTAGAAGACACTGAACTTAAATACAGTTTAGTATTTACCCGGCATTTAGTTTTTGAGTTATGCTTTTCACAGAAACACAGGCGGACCTTTTTCTAAAAACGCGTTGTTGGGCTCAGGGAGCCTCAAAACATATAAACGGTGAAATCTGACATTTAATGTTAGGGTGGAATATCTGCAATACATACTTCTACCTACTGTAAGTACGTATTAGAGAAAGCGACATGCTTTTTTTTTTGATTGAAGGAGTCCCAAAACGTGTATTTTCGATGAAATTCGATATAAAATTTTTGGATAGAATACGCCTAAACTCTACCTACTAGTACGCCGTAGAAAAAGAAAAAAATCAGGAGCAGAAGCTTCATTTATATTATTAATATAAACTGTTCGATTTCTTCTATAAAATCACTATTAAACAAATGTGAATTTATAGAAGAAATCATACACATATGATCTTAATTTGATTATGTGATAAGTCAGTATAATATCCGCTTTGTCTATAACCAAACCGAGGAACAATAGGAGGAACAGTAGGAAATATATTATTTTATTTTTCTAATTAAAATCTTTGGCAACAATAATTTGTAGTATTATCGAAGATAGCTGCAGCATGAGAGTCACATACATATTTAAGTGAGACGATTTAGTGTGCAGTGATGGTGTATTTAATAATAACAAATGGATGTCGGTACGATGAAATGGAAGTGGTAAAACTAAAACGATAAGATTGTGGTAGTTGTGATTGAGAAATAAAATAACGGAAGTAAAATATTGTCGAATGCTGCATTTCCCACTTCCTTAATCTCCCCCGATAATTCCACCAAATTTCTGAAATTTTGTGTAGCGTGTATCTTTTAGCGGTGAAAGAATTATTCAAATGGTCGAGACATTTTTATATAAGCACAGTAGATAGAATTTAAAACTCTGATGCCTTCTCTTGGTCTGTCATTATTTAATGACATGGAGAATGCGCAGTTTTCACATTAAGGGAAAGAAAAATACCTTGACTTCAATACATATTTAATGAAATAGGGTCGAAAATAGCGGATATGACGAATATACCACGCCCCCTACAACCTAGCACATGTCTGTAACTCTGGAGAAAAAATAATATTTTCATTGTTAATAATGAATAATGGTTGAGTAGTTCCTGATGTAATGCTGGACACAATTTTCTTACTTTATAGGTTTGTTAAAACCGGCTAGATAGTTTGAACATGTGCATTAAAGGCATCTGACTGGCAGTGCGTTCCAACAATGTATGACAGATTACGCGTATTGCAATTAGGCGTTCCATAAACTTCTGATTGCGACAGAACAGTATGTAATAAAAGACACGTACCGATCCTGACTGACAACCGTTGACAAAACAATGCATGCTCATTAGGCATCAGATCCATACAGGAACTGATCAGAGGATAATCAGGGACTGTATGTTTGGATGGGACAGTGCTTTTCAGTGGTGAAAGAGTTGTCAAAATTCATTCAGTGGTTTCCGAGATTATCTTGGATACTCACCCACCCCCCACACACACACATAAGCATATATACAACACACACACGCACACACACACAACATATACACATATCTATACATACATACATGTACATACACATACGCACATAAACACACATGTAGATATATACATACTTACCAACATATAGATATACATACAGATATACATACATACCTACATATAGATATATATGCATACAGACATACATACATACATACAGACATACATATATAATTACAGACATACATACATACAGACACACACATATACAGACATACATACATGCACACATACACGCACATACATATACAGAAACACACATGCGCATACGTACATACATAAACATATACACGCACATACACACATTCACACATAATGACACATACACAAACCTACATACACACGCACACCTACACACGGACCAATATGCAAAGCAATTTTTCTATCCACATATCCATAATCCCGACAGATGTTTGTCTACAAATAGTCTCAAATTAGGCAATACGGACTTAGTTACGTGCAAGAATCGGAAACAACACTTACTTTGTTTATATATTTCACAAGTTGATGCGGCGTTCGTAGCGTCATAAAAAAGAGATCCCACACACTCTTTGAAACGTGTTAGCCCATCAAAATAACGTCAACGCGTAAAAACTTTAACTTTAAACGCTAATATTTCAGAAACGGTTAAGTCATTTGAAAACAATGATGTTTTAATAAACTGTATATTTCCTGTGGTACCTAAGTACTAAGAATGAACCGAATCTCATGGGCAATTCACAGGAAGTTCAAAACATCCATTTAATTTTCGTGCCACTACTTCAAATCAAAATCGCTGGAACAATTTTTGAGAACATAACAAACTAAGAAAATGTGACCATATACGGGATTGTTTGGGATGGGTGAAGTTACACAAAAAATTCACATTATATTCTTAGAAGGCGTGTTTCTAACTATACCATTTTTATTTTTATTTTTCCTGCCACATATCTAGTAGGTAGAGAAGATATTGTATACCACCCAAAATTTTCACCAGATATACATGTTTTGAGGCCGCCTGAATCCCAAAAAGAATTTTTAGAAAAAGGTCCGCGAGTGTGTGTGTCTGTATTGGTGAACTCAAAAACGAAAATTCAGATAAATACCAAACTTATTTAGATTCAGTACTTTCCAAAGATACGACACGAAGATTGTTAAGAAAATCCCCCACTCCAAACTACCCTTTACATGGAATATTTTTCGAATTTTTTTTTATTTTCTCAAAAATGGCTCTAACTATTTTGATTAAAATACCTTATATTAAAGATATTTAGCTGTATATCTTGAATTTTCTGGAAATAGCCTGTGAAGTCCACTTCATTCGGAAAGAATTTTGTATAATCTTGTATACGTGATAAACGTTAAGCAATGAACGAAAACGTACTACACAAAAAAATGTAGATCTCTTTAACACACAATTTATTTCAAATAACTCTTTTTGTGGCATCTACAATTTCAGAGATATCCGTTATTAATGGTTAGAATTGTTCAATATTTTGTCATTGTTTTCAAGTCCTTTCGATATTCAATTGTTTCCGGCGATTGCACGTAAAGAGCGTGGATTTTTAAGGACAGAGTATAGCGTCCAGTTCTTAAACCTTTGACTATCGATTTTCTCTTTATATCTATAACGAAATGTGTGGTGCAGCTATTACCGGAAAGGTTTATCTCGGTTAAAATGAAGTAGATAGGAAAACAAATTTTCATAACAATTTGTTTACTCTTTAATACCTAAGAGATAGAGGGTAGAAAAATTCATGTGAATCTAAGATCAGATTTTGTTTAAATTATGGTGTTCATAGATAAAGAGACAGATCAATACACACGCGTGGCGATTCTTACAAAACATTTTTTTTCTTTCTTTCTGTTTTGAATTTTTTTCTAAGGCTCTCAAAAAATAAATGTTCGCTGAAATCTCGATGTAAATTTTAATTCGAATGGAATACTTGTTCTTCCTTATGTAGGTGGCAGTAGAGAAAATAAAAATCAAATTTTGTTTTGTCTGATGACTCTTCCTAAACCTCCGACCAAAGTGTGTTATAAAACCAGGAAGAAACGGGGAGGGGGGACGAAAATCTGCCGCTTGATCTGTAAATTAACCGTACAGAATCAAATGCTTATTTGCATATAAAGCGAGATAGAAGAAGACATTCGAAGACAAAATTATTTCAGATATCACTTGGGTATCCAGAGGTTAATATTTTCCTTAGGTGCAATGCTAAAATCGATTTTAATCGAAAGAAAGTTGAATGGACAACTACTGTTTACGGTGATACAAAAGAGATCTGAATTTAAAAGGTTGTGCGAATGCTTGGCGGCACTAAAAGCCTTTTTCTATCCCTTCTTTTCATCCTTGATTTTCCATCATAAGGTTTCTCCTGTGTGTGACGTCTGAGAAAGCAAAGCCTTTGGTCATCACAAGCTTCAATCTTGGACCGTGCCATTCCACCCTCTGTATTCCCCCTCGACCCAACCCTCACCCCACCAACGAGTTTTTTCCCTTTCTTGTGCCATCCCCTACTTTTCGTTTCTCTACAAATCCCCTCATTTTGGATTTGGGGAAGCAGCAGCGTCCAGCCGCATGATTCTGCTGCCTGCTTGCGATTGCGTTTGTTCCTTATGCAGCTTTATAAGCCTATACGCCCACAATGTGTTGATGATTTCAGTGTCATCAAAAACCATGCAAGAACCAATACCAACGAAAATATAACAAATAGGCACACTCCCAAGACAACTGACGAAAAACGAAGCTACGGTAATATAATAACACGTCATTAACACTACTGCAGGCTCCACCACCAGCACAAACGCTGCAACTGACACTACAACTGCCAGCATCATTAACTCTGCTGCTGCTATTACCATCATTACTATCACCAACCTCTACTACATCATTGCCTATACCACCATCATCAGTACCACCATCACACCACCACTACAACTACCGCTACTACCACCAATACAGCTACTACATCACTACAATTAACCATCAACACCACTACTAATCTCATTACAACTACCTTCACTAACATCACCGCTACTGTTACTACTTCCATTACAACTACTTTCAACACCACTACTACCAATAGCAATACTACTACCTCCACCACCACTAGTAGATACTAATACCATTACAACTACCTCCACTAACAGCATCACCACCAAAAGTATCATCACCAGCACCACCAACAACAACAAAACCAGCACCACCATCAACACAACCACCACAACTACTGCTATAACATCACTACAACTACCTCCGCTAAGAGCACCACCACCACCTAAACTAGTACTACTAACATTACTAAAACTATTTCCATTAACAGCACCACCACCACGACAACTGCTGCTACTAACATCGCTACAACTACAACAACACCAAAACTACTGTTACTAATACCACATCGACTACCTCAAATAACACAACCACCACCACATCTACTGTTACTAATACCATTACAACTTCCTCCATTAACACCACCACAACTACCTCCATAACAACACTACCATAAGTACCTCCAATACAACAGATACCTCCAATAACACCACCACAATTACCTCCATAACAACACTACCATAAGTACCTCCAATACAACAGATACCTCCAATAATACCACTACAACTACCTCCATAACAACACTATCATAAGTACGTCCAATACAACAGATACCTCCAATAATACCACTACAACTACCTCCATAACAACACTACCATAAGTACGTCCAATACAACAGATACCTCCAATAACACCACTACAACTACCTCCATAACAACACTACCATAAGTACCTCCAATACAACAGACACCTCCAATAATACCACTACAACTACCTCCATAACAACACTACCATAAGTACCTCCAATACAACAGATACCTCCAATAACATCACCACAACTACCTCCATAAAACACTACCATAAGTACGTCCAATATAACAGATACCTCCAATAACACTACCACAACTACCTTCATAACAACACTACCATAAGTACGTCCAATACAACAGATACCTCCAATAACGCTACCACAACTACCTCCATAACAACGCCACCATAAGTACCTCCAATACAACAGATACCTCCAATAACACCACTACAACTACCTCCATAACAACGCCACCATAAGTACGTCCAATACAACAGATACCTCCAATAACACCACTACAACTACCTCCATAACAACACTACCATAAGTACCTCCAATACAACAGATACCTCCAATAATACCACTACAACTACCTCCATAACAACACTACCATAAGTACCTCCAATACAACAGATACCTCCAATAATACCACCACAACTACCTCCATAACAGCACTACCATAAGTACCTCCAATAACATCACCACAACTACCTCCATAAAACACTACCATAAGTACGTCCAATATAACAGATACCTCCAATAACACTACCACAACTACCTTCATAACAACACTACCATAAGTACGTCCAATACAACAGATACCTACAATAACGCTACCACAACTACCTCCATAACAACACTACCATAAGTACCTCCAATAGAACAGATACCTCCAATAACACTACCACAACTACCTCCATAACAACGCCACCATAAGTACCTCCAATAACACTACCACAACTACCTCCATAACAACACTACCATAAGTACCTCCAATAGAACAGATACCTCCAATAACACTACCACAACTACCTTCATAACAACACTACCATAAGTACGTCCAATACAACAGATACCTCCAATAACGCTACCACAACTACCTCCATAACAACGCTACCATAAGTACCTCCAATACAACATATACCTCCAATAACACTACCACAACTACCTCCATAACAACACTACCATAAGTACCTCCAATAGAACAGATACCTTGCGACGGAAATGTATGTTATATTTATTTAACATTTATTATAGCACCATGTTTGGAAGCCAATATGCAACGGTTGCTGCTTTACGTAATGTTGTTTACATCACATGTGTTGAAGCCTTCTTGTGACGTCCTTCTTTGTTTGGTTCGTAGCTCCCTCTGACGTTAGCAATTTGTATTAATTAGTTTCTGAAAGAATTTAAGCTTATGTATATTGTCCTCCGGCTAGCTATCATCTTATCTTGGTAGAACTTGTATCTCTTGCAGGGTGTGAATCGGAAAGGAATCTTTTATCCAGAAATTATACTGACGAAGAAATTGGTTTTATAACTTTTATTGCTGAACACATTCACAAACACTTTTACAAATTAATCTGGATACTCGCCAAACTGAAACTGTTTTTAATAACTTCTTACTTATCACTTTTAACTTGCATACTTCAACTTTGTGTAGAATTAACTTTATAATAATTTAGATTCTCGTAATTCTGCTGCGCGTAACTTGGCGAAATAAATGAACTGAGAGACCGACGTGGAGAGTACTGAGAATTTTGTAGAACTGGGGAGAACGCTCCCTTGAACCTGGCTTATTTATAGGCCTGCCTCAAGATACGCCTAAAGATTATAAATGAACTGCTATTGGCTAATAAAACGCGCCAACATTAGCGTCTATTTTAATATCCAATGAAAACCACTAATACATATTTCTTTTAGGGAACATTCTAGAAGCTTTTACCGAAAAGGCGCGAAACATTACGTAACTTCCTGGTTCCCGGCAATGACAAACAACTCATCCCCTCTCTGCATTATTGCGTTATTGTTGACAGTTTCAGTAAAGCCGTATATTATTATTTACCAATAATAATTACAATTAATAAACCTCTTAAATCAATGTCACATAAAAATACATATTCATATTACTATCATTAATTACATCTGAGTAATTTGTGATACAAATTACCGTATCATATGCCCCACTAGAAACATAATTATAAATATTTATAACTTGTTTAGAAATTTTAAAATTGTGTTTTTAGTCTCCTAAATCTTGGAACACACGTTATCACTTTCACTTAACACTTCACACGCATTTAACACACGACATATGTTTTCTTTATTATCTCGCCACTACTTACTGGCTTTGGTTTAATTAATTTAGATATTAATCTGACATCACAAAATTTTTTATAGCAAATACTTTACCCTAAATTATTTAATCACTGTTTCAAAATTGTTTACTCTCTTACATTGTTGACAAAAATTTATACATTTAAGATTTTTGTAATTATTACACATATTTACCAAAATATTCACCCTCTACATATATTTACATCTCTTAAATCTAGGCAATGTTTCACCTTTTCTGTTTGCTACATAAGTATTTGTTTTTTTTTAATTATTTTTACCCATTTTTGTTATTTTGTACTTTACAAATATATTTACATCTCTTAAATCTTGACAATGTTTCACCTTTTCTGTTTGTTACATAAGTATTTGTTTTATTTATTTTTTAATTATATTTACCAATTTTTTTTGTTATTTTATACTTTATTTGAACAAAACTCTTGGAATTGTATTTACGTACTTTTAATTTAATATCATATTAAGTTTCAATCTTTGCATTCTTAATTTTCAAATACTGTTACAGTTACTAAAAATTTAATTTTTTTTTTAAATATTTATTTCTTTTTATTTTTCTATTTTTTTTTAATTTATTTCTGTTTTCTCATGACATATATAAATAGTTAACCCTCTTACGTTCCAATACATTTCTCTGCAAGTCATCTTTACCTATCCAGCATTTAGTTTACATCTCGTTGCTATTTACCCTCCTGGATCAAATTGTGTGTGGCTAAACATTACTCGTAGCCGTAACCTAACCTTCAAATTTTTGTTCATGAATAACCTCTTGTATTCATTTGAAATTTCATCACATGATAACATTTGAAAACAATCTAAAGTTTCTTGAACAACACATATTTTACCAACTTTCATTTTCAATTCTTCTGCTATCTTTTTAATCTGAGAATACTCTGACAAATCTGTACTAAACTGTACTGGACTGGAGTTTTCATTTTGAATATCTTGGTACAATTTCTTTCTTTGCATTACTGTTTCATTCTGTATTTCTGATATTTCCCCTCTGAAATTAACCTGCGCCTGATTTACATCTACATTCCTAACCTCTTTTATCTCTCTTAGCTCACTTGTCATATTACTCACTTGACTTCTTAACTCTGTACATTCTACATTAACCTCACTTTTAGTATTAACCTCACTTTCTTTGTTATCTCTTTCCCTACTCATGTCTAGCATTTTCTTTGAAATTTCTCCTATCTCACTTGCTATTACTTCCTCATTTTCATCTCTCATTTTTGGCATACAACTATCTAGCTTCGTAACTTTCTTTTCACTTTCTTCACTGCTTTGATCTACTTTTTGCTCTAATATATCATTACTCCTACCAATATTTTCAATTGATTTCCTGTTTTGTTCAAAGCTTTTACTAATATCTTCTCTTAATTCCCTATGACTCTTTTGCATATCTTCCCTTAATTGATCTGTAATACTCTTACTAATATCTTCCCTATTTTGATCTATTTTCTTACTAAGATCTTCCCTTAATTCTTTCTTATTCTGATCTAACTTCTTATCAATATCTTCCCTTAATTCTCTATTCATATTTCTCAGCATTTCCATCATCAGACTAGCATCAAATTTTACATTTCCTGCTATTCTATTCTCACTTTCTGCACTAACATTTTCATCTTCAAATCCTAAAAAATCTGGGCTATTTTCTGTAACTTGTATTGGATCAGAGCTAACTGTTACACTATCTCCCTCCATAATTATTTCTTCTGTATTATTAGCAGCCATTGTTTTTATTATTCTACCACTCCTAAGGAACATTTATTTACCTTTTTGATGCTGTATGTTGCTGTTACTTTAATGTCCAGCGTTCTGCCCCATTCTCCTAGATTTGTATGTCGCTTCTGCGTTGTGTTGTGATGAATCTACGTCGTCTCGATGTTTTTATAGTTGAATTCCTTGTTGCCTCGTAATCTCGGAATTACGATGTCCAATCATCCATGTAGTCTGTCGTTCCTTTTGTTTCTGGAATCTGCGTCTTGTAGATCATTTCACCGCTGCATTCCTGGTTACTCTGCTTCATTCCTGGTCATCGTTTTCCTTTCCTGGTCACTTCGCCTTCCTTTCCTGGTTACTTCGCCTTCCTTTCCTGGTCACTTCGCCCCACGTCCTGGGTGCCAATATGTAGTGGTATAAATGTTACAAATAAATGTTTGTTTACATAACTAACTGCCCCACGTATGGGCGCCAATATGATGCGGTATTAATGTTGTAATTATTTAACATTAATTGTAGCCCCTGTTTGGAAGCCAATATGCAACGGTTGCTGCTTTACGTAATGTTGTTTACATCACATGTGTTGAAGCCTTCTTGTGACGTCCTTCTTTGTTTGGTTCGTAGCTCCCTCTGACGTTAGCAATTTGTATTAATTAGTTTCTGAAAGAATTTAAGCTTATGTATATTGTCCTCCGGCTAGCTATCATCTTATCTTGGTAGAACTTGTATCTCTTGCAGGGTGTGAATCGGAAAGGAATCTTTTATCCAGAAATTATACTGACGAAGAAATTGGTTTTATAACTTTTATTGCTGAACACATTCACAAACACTTTTACAAATTAATCTGGATACTCGCCAAACTGAAACTGTTTTTAATAACTTCTTACTTATCACTTTTAACTTGCATACTTCAACTTTGTGTAGAATTAACTTTATAATAATTTAGATTCTCGTAATTCTGCTGCGCGTAACTTGGCGAAATAAATGAACTGAGAGACCGACGTGGAGAGTACTGAGAATTTTGTAGAACTGGGGAGAACGCTCCCTTGAACCTGGCTTATTTATAGGCCTGCCTCAAGATACGCCTAAAGATTATAAATGAACTGCTATTGGCTAATAAAACGCGCCAACATTAGCGTCTATTTTAATATCCAATGAAAACCACTAATACATATTTCTTTTAGGGAACATTCTAGAAGCTTTTACCGAAAAGGCGCGAAACATTACGTAACTTCCTGGTTCCCGGCAATGACAAACAACTCATCCCCTCTCTGCATTATTGCGTTATTGTTGACAGTTTCAGTAAAGCCGTATATTATTATTTACCAATAATAATTACAATTAATAAACCTCTGAAATCAATGTCACATAAAAATACATATTCATATTACTATCATTAATTACATCTGAGTAATTTGTGATACAAATTACCGTATCAACCTCCAATAACACTACCATAAGTACCTCCAATAGAACAGATACCTCCAATAACACTACCACAACTACCTCCATAACAACGCCACCATAAGTACCTCCAATACAACATATACCTCCAATAACGCTACCACAACTACCTCCATAACAACACTACCATAAGTACCTCCAATACAACAGATACCTCCAATAACGCTACCACAACTACCTCCATAACAACACTACCATAAGTACCTCCAATAGAACAGATACCTCCAATAACACTACCATAAGTACCTCCAATAGAACAGATACCTCCAATAACACTACCACAACTACCTCCATAACAACGCCACCATAAGTACCTCCAATAACACCACCACAACTACCTCCAATAACACCAGCACAACTACCTCCATAACAACGCCACAATAAGTACCTCCAATAACACCACCACAACTACCTCCAATAACACTACCACAACTACCTCCATAACAACGCCACCATAAGTTCCTCCAATAACACCACCACAACTACCTCCATAACAACGCCACCATAAGTAGCTCCAATAATACCACCACAACTACCTCCATAACAACGCCACCATAAGTAGCTCCAATAACACCACCACAACTACCTCCATAACAACGCCACCATAAGTACCTCCAATAACACCACCACAACTACCTCCATAACAACGCCACCATAAGTAGCTCCAATAACACCACCACAACTACCTCCATAACAACGCCACCATAAGTACCTCCAATAACACCACCACAACTACCTCCATAACGACGCCACCATAAGTACCTCCAATAACACCACCACTAGTACCTCCATAACAACGCCACCATAAGTACCTCCAATAACACCACCACAACTACCTCCAATAACACCAGCACAACTACCTCCACTACAACTAACTCCACTAACACCACCGCCACCACCACTGTTTACTCTACTGATTATTTTATAGCTAATCTGCAAATAAATCATAGAAAAGTAATTTTCTGCCTGCTTCTATTACTTATGCTAAAACGTTCGCCTGCAATTGTTTCAATAACATATTTTAGTTCAAGTACAAAAGAGCATACAGGAGCCCGAAACAACGCGATAGTCAACTGTTTAAAAGGTAATCGATAAATAGTGTTAGTCATGATATTGTTGTTTACATTAGCTCACGGGAAAATTGAATTGGCAATCTAAAATGTCAAAGGTTACTTTTAAAGTTTTAGAAAATTTAAAACATACTAATGTGAGTAATACAATAAATGTGTTTGACATAAATTATGTTATTAAAACATGTTGATTCGGTTCATTGAATGAACATAAACTATTTACTACATTAATTGTGTGTTAAATGCATTAATTGTATACCTTAACGAAGAATACTTTATTCTTGTGTTATGTTTTTTTTATCTCTTATGGTTTCTCAGTTATACAGTAGTTATTTATGATACGAGTGTTAAAGATTGAGTTTTAGTTTTTGATTAGAAATGTTTGCGGAACGAGGCTGAAAGACCAGTGTAGGAATCCTACGGAAAAAATAAAATCACTTTTGTCATGTGTTGTCGTATACTATAATATTCAATTATATAAAATATAATTACAAATATTAAATTATAACATATCAAACCGAAATTCGTGTGGAAATAGGAGTATAGATTCGTACATACGCAATAGTGATCGCTAGTCTGTTGTTGTTTGGCCTTGGTTGTTGTTTGACCTTCATAGTACCAGTGCTGACAACAGATCTCTTTTACAATCACAACATTCTATAATATGTATATTAGAAGGCCGTGGCAAAATAAATTCACAAATTAAGTGCAAGAATAGTTTTATTAATAAACATGTATTTTATTTAATATTTTTATTATTACTGTTGTTGATGTTCCTTAGATGTAATTGTGATGTTGACTGCAGTTATTGAAATGTGTAATATTATTTTCTTGTACAGAGGAAGTAGCATTGGTATTAATAATCGACACAAGGCCTCCGCTTAATATACATACAATTTCGTGGTAAGAATGGAGTGTTATATAAATTGTATTCCATTTAATGCTATACTCTTTGGAATTAATTGCTCTTCCACACAAGACATGTGTTGTACAAGGTTGGAAAGGTAGAATCAGACGACTGAAAAATGCAATGCCATAGCCGAGATTTGAACCACGGATCTCCCGGTCTCCGTCCGGTTGCTTTAACCATTGTGCTACCACTAAATTCTCCAACTGATTCGTATTTTTTCCAGTAAACTACAAGGAGATCTGAAATTGTATTGAGATGACATACCCCAATGGCGACTTACAATACTGTAAGTACTTTAAGTCCCGGGCTTCATAGTTTCAAACACTATTAGATCAAATAGTAAAAATCCATGCCCTCTGCCGGGTTATGCTTGACATAATCTTATTTTTTAAGGAGATCTACATTTTTGTGTACATATTAACTTTTAGTCTTTTTCGGATTACCAGTTACTCAAAATTGTATAAATTTCATTCAGAAAATTCAGAAATAGGTATACATTTTATTAGCCTTGCAAATATCTTAAATACTTCGTATTTTAATCAAAATATTTAGAGGAGTTAGTAAATTAATAAAAAATTGCGAAATTGTTTCCATATAAAACACAGGATGAGTCAGAATAACACTACCACAACTACCTCCAATAGACTTCAAATAAGAACAAAACAAGAAATGAACGATTGCACAAAGATATTTAAAATGCCGACTGTTGACTTCGCAGCAAAGTTGATAGTGTCGTAATGACTGTCAAGATCTTTCAAAAACACATGACATATCACGAATAACATCAAATGCTACAAAGATCCTGGCTATCAGCTCCTTTTCACTATAAAGGGTGGTTCACAACCGCCCGAGAACGGTAACCAGAACGGAAACGAGAACGGGAAGCAATGCACCATGCAAGATGTTGGTTCACAACAGCCCGGTAACGAGAACGGGAATGCATATCGATCACAAAGTGAAATTCGATTTTGCGCATTGGGATTTCATTTGTTTTCAACTGACCAATGACATTTTTTCACCTACTTCCAATTTAGCCAATCCAACGTCAAAATTCGATAGAGTAAACATTATCTAAATGTACATCCATTACATTTCCGATTCCTCTACTTATGCCAAGCTTTCATTCCTTTATTTAATGGCATACATTACAATTGTTTATTGTTCTTTTTTTCATTTCCACCTGTTTTAGCCATTCTTTGTAGCTTTTGCCATTGTTTTTAGGTAATAGCCAGTTTTGAGTTGCATATAAACAAACTACAAATGATCGCTTCACCAGAGGAACCAACGATGATTAGATTTGCGGGTGTCGGGATGAGGTTAGGAAGCACATTTACTACTAATTCCTTCCAGTTTCATGTTTCCAGCTTGCGACTATAGAGAGCACTAGTGGCTGTTTTATGTCACGGCCGCTTAGAATAACCTCTAGAGTGAAGAGTCTAATATGCACAATAGGTATCTAATATGCCGTGCCCGGGAACGAGAACGAGAAAGTTAAATGTTGGGCGACACTCTTCTTTCCCGTTCCCGGGGCCCGGGAAGGCTTCCCGTCGGTTGTGAACATTCCCATTTGAATACATGTATTTCAACTTTCTCGTTCTCGTTCTGGTTACCGTTCTCGTTGGTTGGAACCAGCCTTTAACCGGCGTCTCGTACACAAGAGTCTGAATATGTCCCCAAAAGGAAAAAATCCAAAGGGAATTAGATCTGGTGAACGAGATGGTCATTATGTCGGTGTTCCTCTACCGATTCAGCAATCGGGATATGTTACACTTAAGAAACCCCTTACGTCACGGAATAATGCGCAGTGCAACATCGCCTTGGAATCATATTAACTGTCGTATTTCTAAAACAACATCTTCCAGAAGTTATGCCAAAGTATGTTGCAAAAAGGTAGGTAAACGTGACCCGTCAAACGTGGAGGTAGGAAGTAGGCCCCGATGAGGGCGCTCAAATGTTTACTGCAAACTGATGTTTGAAGTTTGTAACTCTAATTGCTCTAGAGTTTTCCTGTGCCCAAATGTGACTGCAATGTGTGTTAAACATGCCCTCTCGTGTAAAAACCTTCTCGTCCGTCCACTATATGATTGTAGGAAATCATGGTTGATCAATGCATTTATGAAGAAACCACTGGACAAACTCTCATCTGGCCCCAGTGCTTGAACTGGTTGAGATGACGCGGATGTAATTGCTGTTCACGCAGAATTCTAGTAACCGAGGACTGGCTGTATGTATGGCAAGCGCTATTACTCTTGTGCTTGTTGACGGAGAATTACGGACCCGGTCAACAACCTAGAGCCACTGTTCTTACGTTTCCTTGGATTCCCGAACGATGCACTTGTTTTCGGAGAGTTCCTGTTTCTCGTTGATGTACGGCAGTAAAGGTGCTGTGATGAGGCAAATGCCGCCTTGGGTAAAGCTTAGCATAATCAAGTGTCCTTTTCGATTTTCCCCAAGCAGTACCATAAACGTAATACATGTATGCCAATTCTCTGTACGTAAAGTGGAACATTTTACAATAGGATGTAAAACTTTAAATCCGTCCAATAAACGGAGCACTTAAGTATGTCCTGTTAGCTTAGATTGCCTACCTACACCTTTTAGGAACCACAAATTGCAAATAATATGCGACAAAAATTAAATTAAATTGAGTTTTATTTATGGACGCTCTTTAACTGCTGTGGTCCTTAGCGCTCCATTCTATATTGGGCTGAAAGACCGGTAATTTGCTCAGAGGCTTCTTTATCAGGCTTGAGGTTCTTTTACGTTTCGTAAATCTACAACATGGGACCATCGGCTTTACTTCCTTCCGAAGGAAGCCATGCTAAGCACTTTCACGCCCGAAAAAAATCATCCCCCTCCCGCTCTCTCGTGAACTCGAGCCTAGCATGGTAACCACTACACCACGGAGGACGACATAATATGCGACGGAATCCCTTATCACTTAAATAACAAAACGCAGGTTTTAGGTTAATGGTGATATAAGCAACGTTAAAAAAAGAACACAAGTGATGTCCCAAAAACGCAAAGAAAACAAGACATAAGCGATATTCTAATGCCATGAGGGAACACGGATCTATTTTACAGAATTTCGCCAAACCGAACGCAGCGTTTGAAAAGCATTAATGCCCTCAAGGTCGGGCATACATACCCAATAAAAGAAAATATTCAAATAAAAACCTAAGTAGAGATATAATGCCGGTTTGAGCACAGTAGAGAGATGCCGACAAGTGATAAAGTTCTTTGTTCTACGCCGACAAGCCCCGCCCCCTCCCTTTGTGTGCTAACATGCCGCCAGGTCTCGTGTCGTTAGGCCCCGCCTCCTCTCGCTTTGTGTGCTCACCTAATGCCGACAGTGTCTGTGCTAACAGGTCCTAGCCCCCCTCCCCCATGCGTTCTACTGTGGCGTCATGACTTGAGGGAATTGTTTTCTCGAGTCCTGCCGCCCCTCGGCAAATTAATTAGGTAATGTTCGTCAAACATTTTTTTTATGACTACTAAGGCCTGCACATTGCATCCTCGAGCAATTAAGTTTTTTGAATAATGAATTGTTGACTGGAGCGTGAGTATAAATAGTCTGCTCACGGGAACAGTCTGTCATGTAATGAAACACTGCAGCCTTCTTGTATCTGGGGAAAGCGCTTGTCCATTAGCTGAACATGTTAGACGCTTTCAACACATTAATAGGCTTTTAAGTTTACATTCTGGATCTGTTTACATACATTAGCGAACGACATACTTCCGCCTGGCGGTAACGGTGACCTCTATTAGCTGAGACGCTTTCACCCCATTAGCGAACAATGTCAGTAATTGTTTTCCTAAGTGCTCTGCCCAACACTCAACACTTCAGATTTTAGCGATGGAAATGATAGCAGCAGCTTCTCCAACGAGTTCCAAGTTGACCAGGATGGCCGGGTTCGAATTACAAATTCAGCTTCTAATAACTCAGAGACTAATTACGATAAAGACGTCAAATAAAGTTTATTACATTAATGTCATTAGATAGTTTCTTGTGAATGTATATTTGGGTACATGGTGTCCAGGGTTCGAATACCGATAAAATGTAATTTAATTATAAATTTAATAACTCCTAAACTAATTAAGATAAAGACGTCAAATAAACTTTATTGCCTTTATGTTATTAGGTAGTATCTTGTGGAGATGTAATTAGATACCTGACGTTCTGGGTTCGAGCCTGATGATTAAATCGTCATTATCTCAGAAACTAAGAGAGGTAGAGGAATTGACCAAAGCATGATTGATAGCTCCTATGATGGATAAATAATACTGTATATAATTTTTAATCAGTCGTCCTTATTTCGAATCCCGATCTTTCAATCACTTACTTATTTTTTCTCTATACTCTAGAATATGTCACTTAGATTGATGCTGTAACTGCATACACAACCTTTAAACATATCAAACTAATATTGTAAATAATTTTGTTTCTGGTGTCCAGGGTTCGAATACCGATAAAATGTAGTTTAATTATAAATTTAATAACTTCTAAACTAATTAAGATAAAGACGCCAAATAAACTTTATTGCCTTTATGTTATTAGGTATTATCTTGTGGATGTGTAATTAGATACCTGACGTTCTGGGTTCGATCCTAATTTTAAATCGTCATTATCTCAGAAACTAAGAGAGGTAGACGAGTGAACCAAAGCATGATTGATAGCTCCTATGAGGGGTAATTAATACTGTATATAATTTTCAATCAGTTGTCCTTACTTCGAATCCCGATCTTTCAATCACTTACTTATTTTTCTCTATACTCTAGAATATATCACTTAGATTGATGCTGTAACTGCATACAGCACCTTTAAACATATCAAACTAATATTGTAAATAATTTTGTTTCTGGTGTCCAGGGTTCGAATACCGATAAAATGTAGTTTAATTATAAATTTAATAACTTCTAAACTAATTAAGATAAAGACGCCAAATAAACTTTATTGCCTTTATGTTATTAGGTATTATCTTGTGGATGTGTAATTGGATACCTGACGTTCTGGGTTCGAGCCTAATTTTAAATCGTCATTATCTCAGAAACTAAGAGAGGTAGAGGAGTTGACCAAAGCATGATTGATAGCTCCTATGATCGGCAATTAATACTGTATATAATTTTCAATCAGTTGTCCTTACTTCGAATCCCGATCTTTCAATCACTTACTTATTTTTTCTCTATACTCTAGAATATATCACTTAGATTGATGGTGTAAATGCATACAGCACCTTTAAACATATCAAACTAATATTGTAAATAATTTTGTTTCTGGTGTCCAGGGTTCGAATACCGATAAAATGTAATTTAATTATAAATTAAATAACTCCTAAACTAATTAAGATAAAGACGCCAAATAAACTTTATTGCGTTTATGTTATTAGGTAGTATCTTGTGGAGGTGTAATTAGATACCTGACGTTCTGGGTTCGAGCCTAATTTTAAATCGTCATTATCTCAGAAACTAAGAGAGGTAGAGGAATTGACCAAAGCATGATTGACAGCTCCTATGATGGGCAATTAATACTGTATATAATTTTCAATCAGTTGTCCTTACTTCGAATCCCGATCTTTCAATCACTTACTTATTTTTTCTCTATACTCTAGAATATATCACTTAGATTGATGCTGTAAATGCATACAGCACCCTTAAACATATCAAACTAATATTGTAAATAATTTTGTTTCTGGTGTCCAGGGTTCGAATACCGATAAAATGTAATTTAATTATAAATTTAATAACTCCTAAACTAATTAAGCTAAAGACGCCAAATAAACTTTATTGCGTTTATGTTACTAGGTAGTATCTTGTGGATGTGTAATTAGATACTTGACGTTCTGGGTTCGAGCCTAATTTTAAATCGTCATTATCTCAGAAACTAAGAGAGGTAGAGGAATTGACCAAAGCATGATTGACAGCTCCTATGATGGGCAATTAATACTGTATATAATTTTCAATCAGTTGTCCTTACTTCGAATCCCGATCTTTCAATCACTTACTTATTTTTTCTCTATACTCTAGAATATATCACTTAGATTGATGCTGTAAATGCATACAGCACCCTTAAACATATCAAACTAATATTGTAAATAATTTTGTTTCTGGTGTCCAGGGTTCGAATACCGATAAAATGTAATTTAATTATAAATTTAATAACTCCTAAACTAATTAAGCTAAAGACACCAAATAAACTTTATTGCGTTTATGTTACTAGGTAGTATCTTGTGGATGTGTAATTAGATACCTGACGTTCTGGGTTCGAGCCTAATGTTTAAATCGTCATTATCTCAGAAACTAAGAGAGGTAGAGGAATTGACCAAAGCATGATTGACAGCTCCTATGATGGGCAATTAATACTGTATATAATTTTCAATCAGTTGTCCTTACTTCGAATCCCGATCTTTCAATCACTTACTTATTTTTTCTCTATACTCTAGAATATATCACTTAGATTGATGCTGTAATTGCATACAGCACCCTTAAACATATCAAACTAATATTGTAAATAATTTTGGTTCTGGTGTCCAGGGTTCGAATACCGATAAAATGTAATTTAATTATAAATTTAATAACTCCTAAACTAATTAAGATAAAGACACCAAATAAACTTTTATAGGGGGAAAGGATGCTCTACTGAAACATTAGGTCTCTAGATAGAAGTATTTATAGGGGAGAGATAGGGAATAACAGGGCTGATGCTAGGCTAGTCAGATGCTAAAGGAGGGAGGGATATGCTTTATACGAGAGAGATAGGGAACACAAGGAAAGATGCTATACTAAACAGGACTTGAAGGATAGAATATGGGCGATATAGCGAACCGAGGAGAGGTATTAGGATAGGAGTTTTGAATGATGGAGTAGGTGTTTATATGCGAGAGATAGGGAATACGAGGGTCGATGCTAGACTAGATGGTGTTGAATGAGGGAATGCATCTTATATGAGAGAGGTAGGGGAATATGAGGAGAAGTGCTAGGCTAGTCGGGAAGGTCTGAATGAGAGAGTATACGTCTATATGGGAAAATATAGGGAAAACGAAGGTAGGTGCTAGGTTGAGAGAGTCTTCAAGGAGGAAAATGCATTTATATGAGAGCGTTAGGGCATACGAGGAGAGGTGCTAGTCTAGACATGGTTTGAGGATTAGAGTATACGTTTATATGGGAGAAATATGGAAAACGGTAGAGATACAAGGATAGACAGAGCTTGAAGGAGGAGGAATGTAGGTTTATACTGTAATATAGAGAGTAATTCGATTATAAAACTTTTCTCATCCAGCCTTACAACACTTTTATATACTTATTTTCTAAACCTTACAAACTTTATATTTGTTAAACAGTAGTACGCGAGAGGGACAAACAGTATATCGGTTTACAGTGAAGTATACGTCCTAACCTATTGCCACCTTGTTTGTTCTGGATCTTCTCATTGTCTATCATCTAACGTAAACACGTAACAAGACGTAACACAGGAAATCATACATATGACACATTAAAAAAATAAAGGTATATATAATGAAACATAAACAAGTAGACAGAGGGTCATCGATACATAGAAAACCAGGAGTTGTATGTACTGAGACCATAGATTAGTATAGGCAAACAACAAAGAAGTGAATTTATAGTGTAAATAGCCTAATATTTTCAAATATTATTATAGTCTAAAAGTATATAACTTAATTATGTATCGAGTATTGAGAAATAAACGTTATTCATTATTCACTAATCTCAGATCACTGCAATTGTATTGAATCAATTCACAATTGCTAATGCCATTCAACTTTCATTCGTCTCTGATACATAAACAAATTGCAAAATGGAGAAGGACGAAAGTAATAAAAAGACTCAGGCAGCAAATTTTAAGAAAGAAGAGAAAGATATATGACCGACATTGTTTTGGAACACAAATTAGTGTTGAAAATAAAATGACTGATAGCTCTGCTAAGCGTAAGGAAGAGACATGGAAATAAATTGCAAATGAATACAATTCTAGGTTAGAAAAAGAAGATAAACAACATTCATGTAAACCAATTTTTAAAAATCAGTTTAACTGAATACATGTAAAAAAACATATCACTTTACAAAAAGTAATGCAGACAACATTTATTTTTTATAAACATTATCCTATTACATTCCTTTACAAAAAACCATACATATTTCCTAAAGGCAAAGGTGATAGTCTAGACATTCTAAACACTCAGATATATAATCATATACATCACACAGAAAGAGACCTGCATTATCAGTAAAAAAAACTAAACATCTCAACAATGTCTGAATGATGTATTTTATAAGTACAAGTTTTTTGATATTTCAAAGTTCCTGTTAACCATGGCAGTAATTGATTAACACAATTTCTCGATCCTGTCATGCTATAACTTTAGATGCTTTCAGCTTACTTATAATTTCCTCAATCTCTTGTGTGTGACTATTATTACCAGCATCCCTCGACGCAATTAGTAACCTCAATATATTTACTAGTCTATTCGGATTTTCAAGCGTTGATATCACTGAATCATCATCATATGAAGATTTCATATTCTCGCAACTTCCGATGTATCCAGATTTTTCATCAACAGTAGTCTCCAGTGAAGGACAGAGGCCTGATCCGGTATAACATTCCCCTCTATTCATCTTCGGATCTTCAAGTGCAGGAGAGAGAGTCGATTCAGCATAACATGTTGCTCTATGAAACTTAAATCTTGACAAAGAACGATTCTTAAAAATCCGCCCGCATATACAGCATCTAATAACGCGTTTTCCTCCATGTGTAATGTATGAAAAATTGAGATTCTCATTCGT
This sequence comes from Deroplatys truncata, assembly GCA_030765065.1. Classification (NCBI taxonomy): domain Eukaryota; kingdom Metazoa; phylum Arthropoda; class Insecta; order Mantodea; family Mantidae; genus Deroplatys; species Deroplatys truncata. The sequence continues at coordinate 170,673,511 of CM060987.1, read as the reverse complement.
TAGTTGCACAGATTTTCTCGGGCAGTAGCTCATGCTAAAACTAAAAGAAATTAAATGAATACGTGAATGCTTACGCTCGAAGGAATTAAAAGCGAATGAATGAATTCATAACGCGCAACTATTTATATATCCAAGATGAGGACGACGGAGGGAATTGAGATCAATGCATAGCAGGGGGAAAGGATACTCTCTTGAAACATTAGTCATCTAGACAACTATTGTTCACGGAGACCGTAGACGTCAGGTTGAATGGGACAGACCTCAGGTTCAAATCTTTAAGGGTACGGACCCCTGGCTTTTGCCTGGCATGTATACTAAACCATCCTAACAGCGTAACATTACATAACAACGACACGTAACCAGAACATGACGAGTGCGAGCATGGAAAAAAGGATGCTCGCAGGGAACATTAGTGGAAAAGGATGCTCTCTGGAAACAGTCGCCATCCGCACAACGGATTGTCCCTAACATTTCCAGATTTCAAAACGTTCAACATCGTGACGCGCTACTGTCATCTACATTTCGACGAAATTTTACCTCCTGAATTAGTTTGATGCTCTGTATAGAACCTCAGAACATGCATTACGCTGCGTGTCCCTAGCGTTTCCAGCTCCTGAATCGTTCCAGCTAGTGGAATGCCTCTACCATCTTCATGTCAACGATCTGTTACTCTGAATTAAAGTTTGGTGATATGTATAGACCTGTACAACATGCATTACGCTATGTAACAACCTGATCACGCTATGTAACAACATGATCACGCTATGTAACAACATGATCACGCTATGTAACAACATGATCACGCTATGTAACATGATCACGCTATGTAACAACATGATCACGCTATGTAACAACATGAACACGCTGTGTAACAACCTGATTACGCTATGTAACAACTGATCACGCTATGTAACAACTGATCACGCTATGTAACAACATGATCATGCTATGTAACAACATGATCACGCTATGTAACAACCTGAGCACGCTATGTAACAACCTGAGCACGCTATGTAACAACATGATCATGCTATGTAACAACATGATCACGCTATGTAACAACCTGATTACGCTATGTAACAACATGATCACGCTATGTAACAACATGAACACGCTATGTAACAACCTGAGCACGCTATGTAACAAACTGAGCACGCTATGTAACAACATGTTCACGCTATGTAACAACATGATCACGCTATGTAACAACCTGAGCACGCTATGTAACAACCTGAGCACGCTATGTAACAATACGATCACGCTATGTAACAACATGAACACGCTATGTAACAACCTGAGCACGCTATGTAACAAACTGAGCACGCTATGTAACAACATGTTCACGCTATGTAACAACATGATCACGCTATGTAACAACCTGAGCACGCTATGTAACAACCTGAGCACGCTATGTAACAATACGATCACGCTATGTAACAACATGAACACGCTATGTAACAACCTGAGCACGCTATGTAACAACCTGAGCACGCTATGCAACAACATGTTCACGCTATGTAACAACATGAACACGCTATGTAACAATACGATCACGCTATGTAACAACCTGATTACGCTATGTAACAACTGATCACACTATGTAACAACATGATCACGCTATGTAACAACCTGAGCACGCTATGTAACAACATGATCACGCTATGTAACAACCTGAGCACGCCATGTAACAACATGATCACGCTATGTAACAACATGATCACGCTATGTAACAACATGTTCACGCTATGTAACAACACCATCACCCTATGTAACAACCTGAGCACGCTATGTAACAACATGATCATGCTATGTAACAACATGATCACGCTATGTAACAACCTGAGCACGCTATGTAACAACATGATCACGCTATGTAACAACATGAACACGCTATGTAACAACCTGAGCACGCTATGTAACAAACTGAGCACGCTATGTAACAACATGTTCACGCTATGTAACAACATGATCACGCTATGTAACAACCTGAGCACGCTATGTAACAACCTGAGCACGCTATGTAACAATACGATCACGCTATGTAACAACCTGATCACGCTATGTAACAACATGATTACGCTATGTAACAACGGATCACGCTATGTAACAACATGATTACGCTATGTAACAACCTGAGCACGCTATGTAACAACATGTTCACGCTATGTAACAACATGAACACGCTATGTAACAATACGATAACGCTATGTAACAAACTGAGCACGCTATGTAACAACCTGAGCACGCTATGTAACAACATGAACACGCTATGTAACAACCTGAGCACGCTATGTAACAACATGTTCATGCTATGTAACAGCATGAACACGCTATGTAACAATACGATCACGCTATGTAACAACGTGATTACGCTATGTAACAACTGTTCACACTATGTAACAACATGATCACGCTATGTAACAACCTGAGCACGCTATGTAACAACATGATCACGCTATGTAACAACCTGAGCATTACATGTAACAACATGATCACGCTATGTAACAACATGTTCACGCTATGTAACAACACGATCACCCTATGTAACAACCTGAGCACGCTATGTAACAACATGATCACGCTATGTAACAACATATTCACGCTATGTAACAATACGATCAAGCTATGTAACAACACGATCACGCTATGTAACAACATGATCACGCTATGTAACAACATGAACACGCTATGTAACAACCTGAGCACGCTATGTAACAACATGATCACGCTATGTAACAACATGAACACGCTATGTAACAACATGATCACGCTATGTAACAACCTGAGTACGCTATGTAACAACATGATCACGCTATGTAACAACCTGATCACGCTATGTAACAACACGATCACGCTATGTAACAACACGATCACGCTATGTAACAACCTGATCACGCTATGTAACAACATGTTCACGCTATGTAACAACATGATCACGCTATGTAACAACCTGATCACGCTATGTAACAACCTGATCACGCTATGTAACAACGCGATCACGCTATGTAACAACATGATCACGCTATGTAACAACATGATCACGCTATGTAAATAGGGTGGACCATTTAAGTGGAGGCTATACAATATATCCAAAACTAAGCGTTGTAGAAAGAAATGTCTTTAATAAAACTTGATTGATATTATGACGAAAGTAAATGCCACTAGTCGTGTTTCGTTTGGAGGCTGTTATGAGGGTCATTTTGGGTCAATTTATTTTTTAAATGGGAACCTAGAATTAGGGTCCCATTTAAAAAGACCCTGAAATGACCCTCACAACAGCCTCCAAACGAAACACGACTAGTGGCATTTACTTTCGTCATAATATCAATCAAGTTTTATTAAAGACATTTCTTTCTACAACGCTTAGTTTTGGATATATTGTATAGCCTCCACTTAAATGGTCCACCCTATTTACATAGCGTGATCATGTTGTTACATAGCGTGATCATGTTGTTACATAGCGTGATCGCGTTGTTACATAGCGTGATCAGGTTGTTACATAGCGTGATCAGGTTGTTACATAGCGTGATCATGTTGTTACATAGCGTGAACATGTTGTTACATAGCGTGATCAGGTTGTTACATAGCGTGATCGTGTTGTTACATAGCGTGATCGTGTTGTTACATAGCGTGATCAGGTTGTTACATAGCGTGATCATGTTGTTACATAGCGTACTCAGGTTGTTACATAGCGTGATCATGTTGTTACATAGCGTGTTCATGTTGTTACATAGCGTGATCATGTTGTTACATAGCGTGCTCAGGTTGTTACATAGCGTGTTCATGTTGTTACATAGCGTGATCATGTTGTTACATAGCGTGATCGTGTTGTTACATAGCTTGATCGTATTGTTACATAGCGTGAATATGTTGTTACATAGCGTGATCATGTTGTTACATAGCGTGCTCAGGTTGTTACATAGGGTGATCGTGTTGTTACATAGCGTGAACATGTTGTTACATAGCGTGATCATGTTGTTACATGTAATGCTCAGGTTGTTACATAGCGTGATCATGTTGTTACATAGCGTGCTCAGGTTGTTACATAGCGTGATCATGTTGTTACATAGTGTGAACAGTTGTTACATAGCGTAATCACGTTGTTACATAGCGTGATCGTATTGTTACATAGCGTGTTCATGCTGTTACATAGCATGAACATGTTGTTACATAGCGTGCTCAGGTTGTTACATAGCGTGTTCATGTTGTTACATAGCGTGCTCAGGTTGTTACATAGCGTGCTCAGTTTGTTACATAGCGTTATCGTATTGTTACATAGCGTGTTCATGTTGTTACATAGCGTGAACATGTTGTTACATAGCGTGCTCAGGTTGTTACATAGCGTAATCATGTTGTTACATAGCGTGATCCGTTGTTACATAGCGTAATCATGTTGTTACATAGCGTGATCAGGTTGTTACATAGCGTGATCGTATTGTTACATAGCGTGCTCAGGTTGTTACATAGCGTGCTCAGGTTGTTACATAGCGTGATCATGTTGTTACATAGCGTGAACATGTTGTTACATAGCGTGCTCAGTTTGTTACATAGCGTGCTCAGGTTGTTACATAGCGTGTTCATGTTGTTACATAGCGTGATCATGTTGTTACATAGCGTGCTCAGGTTGTTACATAGCGTGATCATGTTGTTACATAGCATGATCATGTTGTTACATAGCGTGCTCAGGTTGTTACATAGGGTGATGGTGTTGTTACATAGCGTGAACATGTTGTTACATAGCGTGATCATGTTGTTACATAGCGTGATCATGTTGTTACATGGCGTGCTCAGGTTGTTACATAGCGTGATCATGTTGTTACATAGCGTGCTCAGGTTGTTACATAGCGTGATCATGTTGTTACATAGTGTGATCAGTTGTTACATAGCGTAATCAGGTTGTTACATAGCGTGATCGTATTGTTACATAGCGTGTTCATGTTGTTACATAGCGTGAACATGTTGTTGCATAGCGTGCTCAGGTTGTTACATAGCGTGCTCAGGTTGTTACATAGCGTGTTCATGTTGTTACATAGCGTGATCGTATTGTTACATAGCGTGCTCAGGTTGTTACATAGCGTGCTCAGGTTGTTACATAGCGTGATCATGTTGTTACATAGCGTGAACATGTTGTTACATAGCGTGCTCAGTTTGTTACATAGCGTGCTCAGGTTGTTACATAGCGTGTTCATGTTGTTTCATAGCGTGATCGTATTGTTACATAGCGTGCTCAGGTTGTTACATAGCGTGCTCAGGTTGTTACATAGCGTGATCATGTTGTTACATAGCGTGAACATGTTGTTACATAGCGTGCTCAGTTTGTTACATAGCGTGCTCAGGTTGTTACATAGCGTGTTCATGTTGTTACATAGCGTGATCATGTTGTTACATAGCGTAATCAGGTTGTTACATAGCGTGATCATGTTGTTACATAGCATGATCATGTTGTTACATAGCGTGCTCAGGTTGTTACATAGCGTGCTCAGGTTGTTACATAGCGTGATCATGTTGTTACATAGCATGATCATGTTGTTACATAGCGTGATCAGTTGTTACATAGCGTGATCAGTTGTTACATAGCGTAATCAGGTTGTTACACAGCGTGTTCATGTTGTTACATAGCGTGATCATGTTGTTACATAGCGTGATCATGTTGTTACATAGCGTGATCATGTTGTTACATAGCGTGATCATGTTGTTACATAGCGTGATCATGTTGTTACATAGCGTGATCATGTTGTTACATAGCGTGATCAGGTTGTTACATAGCGTAATGCATGTTGTACAGGTCTATACATATCACCAAACTTTAATTCAGAGTAACAGATCGTTGACATGAAGATGGTAGAGGCATTCCACTAGCTGGAACGATTCAGGAGCTGGAAACGCTAGGGACACGCAGCGTAATGCATGTTCTGAGGTTCTATACAGAGCATCAAACTAATTCAGGAGGTAAAATTTCGTCGAAATGTAGATGACAGTAGCGCGTCACGATGTTGAACGTTTTGAAATCTGGAAATGTTAGGGACAATCCGTTGTGCGGATGGCGACTGTTTCCAGAGAGCATCCTTTTCCACTAATGTTCCCTGCGAGCATCCTTTTTTCCATGCTCGCACTCGTCATGTTCTGGTTACGTGTCGTTGTTATGTAATGTTACGCTGTTACGATGGTTTAGTATACATGCCAGGCAAAAGCCAGGGGTCCGTACCCTTAAAGATTTGAACCTGAGGTCTGTCCCATTCAACCTGACGTCTACGGTCTCCGTGAACAATAGTTGTCTAGATGACTAATGTTTCAAGAGAGTATCCTTTCCCCCTGCTATGCATTGATCTCAATTCCCTCCGTCGTCCTCATCTTGGATATATAAATAGTTGCGCGTTATGAATTCATTCATTCGCTTTTAATTCCTTCGAGCGTAAGCATTCACGTATTCATTTAATTTCTTTTAGTTTTAGCATGAGCTACTGCCCGAGAAAATCTGTGCAACTAACGAATGAGAATCTCAATTTTTCATACATTACACATGGAGGAAAACGCGTTATTAGATGCTGTATATGCGGGCGGATTTTTAAGAATCGTTCTTTGTCAAGATTTAAGTTTCATAGAGCAACATGTTATGCTGAATCGACTCTCTCTCCTGCACTTGAAGATCCGAAGATGAATAGAGGGGAATGTTATACCGGATCAGGCCTCTGTCCTTCACTGGAGACTACTGTTGGTGAAAAATCTGGATACATCGGAAGTTGCGAGAATATGAAATCTTCAGATGATGATGATTCAGTGATATCAACGCTTGAAAATCCGAATAGACTAGTAAATATATTGAGGTTACTAATTGCGTCGAGGGATGCTGGTAATAATAGTCACACACAAGAGATTGAGGAAATTATAAGTAAGCTGAAAGCATCTAAAGTTATAGCATGACAGGATCGAGAAATTGTGTTAATCAATTACTGCCATGGTTAACAGGAACTTTGAAATATCAAAAAACTTGTACTTATAAAATACATCATTCAGACATTGTTGAGATGTTTAGTTTTTTTTACTGATAATGCAGGTCTCTTTCTGTGTGATGTATATGATTATATATCTGAGTGTTTAGAATGTCTAGACTATCACCTTTGCCTTTAGGAAATATGTATGGTTTTTTGTAAAGGAATGTAATAGGATAATGTTTATAAAAAATAAATGTTGTCTGCATTACTTTTTGTAAAGTGATATGTTTTTTTACATGTATTCAGTTAAACTGATTTTTAAAAATTGGTTTACATGAATGTTGTTTATCTTCTTTTTCTAACCTAGAATTGTATTCATTTGCAATTTATTTCCATGTCTCTTCCTTACGCTTAGCAGAGCTATCAGTCATTTTATTTTCAACACTAATTTGTGTTCCAAAACAATGTCGGTCATATATCTTTCTCTTCTTTCTTAAAATTTGCTGCCTGAGTCTTTTTATTACTTTCGTCCTTCTCCATTTTGCAATTTGTTTATGTATCAGAGACGAATGAAAGTTGAATGGCATTAGCAATTGTGAATTGATTCAATACAATTGCAGTGATCTGAGATTAGTGAATAATGAATAACGTTTATTTCTCAATACTCGATACATAATTAAGTTATATACTTTTAGACTATAATAATATTTGAAAATATTAGGCTATTTACACTATAAATTCACTTCTTTGTTGTTTGCCTATACTAATCTATGGTCTCAGTACATACAACTCCTGGTTTTCTATGTATCGATGACCCTCTGTCTACTTGTTTATGTTTCATTATATATACCTTTATTTTTTTTAATGTGCCATATGTATGATTTCCTGTGTTACGTCTTGTTACGTGTTTACGTTAGATGATAGACAATGAGAAGATCCAGAACAAACAAGGTGGCAATAGGTTAGGACGTATACTTCACTGTAAACCGATATACTGTTTGTCCCTCTCGCGTACTACTGTTTAACAAATATAAAGTTTGTAAGGTTTAGAAAATAAGTATATAAAAGTGTTGTAAGGCTGGATGAGAAAAGTTTTATAATCGAATTACTCTCTATATTACAGTATAAACCTACATTCCTCCTCCTTCAAGCTCTGTCTATCCTTGTATCTCTACCGTTTTCCATATTTCTCCCATATAAACGTATACTCTAATCCTCAAACCATGTCTAGACTAGCACCTCTCCTCGTATGCCCTAACGCTCTCATATAAATGCATTTTCCTCCTTGAAGACTCTCTCAACCTAGCACCTACCTTCGTTTTCCCTATATTTTCCCATATAGACGTATACTCTCTCATTCAGACCTTCCCGACTAGCCTAGCACTTCTCCTCATATTCCCCTACCTCTCTCATATAAGATGCATTCCCTCATTCAACACCATCTAGTCTAGCATCGACCCTCGTATTCCCTATCTCTCGCATATAAACACCTACTCCATCATTCAAAACTCCTATCTTAATACCTCTCCTCGGTTCGCTATATCGCCCATATTCTATCCTTCAAGTCCTGTTTAGTATAGCATCTTTCCTTGTGTTCCCTATCTCTCTCGTATAAAGCATATCCCTCCCTCCTTTAGCATCTGACTAGCCTAGCATCAGCCCTGTTATTCCCTATCTCTCCCCTATAAATACTTCTATCTAGAGACCTAATGTTTCAGTAGAGCATCCTTTCCCCCTATAAAAGTTTATTTGGTGTCTTTATCTTAATTAGTTTAGGAGTTATTAAATTTATAATTAAATTACATTTTATCGGTATTCGAACCCTGGACACCAGAACCAAAATTATTTACAATATTAGTTTGATATGTTTAAGGGTGCTGTATGCAATTACAGCATCAATCTAAGTGATATATTCTAGAGTATAGAGAAAAAATAAGTAAGTGATTGAAAGATCGGGATTCGAAGTAAGGACAACTGATTGAAAATTATATACAGTATTAATTGCCCATCATAGGAGCTGTCAATCATGCTTTGGTCAATTCCTCTACCTCTCTTAGTTTCTGAGATAATGACGATTTAAACATTAGGCTCGAACCCAGAACGTCAGGTATCTAATTACACATCCACAAGATACTACCTAGTAACATAAACGCAATAAAGTTTATTTGGCGTCTTTAGCTTAATTAGTTTAGGAGTTATTAAATTTATAATTAAATTACATTTTATCGGTATTCGAACCCTGGACACCAGAAACAAAATTATTTACAATATTAGTTTGATATGTTTAAGGGTGCTGTATGCATTTACAGCATCAATCTAAGTGATATATTCTAGAGTATAGAGAAAAAATAAGTAAGTGATTGAAAGATCGGGATTCGAAGTAAGGACAACTGATTGAAAATTATATACAGTATTAATTGCCCATCATAGGAGCTGTCAATCATGCTTTGGTCAATTCCTCTACCTCTCTTAGTTTCTGAGATAATGACGATTTAAAATTAGGCTCGAACCCAGAACGTCAAGTATCTAATTACACATCCACAAGATACTACCTAGTAACATAAACGCAATAAAGTTTATTTGGCGTCTTTAGCTTAATTAGTTTAGGAGTTATTAAATTTATAATTAAATTACATTTTATCGGTATTCGAACCCTGGACACCAGAAACAAAATTATTTACAATATTAGTTTGATATGTTTAAGGGTGCTGTATGCATTTACAGCATCAATCTAAGTGATATATTCTAGAGTATAGAGAAAAAATAAGTAAGTGATTGAAAGATCGGGATTCGAAGTAAGGACAACTGATTGAAAATTATATACAGTATTAATTGCCCATCATAGGAGCTGTCAATCATGCTTTGGTCAATTCCTCTACCTCTCTTAGTTTCTGAGATAATGACGATTTAAAATTAGGCTCGAACCCAGAACGTCAGGTATCTAATTACACCTCCACAAGATACTACCTAATAACATAAACGCAATAAAGTTTATTTGGCGTCTTTATCTTAATTAGTTTAGGAGTTATTAAATTTATAATTAAATTACATTTTATCGGTATTCGAACCCTGGACACCAGAAACAAAATTATTTACAATATTAGTTTGATATGTTTAAAGGTGCTGTATGCATTTACACCATCAATCTAAGTGATATATTCTAGAGTATAGAGAAAAAATAAGTAAGTGATTGAAAGATCGGGATTCGAAGTAAGGACAACTGATTAAAAATTATATACAGTATTAATTGCCGATCATAGGAGCTATCAATCATGCTTTGGTCAACTCCTCTACCTCTCTTAGTTTCTGAGATAATGACGATTTAAAATTAGGCTCGAACCCAGAACGTCAGGTATCCAATTACACATCCACAAGATAATACCTAATAACATAAAGGCAATAAAGTTTATTTGGCGTCTTTATCTTAATTAGTTTAGAAGTTATTAAATTTATAATTAAACTACATTTTATCGGTATTCGAACCCTGGACACCAGAAACAAAATTATTTACAATATTAGTTTGATATGTTTAAAGGTGCTGTATGCAGTTACAGCATCAATCTAAGTGATATATTCTAGAGTATAGAGAAAAATAAGTAAGTGATTGAAAGATCGGGATTCGAAGTAAGGACAACTGATTGAAAATTATATACAGTATTAATTACCCCTCATAGGAGCTATCAATCATGCTTTGGTTCACTCGTCTACCTCTCTTAGTTTCTGAGATAATGACGATTTAAAATTAGGATCGAACCCAGAACGTCAGGTATCTAATTACACATCCACAAGATAATACCTAATAACATAAAGGCAATAAAGTTTATTTGGCGTCTTTATCTTAATTAGTTTAGAAGTTATTAAATTTATAATTAAACTACATTTTATCGGTATTCGAACCCTGGACACCAGAAACAAAATTATTTACAATATTAGTTTGATATGTTTAAAGGTTGTGTATGCAGTTACAGCATCAATCTAAGTGACATATTCTAGAGTATAGAGAAAAAATAAGTAAGTGATTGAAAGATCGGGATTCGAAATAAGGACGACTGATTAAAAATTATATACAGTATTATTTATCCATCATAGGAGCTATCAATCATGCTTTGGTCAATTCCTCTACCTCTCTTAGTTTCTGAGATAATGACGATTTAATCATCAGGCTCGAACCCAGAACGTCAGGTATCTAATTACATCTCCACAAGATACTACCTAATAACATAAAGGCAATAAAGTTTATTTGACGTCTTTATCTTAATTAGTTTAGGAGTTATTAAATTTATAATTAAATTACATTTTATCGGTATTCGAACCCTGGACACCATGTACCCAAATATACATTCACAAGAAACTATCTAATGACATTAATGTAATAAACTTTATTTGACGTCTTTATCGTAATTAGTCTCTGAGTTATTAGAAGCTGAATTTGTAATTCGAACCCGGCCATCCTGGTCAACTTGGAACTCGTTGGAGAAGCTGCTGCTATCATTTCCATCGCTAAAATCTGAAGTGTTGAGTGTTGGGCAGAGCACTTAGGAAAACAATTACTGACATTGTTCGCTAATGGGGTGAAAGCGTCTCAGCTAATAGAGGTCACCGTTACCGCCAGGCGGAAGTATGTCGTTCGCTAATGTATGTAAACAGATCCAGAATGTAAACTTAAAAGCCTATTAATGTGTTGAAAGCGTCTAACATGTTCAGCTAATGGACAAGCGCTTTCCCCAGATACAAGAAGGCTGCAGTGTTTCATTACATGACAGACTGTTCCCGTGAGCAGACTATTTATACTCACGCTCCAGTCAACAATTCATTATTCAAAAAACTTAATTGCTCGAGGATGCAATGTGCAGGCCTTAGTAGTCATAAAAAAAATGTTTGACGAACATTACCTAATTAATTTGCCGAGGGGCGGCAGGACTCGAGAAAACAATTCCCTCAAGTCATGACGCCACAGTAGAACGCATGGGGGAGGGGGGCTAGGACCTGTTAGCACAGACACTGTCGGCATTAGGTGAGCACACAAAGCGAGAGGAGGCGGGGCCTAACGACACGAGACCTGGCGGCATGTTAGCACACAAAGGGAGGGGGCGGGGCTTGTCGGCGTAGAACAAAGAACTTTATCACTTGTCGGCATCTCTCTACTGTGCTCAAACCGGCATTATATCTCTACTAACCTAGAATCACGCCTTTAAAATTATTCGGCGTTTATCTGACTCACTCTCTATAGTTTGGGTTGGAGGGATTTTTCATGAAAGCCTTCGCATCCTTGGAAAATGTTGAGCTTATAATACGAAGTTTGGTAATTATTTGATTCTTACTTCCTCTACAGCGTACATAATAGGTAAAGAAGGCATTGATTCCACTAAAAAAATTCCATAACGAGACTTCACTACATGTTTTGAGTCCCCTGAATTAAAAAAAAGCATTTTTAGATAAAAGGTCCCTATGTGTGTCTATCTGTGTGTCTGAACAGCATAACTCAAAAACGAAAAGTCAGATAAATACCAAATTTGGTATTTAAGTTTGATTTTGATTAAAATACCACCAATTAAAGATAAGCATTAATAATGGATATCTCAGTAGTTGTTTATGCCACAAAAATTATTTGAAATAAATTGTGTTTTTAAAAACATCTACATTTCTGTGTAGTATGTTTACGTTCTGTCACTTAACATTTACCGGTTATACAAGATTATACAAAACAAGATCTGCATTTCATTTGGCATGTAAATATCTTAAACATAATATGGTGTTTTAATCAAAATCGTTAGAGCCATTTTTCAGAAAATCAAAACTAACGAAAGCATTTCCACGTAAAGGGTAAAGATAAAGGTACGTATCACGAAGGGGCCCCGGAACCGGGGCAGTGCACTGCACGCAGGCCGTCGGCCTATTGTGCTTCCAACGTGACCCCTGGGAGGGAGGGAGGGATGAGGGGAGAGTCCCGAAGGGCGACCAGATCCGGATGCCGGCGCAAGCATGGACGAGGTCCCTAACGTTTCCAGATAGAACGCATCTGACGCCGCATGGTCCCTGCCACCAACCTCCAGGATGCCCCGGAGCGAAGCCCTATAGCGACGGTAGGGAAGAAACGCAAGCCACCGCCCAGCCACAACCCGCCAAACACGTCGCCTGGTCCTACATCCCTGAAACAGATGATAAGAAAGTTGATGTGTACGGGAAATGAGAGGGAGGAGAGTTGTGGTAGAAGATGAACCATCCCAGCATTCGCCTGTCAACCCGGAGAAACCATGAAAAACCCATGGGCCAGAGTGGGCGGTCGCCGGGGATCGATCCCGGGACCTCGCGAGTGCGGGCCACAGAAGTAACCGCCTAAGCCATCCCACTCGATCACGAAAAGGGTAGTCTAGCGTGGGGGTATTTTCTTGGAAATCTTCGTGTTTATCTTTGGAAGATACTGAACTTAAATATCAAGTGTGGTATTTATTGAACTTTTCATTTTTGATATATGCTGTTCATCCACCCACCCACACATACGCATGCACACGTATCTATTTCTAATTGTTTTATATTCAGAGGAACACAAAACACGTATTTCCAGTGAAATTAGGACATCGAATTTTTGGGTAGAATACAAAACTTTATTTATTTACGGTAAGTGCATAGTAGAGAAAGTAAGAAATAAGCATAAACCGATTGCCTCTCGCAGGAAGAACATACGCAATGAAACTAATACAAATTATAAAATGAGTACGTTTTTTACCAGAGAACATAAATTGTTATGTTTAGGGCTCGGATTTTTAGGTGGAATAAACCTTCATTTTAGGTTTCTTATATGTTTAAAATAGGTTTTTTTTTAGGTTTTTCTCAATTAAAATAGTTTTTTTTTTGTTTTGTTTTGCTTCGTGGATCAATACAGGTATCAATAATTTTGCTTTTCTGGTACTTAGTTGTAAGATTTATTTTTTGGCCTACTGTAGATAGTTACATACATTCTCAAATTTTCTGGCGTAAACGATTTCCTATTATCGCGTAACACATTCTTGTATGAAGAAAAGGTTCTTTCAACGGAACATGACGTCATTGGAGCATAGAACATGGATGACAGTGCAGCAGGTTCTAGGGGTAGTTCTCCTGTATACTTTTCTCCCTGCAATACTGAATTAATACTTTTCATATCTTCGAAACCAGGATTTCGTTGAAGAATCTTCTGCAACTTCGAAGAACATGCAACTCCCACTGGTCCAGGTACTTTTTAATGGAAACATTGCCAATGATACCTAGAACATTTTTCAGTGGCAAAGTTGTACTTTCCAACCGGAGAGTTGCTTCTGGTAATAAAACAAAAATGTGTCTTAATATACACAAGGGAAGGGGCAAGAGTGGGGCATTCGAGTGATTTCTTAGCCTTGGCAATGCAGGAAGCTTCGGTTTCATCCAATTCATTACGACATTTTTAATGTCTTTTAAGTGCTCAACATAGTAAATGGCAGCAGACAGCCAGGATCCCCACCGGGTAAGTATCGGCTCAGGTGGAAGAGGGGTTGCTGGTACTTTCTCTTTAAACAATTGTATACGTGTTGGGACTTTCAAGAAAACCTTCTTGACCAAAGATATCAGGCTGTTCACATCATCGAAGTGGCTTCTAATCTCCTTCGCAAGGCTTTGCAGTCGTGGGCCAAGCATGTAACATGTAGTAAGGTCGGGTGGAAGGACTGTAGAACCCCCCCCCTCCGGCGTTCAATATGTAGGCAGCACTGTCTGTCACTAACAAAAGTAATGTGTTACATTAGAAAAATACTCTCGCTGAACGATTGGAGGTGATCCCGTTACGCAGGTTACGCTCCTCCTGATCTTTTATCAGCTGCATCCAGGTTCACCACGTCACATGCGTTGTAGTAACATGAACTATCTACTGCCTATAAGTGGTGGAAATAATTTTACTATCAGTTTCAATCCGAAAATAACATTCTTAATTTCGAAAAAGGGAAAACAGCTATTTAGGTTATTTTAGGTGTCAACCCCTCATTTAGGTTTTTTTAGGTATAATGAAATTCACATATTCTGCTCCAGGAAGTGTGAAACAAATATATATCTTGAAATGTGTTGTTAAATAGCGAGCAAAAATATAGATTAAAACCTAAAAATTCGGGCCCTAGTTATGATATCGTAACATCTTATTACAAACTTTCGGCCTCGTTGGAGAGTTTTCCCAATTCCTATTCTAATAAGATACGTTACGACACTAATATCGTGAATAACTCTGTTTCAAACAGAAAAGCGTCACAAGCAATTTGAAGTGGATATTTGACCAAAGGCCGTTAAAAAGAACACAGGTGTGTGGCAGACCACGCTGAGAATATTTCAACCGTTACATTGTTCAAGAAAACTCCGTATTGTTGAAGTTGTGTAACATTGCTATGGCAGTCAATTGAGTTGAAAAGATCGGCTATGATATCTGTGTTACAGTCGCTGGTCAGCGCACCTTGTGTTGATTGGCAGATGTCGAAATGAAATGTAACATATACTTGTGTGAAATTGGTCCCCAAGGTTCAGTTGATAATGTGATGATTATCTGGCCGATGACCACTTAGACAAACGGCGTGACCCCACTCTTGTGGTCATCAAGGTGGAACTGCCGGGATGCATTGTGATACTTAACGTGTCACCAGCTGCGCTCCAGGTTTCAATAAACCATCAAAATAATACTTTTCTTTGCCTATGCCTACAATTCGTTGAGCAAGTATGACATAAGAATGGGATTAGTGAAGCAAGAAAATCTGACGATATTGACTGCTTGGAAATGGACAATAGTTTATTTAATTCTTAGCGATACCAACCTAACGAATTAAAAGGTACATGAATATATCCCTTAATGTCTGTGAAATGGGACTAACATTCGGAAAATATCAAGTTTTTTGTTTTCGAACGTTGTATTTTTATCTGTCATTTAGTTGTTTAAAGCAATCGTTCGGTAAAAAATAACAATAAGCGGTAAAAAATTGTGTTACATTCACATGATTTTCTCTGTCTACTATAATTTATTTTCATAGCTTGTAGGACAAACTATTTTTATGAAAACTTATAACTTTCGCTACTACGTATAGTAAGTAGGGGAAGTATTGCATTTCACCCAAAATTTCGATACCGAGATTTCACCGGAAATACATGTTTTGAGGCCTCCTGAATCCAAAAAAAGTCTTTTTACAAACATGTCCGCGTGTGTGTCTGTGAACAGCATAACTCAGAAACCAACAGTCGGATAAACACCAAACTTGGTATTTAGGTTCAGTATCTTCCAGAGATGCGACACGAAGGTTTTCAAGAAAATCCCCCCACCCCAGATTACCCTTTACATGAACATTTTTCGAAAATTTTAGTTTTCTCAAAAATGGCTCTAACGATTTTGTTTAAAATATCATATGTTAAAGATACTTTCATGACAAACAAAATGTATATCTTGAATTTTCTGGGAATGTCTCCAAAAGTATTCTTCATTGTGAACGACTTTTGCAGAACTGGTAAAGCATAAGAGATTAACAAACTTTTACTACGCAAAAAATGTAGATCGCGTTAAAATACACAATTTATATCATACATTTTTTTGTTGAGTGAACCAGTTTGAGATATTGCTTGCATTTCCCTTAAATTTTTCAATACTTATACTTTTTCTCAAATGGGAATTCGTTATTCATTTTCTTTATCCTGGTAATGCAAAGAGAATGGAATACTCTACATAGCAACCAGCTCTTAAAATATTTGATTATCGCTTAAAGCCTACCAATTCCCCTTGCATCTACAAGAAAATTAGTAATAAGATTGACATCTCGATATCTCAATTAACATGAAGCATATGGAGAATAAGCGTTTGTAAAAATAGTTTGTACAAGAATAGAGAAAGTCATGTGAGTGTAACACATTAGATTTTTGTTCTATCTAGTTCATTATTAATCCATTTACATCTTTGCAGAAACACATACCTACATTGCATGTTTCGTTGAAGATACAAGAAACAGAAAACAGAAATAGAATCGATATAGTCACATCTTTCGCTATATACCAGCCTTGAAGTTGCACACTTTTTCTATGACATCGTGAGAAACAACTGAATAACGACAGAACTTTTAACCCTGTAGTAGTCGCAGTCCGCACGTATTTTTCTCGTTTCCTTTAACCTCTTTGAAACCTCTGTTTCACTTGGACTTTGCAGCAATTTATGGAATGGCCAGCATTGTGGGCTGATAATCCCGCGCAAGCAATGACGTTAGAAATTATCTACACTGTCGGTATTAGCAATTTTAGTAGAACTGGACAGGATTTATTATTTTATAAAATGTAAGTACTTAGAAAATTCAAATTCAAACATAGTACATTGTATACTCTGTTACTTTGTTGTTATTTGGTTATAAATCCATATTTTTCTATGGACGCTACTAACAGTATAAAACATTGCGCGACTACTGCAGGGTTAAAAACATGACAAAATATTGACAAATTCCAATAAATAATTACGGATACCTTGAAAATGATTGATGCCACGAAAAACTATTTAAAGTAAATTGTGTGTGTGTTTTTTTTAACAAGATCTACAAGTTTTGTGTAGTATGCTTTTGTCTACCGAATGAAAAGATCTTCAAGATTATTTCCAGAAAGTTTAATATATACATTTCATTTTTCATGTAAATATCTTAAAGGTATAATCAAAATGGTTAGAGCAATTTTTAAGAAAATCAAACATTTTGTAAAATTTTCCATGTAAATGTAGTTTGGTTTGGAGAGATTTTCTTGTAAATGTTCTTGACGCATTTTTAAAAGATGCTGAACTTGAATACCAAGTTTAGTATTTAACCAAATTTTCCTTTTTGAGTTATACTGTTCACGACAGACTGACAGACACACACATACACACACACACACAAGTGCACGCGGTCCTTTTTCTAAAAATGGCCTTTTGAATTAAAAAAGGCTCAAAATATTAGATTATGACACCAGGGGTAAAAGTAGGGTTTTATTTTGCGAGTAAGAATGTTACTTTTAACTCGTGTGGCATATACTATTTTTAGACAGCACTGGAATTTGTAAAATATCAATAATGTTATATTGAATCCTGAAGCTAACAGAGATCACATTTAGAACACGTTCTTGAAACAAAATAAATTACGTTAAAAAGCGAGATGTCTTGTTGATTCACTTAGTAGTCATTTTCAGTGAAATTGTTTTCACCACGTTTTGCCTTACACAAGGTAATGAAGCGATTAAATGCTATATTATATTGCTTTCTGACTTTTTTGGGTAGGTACTTCTAGTGCTATTCTTTCTGCTGCTTCTGTAATTTCAGTTCCATTTCAGTTTCTTCTAAATTCATAATTTCCGACATTTAGTCTTTATGTAGGTTAGATAAAAGGGTAACGTTTTAGATCAAAGAAAGCACAAGACTGCCAATGTAATGTATAGGTTGAATCTACAGCAAACTTGATAAATTGAAGTATGATGATTTGTATTGTGAACAGATAATGTGAGTGACATGAGAAATTAATAATGCAAAAATACATAATGAAAAGTAAAACCTAATCAAACCAAGTGGAGTAACTAAACATGTGCAAATACAAAAGGTAATGTGATTGGACTTGAAACCAAAGCTGGTAACACTGAAGATTATCGCACTAGTGCGATAATCTAAAGCTTTTAGCTCGCGTGCTCTGTGTTAGAAGTTTTACTTTTAGGTCAGGCTGTCTAAAAAATGTATTTCCGGTGAAATCTCGGTATCGAACTTTTTGGTGGAATGCAATATTTCCTCTTCTCACTATAGGTAAGTAGAACACAAAATAAAAAGTGATTCTTCTGTGTGTGTTTCGTTACTTAGAAATATATTTTTACCTTCGAATGGTTTCAAATTAAGCAAGACATGCTTAGTTACAACACGCAGAAACAGAACTCAAATATTTATTCGCGGTAACAAGCTCATGCAATGGAAAGAAAGGAAGGGGAGAGAGAGAGAGAGAGAGAGAGAGAGAGAGAGAGAAAGCAAGAATTACAAACTTTCAAGCATGTCCTTTAGGTGATGTTTGGGAAACGTCTAAACTTGCAACTTGGAATATTTCGAACGCTACGAGAACACCTGCTTGATACAAGTTGTGCGTTTTAATGAGCTCTACATTTTTTCAGCTCTACAGTTTTTGTTTGTCTTGGTTTCTTAATTATATAAAATTCTATCAAATAAAGAGGACTTCACGGACTATTCACACAACATTCAAGATATAAATTTTATTTATCATGTAAATAACTTACTTTGACGATGGTGTTTTTTCATTCACTTCTCGTTCATGTTGCCATGGTGAAAAGTTGAATTTCCTGCATTCAGTACTGGTAACCTATCGTACCTACGTGTTTTGCCTATTTTAATTCACGTATGTGCATGAACTATATTAAATCCTCTTTTTATGCATTATTATTGCAACCATGGAATACAATCTTATTTATTTAAATTTTACCATTTAAATCTTACCTGAATCTTTTAATCCCGTTTTGTTCGTTAATATTTACTTACAATATGCAGCAGCTAAGTATGAGCTGCAAGTGTTTGGTTTTTACAAGGTCAACAACCAGGCGTGGTTATAATCGATCGCCATTTCGCTACCAATGTTAATGTTGGTGACCTTGCTATCGAACCACCATGTTAAACAGTATTAGTAGTTAATTTTATTTTCGCCCAAGTACTATTTCTATTATTCACTATCGTGGAAAAAATAGTATGTAATACACTCGCGTTAAGTGCATTGGAGAATCTCGACTTCGTCTCGTATTTTCAAGCTCTTTCTCGTACTCCAATGATGCACAATGTTCCATGAAAAATGTAGTTTGGGGTTGGATTGGATTGGCTACGGAGGGGACTCGGCACTGACCCACATAGAGGATATTGTATCTACGCCCCACAAGGAGGCGTCTCCGGTAGGAAGGATGAGGCGAGAGGAGACACTGGGCGGCCGGAACCAGGAGTGACGGTAGGGTCCCTAAGTTTCCAGATAGAGACTCCCCGGCAGACAGACCGGGGAACCCACCCCGCACAGAGGTGGTGCAACGCCCCTCAAGGGGGGTTCGGATATCCCCGGCAGCTAGCCGAAAGCCAAGGGACGGAGACAGTCCAAAGAGCATCCTTTTCCCCTGCCACACTGCACCGAAACACCATCGCCGACACTTCCAACCCTGGAAGAGACCAACGCATGAAAGAGGAAGTGAAATGAGAATGGAGATGAAATGGAGGGACAGGACATTCGGGGGATGTGAGAATCCTTCCCAGCTTCGCCTGGCGACCCGGGAAAACCATGGGTGAGAAAGGGAATCGAATCCACGACCTCCCGAATGTGGGTCACAGACGAAAGCGCCTGAGCCATCCCGCTCGGTTAGTTTGGGGTTGGCATTTATTCAATTTCCCGTTTTTGAGTTATGCTGTTCACAGACACACGGGCGCGCGCGCACACACACACGGATATGTTTCCCAAAATGCTTTATTTGGATTCAGGGTGCCTCAAAACATGTATTTTCGGTGAAGTCTCGCTATTGCATTCCGCCAAAAAAATCGATACCAAGATTTCACCGGAAATACATGTTTTGAGGCCCCCTGAATCCAAGAAAAAACCATTTTTAGAAGAAAGGTCCGTGTGTGTGTGTGTGTGTGTGTGTGTGTGTGTGTGCGCGCGCGCGCACGCGCGTGCCTATGAACCGCATAGCACAAAAACAAAAACGCTCTTTAACTGCTGTAGTACTTAGCGTCCCATTCTTTTTCGGTGTGAATGACCGGTAATTTTGTTCAGAGGCCTCTTTATCAGATTTGAGGTTCTTTTATGTGCGTAAATCTACAAATCTACTAACTCAAAAACGAAAAGTTGGATAAATACCAAACTTGGTATTAGATTCAGCACCTTCCAAAGATGCTACACGAAGATTTTCAAGAAAATCCCTTCACCCCAACTACATGGAACATTTTTCAAAATTTTTTATTTTTTAAATTGTGGCTCTAACGACTTTGATTGAAATGCCATATTAAATTAAAGATATTTACATGAAAAATAAGGTGTATATCTTGAATTTTCTGGGAATAAGCTGGAAAGCCCACTTTATTCAAAGAAATTTTGTATAATCTTGTATAAGTGGTGAAGGTTAACGTACTACACAAAAAGTGTAGATCTCTTAAAATACACAATTTATTTTAAATAAATTCTTTTGTCCATTTTTGGTATATCCGTTACTGAAGGTTGGAATTGTTCATTTCTTGTTCATTCTCTTGAAGTTCTGTCTTACATTCAGTCATTTCTCGTGATTGCATGGAAACTATGGAATTTTAAGGCCAGCATATAACGTCCAGTTCTCTGTGTATCTATAACGAAATGTGTAATGTAACTA
This sequence comes from Deroplatys truncata, assembly GCA_030765065.1. Lineage (NCBI taxonomy): Eukaryota > Metazoa > Arthropoda > Insecta > Mantodea > Mantidae > Deroplatys > Deroplatys truncata. Next base: position 170,652,215 of record CM060987.1, on the reverse strand, counting down.
TTTTTACAAAGGTTTATTTGAATTAGAATGTAGTAGATAGAAAAGGTTTTAGATTCAGGTGACCTCAAAACGTAATTTCTGGTGACATCTCGATATCGAATTTTTGTTTGGAAGACGAATTCCTTTTATATGACTACAATAATATATAAGGAATTGCATGACGTAAATTGTAAAGAAAGTCATGCAGGTGTGGCTTTTTACCTTTTCATCAACTTTTGTTTCCAAATTCTCAAAATTTTACCTGAAATAGACACAAATGAACAGAAATAATTTACTTTGCCTATTTTTGATGCAAGCATCCGATACGGTGCTAGTCAAGTGACCTGGAAACTTGAAGAAAACACCTGGCAATGCCGGACATTTCATTAAGTGCCCACATGAGCGCTCTAAGCATCAAAGAACGAGAAGGGTACAAAAACCCGCTTTCCGGAAACACGCGTGGTGTTTTTTAGTAAAGCCTTTCTAAGAGGGGTTTATAAGGTAGTTTGGAAACTTGTAGCCGACCGTTGTCCAGTAATTCCTTGAAAAGGTTGGAGGCATGCGCCCCGAGCCGAACAATAGGAGCGAACTTCTTATCAACCTATCCCTCGCCTTGTCCATCAAAAATCTTTCATCACATCTTAGGGTGCTGAGAATGGACGTTATACTTACCGAGCAGCTGCCCATTGCGTCACCACTCCTGCCTCTATGTCAATCACAAATCGGACAAACAACCTCCCATGTCTTCATTTATTTCTCACACACAGACTTCTTCACGGTGTCTCAGAATAATAACCAGGCTCCAGACCTAAAATTGTTTAAAAAACTACCTATAAAATGACTCTTAACATTTAATAAAATGCAATAATAATTACAAAAATTTACTAAAACTGAGATTTACTTAATTTATCAGAATTATTGTACAGAAAGTTATAAATGGTTATAACTTTATGTAACTTTATATATGGATATAATTGCTACTAATGAAGAAAAATCTAATGTGTTGCATTAACATGATTTTCTCTACTTACTCTTCTACAAATTATTTTTACAAAAACGTATTACTGTATCCACTTCTTGTTAATACAGATAAACCGTATTTACTCATTTGCACATTTCGTTGTTAGTATAACAGGAATACAGTGAGGTAAAGCGATAGTCAGCTCTTTCCAAAGCCGGTTCCTATGTGATAGCTTTGAAAGTATTTGAATATTCAGCCTAATAACAAAAGATATCTCGGAAGCGATTAACTCCACAAAATTTTTACTTTCCCTACCACGTACATAGTACTAAGAATTTAATGTTATCTATTGCATGTTTCACAAAATAATAATAATAATAATAATAATAATAATAATAATAATAATAATAATAATAATAAGAAGAAGAAGAAGAAGAAGAAGAAGAAGAAGAAGCCTTTTGTAAAAACAAATGTAAAAAAATTAGCACATTTAATCGAATCTAAAATATTTAAATAAACCAATAATCCTAAAATAAAATATGATTGGTCTGCCGTGATTTCACTGTTATTCACTATTATTCTGAATCTTTTTCTAAATTATAAAACCTATAATGAGGGAGACACTCGGGTGATGAAGGACTCTGTTCTGAGATTTATGATCTCCTGCGATCCTACAGTTTACACGCAAGTTAATGATTCTTAAATTAACAGCACTATCTTCGCCAATAACATGCTTTTGCGTTGAAGAAACTTTTGCATTACTTATAGGTTCCTACAAATTTTCATAGACAAATTTGTTAAGAGGCAATAGAAAAATCTTTCATGCTAGAAAATTTACACTGTACCTATGTGCTGTTTGCTACAATGGTAAAGAAAAGTAATACTAGTATACTGTGAAGAAGTTTCAAATATTTTGCCGCCCCCCCAAAAAAGAATTCGATACCGAGATTTCACCGGAAATACATCTTTTGAAGCCCCTTAAATCTCCCCCCCCCCCGAAAAAGGAAGTATTACATTTCACCCAAAAATTCGATACCGGGATTTCACCGGAAATACATGTTTTGAGGTGTAAAAGCATTTTTGGAAACATGCCCATGTGTGTGTCTGTCTGTGAATAGCACAACTCAAAAAAGAAAACTCGAATAAATACCAAACATGGTATATGGGTTTAGTATCTTCCAAGGATGTGACACGAAGATTTTCAAGAAAATCACCCCACCTCAGACTATCCTTTACATGGAACATTTTTCGAAACTGATGATTTCCTAAAAATGGCTCACGATTTTGATTAAAATATCATACATTTAAGATATTTTCATGGCAAATGAAATGTGTGTCTTGAATTTTCTGGGAATGCCCCCAAAATTCCTCTTCATTCTGAATGACTTTCGCATAACTGGTAAACCGTAAGTGATAGACAACATTTTACTGCACAAAAATGTAGATCTCGTTAAACCACACAATTTATGTCCTACTTATTTTTTTGTCGAGTGAACCATTTCCGAGATATTCGTTGTTATTTGTTTGAATTTTCCAATACCTACTTTATTCAAATGGGAATTCGTTATTCCTTTTGTTTTGTTTTGTTTAATGTCCTGGACACGCAAAGAGAATGGAATGCTCCACATAGCAACCAGCGCTTAAAATATTTGACTATCGCTTAAAGTCTACCATATTTTCCTTGCATCTACAAGAAAATTAGCAATAAGATTGACATCTCGATATCTCGATTAACATGAAGCATATGGAGAATAAGTGTTTGTATAAATAGTTTATACAAGAGTAGAAAAAGTCATGTGAGCGCAACACACCAGATTTTTACAAAAGGTCCATGTGTGTGTCTATGTGTGTCTGTGAACGAATAACTCAAAAACGAAAAGTTGGTATTTAGCCTCAGTACCTTCAAAGTATGCGATACGAAGATTTTTAAGAAAATCCCCCCATCCAACTACCCCTCACATGGAACAGTTTTCGAATATTATGTTTTTTTTTAAAAAAATGGCTCTAACGATTTTAATCAAAATATCATATATTAAAGATATTTACATGAGAAAATTTATATCTTGAATTTTCTGAGAATAGCCGGTGAAGTCCTCTTCACTCGGAAGGAATTTTGTATAATCTTATGCAACTGTAAATGTTAAGCGAAGGAAGAAAACGTACGATACAAAAAATGTAGATCTCCTTAAAACACACAATTTATTTGAAATAAACGATGTAAAGGCTATGTAGAGTTTATTATTATTATTATTTCAGGAACTAGATGAATTCACCTGTTCCGGTCTCTAATACCGAGCCATCTCTTGCGTGGTCTACCCTAACCTCTGCTTCCAGTTGGTTGGGAGTTCATTATCTTCGTGAGTAATCTATTATCCGACATTCTACCAGTATGTTGTTTCCATTTTATTTTACCATAATCTATCCTTTCGTTAATTGAAAATATAGTTAAATGCGACCTTATAGTTTAATTTCATATTTTCTAGTACCCTCTCTTACATGTCTCATACATTTATTTCATTTCGTTCTTTCTTTTGGTGTATATGTGTTTTATTGTCCAGGATTCGGAAACAATATAGACACAGCGATCTCCTTGTAGGTATTTATTAGTATTTCTTTTTAAGTTTTTCTAATTTCCGAAAATGGCTTGAAATTTACTAACTTTCATCTCTATATGTTTGTTAAATTTAAAAATAATATCAATCCTAGATACTGAAGTGAGATACTTCTAATATTTTTTCAGTTATTAATATTTTCCGTCTATCAGGATTCTTCCCATTAAAAGTCATAATATTTGTTTTATTTTTATATATTTGTAAATTATACGCATTGTATTTTGGCTTGAAATATACCTCCATCTTTGTATTTCTGTTTCCTGGATGATAATTTGTGATCGTCAAACTAAGTTAAGGTATTTAAAGATGCATTTCAATGTTCAAAGATTGCGAACTACAAACTATTGTTATTATCATTATTCTTTAATAGCTATTTATTATAAGGAATATTAAGCTAACCTAGGCATATTAGGTTAAATATAGAGGGTCATATTTGCGTGACCCCTGTAATGCATTTTGGCACATAATTTTTTGCTTTTCTTTTTAATTAATCATTTGCTGGTAGAAGAATGAGCTTAAATTCGAAATGCTAAAAATACACACACATTTAGCTTGAATTTCGTTGATAATTAACATCTAAAATGGTATCAAGTTCATCTCCAATCATATTATTTATTTTAATGATTTACTTAACCTTTGAAGTGTATCACAAACTTTATTATTCTCGGGTTATTGTTGGCAGAGGGAGATGATGGAAAACTACAGTATATTTCACCAGATAGTGGAGGCTCTGATCTTCCGAAGGCTTTCCTTAAAGTGTGTTGTAGCAGACGTTTCTAATTTACATACAACCTTCCATAACTTATAAGTGTGATCCTGTTAAATAATTTTGTATGCTCCACCAGAAGAATCGCTATGTCAAATACTAAAAAACTTTGCTGCAGCATACGCCAACAAATAAAAACTTTTTTCCTCCCCAACAAACAACTGATCAGTATTATAATTAGCTACAGTGTGGAGATTATACATGACAGTACGTTTGAACATAGCTTATAATTTGAAAGTTTTAATCTTTCATACCTGCTAATAAGATTCTTTCAAAATTAAAGAGAAAACAAGATCATAAACATCTCAGTACTAAATATTAGTTTCCTTTGTATTGCGGGCAAATAATGCATTATTATTGTTATTATTACATAATATAATATTAAACATTGCTGACGCTTTATAGGGCTTTCCATGGAAATATCTGAAGCAAAATATGGTATTTTAATAAAAATCGCGAGAGACATTTTTGGGAAAATAGAAAATAATGAAAACTTTTCCATGTAAAGGGAAGTTTGAGTTGACGGAAATTCCTTGAATATCTTGGTGTCGCATATTTGCAAGATACTGAACTTAAATACCAGGAATTTTCGTTTTTGAGTTATGCTGTTCTCGCTTTCCCTCACACACATGGGTCTTTTTCTAAAGTTGCTTTCTTGAGGATTGAGTAGATTTCAAAATATCTATTTCCGATGAAATCTCGATATGGATGTTTTGAGCGGAACACAATACTCACCCTACTAGGTAGGTGGTATAGAATATGATGTGTTGCATTCAAATGATTTTCTCTATTCACTATGGCTTATTACTTTCTCTGGCTTCTATGTACTTATAACAGGTACACGAATTATTGCATTCCACCCAAAAATCCCAAACATTGATGCTACCGGAATTACGTTTTTTGAGATCCTCTAAAAAAACATTTTTAGAAAAAAGTGTATTTTTGTGTGTGTGTGTGAAAAACATAACCCAAAAACGAAAACTGGTTATTTAAGTTCCAAGGATATGACACAAATGTTTTCAAGGAAATATCCTTCCTCAATCTACCCTTTACATGAAACAAATGTTAGTTATTTTGGATTTTCTCAAAAATTACGCCAACGAATTATTTTATTAAAATACTCTATGCTTAAGATTTTACATGGATAATAAAAATATGTCTTAAATTTTCTGGGAATAGCCCGTGAAGCCCTCTTCATTCGGAATGAATTCTGTATAAAATTAAACCGTAAGAGACAGACAGAAACGTACACCACAGAAAATTAAATGTCTTTAAAACACAAAATTTTTTGCAAATAGTTTCTTTCTTTCTTGTCATTAACCAGTGTCAAATCATTCATTGTTATTTGTTGAATCTTACAATACTTCATCAGTTTTTGAAGTGCTTGTCACCATAGTGATTAGAGAAAGCAATGTGAATGTGACAAATGATGTGGAACACGAGTGTTGAGACACATCAAAACATTTTTGTAACAAGGTGTAAGTTTGTGTGTGTGTGTGTGTGTGTGTGTGTGTGTGTGTGTGTGTGTGAGGTCGTTGTGTCACTGAATATAATATCACTTTTGGGATGTTTACTTGGTTATGGCTCCAGAAGTCTTTATCAGTCAGACTTTTACCTCCTTAAACAAGGAAACCCTAGAAGGATATCGTAACCAAACAACGACTACGCAAACAGCTATTGCCTCTTTGAAACAGCCTTGGTAACACGACCACAAGCCGAAATGCCACTCTCAGGGTATCTAAGGTCACAGAGTGTGGATATACAAGTGACAGTGTCATTAATATTCTCTGTTTAATTTGATATATTCTCGAGTCATCCAGTTACTATTGCATTCTCTATTCGCCACCGTAATCCTTTGATCTTTTTCCTTTTTACTTTCTCTATTACGAATAGTAAGTAGGGGAAGTATTGTATTCCACCCAAAAATTCGATACCGAGATTTCACCGGAAATACATGTTTTGAGACCTCCTGAATCCATAAAAAAGCATTTTTGGAAACATGTCCGTGTGTGTGTGTGTGTGTGTGTGAACAGCATAACTCAGAAACGAACAGTCGGATAAACATCAAACTTGGTATTTAGGTTCAGTATCTTCCAGAGATGCGACACAAAGATTTTAAAGAAAATCCCCCACCCCAGATTACCCTTTACATAGAACATTTTTCGAAAATTTTAATTTTTTCAAAAATGGCTTTAACGATTTTGATTAAAATATCATATATTTAAGATATTTCTATGACAAATAAAATGTATATCTTGAATTTCCTGGGAATGGCTCCAAAAATATTCTTCATTGAGAACGACTTATGCATAACTGGTAAACCATAAGAGATACACAAAATTGTACTACACAACAAATGTAGATCGCGTTAAAATACACAATTTATGTCATATACATTTTTGTTGTTGAGTGAATCATTTTCGAGATATTGCTTGTTATTCCCTTAAATTTTCCAATACTTTTTCTCAAACAGGAATTCGTTATTCATTTTTACTTTCTCTAATACGTATATAAGTAGGGGAAGTATTGTATTCCACCCAAAAATTCCATACCGAGATTTCACCGGAAATACATGTATTGAGACCCCCTGAATAAAAAAAAAGCATTTTTGGAAACATGTCCGTGTGTGTATCTGTGTGTGTGTGTGTGTGTGTGTGTGTGTGTGTGTGTGTGTGTGTGTGTCTGTGTGTCTGTGAACAGCATAACTCAGAAACGAACAGTCGGATAAACACCAAACTTGGTATTTAGGTTCAGTATCTTCCAGAGATGCGACACGAAGGTTTTCAAGAAAATTCCCCCACCCCAGATTACCCTTTACATGAACATTTTTCGAAAATTTTAATTTTCTCAAAAATAGCTCTAACGACTTTGATTAAAATATCATAGGTTTAGATATTTTCATGATAAATGAAATGTATATCTCGAATTTTCTGGGAATGTCTCCAAAAGTATTCTTCATTGTAAACGACTTTAGCATAACTAGTAAACCATAAGAAATAGACAAAAGTTTCCTACACAAAAAATGTCGATCGCGTTAAAATACACAATTTATGTCATATACATTTTTGTTGTTGAGTGAACCATTTTCGAGATATTGCTTGTTATTCCCTTAAATTTTCCAATACTCCTACTCTTTCTAAAATGGAAATTCGTTATTCATTTTTTCTATGTCCTGGACATGCAAAGAGAATGGAATACTCCACATAGTAACCAGCTCTTAAAATATTTGACTATCGCTTAAAGTCTACCAATTCCCCTTGCATCTACAAGAAAATTACCAATAAGATTAACATCTCGATTAACATGAAGCATATGGAGAATAAGCGTTTGTAAAAATAGTTTGTACAGGAGTAGAAAAAGTCATGTGAGTGTAACACATCAGATTTTTTTATAAAATGAAAAGTAACGAAACATTTTTCATGTAAAGGGTAGTTTGGAATGGGCGGGAATTTTCTTCAGAATCTTAGTTTCCCGTCTTTGCAAAATGCTGAACTTAAATACTAAGTTCGGTATCTATCCAAAATTTCGTTTTTCAGTTATGCTGTATATATATACGCCCTTATATACACGTATATTCATTCAGAATGAAGAGGACTTCATATTCTATTCACAGATAATTAAAACAATCACGCAAAGATCTTAAATAGTATTTTAATGAAAATCGTTAGATGCATTTTTGAAAAAAAAAAGTTTTTAAAATAAAGGGTAGCTTAGGGGTGTGGGATTTTCTTGAGAATCTTCGTATCGTATCCTTGGAAAATACCAAATCTATATTTATCTGGCACCTTATTTTTGAGCTGTATTGTTTCACGCGCGATGCTCGTACTCTCTCTCTCTCTCTCTCTCTCTCTCTCTCTCTCTCTCTCTCTTACACACAAGTACGCGCGGAAGTTCTTTAAGTGCCCTTTTTTATTCAGAGGATCTAAAAGCACGAAATTCCAATTTCGAATTCTTGGTGGGGGATACAATACAATACTTAAATAGATAAGTGATAGAGAAGGTAAAAATAGGCATGTTATGTTAAACTGGTCTAAAGTAGGACTTTTTGTATTAGGCATACTTAAAAGGCAATTCAACATTATTCAGAGTTAAAACAAAATGCTTTATCTAATGTTTATGGGTGAACAAACGCGGTCATGGACGCAATCTGCTACTGCAATAGATTTAGCCTTGCCCCGTGTCATTATGTATACCTGCCAAACACGCCAGTAAGGCAAGGGCAACATACTTTCAGGGATTCACCAGCCTTGCACAAATTCCTGTTCACTTCCTACTTGCTTTTATTACTTTCTCTACTACGTATAGTAAGTAGGGGAAGTATTGTATTCCACCCAAAATTTCGATACCGAGATTCACCGAAAATACATGTTTTGAGACCCCCTGAATCCAAAAAAAGCATTTTTGGAAACATGTCCGTGTGTGTGTGTCTGTCTGTGAACAGCATATCTCAGAAACGAACAGTCGGATAAATACCAAACTTGGTATTTAGGTTCAGTATCTTCCAAGGATGCGAGACAAAGGTTTTCAAGAAAATCCCCCACCCCAGATTACCCTTTACATGGAAGATTTTTCGAAAATTTTAATTTTCTCAAAAATGGCTCTAACGATTTTGATTACAATATCATATGTTTAAGATATTTTCATGACAAATAAAACGTATATCTTGAATTTTCTGGGAATGTCTCCAAAAGTACTCTTCATTGTGAACCACTTTTTCATAACTGGTAAACCATAAGAGATAGACAAAAATTTACTACACAAAAAAATGTAGATCGCGTTAAAATACACAATTTATGTCATATACTTTTTTTTGTTGAGTGAACCATTTTCGAGATATTGCTTGTTATTCCCTTAAATTTTTCAATATTTTCTAAAATGGGAATTCGTTATTCATTTTTTTGTCTTGGATATGCAAAGAGTATTAATCTGTTGGAAAGGGAATGGTGCTGCACCTAGCAACCGGCTATTAAGAGATATGTATGTGCTTAAAGGCTACTGTATTTCTATATTACCCTTGTAAGTATATATTCCCCTTACATCTACAATAAAATTAGTAATAAGATAGAGTCTGCAAATGTTTATCTCGATTAACATGAAGTAGATGGAGAATAAGCGTTTGTATAAATATTTTGTACAAGAGTAGAGAAAGTCATGTGAGTGTAACACATCAGATTTTTTTATGTCCTGGACATGTAAAGAGACTGGAATCCGCCACATAGCAACCAGCGCTTAAAACATTTGACTATCGCTTAAAACCCACCATATTCCCCTTGCATCTACAAGAAAATTAGCATTAAGTTTGACATCTCGATATCTCGATTAACATGAAGCATATGAAGAATAAGCGTTTGTAAAAAGAGTTTGTACAAGAGTAGAGAAAGTCATGTGAGTGTAACACATCAGATTTTTTTAATGCTTTTTATTATTTTCACATTCTGTGTTAGTTCAGATTTAGAAAAGTTCAAAGGCGATGATTACCTCACAAACTACTATTCTCTCTACCATATTCAAACCAAAAGATCCGTGAACATGTGTGTGTGTGTGTGTGTGTGTGTGTGTGTGTGTGTGTGTGTGTGTGTGTGTGTCTGTGAGCAGCACAATTGAAAAATAATTCCGATGTGTTATACTTAAATGATTTTCTCTACTTTTGTACAAACTATTTTTGCAAACGTTTATTCTCCGTCTACTTCATGTTAATCGAGATAAACATTTGCAGAAACTATCTTATTACTAATTTTCTTGTAGGTGTAAGGGGAATATGGTAGGTTTTAAGCTATAGTCAAATCTTTAAGAGCTGGTTGCTATGTGGAGCATTCCATTCTCTTCGTATGTTCAGGACAAAAAGACGAATAACGAATTCCCATTTGAGATAAGTATAAGTATTGGAAAATTCAAACAAATAACAAATATTTTGGAAATGGTTCACTGGACAAAACAAAAAATGCATATGGCATAAATTGTGTGTTTCGACGATATCTATAGTTTTTGTATAGTAAAATTTTGTCTATCTCTTACGGTTTAACAGTTATGCAAAAGCTATTCAGAATGAAGAGGACTTTTGAAGACATTCCCATACAATTCAAGATATACATTTAATTTGTAATAAAATATCTTAAATATATCATATTTTAATCAAAATCGTTAGAGCCATTTTGAGAAAATCAATATTTTGAAACATTTTCCATGTAAAGGGTAGTCTGGGGTGTGGGAAATTTCTTGAAAATTTTCGTGCCACATCTTTTGTGGAAATACAGAATCGGTTTAATCAATAGTGAAGTGTAATATGAAGGTCTCTGGTGCCTACACAAATTACGTATATAACGTAATCTGGAGGAAAGACGACACGATGTCATATCTTTGCGATACTGGCATAAAAAATAAAATGTATGTCTTGAATTCTGAGTTTTATATAACCAGGAAACTATTTTAATGGTAGTTTATGTGAAATAACTTTGTTGTAACATTAGCTTTTAACAGAGACATTTCCTGGTCTTGATTCGAATTTTCGTGTAATGTAATATACTTTGCAAACATTGTATCTTTTCTTTAATTTCTCAGCAGCCCATGCAAAAATAATACAACATAAAGATTTGCATATTCGATTAGTTTTGACAGTAGGCTGTCGGCCCAGCCTCCGATATTTGCCTGCGTGACTATAACGTATTGAGACCAGTTTTGGCGAATATTTAAAATGATGATTATTAACAGACAGTGCGTATAAAAATCAGGTTCCATATCAATAATTTGTAGAATAGCTATAAAAATATCATGTTACATTCACATGACTTCCTCTAGCCATTAATCGTTTATTTCGGTATAGCTTCTATATTACTATTCTTGCAAAAACTTATTTTTCATCTAATTCTTGTTAATACAAATAAACGTTTGCACAAAAGTTTTTTCATTACACATTTTGTTGTAGGTACAAAAGGGATAAAGGAGGCTGGAGCAACAGCCAAATATTTAAAAAGTCGCTGTATACTGACTTTGAAATTCCATATTCTTTCTCCGACATCGCGAGAAACAACTTAAGCATGACAACACTTCTAAAAATCTGATGTGATTCATTCACTTGATTTCTCTACCCTCTATCTTTATTTTTGGGTATGCAAACTGTTCTTACTAAAGCTTATTTTTCTATCTACTACATTTTAATTAAAATAAGCCTCTTCAGAAATAGCTACGTTACACATCTCATACATACAAATAGAACAGCGTCAGTCAAATGTTTAAGAACTGGGCACTAGCTATATGCTGGCCTTAAAATTCCATACTGTTTCCATGCAATCCCGAAAAACAACTGAATGTTGAACAGAACTTTAAGAGAATGACTAAGTAGTGAACAATTCGAACCATTAATAACGCATATCCCAGAAATTGCTTATGCCACAAAAAATTATTTGAAATAAATTATGTTTTAATGAGATCTTTTTTTGTACAGTACGTTTTCGTCTATCGCTTAACGTTTACCAGTTATACAAGATTAGGTATACAATATTCCTTTCTAATGAAGAGGACTTAACATGCTATTCCCCAAAAAATTCAAGATATGCATTTTATTTGTCATGTAAATACCTTTATATATGTCCTATTTTAATAAAAACTGTTAGAGCCATTTTATAGAAAATCAAAATTTTCAAAAATGTTCCATGTGAAGGGTAGTTTGGGGTGGAGGGTTTTCTTGAAAATCTTCCTCTCCCATCTTTGGAAGTTACTGAACTTACATACCAAACTCGGTATTTATCCGACTTTTCGTTTTTGAGTTATGCTGTTCACAGATACACAGACGCAGACACACATACGTGCGAGCGCGGACATGTTTGTAAAATTGTTTTTTTGGTTCAGGGGCCTCAAAACATGTATTTACTGTGAAATCCGATATCGAATTTTTGGGTGGAATGCAATACCTACTACCTACTATGCAGGTGGTAGAGAAAGTAAAAAGTAATCAAAGTATTGAACATTTCAAACCAACAGCAACCAATATCCTAGAAATGGCAGATGCCACAAAAGAACTGAAACAAATCGTGTGTTTTAAAGAGATCTACATATTTCTGTATACTTTGTGTAGAAAATTTCGTCTATTTATTATGATTAACCAGTTAGATACACAAAATTATAGAACATATATAGAATGAATATGACTTCACAAGTTTTCTAGAAAATTCATAATATACACTACGTGATCAAAAGTATCCGGACACCTGGCTGAAAATGACGTACAAGTTCCTGGCGCCCTCCATCGGTAATGCTGGAAGCCAATATGGTGTTGGCCCACCCTTAGCCTTGATGACAGCGTTCACTCTCGCAGGCATACTTTCAATCAGGTGCTGGAAGGTTTCTTGGGGAATGGCAGCCCATTTTTCACGGAGTGCGGAACTGAGGAGAGGTATCGATGTAGGTCGGTGAGGCCTGGCACGAAGTCGGAGTTCCAAAACATTCCAAACGTGTTATATAGGATTCACTCAGGACTCTGTGCAGGCCAGTCCATTACAGGGATGTTATTGTCGTGTAACCACACCGCCACAGCCCGTGCAGTATGAACAGGTGCTCGATCGTGTTGAAAGATGCAATCGCCATCCCCCAATTGCTCTTCAACAGTGGGAAGCAAGAAGGTGCTTAAAATATCAATGTAGGTCTGAGCTGTGATCCTACCACGCAAAACAACAAGGGGTGCAAGCCCCCTCCAGGGAAAACACGACCACACCATAACACCACCACCTCCGAATTTCACTGTTGGCACTACACACGCTGGCAGATGACGTTCACCGGGCATTCGCCATACCCACAGCCTGCCATCGGATCGCCACATTGTGTACCGTGATTCGTCACTCCACACAACGTTTTGCCACTGTTCAATCGTGTAATGTTGACGCTCCTTACACCAAGCGAGGCGTCGTTTGGCATTTTCCTGCTTGATGTGTGGCTTATGAGCAGCCGCTCGACCATGGAATCCAAGGTTTCTCACCTCACGCCTAACTGTCATAGTACTTGGAGTGGATCCTGATGCAGTTTAGAATTCCTGTGTGATGGTCTGGATAGATGTCTGCTTATTACTCTTTACGACTCTCTTCATATGTCGACGGTCTCTACCAGACAACAGACGACGTCGGCCTGTACGCTTTTGTGCTGTACATGTCCCTTCACGTTTCCACTTCACTATCACATCAGAAACAGTGGACCTAGGGATGTTTAGGAGTGTGGATATCTCGCGTACAGACTTCTGACACAAGTGACACCCAATCACCTGATCACGTTCGAAGTCGGTGAGTTCTACGGAGCGTCCCATTCTGCTGTTTCACGATGTCCAATGACTACTGAGGTCGCGGATAATGAGTAGCAGACCGTAGGTGGCAGCACAATGCATCTAAGATGAAAAACTTATGTTTGTGGTGGTGTCCAGATACGTTTGATCACATAGTGTACATTTTAAATTTGTGTAAATATCTTTAATGTGTGGCATTTTAATCAAAATCGTCAAAGCCGTTTTTGAGGAAATAAAAAATAACAAAAAACATTTTCCATCGAAAGGGTAGTTTGAGGAGGATTATCTTGAAGAATTTCTTGTCCAATCCTTGGGAGATGTCAGCTTAAATATCAAATTTGATATTTATCTGACTTCGTTCTTGAGTTATGCTGTTCACAAACACACGAATACACATACGTACATACATACACACTCACACACGCGCGCGGATGTTTTTATAAATATAATATTACTTTCTCTATCGCATATCTAATAGGTAGAGAAGCATTGCATTGTACAAAAAATTCGATATTAACATTTTCCCTGAAATACATGTTTTAAGGCTCCTAAACAAAAAGTTGTTTTTATAAAAAGTTCCATGTGTGTGTAAGATATATGTATACAGAGGGGGAGAGAGAGAGAGAGAGAGAGAGAGAGCGTGCGCGAGCGTGTAGGTGAATAGCATAACTAAAATCGTTGGTATTTATGTTCAGTGCCTTCCAAATATACGACACAAAGATATTCAAGAAAATCCCCTCCACCCTGAACTACCCTTTACATGGAAAATGTTTCATGCGTTTTTTTCCTCATAAATGGCTTTAACAATTTTGAATAAAATACCATATATTTAACATACCTATGTACATGTCGAAATGTGTCTTGAATTTTCTGAACATTTTATTTCAAATAAGTTTTTTATGTCACACATCCATTATCAGTTGTTTGAATTTTTCAATACTTTATCATCTTTTTAAGTCATGTCCTTATGTAGAGATTCGCTTTTAAATATTTAATTAGCTCTTCGGTTTCTTCCACTTCTCTTGTACCTGCAACAAAATGTGTCATGAAACGATTTCTGCAAAGGTTTATCTTGATTAACATGAAGTATTTAGATAAAAAAAATCCTGATGGATACATTTACATGACTTTCTCTACCCTCTTTCTTATTATGGGTATACAAACTAGTCTTACTGAAGCTTATTTTTTATCTACTTTATTTTAATCCAAATAAACTTTGCAGAAATAGCTGCATTACACATTTCGTTATAGATACAAAGAAACAGCGATAGTCAAATGTTTAACAACTGGACGCTATACGTGGCCATACTGTTTCAATGGAATCACGAGAAACAACTGAATGTTGACAGGGCTTAAAAAAGAATGGCTAAGTATGAACAGTTCCAACCATTAATAACTGACATTTCGGAAATGGCCGATGCCACAAAAAAGTTACTTGAAATAAGTTGTGCGTTTTAAAGAGATCTGCGTTTCTTGTGTAATATGTTTTCGTCTATCGCTTAACGTTTACCTGTTATACAAAATTATACAAAATTCCCTCCGAATGAAGAAAGCTTCAAAGGCTATTCCCAGAAAACTCAAGATATACATTTCATTTTTACGTAAATGTCTTTCATATATAGTATTTTAATCAAAATCGTTAAAGCTATTATTCAGAAAATCAAAACCTTCGAAAAATATTGCATGTAAAGGGTAGTTTGGCGTTGAGGGACTTTTCTGAAAATCTTCGTGTCGCATCTTTAGAAGGTACTGAACTTAAATACCAACTTTTCGTTTTCGAGTTATGCTGTTTACAGGCACACACAGACAGGCACCACACGGACCGTTTCTAAAAATGCTCTTTTGTATTCATGGGACCTCAAAACATATATTTCCTGTGAAATATAGGTTTAGAATTTTTGGGTGGAATGCAATACCTCCTCTAACTACTACGTACGTGGTAGCGAAAGTAAAAAATACGCTTTTGTAAGAATAATTAAAAGAAGCTATGCAAAATAAAGGATGATTAGTAAAAGTCATGTGTTTTTTATTTCTTGGTTTCAGGGATTTTAAAACGTGTATTTCCGGGAAGTTCTTATATAGAATTTTGGGTGGAGTAGAATACTTCCTCTTACATGCTAGGTATAGGCAGGTGATAGAGAAAATATAAGTGATTACTGGCAGAGAAGATGAATGTTTTCCCTCATGATCTCATGACTAATCAGCTGAGAGTTGTCTCAGCCTCAAACACGTATTACCATAACGAAATCAAGTGAATGCAGATATTTATTGTGATTAACACGAAGTAAGTTTCCGGAAGAAACTGAGAGGGAAAGTGAGTGAGACAGGTGGATGGCCATTGGACGAATCAGAAGATGAAGAGCACTGTTTCTGGTCCAGGAGTGGGAGGGAGGTGTGGTGTATCTGTCGAGATGAGGAGGGGATGATGGCGGGCGTGGTGGGGGTTGTGTGGAGCGTGCTCAGAAGCCAGTATTGGTGTAGGTTAGGAGCTGTTGGTCTGTCAAGCCCATAACAGTTGCGACAGACAGAGGAAGTACTTCAGTGATGGCACTGTACCTGGAATCAGGTAATTGTTCGTAAACTGTGTGTGTTTGTGTCGAGTGAGAGTGCACCAATCGACTACTGTATCGATCACCTCCGCTGCGAATGCTTACAACTCCGAGGTAACGTATCGATGCACCTACATTCAATTGTTTTCACATCGGTAGCGTGTTATTTCCTGTGAGGTCAAGCTGTGGATTTTGTAATTCTCTTAAAGATACGTCACAGATGATCGAACTCATGGCGTGTAACAAATATAAACACCTCGTTCTGTCATTTGATGACATGTTCGAAAAAGGTGGCTTCCATAATATTCAAATTTCCATGTTTTGAAATGTAGACTTACTGACAGTCCAAAGATAATTATATTTTAAAAGTTCTGATGTGTTACATGACTTTCTCTACCCAGTCTTCCACACACTGTTCTTACAGAAGCTTATTTTCCTATCAACTCCATTGAGGGGGATGCAGCAGGCTGAAGCGACAGTCAAATTTTTAAAACGTTGAACGCTCTATGTTGACGCCGAAATTGTGTACCACTCGCACGACACCACGAAAACAAAAGAACGATGACTTAACCTCCAACAAGTGTAAGCATTTGGAAATCAGATCAGTAACAACAAATGTTCCGGAAATGATTATTGCTACAAAAATTTATTTTGACATAAATTGTGCATTTTAACGTCTGCATTTTTTGTGTAATAAGTGTTGTCTATCTTTTGGTTTATCAATTATACAAAATTATACAAAATTCATTCAGAATGAAGAAGACTTCACACTTCACAAGATATACCTGCATTTTATTTGTCATGCACGTACATTAAACGCAGATTATACACCGTTTGAGTCATTTTTATAAATTAAAAAAATAATGAAACATTTTTAAGTAAAAGGTACCTTGGGTTGGGGAATTTTCGAAAGTTTTCAATTCGCATACATGAAGGTTGCAGAGCTTAAATACATTTTGAATTAATCCAAATTTCGTTATTTTAGTTATGCTGTTCACAGATATACATGCATATGCCTTTCTTCAAAAACAAAATATCGAATTTTTGGGTGGAATATAATATTTCCTCTACCAACTATAGGTAAATGATAGAGAAAATAAAATGTCTAAGTAACAAAATATTGATCTAAAATAAGTGTACAGTGTTTACGTTCAGTGGGCTTTATATACTTTACATCAGGGGTTGCCAAACACCGAGTATAATAAAAGTTCTGCAATCCGCAAGGCACACAAGAGGGCATGAAAGCAATTGAAGATATATCTAACCAGCAATCACTAAACTCTTTCTGTCCATAACTGCTTCACATGACGATAATAGAACTGATTACTTTCTAGGTAAAAGATAAAACAACTTAAGGACGCTTAAAAAGAATTTGAATTGCTGATGAATATGTTTTTATTTCTCCCCCCGCTCTTTCTTTATTCTGAAGGTTCTATGTGCTAAGTGAACAGAACATACCAGATCTGTTTTTAAGTTTAGAAACACCAAAACAATTTTGGTTTTTGTTTCGTTTGTGTAACCCCTTTTAATTTCTATAATCACATCGAGAGCTTTTACTTGAGAAATAACTGATAGCGCATAACTCATTTACTGCAGGTTTTTAGCGGTGATTTGACTCATGTTTGTTACGAAATACATTCACAATCATACTTCCAAACTCTGAAAGAGTAGGAAGTGATTACAATTAAATAAAATTCCCTCAATCTAACCGTGAATCGAACCAGGACCATTATCCCTTTTCACTTTCTCTACCGCGTACCTAGTAGATAGAGGAAGTATCGCATTCCATAAAAAAATTCTATTACGAGATTTCAATGGAAATACATGTTTTGAGGCCCCCTGGAAAAATAAAGCATTTTTAGGAAAAGTTTCGTGCGCGCGCGCGCGCGTGTGTGTGTGTGTGTGCGAATAGCATAACTCAAAAACGAAAATTCGGATAAATGCCAAACATGGTGTTTAAGTTCTAAAGACGTGACACGATGGAGTTCAAGAAAATTCCCCAAACGGAAAATACATTACTTCTCTCTCTCTCTCTCTCTCTCTCTCTCTCTCTCTCTCTCTCTCTCTAAAACGGCTCTTAATGATTTTGATTAAAATAGTGATGAGACGATACCATTATTTCGCAATACACGGTACCAAACTGATTTCCGATACTTACTTTATAAAAACTGTAAAGGGGATAGCTTGTTCAGTGAATAATGTTCTTATTAGCAGCTTTCTGTGTATGAACGTATCTAACCAATTTTGTATTGTATGCTTATTCCGAAATTGTTCCTGTTGAGATTCTCCAATTGGCAGCAAGTTTTTTATCTTGATAATGCCACAGGATATTATATCCCCTATTATTAGTCAACGATGATGCTGATGATGATGATGATGATAATAATAATAATAATAATAATTTCTTTGCTTCACTTTTTATGTAACTATATTTTGTGCTGAAAACTTTCTACTAAAGGATTTTCGATCCATATAAAAACAAATACTAGCAATTCTGCTTTAAGGCTGGTTCACAACCGCCCGAGAACGGTAACCAAAACGGAAACGAGAACGGAATGCATATCGATCACAAAGTGAAAGTCGATTTTGCGCATTGGGATTTCATTTGTTTTTAACTACCAATGATATTTTACATTTCCGATTCCTCTACTTATGCCAAGCTTTCATTCCTTTATTCAATGGCATACATTAAAAATTTTTTATTGTTCTTTTTTCATTTCTACCGGTTTTAGCTGTTCTTTGTAGCTTTTGCCATTGTTTTTTAGGTAATAGCCAGTTTTGAGTTGCATATAAACAAATTAGAAATGACCCCTTCAACAGAGGAACCAACGCTGATGAGATTTGCGGGTGTCGGGATGAGGTTGGAAAGCACCACACATTTATTACGTCTATAGAGAGCACTAGTGGCTGTTTCATGTCAGGCTGCCTAGAATAACCTCTAGAGTGAAGAGTCTAATATGCACAATATGGATCTAATATGCCATGCCGGGGAGCGAGAACGAGAAAGTTAAAAGTTGGGCAACTCTTCTTTCCCGTTCCCGGGCCCGGGAAGGCTTCCCGTCAGTTGTGAACGCTCCCATTTGAATACATGTATTTCAACTTTCTCGTTCTGGTTACCGTTCTCGTTGGTTGTGAACCAGCCTTTATTCTGCAATCTTGAGACTCAACTAAAATTAAAAACAATGTATGCATTACACCATTTTGCCATTGCCCACAAGCACCACGTAACATGTAATTTTTTCATCGGTAGTAAGTAATTAGCCATAAACATATTAAGTTTGTAAATTAAGCCTCTCTACTACCCACCCTCTTACATTAAATATACTTGCGTAAACACAAACTAAAAGATGGAAGGAAAGAACAAATATTTCCATGCGCTGTATTATCTCACGTCTTACGTTCTGATATCTTTCTGCTGAATTCACAGATTTTGGTCACCGGAGTAAGTGAATGTAATGGCTGACAATGAGAGTCACCAAGCCAGGCTATCGCAGAAACATGATTTAGTGTCAGTTAAATCAGTTTCATTGACAACTCAGTTAACGCTGCATGTTACATGAGTACCTCTACTCCTACCCTATTGTTTTGCATGTTTTCATTTACACGCAAGAGTCCATGGAATGTTGCATTCATTCATCCACAGAAAAAGGTCAGGATCGATCAAGAACTACAGTCCAGCAACTCTTTGGAGACGCGTGCAAGACAATAACGTGAGGTATCGACTCCTTTATTCCTTATCTAGCACTGAGTTATACGCAGCAACTTTCAATAATGCAAAACTTAAAAAAAATTAAAGTATCGAAAAAATATTCAAATTTATCTCAAAGTATTAGACACAACTTCGATACCATCCATTATCGAGAGTATCGAGGTATCGACGATAACGAGGTCCCATCCCTAATTTAAGAAATTTTCATGAAAAAGTTTAGATATATGTTGAATTTTCTGAGAACTGTGAAATTTTCATTCGCAAGGAAATTTGTATAATTTTGTATATCAGATAAACCATAAGGGATATACAAAATATTAGTCTGCAAAAAATGTGGACCTCTTTAAAACATACAATTATTTCAAATATTTTGTGGTATCAGCAATTTCCGAGAGTTTTTCTATTATTGATTTACGTTTTCCAATATATTTTCATTTTCTAAAGTGTTGTCGCTATGCATTGCTATCTCGCGATGCCATGGAACGAGTATGGAATTTGGAGGCCAATATATAAACATTTGACTATCGCTTCAGTTTAGTATCCCTCTTGAATCTTTAGCGACTATTTCTGCAAACGTTTATTTCGATTAACATGACATAGATAGAAAAATAAGCGTTTGTAAGAATAGTTTGTAGAAGCTATATTAAAATTAACGATAGATGGGATAGAGAAAGTTGTATGAAACACATCAGGTTTTTTTCAACGTGCTCACTTTTCATGTATAAGCTCTCCAAGCAAGTAAATTATATAATTGTTTAATGCATTTTTTTGAAGACAAACTGTTTTTATTTGCTAAGAAACACTTTTCTTCAACTTGAAAACTGGAATTAATTTAAAGAACTACAATTATAATGAAAGTAAACATTATTAAGAAAGTTAAATGCATTATAATCAAGGAATAATACAGAACCACACTTTCACGAAACAGCAGATAAAGGAATGCAATAAATCTGTCACTAAACTGAAAAAGAAACTAAAAACACTAAACCTAAATCAATGGTTTACATTATTTATTCATGCAGGTGTGTGAATGTAAATATAATGGGATAATGCGTGCTTTTCAATGAAATCTATTTTAAAATTGAAATTCACGCAGCATTCATATAAATGTTATTAAAGCCTCTGTCTAGCATGTTGTCAAGCATTTTGCTGTAGGAGTACCGTATTTAATTCAAAGCCTATTCTTTTTTCATGGAAATCTTAGCTTTAAATTCCATTATTTGGTCACTATTCCTGTGTCTCTCTTTGGTGCTCATACAGTATGCACACATTTTGTCCCCTTCCCACATTCCAAACCCAAAACACCATATATATAAAATATCTTCATTTTAATCGAGATAAGACTTTCCGAAAATAGTTGCATTACACATTTCGTTAAAAATATAAAGGGAATAGCGATAGTCAAATGTTTACGAACTGGATGCTAGATATATGCTGTCGTTTCATTACATACATCAGTGTGCAGTTTATTTTTTCTAAGCCTATCTATTTTTTACGCTGTGTTTTGTAAATCTATCAGATTTTCCAAGATTTTATTTACCTTTTATGTAGCTTAGATATTGTTTTAATACGTGAAGTGGTGTCCAGGCAAACCTGGAATTTCTAGACCCATGCTGATGCACCTGAGATGCTTTAAAAGTCTCAGGACATCGCAGTAAATTTAAAATAAAATGCGTGGTTATATCCTTCAGTCGAGTTGGGAATACTTAAAAATGCATTTAACTCAAAGGCTTAATAAGACAGATTAACATTTTCATGTTTTATGTGTGGCCAACCTCGGTTTCCCCACATGACAAACGAGAGCAGAAGCATTACACCACACAGCAACAGTTGGATTAGCAGTATATAAACACGTTAACAGCGTTTCTACTGCTACCCTCTCTTCCATTGTAGTTGTACTCTAATGATAATGAAAATAAAATAATAGTGTACTCATTTCCTCCCGTGGTTTGCATTCAGTTATGCATATATTTCTTTTTGGTAGCCTTTAGCTTCGATTCGAGGTGCAAACCCGATTTGAAGGCTTTTTATCTTAGCCGCCCTTAATTTTGTACCGATTCAACAATATATGAAATGTGTGGATAAAATTTGTTCAGAATTTTGTGTATAAAATTTCAAACCGGAATGTACAGTGATTCGTCTAAACATTGAAGTTATGTAGAAGGTTTTTTGTCTTTAATTTTGCACTGATTCCAACCAAATTTGTTTGTTTAATTTAAAAATTAAGTTATTTTATTTGTCACGTTGTAAAACCACATGGGTGCCTTAGGAGTAAATATTTTAGGCGATCCTAGATAAAATCTAACTTTATTCTTTTGTACCCTAAACGAATATTATCTATAATGCATTTACAAAAAATATGACGTGATACATTAACACGACTTTATCTGCACTCTATATTTAATTAATGGGTATACAATTATTCTTACTCAATATTATCGCTTTCTCTACCACGTACATAGAAGGTAGAGAGGGTATTGCATTCCACTAAAAAAATTCGATCCGAGATTTTCACCGGAAATGCATAACTCAAAAACAAAATTTCGGATACATACCAAACTTGGTATTTGAATTCAGTATCTTCCAAAGATGCGATACGAAGATTTTCAAGGAAATCCCCCACCCCAACTACCCTTTACATGGAACATTTTTCGGAAATTTTGATTTTCTAAAAAATGGCTCTGACAATTTTGATTAAAATACCATATGTTAAAGATATTTACATGACAAATAATTTTGAATTTTCTGGGAATAGTGCGTGAAGTCTTCTTCATTCGGAAGGAATTTTTTATAAACTTATATAACTGGTAAACGTTAAGAGACAGAATAAAACTGTAGATCTCTTTAAAACACGCAATTTATTTCAAATAAACTTTCTTGTGTCATCAGCCATTTCATATATCCGTTATTAACGCTTCAATTTGTTCAATACTTGTCATTGTTTTTTAAGTCCCGTCGATTTTCAGTTGTTTATCGCGATTGCATGGAAACACTATGGAATTTTAAGGTGAGCATATAGCATCCAGTTCTTAAACATTTGACTATCGCCGTTCCCTTCGCGTCTATAGAAATGTGTAATGCAAAGTTTATCCCAATTAAAAGAAGTAGATAGAAAAATACCTACACTTTCGTAAAAATAATTTGTACACCCACTAATAAACGATATAGATAAAGTTATGGAATGTAACATCAGGGTTTTTTTTACATCATGTACGTTAATGCTATTCTAAATTCGAGGTTTTAGTTTAATAGCTGCAATTAAAACAGCTGTGCATCATAAGAATATAATACTGTGACCTAAAACGTGAAGGACTGAACTGAAACTTCTGTTTTAGCCCTCGGGCCCCAGTAAGCTTCTCGTTAATAATAAAATTATGTAAAAGCTTGGTTTGCACTATGTACTGAAATAGTTCCCGAGGTCGCGGGTTCAAACCCGGCGGAGGGCGATGAATTTTTGCGGGCGTAAAGACCCTTAGCATGGCTTCCTTCGGAAGGGAAGTAAAGCCGGTGATCCGTGTCGTAGATTTACGGCACATAAAACAACCTCAAGCCTGATAAAGAGGCCTCTGAGCAAAATTACGGTCTTTCATGCTCAATATGGAATGGGACGCTATGGACCACAGCAGTTAAAGTGTCCATAAACAAGACAGAATTTAATTTTTCTGTACTGAAATCTATTTGAGTGAATTTTCCGCATTCAGCACGATCCGCGTTTGCGCGTAAAATCAGATACGATTGGAGATCGGTTTGAACTTCATTTCTTGCACTAGAGTTTCTACAAGTGTTTTAAATTACTGGAGCTAGTTGACTATCAAACCATTTTAAGCGTGAGTTTGATTATCCACAAAGAAAAACGAATTTCAATCCAATGGTTATGCTGCTTCAATGTGAATTACCTACGCAATATACCTACTAGAAACGCAAAATATTAACCTATTTTGTCTTATACTTTATTTCATCTAAGCTTAATCCTTGTGACTCTCTCAATAATAAGTTTTCACCTTCTGTTTCTAGAATGTTAGCTATTCGTTGGGCTGAAATCTCCAGAGATTGCAACGAAATCCGATTTATTAACTTGTATTTACATATGCCTGCAGCAATTAGTAGAATTCTTTACTCTCTCCCTTTCTGCCTTCCTCCGGTGAATATATGCCGACTAGTTATATGATCTAAATGAAAATAAAACAAATTGGTACCAACACATATTAAGGATGGAAGAGGAACGTATACAAAAATTTTTATTAAATTATAAACCTAGAGGATATCGCCAAATAGGTAGACAAAAACAAGATGGAACGGTATGTTTAACTGAGAACGGAACAGGTCGGCAGGCCTCTGCCTTGTGGAATAATAATAATAATAATAATAATAATAATAATAATAATAATAATAATAATAATATACTTATCCTATTTTTGAACTTTTAGATTCGCGCCTGTCTGACTTATCGCTTAATACAGAGTGAGCCAAAACCTACGAACCGGCTGCGCGGTGTTTTTCCTGTCCACGTCCTCGGCGCTCACTGCCGTTTGCCGCTATCATTGAAAGGCGTGGATGAAACCATACAACATTTTTAAAACTATTTTTAAAGGCTTTACTTACCAACTTTATGAAAGGAGTTGCTGAAACTGACCACCGTCGTTGTCCATACATAGGAAACTATATATCACTCGCCGTCGTTTACATTGAGAAATGCTGGCAATTTCCTGGCGGATATTTTGTTTTAATTCTTCCAGGGTGTGTGGGTTTGTCTTGTATACTTTGTTTTAAGTTACTCCAGAGATAGAAATCGCAGGGGGTTAGGTTGGCGGGACCGAGGGGGCCACAAGTCTGTACTAATAATTCTGTCCTCAAACACACTTTCAATTTTTCTCATCGAAAGCTTTTGCAGTGTTGTTGATAAAAGGCAAAATCACGCTCCCTGGCTGTTAATTCTCTAAAAAGGGGGGGGCAAAATGTATTCACATATGTAAGGGCGTCAACTGTTGAATCGAAAAAATTGGTGGATAGTTTCCTAAAGAGGTGCCAAAAATGTATGGACAACGACGGTGCCCAGTTTCAGCATCTCCTTTCATAAAGTTGGTAAGTAAAGCCTTTAAAAATAGTTTTAAAAATGTTGTATGGTTTCATCCGCGCCTTTCTACGATAGCGCAGACGGCAACGAACGCCGAGGACGCCGACAGGAAAAACACCGCGTAGGCGGTTTGTAGTTTTTTGGCTCTCCCTGTACTTCATGAACAGGCTCTAAGGGCCGCCGCGCAGGGCCGGCTCCAGGAGTTTTGCCGCCCCATGCAATAATTGCAAGTGCACCCTCCCTCACGCTTTCAGACAACTAATGTTTATCTGCAATGTCAGTCCTCCACGACTACTCATTCTCATACAAACTAAACATATATTTTCAGGAGAACCAATTAATAAAACTCACAAGAGATATCTATGCGGTGAAAAGAAATAAGCTTGTGTGTGGTAGGATGCTCATTTTGGGTGTGGCAGCCATAGATTGTCTTCGTATTGCATTTAATAAAATTGTAAGTGTCCAATTGAGTTTCTCTGGAGTTTAAAGCAGTGGTTACTGAGAAACTAGCTAACAACACAAACAGCGACTTCCACGATACCACTAGAGTGGTAACCGACCTGAGAGTCTCATGACTCACCAATGTTAGCAAATAAACTAAAGCCTGATGAAACACTGCTGTTTATAAACGTGATGTTTATTGTTGAACACTTGACGCCCACGGAATGTTTTGACGATGATCATCGAAGGTCGCATCCAAATTACTCTAGCACTTTATTTGTTACCAGTTTCATAACAAAAAATCTCCAGCAAGTCATTAGATTTTAAGTAAGATTGTAATTCCATCACATTTTCACCTATCTTGTTCATGTTTTAAGATTTTTCCGCCCCTAAAACCTGCCACCTCGACCACCCCCCTCGAGCTGAACTGCTTCCGCGGAAGTTTGCTGGAAGAATGCAACGTATACTGTATAAAACCAAATTTCATTGCAATCATCATTTTATCTTGAGTTAAAGTTTTACACACGCTCGTGCATCCAAAAAATCTAATGTATTACATTCACATTACCTTCTCTAACCAGTATTTTTAATTTTTTTTACCTGTTCTATAAAACATCTTACAAATCTATTTTTCTATCTGCCTCGTATTAAACGAGGTAAACGTTTGCAGAAGTAGTTTAATTATATATTTCATTGCAGGCACAAGGGAAATACATGACACTGGAGAGATAGTCTTGTGTTTATAAAGCGGGTCGCTAAATATTGGCTTTAAAATTCCATGCTTTTTGCACGATTTCGCCAGAGACAAACAAATGGTGCTTTAGCACTCCAAAACCATATAAAATTCAAACCAATATCAACGAATATCTCGGAAACGGTTAATGCCACAATAAATATTTATAAACTGTATTTTTTAACTAGGTACGGTATACCATTTTTATGTGATGTTTTGTACATTAATTCTTATGGTACACCAATTATGTAAAATTCATTCAGAGTTAAGAAGACTTCACAAGCTATTCTCAGAAAATTCAAGATATAAGTTTCATTTGTCAGGCAAATGACTTAAACATTTGATATCTTAATAAAAATGGGTCATTTTTTACATTCATTTATTTTTTTTAACCAATAACGTGCATTTTTATATAGCTTCTTAGCTTCATTAACATTCCGTTGTAAATATATGGGGGATAAAGGAAACGGGATCCATAGTCAAATGTTAAAGGTACCGCTATAGCTGGCCTTGAATTCTGTACTCTTTTCATGACATCCCGAGAAGCAGCTGAATAGTTTTTTACTTTCTCTACTACGTATAGTAAGTAGGGGAGGTATTGCATTCCACCCAAAACTTCGATACCGAGATTTCACAGGAAATACATATTTTGAGGTGCACTGAATGCATATAAAGCATTTTTGGAAACATGTCCATGTGTGTGTCTGTGTGTCTGTCTATGAACAGCATAACTCAGAAACGAACAGTCGGATAAACACCAAACACCAATCTTCCAGAGTTGCGACACGAAGGTTTTCAAGAAAATCCCCCCACCCCAGATTACCCTTTACATGGAACATTTTTCAAAAATGGCTCTAACGATTTTGAATAAAATAATAAGTTTAAGACATTTTTATGGCAAATGAATTGTATATCTCGAATTTTCTGGGAATGTCTTCAAAAGTATTCTTCATTCTTAACGACTTTTGCATTACTGGTAAACCATAAGAGATAGACAAAAAATGTAGATCGCATTAAAATACACAATTTATGTCATATACATATTTTTTTGTTGAGTGAACCATTTTCGAGATATTGCTTGTTATTCCCTTAAATTTTCCAATAATACTTTTTCTCAAATGGGAATTCATTATTCATTTTTTGTCTTGGATATGCAAAGAGAATGGTGCTGCACATAGCAACCAGCTATTAAGATATATGTCTATGCTTAAAGGCTACTGTATTTCTATATTGCCCTTGCAAATACAAAACAACGGGAACATAGAAGGCCTTAAGCGATAGTCAAATATTTTTTATACTGAGAAATAAACGAACTGCTATGATTTTGTGAATCTAGCGGCTTTTGCTTCAAAGGAATGCTGATTTGAACCAATTTCGTAAGATCGTTTCATTTTATTAATTCATATCTTATTGTTCGTTATAGTAGCATTTTAAATGTTCCTATTTTAGTTTATATTTTTTGTTTCTAGGTTCAAGGGCTGTTTTATTTTATTTGTCCTGGTAATAAAAAAGAGAATGGATTGCTCCACATATCAACCAGCGCTTAAAATATTTGACTATCGCTTAAAGGCTACCAATTCCCCTTGCATCTACAAGAAAATTAGCAATAAGATTAATATCTCGATATCTCGATTAACATGAAGCATATGGGGGATAAGCGTTTGTAAAAATAGTTTGTAAGATGAAGCCTTATTTTACAACTCGGATATTAGGGTTGTAATTTTATGATTTAAAATAAATTAAATTAGTAGGTATATGCATTATTTACATTTTACAATGTTCGATGGATGTGTGAATAAAGTTTACAAAATACTTGAAGCAACATCTTATGCATTCGTTTTATACTTGTTATGTTATAATGGTTTAAATGAAGTTTCATACAGTATCTTCTGTGCATGAACCGAGAACAATTAAAGAGTAAATGTTCTATTGTTTCTTCATTTCCAAAAGGCAGTCGAGGCCCTTTTCTATGATAATATGAAATCATCAGAAGTATGTACCAAATTTGCGTGACCAGAAACAAATTGTGTCAGTATAAAATCAGAGAAGAATATTTTACTATTTAGGCGACTGTGTATATCAGATAAAAATGTTTTTCTTGTCACTGAGATATTGTTACTGTTTATCCATTGTGAATTCCATGTATTTATCGCCTGCATTTTGTACTCTACATAGTTACAGCGCCAGAACGGACATAATCACAGAAAAGATTATTTAAAATCAGTTGTGTGTTTTAAAGAGTTCTACATTTTCTGTATAGTAGATACGTTTTTGTCTACCCCCTATGGTCCACCAGTTAAACAAAATTATACATCCTTTCCGAATGAAGAGAATTTCACACGCTATTCCCAGAAAATTCAGAATATAGATTTTATTTTTCATATGCATATCTTAAATTTATCCTATTTTAATCAAAACTCAATAGGGCCATTTTTTATAAAATCAAACATTTCGTTTTTGAGGGATGCTATTCATAGACACACACACACACTTGTTTCTAAAAATGCTTGTCTTTTTCTTTATTCAGAGGCTTCAGAGCAGTATTTACGGTGAAATCTTGATATGAGTTTTTGAGTGGAATACAATACTTCCCCTACCTAATAGATACGTGGTAGAGAAAGTAAAACATGTAAAAAGTAGTTTGAGGTAGGGTTTTCTTGAAAACCTTAGTGTTGCATCTTTGGGAGGTACTGAGCTTAAATACCAAATTCCCGAGGTCGCGGGCTCAAACCCGGCGGAGGGTGATGGACTTTTTCGAGCGTAAAAATCCTTAGCATAGCTTCCTTCGGAAGGAAAGTAAAGCCGATGGTCCCGTGTTGTAGATTTACGGCACGTTAAAGAACCTCAAGCCTGATAAAGAAGTCTCTGAACAAAATTACCAGTCTTTCACGCCTAATATAGAATGGGACGCTAAGGGCCGCAGTAGTTAAAGAGCGTCCATAAATAAACTGAATTTAATTTAAATACCAAATTTGGTATTTATCCAACATTTCTTTCACAGACATACACAGGCAATTATTTCTAAAATTCTTGTTTTTTATTTAAGGGCTTCAAAACTTTATTTACGGTGAAATCCCGATAACGAACTTTTGGGTGGAATACAGTACTATAAATACCTATGAGGTACATGGAAGAGACACTAAAAAATACAAACCTAGTTTGGGATGGGCAGTTTCTTTAAAATCTTCGCCTCGTATCTTTGGAAGGCACTGAACGTGAATACCAACTTCGGTAAAGCAGTGGTCTGGACTTGGGTTGTAGGACATTGTCGTACTTGGATACCTACCGAATGAAATCTTCAACACTCTGATATTTTACATTTGAAGCTACGTAAAGTGAGCCCTCCATTGTATAATTCCCGTATCTTTACTTGGCTACACACGTTGGACGATCCAGCTGACTGTATGCTGCCTCATCTTTGACAATTTTTACGTGCTGGGAGATTGAAGATGATTCACCAACACAAAACGGAGTCATTCAAGCCTTGGATATTCCGAATATAAGATCAAACTTACATAGTAATACTGTTTCCCATTTTTGTCAGTGTCCTGTCCTTCCCTGCATGAATTTATAATATAATAGATAATAAATAAATTATAAAAAAATTCTGTTTACGACGGAATTATTTGCAAAAGGTTAAAAAAGAAAGAAAAAAAGTACAAGGATTATAAGCCCTCATTCAGTATTAGAAACATAAATACGGAGCTTTAAAGGTCCTTTAAATTATGTATTTCGTAATTTTTTCCCATTTTCAAGCGTTGATTTTAAGTGAATGTTTCGAATCCTCCGCTCATTTTGCTATAAATATTTTAAAAATATTATTGAAAGTGAATCGGCTTAGCACTTTGGGGGTGAGTTTCAAGCTCATTCATATTGTTAAAATATAATTAATTATTTTCTAAATATTAGTGCTAGAGAGATGTTTTTTCTTTTTATCTGGAGAATTACGAGTTATTCTGTACACATATATGTAAAAACAAAATTAAAAAAAGGTCAGCATATAGCATCGAGTTCTTAAAAAGAAAAACCTTGATATTTACCCTATTTTTTTTGTTGAGTTCCGTTTTTCACACACTGACTTTTTCCTAAAGATGCTTGTTTTAATCAGGGACATCAAAACATGTATTTCCTGTGAATTCTCGATATCGAATTTTTGGGTGGAAATTAATACTACCGTACCTAGTAGAGAAAGTAATAACGTGAAGTGTAGGTTCTTGAAAATCTTCTAGGATACTATTTTAGTCGTATATTAATGTCTTTTGCCTAAAGTTATGAAATACATCAGTGTTAGCACATTGTGTTATACTATGTGTGTGATGCGAGCAATGGTAATATGTGCTTTAAAAGTGTACAACTGGCAGCTTGTTTCTCTCGCAGCGTGTTTGGCATTTCCTTATCGTCGCAATATGGCTTCACTACGGTTGCGTTTCGCTCCGCATTTTTGTTCCTTTTCCAAGGAAAACGTGGTGTTGGTGGTCGGTGACGTCATATGTTGCAGAAGAAACAGGAAGCCTCAGTCATCTTGAATCTATCTCTCTCGCTCAACAACCCCTCTAGGTTACTGCCCTTACCATCCCTTCCGCCTTAGGAAGAAGGTATGTAGTCGCTGTGGAAAACATCCATATCTCTCTTTCGAAAACAGACCTTCACAACGCCTGTCTTTATAAAGGAATGCGTTTATTTAAATGTTGCATTTTCTCGTTCCAGAGTAAATAACGTGCACACACAAACAGTAAATACATATATTTACGAGCTATCGTTTGTTTTGTCGTTCCTAGAAACCTAAATACTGGTTTTAATCACAAGTGAATTAAAATTTTTTCATGCATTGCTTCAATTTTTACTTTCTCAACCACGTACATAGTAGGTAGAAAAGGTATTGCATTCCATCCAAAAAGCTCGATATCCGGATTTCACCGGCTTTTAAAGTCCTCCGAAAAAAAAAATTAAAAACGGTCCGTGTTTGTGTATGTGAACAACATAGCTCAAAAGCGAAAACTCGAGTAAATACCAAACTTGTTATTCAAGTTCAACATCTTCCCCCAACATCAAACTACCCTTTACATGAAACATTTTTATTTTCTCAAAAATGTCTCTAACGAATTTGATTAAAATACCGTATATTGAAGGCATTTACATGGCAAATAAAGTGTGTATCTTGAAGAGAATAGCCTGTGAAGGTCTCTTCCGTAAAAAGGAATTTTGTATAAACTTGTATAACTGGAAAACGTTACGTTAAGCGATAGATGAAAACATACTACATAAAAATTGTAGATTTACATATGTTTTCATAAGCCATTCCGAAATATCCGTTATTAGTGGTTCAAATTGTTCAATGCTGTCATTCTTTTAAAGTACTATTTATATCCAGTTGTTTCTCGCGACATTGAAACAGTACGCATTTTAAGGTCAGCATATAGCGTCCAGTTCTTAAACATTTGACTATCGCTGTTCTCCTTGTAGCTACATAACGAAATGCACAATGCAGCTATTTTTGCAAACTTTAAAATGAAATAGAAAAATAAACGTTCATACGAATAGTTTGTATGACCACTAATAAACGACAGAGGGTAGAGAAAGTCATAAGAATGTGACAAATAAGACTTTAAAACTTTATTTAAACTAGACTTAAGTAATGCTAATTATCAGAAATAAATTCGCAAAATTATAATAGATTCATATCCCATAATGTCTTCTTTAACACAGAATGGTAAGATCACAGTAACGATGATTAGTTATCTTTTCTGAAAGATATGCTAGAGCAATATTCTCATTAACTCTCTTCAGGTTTTTTTGTTTTCTCCACCCATAAAATGACTTGTATTCTTCATTATATAGAAAACCACACTTTTTAGGGATCAATTAATTCACTAAACTCTGACCGTCCATTAGAACAACACATATTTCTCCCTTTTCCGTACACATTTCAATTTACACCTACCTATACTATCTGCCATCAATTGCAGTTTATATCCATTATGTCCAAGACAATCAGCATTGGTGCCACCATATTCCCATTCAGCAACGATAAATCGACATATTTAATTAATATAATTACTCTGATTTACGTTTTAGTAGCGGATAAAATATTGTGTACCAACACGAGATTAAAATGTATTTAAAATTTCGTGAAGATTATCTCCCTCGGTAAGCCTCGGGCGTTAAAAAAATGTTCACTCAATATTAAAATATTATTTTAATCTCTTATATCATATATTACTATTATGGTAATAACAAATTCATTGTTCTTGATTAATATGACAATCGAAATACAATGATAACCAATATAACGCTGCTTAAAAACTAACAAGTGATAATGTTTTACTTTCTGTACCACTTATTCATGGTAGGTAAAGGAAGTATTGATAGTGAAGTTTCACTTTAAATACACGTTTTGAGACCAACTGAATAAAAATAAGTATGTTTAGAAAACTCTGCGCACAAGCTTTTTCCATGTAAAGGGTAGTTTGGGGTTGAGGAATTTTCTCGAAAATCTTCGTGTCCCATTCTTGAAAGATTTTGAACTTAAATAAAAAGTTTGGTATTAATCCGACTTTTCATTTTTCAGTTACGCTATTCAGACACTATTTCCGGTGAAATCTTGATATCGAATTTTTAGTTGGAATGCGTTACCTTACTATAGCTTAGTGTTAAGAGGAAATAATAAAAGGAATTGATTGTAACAATCACATGGCTTAATCAGCCCATTATAATTTGTCATAAATGTTCTAAAATAATTCATGCAAAAACTTATTCTTCTCTATGCTCCCGATTAGTAGTTTAATACGCATATTGTTATGGGTACACAAGAGCATACAGAAGACTGAAACAATGGTAACTGTTTAGAAAGTGGTTATTAGACAATAATATTACAAATATTCTCAGTTATTTACAGGGTGGAAGACAAATAATTGGAAATTGGGATTTAACATGGGAAATTATGTTTTCTCATACTCTCTTTCCACTTTAGACATAGATTTTATCAGCATATTTTAAGAACATAATAAAGGAATAGAATCAAAAAGCATCAAATTTATGTATTGTTTACTTTAGAGAAAATAATAACCTGGCAAATTTTATTAATTCTTTACTCATTAATTTTGTTTCATTATCGTGGGCCATGATTCACTAAGTTTGGAACAAATGAGAATCAAGAAATCAAAAAGGGATTATTGGAGTTTAGATTACTGGCATATATGTCATACAAAGTGACTAAAGCGTTTAACAATTTAATGACTCATTGCTGATTCACGTGATTTTCTCTACCCTCTATCGTTTATAAGTGTGTATACAAAGTACTCTTACTAAAGTTATTTTTATATCTATTACTTTTTAATTCAAATAAGCCTTTGCAGAAATAGCTACATTACTCATTTTGTTATAGATACAAAGAGAACAGCGATAGTCAAATATTTAAGAACTGGACGCTATATGCTGGCCTTAAAATTCCATACTGTTTCCATGCAATCGTAAGAAACAACTGAATGTTGAAAGGACTTTAAAGAATGACCAAGAAATGAACAATTCGAACCATTAATAACAGATATCTCAGAAATGGCTTATGCTACAAAAAATTATTTGAAATAAATTGTGTGCTTTAAGGAAATCTACATTTTTTGTGTAGTACGTTTTAGTCTAACGCTTAGCGTTTACCAGTTATACAAGGTTATACAAAATTCCTTCCGAATGAAGACGACTTCAAAGGCTACTCCCAGAAAATCAGGATATATATTTAATTTTTTTTAGGTGGAATACAGTACCTTCTGTTGCTGCTAGGTACGTGGTAGAGAAAGTAAAAACTGATTTCCCGTGTTAAATCTCTATTTGCAGTATTTTAATTTTTATCGTGTATATTAAATGGTGTAGATGATGTAAATGGCTTATACGTGCAATTTGAAAACGGTTATTTCATCTTACGCAGGTACCATACATCAGGACCACGGCAACAGAGACGGTATCTGCAGCGCAGCAGGACTTATGAAGGACACGAGATCCTGCAACAACAGGGAAAACGAAGGTGGCGCCGGTAGTCCGTCTCCACCAACCTCCATGGCGGCAGGACCCTTCTCTCCGGCGTTCCGTCCAGGGGCACCGCCAGGACTCTCGCCCTTGTTAGATCCTGGTCAGCTGTTCCACGGCACTCCTACCGCGGAGTCTATCCTAGCGGCACAGCGAGCGGGGTTACTGGGCAACCCTCTGGGGTTTCCCGTCAGTCTCCACGCGACACTCGCCTCCAGACCGGCGATGTTCCAGCGTGGAGGAGCACAGAATACCGGGGGCAATAGCTTCTGGCACCCCAGCCCGACGTCTCCGACACAGCAGTCCGGGAACAACAATAACAACAACAGGGTACAGAGGAAGAAACAACAGAATAGCACGGTAGCGAGAAAGAATCAGGCCAACAGTGTCAAGAAGCGAGGCGGTACAGCGGGGCGCAAGGTGGAGGTGGCGGAGTCGACCATCATTGAGGTGGCTGCAGCGGCTATGACAAACATAACGGCTTCAGCTCCTTTGTCGCCCCCCACATCAGGTGAGACATTTCGTTTTGAATTACATTGTCAAGTAGTGCCTTACATAGGTTTAGAAGTTGTGTGTGTTTACCTTTTCGCTCAAAAATAGCCGAACCGATTGTCATGAAGCTTGTTATATAACGTACCTTAGGTCCGACTTAGAAATGGTTTAGTTACTTTCTCCAAAGCGGGAGGTTCTAATGGGGCGCAAAGTAAAACAAAATTCGAAATATCCCTTTTATTATTCAGGTTTTTAAAAAACATTACATCGGAAACGATTATACGTAAGCGTAATTTTTATGACAAATTTTCGATAGGATCAATATTTGATAAGTTATAACAATTATCCGTTGCTATTATTCGTGTGTGTAAACTGGTTACCAGGAGAAACAGTAAGTATAGTACAGATCGCATAAAAAGTTTGTATGATATTAAAACTTAACTTACTTTTCATTTTATTGACTTCTTAACTTCGCGTTAACTACTTGGCCATATCGGAGGTTCGTTGGTTCAGCTGAGTCAGTGTACGTCAGGCAGATGACCTTAAGTGTGTAGGCGCCTACCCGAATCGCGTACTGGAGAAACTTGCTGATAAATGGATAGTCACCTTGCTGTACCATCTGTTTTCTTGCCATTGAGTTTTGGCAGTATGTGGACTTTGAAATCGTGAAATGCTGGCTGTTCTTTGACTGTATATGTAGTCACTATGACGCTGTACAAATGACCTTAGTCGCGTAGTCGCCTTCCAGCATAGTCCGATTAAGCAACTTGTTAATAAAATGCCTTAGTTGCATAGTTGTCTTTCTGTACATTTATTTATACTTATTTTTGCTATGTTTGTGACACAGTGTGTCGTTGTGTTGAATATCCAATCCGATATTTATCTGGTAACTAAGATAAACCGCGAAAGAAAAAGAAAAGAAATAAAAAAATAAACGCCAAATCGACCGATGCATGGAATTTGAATCCATGACCTTCCGAATGTGAGGCATTGATGCCACTGCCTGAACCATTTCGTTCGGTATTTTAATTTTAATTATATAGTAGAAGCACTTTATCACCGGTTTTCAAATCATTGCATAACATCGAGGTTGAGGACAATCGAAAGGCAGGGAGATTGGTGAAAATGGAGAAAGAGGGAGGGATAGACAGGGAAACAAGAAGAAAAAGACTGAGACAGTGAGAAAGGGATAGAGAGGAAAAGAATCTCCGCCCTTAACGTAATAACGCGAGCAGAGAGCTGTATTCTGCTAGTTTAGAATAAGCTCTGGGTACCTTTGCAGTAGATGCCCTACTGAATGAATAATCATAAGAATAATGATTGTGCAACAAACCTATACTATAAACGAGTACAATGAGATGGCTTATAGAGTGTGTTTGTTTGAATTGTTGAGTAGGTTCATCGCCGCCCTCAGAGATCGGCTCCGGACAGAAGTCTTCAGCGGGAGGAGAGGTGACCACGACGACAACGACCACAGTGGCGCCGACTAGCGGGGGTCCTACTGCCGGTCTTATACCTGGCAGAGACAAGGTGTTCACCTGTGGAATCTGCCACCGCTCCTTCGGCTACAAACACGTGTTACAGAACCACGAGCGCACCCACACAGGCGAGAAACCCTTCCGATGCGAAGTCTGCGAGAAACGCTTCACTAGAGACCACCATCTCAAGACACACATGAGACTACACACCGGGGAAAAGCCCTACCGCTGCGACCACTGCGACAGAACGTTCGTGCAAGTCGCCAATCTGAGGCGACACTTGCGAGTGCACACTGGCGAGCGACCATACGCCTGTATCCTCTGTACGTCCAAATTCTCCGACTCCAACCAACTCAAGGCACACATGCTGATCCACAAGGGGGAGAAGCCCTTCTGTTGCAACCGCTGTCTGGGTAGATTCCGACGGCGTCATCATCTCATGCACCACAAGTGTCCTGGAGCGGTAATCGAGGACGAGAATCGCAAAGTCCAGCCTCAGAGTCTTCCGGATGACTTCGACGATGAAGACACGACAACTAACGATAGCGTTGTCGCTGGTAGTGATGTTAGTTGTGGTGTGAGAAGAGAAACCGACAGAACTATGGAAAGTACGCGTACGATATCATCCCCCTTGAGCAACATTGTCAGGACATCCACGATGGAAGTGGGCGCTGACGATTTGGACTCGCTGGACATAGAGGAAGATGAAGACGATGAAGATACTAACGCACATTATTCAGGGCGACGGAAAAACGGGCTTATTCTAGCGCACAATAACAACGGGGAGAAGAAAGAGCGGATACGAAAACCGCAAGAAATCAGACACGTGATCCGTCTGCAGCCTGGAGCCAACACTCCACCCCCTATACAGACGTCACCCCTGGCGCCTCTACCGCAGCCCCCTTCTACACACTTGGTGCTACCGGAGCAGACGGAGCCTGAGGACCTCTCCATGAGCAGGCATCGCCGGAACGGTTATCACTCACACAGTAGCGGAGATTCACCACTCTCGAGGTCACCGTCCTCCGGTCTGGAGGAGGAAGAGGAAGAGGAAGACATCCGCAGCAACATCTTCCTGCAGCACCCCAAGTTCCGGAGACACCACGCGCACATGCAACGGAGTAACGGGGCTCCTCCTGTATCATAGTTCCCGCCAGAAGTCTCTTCATTATCAACTACGGGTATATAGATACCACACGGTATGTAGTCATATTGGGTCATTCTTTTATGTCAACTGCACGTAAAGTGTTTAACGAAATATTCAATATTTTGATTAGTATATACATAAACTGTCCATCAAGTAGAGTTCCTCATCTTAGATTTAAAAAAAGACAGCAGCTATTTTCATATCATATGTTACCAGAATATGGGATATTTTGTGTGCATTTTAAGGAGTTCAGATCAAAGGAAAGCTCGGGTAAGAGCAATAAGAGCGTACATGATGGTAAAAGTATTTGTAGTAGTGTATACTTCAGATCGTTTTTATTTCATCTTTGTAAATATTCGACTAAGTGAGTCATAGCTACATCTTTGTAGGTACACAGATGTCATACTGAATTGACTATTTCACTTATGGCGTATAAAGTAACTAACTCGGGAAATAAATGCTTTTGAATTCGTGCCAATCACAGCTGCATAGACTGTCAATTTTATCATTGTAATTTTATCTCTTCCGTTTTATCACCTTGATGTGCATCCCGCCACTTGGTGTCACCGACTGTGCTATTCCACAATTTCGGCCTTCATATGCTCGATTATTAAAGGGAAATTTCGAAATGGACATTCCAACCGCACTATTTTGTAATTATTACTATTTTACAAACACGTTTTGTGGATATATTATTTTATTTTTATAATTTTGTTTGTGAAGTATTGAAAATAGTCCCAGATTCTTCTAAGATAAATTCTGGAACTCTAGTTATATTACTTCAAATGACATTGTTTAGATTGAGTAGTAGGTCGATATTCCAGAGCCAGCAAGTGTCCGTGACTTCGCTTGTTTTTACCACCTCCGTATTTAACGATACTCGACACTGATTCAAACAAAATTTAGATGAAATACCACATTTTAAAATGTTC
The DNA here is from genome assembly GCA_030765065.1 of Deroplatys truncata. NCBI lineage: Eukaryota > Metazoa > Arthropoda > Insecta > Mantodea > Mantidae > Deroplatys > Deroplatys truncata. Next base: position 170,614,058 of record CM060987.1, on the reverse strand, counting down.
TAGAAACAATCCTTATTGTAGATTCAGGATCCTAATGGGTTTGCCTTTCGGGACGTTTAAATGCCCAAACATGACGTGCACGGGAGTGTGCAAATTGTGCGTGAAATTTTAAAACTTTGTTTTCTCCTAATCTTTTTTACTTGTGTCTGTTACTTATAAATGCTTCTCATTATGCAATTTTGGTTAAATTTCTTTCTGTTTTCCAGAATTTATTCTTTGAAGGTTGATGAAGAGATGTAATAATGTCAAGCACAGTTTTGGATATAGATTTACGGATTTTATAGCTCATCATGAGATTGATTTTTAGAAGTTTAAAAGCTTTGCATACCCTTTTTATTACTTTTTCCCCAGGGAAAGTTTTAATGTTCCATAAAATTTAATCTTATACTGTAAAGAAATATATTCGCAAGATAATGTGCTCAATTTAAAAGCTAAAAAAGGTCAAAATTTTCATCACGTGAGGAATTTCACATAAGACTCGATTCTCGTGTTTTGAAAATTATCTTGGAAAGATTTGTACATAGGAGCATGAAAATATAGTTTTTGCGACAATTATATTATAAAGCCTGTAAGAATACGCTTACCAAGCCACGTCCCTCATTACCTGGCAACAATAGAAGCTCTTCCGGCTGGCCAGTGCAGTACATCATTCAAAAGCAACAAAGAAATAATATCTGTTGTTTTTATTCTTGAATACCACTGAGCATGTATCTTACCAAGACTAGTCATATGACATAAGCACGTCTGAACGAACAGGATTTAAGAATACATGTGATAATAAATCGTTGCTGGATTGCACGGCAATTGTCACACCCTAAGGAAGTGACAATCGTCCGCTAATTATGGCCTTTCCGTCGTTTGTTTCCGATTGCGGGGTTGGTTAAACGTCATACCTTTGATTAGCTTGTCTTAATGTTTGCATTTTTATTCTGTCAATGTAATATTTTACCTTTGCTTCTGAGATTAGACCTGCAGTTAGGTATTCCATCCAAAAAGATTCATACTCTTACCTAAGATTCTCCTAAGAAACCGTCCAGTCAACAATGTCAAGCAGGAAATATTAAGTCTGGCCAAACCAATGCTGTGTTATAGAAGAATTCTTTTATATTTTAATGACATATGCCCCAAATATTTATTTAATATCAAGAATCTTTAGTCAATTGAAAAATATGCCCAGTGCCTTAAACAAAATGACTATTATCAGCTAATGTAAGTTGAAGCAGAAGCCTTAAGAGAATTGTAGGTGGGGGAAGGGAGGTAGGAGGGCAGGAGGGAAGAATATAAGGTCTGGGTTATTTACCCTCTAAGAATTGAACCGCTCCGAGGAAAAGAAAGAAAAAAGAAGGGAAAAGAGATAAAAGAACCGACCAGGCAATTCATAACATTCCAGAAAGCTGGAGTCCATGAAAAATATCAGTTGTACAGAACCATATATTATACTAGCTCCCTTTCTAACCTGATAAATTTGAGACTTTGCGAATACTGCATTCAGCCCGAGTGTTGGGTCTTTAAGGATGCCGAGAGTTCATTGACCTCTTCCAAATGGAAAGTTCTTGGAGCTTTCACAAAGGATACTTCTTCACTGTTGCAACACAAGTGGGCGCCGGGGACAACCACTGTCTCGCTCAGAATGCCACATTAATTAGGAATACTTCACTTTGAAACAGGTTAGCAGTCTAAACAATTCATCAAGTAATTTTAATTTAATTTTAAAAAAACACGCCAATTTAAATATTGAGTGGGAAATTAAAACAAGGATTAATTATAGTTTAGGTTTCAACCCCATCCTCAGCCACCTTCACTTTAAAATTTTAGAAACAGGGTTACAAAAATGTCTAACAAATATTTATAGTAGAAGCTGTCTACAATACTTGCTTGTCCGACCGTTAACAGCCGAAAAATAGCGGCCTAAGGCGTTATATTCGTCATGGCAGCGTTTAGTGGCACTTCTGCCTGAATTCAAATTTCTTCGGGTTTGTTATAAATAATACCCTAGTGAGTTTGATATATGAAGTGTTTTGAGTGTCAAACAAATTTCAGCGCCAAGGACTCAGTGCTTATAGCGTCATCACTAGTCGTTTATTCCATTCTCGCTTATTTGACGATAGAGCTACCAGCACATCTTAAAGCGCGACTAAATTCTCCAATTTTATCCAGTGCAATAGAGAATTTTGTGAAGACTATCAACGTTTAATAAACAATATTAATAAAATGGAATTAACATAGATATGTTGTTACATTTGCGTTTTAGGCAATCCTTTGCTGAGAATTTGTTCAGAATTTCAACATTTTACATTCCTTGTTTTATCTCCATTGTCTTGATAACTTAGAGTCTATATTAATATATAAAATCCGACTTTTTATAATTGCAGTTACACTACAGGAGGATATTTTAACATGAGGTCAAGAAGAGTAATAAAATAATAGCATGATTGGCTCTCTTTAATGCCGGTTATATACACATGCGAATCAGCTGGAGAATTTAATGTCGTGTCGGCATGTTGCCATGGTAGCTCAGTGGTTAGAGCAACCGGACGGAGACCGGGAGATCGGTGGTTCAAATCCCGGCTATGGCATTGAATTTTTCAGTCATCTGATTCTACCTTTCCAACCCTGTCCAACACACGGCTTGTGTGAAAGAACAATTAATTCCATTAATTGACCTAATAGTGGTTGCAACTATAAAGCCCGGAACTTAAAGTACTTACAATAAATGTAAGTCGCCATTGGGGTATGGTATCTCAATACAATTTGAGATCTCCTTGTGGTTTACCGGGAAAAATGCGAATCAGCTGGAGAATTTAATGTCGTGTCGGCATGTTGCCATGGTAGCTCAGTGGTTAGAGCAACCGGACGGAGACCGGGAGATCCGTGGTTCAAATCCCGGCTATGGCATTGAATTTTTCAGTCATCTGATTCTACCTTTCCAATTCATAAAGTGTTTGTAGCAGCAAGGTGAAAATTTGTGTACTATTATGGTATGGTAATCTATTTAGCAGGTGGTTAAGATTTCAAAGCACTCTGTTAAGAATTAGTTACCTTAAAGAAACCTGCCCCAAGCAACTACTTAAATAGCCCGTGCGTAAATATTCACATTTGAGTTTTAAACTACACTTTTCTCAAAACAATTTTGCAGCATTTTCAGTGTTTAAAATCCTTCATGTACGAAAGTTTTCAACCTAGTTATTTTAATTTATCATTTCATGCATAATATACTATTTCTCATAAGGTAACGTATTTAAGAGAAAAAAATTAATAAATTCATGCACTTAATTACATTTTTGGATTTTTATAAATATTAATTAGGAAAATATTTAATCAAAATAAATAACTGAGTATTTTAAAATGTACATATCAATATTTAATACATTATAACTACAATTTTCAGGAAAAAATTATTCTTGAAAGCTAAATAGAATTTCAGAAAACCTAGACGTAAAATCTTTATTGGTTTTTAAGAGTTGGAGGTGGCTTTTACTATAATTCTAAGATATTAATTATTTAGTCTCAATATAATAACATTTTAATGCTCCAAAGCTATTATTTTGAAAGGGCTTTGTATCCTGACATTTTTATGTAACTGAAACTGTCAAGACTGTTTTTGAAAAATTAACAATTTTTCTCATCTCTACTCCGTACATTTGTAATTTGAAAATCAAGGCATACCTGAGGGACTGCAGAAGAATAAGGCTTAGACGCTTAATTCAGTTAACTTTACATGATGCATTTGTAGAATTTAGTCAGACTTGGTCCAAATTATACATATCCAATACCGGCAAAACCGTGCCACTCAAGAGCTTTTGTTTAACCTTACATGTCACAAGTCAGTTCCTAAAAAAATGCACTACAAAATGTCTCCATATTCCAACTCTTTTTTAAAGAGTAAATACTTCCTAATCGAGATACACTCAGGATTGTTATATAGAATGTCACAACTGCTTAGCTGTATTGGGCTTATAGGATGTTTATTTAAGTTACAGAATTGTTGTATAATCTTGCTTTAGCTCTGTCCATGTTCATACTGTGATACAATGTATGCTCAATTGTGTGTTATACAACCCAGTGGCATATTTCCAGTAGGCCACGTATAGTATATATTACGGTATAAAGCACAATGCAGCTAAGATAACCCGACAACATTTAAGCTTTCTTTAGTGTTTGTCTTTTCTTTAACCCTTGATACAACAGAGTATTTTGCATGAATCAGGACTCTTATTTCATAACCTTAATAATGGCTGGGATGTAAGTGTTGTGCAACAAGGGAATACAATGGTACATAATAAACATTGTCCTATCCTTTATTTATCAGTATTTTACATTTAATTCAATGTTTGTCTCACTGAAGTCATTATAACTCTTTTCAGTGAAAAAGCGCCGAAAATCACAGCATATAAGTTCACCAGCAAATATTTTTACAATATCGCACTTATTTCACGTAAAAAATTGCAGAGTAAGTGGAGCAGTTATCCTGTGAGAAGAGATTATGTGCATAGTGTTACTATGGGCATAACTTGGGGGGATAAATCAGAGCCACATAATGAAATGGAGTTTACAGTACGTTGAAAAAGTAGTTTTCAGTCACTTTTCAGGGAAATAACACATTTTTTAAAAAATTATTAATAATAATAATAATGATAATAATAATAATAACTAATGCAGCAACAACGCATTAAACGTATTTAGTTGGATCATCAAACTGATTTGTTTCATTTCTGTCAGTAATTAGCACCCTTAATGAAAACAACTCTGTAACAGTGGCATGACACTGTAGTTATAGCTAGTCTACGAGCCATACAAAATGTTATATACACTACACGGCAAAAATCAGCAATGAACTTCACGTCACTCTCAGTATATTAATAAGAAAATATAAACGTATAGGCTGAAACCCCAAAGGTCATTCCCTTTGTCATTATAGGATAATTGCGTTAAAAAAAGGTACATACATTTTACTCTATTAATTTAATCATAAAACACAATTTTATAGTTTTTCCTAAAATAACTCAAAAATAAAACGCTGTTAAGTTGGAGATATTGGATAACAAATGCCCCCTTCCCCTCCAGGTTATGCCTATGGCGTTACACATTATGTACTGTGTCAGTAAGTTGGGTTGTCTACATTATAAGGGGTTTGATAATGAGGCTCTGTGCAACTAGATGATTTACATCATAAATGGGCACATCAGCAGTCTTCCTAAAGATAGCCTATATCTTCTTCTACTATTAAGTTTTATCTGTCTGCAGCTTTCTCCTTTAGATTAGATGCCCCGCTGTATAGTATGGGCGATAGAGTTGCCTACATATAAGGGGTTACACTGAAGCTCTGCTTTTGGAATTTTTTCCTGACGATGTTTGCTATAAGCATAATTTTATAATACTTTTGCGGAATTAAGACAATGCATATTTGAAATTGGGCGAAAATCTTGAAAACTGTAAATAATTATTATTTTTATGCCCTATATTATCACTTGTCACTTTTGTTTGACCAATTTTGGCAGTATTTAAAGCTATGTGCTACCAATTAAATTAAACGATATTCCAATTTTAAATATACTTCGTTTTATCAACATTTTCTGGGCATTCATTACTTAAAATGTTCCAAACGTCATAATTTTTAACCATTAACTTGAATTTTTCAGCAAAATTTCAGGAATGATTACTAAAAAGACGACATGCCTGTTTTTGAAAGGCTTGATTAGTTTATTTTTATTAACTATATTCATGCTTTCATATTCATAAAATTAGAAAAACTATATGCAAATGGAAAATTTTCATCTTTTTTCGCTAAGCTAGATCAAAAATAAAGAATGAAATCCAAAAGTACTATATACTAATTGTCTGTAAAAGTCAAAATCAAATTTTGATTAGGATGTAACAGAAAATTATATTTATTTATGATATCAAAATATTTAAAACATACAATTTTAACTTAAATGATCCCCAAATTCAACATTTTCGATACTATTTTAATGTTCGTGTATAAATCTTATTTCACTGTTGCGTGCACACTACCATTCAAACATAAAGTCTAAAAATTAAATGTTATTTAAAAATATGACAAGATGTGATAGAAATAAAATATTGCAGTTTTTAATTCAGCAGAAGTCCATTTAGGAATCCACCATCACTATTAGACATACAAATCCAGGTGTAGCACTGACATGAGCTTCAAAACACCTTTTACCTTACGTAATCCAGCTTACTGCACAATGTGTATGTGCAGCAATCGTGCATCACATTTACCGGATGTTTTTAATACTTCTGACTAGTTTGAAACACACTATAAAATATGTGCTATACATTTGTTAACATTTTTTGCAAATTCTTTGCTGAAAAAATGGGCTTATATGCGCAAGATGAAGGTATTGATGTAATGAATTTATTAAAATAAAAATAATATTAAATTGGAAGTATAACATAACTAAAATGTATTTTGGACAATATGCGTATTTACTTCATGGTTAAGCAAGTGTAAGGTTTAAATTTGGAAAAAAGAGCATCCTGATATAGTTTGTAATTACCAACCAAAATTTCGACTCTTATATTTGATTTTGTGTTACACAGTTTGGTTAATTTTGAAAATAATACTTCTATATTGTTTTCTGGATATCTGTGTTCATCTTTAGGTCATCAGTAACATAAAATTTAAAAATGCTTCTGAAAAATTTATTGGAAAATAATCGTGTTATTATCAAAATTATAACATTTTTATGTATTCATAATAACTTTTATATTTAAACAAAAATATAACAGTTATCATGCAGTAAAAGTATTAAAAATCAACGGCATATCACTTACATTTCAGCCAATGTAATTTTTAAGTTTGCTGTTACATATTTATAGTGTAAAGATATCACGAAAGTAATTAAGAGTTACCAATGAAAATGACACATATAAGTACAAACAAAATACCTCTAATGTGACTCGTCCAACTTAAGCACACTACATATGATAAGACTGAAGTGGAGAAATACAGTTTCAATAATATATGTAGTGCTGTGATTAAGAACACATGATAATCGCTTACCTGAAAGGTATTAAGAAAGCTGAGAAACGGAGTACTTTGAATCCTAAAACAAGTATAAGAATGAATGATTGTAGGAAATATTTTATGAAAAGATTTAAGCTAGAATTTAGCTTATTCTGGTCTTTGGTAATATTTACAATGCGTTATTTAAACTAAACCTTCAACATTAATGTTGATTTAATAATATTTTAATAGCCAATTCTTACTACCTTTCAAATCTTTCATCATCTGAAATTGGAGTTACGTTACATTTGGATTTATATGATAAATGAAGACATTTTTATCCATTTAAATATTTCACTTTTCTCTGAAACATAAAATTTACAAAAGGTATTCTGTTTTCACGTAATGCTGTTCTATCATTAAAATATTAATAAGTAGTTCATATTTTGAGATACCAGCATCCATCAAAAGCAGAAACAAAAAATACATAAAAATGTCTTAAAAGCAATATCATAATTAAAAAGTCATTCTTCCTCTTTAATTTTCAATATATATAACAAATAGACATCAAGTTATTGACCAGGAGGATTCCAATAGTGACCATTGCTTAGGTTATTTTGTATTTAAAGCCTCCGTGGCACATGGTTCCCACGTACCCGTTAAGTTTTATGGTTTGCCCCTAAAATGTACAGGATCGGAGGCCTTTTTACAACTTTACGGAGAAGGAGGGCTTTTACGGATTTATAGGCAGATTGCATTATATTGATAGGCTAGAGCTTATCTGCGTGTCCATCCTTCATCACGAGGTTACTAGTGGTACAATCAAATTTAACTTCTTGGTAATATCGACACGATTACTGTCGGTTCGTTGGTCCATGTGAGTCAGTATATGCTAGACAAATGGCCTTATTGAGTATTCGCCTTCCTGTAGCATCTGCTTGAGCAACTTGCTGATTAGATGGCCTTAGTTGCATAGTCGCTTCCTGTACATTCTATTTTGTTGGTAGTGGGTTTTGGCGAAATTTAGACTCGGGATCCTGGAACTGCTGGCTCTTCTTTGAGTGTACTCGTAGTCGTTGTGAGGCTGGGGCCTCAGTTGCGTAATCGCCTTTTTATATGATCTACTTTTATTTATATTTCTTTCGTTCTGAAGGTGGAACTTTGCGTCGTGGTATTGAATATCCAATCCGGTAGTGTACCTGAGGGAAATTATGGGAAAAAACCCCGTCAGATTCGTTCTCTGAACCCGTAACCTCGAAATGTGAGCCATAGACGCTTTGTGAAACGTATTTTATTGAAATGCATTTCGCATTTTCAAATTCTCTAGATGGAGCGTGCTAATAATTCATAATGTTTTGTCATACTTTCAAGCGATTTATTACCACCATCTCTGCTTCGATTCGATTACGGAGCGACAAAACATCTTTTTTTGTGTTGTTATAACCTCAAATATTCAGTTGTTATTAATGCAATTTAATCTCGGGTGTTTAACTAGTTCAGATTGAAATAAAAACTAATAACAGTGCGAGTATAGGTAAGTTACTGCCGTGGTGATTTCATAAGAGTACGAAGCAAAAATTATACTTTCTCCCAATGTAACTATCTTCCGAATACAATCGTAAAACCTGGTAAATTAATATCGCTTTTAAAGTCCTATTAGTTTAATCAGATAAATGCCTCATTTTATTTTTAGTTTAATGTCTTTTAACTGGGCAGACGGTTAAAGAACGTTAATCGAACGATGAATGAATAAATGAATGAGTGAATGAATTAAATGGGTGAAATGATACTTAAAATGAGCCCAGGTCCATAGAGATTAAAGTTACCCGACATTCATCTTTTCAGGATAAGGAAATACCGGAGAAACCTTATCCGGGTAGCTCACCCTAACCGAGATTGAACTCCGGACCTCTTGAATGTGAGGCTGACATGCCAAATCCAGTTTTTAAAATTTATTTATGGACGCTCTTTAACTACTATGGTTCTTAGCGTCCCATTCTATATTGGGCGTGAAGTTATGCTCAAAGGCTTCTTTATCAGGTTTGAGGTTCTTTTACGTGCCATAAATGACGACACGGTACCAACGGCTTTACTTCCCTTCCGAAGAAAGCCATGCTAAGGATTTTTACGCCCGAAAATAACCATCGCCCTCCGGGGGAATTGAACCACGACCTCGGGAACTAGAGGTTGCGTACCCACGCTAATCCCATATCACCGAAGTGGGCTAAATACCTCTGATCTTCGCTCTCGAAATAATTGCCATGACAACAAACATTCGTTAAGCTCAACTATATTACAAGTATTGAAGGTGACAATTCTCTAGCGTCACATGCAGAGCACGGTCGTGAAGGTCACAGTTCATAACTATTCTACTGTGTATAGTGCGAGTCGTTTGTCACAACTTTTCCTAGCATTCTACCGTTACAGTTGACCAACAGCTTTCTCGCATGGGCTGACAGAAGACTCCGAATGTGTGTGTAAACTAGGACGGGTTTATCATCATTTTTATTTTCCAACGGAGGTCTAAAGAAAGAAATGTACGAAGAAAAGAGTTCTCTTCCGCTGATCCACATTCTGCGTCCCCTAACGGGTTTCTCTCGTTTTTTTTCTCCCAATTTTTTCTACTTGCGAATATATGCGTCCCCGATTTTCCCCATTTCTTGTGAAAAAACCACTCACCCCTCTCTGCGAATTGAAGGGTGCGCGTGCCTAAGCCTTGCGATCGAAAGAAGGACGGACAGGCTATCAGAGCACGCGTCATTGTGCAAGTGTGGTTTAAGTCCTCAACCGGAGGGGTGGTCACATACTCTCAGAGGTTGAGCGCCCTTCAGCACAAACTATATCCTCTTTTATTACTACAATTTTCGATGTTTGATACACAAAATCATGTTTTATAATATTAAAGGGTAGATCACGTAAAATGCCACAAGCAGGGATATATCTGGAGACCGCTAGTTTGACAGAATTGTAAAATTCGGAAGACTAAATGAACTAAAATTGCTAGAATGTGTCCATCGTTTATGAGCTGACTGTTTCTGGCACCACTCAGTTACATTTTGACGGTTACTGTGCTTGTTTTGACTGATTCTGGCAATCCTTACACCATCAAAATACACTGTTTTTCCCGACGGACATGGGCTATAAAACAGTTTCGAATTGAATTCCTAATTGATTAAAATACTTTCAAGGATTTATACAAACACGTTAGGGCCATAAAAGAACATACTTGTGAAGATAGCTTTGGCTTTAAGTTGAGAATGCCATGGAGTATAGTTGTTACTTCACAGAAAAGAAGATAAGACAAAAGCAGCGGAATACACATAAATGGTCATGATTTAGAACTAAGAAAACCGAAAACACAACAAAACAAAGATAATCGAATCTGTTTATAAATGTACGACACGAATGCTACCTTTTGCCAAAATATTTTAATAATTCTTAAATAAAATCTTGTCGTATTTCCTCAGCATGTTGTTATCAAGTTCATCACCAACTTATACTATAGGGTAGTTAAATTATATTCGAACCCATTCGCGGCCTCTCTCTAATGCGCGAGACAGCCGGCAGTCGTCGGGGAAATTACGCCGGCAGAGGCGGATTAACATCCTTACCTTATAATATATGCTGGAAATGTTGACCTTCTGCACTCAAACAGGCAGCATATCTCGTGTAAATATTCTCGCTCACTCTCCGAAGCTCAGCAGCAGGAATTCTTGTAATGAAACGCCTCACTATGATCAGAAAATTGGAGTGTGGTGTGCGAGTGCTAGAAGAATAATAGAGCCCATATTCTTTGATGAAACAATAAATGCAGAGCGATATCAGAGATTAATTCTGAGGCCATTTTGCAATCGCTTGAGAGAAGAACAGAAATCGTATGGTTGGTTCCAGCAAGATTCTGCAACGAGACATACGGCTGCCGAATCATTACATGCAATAAGAGAGGTGTTTGATAACAGAATAATTAGTGTTGATTTGTGGCCCCCTCGTTCTCCTGACCTAACGAGTTGTGATATTTATTTATGGGGTTCTTTAAAAGAGAAAGTGTATCGCTCCAATCCTCGCACACATTTAACTAGCCTATATATAACTATAGAGAGAGTGAAAGTTGCGTCCAGCATAACATCCGAAATTGCTTAATCGATGTTTTATGACTGACCACTGAGAATATTATTTCCATGATGGTTGCAGAGACTATGTGCCATTTTCGAAATGTTTAACTCGGTGACCTGGGAGTGGGGGATCTTCATGTTCATCATTTTCGCCCCATATTTTGTTAAATATTCATGTCAAGGGTTTCTGCATTATGTCAACATTTTGGAGCCTTTATGTTATTAAGGGCACCTTGTAGTCAATCAGTTCAAAACGTTTTTTTTTCTTTTCATTATTGAATTCTTCATTCTCTTCTGAATTTATTTATGTATAGATAATTTCTTGTGGGTTAATTTGCAATTAAATACATGTCATATAAAAATGTTATATACGCAGTGGTTGTAGTTTTTTTCATTTTTCCGTAACTTAAAATTTTCTACACTTAGGTACCATTTATCTCCAAAACTATTGCACTCAGGAAGTTGAAATTTGCTGAGAAGTGAAAACCTCATATTATAAACTTTAAAATGAATGGAACAGTTTTACAATTTTCAAATAATTTATAAACAATAATTTTATGCATTGAAGAAATTGATCTAACATTTTTAAATTATACGTTAGTTGTAGATTTTACCAAAAAGTTAGAATATTGAAAAACTATTCCAACTATTTTGTCAGAAATACCATTTCCTGGTGCCACATAAGTTTTGGCTCATTTGAACGGATGGTTCCTTAGCGAAGCCAGTTTTGGGCCGACAACACAACACAACGCAACCCTCACAAGCCACACGGAAGTAAGGCATTACTGTGAGGGAAGTGGGGAGTGACAGCTGTAGAGCTCCTGCAGTGACGGTTGATAGCAGTTTAGTTCGTATTATACTGTGTTTAAGTTAACTTACTACATTTTTTAAAGGTTTTTCACTTTCCTTGTAGTGGTTCTTCGAGATAAATTAATATTATTAAAATTCAGAAGTTTTTTAGGTTACATAATTTGCACAGCTTTTGTCAAATATAGTTTCAGAAATTCACCCTCTTGAAAAGGTTTTAGGGACCGAGTGATCTCCCAGCTAAGTATGTAACTAGCATGGTTATTTTTGTATTTACAGCCATCAATTTTCTTCACAATGTTCTTTGCGATTAACTTCGCAATAGTTTCGCACGTTCAATTCCTAAAACAAATAAAATAATAACAACAACAATAATAATAAACTACAATAACTTCACCTTGCAACACATACCTTTAAATTCACCATATGAAGCACGACATCTAACGTAGTGTGTTTGGATGTTGTCTCTAAATACGCCATGTAATGTTTTTGAGCAAAGTGAACATTTCACATTCTCTCCTGCACAGAAAAAAGAATCCTCCCATTCTTCACACGAAATTTCCGTTTTCCGGAAAACGATGGTTTAGTAGACAATGCCGTCACGAACTCCACCACTGAACTGTTTACTTCCAACCACCCTCTCGCCTCTAGCTAACAACACTGATCCAGGTTATGTACGCTTTCAGTCGCGTTACGTTGTGACTACACCGAGTCGCATCACAATCTTTGCCCACCTCTGGCCTACGTGGTTGTTACATGCATCTATAGCACCTACTATATTCATTTTAACATATTTTCTGCCCCAAGTAGTGTAGAATATGCCGTGGAAAAATCACGGCTGTAGCTTTGATGGTTCAGGTGATATTCACATTAAAATACTGATATATTTTTCATACGTAAATGAGGTTTGATTACGAGGTGCCCTTAAATATCTACAGGACCGAAGAGAAGATTCAAAATTTTAAAGTTTCATCTACTGTGATTTATCTTCAATTTCTCGACCATTCAAATAATTGTTTCACCTATAAAAAGATACAAGTTATACAACGTTTTCAGAACCTGAAAGACTGTCGGTGGGAGGTTAAGTTAATCAGAAACACAAAATCCGCCAATATTTCATACCAAATTTCGTGAATATTAGTTGTTTTTTCATTCGTTACTGGGAACATTAAGGGACTGTACAGATTACAGTTGTAAGGGGTAGAGAGAAGGATTCATCATAATAATCTTCTAGATCATTGCACAATCGTTTTCGTAAATTAAATGTCATTCGAGGTTTAAAAAGCCACTCGCGCAACATCGGGTAAGACAGCTTTTGGTACGTGTACGTATTATAGCCGCGCTCGTAAGGTTAACACCCGGCATGTTCCTGTTTCCAGACCGGTTGTCGCTTAAAGCTCGGTCACCGTAAATAACCGTCCTTCAATGAAATCGTTCTCTTAGACAAGAGCTACGCCTTCAGAGTTGACAGTTACATGCCAGCTACCGAGTGGAATGGCTCAGGCGGTAACCTCTGTGGTCCGCATTCGGAGGTCGTAGGTCGACCTTTCTGACCCATGGGTTTTTTCGGGGTTTCCCCGAGTCGCTATGCGAATGCTGGGGAGGTTCATTACATCTCCCATTTCACCTCCATTCTCATTTCACTTCACCTATCATCTGCTTGGTCTCTTTCAGGGTTGAAAGTGTAGCGGCGTCTCGGCGTTGCATGGCAGGGAAGAGGATGCTCTCTTTAACCCTTTGTCCCTGGAACGAGGGGCGCTCTCCAAGTCCCAGGCCTCCCATGGGATGTACAAGCCCGCAGGGGGGAGGGGAGCCTGTTGCATCAGCTGCCGTCCAGGGAGTTTAAATCTGGGAAAGGTAGGGATCCTGCCCTCTGTCCTGTTGTGCCTCCTGGTCCGGCCAACATCTGTCTCTTCTCACCTCATCCCGTCAAGGGTTTCAGGCACAAAAGATCTTGTAGGTCGAGGTGGTAAGTCCCCTTCCTCCATATCAGCCCCACGTGGAGTTGAAGTCGACCTTTTTTTTTTCTCTTACCACTCAACAGCTCAGTCAGTTTTCTTGCACTGAGATCAGAACGAAACCTGGCCAACAGTCCCGTCGACAGACACACTTAGGTCTGAAGAGATAAGCAGAGTTTGAGACAAAATGAGTGTTGCATCCACATGCCTTTCTTTACCATCATCGTTTATTTGTTATCCCTTCTACAAGCTATTCTTACAACGCTTATTTTGCTGAGATAAACGCTTACAGAAATAGTTTCACTGCACATTTTATTGTACGTAAAAGAGGGCAGGAGGTTGAAGGAAAAGTAATACATTTAGAAATCGGGTTGCTGTATGTTGGCTTTGAAATTCGATACTTTTGCATATCATCACGAGAAACAAAAGAGCATGAATTATTGCTTCAAAAAATTAAAGAGTATTAGAAAAGTAAAACCAGGAACAACAAAAACTTCGAAAATCGTTAATGCTATAAAAATGATCTGACATAAACTGTGTGTTTTAATGGGATCTACAGTTTTCTTAGAGTAATTATTTTTGTCTATCTCTTGGGATTCGTTCAGGAAGAAGAGAGCTTCATAGGATAGTCGTAGAAAACTGAATATTTGCATTTTCTAGTCATTTAAATATCTTAAATCGTCGTGTTGCATCTTGGCAACTAGCTGAACTTAAATTGTGTATAACCAAGATTTTCGTTTTCGATTTATGCTAGTCTAGACAAATGGACATCCTTTTCTAATAATGTATTTTATTTTATTTACTCAGGGAACCTCAAAGCATGTATTTCCATGAAATGCCGATATTAAATTCTGAGGTGGAATTCAATACTTCCTCTATCTACTATAGGAGTGGGTAGAGAAACTAAAAATACATTTGACCAGTTGGGCAATTACACCGCAACTAAGATTTGAGTGAATCCCCGCGATAATACCGAATCAGTTGGGTAGAAGCAGATATTTTACCCGCCAGCGGAACTGAATGGAGTATAGATTAGAACCGAAGGAGGATTTCAGAACCGCAGCCAAGGCTAGGCTTATTGCACCTATCCTCACGGACAGGTTCGGACAAAAGGTTCCGTGCCAACGAAGAAACAGTGATCCCCTTAAAATGCCTATACTACACACCACCGTCCACCGCGCCTAACCCTTCTACTTCAAGATGAAATAACGAAATGAGGGGAAATGAGGAACAGAAACATTCGTAATATATAATCAACCCCAGCATTCGCCTACTGACCTTGAAAAAGTCGAAAAACACATTGCCAGGATGTCCGATTCAATCGTAATCGAATCCAGAACCTCCTGAATGCGAGCCTTAGACGCACGCGGCCGGTCAGCAGAAACGAAAGTAGCTCCCTTACCAGCGAGAGCTGTGTTCATCTCCAGCAGCAACGGATTTTGTGTTGAATGCTGGACACCACATGCAGGGCAACACCAGGGAAGGAAGGGAAAGGAATGGATGAAGGGAAGAATAATGAGAGAAGGGCACCGCGCCAGCCTGAAGGAAGCACGTAGGCAGGGCAGTGGTTGAAGGATAAAACTTTCACAGTGCCTTTGCTTTATAAAATATCAAAACGTCATTTATTAAGACTTAAGAGCATCGATTGTCATTTAAGTTATTAGTGTTTTTTACTTTCTCTACTACGTATAGTAAGCAGGGGAAGTATTGTATTCCACCCAAAAAATCGATACCGAGATTCCGGAAATACATGTTTTGAGACCCCCTGAATCCAGAAAAAGAATTTTTGGAAACATGTCCTGTGTGTGTCTGTCTGTGTGTGTCTGTCTACAGTCGTATAAACACCAAACTTGGTATTTAGGTTCAGTATCTTCCAGAGATGCGACACGAAGGTTTTCAAGAAACTCCCCCCACCCCAGATTACCCTTTACATGGAGCATTTTTCGAAAATTATTTTCTCAAAAATGGCTCTAACGATTTTGATTAAAATATCATATGTTTAAGATATTTTCATGACAAATAAAATGTATATCTTGAATTTTCTGGAAATGTCTCCAAAAGTATTCGCCATTGTGAACGACTTTTGCATGACTGGTAAACCATAAGAGATAGACAAACTTTTACTACACAAAAAATGTAGATCGCGTTAAAATACACAATTTATGTCATATACATTTTTTTTGTTGAGTGAACCATTTTCGAGATATTGCTTGTTATTCCCTTAAATTTTTCAATACTTATTTTCTAAAATGGGAATTCGTTATTCATTTTTTTGTCTTGGATGTGCAAAGAGTATTAATCTGTGGGAAAGGGAATGGTGCTGCACCTAGCAACCAGCTATTAAGAGATATGTATGTGCTTAAAGGCTACTGTTTTTCTATATTGCCCTTGTAAATATATTTTCCCCTTACATCTACAAGAAAATTAGCAATAAGATAGAGTCTGCAAAGGTTTATCTCGATTAACATGAAGTAGATGGAGAATAAGCGTTTGTAAAGATAGTTTGTACAAGAGTAGATAAAGTCATGTGAGTGTAATACATCAGATTTTCTTTTTCTTGTTGCAGTAAGTGTTTCTGTATCTCTTAGTATGAAGAGGATTTCACTAGCTATTCACCGAGAATTTAAGGTATACAATTTATTAGAGTGCAGGTTGTTTAACATATGATATTCTCAAGGGGTATATTTGCTAAACTGAAAAATAACAAAAAATATTTCATTTTAAAGTTAATTTCCTTGAAAATCTCCGTCAGGAACACTAACAATATCTTACTCAAATATGAAATTTGATATTTGTTCGATTTTTTTTTATTTTGAGCTATGCTTTTCACAGACAGATAAATAGACAAGACGGACTGACACATACACACACCCACATATGCACACACACAAACTTGGATTCGATATGCTTATTTGGAGAGTGGGATATATTTTTCTCTACCATAGGTAGGTAAGCCATACAGAAAGCACAACACTTGCCGCTCAAGAGATACAAAAACACTGTTGTATTTCAAATCAAAGCATTCGATGTCACCAGAGAAGATAAAGAGGGTTATACAGATGAAATAATTGAAAATATGTAAAAAAGCATAATTTCAACCAAATCATAGCAAATTCACGCGCTAAACCTTATAACATCTCAAGTATACAATCACGATGAATGAAATGGTCTGATAGCTGCGCAAGTCACCACCAGCTAAGAATCGAACATAGGCCCTTCGGATTATTGGGTGGACACACCCTTCACACTACCGGATAGACACATTCTCATATTATAACTACTGTATAACTTGTGAAGTTCAACGAATTCTAGGTAATGAGGTTTCCAGCAGAACGATTCTTGCTCCAGTTGCTATAATATATGTACTTACGTGAAACTGCATAGTGTAAATATGATTTAGCATGATAAGCCTAGGGATTGAAATTAGAACCTGGTGCATTTCAGAACAGCGGCCAGAGCTAGGCCTATTGTACCTACACTAGGCACAATACTGCAATATCGTGCCTCCAAGTGGAAGGGATGAGGCGAGAGAATATGAACGGCGATCAGATCTGATGGTGACAGGCGTAGTGCAGTGGGTCCCTAACATTTCCAGATTGAACAATCAAGGAACCCTTCTCAAAGATATGTTAGGGTTGAGGTCCCATGTCAGGGAAGAAACAATGCTCTCCGTGAAGCACAGACACCGCATATGTAGCACACTACCGTTCACCGCGCCTAATCCTGCTAACCTGCTAGATGAAAGAAAAGGAGATGAGAGACATGAAAATATAATCCATTACAGCTTTCTCCTACTGACCTGGGAAAACCACTAAAATTGGTGCAAACCGCAAAGGCGTTGTGGTAAACATAAAAGTATTTTATAGGCAAACAACAGGCAGGCAATTTGTCCGGAATCGAATCCTTCCCTAGATGTTTTTTGTTTTCTTTCTTTCTTCCGAAATACCGTCTCTCTCGCTCTCTCTCTCTCTCTCTCTCACACATACACACACACCCACTCACTCATTCTCTCTATCTGAGAACCCCAAAACATTTTTCAGGAATTTAATGTTCGAAAGCATTGAGTTCCTTTTGTTTTCTCAAAGCACATGGCAAAACAAACTTACTTCCATATAAAAAAACATCATACATATTCCGCAACACCTGCTTGCGAGAACGGTGCTGAAAAGACACTTGCGTGGGTTATTTATTATTAATGTAATGCTATTAAACAACATGAAATAAATCATTATTTGTGATGATAGAAAAAGATAACGTCGTTTTTTAAATTATAAAAGCCAATTTTATTATAAAAATTCTGTAATAAATAACACTCAAGCTTAAAAGAGAAGAAAGAATGTTCTAAAGTAATACTTATAATAAAAAATAAAAATGTCAATACAAATAATTCAATGTATACAAGAATAATTTTAGTTATGGAAATACTTTCCATATTATTATTATTGTTAATTGAGGCACATTTTCTACAGAATGTATCTTTTAGTACGTCATACTACTTTAGACCAATAAAACAAATTTTCAGCCAAATACTGCTGTCTGTCGCTAACAAGCTATCAGTTCGTGTTATCACTTTCCCCTTTCTATAGTGTGTTTAATAACGTTAAAATGCTGAGGATAGTAGCACCTGTAGCCTCTTTTGATAACAAACAAATTCGAACAATAAAGATATCTCCAAAAGTTTCCCTTTTTGCAAAAACGTTTCCAGAAGATGATGAAAGCGATCAACTTGCTGTGGCTACATGTTCTTTATGCTGGAATAAACGATTTCTTCTATTTTGTACATAGTTTGCTTCAATCGTGAAGAGGTTTAATTTATTTTCTCTAGATAAATTTACTCGTGACTCGCAAATCAATCCATAAAACTAAGCTTCCAGTGAGATTATTACAGATAAATTAATTTTCTTTCGAATAGTTTCTTCATTATCTCCTAAACTTTTTTCTTATACAAGTAAGATATCCTTAGATAAATAAATAGGTAAGTGAATGAGAAATAATAATAATAATAATAATAATAATAATGATAATAATAATGTAATCAGGACAATTCATTTTCATGGACGAGCGCTTCATAACCATGTTTGAGGGTATTTGATACTAACAACCCTGTGGCGCTACAGCCCGTTTAGAGCCTGGGCTACCAACCCGACTGCCGGCCTCTCGCCCACTTATGTACGGTAGAGGGGATGATCATCTAATCGATACGGGGAGGTGATGTGGCCAGCATCGCGCATCTCCCCAGCCGGAATGTAGGCTTTCGTGGCCGGAATCGCCACCTATCGTCGTTCCTTAATTTCCTCACGATGTTAGGTGGGCACCGCTTATATACCCATTACTTAAAATCCGCACCCTATGTGTGGAATCGAACCCGGGCGCATTCTATGGCGGGGACCAGAGCTCCACACTCTAGCCTACTGCGCTAGGTGCAGGACGTGTGTGATACCGAAACTACTAATTTCTACAAATTTCAACCACATTAGTTAAAACTTTTATCTCATATTTCTTAAAGTAATTAGAGCATAAAATTAATGTTCGTTGTCCTATGTGACTGTACTTCCAAGAAAGTGTGCTCTTTTCAAAACATGAAAACCGAATCTCATAAGAAATGCCTCACGTGATGAGAATTTGAAGATTTTTACTTTTAAATTTTGCCCAATGGTTTCTTAACTTTCAAAGATTTAATTTTGTACAACATTAATATTGTCTAGGCGGCGCCGTGGCCGAGTGGTTAGACCTCTCGCCTTCCACCGAGGCGGCCCGGGTTCAATCCCAGGGACCTGCATGTGGGATTTGTGGTGGACGAAGCGGCGTCTGGGCGGGTTTTCTCCGGGTTCTCCGGTTTCCCCCGCCATTCATTCCACCAATGCTCCATCATCACCTTTCCTTTCATCCATTTCACCAACATTTCGTTTCATCTACTTCCTTCATCCCATACCAGGCATCGGGCTGATCACCCATCCTGGATGCTCTGTCTGATCCATGAGTGTCTGCTCCTCGACGGGCCTCTGACCCCAGGCACCCGCTTGTAAGTCCTGGGGGGTGTAAGTCCTACATAAGAGGAGGGTAAACAGATAATGAATGAATGAATTAATATTGTCTCTGGGAAACTAATGAATTGCATAAAATTAATCACGCGTTAAATTATTGAAACCTTAAATCCAAAATTATATTTGATATAAAGAAAAGGCTCTTTAAACTTCTCCATCCCTCTTTAAAGTTCGTACAGTGAAAATATAAAGCAAATTAACAGATTACGAAAAACATCAAGTTTTAAAACTTCACACGTTTTTTGCACAAGCCTGCGCACTCCATTAAAAACTCACGTTTGGATATTTAAATTGTCAAAAAAGTCAAAACTCAATTGGATGCTGATTCTATAATGTTTAAGGACTTTTCCATGAGAATCCAATAACCTTTTTCTTCCTCGAAAATTTGACAAAAACTCAGAATCGATTGGCCTTAAACCTTATTACTTATAAGAATTTTCTTAGGTTGACTGCTAAGGTTAATTTAAAGCATCCAATGCGCCTAAGATTGCCAACAGAAAGATAGAAGACTGCTTCTGTTGTTGCAGTGCTGGAAACAGCATGGTAGGGAAAAAAGAGTTAATATCGATCCTATTTTTTATACGACTCGCACCCCCAGGTTTTTTCACCCTCGCTTTTTTTCCTCCCTCGCTAAGGATAGGGGTTCCTATAGCAACGACATCTAAAGTGAAATTACTTCAAATAAAAATAGAACATTCCAAGCAGTCCTAACGTCTTGAGGGCGGTTTGGTACAGTACAGCAACTTTCCTTTCAGGTTTAACATATATTTGGAGTATACAAGTGAATTAGAAAACATGTGGTGATTAGGGTACTGGGAGGTTTAGCCATGATTTCATCTGTGAACTTGGGCCGTGTAATCAGCGTTTAAGCATCAAAAGTTTGAGATAAAACCATTAAAATCCCCCAAAGTAACTTAAAGAACCTTCAGAATATACCTAAATAATGCGATATTTTCCGGTAATTTAGCTGAGTTTAGCGAATGTTTGTTGTCATGCCAATTATTTCGAGTCCGATGATCAATAGATAATTACATTATGGAAACAAACACTAATTTAAAAGTGAAATTAAATTACCAAATATCAGTTTTTACGAAATATATTTGGTAAAAAAAATGTAACGGGAGAAAGTGAAACTTTTGCTTCATATTGTTATTGTATACTCGTGATCATGGTAGTGACATAACATCCCACCTTTCGTTGCAAAACATACACAATTTTATTATTTGTTCTTCCAAATAGAACCGGATAGCATCCGAAATTATTATATATTCAGTCAGTTTATAATGTTAGTTGCATCTCATGACAGGCAAATGTCTATTCACAGTCATTTATGTTTCTCTCACTGCACAAAATCATTCTCCTCGTCCAAACAATACCCTTATTTAAAATATCTCTCTATCGCTTCCATAATGTCCTTTATCCATGTTGGCGTTGGTTTTCCTCTTTTCCTTCTTGCTGAAATTCACTCATGCCAACCTTGGTAATCTTTTTTCACCCATTGTCATTACATACCATGTTAGTTGTCGTCCCCCATGAGTAGTGGTTACCATGCTAGCCTCCAGGGTCGCGAGTTCAAACCCGGCGGAAGGCGATGGATTTTTTGGTAAAAATCCTTAGATGGCTTCCTTCGGAAAGGAAGTAAAGCAAAGCCGGTGGTCCCATGTCGTAGATTTACGGCACATAAAGGAACCTCAAGCCTGTTAAAGTGGCCTCTGAGCAAAATTACCGATCTTTCACGCCCAATATAGAATGGGAGGCTAAGGACCCAGCGGTTAAAGAGCGTCCATAAATAAAAAAACTCAATTTCAATAATACCATGTTATCTTGTTGATATACGTTCTACAACGTTGTTTATCTCCATCCCGTTGTCTAATTTATTTCACCGCTCATTCTCATATTGAAACCCTTGCTGGCCTTATTAAAAAATCAATTTCCACTGCCGAATGTATGTTTGAACGTATTTTCATTTGGCAAATTTTTATCATAGGCAATTCCACGAAAATGGGACTTATTAAGAACTATTCCATAAATAAAACATAACAAATTATATAAATGATAATGAATTTCTTACTTGTGTCGTTTTAAATCAAGAACCATTGCGTCAGCTGTCAGATCATGGCATACTAAATGAATGAACAATCGAATGTGTTACGGATACTAACCAATGTTACCAACAGTGGGAATGAGAAAATAGTTAACCTCAAAATAAGCTAAAATCAGAACACAATAAAGACACTTTTTTTCAAACGCATAATTTACTTGGAAACTGACACTATATGGATGTGCAGTGATTAAAAACACAACTTGCAAAGTTGAAGGAATATGCAGGTTTTCGGCAATGGAGACTGAACTAGATTGCACTGAAGTGGATGTTGAGGTAGTAGGAGTTTGTAATATCTCTAGAACTGTTATTTTTATTATTTCTTGCTCCTGTATTCCAATCTGAATCATGTTTGATGTTGCTATCGAGATGGAAGACGTCTACTAATGACTTCATACTGATACTATTACGGTTCAGTAAAGAGCTGGTGTTTTATCCTGTAAGACAAACCACTGTGATTGGATGATATGCGAGGCATTGCTAAACGTTATTGGTCAATATCAAATCCGCAGAGTATGAATGGGATAGTCTGTGTAAAGCTATACTTGTTATAATTGATTTATAAATTGCGTTTCAGGCTTCTTTTACAATACCCTTATCCCATAATATAGCATGCAACGTTGATGTTGCATATTTTTATTTATCTACACGTAATTTATGTATAATTTATTCCATAATAAGTAATTGGTCTTATGTAACTCCTTTATTTTCAATTATTAAATCTTGTTCTTCTCCCCAATAACCTATTATTAGATTTTACAAAATTTAAATTCAATCCAGAGACTTTTCACAACCTTCCATCATTTTCCTGACCCTTTATTCTAAATCATGTGTTCAAACTAATATAATTTGATCATCAGCAAATTACGTGTAAATAAATCGCTCAATACACTTAACACCCATTCCTCTACATTTATTTTTTAATGTGTTCTCTAAATACATATCGAATACAGTTGGTGATAAACAGGGCCCTTGATGTAAGCCTTTAGTAATTTTAGGTTCTATTGATAGTTATGTTTTATTTTTACTTTTGCTGAAGAGTTTATAACTTTTGTATTGTAAATAATTTGAAATGCCCGCGGTTTTCAGATATTCCCAAAGTTTCGTTTGTGGGATATCATGTGCGTTTTCTAAATCTATATCAAATTAAACTACATTAATAATAACTGAATGCTTGGAATTGTCTACGAAGCGCCAATGTAGGCAAATGCATGTCAAGTACCATGGATAACATTATAATAAAATTTTTACAGTTCGAAGGCTGACAGTTTTCTGAGAAAATGGACTACCATATTGCAAAAATGACAAAATTGTTGATTACGCCTTCTTTATAAAATACCATTGATGCTTTCCTGCTTTGTAATAGAATCGAAGCAGAGATTATGGGAATAAAACAAATAAACGTAGGAGAAAAAAATCACATATGTAGTTTTTAAGTAGCATGTTATAGAGCATCAGTATAATTCGATTGTTATTGGTCAGTCGAGTAACAAAGAACTCACTGATTGGCCGAAAGGTGTTTTCATGGAGTTATCTAGCAAGTAGGTAGGTATATTCTAAAGGGAATGCACAGTATGGCAGCCTTTAGACGGCATATAAAAGAGTTAAGGTACAGAATGAAATGCCATTCTGAACCCTCAAAAACAGCAACAAATTAAATGTTAAGGTTAAAATCCTTATTCCGACTACTTCGACAAGCGTTTCTCGTGATTTTCCTTAGCCACAAAGGTGAATATCGGGTATTATACGGTTCCAATAAGAGCTTTTAACTCATAGCGTACCAGCCGAAATTGCGGTTTAAGTTTTCGGATAGATACACAGATTAAGGTGTCATATTCATTACATGGAGTTATTTATTTTGTATTGCTTCAATAATTGTATATCCCTATTTTTAAGTTGTATGGTCCTTTCATCTTGCAGGATGATAGGATTAGTGCGTTGGACGGTGTGCAGCATATGTTGTGGATGTGTTTTGAGGAGAGAGAAGTTTCTTTCCTGGCATGCAACCTTTTGTCCGAATCTGTCCGTGATGATAGGACGGAAATCAAAGCAGCAGCCGGGAATGTTTAATCTAGAAACGTTAGGGTCCCCGCTGCGCTGCATCTGCCCGCTCTCGTATTTTCGCCCCTCGTCCTTTCCTCCCGAAGGTTTAGTTCACATAATAGGCCTAGCATTAGTCACAGGCTGAAATCCTCCGCTTCTAATCTAGATCTATGGTCATATCGGAGGGTTTTGGCTTAAGAAACAATGATGGTGTTATTACTCGTTAAACTGGGGTTTTAACGTTGGTTTTATTCGTTTTTACAATGGAACACGCTAGCATTCATTCTCATAGCCATACTCACAGACTCTACGGACTATAGAGGATACTTCTAGATAAAGAAAAATTCTCCATCACAGCCGAGAATCGAACCCGGGGCCTTAAAATGGTTCAGTGTTTTAGTGAGAAACTCCTACATGCTATACTGATTTTTACACTTGAGTGGGTTGAAGGAGTTCAGGAGCCCTGTCCCCCAACATTAAATTCTTATAGATATATGTGTACAGTATGTCAAACAAGTTTGTTTACAACGTTTCAGGATAGTAGAGGAGGTAAAAAAAATACTTTTTTTATGTGTTGAATATATCCGCTAGGTACGATAGATCTCTCGGTTTCTGTGCTGTTATAGAAGTTATAATGTTTCGGGGATGAAAGGGAAGGTGGAAACAAACATTTGTTTTACTGATGCGACAAAAACTTCTGATCCTGGTTTCCTTCAATTATCACCTAAATGCTGGATTGGACACTTTTAACACCGCGCTAAAACGTGTACCCTCCACGGACTAAAAGAAAAGGGATTAAATAGTTGATACAGGGAGGCGACCACACAACTATGAACAATGTGTCTGACACTACATTGAGTATGGGTAGAAAAGACCGAAATACGAATTAATTTAGGAAAAACTCCTTAGAGTCTAAATTTTCATGTAATCTCTCTGAAACTATTTTAATACATATCTAAGGAATATATAAACAAAAAGTACTACGGGCATCATTATATACAGTTTTTAATACATCTCTGACCATTTCTGAAAATTCAATATTTTTTTAAGTCTTTTAAACCTTGACACTTTTTTGTTTAAGTAATGCATCGATGTTCTATATCCATAATACAATTTATGCGCAAGCATAAATGTTAACATATATGTAACATTTAAAAAAGATTTGAAACAAAATGCAACGCGAGAAGCATTTTAAACGGTAGAAAATTTTCGTTAAAAGAAAACGAATTCTATGCGAGAGTAACCTATCGGTAAGCAGCACAGGGTAATTTAAATGACACTGTAACACCTTAAAAATGGCCGCATATGAAAAACAAGTATACCCCCGGGTGAGGGAAGGATTGGGGCACGATTTTAAAAAGTAAACAAATTTAAAATTTTAGTTCCATTTTTTGGTAAAAGCTCAGTAGGATCCACCCTTTAATTACTTTTCATTAAAAAGTGGTTCTTCTATATATAATACGTTATTGGCTACGCATTTTTTTTTCCAGAAATTATTTCAAATTAAGCAATAGCTACTTAGTTACATTCAACATGCACAAACAACGGAGGGATAACTTCAGAACTCGACATAGAGGTGTAAATTATTCCTTCATGGCCATGGTAATGAGCTCTCGTGAAGGAAAAGGAAAAATAAGAAAACGTTCAAGCATTTTCGGTCACATAACGCAGTTACATCTAGGAAAATAATAATAATAAATAATAACAATAATAATTTATATTTTGAGCAATTTGATTTTTTAAAATGAGAACCTACAATTAGGGTCAAATTAAATTACCCTAAAATAACCATCACAACGTTCTCCAAATAAAACACGACTAATGTCATTTGCTTCTCCCCATAATACACGGGCTGTCCCAGAAGTACCCGACCTAACAAAGAAAACACAAATATTTTGGGAAAAAACATCTTTTTTCTCTATATAGCCTCCTTTCAGCTCGATACACTTTTCCCAGAGATGTTCAATAGCTTCGATACCCTGTTTATAGTGAGAACCATCGAGTTCTGCAAAATAGCCATCAACTGCCAACTCCACCTCTTCATTGTTGACAAATCGTTTACCACCAAGCCATTTCTTCAACTTTGGAAACAGAAAATAATCAGAGGGGGCTAAGGCTGGCGAATAGGGTGCATGAAGAAGCAATTCGAACTTTAACTCATTGATTTTGGCCATGGCGATAATGGATGTGTGAACTGGTGCATTGTCTTGATGAAACAGAACTTTCTTTTTCGCTAAATGCGGTCGTTTTTGCTTGATTTCATCATTCAAACGCTGCAATAAGTTTGCATAATACTCGCCATTGATTGCTTTTCCTTTTTGAAGATAGTCAATGAAAATTATCCCACGCGCATCCCAAAAAACTGATGCCATGACCTTACCTGCAGATGGCACTGTCTTCGCCTTCTTTGGAGCCGATTCTCCCCTTTCAATCCACTGTTTTGACTGTTCCTTCGTCTCAGGTGTGAAGTGATGGATCCATGTTTCATCCATGGTTATCAATCGACGCATAAACTCGGCTTTATTGCAGTGAAACATCGCCAAACACTCGACTGAAACTTCCTCACGACGTAGTTTTTGTTCCATTGTGAGTAAACGCGGCACCCATCTTCGCACAGCTTTCTCATGTCTAAATTTTCAGTTAGTTGCAATGTACAGCACTTTTTGAAATGCCTACGATGTCTGATAGCTCGCGCATTTTCAGTTGACGGTCATCCAATACCATTTTGTGGATTTTCTTCACAATTTCTGTCGTTGTCACCACTGCAATGTTCGCCTTGGCAGCTAGTAAGGCCTCGCTTAAACTCTGCCACCCAATATTTTGCTGTTATAAACGAAGGAGCAGACTCCCCTAGAGTAGAATCTAGCTCAGCTTTAACATTAGTTGGACTAAGACCTTTCAAATGAAAGTATTGTATCACATAACGATGGCCAGTTTTATCCATGTTTACAAATTCGCTGAAAAAGTTCACTATTAATGTCTGTCAAATAATTACTAAACAACGTAGCATCGTCAAACTTCAAACTTAAGCTTTATAAGAGTGGTACTTTCTACCACAGTCATTTGTTTGAAACAACCGCTATATATACGTCAGGTCGGGTACTTCTGGGACTTCCCTCGTATCAAGAAACTTTTATTAAAGACGTTCTTTCTACTAGGCTTGATTTTGGAGATATTGTACAGTCTCAACTTAAAACGGTCCACCCTGTGTATATATTTTTATTCGTTATGTCAAAACATCAAGTATATAATATATATATATATATAAAGAAAATCATTAAGAGCCGTTATTTTAGTGCAAATGTTTTCATGTAAAGGATAATTTGGGATTGAGGAAATTTCGCGAAAATCCAGGTGTCACATCCTTGGAAGATGCTGGAGTTAAATATTTGGTGTTTATCCGATTTTCTCTTTTAGAGCTATGCTTTTACACAAGCGTGTGCTTTCACACATACTCACACACACACATACACGTACCTTTTTCTAAGGATGCTTTTTATTGCGTGGAACCTCAAGACATAAAAGTTCGATATGGAGTTTTTGGATGAAATACAACACTTCCTCTACCTTCCATAGGTAAGTGGTATAGAAAGCAAAAATGCATAAGGGTCTTCTGGATAGTTGAGCTTTATCTGAAGTACCAGATCACTAACGCAAATAAGGAGGAAGACATCTCGTAATGCAGTAGGTGTGTAGTTTCCATTACATTCTTGCTTAATTACCAGTTTTAGAGGAAGGATAAAAAAGGACTGTCTCATGCAGAAAGTTGTGCCTCAAGGGAGAAGTAAAAGAGGGAGGAAGCGTAGATAAAAAACGTTAGCCCAAGAAGGGAGCCCCTAAATTAATTTGCCTGGGCTAAACAATGCAAGGGCGTCCGTTCCACGCATTCGCTAATGGAAGTCGTTTGAAAAAATTGCCTCCGTTTTTTTATACCCTAGCCATCTCATTTTATTATTCATGTGGTTATCTTTCATCCCTTATTTTTTTACTCCACCCCTTTTTCTTACCCATCCCGCACCTTTTTATGCCAGTTTTTATCATAGCAAGTAGGGATGCTTTTTCTCCTTGCAGAGAAAGTTACAAGAGATTCCCCTAAAGTTGCATAAAAAGTGTTTTCAGAGGAAATGACAGGACTTTAAATTAGATTACAACACAGCACGGGTTTGCATTAATTATGAAGTTTTCAACAACGCTCTCTTCTTGTGGCTACCACTCTTGCCAGACACTTAGTCACAAAATCAGTGACAACAAAATTCTGGCTGCAGCCAGTGTTATCATTGAGATACTAGATCTAAAGAGGTGATCTTCAAGCCTCATATTCCTAAGTCCCTATCTCGACAAACTGAAACGCCTAAACTGGAGCGAAAGCACCGGAACTGCTGCGTCCGTGAAAAAAATCTTAAGACTATTTATCTACTACTACAGGATGTAACAAAAACGTACGGCACAAATTGCAGGACACATTCCTCACAGATAGACGAACAAATTATGTTATATGTACATGGGTCTGGAAGGGCTTTGTTTCCACGTTACAACTCATTTTCTCCAACTCATTAATCGTGGGAAATACACAAGAATAGAACGTACCAGCATACCACATGCAACTCTTTCTCACAGGAGATGTTCAATATACCCTCCATACATGCATCAACCTGCCGTCGTAATGAATCCCGGATACGCTGATGTATCCCTGGAGTATTGTGTATGGTTTCGCAGCCTTCTATAATACGGGCACGCAGACTCTGAACATCTGGTACTGGGGCTCGATACACAAGAGCTTTCAAATGCCCCCACAAATAAAAGGCCGGTGGGTTTTTAGTTCCGGGGAACGCGGAGGCCAGGCAATTGATCCACCTCTATCTATCTATCTGTCACCGAATCTGTTATTTAGAAGCCGACGAACATTAACACTAAAATGAGGAGGTGCCCCATCGTGCATGAAGTACATATTTTGTCGCGCAGCTAAAGGTACATCTGCTAACAGATCAGGTAGAACATTCTCTTCGAAATTATGGTAACTTTGTCTGTTGAGCCTGGGTGGAAGAACGTGAGGCTCTACCACACAATCACCAACAATGCCGGCCCAAACATTGACAGAAAATCTTTGTTGATGACTTCTTCAACAGTTGCGTGAGGATTGACGTCAGCTTATACATGCCGATTGTGATAATTTACAATCTGATCTCGCTGAAACGACGCCTCATCTGTGAACAGCACCGTTGCACTAAAATTAGGATTGACACTTTGTTGCATAAACCATTCGCAGAAGCGTACCCGTGCATGAAAATCAACTGCTGATAGTGCCTGCACACGCTGTAAATGTTATGGATTCAGTCCGACAGCCATGTGGTCAACATTTATTGTTGCAGCTATAACACTCGCCAGACAGCCATGTGGTCAATCTTCATTGTTGCAACTACTTGTTTTCTACTGACACGGGTTGTCGTCAACTGCCTGAAGAATTGCCGCCTCCCGTTGCGGTGTCCTCGTCCTTCTAGGCCTACTACCCCGGTCGCGAGTATCAGGCTGAAATGCCCCATGTTCCCTAAGACGACGATCAATGGCTTCAAACATTTTCCTGTCGGGGCACCTTCGTCCTGGAAATCTCTCCCGGTTCAAAAGTTGAGCGCAAGCGCCATTGCCGCCTGCTAATCCATACATCAAATGGGCATCTGCCATTTCTTAATTTGTGTACACTGCTCATTGCATGAGCCAAGTCTGGGATTAACTCTACCAGTATGTAGTAACCTATGTGCTTGCCAAGGTCGTACTGCTCACTGGAACAGTTGATGTTACCTGTAAACAAGCAATGATGTAAGTCGCATGGCAACAGGGATATTTAAAACAAAACACTGGCAGTGCACCTACGATAATGACAACGTAACCAAGAGTGCATGTTCCCCATGATTCTAACGTTCTGTTCGTGTGATTAAGGAGTTGGAGAAAATGAGTTGTAACATGGAAACAAAGCGTTTCCAGACCCATGCTCATATAACATAATTTATTCCTCTACGTGTGAGGAATGTGTCCTGCAATTTGTGCGGTACATTTTTGTTTTGTTTTGTTGTTGCCTGGGGTCAGAGGCCCGTCGAGGAGCAGACACTCATGGATCAGATAGGGCATCCAGGATGGGTGATCAGCCCGATGCCTGGCATGGGATGAAGGAAGTAGATGAAACGAAATGTTGGTGAAATGAATGAAAGGATGGAATGAATGGCGGGGGAAACCGGAGAACCCGGAGAAAACCCGACAAGACGCCGCTTCGTCCACCACAAATCCCACATGCAGGTCCCTGGGATTGAACCCGGGCCGTCTAACCACTCGGCCACGGCGCCGCCTTCCACAATAAATAAATTTCATTAAATATACCAAATATACAACATATACTAAAATACTCTGAACGTAGTGAAAACATTGTAGTCAACACGTTACAAATTAGGTTTAGTAACTCGCTGCTCTTAGAACACTCCCTTCGGTCGTGTTCTAACTTGAGCCTCTCGTTACTAAGCCTCTATTTTTGTAACCAGTCCTCTAAATAACTATTATACACCCCACCATTACAAACAAGTTGTCACTGTATTCAATATCGTGAGCAATCGGCTCATTATGACGTATTTCTTATAACAGTGACGTATATCGGTATTCCAAGTTGCAGCTGCTTATATAGAAAAGTTGAAACCATTTTATGATATTGTTTTCTCTGAGCAACGAAGATACAAAAATGCTGTACATTATTAAATATAGAATACGATAGGATAGGACTAGGAGTAGAGAGGGACTTAAGCACATCGACCTACGCAGATATTTTCTACCTAGGGCCCTGTTGGGGCGCCCCCGAGAGGGAGGGATGAGGTGAGAGGAGACAGAGAGCGGCCGGACCAGGCGGCATGATAGGCAGAGGGCAGGATCCCTACCATTTACAGATTTAATCTCCCCGGATGGTAGCTGGTGCAGCCGACTCCCCTCGCCCCCTATGGACATCCTTTTCCCCTGTCATGCACACGCCGAGACCTCCCGCCGACAGTTGCAACCCTGAAAGACACCAAGCAGATAAAATGAGAATGTAGGTGAAATGGTGGGACAGGAAATTCGGGGGATGTAATGATCCTTCCCAGCAGTCGCCTAGCGACCCGGGGAAACCCCCGAAAAATCCCAAGGGTCAGGAAAGTCGCCCGCGGGAATTGAACCCACGACCTCTAGGCTATATCACAGTCTGTAACACCTACTCACTTCTCTCCCAAGAAGGGAATGCTTGCTTTTATCGGTTCAACACACCAGGTAATAACAAATGAAATGAAGGGAGAGGAGCTAACGCCTCATTTACGAACATATGAAGACGCTCTCACTTTAAGGGTGCCGAATTATTTCATTATTTATTTCATGTTTATAATGCTAAGATTCTATAAAATGTTGCATCCAACTCTGGATAATCTTAATATGACACTTATGACAGCGAGTGCGGCATTCACTCGTACCATAATCACCAAGAAAGAGTGGTCACTTGTTGCATAAATATTATAGGGCAATTCAACCTGGAAAAACTTAAAAGATATAACAACCAATCTTTCAGAAACAGCTGATGCTACAAAAAAAACGTTATTCGAGATAAAGTATATAGTCTGTGAACTTTATACTTTTTTGTGTAGTAAGTTTCTGTCTCATATGGATTACTAGCTGTACAAAATAATAACAATTCAATCAGAATAAAGAGGGGAGAGGTGATTCACAGAAAATTCAAGATATATTTTATTAAACACGTAAGTATTTGAACTTATATTATTTTAATAAAAATCTTTACAGCCATTTTTTTTAGCAAATGACAACGAAAAATTGCACAGGTAAAGGACAGTTTGGGGTAAAGGAACCTTTGAAAATATTCGCCGGGCATGCTTAAAAATTGTCTGGCTCAAATATGTAATTGATATTTAACCAGCTTTTTGCTTTAAATTATGCTGTTCACTGATGTGTATTCTCTCTCTCTCTCTCTCTCTCTCTCTCTCGCACACACACATACACCGGCGTTTTGCTAAATTTGCCTTTTTTGAGATCAGTAAACTCACAACATGTATTTTACGGTGAAACTTTGATATAGATTTTTTTTAAGGTAGAATAGGCTACTAGAGGAAGGTAGCAAATAAATTAAAAAACATAAAGGCACCTACCTAGGACAGAGGAATACATTTTTTTTTATAATTTCAATCAGTTTACTTCTAATTTGGCAACTAGCTCAACAATATCCATAATAGATTACAAAGTAATGAAGCTTCGTGATTGGTTGGCATAAACTTCCATAGGTGTAGCTGATTGACGGAGGGGACCCGTGCGCTGCGATCCTACAAATCTATTGCAGCTACCACCCCTCAGGAAGAAGGGATGAGGTGAAGGAGCAACAGGAGTCTACAGGCCGTAGGCAGACAGGCCACAGAGACACGTGGAAGTCCTTACATTTCCAAGCTCGCAGACCCGTCCCATGCTGGAGCCGCCGAGAGAGGGCGATGAAACGATCCACCAATCAAGCAGCCTTCTGGTTTCCACATGAAGTACTCTTTTCATTGAGCATGCATCCTTGCCATCTGCCCGGCACCGCCATGCGCCATGAATCCTAGAAGCACACCCGAAAGAGAGAAGGAAATGGAATGAAAGGGAAATGATGGAAAGGAAATCGTGGCAGAGAAGAAATACCCCAGTATTCGCTTGCTGATCTCGGGGAAACCACGAAAAACGCAGGGACAGAGTGGGCGATCGCTGGGAATCGAACCAGGGACCTCCTGAACAGGAGTCGCATACGATACCGTGGCGCCACCTCGCTCGGTTAAACCACCATTATTTTGATATTTAGATTACCTTATTATAGGGAGATTGGAGAGAATACGTTTACGATGTTAAAGTTTTAAACGTAGGGCTCACTTTTCTCAAAAACTCTTGGTAATACTGCCTTTAAAATTTTTAAATGTAATATAAGCATAAGAATCTATTTTTATGAATTTAAATTTTATGCAAACTATTTTTAAAAATTATATTCTGAGTGGGAAAAATGTGCTAAAATTATGCAAATTTAACCCTATTTCTGCAGGGACTTTCAAAATGCAGTGGACACTTGCTCCTCTAATATGTCTGTAAAGTTTTAGCTACCTTAGTTGAATAATTGTTGACAAAACAGTACCAAATTTAAATAAATATAAACTGAATAAAAACCAAACATAAATAGGATAAAATCTAATTTGGTTTAACCACGTAAAATTGGTTCATTGTGCATTTAAACACGTGTGTTAATTGGGTAAACATTTTTAAGTGAATTCAGTGAGCAGTATTTGAGAAAAGTGAATCTAAATTTAGAAATTCAGAACTATAAACATAGTAATCTGTGCTATCTTCCTTTAAACTGAGTCCTATTAGCTGTTTAAACATTATTCGCGTCTTAATCTTAAGTGATTAGTTCACATTAAAAACAATACAAATGATAAAGAGGTAAGATATGTAAAAGTATTCTTGCCTTGCTTATCTTATGTCTGCATCCCTGTACAGTTTGGTTTTTTGTTAATACATCCTTGACTTCCATTAATCCGCTTTAGCAGTTACCCTGTAATAATCCCTTTTAGGTTATGTTTGTAGTGAGCATTGAATATTGTTCGAATCATACAACACTGAAATGCCAGACTAATTATTTTGAATAAATAAGAACGTAAACGTGAATGGACCACTTTTATCCAAGCTGGAAAGTGTGGACGCACAACAAAGAACACAATAACAGGATCAACTGTGTTACTGGAACACAACAAGGTGTAGGTTTTAGTTTCTCGACTAAGTACAAAACAGTTGAAGCCACATAAGTTCGCGGCCAGGTACTCTCTGACTTTTAAAAATAAAACATTAGTGACCGACTTTACATTCTACCAATTCATCTCCAAGACGCATGGAAGTATGCTTGGAAGCTCATTCTACCATAACGTAGTTCACCTTAAATTCCACGACAGTGAATTGGCGAACATCAGAGTACTGTCGTCTCACTTATGACGTCTTTGATACACAAGAATATTTATGCCAGAAACAGAAGATATTATTAAATCCACGCTACGGTGAATGTTGAAATCACAATGAAAATTATAAAAAATAGCTTAAGACTTTAAAATTGGATAAAACCTTGTAAGAATTTATAGGTATTTCTTATTATTAATCTACATAAACCAAATAATTCTTGTCTCCTTATATTCATCACAATAACTTTTTCCTAGAAATGGTTTCAAACTAGGAAAGCCATCTTGCTTACATGTAAGATGCGAAAAACTCTCTGCTATTTATGTAAACATTTCTCTATCCCTATAACTGATTTTTGTATATATTCCACAAACTAGTCGTACAAAAGCTTGTTTTTCTGCCTGCTTCATGCTAATCGAGATAAACGTTTGCAGAAATGATTTCATTGCAATTTCGTTGTGGGTACAAGAGGGATACAGAAACAGAACCGATAGTCAAGTATTTAAAACGTGAATTACTATCTACTGGCTTTTAAATTCCATGGTCTTTGCATGACACCACATGAGACAAACGAATGGTCACTTAGCACTTCAAAAGCGTGGACATGCTTAATGTCACTAAAACATTTGTTTGGCATAATTTGTTTGTTTTAACGAGGTCTATATTTTTTGTATATCTCCGTTAGTTTATCAGTTATACAATATTATAGAAAATTCACTGAAAATGAAAAGGACTTGTTATTGGTTTGAATTTTCCATCATTTTACATTGTTCGAAGTGATAAGTCAACCTTTTTAGTTTCTCGTGATGCCATGCACAGTTTATGAAATTCTAAAAGCCAGTATGCATAACAACCCATTTTTAGTTTGACTCACTTCAGCTTTCTGTATCCTCCTAGTACCTAGCATAAAAGGTGTAATGGAAATACAGAGCTTTCCTTCGGACGCGACCGTATTACGGGGAATTGCTTGCCCTGCACTGCGCTGTTTCTAACCGGTTCTGTCCTCTCCCCACTTTCTCTACTCTCCATATGTCGGCTAATCAGTTGACACGAATCTTTGTACAGAGGTAGATACGTTGTAGACCACGTATTTAAATGTTAAGTATGTTCGTATTGTTACAATGCCATATAGTCCATATACTTACTTTAGCCACAGAATTTTCATGCATGATTCCTATGTGACAACAAACTCTTGTAGAGAAGTGAGGCGGCGATTTATAAACAGATTCCCTGCTGTTCCTGCGTCTCACAGAGAAACGGTTCGTAATCTTGTAAATACATTTAAGAAAACAGGATCCGTGCTTAATAAGAAACTGAAAGTAAATCGTCGTGTTCTAACAGAGGCAAAATTCAATGATATCGGAGAAAAGTTATAACGAAGCCCAAAGAAATCTTGCAAAGGAATCAGGAATTTCGCAGACCTCGGATTATGATACCGCTAAAGTTTTAAAATGAAAACCCTATAAGATAACTGCAGTTCAAGAATTGCAACCACGCGATTATGTGAGTAGAGTTAATTTCTACAATTGTGTGTTGGATAATGTTAATGATCTGCGTTTAATTTTTTTTTCGAACGAAGCACGGTTTTATTTACATGGCCATGAAGAATCAAAGAGTGTTAATATATATTTTCTTAAAAAGATGTGAGAGAAGTATGGCGGCACAAGGATATGGTTTCCAACAGTTTCTGTGACGAAGGTGTGTGCTAATTGTAGCTATAATTTTTATGAGAAATCTATGCGCTTGAATTAAAGGGGCTATGAATATCTGACTCTGCCGGCAAACAGCGTGCTTCCCATTAGGCCGGCCACGCGTCCAAACGAAGGCTCTATAATACTCGATTAGCATCTGAATAGGCTGTAAAAAATGGGTAGAGAAAGTCATGTTAAGAGTTTTGCAATAATATTTAACGCTCATTCTTACAGCACTATAGGCGGCGGACACTGATGATACGTAAAAAGAAATGATGCTTGGGAACAGAAATTTGAGAACTAAACGTTCCAGCCCTAAGTTTTTATTACTTCCCGGGTATTTGACATTTATAAAGACCGAGGAAAACCTGAAAGGAACCTCAGTAGAGGAGGATGGACTTGGCGGGACTCGAACTGCGGACATCCGTTACGAGTCCCAGACTTTTCCTGAAACACCACTGTTCCCGTTACGTTACTACGTACCATTCTGATGAAACACTTGCCAAGAGCATTTCATAGAGTTTGTCCAATGGTTAGTGTAAAGAAAGGAATAAAAAAAAAACGCCGCCTGTGGGCGAAAGACAGTGTGGAGATAAAGGGGAGGCGAAAAAAAAACTTCTGTATGACTCATTCTTATGGCTTCATACCCCTCACCCAAGGGGAGTGGAGGTAGACTTTTTTTTTATCTACAGGGATTTGCACTATAGGTTTCTTTCTCATCTCAACCCTCCCCCGCCTTAAGATCTGATCGAGAGAGAGAGACAGAGGCACCCCTGCCTCACCCCACGGATTTCATACATGAAAAAAATGAGTCTCCCTCAAGTTTTCCCCTTTCAACCCTGATGGCACGGGCTTGTGGCAGACTAATTATGTTACTGAACGAAATTGCACGTCAAGTATAGACAAAAGAGAATCAAAACAGCGCACGCTATTCTTATGGTTCACAATCTGTCATTTGCATTCTCCGGTTATTCACACTTCCAATCATTTTAACTCCGCTGGCTTTTCTGGTACATTTAGCTCGTACAATCATACATCAGGAAGAAGAGTTAGTTACTCGCTCTTAACATCGCAGGGGATCTATAAGTATTTATATACCGAACGGGAATAGCTCAGGCATAACGTCTGTGACCCGCATTCGGGAGGTTCGATTCCCGTGGCCGACCTTCCTGACCCATGAGCTTTTTCGGGGTTTTCCAAAGTCGCCAGGAGAATGCTGGGAAGGATCATTACATCCCCCGAATTTCCTGTCCCTGCATTTCGTCCCCATTCTTATTTTACTTCACCTTTCATCTGATTGGTATCTTTCAGGGTTGCAAGTGTCGGCAGGAGGTCTAGGCAAAGGAAAACATGCTCTGAGTAAACATTCGTCCTCCGGCCTGCTAGCGGTCTCCGGGTCCCGGGCCAAAAAGGGGATGTGTAAGCCAACACGGGGGGCAGCTGCACCAGCCGCCACCCGGAGAGTTCGAATCTGTAAATGGTAGAGACCCTGCCCTCTGCCTGTCACGTCTCCTGGTTCGGTCGCTCTCTGACCTCATCTCTCCCTCCAGGGAACGCTCTACCAGGAGCCTAGGCACTAAAGATCTGCGTGGGTCGAGGTGTTAAGCCCCCCTTCCGCTTCTAGTCCTATCCTATCCCTAAAGCATTTATATATGACCAAATTTATACACGACTTGTGATATCCTCCGACTCTCTCTCTCTCTCTAGTCACTATCGTTTAATTTATTTCATCTGTTTTACATTCCTACAAAAGTTTATTTTTCCATTTACCCCATCTTAATCGAGAGAAGCGTTTACAGAAATGGCTTCATTACACACTGCGTTGTAGGTACAAGAGGGATATAGCTGAAGCGATAGTCAAATGTTAAGGCTGATTACTATATGCTGGCTTTGAAATTCCATACTATTTGCATGACATCACGGGAACAATAATAGTCACTTAGCACTTCAAAAAGTACAAACATTTGAAATTTAAAACCAATAAGAAAAAATATCTTGGAAATGGCTAAAGTTTAAAAAATAATTGGCATAAATTACGACATCTATATTTTTCGTGTGTAAGTTTGTATCTGTCTAAGAGGTTTAAGAGTTACGCAAAATTCGTACAGAATAAAGATACGCAGAAAACTCAACAACGTATTTTATTAATTATATAAATATATTAAAAGCCCAGTATTTAAAACACTCTTAAGAGGCATTTTTGAGAAAATCAAACATAACGAAACATTTTCCATATATAGGGTAGTTTGGGTTGGAGCGATTTACTTGGAAGATGCTGAATTTAAATGCCAAGTTTGGTATCTATCCGACGTTTAGTTTTGAGTTAATGGTGTTCATACACGCACGCACACACCTTTTTTAAAAAATGGTTCTTTTAATTCATGGGACCTCAAAACATGTTTTACATTCGAAATCTGGATCTCGAATTCTTGGATGGAGTAGAATACCTACTTCCTCTACCTACCATAGATAAGAATGGTAGAGAAAGCAAAATTTAAGCCCCAGTCCTATGTTACCTTCAGTAACATATCCCAGTAGTGCTGTAGTTTCGTTTCTGACTCTCGTACTGAGGGTCCGGAGTTCGATTCCCGGCTCTGGGGTGGCGATATTAAATCGGGCCCTATCTACTCTGACTCGGTCATGTGAAGTATCCCCAAGGCCCAACGTGGTTCGGAGTCCACGGTAAAAGCTGTAGGTCCTCTCATTTCATCGTCATCCTCATCATTACCTTACCATCGGAGGCAATGGGTCCAGTCATCTCTTGCTGGAATGAGGTATCCCCCTAAGGTCATAAGCCATATGAGGAGCGTTAGAAACGACGACGACATACCCCAGCACGTTAGGCCACTATTTGTACTTAATTGTGTTGCACGAATAGATAGATTCGACCTTCCCCTGATTTCTTTCATCGGCACCGTTCATAGTTAGACCCCTCGCTCCTACCTAAATAGCATACACTGGCTTTCCATATAAGTTACGAAACATAAACATATTAACAGTATAATGCATAAAGACTTTGATTATCGTATAGGTACACGTGTCATTCGTGTAATGTTTAACTAGTACCCAGCAATTCTTTTTCTCACGTATGTACTAACAATTTTTATGTTTTAAACTCTAGATATTGAAACTATAGTATAGTTTGTAAATTTCAAAGTGGAGGGTCATCAGGCAACCAAATGCAAATGTTTTATATAATTACATGTATTATTATTATTATTATTATTATTATTATTATTAAAGATAAACAAAAGGATGCCATAGAATTAATTGTTCTTCCACACTAGCTATGTGTGTAGGACAAAGTTGGAAAGGTAGAATCAGAGTACTGCCATAGAAGTTACATTTTTATGACTTTCGTATTCATATAAAGACAGTTATTGTAGTTCGTTGATTTACATCAATGTGGAAGACAGAGGGCCTTAGTTGCGTAATGCCCTTCCTGTAGAGTCCGCTTTAGTGACTCGTAGATAGCTGGCCTTAGCTGCGCAGTTACCTTCCTGTGTGATCTATTTTGTTTCTAATTGTTTTAATGGAAATATGCACTCTTGCATCATGGAACTGATTCTTCTCTGACTGTGCTCGTACTTAGTGTGGCACGGGGCAAGTAGCCTCAGTTGCGTAGTACAATCGTCCTCCGTGATCTACGGGTACCATGCTAGCCTCCAGTTCCCGAGGTCGCGAGTTCAAACCCGGCGGAGGGCAATAGATTTTTTCAGGCGTAAAAATCCTTAGCATGGCTTCCTTTGGAAAGGAAGTAAAGCTGGTGGTCCCGTGTCGTAGATTTACGGCACGTAAAAGAACCTCAAACCTGATAAAGAGGCCTCTGAGCAAAATTACCGGTCTTTCATGCCCAATATAGAATGGGACGTTAAGGATCACAGGAGTTAAAGAGCGTTCATAAGTACAGCTAAATTTAATTTTTCAGTTGCATAGTCGCCTTCATATGCCATTTATTTAGTTAGCATTGATTTGATCGGGATGTGGAAATTTTGGTAGTTGAACTTCTCTAAGTATGCACGTAGTCAGCCTGATGCTGGACAGATACCTTAGTTGCCTCATCGCCTTGCTGTAACATATAATTTATTTCTGTGCCTTTTATCCGTGAATGGACCTTGGATTATGGTATTGAAATATCCATCATGGTATTTATGTAGCGACTGGAGAAAAACCAGATAAAAGCTATGTAAATTGGTTGGTGCACGGGACGTGAATCCAGGGTCTACCGATGCAAGCCACAGACGCTACCGTCTGAGCCATATCTCAAAGTTGAAAGTTTTGTTTCAGTGGCATTTAAAGCGCCACCAGGACACTCCAACTGATGTTCTGCAGTGGCTGTTTTAGTTGTAGTGTGCATAAAGACGATAAAGTAACAAATCTGATGTTACATTTACATGACCTACTCTACCAACTATGGTTTATTTTCATATATTTCTAAAACTTATTCTTACGAAAGCTTAGTTTTCTATCTGCTTTATGTTAATGGAGATAAATATTTGAAGAAATAGTTTCATTACACATTTCATCGTAAATACAAGAGAATAGAGGAAACCGAATTCGATAGTCGGATATATAAAAGAGAGGCGCTGATTACTGGCCTTAAAATTCCATGGCATTGCGAGAAACAACTGTATAGTGACAGCACTTTAAAAACTTGGAAAGCGCTCATTCCACAAAAGAAGTTATTTGAAATAATTGCGTGTTTTAAAGAGTTCTACATATTTGTGTAGTATATTTTAATCTATATCTTATGGTTTACACGTAATACAAAATTATAAAAAAAGTTACTTCTAAATAAAAAGGACTTCACATGTAAATATTTTAAATATATGGTATTTTAATCAAAGTGGTTAGAAGCATTTTTGAGATAATCGGAAACATCTACACTTTTTCTATTTAAAGAAAAGAAGTTATAATACTATTTTAAAGACTTGTACATTTTTGTGTAGTATGTTTCTATCTCTTAACGTTTACCAGTTATACAAATTATAAAGAATTCCTTCCAAATGAAGAGAACTTCACAGGCTTTTACCAAAAAATTCTATATACATTTTATTTGTCAGGTAAATATTTTAAATATGTGATATTTTAATCAAAGTAGTTAGAGATTGTTTTGAGATAATCAGAAATATATAAATATTTTCTACATAGTTTGGGGTGGGTATTTTCTTGAAAACTTGAAGATACTGCACTTAAATACCAAGTTTGAATATTTATCAGACTTTTCATTTTTGAGTAATACTGTCCATGCATACAGACGGGCCTTTTTCTGGAAATGCTTTTTTTATTTAGGGACTCCAAAGCGTGTATTTTCGTTGAAATCTCGATATCGAATTTCTGGGTGGAATACAATACTTTCTATTACCTACTGTATGTAAGTGGCACAGAAATTAAACACGGTGCTATACTCCTGAGGAATCACTCGTGAACTGATAAATGCCCACATATGGTCCACGTAACCTGTGTACATCTGCTCTTAGCATCCAACGGTCACTACTTCCTCACGTGCGATTAGAAACGGCCGAATTCGTATGAAAGAGCCACATTCTGATTCAGCGCAAACACCACATTTTTCTTCACCTTTTTCCACATTTAACATTAATATTTTGTTGGTTAGCACGCGAAGAATCCTGTCCGGTTTTCCCCTCTTCTTTTCCAAAAAAAGACTAAACAGCTGCACATCGGTGCGCGCGCGCGAAACAGATAGACCACTTTCATACGCTCTTTTCCGTATAAAATGTGTCCTTTCTTCCTCATATTTTTTGCCTGCACATGCAAATGGTTTTCTTGCTATACAGTGTGACCAATCGTTGTTTTATGACCGAAATAAATCGCAGCGAAGTTTTTGGAAGGGTGACTTCCTTTGATATAATTCGTGGCAGAGTGTTAGCAATGCAGATAAAGCGAAGGTAAGCGACCGAATCTATTAACTGCTTCCCAGCAGCAAATCTGTTGAAATATAAGGGGTATAACTTTGAGGAAGGGGGGGGGGGGTACACACCGCATACTGAACAGCATAAAACTGTGTTCCAGATTTTTTTTTTGCCTGTTGATTCTGGTTTTTATGTTTTGAAAAATCTACTATTTAGTTCTGCAAATAAAATTATGTCTTAAATTTGATAAAGCATTCATTCTAGCTATTATACAGGCAAAATAATATTTCATATAAATATATTTCCTTAAAATCCAAAAGCCAACTAAATTTTACGTTTAATTACAATCTTACGTTTTAACGCTAAAACTTCATTAATAACTACTAAATTATATATTACAATATATCTTCGGAAAGGGAATTTTATTGAATGGAATAAAAATGAGCAAGACAACTTTTATTGGGGGAGCAGGGTTTTCTTTACTACGTAATATATCAAGTAGAGGAAGTAGCAGTTGTGCTCTACCCAAAAATTGTATATCAGTATTTCACCTAAAATACACATTTTGAGGACCCCAAACCCCAAAAAAACATTTTTTAGAAAAGAAAAGGATCACCTCGCGCGTCTATGTCGTTAAAAATAAAACTAAAATACAAAACTTGACATTTAGGTTCAATATGTTTCAAGGATGGGCACCAAGATTTTCAAGGACACCCGCTCCTCTGAAGACTTCTTCATTCTGAATGAATTTTTTATATGTTTGTATAACTGGTAGTAAACCTTAATAAATGAATGAAAAGCTACACAAAAAATGTAGGTCTCATTAAAATACAGTTTATGTTAATTAAATTTTTTTATTTCATTAACCATTTCTGAAGCATTTCGTTGTTATTAGTTTGTATATTCACACTTGTAATATAAAGCTAGCCTTTTTTGTTTTTGTTTTGTTTTTAATATTTCACTATCAGTTCAGCCTCCTATATCCCCCTTGTATCTATAACCGAGTGTGTGATGAAACCATTTTTCCAAACGTTTATTTCTATTTACATGCAGTAGATAGAAAAATAGGTTTTTCTAAGAATACTTTTTGGAAGAATGTGTAGATATTCATGTGAATGCAATACGTCAGAATTTTTTTTCAGATTCTATAAAACACTTCACAAGCACTCATGCTATAATACCTTCGTATGCTCTGAAAATATAAAACGCTTAAATAAAACTAACCATGCTTAACAGCGAGTAACGAAATTACTCATTACCAACGTAAATTGACGTTTTGATAGACATTAAAATGAGCAAGTGTGAAAACTTTGCAATTAGCATCTGTAAAAGA
The DNA here is from genome assembly GCA_030765065.1 of Deroplatys truncata. NCBI lineage: Eukaryota > Metazoa > Arthropoda > Insecta > Mantodea > Mantidae > Deroplatys > Deroplatys truncata. The sequence goes on along the minus strand of CM060987.1, from coordinate 170,571,151 downwards.
AAAATATTACCTTGAGCATACATCAAACAATGAAAAACTACGTTTCCTTACTCGTTGGCAATCCTGTTTTTTTCATAGAATTTGTAAAATCCACTTCCAGTATATGCTTATGTAGGTCTAAGAAAACACGCGAACTTGCAGATAAATTATGTGTGCAGGTTTTCTATTTCTGAAGTGCTGAAGAAAGGTTATCGCTGTCCTATGGAGCAGGAAAGAATATGCATGCAAAATTACATACATGATAATTAATTGCTCTTCCACGCATACCGCATATAGGCTAAAGTTGGAAAGGTAGAATCAGGCTCAAAAATTCATTGACATAACCACCGATCTTCGACTTTCCGTGCCGTTTCTCTAACCAACTGAGATACCACGGTAACATGCCGGAACGACATTAAATTTCCCACTCTGATTCATAATAAGAACAAAAACTATTACTGCATCTCATTTTAAAAACTTCTAGCAGCCAAATTAACGGTGAAAGAATTTTTACTTTCTCTACTACGTATAGTAAGTAGGGGAAGTACTGTACTCCACCCAAAAATTCGATACCGAGATTTCACCGCAAATACATGTTTTGAGACCCCCTGAATCCAAAATAAATCATTTTTGGAAACATGTCCGTGTGTGTGTGTGTCTGTGAACAGCATAACTCAGAAATGAACAGTCAGATAAACACCAAACTTGGTACTTGGACTCAGTATCTTCCAGGGATGCGTCACGAAGGTTTTCAAGAAAATCCCCCCACCCCAGATTACCCTTTACATGGAACATTTTTCGAAAATTTTAATTTTCTCAAAAACGGCTCTAACGATTTTGATTAAAATATCATATGTTTAAGATATTTATATGACAAATGAAATGTATATCTCGAATTTTCTGGGAATGTCTCCAACTGTATTCTTCATTGTGAACGACTTCTGCATAACTGGTAAACCATAAGAGATAGACAAACTTTTACTACACAAAAAATGTAGATCGCGTTAAAATACACAATTTATGTCATATACATTTCTTTTGTTGAGTGAATCAATTTCGAGATATTGCTTGTTATTCCCTTAAATTTTCCAATACTTACACTTTTTCTCAAATTCGTTATTCATTTTTTTTTGTACTGGTAATGCAAAGAGAATGGAATACTCCACATAGCAACCAGCTCTTAAAATATTTGACTATCGCTTAAAGCCTACCAATTCCCCTTGCATCTACAAGAAAATTAGCAATAAGATTAACATCTCGATATCTCGATTAACATGAAGCATATGAAGAATAAGCGTTTGTAATAATAGTTTGTACAAGAGTAGAGAAAGTCATGTGAGTGTAACACATCAGATTTTTTTCTAATATGCAAAAAAACAAATATAATACAGTTTACGTGTTCTGCCTGTTTCAATATTTTTCTGTTTTATACTTTTTGGAAATTTGTATAATTTTCAACTTTATTAAGTTTGCGATTTTCAAAATTAATTTGCATCTGCCATGGCATATTCTATTTAGTATTATCTGAAAATACCATGGAAATATAAATTAAAGTTACCGAGAAATATATTCATGAAGCGGTGAAATTCAGCAAAAACGTAGATTCACAAATGTATATCTCCACCAATATAAATAATAATCTGATTATATTTTCAGATACACAAGAAGTCTATTCTAATAAATGTATGTAAGCTTAGCATCAAATTACTTCATATACAAAAAATTCAAAGAAACAACAAAAAGTGATGCTTCCTTCCACGTTATGTTATTCACTATAGTTCACTTGAAGTCGTTTCAGACTACTGTAGGCCTCTGACAAAAAGCGTTTAAGGGGTGTTCTCTCCGGAGGAGTGAGGGGGAATAGTACTACTGGCAGCTTAAGATGATGTCATAAGATTTACTATCTACATTAAAAACATCGCGCAACAGTAGTATTTGGAGCAGTGTTTCACTTGGAACAGTGTGTAAGTGTTTTATAGTGATTTAAAAGTTATGTACAATACCCAGTCAAGCCCGAGAAACAGTTGCTAATGTTAAACTCTGACGAGAAAGCAAACAAAAGCAACTGGTGGTTCAGCATTACTAGCAGAATAGCAATGTTTTCTAAGAGGCCGTAAGTTTTGAAGTAGAGCCGTAATCTTTCTCAGATAACGATAGAATTCTCGATGTCAACACATTCCGTACGGACACATTCTCGTGAGAGGAACACAGTAATTAATAACATACACATATGTGTAAACAGCATTCAAATATTTATGTCGGAAGCATGGAGAAATAAATCCTGAAGTCGCAGTAACGCAGTCTTTTCAAAGGAAAGGGAGGAAAATGACTTGTGTGTTACATTCACATGGCTTTCTCTACCCATTCTTCTACAAACTATTCTTACAAAAGCTTATTTTTCCACCAACGTCATGCTAATTGAAAAAAAAGTTTGCAGAAATAGTTTTATTACATTTTCTTGTAGATATGAGGGACATCCCCTTACAAAAGTGGTAAAACTCGCAAAAAAATTACATGCAGAAGAATTTTAAATCTACGATCGGATGAACATGGAAAATACCTCCGTAAGGTTAAACAAAAATGGCTAAGTAAGACATGAAATAGCAGTGAGAGTGACATTGATAAGGATAGCAGGAGGCGTATGAGGACAGTTAAAACTCATACTATTTATGATTTAATATATATCCTTATTATACAGAGACAGCCAAAAAACTACGAACCGGCTGCGCGGTGTTTTTCCTGTCCGCGTTCTCGGCGCTCGTTGCCGTCCGCTGATATCATAGAAAGGCGCGGATGAAACCATACAACATTTTTAAAACTACTTTTAAAGGCTTTACTTACCAACCTTATGAAAGGAGATGCTGAAACTGGCCACCGTCATTGAGCATACGTTTTTGGCACCTCTTTAGGAAACTATCCATCACTCGCCGTAGTTGCAGGGGGCCAATCGCAGGGCCAATTTTTTTCGAGTCAATAGTTGAAGCCCGTGCATATGTGAATACAATTTTGCCCCCGGTTTTTAGAGAATTAACAGTCAGGGAACGTGATCTTACCTTTTTTCAACAAGACTCTGCAACAGCTCATACGGCCAATATTTCGTTGAGAACAATTGAAAGTGTGTTTGAAGACAGAATTATTAGTAGAGATTTGTGGTCCCCTCGGTCCCCCGACCTAACCCCCTGCGATTTCTATCTCTGGGGTAACTTAAAACAAAGTGTACACACCCTGGAGGAATTAAAACAAAATGTCCGCCAGGAAATTGCCAGTATTTCTCAACATGAACTACGGCGAGTGACAGATAGTTTCCTAAAGAGGTGCCAAAAATGTATGGACAACGACGGAAGCCAGTTTCAGCATTTCCTTTCATAAAGTTGGTAAGTAAAGCCTTTAAAAGTAGTTTTAAAAGTGTTGTATGGTTTCATATGCGCGTTTCTATGATAGCGACAGACGGCAACGAGCGCCGAGGACGCGGACAGGAAAAACACCGCGCAGCTGGTTCGTAGTTTTTTTTTTTTTTGGCTCTTCCTGTATATACAACCCAAGTGTTGAGTATAATGGTAGAGAAGAAAAGCAGCTCCATAAATAGATGGTTAAATACAAGCAAAAGGAAGCAAATAAATGTTTTTAGCTTACACTAATTAGCGAAAGCCTATATATTGGAAAATGTAGGTGTTATTAGCAGTAACAACTGTGTATAATTCCTGTAAATGTAATTTTAGTATGGAGAAGTTGGTGAATAATTCATTTGTACAAGAGAGCTTCAGAATATTTTGGGAAAAAGAAAAGTCACTGTATCTGGCTTTGAAATTCCCTACGTTTTGCATGACATCGCGTGACGCAAAAGAATGGTGGTCTAGCACTTCAAAAAATGTATGGTAAAGTAATGGAAAATTCAAACCTATAGAAACGAACACAATTTTGAAAATGCTAATTGCCACAAAAATGGCAAAAAAAAAGTTTGTTACTGCACTCTTCCTGTAGTAAGTTTTTGTCTATCTCTTACGGCTCAAAAGTTATAAAATATTCATTCAGAAAGAAGAGTATATGTTATTTTAAACAAAATTGTTAGAGAATTTTTTTAGAAAAAATACCATACTTTCCCTTGTAAAGAGTAGTTTGGAGTTGAGGGATTTTTTTTAAAATTTTCGTATCGCAATTATGGAATGTTAAATTTAAATTCCAAGTTTGGTATTTATCCAACATTTAGATTCTGTTCTTCACACACACGCGCGCGAATTTCTTTCTTAAAATGCTTTAGAGGACCTCAAAACGTATTATTTATGCTGAAATTTCTATATAGAATTTTGAGTGAAACACAATACTTTCTTCACCTACCTTAGGTGGGAAGTAAAACTTCAGGTTATAAAGTTAATATGCTTTATTAACCGTTATTTGTACCGATGTGTTCACTTTAGAAAGCTGAAGTTATATAAGATAGTTTCCAAACTGAATTTTTACCATCTTGTTTTGCTTTCCAAGTGTAGCAATATTTCGGAATTCTGAAGCAATATTACGTACATATTTTCCCTGCAGTGTAGAGTTAAAAAATCAGCACCTGGTTTGAGGCTTGATTGACACATCAATAGCCATTGATCACAATGGGGAGGAAACGGCAGAAAATCACACATCTGCATAGGTAAATTTTTTTCTAACAAAAAGGAACCCCGCAGACTTCACTTTGAACATAAGTCAAGTGCCTATGATGAGAATAACGGAATATCTGACAAAACATGCAAAAACGCTACTTTTCTGTACAAACCGTTGGTAAAAAGCAGTCAGCAGTCAATCATTGGTTATGTAAAACGTCAAGAAGGGCTCTTCAAATATTCAATACCACGGATCTAAAGTTACTCTTGTTAGCATGCATTATACATGTTCATCACTTTAAAATGACTTGCGTGTCACGAGTTGTTATTTCCCAGAATAGACGCAGTTCACGACTTTCTTTTGTTGAAAGAAACGCTATTCAGTCACTGTTGATTTTGGGAAGTCCTAAAAATACTGCAGTGGTTTATTTACATCTATAAAGAAAATGTGCACTCAAGAAATCGGCCAGATTTTATTCCAAACTTAAGCGATCAGAATGCAACATATAAAATAATTAGATGCATCCAAAGATAGGACAGATATCCCAATATACTTGGTGTTATGGAATTCAATCGACAAAACTTTCAGGGATGGTATAGGTACACCTTGATATGAGACACCTATGGTCTGTGACAAAAAGCTTTGAAGTTATGTAATGATTTTTCATATGAATATTCGTGCTGATAATTGTAAATAAATAAAAACTTAATACGAATGTGGTACTGATTTTCAGTCAAAAATAACTGTTTTCTCTTCCACAAGCGCAAAAATAATTACAGTTGCGATATTTTCAAAGTTATGAGTTTTGCTTTTTCTGGAAAAATGCTCCGTCAGCAAGGGCCAGTGCACCACTGACTTAATCTCCACTTTCACATGAAGAATCATACTTACCAGAGACAAACAAGCTAGATGTATTACAAGCACAGTCATTAGCGTGCTCGACTGTCAATGTGGTGGTGCTGTGTTAGAACCCCGTTCAAACGATAAACATTTTTTTTTCCCAAACAGATGAATTGCGTACATTTGGAACGAACCCATTTTAATTTCTCGTGTTTCTTTCAAAGTTTAACATGTTACGGAGGTATTCACGTGAAATGTTTGAACTTAGCATGGACACGATTATCTGCAAGTAGCAGCAACCCAGGGAAGTTTCAACAGTGGTGTATCTCATAATTAATTTTGATCTATTGCAAAACAACCATGAACTTATTTTTCTACTTCACGGTTTTAGGCCATTTAGCCTGTTCCGGATCCAAAACCTTGTTATGTCTATCTCTTTTATGGTCGTCCTGGGCTTCTGTATCCTTGGGGTCTGTAGTTATATGTCTCGGGGTATCCTATTTAATGACATTCTTTCTAAGTGTTGTTTCCAGTTAGTTCTATATTCTATTATTACTTTATTTAACTCTTCTATTTTTAACTTTTGCCTTATTTCGTTGTTGGGCTTTTTATCCAGTCTTGTGTATAAGTCTGAGAAATTTCATTTCAGCTGTCTGTATCCTTCTTTTATTTTCTGCTGTCACTGTCCATGTTTCAGTCCCACAAGTTACTGTGGGGATGGCCATTGCTTTATACAATTTTATTATTGAATATTTTCTAATTTTATTTTTTAGTGTTCTCTTTATGGTTCCCGTTATGTAATTGCATTTATTTAGCTTTTTATTAATGTCTATTTCACACCCATATGTTATTTCACATCCTAAAAAATTAAATATTGACACTTGTTCTATACTTTTATTTTCTATAATTATTTTAGACCGGACCCAGTGAGTACCTTTAAATGCCATAACTTTAGTTTTTTCAGTTGAGATTTCCATGCTGTATGTTTTTGATATTAAATTTAGTTTGTATGCCATCCTTTGAAGTTCCTCTTCACCTTTCGCTATTAATATCTGGTCATCTGCGAAGACTATTGTCTTTACTGTTCTTGGCCCCAAATTAATCCCTTCTACTGTTTGTTGCTTCCATGATCAAATCATATCGTCAAAATATAGATTAAAAAGAGTGGTTGACATTGGGCAACCTTGTCTAACATCTTTTAGAATTATTATGGGTTCTCGATTATCTATTACAATTTTAGTTTTCACATATAAATTTCTAATTACATTTATTAAGTGTATTGGTACTCCTTTATTTTCTAATATTTCCCATAATTTTTTTTCTGCATACCTTGTCAAACGCTTTCTTATAATCTATAAAGAGAATATGTGTTTCTAAGTTGAACTCTCTACGTTTTTCGATTGAACTTAATGAACTAATGAACTACCATGACCTTAAAGACCATAATTGTCCTATATCAGAGTGCTCAT